>JABFTP020000001.1:68247194-69595282 GCA_013387265.2 Cryptolaemus montrouzieri | reverse complement strand
TGGAAGAGTGGATTTTGACCCATTGTTTGGAGATACGGTACCACTACAGGTAAAACTCACTAAAATCTCATTTGCGTAAGAATTTCCCGTGAGGTTGTTCTGTATGAAAACGAGGTCAGTTCTTCCACCAAGGCGTATACCTCCCCAAAACATCACTGATCCGCCTCTCTGTCTAACAACTTCTCGAGCATGCTGGAGACGGTTTTGCTTTCCAGGTTCCCCCCATATTCGAATTCTTCCCGAATCGGGATAATAACTAAATCTAGATTCATCACTGCAGAGAACTGTGGCCCACCTCTCTTGGTCCCAGTTTAAGTGTTCTCGGCACCAAGCTAAACGAGCAGCGCGATTTCCATGGGTCAGTTGTGGAACTCTTAAAGGACGTCTGGAGTGGAGTTGACCTTCGTGCAGTCGATTTTCACATTATGATTGTACATTATGAACTCGTGATAGCTCTTGAGCTGATTGAGATGTCTGGTAGTACGATCTCTTCTGGCTTGTAAAACCAAAAATCGGTCTTGGGCGACTGTAGTAATCCTGAAACGAGCTGTATGGCGTTCTTCTACGCTACCTGTTTCATTGAAACGCGATCATAAACGGTTTATGACACTTGGGCTACTTCCCAGAACCCTGGATACTTCCCGTTGTGAGCTCCCAGCTTGGAATATGCCAACTGCTCGTAACATCTCTTCTCTAATCTAATCTAATCAAATGTCGTCTTTTCATGGTCGAATCACAAAACTCGAATCTTTTATTTGTGCTTACAACAGAAACAAAGTGCCAATAACTGATTTCAAATATGAACATGAAATGATTATAAAACAGCGTCGCATCTGTTGCATTTTCAGTTTTTTATAAAAAAACTATATGTAGGAACACTTAAAAAATAAGAGAGAAATTTCCGGAGTTTCAACCAAGAAGAGACCGAGCACCATCTACGGTTTTACTAAAATGATGACACTCATTTCACATGTCCCCAAAACAAAATAAGGCAGTTATTCTTTTGTCCACCATGCATCATTCTGAAGAATTTGATGCCACAACAGGAAAACCTGAAATAATTGCCTTTTATAATTCAACAAAAGGAGGTGTAGATGCAATGGATGTCGAACAATATGACCTTTTCACGTGCACCAAATGTAAAAAGCCCATACGTCTTGAATGCTTAAGAGAATGCTGCATTAATTGTTCCTAGCGGAGATAACGTGCATACAAAAAATTGCAGATATTTAGTCGTGCTCGTTTTTTTTCCTTTCGATTTTCCTACCGTTTGTTAAGTTTTGACAGTAGAATATATAGTGTGTGATTTACTTGACGCTCAAAAATTAAATTTTTCCATTTTATATTTTTTACTATGTTGTTGGTCTACTTTTAGGAAATTTTTTATGTTTCTACATTAGTAATGTTTCTTTCATTCTAATGAAAAGTTGAAAATTTCTAGTATTTTCTTGTAAGATACCGCATTTGAGACGGGAGTCTGGGAGACTCCTGGTCCGTGTTAAAGTCGGTAAAACTAGTGTCCGTGGTTGAGGGTTAAAGGTAGATACTTTCATTGACATAGAAAAATGAAATTTCTCAAGGAACAACTTATAGACTTATATCCGAAAACTGTAGATTTGTGCATGAAGAAATTTTTTTTTGATATGGTGAACTTATTCTCTCGAGTAGCGTTAAGGTATCGAATTAAGATTGATACCAAATAGTCTATAATCTCTTAAACTGTGAAAAAATAAAACTATTCAGTCAACGTACGTGTACAAGCTTTACTTTCACTTCTCGGTTTTTCATAAAACCTGTAGTGGTGAATTGTTTGAAACTTCATAATCTTCGAATCAGTAAATTAATTAAATGATTACGGAAATGCTAAATAATGGAATTACGTATTCGACACAAACTCGTTACGATTCATTTCTTGCGACTGCTGAAAATGAATGAATAATTCATTGCTTTCTCCTTATATAACCCCCCTACAAATTTTTCTCAAATATACTTATTTTACGTTGCACGTCCAAGCGAACTTGGGTCACGATATATCCCGCTGTTATTATTACTACACCCACACTTCGTAGATATTTTTAGACCCACATCCTACTACTGTGACGATATAATCGTTCGGGTTATTGCTACAAGCTGAACAGTTTGAATTCTAGATGTTGAACAGATTATTATTAATTGTAGGAAATGAATACAAGTGGAAAACGACTTTATCGGCGTCAAAAACTAGTCACACGAGCCACAAACTCATATTGCATATTTTATTGGTTTTATAGGCAACAACTATTATAATTTTTAAAGAATCATCTGTCACACATTTTTCGTTTTATCATCTTTCTTTCTTAGTGTTCGTGTTTAAATTGATTCATAATCGCTCCTCTATTTGAGAAAATTTTCAAAATTTCAAAATTTTCAAAATTTTCAAATAATTCGAATTTTTATGGAGCTAGCTGAGGGTTAGTGGTCTTGCTGGATCTTTCCTGAAGAAAAGAATTAGCTTTCGTTAACTTTAGAACGTACTTGTGCCCCAAATCTGCTCAATTGCTCTGGCACTGTTATTAGTTTTGAAATTTAAAATCACAATTTCACTGCATTCCCGCACTGTTATACCAAAGTTATACCAGTCCACAAAAGAGGAAATAAAGTGAAATTCGAGAACTAAGACCGATTACCATTCTACCTGTATTCTCAAAGACTTTTCAAGCTCTTTTGAAAATACGCATAGTGGCATTTATAAACAAAACCGAAATTTTATTCGTCTCTCAACATGGTTCTTTCTCCTGAATCTGGCAGATCTGGATAAAAATTTCAAACATGAGAAGATTGATAACAAACCGACACATGCCATCAAAATGAAACATCGTTTCCATTTATTCTAGCTTTTTCTCAAGAGAATGATATCCCACGCTCCCAGTTTCCCATTCCAGATAAACATAAGTATCATTCTTTATTGCTGTTTAGAGTTCATGCATCCGTCAGAAATTCATATCAAGGGTGAATTTTTTCAAAAAAGAAAAATTACGGCTGTAAATAAGAAGAAAAAATGAGGCATCACATTGATACCTCGCGGTCTGATCACAAATGTGTTCCTTATAGCGAGGCATGTCGATTCATGTCATCTTTTGCTATGTGATCTATGCACATGCATCGTCTTGCATCCGGCAGAATAAAACGGTTGTTTGTGGAGTGCGTATCGTTGTTGGGCAATAAAGATGAGTAGATCATATGAAGAGGAGATGAAACATCTTCAGAAACTGTATGATGAACTTATATCGGATGAAGATATAGACCTAGCGAGAGTGAAAGCTCTAATGATGATTACAAAGTACTGCCTAAAAAAGCTAAAAGATTGAAAAAATCAGAAGTAAACGAGAGCACACAAGATGATCAGCCAGGTGTTTCGAATTGTGCTAAATCATCAAACGGTTCTGAGGATCAACCAATCATTACTATCGGTGTTTCTTTTTGCTCAGGACACCAATATTCAGAGGACCATTGGATCTATCATATCAAATTTCACTATGACTCCGATGAATCAGAGCAAGAAAACGACGAAAATAGTGTTTCTAAATTGAACTGGGATACTGTTGATGGGTCCAAACTAAAGAAATTTGATTTTGAAGTCGAAGAAGTGGGCATAAAACCGAGTATTATGCAGAATATAATAGAGAGCCTTATTTTCTTTTCAAACTGTTTGTCACTGATGAAATTATCGTCTATATTGTTGAGCAAACAAATATTTATGCTCAACAAAAACTAGGGCAACAGCGAATGAATCCGAAGGATAAATCGAAACCGTGGTTCCCTACCGATTGCGAAGAAATGGAACGTTATTTTGGGATCATCATTTGGATGGGATTACTGAAAACCCCTCAATAGCGAGATTATTGGAGTAAGAGTTTTTTGCATCAAAATAATATTAGAAAAGTGATGACTCGAACTCGTTTCGAGCAACTCCTATCCATGCTCCATTTCAATGATAATGAAATTCAGCAAAACAGGGAACTGGAACGACTTAATAAAATCTCGCCTTTGATTGAAAAACTCATTGAACGATTCCAACTCGCTATTAGTCCTGGGAAAAATGTATGTATAGATGAGACGATGGTACCATTTCGTGATCGTCTCAAATTCAGGTAGTATATGAAAAATAAAAAGCACAAATTTGCCATCAAATTGTATAAACTATGTCTAGAAAATGGTTACACATATGATTTGCAAGTTTATTGCGGAAGAGATACTCGTGAGTGTGGAAATCCGTCTTCTAATATAGTCATGTCTTCGATGAAGAATTTATTTGACTGGAAGGACCATCTACACTGACAATTATTCATTTATTCATTGATTTGTTTATTGTTACAAAACATAGGAACCCCTACAGGATAGACCCAATTACCGGGGTTCACAAAAAATGATAACAGAAAAATAAACAGAAGTGAAACTGTTATATTAAATGAAAATTATAACTTTCAAAAAAAAAACGACTCACCTAAGACTACAGAATCACGTAAAATATCATGAAAACTAAAAACTACTACAATGAACATGATTCAGATCTAATGAGATATGCAATAACATGAGATAATTAACAAGCGGAAAACTAAAAGAATGATTTAAAATTCGATAAAGAAATACAGTGTCGAAAAGGACTCTCCTCTGCTCCAGGCTTAAAATTTTGTGATGACGCAAACTTAATTGATAATTATGGTTAGGACTTAAAAATCTAAAGTTGAAACTTTTGACAAACTTTCTCTGGACTCGTTCACTTCTGTCAATATACTTGTAATAGTGAGGGGATCAAACAGGTGCAGCATATACCAAATTACTCCTCACGAGAAATATAGCATTTTTAAAGACCTGGGATCACTGAAACTTTTAGTAATTCTTAGAATGAAACCCAACATTTTGAAAGCCTTAGAAACTATATGATCAAGATGATACTCAAAGGACAACTTTGAATCAAGATATATACCAAGATACTTAATTTAGTTTACCCTCTCAATTACAAGCCCATCAACAGAAAAAATAGCATCGAAGACATTGACATTCTTTGTAAACCTTATATGCTTACACTTATCAATATTTAATTGAAAATACCTGCTTTGACAAAAAGAGAAAAGTCTGTCAAGATCACTCTGAAACCGCAAAATATCATCATAGGACCGAATAGCACTGTACACTCTAAGATCGTCGGCATATAAATCATGTTTTGTATAAAGAAAACATTTCGAGATATCATTAATATAAATTGAAAATAAAAGGGGACCCAGATGTGACCCTTGAGGAACACGAGAGGTGACACGAACGAAACCGGAATGAGTGCAACATACTGCAGTCTATCCGACAGATACGATTCTATCTATTTCAGTGAGGACCCCACCACACCAAAGTCCTCTAGAACCCACAACAAAGTTGCATGATGTACCTTATCGAAGGCCTTAGCCATGTCTGTGAAGACGGCATAAACTTGAATACCATAATCGAAACTACTACTTATGAAATGAACGTAAGGAGTTAAATTAGTTAACACCGACCTACCTTTGAAAAACCCATGTTGAGATTGAATCAACTTGGAACCAGATGAATGAAAAAATTTATCAGTTACTATTGCTTCAAAAATTTTACCGAAATGAATTATTATACAAGTGTAACCATCGCGCATGAGCTGATGAAGAGTCGGTACTGCAAGATCAAATAAGAAATTCAATTGCACCGATGTTACAAAGGACAAATTGAAAAAGAATGAAATATGTGCTAGACAGAGTAATACAGGCATAATGATGTTGAAATGGTTCGATGAAAGAGAAGTGCACATGCTCAGCAACAAAAAGGCAAAGAGATAGAAAAGCCTAAAATTGTCATTGATTACAATGAATCTAACGCTTTCATCTATTTATCAGATCAAATAAAAGCATATTCTCATTGTTTGAGGAGGAAAAATAAATGGTACCGAAAGTTAGCAACCGAATGATTCGGTTCTGCTATGGTAAATACATATATAACGTATGAGGTTAGATCTCCATCACAGACTTCAAGAGGCAAGAAGCACAAGGTCTACTTGGAAACTTTTCTGATGCGGATTCAATAAATTCAAATGCAGAAAAAAAAAACATAAACTCATAGAAGCTAAAAAAATAGGTGCGTTGTCTGCTATGCAAAAATGAAGAACGAAGTTGGCCAAAAAGAAGCCCAAAGAAAAGCCAGTCGGTCAAAATATCAATGTAATATTTGTAAGGAAAATTTTTGTGTTTCTTGCTTTTGTGAAAAACATAACTCTTCTTTGAATATACACTCCGAACAAAAATTGTCGCCCTACTTTTACGAAAATACTATATAAACATTTGGGTTGGTCATTCAAGAGTCGCTCGGTAACTTTCAGAAGTGTAAAATAAAAAGAAATCATTCAAAAGAGATGAGTTTATGATATCAACAATTTTCGAGTTAATGAAAAATTAAAAAATTCTACCACCTTCAAACATTCCCGAAGAGACCGATCAACTAGCATCGAATGGTTACTAATCATTTTTAAAATCGAATGTTTCTTCCCCGGGCCCTAATTACTGCCAGTATACGTCTAGGAAATCCCTCAAACAAATTTTGGATGTACTCTTGAGTCACTGATTTCCAAATTTCAGGAAGCAGATTTTCTAGTTGTTGGAGTGTTTGTTCTACAAGGCATCCTACGTTGCTGAATTTGCCACCCCATGTTGTCCCAAACAAGTTCTATGGGATTCAAGTCGGGACTTCTGGCTGGCCATCTTAAAATATCAATTTCGGCATTTTGCAGAAATTCTTTAACTACTCTAGCTGCATGAGGCCGAGCTTTATCTAGCATATAAATGAAGTTTTCGCCAATCAATGGGCCAAAGGGTACAACATGGGGTTCAAGGATATCTGCGATGTATCTCGCCGCTGTTATTCTTCTATTATTCACTAGGACTAACCAAGTTCGACCATTGAAAGAAATGCGTCTTCACACCATTACTGAGCCCCCTCCGAAGTTTTCGGTTTGCTGGATATTGCATTGCTGGTACCGTTTTCCCGTTCCCCAGGTCATCTGTATATAGGCATGCGTCTATCATTTGATACTAGACAGAACCTGGACTCGTCCGAAAAGAGAACATTCGACCATTCTGGAGTACTCCAATTTGTATGTTCCCTCGCAAACTGAAGTCTTGCAACTAGATGCTCTCTGGTGAGACGCGGGCCAGTATAAGCCACCCTAGGTCTGATATCGTCTTCTCTGAGCCTGTTCCTAACAGTTTGCAATGAAATATGCACATTTCTGGAAAGTGCAAGTTAATTTTGTAGCATTTTAGCCGTACAGTGCCGAACTTAGTACAGTTAAACGGAAGCCAACGATCATCAACTGGTATTATACGATTTCTTCCCTGTCCGGCTCTTCTTCCATATTCCCCTGTTTCGTGGTACCGATTAATTGCTCTTGAAATAGTGCTTTGGTTAACATTCAACAAGTTAGGTTCGCCCCTCCTCTAGAAGTGTTACAATTCTTACCACTTCATGATCACTCAAATAGCGTCCAGGACTTTCAGCAGCCATTACAATACATTCAAAGATTCGAAAATCTACAAGAAACACAGAAAACTTGCATTAATTTAGCGTGAAAACTGAAGAGAAATTGAATGAATACTCATTCTTGTTTCAGACGTGTTTGAGATCATATGGAAACAAATGTTACTACATAGATAAGATTTTTTCCCTCATATGTCCAAAAACATATGTAGACAAAGAAACTGCGATCGAGCTGCTTAATCGATTGTGGAATTCAGAATACCAGGTGATGCGACAATTTTTGTGGTGTGTTTATAAGTTATAGTTATTACCTTTTCTTCTATTTTTTTCATGAAATACCTTTTTTATATTGAATTCTTTTGCTGTTCTAATAAAAATCTATATAACTTTCAAAATTATTGAGCTACCCTCAAACATCGAAAACTGTTTTGTTCCTCAGACCGGGACCTTTCAATATCTATGCAGTTTGCACTAGAGCGTGCAGTATCCGTAGTGGCACGCGATCAGAAAAGAAAATCGACTTTGCGGTACAACATTGATGCCACGATGTCCTGGAGGTCGTATGACGTGAGGCATCAGGTTCATGGCCCCCGGGGCTCAACGCGTTGAATTGGACATATGTTATTTCAGTATGTAAATAATTGTGTGGTCATATAGAGAATGCAATCATGTAACATGTAATGAAATATTCCCCTCTCCAATTAAAAATCGATCAGTTTTAGGAAATTCACAGATAAATCAAAGCAGCTGAGTTTGTGTTCATAGGAACGTACTGTATATTATTTTTACATTTAGGATAATCTGATAAATTCGCATTAGAAAATATTTCCGATGGTTGTTGAGTTCTGCTGAGTTTCCAAAATGAATAATTTTTTCAATTCGTCACCCATATTACGAGTGGAAGTTGTAATATTTAATTATTATGAACAGACCTTATTGGTCCTCACCCATATTTCGAGTGGAAGTTTTAATATTTAATTATTATAACAGG
Organism: Cryptolaemus montrouzieri; assembly: GCA_013387265.2. Taxonomy (NCBI): domain Eukaryota; kingdom Metazoa; phylum Arthropoda; class Insecta; order Coleoptera; family Coccinellidae; genus Cryptolaemus; species Cryptolaemus montrouzieri. The sequence continues at coordinate 69,586,764 of JABFTP020000001.1, read as the reverse complement.
CTTAATCAGCCCTCATCCATATACTGGATGGAATTCGGATATAAGACTATTGTAGACAGGTCTAACCGACCCTCACCCATTTTATGAGTGGTAACTGACCCAATCGAAGGGTTTTGGTAATATAATATCATGTTTTCTGACGAGGTCGTTGCCCTGATACTCCAAACTCTGAAAGATCTACTTTTAAAATTCTAAGGAACACGTCCACAGCTGACAACTTGCAAGCGTTAATTCGCTCGCGTATTTTAAACGAATTCAGTAATTCGTATAGTATTAAAACGTTATATATGGAAGTAGAGGTAAGCCCGTAAAGCCGTACGTGATTCTTTTGCTCAACTAAGCGCCAACGGGCAGTTATTGTCACTGACTGCGGATCATATTCTATTCCCATAAGTTCGAGCAGTGAGTAAAGACCAATTGATTAACTAACATCTTCACCAAGAACAGCATTCATATCATTTGGATTGAATTTATTTATTGCTGAATCTATAAATTGGCAAAATGGTTAAGTAACATCTCAATGAGATCAATTTTCTGAGTTATAAAAGTAAAGTTTCACGTCAATATTAAACTTCATAACATTTTAAATTCAAACAGTTCTCAAAGCTGTTGGAATCAGTACACAATAGCTTAATTAGGTTTCAATAATGTTGCCAGTTTGATAAACAAATGTTGAAATCGATATTAAAGAATTTTAGTGTACTTCAAAATAATGCGTTAAGTTAAAACAGCTGTTGAAATCAATATAAAATAAATTCAGTACATTTCATATTATTACCAAGTTACGAAAGCAAACGTTTTAAATATGTCTATGAAAATAACTCTTCAAAATAAATATTAGAAAATGTCAGTGCAGTTCAAATAGATCATTTGCCAAGAATAAAAATATGTGAAAATAATTTGGAATTTGAGAAAGGATTATTTCAACTCGTCCTCAGTGCGTTCAGAAATTACGTAGCATATACTTCAAGAAATTCGTGAAAATTAAATAGTGAACAGAAATATAAAAGAAATTCAGAAAGTAATCACCTGTGAGACACAGCGGGAACGATGCTTCTTCTTCCCCTGTCCAGCTTCTCGGAGAGGAACAATCTGCGTCTTCCATTATTCTGGACTCATGTTGTGCACGATTAATTAACTCAAATTTATTTCCGATTCACACGAATCAGTAAATTCACTGAGCTTCGAAAACTAAATAACTGAATTATAAGAGTAACTGCACATCTGACGAAAAATAACTCAATAATAACCAAAATCATAATAATGAATGAAAATTAATGATCGAATGATCCCTTTAACGTCGCGATCGTGGTTACTTATATATGCGTGACCCAGCAGTCCTTACCCTCACTTCCCTCAGCCCTTGGTACTCAAGTACTTGTTACATAGTCTTTTCCAGACGCGTTCCTTCGTCCCGACGTGGGAATTGCTGATTTAGAAAACAACAGCTGTGGGACTGTGGATATACCATTGAGTGCTTAAGAGCTTAGGTATTGGTATATCAGTGTCATTATCAGCTTGCTTGACTAAAATGTTCAACGAATTTTTCTTTAACATCGTAATTAACCAAGACTTAATTAAGAATAATTAACAGAAATTGTTGTTGGTTAGTTGGAACTGGGATTTTCATCATAGAACTGACTATTACATTGAAAAATGCAGAAACTCACATGGATGAATGGAGACTTTTTTCAATTTCATTACAATGTTGTCCCTAATGTTCATGCAAATTTTTAGTATATAGGGAATTTATGCAAGTGTACCTCTATTGGCCAGGTTATTACAAGCCTTTATCTAACAGAAGATGCCCTTGCTCACTAACTTTAACTGAACCTCATTTTGTTCACTGATTTGTGCACAAACTGTATTTGATTATGGCTTAGGCAGCCTCTCAAAATACGCAACTTTTCATCTGAGATTCTTGTGAAACTTTTCTTGTCCTATAATATATTCTGTGGTAATCAGTAAGCCTTTAGAAATATATAGAGTTAACACTCTAAATCTTAATATTCATAACTTTCTATGAACAGTGTATTTCTATATTTTAATATTGTTTACTTTGTTCGTGGCCCAAGTTGAGTACTGATTAACATATTTGCTAGATATCTCGGGTAAACGTACTATGAACTTATTGAGTAAGCGGTAGATTCCACCATGCGGCCATAAGATGAATAGAGATTACCGATGACTTCGAAAATAAAAAATTATGAAAACATAAGTAGACTATTTACAGAAAATTATCTCAGGAAACATAACATCCTTTTCATACTGTTTATGAGATAAATCGGTTCAAATATAAACCCAAGGATGAGTTCTTCTTCGGCTACGGTTTTTAACATTACAATTTATTTGAATGGATTTGAACAACCATATTAATTCGAAAATAATTAAGAAATGATTTAATGTTGATAATATTTAGGAAACTGTTTCAATCAAGAAGAGGTCCGAGGGCATCTAATTTTTGATCAGGATAATTGAGCTATATTGTATGTTCTTCGTTGTGTCTATATTGTATTTAGCATACATAAATTTTAACGGAATTTATTGAATAATTAGAAAGTTATGAGTTGCTGTAGAGTCTTATAATAATCCCCATGATCGAATCGGTTTTCGAATCAAGTAATATCTATAAATAAATACAATTTGTATTAAAATCTGTATAGAATTTTTTCATATTTTCCCCCAGTCTACATGCTCCTTTAAAATGCTTGTAACTTATTAAATTTTCGAAATTTTAACTTTCAATTTACCCTACCATTTATTTGAAGATTTGAGTTTCAAAATTTGAAAGAGAGAGAGTTGAGAGATAAAGTGATAAACAAACGTAGTTGTCATGATAAAAAGATACTACCGAAGCATCTATAACAATGGACATCGTAAACATTTTTGTCTATTTATCACTAACTGTTATTTATTGAGTTAATGTATCAAGTCTGACATAGCGATACCGAAAACCAACATGGAGCTGCCATTCTAAATTATCATTTCTAGCAGGAAGGAATGAGCCAGCTCCAAGGACCGTGATGGTTTACAGCCAGCTCCAAGGACCGTGATGGTTTACAGACGGCTCCAAAAATGCCCAAGAAGTTGGAACTGGTTTATATGGTCGAGATGCTGCCAAGTAACAGTCCATCTCTCTTGACGGACTTGCAATTATTTTTCAAGCAGAAATATTCGTCATTCATCACTGTGCTGATCTTCTGCTTGCGGAGGGGTTAAGTAGCTCAATAAAAATCATCAAGGATGGCCAAGCGGTACTGAAGGCATTGATATCCTATAACTGCAAGACATTTATTATAATTGTGAAGTAATGTCTTTCAACCTTCGCCAAACTGGGAGAAAGAAATAGGCTCTGTATGAAGTGGGTGCCGTGTCACTCTGGCATTGAGGGCAATGAGAAGGCGGACTCATCAACCGCTCGAGGAACAATCTTAGGATCCACCGAAGCGGAACATAGGCTTTGAATTTCCGATAAGACCACAAGGATTAAAAATAATGGGTAGTTGGACCTGAAGGTACAGGAGCATTGGTTGAGCCTGACGGATTTTGGATACTCTGGGCTTGCTATCAGTGGACCTTCCACTGAGATAACCAAGCCTTGGCCTAAATTCTTCAGGCTAGAGCTGAGAGTTCTGCTTGACATATTAAAGGGCACTGTAGCGTCAGAAATTAACTACTGAAGTAAGGATTTATCGAAGACCCTTCATGCAGACTGAGTGAGGAGGAGATAGAATCAATAAAACACGTCATGTTCGTCGGAGATAGCTTCAGGCTTGAGGAACTTGGATCTGAAAAAATGGAACTGACTGAACTTATTAAGCTCTCACCCACGAAAATTATAGCGTCTACAAGAAGAAGGATGGAGCATGTAGGTGAAATTTTTCACAAAATATGTCCAAATAGAACACTTGATTGCAGTGGCAGAGCTGAGTAAGACTCAATTATAATATTTATCAATCCAACGATCACATTTGTCATATTTTTCGAACGACTGTCAAAATTTTTCCCAAATTTTTCTTTAAATTCCACGAACAAATAATATATGGGCGATGTCAACCCAAATTATTGGGTCCATAATGATTCTAAAACATCTATAGATCATAATCGGCATCACTTGGAAGACTGAACCTGGCCATCGGGGCTCTCTCGATCAAACAGAGAGGGGATTTGAGGAAATATCGCAGGTTATGTATTTTTTTATTATCTCCTTAGTCCTTTTTATGACATTGCTTGCTATGTAAAATCTTTTCTTAGATTTGTTTAGACATATAAGATTTTGATATATTTTTCTGCTGGTTCTCTTTTTCCATTGTTACAGATTCCTGTCCCAAACCTTATTCCTTTAACGCGTTTCTTCGTTTGGAAATCATGGAATGCAAGACAGAATGAAGCGGCTAAGCAGAAAAATCTTTGGTACTCTTTATGTACACACGACATTAACACAACATAAACAGACAAGCTATTGCTAGTGCAATAACGACAGAGAAACGAGTTTTTTCCTAAGGTTTATTGAATCATATACAAGATAGTATGGTTCCCCTGTTACATTTCCTGAGCTCACACTTGTGTTTTTTTCGGACACTCACGAAAATTATAGATATAAGCATTTATTGTTAATACAATTATTCAAATTTATTGTATATAATATATATCCTTTTTATAAATATATATATATATATATATATATATATATATATATATATATATATATATATATATATATATATATATATATATATATATATGGAGTTTCTTTAACTCTTACATGTAAAGTGTATTGTATATTTGCAATAAATAGTTCGAATCAAGAATTAATTGTTTATCCTGATGATTGGTCAAGAACAAGATCCAAGTCATTAAATTACTCTGTCGTCTTCAGTCCTAAATGTTTCAATTTAATCTGGTGTTTTGAAGCCGATGGAAATTAGGTTAGAAGTTTCCGTTAAAAACAAGTAATCAAGCAAGTGTATAAATTCTTTAATTCCAATATCAATTTCTAATTGTAAAGAAGAAAGATGTTTTATTAGCTTTGGAACGAATCAATATCAATAATTCATATATCTTCTTCGATTGTCCATTCAAAACTGTATATTCGTGATATAATAATTATCAGACCATCGACTATTTCTTATTGTATAGTTATACAGGAATTTTGTGTTTTTCATATTTCTAAAAGCAGATCGCTTGTCTCATTCCAGGCTCAAGCATATCTTTGAAGTTTTGCTATCATAAAGTGTTCTCGATAATAATCTATAATGAGCTCAATAAAAGCTAAGCAGGAACAACCATGAGTAGAAAAGTTATTAATTCATTCTTGTTGAACATCCTGGCTAGAATTATTGTTTGAACATTTAGAGCAAAATATCATGCTATTATTTGAAATAGTGTTGTTCAATCAAGATCAGACTTGGTATATGTCTTGCGTCAATATACTTGGGACTGGTATTGGTCTTGATATGCACTTTCATTTCTCTTTTCTTTAGAAGATTAAAAAAAAACAAGAGTATCAGCAGATACTGGGTGCCTACTGAAAAAAACACGTCGAATGGTCTTTGAATAAAACAAGGTCCTTGTTAGTGAATTATGAAATTAGTAATTCTTGATACCACTCGAGGATTTTGAGTCAAAATATCGCGATCGAAAATGAGTAGGTCTATAATATTGATAATAAGAGTCTAGCATGCTCGGTTTTGTTTTTGCTCAAATCTTGCACGGCGTTTTGGTTTTGCATCTATAAGGCGGTCTTGGTAACTCTCGCGCAAATACAAGAACAAGACCAAGACTACAAGACCGAGAAAGACTTTGACAACACTACGAGAGAAGACAAAACTGAAAACTCTAGTTGGTATCTTTGCAGGTCACTATAAACTGAAGGAACACCTGCACCGAATCGGTTAGCCTGATAAACACAAAAATAGGCTGAGCTTTGAAGCAAGTCTAAGAATATCCAGCAGTGAGTACTCAGTTTCGAAGTGACTATTCAATACAACTGATGATTCTCTCCTTGAACAAGTTAATCGACTCCTTTCTAAAGCTGAATCTAGTTGAGATTCAGTTATTATGGTTAACAACAATAGTCTGCAAAGACGTGGTGAAGTTATTGGTCGATTAATCAGAATTGCTTCCATCAAGAAATGAATATACTCTTTCAATTAGAGTGAATAACTATTGAAGTTTTTGGGATAGATGCAAGAAATTTCATTGGCAAACAAAGCAGTTGTTGACTTCGAAAAGTATTCATTAAATTCAGTAAATGATCTTCGTAAATTCGAATATGGCGACTGTAGAATTGTTAGATCGAACGGTCATCCGGTAAATTTGAATACCTGAAAACAAGGAGAAGAGATTCCATTATCTGGCCAATGGGTTCCTTCACCTCCACGTGGCACGACCGCTTTCAATCCGATATTGATCCCATGACGTCACGTTTTCGGTCTATTCCTATTCCAATTCCAATAAAACTGGGAGTCGTTCACATTCCCATTAGTCTGCAACCGCACACGCAAAGAGTCCGTCTGTAATTTTGTTATTCAAAACTTCAGAAAAAATAGTAGACACAGAAAGATAATTATGTTTATTGTTTCGGCGATTTATGTGACACATATCGGATCCGGCAGAGGACTTTGACCCTTGAATTTAATTTCATTATCGATTGAAAGAATTTAGGTCAATACACACTTCGGGACAGACGATTGATCATCGACTACAAGGTTAAAACTGAATCTTACGAGGGAAGAGATTGATTACGAACCCTTCGAATCCACGACAGAGTTGACAGCTTTGGCAGTATAGTAACAATCTCAGCGCTTATTTCAGCAAAAGCTACTGCGAATTCTTTGAAGATAATTTGTGTAAAAATGAAAGGATATTCATTATGATAAAAAATAACCAAGAATTTGTAATTTAAATGACATGCTCTCGATTGATTCGGCCTTTTTTTCAACTTGCACTGACATTTTTATGTAAAAAGAGAAGGGGATGAACTGTTGAGTGTTTATTTGGCAGCAGTCTATAGCAGACAATTGTATTGAATAAGGATGTACACTACACCAAGAAATTTACGCACATAATCGACAATTCAAATTCATTCAGAAGAAGTTTAGATATGTTGAAGAATTATTTTACTTGCACTAAGGGATGCTTGAGAACAATCGAAATGAAAATGATATTCATAGAAATTGAAATAAAACTATTGATGAAAAATGTAAAACTTGGAACATTTAAGAATTGGAAAAAATCAAAGTTTCCAAAAATCTTTCAATACCGGATATACGATTCATACTCAAAAACGATGACCTTATAGCATTCTGATCCAATTCGTTCCAAATTTCGATCATTCGATTCCGAACCTCATTCACGGTAGCTAGCTGGTTTTGGTGGCTTCTTAATCTTCTATTGAGAATATACCAGACTTCGTGCAGGCTACTCCATTGAAATGATTTCGTCATCTTGAAGGTAATTCCTAATGATACGAGCTTGGTGAGAACTAGCGTTATACAGGGTGTTACATAATAGTATGTCACAACTCGACGGGGTAAATCTACGTGCAATTTTAAGAAAAAAAGTTCTCATAAACATAGGTCCGCCAAATCCTCGTTACGGAGCTACAGGGTGTTGAAATGTCTGAAAAAAATTGTTTTTCTCTTCGAAACTCCTGCAGCTTTTGAGATATTCAGCCCAAATTTGGAATGCAAGCTATTTCTTACAGCCTCCATAATTACACGTCCTGAATTTTAACTAGAATCTACAAGGTGTTTTCTTTTCCGGAGCCATGTCTTCTTTTGCCCTCTCAAACTTTTTTGCAGTACGCCACTAATCATCGTACAATCAATTTTCGTCATCGGTGTTCAATTCAATACTAACGCCGAATTGGCTGATATCCATTACATGTATAGTCTGGCTGACGGAAACACAACAGAAGTTAGGCGATTATATCAGGAGCGCTTTCCAAATCGAGAAACACCAGACATTCGAACATTTTCAAATATCCACAGAAGGTTGAGGGAAACCGATACTTTCACTGCAAATAATCATTTAAAAGGTGCAACTTAAACTATGAGAACTCCAGATATTGAGGAAGCAGTTTTGAATTGTATTGATTCGAATCCTCATATGAGTACAAGAAAAATTGGAAATCAGTTGAATATTTTACATGTTCTAGTTTGGTGGATTCTCCACGACTTTCTATTGTACCCGTACTAAACATCCTCGAGATTTTCCTTCAAGACTGAATTTCTGACGATGGTTCTTAGATAAAATTAGAGAAAATGCTCATTTTGATAGTGAAATAATGTTCACAGACGAAGCTAACTTTTCGAGAACTGCTATCACAAATTTTCACAATAATTATTATTGGGCTGAGGAAAACCCACATTTGATTGAAGAATCTCATCATCCAGAACAATTCTCACTAAATGTCAGGGTCGGAATAATTGGAAATTATGTGATTGGGCCAATTTTTTTGCCTAACAGACAAAACGGTTCCGCTTATCGGCAATTTCTTGAGGAGGAGTTACCTTTATTGCCCGAGGATGTGTCACTTCTGGTGAGAAACATAATGTGGTTCATGCATAACGGGGCACCAGCATATTTGAGTGGAGAAGCTAGGGAATTCTTGAATAATACATTCAACAACCGATGGATAGGTCGGGGTGGGTCAGAACCATGGCCTCCTACGTCTCCAGAATTAAATAGTTCAGACTTTTTCTTATGGGGATATATGAAAAGTTTAGTTTATACCACTCCAGTGAACACTGTAGAAGAATTGAGAAATCATTAATAACCTCTTGTGACACGATAAGAAATACCCCAGGAATATTTCAAAGAGTGCGTGATAATATGCAAAGAAGGACAGAGGCCTGTTTTCTTGCACCTGAAGGACACTTCCAGCAATTTATTTAGTTTTTAATTGTTCTTTTTTTAAGTTTGATATTGAATAAGTATAAGTTGAGTCTCAGAAGACGAGCTATCAAACTAAAAGCAAATTTTCGGCATACCTATCAAGTAGTTCTATTATTTTTATTTCATTCAGCGAATAACATACAATTCAAATAATTCAAATTCAATAATTTTTCACTCCAAAACGGTTGGAGGTACGAAAAAATTTCAAGTGTCAAAGAACTTCCTAATTTGAACGAAGATGACGAAAATTGATTGTACGCTGATCAGTGGCGTACTGTAAAAAAGTTTGAAAGGGCAAAATGAGACATGGCCTCGGAAAAGAAAGCACCTTGTGAATTTCAGTTAAAATCTAGGACGTGTAATGATGGAGGCTGTAAAAAATAGCTTTCGTTCCAAATTTGGGCTGAATATCTCAAAAACTGCAGGAGTTTTGAAGAAAAAACAACTTTTCCCGGAAATTGCAACACCCTGTAGTTCTGTAACGAAGCTTTTGCGGACCTATGTTTATATGAACTTTTCTTCTTAAGATTGCACGTAGATTTACCCCCTCGAGTTGTGACATACTATTATGTAACACCCTGTATAAACAAAATGTTTTCACCCACGTTGGCCGCAAATAGTACAATATGTTCTTCTGAAAAGTCGGTTACGTATCTTTCAGCATTCAGGGTTCTATTATTCACTATGCCCCAGATCCATACGGGCGTTGAAAGAAATTACTCCCCCACACCATTATTGGACTTCCACCAAAACCATAGGTAGGTGAAAGATTACGTATGGTTCACCCATTTCTCCTCATTTTCGTGAGCTTCCTTGAAGGGCGAGTGTGGTGGGCTTAGCGTGTCTTGAATGCTCAGTCATAAATTTGATATTAAGACAAAATCAGTGAAAACTCGGTCTTCCAATTGATTGAAATTCATTTTCGGATATGGCTCAATAACTGAATGAATGATGTTCCTTTCAACCCGGCAACGGATAGGTGGGATTTATAGATCCCACGTTGTTTCTAAATGCCACTGTTGCCTTATTTTAACTTAGCAGCTTTGCTTTTCAGTGGCTTCTGAGAAGACATCTCTCTGGCAATGTGACGCGTAATTTAGTTGTGATGGTAATTTTGGTAAAAGCACATCAATTTCAATAATCTGGAGTCCAAATAACCCAACCTGACGATTCACGTAATATTTTTTTCTACGCTTTTCCGGTGAGTAAATCTTGATTGTACTTGTGTTCGATATTTATTTTCTTATTAGAAATATCGCTTCATATTCCTTCGAAAACGGGCAATTTACTTTTCATACAAATTTATTGTATCGCCTTCAAAATAGGCCCCTTTCGAAAAAATACATTTACGTAATTGAATAATCCAATCATCAACACGTGTATCAAACGCTTTTTCCGGAATCGACTTCAGTTCTCGCCGCGAATTCTAACCTAACCTAACCTAACCTAACCTAAACTCGAAGTTGTAATTTGAGTTATGGAAAAAAAAGAGTCGGCCGGAGCCTTATCAGGTGAGTACGGTAGTTGTTCGATGGTATTTGTTGAGTTTTTGATCAGAAATTCATTCACAATGATAGCCTGGTGAGATGGTGTAAAATTCATGAGTTTTCTTTCCACAGATCTGGCCTTTTCGACCAATTTGCTCTCTCAAACGCTGCCTAACGCTCAGTTAATATTCTTTATTTACCGTCTGACCTGCTGGAAAGAATTCCGAGTTACAACACCGCGATTATAAAGAAAACTGTCAACATTACCTTAATTTCTGATCGACTTTGACGTAGTTTTTTCGGTTTCGGTTCATTTGGAAGGCGCCATTCCCAAGCTTGTTGACTGGTTTGAATGTCAAACCTATAAATTATGTCTCCTCACCAGTTACAATGCATTTTATGAATGTGGGGTTGGACTTGAATCGTTATCCCAGCGACCTTGAAGAAAATTCTGATCTTTTGGAACTAGTCGAGCTGCAACGCGTTTCATGCCCAAACAGTCGTTGGAAATGGTACGATTGATTTGTGAGAAATAGAAAGTTCATTGCAAATCTCTCTCAAACTCAATTGCCGATCTTCAATTATCATTCAATTCACTTTATCAATGTTAACTTCAGGTAAATATGTTGATGGCCAACCAGAGTGAGGCAAATCTCCCACCACATATCGGCCGCTGTTGAATGCACTTTACCACTCATATGTGTTTTTGATAAAATCGATTCAGTGTAAGCTTTCTGTAATATTTCCAGCGATTCGGCACACAAAATTCCATTTGAAATACAGAATTTGAGACAATTTCTTTGTTCGATATTTTTATCTATTGTACAAATCGCAAGACAACTTATGAGAACTGACAAAATCGAGCACTGTGAACAGTGCTGGGATGAGTACAAAAAAGAAAGGATTCAAGTATGAGTACAATTGAAATTAATTGAGTACTGATTACAATTGTACTTGTTCGATTACTTATATGAATACTTTTGTGAGCACAGAGTTCTCTCTCTTATCCTTTTTGTGTTGGTGAAGAACAGTTATTACTTTTTATTGTATCGTTATAATGTGTTAACAGTGGCTAATGAATATCACTGAAACAAAATATCAAGTTTTATTGTTATAATATAATAACAAATAAGAGACATGATGAAAATACCAATTTTATTTGAAATGAAAATGGTCACAACAGAATAGACATGCTCACTAAACTGATTCAAAAATACTTGTATAATTTGCTTTCAGTAGAACTAGTTACTCTAAATTATCGTCACTTAGAGCATTATGGAGTGGAGCGTTTACTATGGATGCGAATGAAAACATTCGTTCAACAGGTGCTGACGAAGGTAGCACCTGTTGAACTTGAACTTCAGAATTTTTTTTTTTAATTCGGATAGTCGTTCAACATTTAAAAATTCTTCCAGTTGTCATTTAAATATTTGACAAGCTCTAGTTCAGTTTTCGTATACTGTACTTGTGTTGTATTTCAAACAGGAGATCTGACGGAACTGGAATTTTCTCTGTAATAGTTTTCTTTGAATTCGGAAAAATCATCATTGTTGGGGAAGAACTGCGGAACTCGAGAAAAACGAGGCAACACCAACCAGTTTCAACGAATTCTTGAGGCGACTGGCGACTGCCAACTTTGTAAATACTCGACAAATCACGTCGTTGCATTCGACGAACTTTTTCGTGGGAGGGATGGTATGGTTATTGTACTCATGGTTACAAACTGTACTCATTAGTACATTTTGTAATCATGGGTACTGAATTGTAATCATGAGTACTGAAAATGAGTACAGAATACAGTTACTTTTCCCAGAAAGAATTCATTCCCGAATACTGAGTACACTGAAAGTAATTAGTTACTGTGCTCGAGTAAAAAGTACTCGAATACTTCCCAGCTCTGACTGTGAACAAACTGAGTGACAGATCGAGTTCAAACTCCGCGTCAGTATAGAAGACAGTCGTTCTAACTTACCAACAACAAAAAGTTTTACAATCGTTTCAAGAAGATTTTTTAAATAATCAATTTCTGGTATTTTTGACAGAATGTATTTCAAAGGAAAGGATGACATCAAATTTTCTCTAATACTAAAAACTGAACAAGGGCTGAAAATATTATTAAGCATTTGCCTGGAATCAAGCGAAGTGCATGCGATTCCAAAACCTCTTCTGATTGCTGGTCATTGTTTATCAATGTATGTATGTATGTATGTATGTATCAGATGTTGCAAAATATGCCACAATAGAAATTAGAGAGAAAGTTGTAAAGTATAAAGAAAAATAATTTCATCAGGATATGATTGAGGTCGAAATAAAAGCCGTGTTTGGTTTACTTTATCTTGCTGGTGTGTTTAGGGCAAACCACTGAAATTTGAAAGATTTTTTTAAAGATGATGGAACAGGAATGGGAATTCTTTCAGCATCAATGTCCGCCAGAAGATTTATGTTTTTGTTGACCTGTCTGAGGTTTGATACTGATAAAAATAGGACAGAAAGACAAAAAATCGACAAGATTATCCTTGTAAAAGCTGTTTTTGAAAAGTTTGTAAATAATTGTCAATTTGTTCACACCCCTACTGAGTTTGTAATTTAACACGAAAAGTTGGAAGCAGACGATGGCCTCTTACTGTTTTTTTTTGTCTTTTGAATATAGTAGATATTGATTACGAGTTGTTTATAAGTATAATGTGGGTGATCATAAAACACAAAGGCAGAACTATTTGAAAAGTTTGATACTAGCATAAGCTAAATAGCAAATGCTGTCTCAAAAAAATAATACCAGAGCTACGCTTCTTTTGCTCGAAAAAATCAAAAACTTAACAGGTGAGTCTGAAGAACCACCTAAAGAAACAAACTGCAGTTCGTGATTGCTGTAGTTTTTGCTTTAGAAAAATTGAAAGAAAAACAAAATATTCTTGCTGTTCTTGTGATGGATCAGTTTGTTTAGAACATGTTGCTATGCAGAGAATACATTGTGCCTATTAAGAAACGGATAATTCTACATAGTCTGAATGAAAATAGTTACAATGAATTTTTCCAATACCAATAAGTAGAAATATGTTTAAAATTGTGAAAATAATTAGAAGTTATCTTTTTTGTGGTTCAGAGATAAGTCATCGAAACTTTAATATTTACCAGACAATATATACAATATGGAAGATGGTTGGCTTGAAAAAGAAAGTTTCGTTCATTTTATAAAAATACTGTGTCCCCACATGCTCAAATAAATTTATAGATCAAACAAATTTAATCTTGAATACACTTGAGAATGTTGAATCAATATTATTTTATTTCATGTTTCCAAAGTGGATAGTACAATTAAATTGAGTAATAAAACACCAATTTTTCCCAATAATGATCAATTGCCAATATTTTCTTCTCTTCTTTCAATGCATTGTCAGAAAAAAACATAGAATAATCATGAAAACTGATATTCAATTGAGAATTCACTGAAATATTTTTAACAAAGAAATGATAAGCTATTTCAACATAAACCATTGTAACATTTTTTCAGTTTATCATACATCCATTCGAAAATATTTTTCATGAATTAAGTTGAATGAATTTCATTCTTCCAATAAAGGAAGTTGGCAGTAATCTTTACAAGATGTTTTTCGAGATATGTCGATCGATAAACTCTTACGGTATACACATTATATATTCATTTAATACTAATAATTAGATTGTGATAAGATAAAGTTTCCTTATCAGCAATTAATGAATCTCGACAAACAATATGGCAAATAAAATGTTCGATTAAATTCGAAACAATGGAATTACGTCAATGTCCCAAATAATTATATATGATGATAAAATTGGACTCGAATTTCAAAATATAAATCTAAATTTTGGAGTGGTTCGTTCAGAACATGAAAATTCAGCGAATTAGGCGTAATAACCCATCATTTCAATAGAGCAAGATGTAGAAATTTTAGTGCAATTGAAATAGAAAACATTAATGAGAAAATTCTAATCAAAATTTGATTTTCGAATAATTATTAATTCTTTATTGAAAATTATACTTTTTGAATTGCAGTAACCAACCTTTAATCCTTATATTCGAACAGCTGACCCTATAGACATAGCCCTATCGACATTTTAATGAATATACAAATAGATCTTCCAGATTTCTTTGTCAGTTCACACAAACTGAATCAACAAAATATGCAGTAGCTGTGAATAGTTATTATCGAAGATGTTCGAAAAGCTAAAATTGCAGATGAACGATCTTCTGTCATCTACAGAGAGCAAGATCTTCGGTTTTGCAGATTGTACCCTGGTTTCGTCTTTCAGTAGTCTGCCGCCGATTAAAGCTGCGGAATATCAGCCTCATAGATGTCAACAAATTGATAACTTAAAGTCTGACTTACAGAAGATATCTGAGTGGGGTCTGTTGAACCTGGTGAACTTCAACGCGAGCAACTACGTTTTCTAAAGAGGTCCCCGCTAGAGAACCTCCTCTAATCATGCAGGTGCATCTAAAGATTCGATGCACCTTCTCGGAATAACGATCAACCCAATAGCAATAGCTAAGTCGGCATCAGCTAAACTTAGTTTTCTTTTCAGAGCCAAGTGATACTTCACGTCATCTCAGCTGTTGCTTCTATATAAGGCGCAGGCTCGACCTGCTTTGGAATATTGTTCCCATGTATGGGGATCTGCGCCAAATTAATAATAATAAATATCTGACGCTGAGATTCCGCAGCTGTAATCGGGCGAAGACTACTGAAAGACGAAACTAGGGTACAATCGTCTGCAAAACCGAAGATCTTGTTCTCTGTAGATGGCAGAAGATCGTTTATCTGCAACTGAAACAAGGTTGGAGAAAGAATGGATCCCTGTGGTACTCCTGCTTGCAACTGGAAACAATCAAATGTTATACCGTCGACCACAACTTGTATTGATCTATTTGAAAAAAAGCTTCTTATCCAACCCCGCAATTTTTCGGGAAGGCCATATGCAGCAAGTTCATTCAACAAGGCTGCATGCCAAACCCTATCGAAGGCTTTAGAGATATCGAGGGCTATTGCTCTAGATTCCCCATGCCATAAAAAATGTTATAAGTTATAACTTGCTATAATATTGACCTTATTAAAATTATAAAAAAATATTTAAGTTTTAGTTATTTCATTGTCATAAAAGTGATGTTATATCTTGCTCTCATTATAAAGATCTATCTATCTACCTATCTAAATGTTTGCCAAATATTTGATTCTAAGAAATAAAATACTCTGAATGATCCGTAAAAGATCCTCGTGAAAAGTAACGGATACGGACACGGTTACGGATTTTTCTTTTCCCTCGGATATCCGCGGATACGAATACGGATACGGATATCCGAAACATCACTAGTCCTCACCCAGGACTACTAGTCTCCTTGTACTTGCGGATCATTCGCGAAACAGTTGAATGGGACACCTCAAGCATTTGGCCCATTCTTGTATAAGTACAATGTAGGTCACCTAACACCACTGCTGCAACACACTCTGCCGGGGTCAAATTTCGCGATTCGCGTTGCAATATTACCGAAAATTAAAAGTTTTAAAAGAATAAATGTTACTCTGCTGTTATCAATATGTGCTGGTTTGATGCAAACTCTCAATTTTATTTCTTATGAGAGGAGCATGTGAGTCAAGAAAAAAAAGAAATTTGTTGGCATATATCCGGACAAATACGAAAAAAATTATGTGTTAATTAGTTGCCTACCAAGAAAGAAATTTGAAAAATTGAAATTATGCACTAATTTCTTGGCGCAGTGTAATATCTAGTAACCGTAAGCGTTTATATAGTGTACTTTTTTTTTCATTATAATCTTAACGTGTACCACCCATCGAATTTCAACATAATAATTTCATTAAGTGGAGGCATTCACCTCTCACCAATTTGATTCTTCAATTAATTTATTGGTGATGATCTCATAGCGGCGTTACTGTAAAAATTGTAATGGCAATCAAGGTAACGGATAAAAACGGCCGTACAGGTGTTCCTGCCGGGTATACTTCATGATCATCCTTTCATTCACGTAAAATTGAGGCGAAGTCATCTTCGATGAGTTCGAAGACGAAAGTTGAATGAGATATTTGCAATTATA
This sequence comes from Cryptolaemus montrouzieri, assembly GCA_013387265.2. Lineage (NCBI taxonomy): Eukaryota > Metazoa > Arthropoda > Insecta > Coleoptera > Coccinellidae > Cryptolaemus > Cryptolaemus montrouzieri. The sequence continues at coordinate 69,570,288 of JABFTP020000001.1, read as the reverse complement.
ACGGTCGTTCTGGTATGCAGTAAATATTTCTTGAATTGAATTTTTTACAGTTTTCTGACTGTAATTAATTTGCGTGCGTTCATAGAACCGTAAACAATTACCATTTTGCTAAATGACCCAGCAGATTCGATGAATTTTTTCCAGACCTTCCACTTCAATGAATCTCAGGGAACAGGTATCAATATGTTTATGCTCAAGGTAATTGATCCGATAGAAAACCAGTTAATGTAGGAGTACCGCAGGGCTCAATCTTAGGCCCTTTGCAATTTTTAATATTTATTAATGATTTGCCTGACTATATGACCGGTTATCGGAGCATATTGTTCGCTGATGATACCACGGTTTCCGTTGCTTGTGACGATCTTGATGAGGCTAGTGAGATGTTTGGGAGAGCTCAGCCGGAGGACCTTAGTTGGTTTTCGGGGGATCGGTTGGGTGTGAATGGTAAGAAGACGGAAAGAATGATTTTCAGTCTGAGACATACAGCGTCATCCAGTGCTAAGTTTCTAGATCTTGATACAAGGCTCACCTGGAGAGTTCATATAGATCACCTTGCCAAAAAATTGAGTGAGAATATCTTTGTCTTGAGGTGTCTCAAATCTTCAGTTTCTTCTAAGGTTCGGAAGACTGCCTACTTTGCGCTCTATGAAGCACATCTTAGATATAGACTTTTAGTTGAGGTCTGAGAGGTGAAATTGAGAGGATTTTCAGATTGCAGCGACGAGCTGTAAGAATAATTGTATTGGGTATAGGGATTGTTGCAAACACTATTTCAAAAGCCTTAGCATTCTAACATTACCTAATCTTTTCATATTTTAATGCCTCGTGCATTCACATAATCACCTAAACGAGGTTGCTTTACGTAGCAGCATCCATTGTCACAATACTTGTCACAAAGATGTGACAAGTTTTTCCGATTACGTAAGGCGCAGAATGGTCGCTCTCAAATTTTATAATAAATTATCTACTTCAGTTAGGTCATTTTCTAAATCAATGTTCAACTAGAAAATTGAAAACCTTTCATTAAATAACGTTCTGTATAACGTTTATGATTTTTAAATTTACTTCCAAATTGTTTTGTAGATTTTTGGCTTTTTACACAATTGTTCTCTGTAATATACAGGATGGCCCACAAGTCACTGGAAGTAGCATAATGCCAAGAGAACGACGGATTCTTAAATATTTTTTCTAGCAATATGATGAACTTCTGTTACGGTCACAATTTAAAAATAATTTCGTATATAGAGGGTGTTCCGTCTCTGAGGACTGTTTTTTTTGGAAGAACACGCTATATATTTTGATGGTTTTAGCTTTGTGAGATCAAATGAAGGTGACTTTGTTCGATATTCCCTATACCTAAGTTCAATGGTTTCCGAAATATTTGAGATTTTTCGAAATTTGATGACTTTTTTGAAAATTTTTTTTGTTCTCTCGTTGTGACTTTCCGATTGTGATTTTTCAAAAATTATGTTACTAATACTCCATTCCTGAGTAACCATCGTTGGTAAACTCTGCAATGGATACAGGGTGGACAGTACAAAATTTCCGATTCGGCCATTCTTCAAGCCTCTTTTTTCCAATTTGTTCAAATGACACACCCTGTATCTTATACTCTGTAATGATAGGTTATTTTATACCTATCGAACGCTACCGATTTCTCGAATTTTCCGATACTTTGTGTCTCAATATTCATCTCGAAATGTTTTCCTTCGTTTTTGAAGAGGGTGCATGTCACTTGATAAGACAAATTAGGGGTTGGTACGATGTTCTACTCAAAACACCAGTTTCAAATCAATAAGCCGAAAATGATCGGTCTGCATGGACCGATCTGAAGGCGATAAAATGAATATTTTATGGAATTCAGTTTTAAAAAATGCAGTGTTCAAAGTTGAAAATTGTTCCATTCGAGCCTATTTCTAATTTTCATTATTGCTCATATAACTATTTTTCGAAAAACATAGATTATTTTGATGGAAATAAATATGCTTTGAATGAATGAAAATGTTTGACAATGGAGAATATTACTACAAATCACGGAAAGAAAATATTGCATGAATAATTCAAGCAATACATAGAAATGCTACAAAAGATGTTCAAAATGGCCTCCATTCTGCTCTATACATAAATGTATTCTCCTTTCTGTGAACCTTTACTGTGAAAACTGTGGTCATTCTTGAATTGTGTGTGAATTCATTATTGTTGACAAAGAAGAAGGAAGAAAGCCTTTAGAAAATGGAGTATTCTCGGGAAGAACGAGTCGATATGATTCTGACCACTGGTGAAGCTATGGAAAACTGTTTGTTAGCTGAAAGACTATGCTGCAAAATATCCGGACCGAAGACATCCAAGGAAAGAAACATTTGAAAAATGGCTACGACAATTCCGAGCCACTGGTAGTGTGTCCGATGAAAAACACCACCGACAAAAACCAATTATTGGAAATGAAGAAAATTAAGTTACTGTTCAGCGTCTGTGATAGAACAACCAAGTACAAGTACACGGAACATTGCTCAAGAAATAGATCTGAGTAGACAAAGTGTGGGAAGAATATTGAAAAATCATGGTTTTTCATATCACATTGGAACCCATGTAGAACTGTCACAAAGAGATCATGAACGACGACTCGAATTTTGTATGTGGGTGTTAGAAATAGTCGTAGAAGATGGGGATCCCGAATTCAATTCTATTTTCTGATGAAAGTACATTACAGAATAATGCTTTAGTAAACAGAAACAATTATCATTATTACTCTAAGACTAATCCACATATTTTTCATCAATCCTACACCCAACACAGATAGTCGGTCAATACATGAGGAACAATTATAGGATCTCATATAGTAGGTCCTTTTTTTTCGAAGGAAACTTGAATGGACAGATGTACCTCAATTTGTAAACGATTTACCAGAGCTGTTGGAAATTGTGCCTCTTGACATGAGACAACGAATGTGGATGGAGCCCCTGTACACTAGCTCCAACAAGTGAGAGATCATTTGAATGAGAATTTTCCAGAAAAATGGATCGGAAGAGGAGGACCCTGGAATTGGCCAGCGAGATCGCCAGATTCAATGTCCTTCGACTTCTTCCTGTGGAGATATGTTGAAGAGTTTGTTTATCGTACGCCGCCAACTACACTGAAACATATGAAAAATAGGACTAAGGAAGCTTTCCAGACTGTAACGCCTGAAATGCTGTTAGGAGCAATGGTATCTTTTGAAAGGGGAGTACATTCATGCATAGAGCCAAACTGTGGCCATTCGGAACATCTTTTGTAACATTTCAATTGCTTCAATTATTTATGCAATCTTTTTTTTCCGTAATTTGTAGTAATATTCTCCGTTGTCAAATATTTTCACTCATTAAAAGCATATTTTTCCATTAAAATAATCTGTTTCTCCAGAAATAGTTATATGAGCAAAAAGAAATAAATTTGAAAAGAAATGTTATGATTACCATCACAGGAAAAGGTAAATAGTTTACAAGGAGGAAAATAAGAAATTGGCTCGAATTAAACAATTTTCAACTTGTCCAAACACTGCTTTTTTTAAACTGAATTCCATTAAAACTCATTTTCATCGCCTTCGCATCGGTCCATGCAGAGATAATTTGATCATTTTCGACTTATAGACTTAAAACTGGTGTTTTGAGTAGCACATCGTAGAAACTCCTGTTTTGTCTTATCAAATGACATATACCCCTCTTCAAAAACGAAGGAAAACATTTCGAGATGAATATTGAGACACAAAATATCGAAAAATTCGAGAAATCTTGGACACCGTTAATGATAGGTATAGAGAACATGGGTATCGTTCGATAGGTATAAAAGAGAGTATAAGTTAGGGGGTGTGTCTTTTGAAAAAATTGAAATAATGAGGCTTGAAGAAGGGAAGAATCGGAAATTTTGTACTGTACACTCTGTGTCAATTTCAGAGTTTCCAACGATGGTTACTCAGAAATGGACTATGAGTAACATAACTTTTGCAAAATCACAATCGGAAAGTCACAACGAGAGAAGAAAAAAAATTTTCAAAAAAGTCATCAAATTTCGAAAAATCTCAAATATTTCGGAAACCATTGAACTTAGGTATAGGGAATATCGAACAAAGTCACCTTCATTTGATCTCGCAAAGCTAAAATCATCAAAATATATAGGGTGTTCTATTAAAAAAAAATAACTTTGATTTGTTCCTCAGAGACGGAACACCCTGTATATACGAAATTATTTTTAAATTGTGACCGTAACAGAAGTTCATCATATTGCGAGAAAAAAATTTCAAAATCCGTCGTTTTCTTGGCATTATGCTAACTCCAGTGACTGGTGGGCCACCCTGTATACATATTTTAAATTTATTTGTTTTGTTCTTTTTTGACATGTGCACATACTGTGATAATTTTTGTAAAGGCATGAATTAATGAATCTGAATCTGAATCTGAACAAAATAAAACAAAATCAACTATATACACTGCGCCAAGAAATAAACGCACGATTTCAATATCTCGAAATTTTTTTCGATAGGTAACTGATTATTAGCACATGTTCATTTTCGTATATGTCCAGACATGTGCCAACAAGATTTGGTGTTGTTCTTGGCGCACATGTTTCTCTCATGAGAAATAAAATGAAAGAAATAAATTGAGATTTTGCAAGAAACCACCACATTTTGATACTCGTTTATAATGCAACGTGAACCACAAAATTTGACGCCGACAGAATGTGCTGAAGCAGTGGTGTTAGATCGCCTAGGTTGGACTTATACAAGAATAGGCCCAGTGTGTCCCATTCAACTGTTTCCAGAATCATCCATAGTTACAGGGAGACTAGTAATCATAAAAGGAAACCAGGGCAACAATGACGATCTATGACCGTTATTTAAGAATTTCCTCGTTGAAAAAACCGTTCGCTACTGCTAGGCTTCAAATGCAGCTTCTATAGAACAGTGCAGTGCAAATTAGCACTGAACCGATACGATAACGTCTCTGGGAATTTGGTTTGAGGCCTCGTATCAGAGCTCGAGAGGTCCAGCTCTAACCGCAGAACATCGAAGAGCCCGATAGATTTTTGCCTGGGAACATGTCAATTGGTTAGAAGATGACTGGGAGAAAGTTTCATCTACAGACTAATTGTACGTCTCTGATGTATAGATGTCGAAATGGGAGATATGAGCAGTACAACTTTTTATCCACCTATGGTTTTGGTGGTGGCTCAACAATGTTGTGGGGTGGAATTTTCTTGAACGTTCGCACTGATCTAGTCAACGTAAATAATGGAAACCTGAATTCTTAGAGGTACGATACACTCATTTTAGATATTTTTGTTCATGATCGATAACCCCAAACCAAATTCAATTGTTAGGAACTACCTTTGAGGTCACGAAAACACTTCAATAGTGTGCCCTGCACGAAGTCCAGACATAAATTCCATCGAACATGTCTGGAACATTCCAGAAAATAAGAAACCAGCGAATCCAGGCAGCTACTGTGAAGTAGGTTCGGAATAGACTGATCGAAATTTGAAACGAAATGGATTAGAACGCTAATGACCTTCATTGATTTTGAGTATGAATCGTAAATGTCATGACGTAATTCCTACCAGATATGGAATTATCCGGTATTAACAGGTTTTTGGAGACTTTGATTTCTTCCAAGAGTTCTACATTTTACATTATTAGTTTCATTTCAATTTCTATGCGTACCATACTAATTTTGAATGTTCTCAAGGATTCCTCAGTAACGTAGGACTGGTTACTGGAAGATAATCCTTCAGCATATGCAAACTTCTTCTGAATAAATTTGAATTTTCGATTCTGTGCGTTCTTATCGACAGTTACGAACGAAATTGCATAGAAAAATTGCGATCCTGTCGAGTTTATTCCAATTTTCCGACTTTCCTACGCAATTGTTCCAAAGTTTCTATTTCTGAGAACTTTTCCAAGACCATAACGAGCCATCCAAATCAATAATCAACCAAATACACACATCAAAAGAATTTAAGGTCAATATTCGTTTATATGAGACCGCTGAGTGTAACCATATCGCAGTGAAGATCATTGTTTGTTATATTAGCATATTTTTACATTTATTTATTAAATCATTCAAATGAAAGAAGAGAGTACATCATATCAAAAAAAAAACTATACTGTCAAATTTTCACATGGGCCAAAAACACGATGGAGGGAAAGCTCACAATGTAGAATGGATCATCTTTCGAAACACGCTAAGCCTCACGATCCCTGCTAAAGTGAAAGCTCAGGAAAATGAGAAGGAACGTGTGAACCAAACGTTATTTTTTATATGATACAGGAAAACAGTTAATAAAACCTGAGGAAAAACCCAGTTTCGCCCGCTACTGATAGATCAGTAACAGCTAGTCTATAAGTGTGCTATGAACAAGTGAAAACAGAATAATCGTATTAACGTTTCATTCTTCATTTTAACCAGCACTTCGATTGGTGAATGTGGAATGATGGGAAGGCTGAAATATGAAGGAGATAAGAAAAACAACAGGAAAGCATGGTGTCACTAATACTTAATGAATTTGAATATTCCAACTCCAACAAGAATCTGGTGATAGAAAACCATCTGGAAATCGAGATATAGGAAAGTCGAAGACTAAACGACTTATAGTTTTCTCCGACTTACCATACTAACAATTCAGACTTGATTTGAAAATCATATTATCACAATGTCCATGACCTTTTCTTAAACGATTTAAAGTACCAAATCTTTCTTCTGAGACCCAAACCAGTAATCTTTTGAGAAAGATCTTGTATGAGCTATTTATTCAAAACCACATTATTCCATTCACTTTCCAAGATTTCATTTTAAAACAGGTGGACTCCGAAGTTAGCAGATAATTTAAAAAAGTTCCGGAAGAGAGTGATACTTGTCCCAACTCTTTTTCAGTGCTGATTATCCGCGGATATGTGGAGAAATTATATTGGGGAGGCCATTAAGCCATGGAATTGGGGTTAAGCCCTCATAATTCCCATGGCATTATTCCAGTGGGAATCAATTCTATGCACATGGGCACTATTTAGTTAAACAAAGCAACAGTACTCAGCTGTAGAAAAGACAAAAGCAAGAGCAGCAGTCGGAAGAATGGAAACATCGGCACCCTAAGTGGACACAGTTAGTTTTTGTAGAATATTATTTCTTATATCTAGCCTTAGACACTGGGATTTGAAAGTTAATGACAAGTTCAGTGTAAGACCAGAACATCTTGGATATAAATTATGATTCAATGAGAATAACGTTTATCCTTTTGCTAATTATTCAAATAAAAATAAGACTATCGATCTTAGTTGTCGAAGGATCAAGGTATAGAGGATTTTCTCTGGAGAATTTATTCAAAAATTTCCAGATCAGCATTCAAATTTTGTTCAGTAGTTTCCAAGTTGTCGTGACGAAAATTTAAAACAACATTGGAATAGATGAACTTATTGGAAGAAGTAGGAATATGACTCCTATATAGTGGGTTCCAATGAAAACGAACCAGGGGGACATCTCTAGGTATCGTTTGCGTATCCACCTTCTAATTCTAAAAAGTAACACTGCTTGAACTTCTGTGATTTTCATGAAAATATTTTATGAAATGAAACAATCATTGAGTTTTCAGCTTTTTAATCTTGGTACATTCCTATCGCAAATTGTCAATGTATCCTCCATTGGTACAATTGAAATGATTGCCCAACATTGTCCAACATTTGTGGTTTCATCTGCTGACATACTTGAACAATCCTTTCTTGTAATTCTTTCAACGATTCGGGTGGCGTAATAAAGACTTCAGACTTGAGATAGCCCGTTTGGCAACAGTAATCATCACAAGGAAGAATAAAACATCTAAATCATACCTACACGTCATTTATGATTAAAAGTGCAAAAACAGATCGTGATTTTTGCAACTGATTCAAATTCTCTCATTTTGTAATTTTCCTGGCAAAATTTGAAACAGAAAAAGAATAAACGTTTTCATTTCTTGAACATTCATCACATACCATTTTCCGAACATAAGTTTTTCCGAGTTTTCTAATATAATATACTCATATTTTCCCTTCATTAGAACGAGTTATTGGGTTTCTTCAAATATAATTATGATATTTATTTATTTATTAGTTCCATGATTTTTGTTGGCCAAACGTTGACACATAGCCTTTAGCCGCCGAAAAATAAGTCTAGACTCTGTTAATATTTCCTAAGTGCTTAAAATGAAATTTTGAAAACAAGTTTGAAGGAGTTTCCATGACTTTTGTTTGATAGAAAAGGAGGATAAATGCGAAAGCACCGCCACTGTCTCTATCGGTTCAGCCACGAATGCACGATTTATCAATGATAACAGAATCCACTTTTACTGTCCAACTAGTGGTTAGCGAGATGATACAGCGCGCTACGTCGAAAATGATAACAAAAATACAAAACCCACGCGTTTTACGTTTTATACTAACGAGACCGAGCACATGACATGACAAGACAACCCAAATATTGATCCCAATGTCACTGGGCAACCAATCAGACCCTTTTGCGTCACGTTGTGATAATTATTTATCGTTTGTTTCGTGATGTGGACTAAATAAAAGCGGCTGAATTTGCAGTAGCACCAGAGGATGGAGGGCGACTTGTTGTCATTATCATTTCGTTTTCTTCATGTACAAAATCCCATGATGAAATATTGAAATGGTTTAATACTTCTTCATTTAACCAGTTTCAATACCTGCTGAGCTAATACCTATAAACTATAAGGTTCCGAAACTTATTTGTGCGTAGACCCCCATGTTTTTCGGGTTTGGGTAGACCCCATACTTACCTGATATTGATTTTTTGTAAATTTCTAACTGGAGTGAAGTTTAGTATCAAAAATTAAAGTAAAAACATATGTTAATTTAAACATTTATTAATTGAATTTGAATTAAAACTAGTCAAAATAAAATTTTGTATCTGTTATATAAAATATACGTAACATTAAATAAACTAAGCAATAAGTAAAAACTTTCAGTGAGAAGGATGAATATCATGCTTCAATAATAGTTTATCAACATTTGGCGTCAATTTTGTAAAGGTTAATCTTAAATCTCCTCGGCTAATGATGTCCAGTTTGTTTCTTTTTTTCGTTAGGAGATTGGTATTAGCGCTAACCCCCTTTAAACTAGGTTTGACGATGGAAAGGAAATTAAAAATTTCTTCGCTAATAATAAAAAGGGATAAGTAACGGGCATGTTGTTTTGCAGTCAGAATTGCTGATATCCGTTTTTAACTGAATCTTAAGTTCTTCATTTGTACTTAGTTCAGTCAGTTCCTCTTTTACTATAACATTCGTTTCTTCTATATCACCATATGGATTAATTATCTACGGTGGTATTACCATGGTCAAAAAATCCTCAAACCTAGTTTCAAAATCTGAATAGAGGGCACTTAAATGTTGAACGTATGTTGAAACGTCGTCTTCCTGTTCCCCAGATAAACTGGGGAATTGAGAACTATGGCAAGAAACGCTGATAAGATGGACTTTGTTTTAATCAAATTTAAACTGTCGCATTGTAACTGCAAATCAACCATATTAAATTTTTCAAATAAATCTGTTAAATAGGCGATGTCTGTTTTACACTTCATTAAATTGCCTTTTGAAATTTTATGTTTAGTATCCAGAAATTCTAAAATAGTCTCAAAAAGTGCAAAAAATTTTGTCAAACATAAGCCTTTCGACAGCCAGCGTACTTCATCAGTGTTAAAGAGTAATTGATGAAAGTGTTCGTCATTTTCTTCAAACAACTGTGCAAATAACCGCGTATTCAACGCGTTGCTTCGATTTCGGTTTACCGCATCAATGACTAATTCAAGAGATTCATGCAATCTAACACTCAAATTTTTAGCAACTAAATGTTGTCGATGGATGATGCAATGTATTGCTAACACCCCTGAAACATTTTTTTTTAAATAGCTTATAAATCTACGATAACGTCCAACCATTGCAGGAGCTCCATCTGTAGCTACTGATATTATATTTGATAAAGAGGTTGCTTTTTCAATGAAGTAATCCTTCAAAACATGAAATATTGATTCACCTTTAGTGTCGGTTATAAAAGTTCTTGCGAAGAGCAGTTCCTCGTAGATTTCTTGATTCATAACAAAACGAACATATGCCAATAATAATGCTGCATTACCAGGTAAAGTTGACTCGTCCAGTTGTATAAAGAAATGGGTTGTTTGCAAAATTACACAAGAAGCTTTCAATATCATCAATACTTTTTTCAATAGTATTATTGCTCAAGGGAATTCTTTTAATGATATCAGATGCAGGTTTGTATAAAACTTTTTTTAAAACCTCTTCAACGGCTGGTAAAATTAACTTCTCTCCGATAGTATACGGTTTTCCGGGATATTGTAAGACGCCCGCAAACCATCATCGTTTCTTTGTGACGTCGAAGCGAACATTCTGTCCAGTGGGGGTCTCTTCTAAACTGTATCTTTGAGTGTTTGAAAGTATTTCAAATCTTTATCTGTTTTATCAGGGTGACATCTTCTCAGGTGATTCTGCAGCTTAGATGGTTTCATAGCGTCATTGCCCAAAACTTTGTTGCATAAAAGACACATAGGCAATTGTTTGTCCGACAATGATGGAATGAAGCCAAATTTCAAATAATCAACACTGTACTGCCTACATTTCTTTTTAGATTCGGATTCAGAAAGAACTTATTGAGGAGTACTCGTGTAATTCTGCATGATTGAATATCAAACTACTAATAACTGAAGTCATGATTGGCGTAATTTATCAATCTTTTCTCACTACGAGTACAAAACTAAAATTTAATAAAAAATAAAGTACTTACTTTTTTTATTCTCAAACAAAATAACACTGATTCACTGTAATTTGTGTGATAAACTATCTGTTTATATTTTTCTTAAATATTTTCTTAGCACTTTACTTTTCTGGATTCAGGAAACGAATAAACGTATTTGTCCCATATTCGTATTTATAGAGTGACGAATTGAACAAGTCAGTGCAAGTTAGCAAAGTTCTGTGACAGATAGATTTCTGCCCGCTAAATGAAGTAGCAATAATTTCAATTGTCTTCAATCCTGCTAGAGTTTTCATTTATTTCAAATCTTAATGAAATAATTCTAATAATAAGTTAAACTGACAGATATTATACGTTCACGATTAAAATGAATAAAAAATAAGATAAAATGCAATAAAACTAACAGGAGAAAGCAATTAAAAGTACCAAACAGAATATAAGCTAATGATGAAAGATGGCATCCCTAGGAATATCCATGTAAAAACCGAAAACGTACCTAAAGAATAAGTGAACCAATTCTGTTTCCTCGAAAGTAACGTCTATAGTAAACATCTGAAAGTACAGGGTAGTCAAATTTCTACGTATTAGTACTGCAGCTATGTGAAATATTGTGAATATAGAAAAATTACTCCACCTTTCCCGTGTTCTTTTTGCGTGAGGAATTCATTAATGCGAACCGATTCAAGATAACTTTTTTCGTTGTCGAGTTATTTGGAAGTTTTGAAAATATTCTAAATCAATCGAGTGTCAATATCTCGTTTGTTTTTGAAGTTATTTCAAAATATACTACAGGCACTTTTATACGTAAAATCGAGCTACTCAACGGTTTTTAAGTTTCAAGTTGCGTTTTTTTTATGGAATATGAAACATAGGCAACTTTGATATTGTTGGGTAGATATTTTTTTTATCTTTTCGAAAATATATCATGTGTGCACTCAATTTCTTCATTCAAGACGACATTTTTTAATGAAAAACCGAAAATTGTATAACTTTTCCTAATTTCATTGAGTACCTCCATTCAAAGAATCTACACGGAATGATTGAATAGTTTAATTATGCTCTGTACTCATTTTGATAGTTCGAAAAGCTACAATTATTGTGTAATTATTGTATCGTTTGTAATAACGAAGCGACCATGCTATGCGAAAATTTTGAGAAGTTTGATATGATTGAATGTTATATTTGAAATAATTATGATGTGATGCTGAAGAAGCTGCTTATTTGGATCGTTTTCCGCAGAGACAACAATATCAAAAAAGTATATTCAATAAATACAGGGAAAATCTCATGATCTATGGTATATTCAACGTCCCAAGGAAATAAGAATATGAAGTAGTTGATGGAGAAGATGAAACAATTGATGAAATAGGTGGTGTAATTGCCAACTGATCGATTTCAAACAGGCTAATTGGAATGGAAACAGGGTTATCTGAGAGTCGAGCGCTGAGTATTGAAAATAAATATGAAAATTCTAAAGTGAGAATATCTTAGGTTTTGCAGTCAGGAGATTTACAACGTCGACTCGATTTTTGGAATTCGTCGCTGCAAAAATCTGAAGCAAATACATGGTTTTTCGGAGAGTAAGTTTGAATGCTGAAGTTAACATCAGTAGTGATGGAATATTCAATCATTAACATAAACATTGGTTGTCGGATTTAAATGCACATCGCCATATTAATATTTGATGTCAAGGCCGATATGGGTTCAAAATTTTTTACGGATGACCGCTTCGTTATTACACGATTATTATGATATTGCACTATCACAACAGTTGTTTGAAATCTGAATTGTCATTTCAAGAATTAATTTTGATAATAAGAGCACAGAAAATACTTAACCTATTGTGATAATTCCATTTAAATTCTGTGAATAGACATTAGAAAAAATTAGGAAACATTTTGTTCTTTTTCAAAACATATTGTCCTTGATAAAAAATGAGAGCACGTGTGATATATTCTCGAAAAGGTAAAAAACTCTACTCAACAATATCAAAGTTATTTATGGTTCACATTCAAAAAACGAAAGTTTGCATTAAAACTAAAAACCGTTAAGTAGTTCGATTCTACGTATAAAAGTGCCTGAAGAATATCAACACTATTTTTAAATAAGTACAAGATTAGGAAAAGTTATACATTTTCTGTTTTTATGAAAACATGCCATGGATTAAAACAATTGAGGGCACAAGTGATATATTTTTGGAAAGGAAAAATATTCAAAAAGCGCAAATTTGTATTATAGCTCAAAAACCATTGGACATAAGAAATTTCTGCACTCAGTTAGGTTCTAAGAAAAAATGTGCCTCTAGAATATCAAAACCATTTTTACATAACCCTTACCTAATAACTGAGAAATTGGCGGTTTGATGATTGCGAAAATTTTCAAAATGTGTACATAAGTCGAAAACGATAGAAGCTAGTATGAATCTGTTCGCGGCAATTCATAATATTTCACATAGCTGCAGTGTTGTAGTACTGCAGCTATGTGAAATATTATGAATGTACACCATGTACTTTTGGATGTTTATCTGTTCGCAATAATGAATTCCTCACGCAAAAAGAACATAGAAAGGTGGAGTAATATTTCTATATTCACAATATTTGACATAGCTGCAGTACTAAAACGTCAAAACTTGACTACCTTGTACTTTCAGATGTTTACCATAGATGATGCTTTCAAGGTAAATGAATTGGTTCACTTATTCTTTAGGTGTGTTTTCTTCTCAAAGCGTCGAAATCTGTCCACCCTGTTGCGCAAGATCTCATTGACAACGGATCAGCGTTCGACATTATTTCATTGAACCGGAACAGCGTCGAACGCGGGTTAATGGTACTTAGAGGAGACCGCTTTGTGTCCGACCGATCTTCATATTAGACCGGAACGTCCTAACAACCTGGGCATGGAGTTAACCAGTAAATTATCGTTTACAGTGTTACTTGCCGCAGGTCTTAATTTCATTAATTTTGCTGTAAACTTGAAGAAATCATGCAAAAACTGTCGAAATGATCCACGACGGTGTAACAGACGATAAAATCGATCGTGTGTAACTTTCAACCAAAGAAGATCGTGGATTAATTTATAAATGGATATTTCGATTATAGATAAAAGTTCTTGAAAAATGTTTTTCATTTATTAAACTTAAAAACCAAGTACTGTGTTTTAAGGAATTTTACTTAATAATTGCGATTCGTAACGCGTTTCACTACACCGTAGCTTCTTGTACTACGGCTACGGCTAAGGCTACAGCTACAGCTACGGTGTAGTGAAACGCGTTACGAATCGCAATTATTAATTTCTTAAAACACAGTACTTGTTTTTTATTATTGATAATGGAACTTTACCAAGTAAAAGCCTCCCAAACTCAAATATTTATTAAAGGAATATATCGGAGAGAATCATTGCTGAAGGATCTGGAAGCAAGGGATCTCAAAAACTGGAAAACAGTGACGAATGACAAAGAAGAATTAATCACAGAGTTAGCGATTTAAAAAATTTTTGCTCATATAAATAATTTCATATTCACGTGATACATTGTGTTCATCTAAGCTTGAAAGATTACCGCTATTTGATAAGTCTTTGTATTTGTTGAAATGGTTCCATTATTATCATGAGAACATTGAAAAACTTATCGTCAGATAAAAAAGTTTCCATCAACACTCACATGCTAATGGCAAATACCTTGTGACTCCTTATCATTATATCTTTCAGGCGATACATTATGATCTTCATTATCCAAATTACCTGTCAGATGATGCTCCTCTATTGTCTTAATTCTTTATTAAATATGGATATTAACAATAATAACAATTTACAGAATACACATAATGTTAAACAGATTGAGACTCTCATTTTATGCCTAATAATAACATTCTTTCCCTCTTGTATCTTTTTAGGATTCATCCTACAGTCTCGATATAACTATGTTTCGATGTGAATTTTTTAGTATTTATCTTTGCTAGTGGCCGGCTCGGTGGCGTATGGGATATGATGCTCGTCTCCTACGCAGAGTTACCTGGGTTCAATCCCCACAAAGTCGGTGCGATTTTTCGGATTCTGGGAATCGCTTGAGTGTCCATCTTTCGGAGGAGATGTAAAGCTGTCGGTCCTGTCTAGCAGAGATGTGTTGGACATTAAAGATCCCTTCCCTCGACACGAGAGGGGTTCGGCAAAATTCCCGGGTTAGTGAGGTGACAGAATTCCCCGGCGTGTCATTAGCCGAAAGGCAGAAATAAAGCACGTTAAAGGAAAAACAAACAAACAAACAAACATCTTTGCTAGTGAATTCGTAGCTACTTAATTTTTATTGAAAAATGATATCGAAACGAACTGTTGAATGAAGGTTGCATGCAATGTGTTCAAGGGTTAGAAGAGTAACCGAGAATCTACAGCGAACACCATCCTGTAGTTCGTTGATCGTAGGTCAAAAACATCCGAAGTGGACCTTAAGTGAATGGGGAATTTATTCTATCAGACCTGTAGAGATGAATAAATAAATACTGTGCAATATCGCGATATGATCTCGAATGGTTTTCGTATTCCGTGATGAGATAATTTCATTTTACGATGACAATGTCCGACCAGTTCTTGTTGTTGTGAATAATGAATTAAATTTGCAAGAAATTGCACGGCATGCAATTTTTTCAGATATGAATTGCATTTAACATGTTTGGGCCATTGAGTAAGTTAAAATTGAACAGGAACTCCTCATGCATACTATGCTAGATTGATGAAGAATCAATAGAAAAAACTGAAGAAACTTATTAAAATCTCATTGACTAACTTACTCTTATAAGAAGAATAGAGCTTCTGAATAAAATCTAAAGTAAAGTGTGCTACTACAATAGGTCACTGTTACGTCGCCCCTCATTTTCTATACAGGGTATTCCAAGTTGAGTAGCCTATTAGACGTTTATGGAGAACTTATACTGCTATCGTTCTGCAATTTTTTCGTTTTGCCATAACTTGAAAACTTGAAATCTCAAGTACAGGGTAAGTATGGGGAACTTCATTTAGTTTTTTACGGCTACTCTAATGAATTGGAAAATATTTGGGTTTCAATTTGAAAAAAACGTAGTTTTTGATGTTTCTTCGTTTCGAAATGTGAGGCGAAAAATAGAGCACTCTATACTGACTGAGATTCAGTCGGATATGGGTTATGTCCCGCGTGGTTTCTTGTTTGCAGAACACCTTTCATTATTTCGGTAGTTCACGCCGTTCTCGATAAATCATTTTTTCAAAAAGCAAAAAATAGATAATGTTCAAGTAAAATTAGGATATTTCATAAACGAAGCAAGCTAGACTTATTGTTAGGTGTTTTTGTAATTGGAATAATAAGTGTTATCGAACCAGTCATCAATACATAGGGTGTTCTATATTAAATAACAAAGTTGGTATGCACTTTCGGTATAACCGGAAGTGTCATTGAGGTGAAAATACTTTAGAAATAGAGTTTCGAACCAGCTGAATCCATTACGAAAATTTCAGAACGATATCATCATTAGTTCTCCATAAACGTCTAATAGGCCACTCAACTTTGGATACTCTGTCTATCTATCATTTTATCCATCTAACAGTCTATTATTCTAAGCCAATTTTTTTCGTTCATAAAACTGCATTTTCTCATTTTACATTGAATGTTTTTTCACTCATCTTCGTCTTTCAAGCATATCGCAGAACTGTTGAAAATATTTCATTACTCCATTAACATAGGATATTATCTGCACAATTTATAAATTTAGTTGATCCTCAACTAAATTTCAACTAAATTTATAAATTGTGCAGATAATATCCTATGTTAATGGAGTTAGTTGATCCTCAATATATCTAGAATATAAAAACCATCCGACACCAGAGAACCGAAATAGATACATAGAAATAAGAAATAGGGTGAATAACAGAGTTCGGGAAATTAAAGAAGAATACTGGCAGCGATTTAGTGCTGAAATGGAAGCGTATATATACGGAGCGCAAAAACGAATTTGGAAATTATTAATTATACTTCAAAAATCTTTACACCGAATCAGAATATGAAGAAGAACCCCCAGAAGAAGACTTAGAAAACGACATTATAAATGAACCGGTAACAATCACGAAAGAGCAAGTAGCTATGGCAATAAGTAAACTTAAAAATAGGAAAGCTCCAAATGAAGATAAGATAACAAATGAGATGATCAAATATGGCGGAGAAGCCATGAGAGAAGAGTACACAAAACTGTTTAACATCATAATTCAACACGGAAAAATACCAGAAGAATGGAAAAGAAGTGTAACAGTGCCTATCTTTAAAAAAGGAGACAAAACAAATCCTGCCAACTATCGCGGAATAACCTTATTAAGCACCTCTTCGAAACTGCTTACAAAGATTCTTGCCGATGACATAACGTCAACAATGCCAATCAGCGAAGAGCAACAAGGCTTTCGAAAAAACCGGTCCACGGTCGATGAACTATTTATAACAAGGCAATTAGTAGAAAAGTCTCTTGAATATAACACTCCAGCATATCTTTGTTTCATAGACTTAACGAAGGCCTTCGACAGAGTCCAACTGGAGGATGTAATCAAGATACTGGAAAACAAAGAGGTACCCAAAAAATATATAAGACTCATAAAAGATCTGAACACTAATAGAACAACGCAAATACGAACAAACCACACCCTAACGCAGCATTTCGGAACAACGTCGGGCATCCGCCAAGGTGATAGTCTTAGCCCTCTACTATTTAATACTGTTATGGACCAACTTGTAGAGACCGTTAAAAACTTGGGACTAGGATACCGCATGGGAACCTACAAAATTAACATCTTATGCTATGCCGATGACGCCGTACTCATTGCAGAATCAGAAGACGACCTACAAAGAATGTTATACGCCTTTAGCAAACGCGCAAAAAATTTCAATATGGAAATCTCAACAAGTAAGACAAAATGCATGACCATAGCTAAGGAACCTCTGCGCTGCAAGTTAATAATAGACAACGCCACTATAGACCAAGTCACCACCAATACCATGCAAATCCAGAATCTACAAAACATGTGTGCGACCAATTATGACATACGGGGCAGAAACAAGAGCGGAAACGTCGGTAACAAAGAGGATACTAAGAACAACAGAAATGAAAACGCTAAGAACTATAACCGGTTACACATTGAATGACAGACAAAGAAATACCGACATAAGGGAAAAATGTGAAACAGACGATATTGTAAGATGGGTAAGAAAAAGAAGAAGCGAATGGAACCAGCATGTAAACAGAATGACCACAGATAGAATAGCCAAAATCGTATATAACAACATACCACACGGAAGAAGACCCGTTGGACGACCACCAAAACGATGGCGGGACAGTTGGCAATCAACTTCACAAGAACTGCTGCAGGGAAACCGGAACTGAACAGGCGCTACGCCTTCTACACGGTGAAGAAGAAGAAGAAGTTGATCCCTCAACTGTCGAGGTTATCCTGTACAGCTGGCCAAATTCCCAGGTTTTAGTACAGCAGCTATGTGAAATATTGAGAATAGAGAATAAGGACCCCTCTTTCTCGTGTTGTCTTTGCGTGAGGAATTCATTGCAGTCTATAGATTCAAGCTAACTTTCTTCGTTTGCGAACTATTTGAAAATTTTGGAAACTTTCGGGATCAGTCAAGTGCTAATCTCGGTTGTTTTTGGAATTATATAAAAATGGTTTCGACATTATACAGACACTTTTCTATGTAGAATCGAACTACGTGAGAAATTCGTTTTGTTGAATAGTTTTTGAGTTTCAATACAAACTTGCCTTTTTTTAAATACGAACTATAGGTATAGACCATGATGCCGTACGAAAATTTTGAACTATTCAATATGATTGAATGTCTTATTCGAAATAAATATCATGCAGATGCTGCAAAAGCTTTATTTGGATCGTTTTCCTGAGAGGGACAACCAGTTGCCAAGCAAACAAATTGAAATAGATACAAGGGTATCTAATAGTTGAGGGCTGATAAAAATAAACATTAGCGATGAACTGGATCCCTTTTTGTCGGGTACCCGGCAACCGAGTACCCGGCGCAAACTCATGATGGATACCCAGCAAAATTATCCGACAATAAAAATCGTGCATTCCGTAACTGACGCTACTGTCGCTTGTGCAGGCGGTTTGCGCCGTTCGCCGCTCGCCTCGTTAGCAAGGGAAGGGGAAAGTACCTACCCACATGCTATCATATTTACTTTGATTTCGTATAATATAACCTCAAAGCTTGTGTTATTTGACTGGATAAGTTGTCATAACCTCAAGTAAGAACCAAGAATGTCAAGCTCTTCGAAAAAAGTCAGCAGTTTGTGTCAAGCAAATGTATCTCGTGGAGGAGTGGAAAGAGCGGCTAGAACATCATCTCTGAAAAAGCATTTGCAATTCAAGCATAAGGTAGAAAAGAACAGCTATTCTCAATCTGAATCAGGCTATGACTTAAACATATCTCAAAATTCACAAATACTTCATGATACAAAGCAACTGTCTTTGGAGGAAGTATTAGAAAAGAAAAAACTTTGGAATATAAATGATGCTCGAGCAAAACTATAGGTGACATGATAGCCGTCGATAATGAGCCTATTTCGATGGTTGAAAATCCCTTGGGGTCTCGGCGTTTAATTAATAATATTTTGCCACAGTATGAAATACCCTGCAGAAGTTATTTTGGCGATAAAGTAATTCCGGAAATTCACGAAAAAGTTGTTACCAAGATAAACTCTAGCTTGCAAACTGCTGAACACATCGCAATTACTACAGACTTGTGGACGAGTTCATTTAACAACCTCGCCTTTAAAAGCTGCACTGGGCATTGGTTATCACAGGATTTTGCGTTAAATCATGTAGTTCTCAACATAAAACATTTCCTTGGATTCCATACTGCACAAAACATAATGATGAGACTATACGAATGCATAACTAATTGGGATATTGCTGCATCAAAAGTTTGCGCTGTTGTTTATGACAGTGCTGCCAACATGTTGAAAGGTGTGAGAGATGCTGACTTTCCTTCTGTACGGCGTTTCATTCACACTCTTCAATTAGTAATAACTGATGCAATGAAAGCCCAGTCATCAGTAGTGGAAACTCTTGAAATTCAAACCGAGCTGAACCTACCACTGCATAAGTTGCACCAAGACGTTCAGACCAGATGGAACTCAACGTATTATCTCCTAGAGCGCCTGATTGAACAAAGATGGGCAATTTCAGTCCATATTTCAGAATCTAGAAGCAAATCTTTGACATTCGAAAATTTATCAAGTGAGCAGTGGGATATCGCGGAGCAATTGATTATGCTTCTGAAACCTTTTGAAGAAGTTACGAAGATTACTAGTTCGACGTACTCCTCGATATCTGATGTCATTTCGCATGTCACGACATTGCCGAGATATTAAAACAACTAAAACAACATACACTACAAGTTGACGACCTGAGGCGGTCTCTGCAAGAGAATCAACTTAATTGTACCATGGATACAAAGCCTTTCTAGATAATTCATATGAAACTGAGAATGCACGAAAAGTCACTTTAAGGGAAGCGCTACAATTATCGTTGGGCCTTGAATCTGAGGATTTTGAAGCGGCTGCAGTTCCAGAACCAGCAGAAAAAGGTCGAGATTGGATGCTGAATCACATCATTTGTTTTGGGCCTGCTTTGAAGAAGCGGCTGAAGAGTAGAAATTGATCGGAACTCTTCCAAAAATTCAGCCGCAGCCAAAATAGACCACTATCTTAAGTCAACAAGAGCTCGTAGGGATATAAATCCCTATAAGGGGTGGGCTGAAAATACGGGTTACTACCCTATTTCAAAAAGTCTCGCAATTAAATACTTGACCACTCAATAAACAGGGTGTTACATAATAGTACGTCACAACTTGAGGGGGTAAATCTATGTGCAATTTTAAGACAAAAAAGTTCATATAAACATAGGTCCGCAGAAGGTTCGTTACGGAGCTACAGGGTGTTAAAATTTCCAGAAAAAATTGTTTTTTTATTCGAAACTCCTGCAGTTTTTTAGATATTCAGCCCAAATTTGGAATGTTAGCCTATAAAGCTATTCTAGTTTTGGAAAATGCACCATGTCATCCACGCGAACATGAAACTATGTATCCAAAAATAAAAGTGGCATTTTTACCTCCAAACACAAAGTCTTTGTTTCAACCTATGCACCAACAAATGATCCAGGCCTTTAAGATTTATTACATTACACGAACCTTCAAAATCATATTGGATAATATGGAATGTGGCCTTGATATAAATGTTATGGAATGCTGGAAGAAATTTGACATAGCAAAATGTATCTTAAATATAAAAGAATCAGTGGAAGAACTGAACCCATACACGTTGAAATCATGCTGGAAGAAACTGTGGCCTTTTCTGACTTCAACTGCGAATATTGCCGAAATTGCGAATGGAATAGGACGAGATGGGTTCGAACAGATAGAATCAAGTGACAAGATAACGGTTTGACTAAAACCGACTCGGAGGAAATGTTAAATTCACGGCCTATTACAGACGAGGAGTCAACAAGCACCGGAACCGTAACATTTAATTTGAAAAATCTTAGTGGTTTGAGAAAGACAAATGAGCTTTGTAATTTCTTTATGAAAATTGATCCGTCTATAGAACGAAGTCTTATTTTTAAGAAGCGAATTGCTAATGTCACTGCTGTATAACAGTCTGAATTGAAGGAGCGTTTGAAAACTAAAAAAGTCTATATACCATTGCCTACGCCTGAAGAAAATAATTGATCAATATGTTCAAAAAATTCAATTAAAATGATTTTTTTATATATTTATTTTTTATTTTGTCACCAGGAACTTATCTCCTATAATATGAATTACTATTCATCTTTATTCGCGGATTCTGTATTCCGCGAAAAAGGAGCTTATACTGTATTTGTAATTTCATGAAATAATTCACCACGAAGGTTTTCAACAAAAATCACATATTCTATACGCGATTATCTTTCAATGCACACCATACATTGAACCCATATCGGCCTTGACGTTGAATGGAAGCATGGCGATGTGAATTTATTCCTTCATCATTGATGGGAATTTCATCAGTCAATTATTTCTCGGAAAACTACTGATTTCCTTCAGATTTCTGCAGAAACCAGTAGTAAAACTCGAATCGACGTTCGAAATCTCCTGGCTGCAATAACTTTAATATTTCCATTGTGTATGGTTTATATTTATTACAGATGAGACGGGTACCCAGTTTGGATCCGGTATCCGGTGGATCCGGCAGTTTTTCAGGATTCGGCCGGATACCGGATAATAGCGCCGGATACCCGGCACTGCAGGGTAGTTTGGTCAAGGCTGAAATTAAAAAACAGGTTATTTTAAAATCAGACATTTAATGTAAATAAATGAGACATAATTCGTGGAGTTTTATTATAACATAGTAGAAAGAAAAAGTAATATTCAAAATTCAGAAGAGGTAGGTTATGGTGAAGAAATACAAGCTTTTCAGCACGATCTGGTTTAAGTCGATTGCGCTTTTTCTCATAGATATTACCTGCCTCCGAGAAGAGTCGATTACTATACAGGGTGTTACACAATAGTATGTCACAACTTGAGTAGGTAAATCTACGTGCAATTTTAAGAAAAAAAGATCATATAAACATAGGTCCGCAAAAGCTTCGTTACGGAACTACAGGGTGTTGAAATTTCCAGAAAAAATTGGTGTTTTCTTCAAAACTCCTGCAGTTTTTGAGATATTCAACCCAAATTTGGAATGCAAGATATTTTTTGCAGCCTCCATCATTACACGTCTCAAATTTCAACTAGAATCTATAAGGTGTTTTCTTTTCCGGGCATGCCTTCTTTTGCCCTCCCAAACTTTTTTGCAGTACGTCACTGATCAGCGTAATATTAATTTTCGTCATCTCCATTCAATTTGGAAACTTTTTTGCCACTAGTAATTTTTTCGTATCTCCAACCGTTTTCGAGTGAAAAATTATTAAATTTGAATTATTTGAATTGTATGTTATTCGCTTAGTGAAGAAATAATAGAAATACTAGATAGGTATGCCCAAAATTTGCTTTTATTTTGATAGCTCGTCTTCGTGGACTCAACTTATACTTATTTAATTCCAAACTAAACAAAAGAACAATTAAAAACTGAATAAATTGCTGGAAGTGTCATCCACCTGCAAGAATACAAAGCCTCTGTCCTTCTTAGCATATTATCACGCACTATTTGAAATATTCTTGGGGTATTTCTTATCGTGTCATAAGAGGTTATTATTCGATTTCTCAATTCTTCCACAGTGATCACTGGAGAGGTATAAACTAAACTCTTCAGATATCCCCATAAGAAAAAGTCTAAACTATTCAAGTCTGGGGACCTAGGAGGCCATGATTCTAGCCACCTCAATCTATCCATCGGTTGTTGAATGTTTTATTCAAGAATTCCCTAGCTTCTCCACTGAAATGTGCTGGTGCCCCGTCATGCATGAACCACATTAAGTTTCTCACCAAATGTGGCACATCCTCGAGCAATAAAGGTAACTCCTTCCCAAGAAATTGCCGATAAGCGGGACCGTTTAGTCTGTTAGGCAAAAAAAATGGCCCAAATAAATAATTTCCAATTATTCCGACCCAGAACATTATTTCACTATCAAAATGAGCATTTTCTCTAATTTGGATGCGTTGAATATGAAACGGGTACATTAAAAAGTCGTGGAGAATCCTCCAAACTAAAACATGTGAAATATTCAACTGATTTCCAAGTTTTCTTGTACTCACATGAGGACTCAAATCAATACAATTCAAAACTGCTTCCACAATTTCTTCAGTTCTCATCGTTTGAGTTGCACCTTTTAAATGATTATTTGCAGTAAAAGTATCAGTTTTCCTCAACCTTCTGTGGATATTTGACAATGTTCGCCTGTCAGGTGTTACTCGATTTGGAAAGCGCACCTGATATAATATCCTAGCTTCTGTTGTGTTTCCGTCTGCTAGACCGTACATGTAATGGATATCAGCCAATTCGGCGTTAGTAAAATTAGCCATTTTTTCTTACAGCAATAACTTCAAAAGTCTTGAAACTATCCATCGGTTGTTGAATGTATAATGTATAATGTAATCGAAGTACAATCGTTTAATGATTTTTTGCTCGAGAACGGTTGGAGATACGAAAAAATTATAGCTGTCAAAAAAGTTTCTAAATTGAACGAAGATGACGAAAATTGATTGTACGCTAATCAGCGGCGTACTTCAAAAAAGTTTGAAACGGCAAAAGAAGACATGGCTCCGGAAAAGGAAACACCTTGTAGATTTTAGTTAAAATTTGGGAAGTGTAATGATGGAAGCTCTAAAAAATAGCTTGCATTCCAAATTTGGGCTGAATATCTCAAAAACTACTATTATGTAACACCCTGTATATTCTCAGTAGCTCAGTCTGAAATAAGAAATCAAAAATTGTGTCAGTGGCGTACTGTCTCAACACAATATTGGATGTTTCAATCTGATTATGGTTAAATGAGTGTCTTATTACTGTTAATAACTATAACAACACAAATATATCCTTGAATCTTTTTGAATTGGATAATGAACTTTCAGAAAAACCAAAATCAACAATATCCTTGAAGAGATTCCATACTCTTACTAACAATGTTTATGCAACAAATATCATTCAAATGTTTGCAATTCTCAATTATCAATAATGCGATAAAACATCAAAAGTATTAAACCAAAATGGAGATAATTGAACTGAATATTCCACGCTATGAGATACTGTTTTTCATTTTCGTTAAAAATTCGAAATTACTTTCCAAACGACCGGTTTTCTATATAGTACAGAAGAATGATGCTTTAAGGAACGTGTGGATTCAAGTTCATAAAAAGCGACTAGATCTTCATTCACGACTGGTCTCAAAGGTCATGTGAATACTGAATAAATAACATGAAAACAATGGTACCAGTATATTGTTACTTTCCGATCCGTTGAGTTTAATAGGTTCTTTCGTGCCTTCGTTTCACACGTAGTAGTTCCTACATATATGTATGTACCACCTTAGGAAGTATTTAGATAGATAAACACATGTTCAAAATCCGAAAAAATGTCACTATTGAATAATCTTTCATTTCAAACTTTCATCTTGAGAACAATCGAAATGAAAATAGTACTCAGAGAAAGTGAAATAAAACTAATAATGAAAAATTTGAAACTTTTGGAAAAACATGTTAATTCCGGATATTTCCATACCTGGCTAGAATTACTGCATGACATCTCCGATTCATAATCAAAATCAATGACCTTATTGCATTCTGATCCATTTCGTTCCAAATTTGCAGCAGTATGTTCCGAACCTTATTCACAGTAGTTAGCTGGTTTCGATGGCTTTTTAATCTTCTATTGAAAATTTCTCTGACATGTTCGATGGGTTTGAGGTCAGGACTTCGTGCAGGCCACTCCATTGAAGCGATTTTGCAAAGGGTACATTTCTCCTGAAATGTCTGCAACCTTTCTGGGAGCATTCAGGACTTCATTATGTACGGTGACCAGATAAGTTGAACGCTTTTGGCCTACTCTTATATAAGTCCAACCTAAGTCATTCAACACCACTGCTTCAGCACATTCTGCCGGGGTCAAAGTTTGTGATTAACATTACATTATTACCGAAAATTAATTTCTTGGCTCAGAGATTTTGGAGCTGTAATGAGTTAACAACGGTTTCTCAGCTTATTTATGATATAGCTCAAATGTTCAGTCCATCTTAGGTGTTCATTAACGTATACTCGTAGGTAATTGATGTAAAATACGGACTTTAAACTGAATGAATGCATTTAAACATCAGGCAATGATTTTATGAAATTTCATAAGTTACAATAATTCTTATTTTTAGTGAAGTATGTTTTATGTATAATTTGGTTTTTGTTAACTGATACCGGGGTAGGAAGAACCTTCAATTTTAGGTAGATTTTCTTCCACATGGTGAAATTTCAGAGGATTTCGAGTTTTCATGCCCCCAGACCCCGAGAATCTTTTGGTATCAATTCTGTATCCACAATAACTGCTGTAGTTATGATATGACCTCCACCGAACTTTACAGTGCCATTCAAGGTGCCAAAATCTGGTTGGGGATCGCTATTAAGCACAACCAGCCCAAGGGGTTAGAAATGAGAAGGAATGAAAATTTTCACATTATCATACATCCGGTAATAACCACGATAAGCCTTGATGGTTTTCACATTTTTTAGGCATACTTTTATCAAAATCTTTTGTTTGAAAAAATTTTTGATGAGTCGAGAAAGATTTCAAATTGCCATATCTCCGGTAATAATCAAGATACATCTATGCAGTTTTCATAGTTTCCTTAGGCATATTATTATCAAAGTCTTTTGTTGAATAATTTTTTTGATTCGACCAATAACTTCCGAAACGAGGTAGAGCGGGTTCGCTGATAACCAAGATATACCTACTCAGTTTTCATATTAACTATGGCATGTTGTTTTCAAAAACTTTTGTATGAAAAAGATTTTGCTTCAAGGCTTAACTTCCGAATCGGGACAAAGGGCTTGGAAATGTTCGAATCGCCATATCTCCGGTATTAACCAAGATGCCCCTATGCGGTTTTCATATTATCCTTAAGAATATTATTATGAAAGACCTCTTTTGAAAACTTTTCATTTCTCCACAGAAGTATTTTTCTTTATTCAGATGGCATGGTATGTCCTACCTCGCCTCATTGGAATGGTCTCTTCAAGGCAAATGGATTGTACTTTTTATTCTGAGCATTAGCTGACTCTTTCTTATAATACCAAATAAAAAGATATTTCAATTGATTAAGAATTTCAACAAAGGGTTAGTTTCATTTACTTCTTGGCAGTACCTTAATGGATGATGAAAGCTATTTCTCACATTTCGTAATATTTCTAGTGAGATTGCAGATATCTCCATAGAAAAGAGTCTAATGGTATAAGATTCGGTGATCTGGGCAGTCATTCAATGGTTCCTCTTCTTTCAATTTACTTGTAAAGGAAATTAACATATTGACATCGACGCAGATTTAAGGCATAGTGGGAGGATGGACTCAATGAAACTAAATCTCTTGTCGGGTTAGTCCGGGTGTATCTTATTCGGAAAGAAAGTGGCTGAAGATGGAATTAAATCTTTTTGTACAAAAACAAGGTATCCTTTTCAAGTGAGATTGTTCTTGAAGCATTTTGGACCTATTGTGCCTGCCAACACGTTAACATTCTCTGGATAGTGAGTATGAATTTCCATACTCCAGTGGTGATTTTTCTTCAGACCATTATCGACAATCTAGCTGTTCAATGTTAAGGTTATTCGAGGAAAGTTTCCATTCCAATCCCTTTTTGTTTTGATCGATGGAATTCATAATGTATTCACAAAATTCTTCTTGCAGATCTGAATCATCCTCAAGTAACTCCTCCACAAATTTTATCGTAAACATCTGTTAGGCAGAAGTTATTAAACTTTTCTAAATAGTCAACAATTATTTAGTTAAATGGCGCGGTCTCACATGCTGTTCTTCTTGACATTTTGCCTCAATCTCAAATCTGTATGCGTTTCTGGAAACAATCCCACAAATGCAGCTTAAATTCTGGTTCTACCGTTATATTCTATCATCAAAATTTCACTTTTATGCGGTTTGGTCAAATGTATTATTCAGAAAACACATGCATTAAAAATGAATAGTTCGTTATACAGGGTGTCCCCCAAGGTCTATGACATAATTTGAGAGGTGTTTCTTGAAGAAATTCTAAGACAAATTAGTGAGAACAGCAGGATCCGAATCATGTTGAACATAAGGTGACATTGGTAACCATAGTAAAACGATTACCAAGAATGTCGAATAACTTTCAATAGATGAATGTCACAATACATCATTGTTTTGAAACCTTAAATTTTTCGAATTGAGAATGTATTTCATCGTTAATAGAATATGCAGCTATGATCCCAATAAAGAAATTATTCTTTTTTGTTCTGTTAGAAAAAGCACATAGATATGGTCTTGATATCAAAAACGGGTATTAAGAAATTCATAGAACTATACAACAAATAGCAATCAATAATAAAATAAGAACGTTGTGTTCTTATGTCAGATATGTTTATGGTTTTCGCAATGGAAACTCACAAAAAAGTCTAAAAATAATTTTGGATTGGCATTGTTTCAGTTATGAAAATTTATTAAGGAGAATAATGAATAAAATAAATGAACAAATCATATCAATCATTACAAGAGTTGCCCAGAATGACCGCCTCTAACTTGAATGCCTAGCTCACAGCTACGAAGAAGTGAGTGCACAATAATAAGATGGACATTGTCATTTCTAATTCTTGCGGTGGCAGGGTTTATACATTCTTGAAACTGCTGGAATTTTGTTATCTCTACACTGTAGACGAGTTGTTTCATGTATCAGCCATTCAACATTTATTCTTCCTTGATGTGGAGGTTCTCCGTCATGTTTATAATACATATTCTGAATAAGTGTTAGCGGAACACCTTCACTTAAATTGAAAAACGTGTTCTCTAGAAAATGTTGATAAGTAATAGCATTCAATCTGTTATTCAAAATACGAATGGACAAGAAGCTACGTTGATATTGAACCTCCCTTAGAAACTTATTTGCCTAAACCATTTGGATTCTGCGGGGTCCATGAATTATCGTTATGGAAATTGTTTAAGCCATCTATTGTGAAGCATAATTCATCGGACCCAAAATGTTGTACATGAAATCTGTCTGCAGCATCCAGCGGAGAAATGTGAGTCGAAGCTGCTCGTTCCCTGCATTCAATGCCTGCACTCCTTGTCCATGAAAAGGGTGCCGTTCCTCTCTTTTCAAAACACGCCACACGACAATTTCGGTCTTTTGCAACTGCGCCAAATACTTATAGATGAATTATCTTCAATACAGTCTATAATGTTTTCCCCATTTTGTATAATGACTTGACGAGGTCGTACATGTTTTAGCTCAAGTGTTTCCATTTCTCTGAGTCTTCTTAATACGGAGGTAAAAACGGTATGAAGAGGAGAATGTATATGAGAAATTCTTCAATGGTCATTCTGAAGCAGTTTCTCATGAGTTTCCATCTCGAAAACCATAAACATAGATCATATTTGCATATTCTTCATTACTCAAGGAAAACATTTTCAATTCGAGGGATTTAAGGTTTCAAAACAATGATTAGCTATCGAAAAAGATATTCTGACATTTATCTATCAAAAGCAACTCAACGTTCTTGATACTTATTTCACTGTGGTTACGAATGATACCTTCTCTACATCAAGATATGTATTTCATTCCGTCTATGGTAACACCACAAAATCGCTCTCGTTAGTTCAAAATTATGATTACAGGACCCTTGGGACTAAAATTGTTAAAACTGAATATCTCCGAATTGACAAAGATTGGGATCGTGTTGTTCACTTATTTCTCTCAGAATTGCTTCAGGAGTCACTTCTCGAAATTTGTCATAGAGCTTGGGGAACAAAATGTATTTAAGATACATTTCCAACGTGATGACATAGCATACCATTTGAAAAAAAATTTTAAGGGCCGTTTGCATCCCTTTATTATCTGAGAAAGATGAAATTACGTGCAAAACATAACTGATTGAACGTTTCTTGTGAAATTTCATAAAGAATATTACTTTTCGTTTCACGAAGTAAGTTCGCATACTGTATGGTCTATTATAATTATGTTAGAGGCAGAATACTGACTTTGATTTTGAAAATCTGCTGATGCTTTCATACAAAACACAGGTGCGAACTGATCAGGAAAAATGTTCCTATGAGTGGAGCTCCCCTCCGAAATATACATTACATCTTCTATTGACTAGTGTCCAGGAGAGAGGAGTACGCCTCATCGACCACCTGTGGCTCAAAGGCGGCATGTGGATGATCTTCCTCTCTCTCACAGATACTTACATGGTAAATGCTCTAAAGAATTAAAAAGGTTGTTCCAGAAAGAATCGAGTTTCAAAGAAAAACTAGATTGTGGGAGGCCACAGCTGTAACATGACAGGTATCGTCTCCTCTCAAGAGTTGAGAATGAGAAGATAATCGATTTTAGGAATATTTATTTTATTTCATGGTTGTTCTCAAATGGTGGAGAAATTATAAACTATTATCACTACTGCACTACTCGAAACCTAGGCTCCCCTCTCCATATACCCCTGTCCAAAGACTTGATGGGAAGATAATGGTACTGTGATCTACGTATGACGCTTCTATGCCTCCTGTCTCTAAAGCTTTTCACATCAGTATATATATATATATATATATATATATATATATATATATATATATATATATATATATATATATATATATATATATATATATATATATATATATATATATATATATATATATGACAAACAAAACCAGGACGGTCCCTGGAGTAGACCAGTAATTATTTTTAATAGTGACTATAATCTAAGCAGACTGAAAACAGGGTTCCTAATTTCAATTGTCAAGTGAAGTCAAGAGACATACTCAGACATTTTTATATTTGAATTTGATCGAGCGGACTAAGGGAATTACAGAATCTAGAAGAATTATTACACAACCTTTTGATGACGAAAACCTTATCGTTCTATTACATATTCTTGAAAGTGAAAAATTCAATAATCAATTCAGACCATTATTTCTAATTTATTGCATATTATTCATTAATTCCGATTCAATTTAATAACAATGGCTATATCGAATATGAATTTCATTGATACTCACTGGGGCAAAGGTTTCTATTTTTCGTTGCTACAAATTTCCTAATATTTTGGACGGCGTTTGGGCCGTTCAATTCCTCTTTGGAATATTCAATTTTTCATATTTCAGTGATTTGTATTCACACGGTTGAGATCTGGATCGTTATTCTATCAAAGTTTCAGTAGATTTCCAGATTCTTCCAATTATGCAAAATTGCTTGGGTAACTAGGAGCCACTCTGTGTTTCATGAAAAATTCATTAGCATTTTCGAGAATTTCTTTATTTTGGGCTCCAATATTCAATGCTTCTTGAGATCAGCAGGGTTTCTATAAGCTCTGGGGATATTTACATGATTATGGTCACAGAGTTCGTCTTCATGATACATGACAGATGTAAAATCATGGCACTGTTACCCAGCATCACCTTGACTCCAGCCTCCAATATCACCTTACTTCCAGCGAAGATAAAGTTTGAATAGAAAAATTAAAGACCTTCCTGAAGATATCTCACTCGATCTACTTGGAACCAACTCAGAAACACACACACATATATATATATATATATATATATATATATATATATATATATATATATATATATATATATATATATATATATATATATACTGATTCTTTCTTCCTACGACTACTAGCCATTCAAGATCGAGTCGTGCCACCACCAGATCATACCAGAAGCATCTCAAGTAGTATTGCAGGCCTTGATGTTCCTCGCGTCTCTGTCGGTCGTTGCTTCAGTCGCTAGTAAATGTCATCCTGCGCCCAGTTGAGATTATCTCAACCGACATAACGCGATGGCTAAGATCTATTACCAACATATCGCATTGAACCTGGGACTCGGAAAGATGAAGATGAAAAACCACTTGTACGTTTTTGCCGGATAACGAAAATAAGAAGGCCATCAAAACGAAAAAGATCAACGATTATAAATTGTACTGGATAAGACAGAAACCCTATCTTACAATCATCTGACCGTCCAGTGACACATAATACTGTCAAGGGGGATCGCGATATTGCTAAATAGAAGAATAGAAGCTTATAAACAGAAGAAGCCATCGAAAGAAAACACGCCATCCTTCGTTCCAGCCGAAACGTCTTCAACGAACAACCAACGAATGGTCAATACCAGGAGCTACGGACGGAAAACCGGAAGAAAGAATCAGCATTTAACTAGGTCCGCGAAAATCTACGCCTCAATATGTATATATATATATATATATATATATATATATATATATATATATATATATATATATATATATATATATATATATATATATATATAGGTAGTAAAATCCACTTTGGCTAACTCATTCGACAATGAGCCATATTTCAAGATCGCTGGAACGTTTTTTTTCTTAAGAGCATTCAGTCGATAATTCAAACTTTTCTGAACAATTTGACATATTGGTCCAAAAAGTAGCGTGAAGAATTTTTCTCCTTCTGATTCTTCAGCTGAAATCGAAATACTTTTTTCACCTCATGGCATTGACACTCCTGAAGTTGTTGTGTTTGTGTTTGTGTTCTAGGAAGCCAAAAACTATTTTTCACTGAAACCAACCTAAAATTTGATTTCCGTTCGAATTCAAAATGACTTCCTCAAATATTAACAATTTCCCCGAGCATTAAAAAATTTTCGAGGTCGTAATGAATCAACTGCGTAATTCAATCACTAGATTGAACCTTTCCCATCATTTTGAGGGTCGAACCCTGTTGTCGAAATTTTTCCTGAAGATCATAGATTGTACTTTTGTAATTAGCTGCTGGAAATTGGCGTAATATTTGCCTAACAGTATAGCCACGCACAAATAAACATTGAATGAAACGCTTATCCTCATTTGTTGAAATTTCAAACGTCAAAAACAAGCAACACTAAGATAAAATTCGAGTTCAAACCCGATGTTCAGAGGTGCATATGATGGTGAAGAAGAGAAACATTATTGACGACAATTGGCACAATTTTGAATCAATATTCGAGTTCGACACCACGAAAAGATGGGAAAAGGTTCAATCTAGTGATTGAATTACGCTGTTGATTCATTACGAGCGCGAAAAATTTTTTAATGCGCAAGGAAAATTGTTAATATTTGAGGAAGTCGGCCATTTTATTCGAACGGAAATAAAATTTTAGGTTGGTTTTATTAACATATGCTTCTTTGCCTTCCTAGAACAACTATGATAAACACAAAAACTTCAGGAGTGCCAACGCCATGAGGTGAAAAAATAAAAATATTTCAATTTCAGCTGAAAATCAGAATGAAAAAATTATTCAAGCTACTTTTTACCAATTCTTGGAATGTTTTAAGATCAATATGTCAAATTGTTCAGAAAGGAGAATTATCGACCCACATATATATATATATATATATATATATATATATATATATATATATATATATATATATATATATATATATATATATATATATATATATATATATTTATTTAGAAAGACATAATGCTATCGATAATATTATTCTTTTAATTTAGGAATAAAACATGACCTCATTCCCAAGGGAAAAACTGAAAACTGTCACAAATATGAACCTGAGATTATTTCTGAAAACAATTCAACAATTCCTTGCAACAGGTCTGTAAATCACAATAGACCAGATATCATTCTCACGAATAAACAAAATCGAACAGCATATATAATTGATATTGCTATACCCGACACACATAACATACAAAATAAATACAATGAAAAATTTCTGAATACATGATGCTTGCCGACGGAATAAAAAAATGTGAAACATGAACAAAATATTTATTCTACTGATTATTATTTCTACAACAGGTGTTATTCCTAGGAATCTTCAGAAAATATTGAGATTTTCGGTCTAAAGAAAATTCATTTGAATAGTTACAGAAGATAACAGTCATCAAATCTTGTAATATTCTTCGTAGGTTTCTTTCCGAAAAAATGATGAGGTAGAGTCATAGGTTTTCTTAAGTTTATACTGCTCAGAATCTCATTTTATATTTTATTTATTTGTAAATATAAAAGCAATATAATTAGCTGACAATTTTATCATTTATTTTCCGAGCAGTATTCTATTCGTTCGTTCATCACGTCACACAAATAAAACTATGAATGAATAACATTCAGTGGTACTTGACTAAGGTCCGTACACTGGATTTTTCCGAGGACAAAACCTCTGACACTACACGTTGGTACATTGATGCCATTGGCTGATAATGCTATAGCTCATATATATTCTGGTAGATTGATATATTTTCATAACATTTAACGTTATCCTAATATATAATGATTCGGGATATGTTTTGATTATGATCATTGGCAATGGTATTAATCACTTTGATTGAACATATATATATATATATATATATATATATATATATATATATATATATATATATATATATATATATATATATATATATATATATACAAGAGTTGTAATTTAACGAGTTCAAAAGGACTTCCTGAATGTCCGATAGCTGAGAGAATATTCAATTTCCTCTCAGATGCTGCTCATGATCGAGATAGCCAAAGCTAACAGATTGAATTCTCTAGCATATATCGACTTCCCGTAGAACACTGCTGATTTTTTCGATGATGTACCTTGTGTGTATAGAAGGAGAATGTGGTTTATCCATGATGGTGCTCCCTTGCATTTTGGACTAAAAGTGAGGAATTAGTTGAATCAAGCATATCCCAATAGATTGATTGGTAGAGGCGTTCCTGTAGCTTGGCCTCTACGATCCCCCGATCTGAATCCCTTAGACTACTTCAACTCGGGGCATTTGAAAAGCCTAGTACACAACCTGTTGCTACAATACAGGAAATGAATGCACTCGTTTAGGATGAATGTAAGAGAATAAGAAATATGCCACGCATTTTCGATCGGATGTTGGCTTGAATAAATTGCCGCTCAACACAAATTAATGGTGTATTTCAACATTAATCCAGATCATTAGTTTGTTTACGTTGGTTGCTTCTATTTTTGTTAAATGCCGAATATTATCATCCCCAGCTTTCTTCCATTCCGTCATAGTCATATGTTATTTCTTATAAAAACTCTATTATAAAATATTAATGCATTGAAATAAGTTTCACCCAAATATTTCAATTTCCACTGAATAAAATGAACACTCTGAATATTCAAATTGAAAATGAGTTTTGTGAAAGGTTATGAAAATAATTTCGCTCTCACCTTAGAATTACGGATTATCGACTTCAGTTGATTCAAAAAACTAGTGCCTTTTCATGTAAATCATTTGTTATACGAAAACGGTTGCGATTAGCCGGCTCGGTGGAGTAGAAGATATGATGATCATCTCCTGCGCAGAGTTACCTGGGTTCAATCCCCACAAAGTCGGTGCGATTTTTCAGATTCTGGTAATCGCTTGAGTATCCATATTTCGGAGGAGATGTAAAGTCGTCGGTCCTGTCTAACAGAGATGTGTTGGACATTAAAGATCCCTTCCCTCGACACGAGAGGGGTTCGGCAAAATTCCCGGGTTAGTGAGGTGACAGAATTCCCCGGCGTCTCATTAGCCGAAAGGCAGAAATAGAGCACGTTATAGAATAATAAACAAACAAACAACGGTTGCGATTTCGAAACTATTTCAAGGGCCCAAAAAAAAATTGAAATCGGAAGATCTTTTCAAAAGATATTTTTGAAAAGACTAGTAGCGCACAACATGATGTCTACCTCTCTGTCGTTCTCTCTGCATCACAATTTCGAAACAACGCTTAACATCTCAACTGCTGTATGCATCACTTCAAAACATCTCAATGCTGTATTCACTTGACACTAAAAATTAAAAAAAACGAGTTTCTGTCTTGGGATAGATTAAAGCATTAGGGATGAATTTCTAATAGTCATTTGTTTTTCCACTTAATCATTATGTTCTGTGACTGAATATTATTGAGATAGCTAAGTTGACAAATGAATTTGGTCCGTCAATTACACTGGATGTGATTCACGTACTTATGTACCTTTCAGACCACAAGTAAATCAAAAAATTGTCAAATTTCCGGTGATAAGAAAAAGGGATATTTCCGACTTCTAACCGCATGGAACACGAAAATTTATGCGTTATCTATTAATCACCTTTATTGAAGATTGTCCTAATATGGTACAAATACGTCAGATGAACAGCCAATCAGAGAATATCGTTGAACAAATTTGATCATACGAGTATCAATGACATATGCTATGAAATTTCAAATATCTATATCATCTAGAGCAGCTCTCGAAAAAATTGCTGATAAGCGGTGCGACAACCTCTTTTTTATTTCGATGTAGGAAAGAGTAAATGTTTGGACTCGCTTATCTCCCTGTACGGTTAGATAAATATAATCTTATCCGAGGATTTTTTAGATAAATATTAGAAGTGTCTATGCTTTAAGTACCAATATTTAGCGTGTATGAAAAATATATATTATCTCCATATCTCTAATCTTCTGTTGCTATGGTACCAACAATGGATCATTTGATTCAGTGCTTCTCGTCGCCTTTTGTTTTTGTTGTTCACCTCTGCGTACTTCAATTAAATTCGACCTTCGAACCAAGAATGTCGAGATTAAAACGATACAGTATAGCGAGTACTCGAGGGATATCCAAATGAAAATGCGTACAGAGTGTTCGGAATTATTAATCCTTCTTTGAGACTGGGAAACGCATAAACACCTCAAAAAAGTCTAGGGAACACTTACCAATATCTTTAAAATATGAATTTGATGATTTGAATTTATAGAAATCTTTCGGTTTTTGTTAGGATGTATTGTATATAATGTATTCTCAAGAAAACAAAATAAAATTTGACTTCTCCAAAGCACCTATTATAAGAAAAAATTTGAAATTTGAAAATGAAATTTTATAAGGCAAAAAATCCTGAACTAATATTTTCGAAACGATATGGAAGCACTTATATTTTTCAGTACCCAGAAGGTCCACCTCTGTTATTAATGACACTTTGGCATCGTCGCGGCATACTCAATATTAAATTGTCTATTACATTTTGGCATAAGTCATTCCAAGCCCCCTGAACTGCTAATCGAAGCTCCTGTTCATGATGGAAGACGTTTTGACGAAGGAGATTTCGTTTTAGGGTGTCCACACATGCTCGATGGGATTCAGATATGGGGAGCAGGATGGCCACGGTAGAAGGTCGATATCATTCCTTCTTCAAGACAACTCTTGCACGATGAGGAGGGCATTATCTTGTTGGAAGAGTGGATTTTGACCCATTGTTTGGAGATACGGTACCACTACAGGTAAAACTATCTCATTTGCGTAAGAATTTCCCGTGAAGTTATTCTGTATGAAAACGAGGTCAGTTCTTTCACCAAGGCGTATACCTCCCCAAAACATCACTGATCCGCCTCCCTGTCTAACAACTTCTCGAGCATGCTGGAGGCGGTTTTGCTGTCCAGGTTCCCTCCATATTCGAATTCTTCCCGAATCGGGATAATAACTAAATCTAGATTCATCCCTGAAGAGAACTGTGGCCCACCTCTCTTGATCCCAGTTTACGTGTTCTTGGCATCAAGCTCAACGAGCAGCGCGATTCCAATGGGTCAGTTGTGGAACTCTTAAAGGACGTCTGGAGTGGAGTTGACCTTCGTGCAATCGATTTCTCACAGTTTGGTCGGAAATTTGTACATTATGAACTCGTGCCAGCTCTTGAGCTAATTGAGATGTCTGGTAGTACGATCTCTTCTGGCTTGTAAAACCAAAAATCGGTCTTGGGCGACTGTAGTAATCCTGAAACGACCTGTATGGTGTTCTTCTACGCTACCTGTTTCATTGAAACGCGACCATAAACGGTTTATGACACTTGGGTTACTTCCCAGAACCCTGGATACTTCCCGTTGTGAGCTCCCAGCTTGGAGCATGACAACGGCTGGTATCATCTCTTTTCTAGTCAAATGTCGTCTTTCTTGACGCAGGTGTTCATTTCTTAAAAAAAATCATCCATATTGATCGTTCTGGATATCGATATTCAGAAGTGTTCCTTAGACTTTTTTGAGGTGTTTATACGCGTATACATAAATACTTTCTTTTACCAGATATGGGGTATTAAGGTTTCGGAAAAAATAACTTTCTCAATATTAAACTATATTGGACTTAAATTTACTTAGTTTCCTTTGCTGAAATTGAAATGTTTTATTTCTCTTCTAATTTAGAAATTTTTGCAAGATTTTTATGAAACGTCTAATATTTGAGGAAAAATAATTTTTAGGCAGTACTTTCCCCTCAACCTATAAACTGGTCGAATAGAAATACGACACTAGTCATTCGTACCTGTCTTATTTTTATGTGCTTGATTTAATGATGGGCAAAAATTATTGTTGTTGTTTATGAATTGGATGAGGAATCAAAGATTTATAACTCATAAGGCTAACGGTTCACAGCATTATACACTGCGCCAAGAAATTAAGGTACAAAATAGAAAATTCAAATTTATTCAGAAGAAGTTAAAATATGTTGAAAAATTATTTTTCCAGTAATCCACCAGGAGTAAAGAACGCTTCAAAACAATCGAAATGAAAATGATACTCATACAATAGAGAGAAAATGTAAAAGTTTTGTTGGATATCAAGGTTACCAGAAACCTGTTCATAACGGATATTTTCACTCCTGGCGAGAATTACTGCATGATATCTACAATTCATACTCAAAATCAATTCTGACCCATGTCGTTCCGCATATCGATAATTTTGTTTAAAACCTCATTCACAATAGCTGGCTGGTTTTGCTGCTTTCTTAATCTTCTATTGAGGATGTCCAAGACTTGTTCGATGGTATTGAGAACTGGGCTTTATGCAAGCTTCTCCATTCAAGTGATGTTGTGATCTAGAAGATAGTTCTAAACGATATGAGCTTGGTGAGGTTTGGCATTATCAAGCATAAACAGAAAGTTTTTACGCATGACCAGATCAGTGCAGGCGATCAAAGAAATTCCTCTCATTATTGAACCTCCATCAGGTATGTAGGTTTGCACTGAGCATATCTCTCATTTCGACGCAGTAAACTAGAGGAAGTCGATCGATTAATGAGTAAGATAAAATCACGACTGTAAACAAAACTCTCTCGCAGTCAACTTTTAACCAATTGATATGTATCGTGACAAAACTCACGATGTGCTGTGGTTAGAGCTGGGCCTCGAGCTGCGACACGAGGCCTCAAATCGAATTCGTTAAGACATTGTCGTGGCTAGCAATAGCTAGCTCGTTGTTGCTGGTGGTCGTCCTCGTCCAGGTCTCCTTTCATGGCTACCAGTCTCTCAGTATGTGCGGATAATTCTGGAAACAGTTGAATCAGACTCACCAAGTCTTTGACCTATTCGTGACCAAGTCCAACCTGGGTCATCTAACTCCACTGCTTGAGCACGTTTTGCAGGTGTCAGATTTCGTGATACGCGTTGAATTATTTTCGAAAATAGAAAATTTTCAAGTAGAACAAACGTTACTCGTAAAAATTGATCAACAACTGATGTTATCAATATGTGGTGGTTTCTTGCAAGATCTCAATTTAATTCCTATATTCTATTTCACATGAGAGAAACATTTGCGAAAAGAAAAAACATCGAATTTTGGTGACATATCCAAAGAAAACTTATGGTAACAATTAGTTGCTTACCAAAAAAGAAACTCAAAATATTCAAATTGTGTGTTAATTTCTTGGCTCAATGTAGTTCTGGAGAAAACAAGAGAATCGACACATTTAGCTCATTGACACATTCAGATCACTTATCGTTAAGACTATAAAAAGTAACTCAACTTGTGAATTTGAGACCATTGTTTCAAAAATTGGAATATTTATAATACAAAGAGGTTTTTTTCAAAGTTTCAACTTCCTCTCAGAAAAGAAGTATGTTTGGATAGGAGAATTTAAGAAAAAATATAATTTTTTACACTTTTACAAGAACTATTCCCAGATTCAAGGATAGAGACTCAATCCCGTGCAGCCTGTTTATGACAGAAATCTATTTAATCGAAAATATAATTGAAGAATATTTGCTCACTTCCATTTCACAAAAAATCAAATTATTTCTAATTTTCCATTTAGTGTGAGTTTTCGCCACAATCGCAAAATTGAACAGCCTGAATTCGCTGTGATTTTTTATTAGTATTGGAACCAGATGATAATTTTCTTGGGATTCAACGCTATACAATTTTTAGGCTTTTCTTTGGAATGATCATCATACGAGGTGAGGAAATTGAGTTCCAGGGTTTTAGTCATAACTGGCTACTCTGTGTCATTCGTCAACATATGTTGACGAAGCAAAGGGACCCTACTTTCAGTTTTAGTCCAAGGTTGAAGTCGACAGCACGTTTGGTTTGTGTTTTGTGCGTATTTTTTGAATTTTTATGGCGTCGTGAAAATGACATAATAAGAATTTGGAGACGCGATCTGGATATATAGTAAGATCCCCAAAAAGATTAATTTACATTTCTGATAACAATGGACAGAATAATAAGGTCATTGATATATTCTTTAATGGCAATAGTGTGTAATACATCATTGGTCATAGTATGGCGACCATCCATAAGTGAAATTTCTCCTAAATATGATACCAATGAAGAAATTATTTTTTTTGTTCTGTCAGAAAAAGCACATAGATATGGTCTTGATATCTAAAACAGATGGAGGTTGACCCAGTGGTCAATGGCGAAAATTTCTGCTCGAAAAACAGTCGCAAGCTCGCCAAGACATATTGGCAGCAACAATGCCCACTTAGAATAAGCATGTTCATTCTTATTCTAGCTCTGGAAACCAGTACCGTCACTAAGTGGTCGAAATGAATTTCTCTTAGAATCAGTGAAAACTTGATAATACGGAATGTGATCAATGAAAACTCAGAATTTTGCTATTAAAAATACTAAAAAGTTCACATAAAATTTGAATGAATCTCCTTCAATATACTGTCGTCGACTAGTAGTGCACTCATGACTCGAAACACTTCCGGAAGGTAATTTCAAAGTGGCTTTCCACAGTCCTGTCTCCTTTCATCACCTTTTCTGATTTTTGAAAATACCCTGACGTTGCCTGTTGCTAAATTTTGTGAGTGAGGCGGATGTGAAATGGAGGGAAGATGTTTATCTGCCATAAAGTTGCTTATTAAATTCGAACTGTAGTAAGGTGCATTATGTTGGCAAATGTAAAATCAACAACCTTTCAATTGTACATAGTGAATCCCCACCTATACATGCCCAAGAAACTAAAAAAAGTCAGCAGAGAGAGCAGGAAAAAGTTCCTAAGAGATCTATCAATAGAAGAGTAAAGAAAGAGTTGAAGCCCCACCTACAACAGCCATGGTTGCATCTTCTTAATTACTGAAGTAATACATTTTCAATCCGAGCAATTTGAGGTTTCAAAAGAATAATCATCTATCAAAAAAGATATTTACGTATACAGGGTGGTCCGCGGCGATATGATGCACTTCTCTTACGGTCACAATTTAAAAATAATTTCGCATATAAAGGTTGTTCCGTTTTTGAAAAACAAATCAAAGTTAGGTTTTTTAAAGGGAACACCCTATATATTTTGAAGATTTTGGCTTTCTGAGATCAAATGAAGGTAACTTCGTTCAATATTCTCTATACCGAAGTTCAATGCTTTTCGAAATATTTGAGATTTTTTGAAATTTGATGACTTTTTTTGAAATTTTTTTTCTTCTCTCGTTGTGACTTTCCGATTGTGATTTTGTAAAAATTTTGTTACTAATACTCCATTTATGGGTAACCATCGTTGGGAAACTCTAAAATTGATACAGAGTGTAGAGTACAAAATTTCCAATTCTGCCCTTGTTCAAGCCTCATTTTTTCATATATTTCAGACGGCACAACCTGTATTTTATACTGTGCAATAATCGGTTAATTTTATATCTATCGAATGATACCTATGTTCCCTATGCCTATTTTCAACGGTTTCTGAGATTTCTCTAATTTTTCTATATTTTGTGTCAATATTCATCTCGAAATGTTGTTTCCCTCGTTTTTGAAGAGGGGTGCATGTCCCTTGAGAAAACAAAACAGGAGTTTGTATGATGTGCTACCCAAAACACCAGTTTCAAGTTAATAAGTCGAAAATGTCAAAAAATCTCTGCATGGACCGATGTGAAGGCAATGAAAATGACTATTTTATGGAATTCAGTTTGAGCAAATGCAGTGTTCGGAGAAGTTGAAAACTG
Organism: Cryptolaemus montrouzieri; assembly: GCA_013387265.2. Classification (NCBI taxonomy): domain Eukaryota; kingdom Metazoa; phylum Arthropoda; class Insecta; order Coleoptera; family Coccinellidae; genus Cryptolaemus; species Cryptolaemus montrouzieri. The sequence continues at coordinate 69,528,621 of JABFTP020000001.1, read as the reverse complement.
TTCAATTCGAGCCTATTTCTCATTTTCCTCCTTGTAATTTCTTTACCTTTTGCCGTGATAGGTATTTATAACATTTCTTTCCAAATTTATTTCTTTTTTGCTCATATAACTATTTCTCGAAAGACGTAGATTATTTTAATGGAAATAAATATGCTTGGAATGAGTAAAAATGTTTGACAATGGAGTACATTTGTACAAATCACGGAAAACAATAATTGCACGAATAATTGAAGCCATAGAAATGTTACAGAATGGTCTCCATTCTGCTCTGTGCATAAATGTATTTTCCTTTCGAAAGATGCCCACATCCCCTGATCGAAATCCTGGTTAAAATAAAGAGTGAAACGCAAACACAATTATTATGGTCCCACTTCTTGTTGACAATTGACTATCTGTTACTGATGTATCAGCGACTGGCGAGACAGGTGTTCTGTTTTCCTGAATCATATAAAAGAATACGTATGGCTCATCTGTTTCCCATTTTCCTGGACTTATACTGTAGGGGCGATCGTGAAAGGCCTAGCATGTTTTGATTGTTCATTAATTCGACATACTGTGCTTTCTTCTGATCGTGTTCTAACACATCAATATTTGACATTGAGCAATATAGTTGTAATTGGAATTCTGTATTCTTTCATTCGAATAAATAAATAAATAAATCATTAACTACGTTGAGGAGTTTGGCATTTATAAATAATAAAAAATTATCTTTCTGTTCTGCAATTTCTGGTCTGGAGTAATAATTCATACAATCTACTTCAAAACTTTCAGCAATATCAATCATTTCTTCTGCGAATCGCGATATGAACTTAAATTGCATCGTGAAGGAAGTGATTTATGATAAACCTCCTCGCGTAAATCTTCAATATTCACGTATCCGGTTGTCCTAATCTCAGAATCGAAAAATGCAGTCAAAATTGGATGCACGAACGCATAAATCCTGAAATAAAACACGTGAAGCGCATCTTATATCCGTCTACTTCTTGCGTCTTCTCTTCCATGACCATGACTGTCCGACCTTCTTTTCGTTCCCGCTAGAGGATCCTCGTTCCACCAGAGTCTGCTCGAGTGAACGCTTCGTCGACCCTGCAAAGGTCGAATTGACGACGTTTCCAACAAAAGCGTCTACCGATCACAATGACGACATTATAATGACGGTATACAGTGAATTAATGGGAGAGAATTTGCAGTGCCGTCTCGCGACTGTCATAACAGGTGTTACTGTTTTGTTTTGTAACCTACCTAAATGAAAAGTTCCAGGAACCAGTGGGACGAAACTAATCTTACCCAAAATAATTCTCGTGTTAAAAAAGTATAATACACTCCCAACAAAAATTGTCGCATCACCCTACTTTTACGACAATACTAAATAAACTTTAAGGTTGGTCATTCAAGAGTCGCTTGGTAACTTTCAGAAGTGTAAAATAAGAAGATATCATTCAAAAGAGATGAGTTCATGATGGAAAATATCAACAATTTCCCAGTTAATGAAAAATTAAAAAATTCTACCATTTTCAAACATTCGCGAAGAGACCAATCAACTAGCATCGAATGGTTACTGATCATTTTCAAAATCGAGTGTTTCCTCCCCTGGCCCTAATTACTGCAGGTATACGTCTCGGAAGCCCCTCAAACAAATTTTGGATGTACTCTTGAGTCACTGAGTTGCAAATTTCAGGAAGCAGATTTTCTAGTTGTTGGAGTGTTCTACAAGGCATCCTACGTTGCTGAATAACGTCATCCCATGTTGTCCCAAACATGTTCTATGGGATTCAAGTCGTGACTTCTGGCAGACCATCTGAAAATATCAATTCTGTAACTACTCTAGCTGCATGAGGCCGAGCATTATCATGCATATAAATGAAGTTTTCGCCAATCAATGGATCAAAGGGTCCAACATGGGGTTCAAGAATATCTGCGATATATCTGGCCGATGTCATTCTTCCATTATTCACTAGGACTAACTCAGTTCGACCATGGAAAGAAATGCCTCCCCACACCATTACTGAGCGAAGTTTTCGGTTTGCCGGATATTGCATTGCTGATACTGTTCCTCCGTTTCCCAGGTCGTCTGTATACAGGCATGCGTCTATCATTTGATACTAGACAGAACCTGAACTCGTCGGAAAAGAGAGTATTCGACCATTCTGGAATACCCCAGTTTGCATGTTCCCTCGCAAACTGAAGTCTTGCAACTCGATACTCTCTGTTGAGACGAGACCGGTAGAAGCCACCCTTGGTCTGATATCATCTTCTCTGAGCCTGTTACTAACAGTTTGCAATGAAATATGCACATTTCTGGAAAGTGCAAGTTCATTTTGTAGTATTCTAGCCATACAGTGCCTGTCTGGCCCTTCTTGCTCTTGAAATAGTGCTTTGGTTAACATTCAACAAGTTAGCCACGTAACGTAGGCTTCGCCGCTCCTCTAGAAGTGTTACAAACCTTACCACTTCATGATCACACAAATAGCGTCCAGGACGTTCAGCAGCCATTACAATAAATTCAAAGATTCGAAAATCTACAAGAAACACAGAAAACTTGCATTAATTTAGCGTGAAAACTGAAGAGAAATTGTATGAATACTGATAGTCAAATAAACTCATTCTTGTTTCAGACGTGTTTGAGATAATATGGAAACAAATGTTACTACATAGATAAGATTTTTTCCCCTCATATGTTCAAAAACATATGTTGACAAAGAAACTGCGATCGAGCTGCTTAGTCGAATGTGGAATTCAGAATACCAGGTGATACGACCGTACCCGTTGGACACGCGTCTCACGAGATCTGTGAATAAAATAATAGGGCTAATTTTTTTTCGAGTTTTTTATTCAAATATAACCTTGCAATATTAACTCCTTCAAAATAGTTCCCTTGCGAAGCCACACAGCGCTGGATATGATCGTTTCAATCATCATAGTATTACTGAATACTGGAATAGCCTTCCACTGGTCAATTACAGGTGTTTGGATATTCTCAAGTTTCCCAAAATGAGTTCTTTTGAAGTGATCTTCATCTGGGGAAGCGAAAGAGCCACAAGAACTCAAGTATGGTGAATAAGGTGGCAGAGGAGCCATAGGAATCCATTACAATTCGTGATTTTTTTTGGCAGTTAGAGTGTACAACTCCATGCTCTGGCTCGTACTCAAACACCCAAGACTTGTCACCAATAATGAAACGTTTCAGAAAACGATCGATACCAAAATGTCAAAACTCCTTTCCCTTCTGAAATCCGTTTGGTCTTGGGGAAGGTTTTTCAGGACCATTTTAGCACAAATTTTTCTCATCTCCAATTCATTGGTTGAAATCCGAAGAAAGGAGATGTGATTCAAAATCAACTGTTCCGCGATCATCCTGTCAACCGTCGATCTGAATGCACAAGATTGCGGACTCTGTTGACATTTTCGTCAGTGTTTGCACTCGAAGGCTTTCCACTTCGTGGTTCATCGATGTTTCTTGAATGTTTCTGTTGTAATATCTTCAAGTTTGCTGCTAAACTTGATTGCACACCGTTGCTCAAAATTGATGCAGTCATTCTTAGAATGCGCAAGAAGAAATTGTTTCACGAAAACTAACGCTACGGACAAACAAATGACTGTAGCGAGTTAAAACTCATACTGGAGGCGTATCATATGTACGTCACACGGGTTGCCGGATACAAAGCGACGTTGCCAATCTCATTACTTTATTTACAAACCTCGTATACACTAATGACCAAAATTAACAAAATAAAAATTTGTTTACTTATTTTTTCGTTTGAAAGAAGGTGGTAACATCCTTATTGATAATGTCATAGCGTTAAATTTTGATAAGAGTAAAATTGCAATCAGAGAAAAGTAGAATGAAGAATGAATAGGTAATCAAAACACGCTAAACCTCCCACGCTCGGCCCCTCAAGTGTAAGCTCAGGATAACGAGAAGAAATTGGTGAACCAAATCTATTATATTTTTCAAGAAAACAAGGGGAAAACCTGAGAAAGAATCCTGTCTTGCCTTCAGTAACAACTCGTCTGTGAGTGTTTTGTTAACGAAAAGTGAAATAAGAAAATAAGAATGATCGTATTTACGCTTCATCTTTATTCTAGCCAGAGGAGCGGTTAGATGATAGTAATACGGAACACTAAAAAGAAAGGAGGAAAACCAAACAAAAACTTGATGTAAGTTGTACTTAAGGGATTTTAAAGTTTCAAGTCAAACAAGAAAGGAATCTGATCCATTCTGGAAACCATCTGAATATCAAGATATAGGAAGTACATAATTACATGTCTCACCGTTTTCGCAGACTTCACCGTACATGCAATTTGGACAGCGTTCTACTCGAACAGCTATTTCATTGCTTCGTTCTCAAACGATTTAAGGTTCACCAAATATTACTATTGAGGTCAAAAACAGGAGTTTTCTTAGATAGGATATGAGGAACATATTGAAAACAACAATGTCATTCCATTCGCTTTTCCAAAGAGCTAAAGAGTGAACAGAAAAGCGACCAAATCAGTTTCAGAAATTTCAGAGCAGGTGCACTCCAAAGAACGTGAATGATTGGGAAAAGTTCCGAAAGAGAGTGGTACTTCCCAACACTTTTGATTCAATAAAGAACCATTAAAAACTATCATAAATAGTCCATCCTTTTGATGATTATTTCGATCAAAACATGAATATGAAGGATCAGGGTATAAACGACACTCCTTGAACAAAATCCAGATGCCTGAAACCCCTTTCAATACGACCGACCGTTTGCAAAACCGTAGCAGACAAAGTGCGCTTGTCCAGTGTTTGCAAACACGCGCTGAATGGGTTAGATAGAGATATATGGCGCGGTAATATTTGATCAAAAGCGGAAAATTTGAGAAAATGCAAAGAGACAACTGTCCAGGAATCCATTGGTCGAACTTTTCATGAAAAGACGATCTTTCGAATAAATGTGCGGAGAACACTAAAAGAATTCAAGCAGCTTCTATCAAACCAACTACAACCCTTTGATATGATTTATTTCAGACCTCTGAAAGCAGCTTGGCGAAATTCCTAGAAAAATGGAAATTGAAAAAATTGAGGTGCTTTATCCAATACTATTTTTACCAGTATGCAAACCGCGGAGAAAATAGGAGAGAAATCTGCAGCAACTGCAAATCTAGATTCAAAATCTGTGGTATTGAACCTTTAGATCCAAATATCTTTAAAGAAAAATTCCACGTAATACACAAGAAGAAAGGAAAAATGACAATGCTTGGCCAAACAATACAATACACCATTTAAGCATCATTTATTTATCTATTTATTCGAATGCAAAAGGCAGTAGTAAAAAATTAGAGAACTACATGGATTATGCCATAATGTCAAATTTTGATGTGGATGTAGAATGGATAAACATTCAAAACACACCAAGCCTCCTACAGCCCCTCTGAAATATACGCTCGAGAAAATGTGACGAAACCATACGAAATCTTTTATATTGATTATTTTCAATAGAACAAGATGCGAAAAGCTGAGAAAGAACCATTTCTCCCTTGTCCTGATATGTTAATAACAGTTAGGCTTTGAGTTTACGCTTCATTCTTGACTTTAACCACATCTTCGATCTGAAGTGGGACGTCAGACATCCGAAAAATAAAAGAGAAAAACAGCTGGAAGACATGGTATATGTAATAAATATCCTTACGTACCAACTGAACATAATTAAAAAAAGGAATACTTAACGTAAGAAGTAAGATCATCAACGAGACTAAGAAGATTATCAAATAATACAAAACCTGCTATAGATTTCTTCTCACGATGCTGATCCTCGGCAGCAGCTTATGTTTATTGTAAGGTGAATCACTCCGCCACATGGTGTTTTGCTAATTTGGAAGCTCAATTACTTGTGTTCCATGAAGATCTTCAATGATCAAACACAATATCCTCTCTTTCCAATCGGGAAGAGAAAGGCCAGAACCATTTTCCAGGTGATGGTAATTATGTTAAACTGCAGAAGTAGAAACTCTATGGGCTCAAAAAGAATGGGTACCATCTCGTATATTTAATCAAGGAATATTGTAGTAATTCTGGATGAAATATTTGACAGTCAAAAAAATTGAGCACTATGCAAACAGGTGTTGCAAAAGAAGGTCCCAAACGCAGAACAAAATCAACATTCTTGCAGGAAAGAGTGCTTCGGCGAGAGACTCATTAAACGAGGACTTCATGAAGACAGCGAAATAATACAAAGATGACAGCGCAGAGAAAATATCTGAACAGAAAAACGAAAAAGACAGCAGCAACTCAGTATATAATGAAGACCAAGAAGAAGCTCAAGATACAGTAAAGATTAGCGACTTTGTAATAATTGATATGTCGTTGTTGATAAAATATCAACAACGATTTAATTATGAATAGTCTGCGAAGACAAATCAGTTCGATACAAGAAACTTTTGTATATTCAACAGTTTTAGACAGAGATCAAAATTTAAGCTTGTCCCAAATAAGAGAACATTATTGTAGTATTAACACTAGTGGCATTGAATAATACTCATCGTAGAGTTTATATTTTTATTGAATACAGGTTATGATTTTAATTTTATTTAAAGGGATCTATGAGCCATAGGTTTTATTTTTTCATCACCTATTCTTGTATTCTAACCTTCTGTTTTCGTTTCATGAAAGAGATAAATTATATATCCCTTCAAACGATTATATTTTCATTCAATTTTTTCGCAAGAATTGATTTTTTCGATTCCTACTTTCTTTAAAAGAGTCTTCAATTCACCTTAGTTTACATAAATCTGAAGTGATCTTTTCTCTTGAAATAGTATTCAGCTTTGAGGTAACGTGACTTTTTGAGTAGCAAAAATGAAGAACAGTAAGATTTCAGAACTAATTGAATTGAAGATAAACTGCTCCAATATATTGACGCACAGTTTCAATATTTCAAATTATATTTCTGGAAGGCAACTAATTTCCAACAAGTTTTATTTTCGGAAATAACCGGACATATGCCAAGAAATTTCAAGGTTTTTTCTTAGCTCACTGTTCCTCCAATGAGTAATGAAATGAAAGAAATGAATTGAGATTTCTCAGAAACTACCACATATTGATGACAGCAGCTGTGATCAATTTTTGCGAGTGGCGTTTGTGCTTCTCGAAAATTTTACTTTTCGGTAATAATAACCTAGGTTGGACTCATACAAGAATAAGGCTAGGGATATCCCAACTGTTTCCAGAATGATTATACTGCTATACACCTTGAAATGCAGCTTCGACAGAACAGTGAAGTGAAAATTAGCATAGAAACGACACCACAATATCTCAGAAAACTTAGCTTGAGGCCTCGTGTCGCAGCTAGAGGCCCAGCTCTAACCGCAGCGAATCGAGGAGCCCGGGTGAATTTTGCTATGAAACATGTCATTCGGTTAAAAGATGTTCGATCGACGTTCTTTAGTGTAGAGACGTCGTAATGAGACCTGGGAAATGATGGCCTATTGCAACAACGACAATTCATGACCGTTATTTTACTGTTCAGACAACGGTTCGCTATAGCTAGGTACCTTCAAATACAGTTTCGAAAGAACAGTGGTGTTCAAATTAGTACTGAAATGATACGACGTTCATTTCAGAAGAACGCGTTGTACCATTTGCGGCCAACAAAGGTGAAAACTTTTTGTTTATGCATGATAACACCAGAGCTCACCAAATTCATATCGTTAGCAACTACCTTCAGTATCATGAAATCACTTCAATCTCATCGAATATGTCTGGGACATTGTCAATAGAAGATTAAGAAGCAACAAAACCTACTAGCTACCATTGATTTTGGGTATGAACCGTAGATGTCATGCAGTAATTTTCACCAAGAGAGAAAATATGCGATAATAACAGATTTATGGAATCTTAAATTTTTTCCAAAAGTTCTACATTCTTCAATATTTAGTTTTATTTCAATTTCTCTCAGTACCATTTTCATCTCGATTGTTCTCGAGCATTCCTTAGAGCTGGTGGATTACTCGAAAAATAATTCTTCAACATTTATAAATCTCTTCTGAAAAAATTTGAATATTAGAATTTGTGCGTTAAGTTCTTGGCGCAGAGTATTTCAATGATGATGAAATTTGGATTTTCAATAATTTTTTTCCTCGAAAGAGTGGCATCTGATTTTTGTTATTGATTTGTTCATTATTCACCAGTAGTTAGTTTAATAATGAGCCCTACATTTCTGATATGTGTGTATATACCTGAAACCTTATCTCCTAAATTTGATTCACGCACGTCTATGTGCTGGTAATAAACAATTATCTCTATCAGAATGTGAGAAACCATCAGAACCAGTCGTTCTGGGTGAGAAAATCGAAAAATTCGAGTGTTTCTTGCCATACCGTCATACTGGTTAGACACGTCAAGGCCACTTGTTACCTACGCCACGGATTCAATTGTTCTACTTGCTCAGTTGTTTCATTAACAACGCATGCATATACATGACCGACCACTATATATAACCGTAACTCTAGTCTCAACGCATGGATTATTTTTTCCTCTTGTTATTTTACCGGCTACCATGACTGATTACCCAAATCCGAATGTATGTTGATAATACGTGGGAATGATGGTATCGTTAAAAGTTGCCGCCTCATAATCTGGACTAGCTGAACCGTGCATCTGAATCTATTATTCCAGTAGGATAATGGAGAATTCAAATGTCAGAAGTTGATAGTTTGTTTGCAAGGAATACCTTGTTAGATATTCACACATCACCTATCATTATACAGTGTGTTTCGAAGAAAATTTGCACCTCATCTATCCCAAGATGGACTGATTTTGACAGAAAAAGCTGAGACACTTCTATTTTTAATTGGAGAGGACCAATATCTGAATTGATTCGGAATATGGAAAATCAACCCCCAACCCTCTGAAACCTAAGTCAAAATTCATTATAAGGAAAGTTGGTCGGGTAACATGTATTTGGAAAAGTCTTTTGATTCTCTATTCAAAAATTCAAAAATAGTATCTTTATGAACATTTGATATCACACAGAAAGTCCAAACACAACAAATATTTGACAATGCCGAAAATCAAATTAAATGCTCAAAATGACGTCCTTCTTTATTCAAAATATCTTTATTCAAAATAATTATAACACTAATGTTGAATAACACAGTTCATCTTCAACTTGAATACCAAATTGATTGAATAAAGAAAAACTTATAAATATGTACGACAAAAGCAGAATTCCCAGAGAATCTTTGAAGGATAATATCCTTCTTCGCTCATTGGCTACGAAACTATTTATGACAGAATACTTAGGATCTGATTGCACGAATCGCCAATGAACATCAATCTCATTCAAGTATATGCTCCCACCACGACACATTCACAAGAAGAGGTTGAGGAATTCTACGGGAAACTCTCAGAGACAATCGATAAAGCTCCCAGAAGAGAAATTTCATTCGTAATAGGAGAGATGCGAAAATCGGCAAAACTGATGCATATAAAAACATGCGGGATGTAGTCGGTAGGTATGGTCTTGGAACACGCAATGAACGTAGGGAAAAACTGATAGAGTTCTGTGCTGAGAACGAGCTGTTTATTACAAACACCAATTTCAAACACCATCCACGAAGACATTATACATGGCTGTCGCCAGATGGCAAAACGCGAAATCAAATAGACTATATCCTCATGCGCAAAAGATGGCGTACATCACTCAGAGATGTGAAAACATACCTGGGATTAGACTGTGGAAGCGACCATAACGCACTTACAACAGATGGGACCTCAAAAACAACAAATTCATAGAAAGCGCATCTGAAGAACTTGAAAGGATAGACGCTTGATTATGTGTTTTCTATAATTCCTCGTGAAAACAACCTGATCCTGGATCGCAATTGCCAAGCCTTCTGTTTCAGCGAACAATTCTCCAGATACTAACCATCTATTTGATGCGATTTCATCAATATAATCATTCTTCAATTCTTTAGGGTGCTTTCCGTGTAATTCCTACTGCATCCAACTTTCCTTTTTAGAATTATTATCAAATATATCAAAATCTACCTTTTGCATTGTCAAGTTCAGAGGTGTAAGATTATAATCTGAAGCAACAACAATATCATGTAATTTAGACGTTTTCTGTTATTCTTGAAAAACTACGTGCAACTTTAAGAAAAAAAGTTCATATAAACATAGGTCCGCAAAAGCTTCGTTACAGAGCTACAGGGTGTTGAAATTTCCAGAAAAAAAATTGTTTTTTCTTCTAAACTCCTGCAGTTTTTGAGATATTCAGCCCAAATTTGAAATGCAAGCTATTTTTTACATCCTCCATCTTTACACGTCCTAAATTTTAACTAGAATCTACAAGGTGTTTTCTTTTCCGGAGCCATGTCTTCTTTTGGCCTTTCAAACTTTTCTGAAGTACGCCACTGATCAGCGTACAATCAATTTTCGTCATCTTCGTTCAATTTAAAATTTTTTCTGACACCTGCAATTTTTTCGTATCTCCGACCGTACTCGAGCTAAAAATCATTGAACGATTGTATGCATTCGTTGAATTGAAAGCACTTCTAATTGAAAAAATGACTAGTAGGCTTTGATTTTATTCATTTATTTATTCATTTTGACAGTTGCTAAAGTTGAACCAGTGTTTGCTCGAATTGTTTATTGAATTAACGATTAGTTTCAAGACATTTGAAGTTTATGCTGCAAGAAAAAAATGGCTAATTTTACTAACGCCGAATTGGCTGATATCCATTACATGTACGGTCTGGCTGACGGAAAGACAACAGAAGCTAGGCGATTATATCAGGTGCGCTTTCCAAATCGAGTAACACCAGACAGGCGAACATTTTCAAATATCCACAGAAGGTTGAGGGAAACTGATACTTTTACTGCAAATAATCATTTAGAAGGTGCAACTCAAACTATGAGAACTCCAGATATTGAGGAAGCAGTTTTGAATTGTATCGATTTGAATCCTCATGTGAGTACAAGAAAAATTGAAAATCAGTTGAATATTTCATGTTCTAGTTTAGAGGATACTCCACGACCTTTTATTGTACCCGTTTCATATTCAACGCGTCCAAACTCTACTTCCTCGAGATTTTCCTGCCGATGGTTCTTAGATGAAATTAGAGAAAATGCTCATTTTGATAGTGCAATAATGTTCACAGACGAAGCTAACTTTTCGAGAACTGCTATCACAAATTTTCACAATAATCATTATTGGGCTGACGAAAAACCCCATTTGATTGAAGAATCTCATCATCAAGGACAATTCTCACTAAATGTCTGGGTCGGAATAATTGGATTTTATTTGTTTGGGCCATTATTTTTGCCTAACAGGCTAAACGGTCCCGCTTATCGGCAACATCTTGAAGAGGAGTTACCTTTATTGCTCGAGGATGTGCCACTTTTGGTGAGAAACATAATGTGGTTCATGCATGACGGGGCACCAGCACATTTTGGTGGAGAAGCTAGGGAATTCTTGAATAATACATTCAACAACCGAAGGATATGTCAGGTGTGGGCCAGAACCATGACCTCCTAGGTCCCCAGACTTAAATAGTTCAGACTTTTTCTTATGGGGATATCTGAAAAGTTTAGTTTATACCACTCCAGTGAACACTGTAGAAGAATGTTTATATAAACTTTTTTCTTAAAATTGCACGTAGATTTACCCCCTCAAGTTGTGACATACTATTATGTAACACCCTGTATATGTACTTGATGGGGTCCAATGGATTGAGATGAGTAGGAAACAGCCTGGCCTGGTGTTGCGATGGATGTGCAATACTGACGAGGTCAAACGGGACCGAAACTGCAGTCTATTGCTGCTATTCATGACATCCGACCGGACTGTACCACCTCTTTGTGACCCTGGTTGGCAATGATTATGAAGAGTGGAACGGAAAACCTGCTCCTTCAAGGATATTTCACATTCTACGTATAACGATAAATTTCGAATGTTATCATTATTGAGATAAATAATTATGCACCTTTGCAGATGTGTGTTCAGCATGGTAAGCGGGGATGCACTATTTCTCATCACCAAATTACTCATTTCATCGCCAGCTCAGACTTGCAAACTATTTCGAAATTAAACTATTCATATTCAAGACCAATCCACTTTATATAATTATAGTCAAGTCACGGATAGGGTCTATTCCATTATTCTAGAAGGCATGGGGAATTTTGGAGTCTTGACTCTCTTCAGTTGCGAAACGGCTCCGGTGCATTTTAAAAATCTCCTTGGAATGCAGGTCGGGAATAGAAATCGCCTTCTTCAACGCGAAACGTTCGTTAGGTTGGAGAAGAAGAGTACGGAGTTAGTCACGAAAAATCTCGTAAGGGCTGATATGCTGGATGAATTCATAGTAGACTACTGAAACCTCTGGCAAATATATACATGTTCGCCAAAAGTTTCAGAATGAAAAATATTAAATAAGTAAGTTCCGCATTATCAATTTTTGAACAAGATACTCAGAAGCTACATTTCAAGGTGATTTCAAGGTGAAATATTCATGACACTAGTAAACATACAAACACAACTATAATATTAGTAGCAGTTTTTAACTTGAACTTGAATTAGTAGACTCTCAGCTATTTTTGTGTTTTAATTGAGTAGAATTGGTTTTCCAAGTTCGTGCAGCTAGGCGCAATGTATTTTTACGAAGAAAATTCCTCCGAACGCTGGCAAACAGAAATGACGGGTAGATAAATATATTTTTCGGGTTATACATACAACTCGAGCTAGGAAAATAATAGCTTCTTGAAGTCTTCTTCCAAAGCCGGAAAATAAACGCTCGTTAAAGGCATAAATAAACAGAGATGGAGTGGATACTTTCTCCTGCGTTAGACTGACAAAAAATTCCATTCTGTGAAAATATGTGTTTCGAATCGGGATTTGGTATACCGAAAAAAGTTGCCCAGAAGGAGACTCCAAATTGGAAGATTGTGAATCCACTTCTGATCGAAAATTGAACAAGAAAATATTTCAGACATGATAACATCAGTTAGGGATGAATGAACGTTATAGGGTGACAAACAGAAAATGAGTATTCTTGAAGTACGCATGGCTTCCATTGTCGTGCTATCGACGTAATTTTAATCTAGTAGTAATAGAGTCTTTTGATGAGGATATTGATGTGGTATTTGAGGAAAAAAAGAAAGAACATTTTGGACCAATCTGTTTTTTATAAAAAAAAGAGATTGTTTGTTGCTCCAACTCGATGAGCTCTCTGAATTTGAATCTATGTACAGGATGAGCCTTAAATAAGCACATTTTATTTTGTTGTCCAAATGATGTAATGAGATGAGTCCTGGTCTTTTTCTTGTACCATCCTAGTTCTTTTCTATTCTATTCTTTGGTCGTGTTCGTTGAAATTCTCGAGTTGTTTTGAGTGATTGGACTCCTCCAAAAGATACAGAAACTTTGCCTTGATCATGTAGAATTCCTCTACAAGTGAATGCAACGATAGACTTTCAGATCAATCAATAGATATAAAAACTACTCAAAACTCTTGAAATTAAATATAGACGTATTGAAGAAGATATCCTAAGAAAGCTAGCGTTTCTTCCAGTAGATCTCTCATGTCGAGCCTTTCATGAGAAGAAAAAGTTTTCCGCTAATAAACGAGAAATTGAAGTAGTTAAGTCAATTTTTGTTTAAGTTCAGAGCTCTCTTTTTTATTTCAAATGGAACATTCTGTATTTAGTGACTGCGAATGAAAGACAATTCCAATATCTAATGTTCTGGGTGTTCCTCCACCTATTTTCAATAGATTCGGAGTTGAAAATCATTTTGTATTTTATGCCAAAATTTTCACATCATTTTACCAAATTACTAAAATCTACTACAGAGGCGGTGCTCCGTCAGGCATGAACCACATACTACTGCTTCGATTGAGTGGTAATTCCTCTAGATTAGGGGTCTCCAAACTTTGAAGCCTTAGGGCCATAATACTTTCTTCGGTACGTACCAAGGGCCGAAACAATTTTAATTTTTTTGCCCACCTAAGCAAACATAGGCGTTTTGCATTTCAATTACTATTGATTGTGTATTCAGTATATTGTGACAAGTAGGGACATCTAGTGGCAAGTAGTAATACTATGCAGGTCTGCGATGCAGGTACTATCGATTTCGGCTACCCACTAACTACTAACAGGTGGCATGTTTGAGAATTTCCGCATTGGTTCGAGAAAATTTTGGTTCTGACTAATTTTTCGATCACTTCTAGATGGTAGTAATTGCATAGGTATAAAAAGGCTAGCTTGCGTGGGAAAGGCGAAGGAAGCGAAACTGCCTATTGTGAAATGAACTAACTCCCGTACATACCATAAGTAAGAGTATTTTGATTAGACTTGTGTTATGTTTGATTTATTCGTATGGAAAAGAAGCGAAAAACAGACAGTGAATGCACAACGTTCCAAGATAAATGGAACTTTCAATATTTTGTGATTGAGTGCAATAATAAGACGCTATGTCTAATTTGTAATGAAACCATAGCTGTTCACAAAGAATATAACATTAAACTTCACTATGAATCGAAACATCTTCAAAATAACTCTAAATATACAGCAAGTTTGCGGACGAAAAAATTTGAAACTTTGAAGCGCGGACTGAAATCGCAGCAATCTTTGTTTACCAAAGCTGAGCAAGAGTTTGCAACTCGCGCCAGCTTTCGTGTGGCTCTTGAAATTGCAAAACGTGGAAAACCATTCACCGATGGAGAAATGATAAAAGACTGCTTGATTGTAGTAGCGGAAGAAATATGCCCCGAAAAGGTAAATTTATTGAAAGGTGTCAGTTTGTCAGCAAACACCGTGACTCAGGTGGTGCAAGACATCGCAGAAAATATATCATCTCAACTGTCTGACAAAAATGGACATCTTGAGTGGTTTTCTCTAGCCTTGGATGAGTCAACGGATGTGTCAGATACTGCTCAGGTGTTGATTTTTATTCGTGGAGTAGAAAAAAGCTATGACGTGTATAAAGAACTGCTTGATATTGATAGTATTTACGGCACGACAACTGGGGCAGATATTTTTAAGGGCGTTGAAAATGCCATTAATAAAAAGAACCTTCGATGGAATAACTTAAAATGTATCACCACAGATGAAAGCTAAAATATGTGTGAAAAAAATAAAGGAGTGGTACGATTTGATAATTTCCATAATTTGGGTGAGAAAACGTTTTCCAAGATGAAGTATACAAAGAACGTTTACAGATCTAAATTAACTGATGAGCATCTCAAATCTCTTCTAATAATTGGTACAAGTAAAATTAATCCACAACTACAAACAATTGTCGCTGGAAAATTTTAATTACATAAATCTCATTAGTGTTTTTTATTACTGTAATTGATTTCATATTAATTATATGTTAGAATATGCTCAAGCTGAGATACTTAAGCTTAGGTTTCTGCGTGATAATTTCTGTCGTAAAGTTTCACCTTGCAAGTAAATAAAACCGACTTATCATTCTGTGTTTTCATTTTCTTCCATTCAACTTATCACAGCAATAGCAACAACAGTAAAACATTGGCTGTCGTGTGCCAGATTGATGGCACTGGTGGGCCGGTTTTGGCCCGCGGGCCGTAGTTTGGAGACCCCTGCTCTAGATTATTGAAGAGTGTTATTCGTAGAAACTGTAAATACGAGTTACCATTCAAATTTGCTGGAATTTCATGAAAACCCAACAAACTACCTCCGTATAAACCTCACTAAACATTAATTTTAAATTCATGTTGGAAATGTAATTCTGGGAATAAATGTGAATTTTCATTATTCCAGCTGTGCTGCTTCTCCCGTTGAAAACTCTACTACGAGTGAAATCGGCTTTATCAGTAAAAAGAATCTTTTTAATGAAATTATGATCTACATTTTTTCTATTCATCATCCAGCGGGCAAAATTAAATCGTGACAATTGGTCTCTAGGCAACAACTGTTGTACAGGTGTGAAGTGAAACGGGCGAAGATTTTCTTTTCTCAATATACGAAAAGCTAAAAAGTGACTCACTCCAGTCATTGCTAATAAGCGCCTAGTGCTTAATTAAGGGTTCTCAGCAACTCGCACTAAAATGTCATCCTCCTTTCAACACTTACTATTTTAGGTAGTGCCATATCACTTTTAGGCTTGAATTGGCCAGTTGCCCCTAACACACGAAAAAGGTTACTGAAAGTTTGGCTATTGGGATGTAGTTTGTTTGGATACGTTTAGCGAATCTTCCAGCAGCAACTAGACTTGTACATAATTACAAATCATCTCTCGCTTCTCAAATTAGTGAAATTGTTATACCGCGGCATTTTTACTTAGGTACGTTTTTACTTTTTACAGCGATGAAGACCAGCATTTTTTACTAACAGTGCTATTAATTAACATCAATGATAGCGACCTACTATCTCAAAATAATTAATTTAGACGAGAGATATAAAGTGCAATTCTATGACCCAAAAACGAAAAACCTACAAATAATTGTAATCCATTGGGTAAAAGTGACTCAAATTTGATTGAGAACACCCTGTAACTCATTGAGAGCAGCTTAGTTGCTCTGTGCCAGGAAAAACAGAAATGTCAAATTTCGAACTACCAAGGAATTGAAATTAAACGAGCGTCGTTTTTCCATTTATAATTTTTATAATTCGTTCCATAGAGTCTCAATAAATAAGGTACACCGTACTGATTTTAGTGTAACCGTTAAATTCTCCGATTTTGAGATATGTTGTATTTTGAACAATTATCAATAACTCTTGTTTTGGCTCTTGATCAAAAATGTTCCTCTGTTTCGAGTTTTAGGGTTCTGTACTTAGTATAACGGACAGGTTACAGAGTAGTTTTTATTTTATATCTCAAAAACTAAATGGAATACGTAAAAAGCTCGCGTAACTAAAAAGTTGTATTTTTAGTAAATCAATCTGAAAAAAAATATGAAAATTGAAAAATATCAGTGGCGTGCTGTTTTTTCATCGAAAGTTTTGGTTGACCTGTCTGCCGGGACGCCACTGGAATCGATAAGTTGAAACAAACGAAAGACAAATTATCATCTTGTTACATTGAATATCACTATGGATTTGACTATAATGGTGTATTTGTAAAACTTTAAAATATGCATAAAATCAACTGATTATAAACTATTTCAAATTAACCCATCAAAGCCGAAGTTTTCTTTTTTAGAATATTTGGATTTTGAGGTTTTTGAGGTTACCATATGGGGTAACGGTAGGCTTAGGCTTCAAAGTATAAATTTTATTATTATCATAAAGTTGACAAACGAATAACGAATATATTTTGTTCTTATAAAAAAATAATTACTGAATATGAGATTCAAAAAAACAAGGAATACAAATGCCAACATTGCGTTTGGAAAACATGGTTCGGACACTTGATGAGCAGCCTTCGCCCGCACACCTTCTCCTCTTTTTGTTCGGGGTCTCAATTACCAAGTGGTTGGTTCCATCATATCGCACGTTATCTGAAATTCTATTCAGTGAAACACTTTACTTCGATATTTTCGGCCTACCCCCGGTTTTGGGTTGGTTCCAAAACTCTGCAGATACGTTGTTGTAATTTCCCTTCGAAAATCAAGTTGCGATAGTCTCCCACTACTTTTTTTATGTAATTGCCAGGCATTTATTACCGCGACGTCAATGAACCATGTAAAAATTGGCCACCACCATTTTTTACTACGAATATTTATTCTGTATCTCGATAAATTTTCATCCATGAGGTCTGTGCCTCCCATATGCAAATTATATTCGCTCATCATACATGGACGTGGAACCATTACAATTTTTACTATAACGTTTTACGTTCGATATGAGGAAAATGCCATGACATGTCGAGGTAACTGTTACAACATTGTTGTCTACCCAGCGTACAACCATGATTCCTGTTTCTTTTTCGATAGCTCCTTCTTGTGTGCCCCTTTCACTTTTCGATAATGTTTTTTTAGCAGTTATGGGGCAGTTCTTTGGAATGCGATTATCGCGAACAGTGCCTGTGCCTTGACAACCTCTTTCTTTTACGTGTTGAAGAAGAATGAGACCAGTAAACAAATTATCAAAATAGAGATTATAGCGCCTTTCTTTCACACCTCCCAAATCGTCCAACATTGACACAAATGGTGCTGCAGCTTTTCCGAACTCATTTTCGTATGGTAATGACCTGCGACTATTTTTACCCTGGTACAGTTCACAGTTGACTAGATACCCGGATGTTGTGTTGAGATCCCACATTTTGTATCCGAAACAAATCGGCTTTCCACGAATGAATTGCTTGTAAGGGTGCCGACCAAAATATTTTATCATACTCTCGTCATAACTCATATGCTGTTCTGGTTGGTAATGCTGTAAGAATTTAGATTTGAGAGCATCTACATATGGTCTGAGTTTCCAAATTCTATCATCGGGATCAGCCTTTGAATTATCCGCACAGTGTACAACGCCCATAATTTGAATGAATCTATCTCGTCGCATCGCTCCTGTGACCATTGCATTGTTCATATCTTCCTGTGAATCCCAGAAACACCTTTTTCCTGGAAGTATTAAGTAGCCGCTGACTATAAGTATGGCTAGGAAACATTTCATTTCGTCCTTAGAAATTTTGGGGTTGTAAAAATTTTCGAAGAGGCCATATCGGGATGTTTCTTCAATCAAAAAATTTATCATTTCATCATCGAAGAATAATTCGAAAAGTTGAATAGGCGAATAGTCCCTATATTCTTGAAAACCGGGATCAGGAAACTTTAGATTTTTGGTTCCTAAATCGCCACCAACCCAACTATAATTTTTCTTACATTTCATAGATCTTGTCGATTCAGGAACATCGACGCTTGGAGCAACAATTTCAGCATCAATTTCCCCATCATCAGTTTTCTCAATATCACTTACGTGATTTGCAAATTTCACCTCTGCTCTTGCTCGTAATTGCCGGCCAGAAAATTATCATACCCCCTGCGTCCTCATTACCAGAATCTTCGTCTGTAAGGACATCAGCTTCTGGTGGTTCAATGAAAATTGAATCAACATCCTCTGAGTAGGCCAATTCTAAAGCAGCTTGCAATGTCAAACCTCGTCTGAAACAAAAATTCGTAAATATCCTCGTTGAACTAATTTTGATAGTTTAAGAGCCTAGCGTTACCAGTTGGTAAAGCTAAAGTTCAAAACACTACACAAAAAAATGTTCAGTACTGATATGAAAAACGAAAAGAACTTGAAATAATACTCATGTATGGACAGCATTAGAAAGAAAAATATCCTTCATATTCGTAAAATCAAGAAAAATATACTTACTCAAATCGTATGTTCTCCATTTTTCGAACCGATCACTAACAGACACTCAAACAACGTCCCACATAAACAAGAATATACTTGCAATTTGCAAATTCAACTGATAACTGCTTTGAAACGTCCTTTTAGAACGCATATATAGCGCCATCTACCGTTTAGTGATCGAATTTTCAACTAAAAAAGGCTGGAAGCTACGTTTGTCGTTACCATCTGGTAACGCCAGGTCTTTATGGCTTAAGAGTGAGGAATTTGTTCTACAGAAATTGAAGTAAAATATTGTGTTGCTTTGTAAAAAAACAATAGCTTAAGCTAAATAAAGTTTAAAGTAAAACGAAATGAGACACTTTTGTCACTTTTCCACAATTTATTCAATAATCACGACCGGTTTCGACCCTTCGGTCATTTTCAAGTGAATAACAATATAATACATAAGTAGGTAAGTACAAGTACAGAATGAAATTTATCCTAAATATTGAGTGGTGGGGATCCATTTTGCTCTAGTTGGCTGTTGAGGGTAGTAAATTGTGGGTTTTTACATTGTTTGTTAATCTCCAAACTTTCCAACAAATTCATCTCTCTCCTTTGTTACATTTATGAAGGATTTTAAGATTGTTCAATGATATCGTGTCGTTAGTTGATTTTATGTGTTCAAATATTGGCGAATTTTTATCTGAGGAAATATGTTCCTTGAATCTAGCTTCAAAACTTCTCCCTGTTTGTCCGACAATAGCTACCTGACATTCATTGCAATTGATTCGATAAATTCCTGATTGCTTGAATATATCGTTTTTTTGTTTGGCATTGAATTATAATCTGCTTAAGTTAGGGCCGCTTGAGAATGAAGTAGTTATGTTCAATTTAGAAAAGTAGTTACTGATTTTGTTAGAGAGTTCGCCGGTGTATCTGAGACTAGTGTATCTTTTTTCTGGGGTTTCTACGATGCTATATAGTAATTGAGAGGTAATACGTTGTTCTTTGCGTTTAATGATTGTATTTAGAAAATGTTGTGGTATGTTGTTATTTGAGGCAATTTTTCTGATGATATTAAGTTCAGTTTGAAAATTTTCTTTCGAAAGGGGAACAGAGTAAGCTCTATGAATCATGGAGTTATATGCAGCTAGCTTGTGACTTAAATGACTGAACGAGTCCATCAGGTAAACTAGCAAAATTCTTGAATCACAAAAGAAATCAAAGAAGAGCTAAGTTTGTCAGAAAACCTAGCACACACAGAATGGGAGAAGAGCAAACTGATTCCAATGAATGTTCAAGCTCCAGAAATGTACGGATTGATTAAACTACATAAGGAAGAAAAATCTGCAAGACCTGTAGTGTCATATATAAACACACCATCAGGTAAATCAGCAAAATTCTTGAATCAAAAATTTCTAGACCTCTCGAATTTTCAAGCACAATACACTATCTCTAATTCTGTAGATCTCATACATAAACTTTCAAATCTCACAATCTCCCAAGATATTAAGTTAGTCTCTTTCGATGTCAAAAATATGTACCCGAACACACCGCCATATATCACTAATGAATTTAGCAATCTTCTTCAAATATTCCTATCTCAAAGTTACTTTCAATTTCAATCTAAATTCTTCAAACAAAATTCAGGTCTTCCAATGTCCCTCTACTAGCTGACATTTTCATGAATAATTTAGAGAAAAACTCAATATTAAACACAGATTTCGCTAAAAAACAATTACTTTCTGGTACAGATATGTAGATGATATTTTGGTTGGTTTTCGTGGTTCAAACAGACAAATTCAGCAATTTTAAATTTCCTAAATAAAATACATTGCCGCATCAGCTTCACTTCTGAATTAGAAAATAATAACTCAATTAATTTCCTCGACTTATCCATTACAAATTCAAATAATCAAATCACTTATAAAATTTACAGAAAGGAAACATTCACAGACGCATCGATTCCAATGGACTCGTTCAGTCATTTAAGCCACAAACTAGCTGCATATAAATCCATGATTCAAAGAGCTTACTCTGTTCCCCTTTCGAAAGAAAATTTTCAAACTGAACTTAATATCATCAGAAAAATTGCCTCAAATAACAACATACCACAACATTTTCTAAATACAATCATTAAACGCAAAGAACAACATATTACCTACCAATTACTATATAGCATCGTAGAAACCCCAGAAAAAAGATACACTAGTCTCAGATACACCGGCGAACTCTCTAACAAAATCAGTAACTACTTTTCTAAATTGAACATAACTACTTCATTCTCAAGCGGCCCTAACTTAAGCAGATTATTATTCAATGCCAAACAAAAAACGATAAATTCAAGCAATCAGGAATTTATCGAATCAAATGCAATTGATGTCAGGTAGCCTATGTCGGACAAACAGGGAGAAGTTTTGAAGCTAGATTCAAGGAACATATTTCCTCAGATAAAAATTCGCCAATATTTGAACACATAAAATCAACGAACCACACGATATCATTAAACAATCTTAAAATCCTTCATAAATGTAACAAAGGGAGAGAGATGAATTTGTTGGATAGTTTGGAGATTAACAAACTATGTAAAAACCCACAATTTACTACCCTCAACAGCCAACTAGAGCATAATGGATCCCCACTACTCAATATTTAGGATAAATTTTATTCTGTACTTGTACTTGCCTACTCATGTATTATATTGTTATTCACTTGAAAATGACCGAAGGGTCGAAACCGGTCATGATTATTGAATAAATTGTGAAAAAGTGACAAAAGTGTTTCATTTCGTTTTACTTTAAAAATGAATTTCCATAAAATAAATAAATCATCAATACTATCAAATAAATAAAGTTTATTATTATTATACCATAATTATTTAAGTTCGTCGTTTAGCACCATTTGGTGAATGTTAATGATGTTATTGTCAGTAATTTTAGTTTTGAACGTCCAGAATGTTCATCGTCGTCCAACTTGGTACGATTAGGTATAAATTCAGCTGTACAAATTTCCATGGTGGTAAATGATTTTGATTCACGCAGGAAAATAGCCTTTCAAAAATAAATATTTAATGACAATTCGAAAATCAATATTTTTTCATTCAGAAAAATTCGCTCGAAAATAGTTGAGAGCTTGGTGAATACCTGATAGAAAATACGCAGTCTAGTTTTCATGCACGTTACCTTTCAGTACTCCAAAAATGCAAATTGCATCTTCCTCTCTACTAGATTTCAAATAATATTCGTTCAAAGGATCCTTATTAATGTTTTCATAGCAATATACAAGGTAGGAGGTCTGTAGTACGACGCAGGTTGCAGTTACCGTTGAATGGTTGCATGAAACGAATCCGACGGAACGTAGAAGT
Source organism: Cryptolaemus montrouzieri (assembly GCA_013387265.2). Taxonomy (NCBI): domain Eukaryota; kingdom Metazoa; phylum Arthropoda; class Insecta; order Coleoptera; family Coccinellidae; genus Cryptolaemus; species Cryptolaemus montrouzieri. The sequence goes on along the minus strand of JABFTP020000001.1, from coordinate 69,506,047 downwards.
TGTTTTTACCGTTACGTCAGACATGGTTCTAGGTTCTAGAGTTGAGGAATGTTAGAAAGTTCATTATGAATGCCCGAACATGTTGGATAATCAACGCACGCGAGCCCAAAGCGAGAGTTTTGTTTGCCCACTCGACGTGGGACCAGTCAAAATAGGAACCTGTCCCTGAACAAACAAAATAATTAGGTCATAGGGAATCAACAACTGAAATTATTTCACGTGCTCGTTAAATAAGAATGGTGGCACCTTTTATCGTATTATATTATATTCTTGTTTAAATATACAGGCTATCCCAAGTTGAGTGGCTTATTAGACGTTTATGGAGAACTAATAATGCTATCGTTCTGAAATTCTGGAAGTTGATTCAGCTGCTCTGAAAATCTATTCCAGAAATATTTTCACCTCAATGACACTTCCGGTTATACCGGAAGTGCATACCAACTCCGTTATTTAATAAAGAACACCCTGTATATTGATAACTGGTTCGATAACACTTGTTATTCCAATTACAAAAACACCAAACACATAAGTCTAGCTTGTTTGGTTCATGAAATATCCTAGTTTTACTTGAAAATTATCGATTTTTTGCTTATTGAAAAAATTCATATATCTCGAGAACGGCGTGAGCTACCAGAGTAGTGAAAGGTGTTTTGCAAACAAGAAATCATACGGAAATCACTCATATTCGACTGAATCTCAGTCAGTATAGAGAGTGCATTTTTTCCGCCTCACATTTCAAAACGAAGAAACATTGAAAACTACGTTTTTCAAATTGTAACCTATATTTTTTGCAATTCAATAGATTCGCCGTAAAAAACTAAATGGAGGTACATACCCTGTACCTGAGATTTCAAGTTTTCAAGTTATGGCGAAAAAATTTTACGTACCTACCTAAAGTTGTCAAAGGCGGCTTAGATTCTGCACGTGCATAGACATTTCTCAGAGCATTAACAAATAACTGTCCTTTTGTCATTGGATACTTGATAAATTTAGAGAGAAAAAATGCAGTTGTCGAATTAACAAAGTCAAATTAGAAATATGAAAACGAATTAAACTCTATTTTCCTAAATTTCATAATAATTATTCAAATTTATGACCATTCACTTCTAGACATAGTTCTACTCGACGCACAACACCCTGTGATTCTTTTTGCAGTCTATTATGCAAATCATATATTGAAGTCACAGGTTCTGAATAAATTTTATCTTTCAGCGCTGTTCCCCAAAGTTAAAATTCCATATGTGTTAGGTCCGGTGACCTTGGAGGCCACAAAGACGGACCATTCGTTCCAATTCATCTACTTCAAACATATCAGTTAAAATTCCAGAATTTTCATTTGAGCGATGAGGTGGCGCTCCATCGAGTTGTTACCAAAAACGCCCTGATTCAGCTACTGATAAAGTGTCAATGAAGTCACTTACTATCGTCCTCAAAATCTCCATATAAAGTTCACCATTTAAGTTTCATCATACACAAAATACGAAAATCTGTTGTCCTTCAAAAGTGCGAATATATTAAAACTAAATTTATTTTGAGGATTTCTGTCCCTAGTAATATGAGTATTTTGGTTAGGCCAAAGGTGTGAGTTATTCCGGTTAAAAACAACCTCATAAGGAAATTAGGCCTCATCCGTCCAGATAATCGTTTCGAGAAAATCGGGATCCTCTTGTGTTCTGAAGAGGATCTCACACAGTTCTATTCGAAGCTGTGAATCGCCAGCTTGTAGAGTTTGGAACAATGAAAATTTATAGAGGCGCTGTTTGTTTTTTTAGAATTCTGTGAATACTACTATGAGGCTATTCAGATAATGATCTGCTATTGCCAATGATGCACGTGGTTTAACATCAAAATAATCTAGAACGGCAATTTCATTGTCTTTATTGTTGAGTACAGACGATGAAAATGATGTGTGTTACTAGCCATTCTGTTCGAATTAATTCGACTGACAGTCAAAACAATAATAGTTTGTTATCTACGTTCAGGAGCCTGTCTATGCTTAGAGATATGTATATGCACGTGCAGAAATCTGAGCCTCCTCCGGCAACTTCATGTAGGTACGTAAAATCCGTTTTTTCGCCATAACTTGAAAATTTAAAATCTCAGGTACAGGGTATGTATGGGAAACTTCAGTTAGTTTTATACGGCGAATCTAATGAATTGAAGGAAATTAGGGTTACAATTTGAAAACACGTAGTTTTCGATGTTTTTCGTTTAGACATGTGAGGCGAAAAAAAGAGCACTCTGTATTCTGACTGATATTTAGTCGGATATGAGTTATGTCCCGTATGGTTTCTTGTTTGCAAAACACCTTTCATTATTCTGGTAGCTCACGCCGTAGAAAATCGATAATTTTCAAGTAGAGCTAGGATGTTTCATGAACGAAACAAGTTAGACTTGTGTTAGGTGTTTTTATAATTGGAATAACAAGCGTTATCGAACCAGTCATCAATATACAGGGTGTTCTATTTCAAATAACAAAGTTGGTATGCACTTCCGGAATAACTGGAACGGCCATTGAGGTAAAAATATTTTAGAAATAGAGTTTCGGACCAGCTGAATCAGCTACCAAAATCGACAGCTGACAAAGGAATAGAAAGCAATCTGTGCACAAATGAATAAAAGCACTCAATTTGATACTCATAACAGTAGTTCCCAATCCTTCATTCTCAAAATCGACAGCTGACAAAGGAATAGACAGCAATCTGTGCACAAATGAATGAAAAGCACTACTTATTTATGCACAGATTGCTTTTTATTTCTTTGTCAGCTGTCGATTTTGAGAATGAAGTTCAAGTTTTAAAATTAATCGCTATGAACAACGGCTATGAACCAAAATTAATTGATACCTTAATAAGACAAAAACGACATAAACTTTTGTTGCAGAACATTTATCCGTTGCATACTGAGAAATCTAACAGAAAATTTCCAATTAACTATATTCCTAATATTAGCAACAAAATATATAACAGACCACACAGAAATAATATTAACACCATCGGCACCAATAAAAGGAATTTGGGTTCATTATTGGTTAATAATAAAGATAAAACAAAATTAGTGGACAAAAGTGGAGTAGATAAAATACACTGCAGTGAATGTGAGACATTCTATACAGGCCAAACCGGAAGATGCATCGAGAAGAGAGTTGAAGAACATAAAACATCTATTCTCCAAAACAAAAATTCTACGGATTTTTCGGACCACTGCATCAATAAAATCATTTCATAGATTTTGAAAATATCGAACTCATGCATCCAGGTAATAAAGGAAAAAGAATCTTGGAGATTATTAAAATTACGTCCGCTCATAGGCAAAACCAACCAATTTGCAACGACCAACTAGACTTCAATCTACCTCATGCTGTGAATGCCGTTATATATAAGTGGAATCACTCATTTTGAATTTGGAATTGTATTACTCTTGATGATGGGCTAACAACCCGAAACATTTGTCGAGTATTTCTAATAAATATTTGTTAAACGTTTGCCAAGTGATAAACGAATCATTTATTGTTAATTTTTTGTTGTGGAACTCTTAAGGGCCTTCTGCTGTATAAACCCCTTGAACGAAGTCTTTGACGCATCGTTTCGACTGATACACTGATGCCTGTTGCCTCCAGAAATTGCCTTTGGAGTATGGGGTGCGACGCAATTTGGCACAAAAAGCGGTCTTGTTCTTCAGAAGTGATCTTCGTACGACTTCTTCTAGGCCTATTTTGCAGAGATTGTAGCTCCACGTATCGGACAATCCAACGTAAGGCATTTTCAATTATGATTATAATTTTACAAAATTTACAGTTTCAAATCAGTGATGACTGAGTACAATATCACAATAGTCAAAGGTTCATGGTTAAAAACAATCAATAATATATATATATATATATATATATATATATATATATATATATATATATATATATATATATATATATATATATATATATAGGGTTTTACCCGACGAGTTGCCCATATATCTGTTCATGCAATCAAACTGATTTCATGAAAAATATAAATCCACCACCCGGTAATTAATACCATTGCCAGGCAATGATTATAATCAAAACGTATTCTGGAATAATTATATATTAGGATAACGTTAAATGTTATGAGAATATATCAATCTACCAGAATATATACATACTATAGCATCATCAGACAATGATATCAATGTACGAACGAGTAGTGTCAGAGGCTTTCTCCTTGGAAAAATCCAGTGTACGGACCTTAGTCAAGTAACACTGAATGTTACTCATTAATAGTTTCCTTTGTTTGAAGTGGTGAACGATCGAATAGAATACTGCTCTGAATATAAATATGTCAAAATTGTCAGTTAATTATATTACATTTATATAAACAAATAAATAAAATATGAAATGAGATTCTGAGCAGTATAAACTAAAGAAAACCTATGACACTTCCTCATTATTTTTTCGGAAAGAAACCTACGAAGAATATTACAAGATTTGATGACTGTTATCTTTTGTAACTGTTCAAATAAATTTTCTTCAGACCCAAAATCTCAATACTTTTGTGAAGATTTCTAGGAATAACGCCTGTTGTAGAAATAATAATCGGTAGAATAAATATTTTCTTCATTTTCCACATTTTTTAATCTCGTCGCCAAGCATCATATATTTAGAAATTTTTCATTGTATTTATTTTGTATATTATGTGTGTCGGGTATAGCAATATCAATTATATATGTTATTTGATTCTGTTTATCATTAAGAACGATATCTGGTCTATTGTGTTTTACAGCTCTGTTGCAAAGAATTGTTTTATCAAAATAAAGTTTATATTTGTCATTTTCACAAATAATCTCAGGTTCATATTTGTGAAATTTTTTCTTTTGGGAATTAGGTCATGTTTAATTCCTAGATTAATATTAGCGACGGCATTATGTCTTTCTAAATAATCTGTTGAAGCAAGGACTGAGCAAGATGATAATATATGAAAAACTGTTTCTGAAGAACAGAAACATCTACGGCAAGAATCATCTATATTTTGTTTGATGATGTGTTTTCTATAATTCCTCTTGAAAACAACCTGATCCTGGATCGCAATTGCCAAGCCTTCTGTTTCAGCAAACAATTCTCCAGATACTTACCATCTATTTGATGCGATTTCATCAATATAATCATTTTTCAATTCTTTAGGGTGCTTTCCGTGTAATTCCTTCTGCATCCAACTTTCTCTTTTAGAATTATCATCAAATATATCAAAATCTACCTTTTGCATTGTCAAGCTCCGAGGTGTAAGATTATAATCTGAAGCAACAACAATATCATGTAATTTAGACGTTCTCTGTTTATCATGAAAATGGGAACGTAGATAAAAATCTGTTTACTATGAAGATTATTCAAATCAGTTAATATATATATATATATATATATATATATATATATATATATATATATATATATATATATATATATATATATATATATATATATATATATATATATATATATATATATATATATATTTTTTTTTTTTTTTCTTTCACCTCAAAGCGGGTTGGCCAAATGAACACCGGGCGATTGCTCGCCAAGCTGCACATGTATGCAGTCACATAGGACAACTTCTTTCTGCGCCATGGAAATGATTGAATTGTCAAGTCCCATCTTCTTGGTGTTCTCTATGAGATGGGACTCGACCAAGCCAGCCATTCGTGGATATTATGATCGGCATAAACAACCACAGAGCTCAGTCCCTAATCTCAAATGCCAAGTCTCTATATTTATCGACCTTCTAGGTGTGCGCTCGAGCCATGTTGTCATCAGCCGGGATTGTCACGTCCAGGAGGACAGCTCACTTTTCATTTTTGTAGAATACTGCTATATCAGGTCTATTCTGTAATAATCGTGTTGTCCCAGTACATTTTGGATTCCTCATTTTCTATGATGGTTTCCGGCTGATATGGGTAAGTTTTCATTTTAACTTTAATGAAGCCTGGAGAGGTAATCCTTAGGGGCCAGTATTGGACAACGGAAGGTGGCGTGCTGGATAGACTCCAACCCTCGCGAACGGGGTATCCTGGCATTGATCCGAGGAGATATTGAGGCCCGCAATATGCCGCTTATACGAAATATATATATACACTGCTCAAAATGGTCTAGAGAACAACAAGATTATTTGAATAATTTTAATGAATACCACTCTGATATCTTTGTAAATGCTGATTTTGCACCTGGTGGACTGACGTAGTTAATCAAAACAGCCGTGGATGTTGATTGAAGCAGATCAACACATGTTTTCATAAAAAAATATAATGTTGAAAAGATACCGTAAAATGCTATTATTATATTTATTATTCTTCAAAAATTCAATTAATTTCGTTATTTCCTTTGAGTGATACTGAATTCTTGTGAGTTAGGGTATTAGAAAATAATGCAACGTCGACATTTAACGCGAGATGAAAAATTACGTGCAGTGGGTATGATTGAAGGTGGTTATGGAGACGGTATCTGGATACTGATGATGTGAAGGAAAGACACACAGGTCCTAGAAAAAAAAACTTCACCTGCCCAAGATAGATTTATTGTGCTTCGAGCCAGACGGAATGCTTCAATCACAGCTCGTGAAATTTCTAGAAATTTACAAGTTACACATGGAGTAGCCATTTCTGACGAGACTGTCAGAAATCGTCTTCATGAAGCTGGTCTTCATTTTCATCGACCAATCAGAGTCCCTCCACTGGCAATCGCGCAGCCCGACTAGCATGGGCACAGGAGCATGTTGTTTGGGGTGAACCAGAATGGGCCAAAGTTTTATTCAATGATAAGTCTCGGTTCGGGTTTCACCCGGATAGTAGAAGGATAAGGGTATGGCGTCGAAAGGGTCCATTGGACAGGCTCAGGCACTTCCTTGAAGTACACAGTTACAAAGGCGGATCTGTATTGGTATGGAGTGGAATCGCATTGCATGATAAAACAGACCTCATTTGTCTTCAGAGGAATATGGATCATCAAATCTACATTGATAATGTTCTCCAACCTGTAGCTTTACCATTCTGAAACACGGCTGGACCAAATTTCTTATATATGCTTGACAACGCCCCTCCACACACTGCAAACCCAGTACAAGAATGGTTTCAGAGGGAGAATATCAATATTTTACAATGGCCACCACAGTCTCCCAACCTGAACCCCACAGAGCATATTTGGGACATCCTTTTTTTCATTTTAATTAAGAAATTCTTATTTGGTATACGATTGTTTATTTTCTCAAATTCACGGAATCAATATTCGTTTTGTATTCTATTTCTGAAAGACTAGAAAGATGTATTAATTATACCATGTAAAAATTTGAAGTAGTTAATGCGAATTGTATGACCTACGCTAAATATTTTTACTGTTCCTTAGATCTTTTTCGATTACTCATTCAATTTTGAGTACCTCCTGCTAAGAAAGTATCACCTGAAACGCTGCATTTCTCGAGGAAATAACATTATCCAAAAACTTTGTACGAAAACTCACATTTTACGCCAATCTAACCTAACCCTCATTTGAAAATGGCTTGTATGATGACGGTATTCACTTGATTTTCGTTTTCCATACTTATGAATTCATAGTGAAAAAGACTAGAAACCATTAGCGGGAAAGTACCTAATCTGTTATAATTTTGCTCGAATGATATCCATTATAATTTTATAAAGATTGCTCTGTCAGTGTTTATTTCACGATTCATTAGAATCTTCTATTACGTTTTGAGTCTTTTTTTCAATGGAATTTCTACTTTGACAATTATTAAAGAGTTCCGCCATATTTTCCCAATCTCAGTATTTTGCAGCATAGAACAAATGAATAATGATACGCTTGGAATGCTATGTAGAGACTCGGATTCGATTTAGAATGTTAAATGTGGCAACGTTTCCGATGGAAATAGATTTGTTGGAGATCGTGCCAGTGAAAATGTGTGCGTACAAACCTCGAATATGCGGGTGTGAGCCTTCATTCGGATGCGTCACGAGCCCTTGAACTCGATTTTCGCTTGGGCGTTGGTAATAAATTTGCGAATTCTGTCAGAATAAAATTCGAGCGCTGTTGCCAAAAAACTCAAATGAAATTTTAGGAAAAGGATGTATTATCGTCATAATAAATTAAGAGAGTCCCACCCCGATTCAATATACCGGGTGTCCATGATTGTATGAGACAGCTGATTATTTCGTTATTTGAAGAGACGGAAGAAGAGCCACATAAAAAAACACCCCTTTTGGCAGAGTCTACATGTAAAGCTACATTTCTTTTTCAGCCTGGGCAATCAGTTATCAAAATTATATAGACTTTTGAAAAATTTTCAACTTTTGTGGTCTAGAAGAGAAGAAGAAAAGCTTTTCAGAAAAAGATCTTTTATAATAATACTCCTAAGGGTTATATAAAATCCGCAGGGTGTATCTTTGTTATAATCGAAAATGGCGATTTGAAAAGTTTCAACCCCACCTTTCTGATTCGTATTAAAATATTTTTCAAACAAGAGTTGATAATAATAACTCTCAAGAATAATTTGAAAACCATATAGGCTTATTTTGGTAATTCGTGTCTGTCTTCTGTTTTGTGTTTGTTTAGTGCAGTACTGTCATTTTTTGCTATTGGTGGGGTTTGAGACGTTCTTTGAGGTGTTGTTCTATTTGTCCAATGTAGGTTTTTCCGCAGTCCTTACAGGGTATGGCGTATATTATATGAGTTCCACCCATGTGCGGTATTTTGCATTTTAGTTTTGTATGTACTTGTCTTATTTGATTTATGGCTGAGTGGACTATCTTGAAATTATAAGGTTTGAGGAGTTTCTCGCTGGTTTCCGTTAGTTGGGGTAAGTATGAAAAGGTTATGTATGATGTGGTGTCTGTAATGTCGTTTTCATTTTTTGTTCTGTGTTGTACAGTATATGTTTCTTGATGATTTTGTTCGTTACGTTTTCTGGGTAGTCGTTTATTCTTAGTAGGTCTTTTGTGACTTAGTACGTTTTTCTTTATTGTGGTGAGGTGAGTTTCTATGCGCTTTCAATATATCCTTTTATAATGCATTTTTTTGGGATGGAAGATGGTTTGAATTGTAGTTTAAGATGTTATTTTCTTTAGTTGAATGACTGGATATCAGGTCGAATGACTAAAACCAGATCAATTAATCGCCGACGTTTCGATTTATTCAAAATCTTCTTCAAGGCTATAACAAGTTGGTTTTATGAGTCACCATTAATAATAAAGAACGAACGAACAGTGCATTTACACTCTCCTACCAAACACAGCATTATCATGCTGTGTTTTGTAGAAGAGAGTAAATGCACCGTTCGGGGTCCTGATTACCCCACCATCTATCCTTGAACATTTTTGTTAGCTGCCGATCTACAGCTCGTGTTTTATGTGCTGGTGTACCATGCATTTGGTAATAGTAATCCCTCAGAATGTTAAGGGATAATACATCTAAAAAATTTGCTAATGTTCCTCTCAAAATTCCCAGGTATCTTTGTCCATTAAGATTTTCCTCATAAATGTGATAAGCCAACAAATCATTCATTAAAATTGCAAAAACGTTCACGCTGAATTTATTTTGGAAATCAATAACCTCAATGAAATGTGGATTTTCCGTGGCCCAAAAATGTCGATTTCTCCTATTGGTTATTCCACTTTCATTGAACTTGGCTTCATCAGACCATATAATTTTTTGCAATATTGTCTCATCTTCTTGAAGCCGAATCAATAAATTTTCACAGAAATTTAGCCGCTTGGGAAGGTCATTTGGTTCAATTTTTGTAGTCTGATAAAAGAATACGGGTGCATATTATGTTTCTTAAGGATCTTTTAAATGGAAGTATAACTCAATCCAATATCCATCGATGCTGACTTAATGGACGCATGTGGATTGGCACGAAAATACGCTAGCGTATTAATTTGATTGTCGTCGTCTTCGAGAATTGGTTTTCTTCTAGTTTCTATTCGAAATATTCTAAATTGCTTCGAATCCTTCGAAATTTTGTTTTACTCATAAACGCCAAATTTGTAAATTGGTTATTGAATTGCCTGCAAGTTCTATTCACCACTTTTTGACATTCGCCACGAATTAAAAAGAGATTGAACATATCCTCGTTTGAATAATCAGCCATTTTATTATCAATCTGGTGTTTTAAAAATTTTCACTTCAAATTACCAACAATTCTGGTTGAAATATCAAATTCGAATGAACGAAGTGAAAAGCACATTAATTTTAGGCACCTGTCAGGTGAGCGTACCCAGCTCAGCAACTTGATTCAAATATTTCAAAGCATTCTCTGTTAGTTCTTGGAAAATCATCAAAATTTAATTTATTCCCAAATTATTTCGGAATTATAAGAGATGGGTATAGTACATGTTGATACAATTCCATCTGAAATCTGACGCTTCATCTGATGGCGATATTAAAATTGGCACGTGCAATTTGAAAAAATTGAGTTATTGCTATTTGAAAAAGGCGAAATTGAAAAAATCATACAAAACAATGCAATAAACATTTGACATGTGTAAACTGCTTAAAAAATTCCTCGATCCTTCTTCTATTCACCCAAGCAAAAATTGTGTCCGTAGTGCAACAGATCTACGAGCTACAATTTTTTTAAATGGTCCTCAAAAATCGAGTTTATAACAAAAATAATTAAATCAGTCAAAAGTTTTGACAGATAAGTGCCAACAACTTGGGTATTTTATGCCTTGCTGAAATGTCGGTTCTAGATGTATAATAAAAAAGGTACATTGCCACTTCAAAAATATTTCACTTCAATTGGAAATCGCTAGTTATGGCCGCGTATAAAATTTCAGCGTAATATTGTAATTGAAAGTTTTTAACGGACGGTCCCGGTGGATATTCCTGTATACACATAACCAAATTTATATGGAATCACCCGATATTTTGAATATTACCTCAGAATTGATCCTTTTGAGATATTTCAATTGAAAAAGAAATAAACTAAAGTTTATTTTAAGAAAGGAACAAATGAATGAAAATAAGAGACTTTCCGCATGAAGTAAAAAAGTGTTTTTTCTCGACCTCAGTAGCTTGTATTACTTCCTCTTGCCCTGATACAAGCCTGAATCCATCTAGGTATGCTTTGGATTAGGTTTTCGACCTCCTATGGGGTGATATCCTGCCACTCTTCTGTGGTGGCTTAAATGACCTGTTGGAGATTCTTGGATTCCCCTGCCGCGATCTAATTTTCCTTTTGAGATTATCCCATAATTGTTCAATAGGATTTAGGTCTGAAGAGAAAGCTGGCCAGTTCAAAATAGCGATTCCCTCTGTTTCAAGATAATGTCGCGCGAGGTTGCTGGTATGCGGAGGGGCATTATCTTGCATAAAAGTGAAATTCTCACCGTGGACACCTCGCCAGAGTCTTACTATGGGCTCCAGCACTAGATCCACGTAATTTCCAGCCGTTACACTCACAGGAAACGAAATCAAATCTGTTTTGCCTCCTAGCATAATGGAGAGGATTTACAAAAATTCGAATAATTGTATTTACAATAAATGCTTATATCTATAATTTTGGTGTGTCAGAAAAACACAAACTCGTTTCCCTGTCGCTATTGCACTAGCAATAGCTTGTCTGTTCATGTTATGTTAGTGTCGTGTGTACATAAAGAGTACCAAAGATTTTTTTGCTTAGCCGCTTCATTCTCTCTTGCATTCCATGATTTCCAAAACAAGGGTGAAAGAAAGGGGGTTTGGGACAGGAATCTGTAACAATGGAATAAGAAAACCAGCAGAAAAATATTTCAACCATCATACTTTTTATATGTCTAAACAAATCTAAGAAAAGATTTTACATAACAAGCAAGGCTATGAAAAGGACTAAGCAGATAATAAAAAATACATAACCTACGATCTTTCCTCAAATTCCCTCTCTGTTTGACCGAAAGAGCCCCGATGGCTAGGTTCAGTCTTCCAAGTGATGCCGATTATGATCTATAGATGTTTTAGAATCATTATGGACCCAATAATGTGGGTTGACATCGCTCATGTATTATTTTTCCTTGGAACTTGTTTAATTTAAAGAAAAATTTGCGAAAAAATTTTGACAGACGTTACTAGTCCAAATTTGTTTTTGTTTTGTTTGTATACTCTTCATATGAACGTATGTGAAGGTTCATTTTAATCTGTCAATTCATTATTTGTTTACAAGCCATTTACTGTCGCCGTGTCACAATATTTTTGTACAATGGAAAAAATTGAATATCGTGGAGTGATAAAATTCTTATTTTTGGAAGGTGTAGCACCAAAAGAAATTCACGAACGAAAGTTAAGAGTGTATAATTATTGTTCACCTACAATAAGAACAGTAAAAGATGGGTTACTGAATTTAAACGTGGTCGTACAAGCCTTGAAGACGATCCACGTGAAGGACTTCCAAAAATCGCATCAACACCAGAAATCATAGCCAAAATACAGGATATGCCTTTGGAAGATCGTCGATTGACTGAGAGGGATTTAGTGGAGGCTCATAAGGTAGTGTGAGCCATATCTTAAGTAAAATTTTGGGTTTTAGAGAGCTGTGTGCACAATGGGTGCCACATTCGCTAACAATGGAATATAAACACATTCGAATTCGACTTTCTCAGCAACATTTGGAGCGTTTAAAAAAGGATAAAGTAGATTTTGGGCGTCGATTCATCACTATGGATGAGATTTGGGTCTATCACCATGATCCTAAATCAAAACAAGAGGTTAAATAGTGGTGTGAATCTGGTTGTACGGCTTCGAAAATCAGCCAAGAAAGTTATGGCATCAGTTTTTCGGTAATGCGAAAGAAATTTTGTTTGTGGATTACTTGCAAACTGGTAAAACAATTAATTCTGAATATTATTGCAATCTTTTGGACCATTTGAAGGAAAAAATTCGTGAAAAAAGACCCGGTTTGCAGAAGAAAAAAATCCTTTTTCATCAGGACAATGCACCGTGTCACAAGAGCATTTTGACAATGGCTAAAATCCATGAATTAAAGTTCGAATTGTTGGAGCATCCATCTTATTCACCAGATTTGGCCCCCAGCGACTTTGTTTGCAGATCTCAAAAAATTCATGCGTGGCAAGCGGCTGTTGAAGCGTATTTTGCAGACCTTCCGGATTCTCACTTCAGGGATGGGGTCCACAGATTGGAGGATCGTTGGAGCAAGTGTATTAATGTTCAGAGGATTATACTGAATAAGAAAGTGTAATTTGAACCATAACATTGTGTTGTTCTTATCGAACGACAAAACTTATTGAACAACCTGGTATTCCAATTTTGGTGCTCGACACACCAATTAAGCCTGTTCTCATCACTCAACACCATTAGTTGACTAATAAACCCAAAAACACCTAATATCCCTTTATTTTTGTTAGTCTAAACGTGATATCGAATATCATTGGTAACAAAGGAATACAGTTAGTACTGAACCAAACAAAGCAATCATGCTCTAGCAAATTCGAAACAATGCGACCTCTAATTCCATCGCGGTTTTGTTTTTTTTTTCATTACAGAGCATTTAAGTGACTCCTTCCGTTTCGCACATTGTTATTCAGTTTATTATTTAGATCAACGCAGTCGATTGCGAATAGGAGATCTGCATAAAAGCATTCAATGGTCACGGTCTGGGTTTTCCAGTCTTTCTTTCGAAGATTGCGTGCAGATTTTCACAGGTAGATATTTCGGGAGAAGGATTCAAGCGTGACGGAAAGTGCATCGGCAGAAAAAAATTATTGCGCAACTTTGCAGATTCCGCGTCTTCCTCAGAATTGGACGGACGCGATTTCAGAGAAAACACGGAGGGTCTGCAATGTTGCGCAAGCAAATGTCCTACCTATAAAGTCTACAGATAACCGGTCAAATTTCCGGAAACTTCCATTCCCCGGAATAGCCGCGCCAAGAGCATGTAATTTGGTTCGTATTGATTTCTTTCAGAGATTGAATCGAATTGGCCATTATTAATATTATCCCGATAAAAGAGAGTGTTTCGAATATGACATTGATTACATCATAACGTGATTTTGATGCGAGTTAAAACCCGATAGGAGGAAAGGATGATATGTAGAAATGATGATTAGCTGAAGTGTAAGTTCAATATATTGAAACGAAACGGGTGAACTACCTCCTATATGATTCAAAAGAAACCGGGAGGAGAAAACCTGAGGAAAAGTCTGATACATCAAAAACAGCTTGTCTGTGAGTATGAGTATGTTGTGAACAAAAAGTAAGAACAAATTATGTTTAAACTTCATCTTCATAATCTGACCAGATCTTCGGCTAATAAGGAGATTGGTAGTGATCATAAATACAGGGTATCCCCCAAGCATTATGACATACTTTGATAGGTGATTCCTGAAGCTATTCTAAGACAGCTTAGAAGAACCGCACGGTCCTAATCATGTTACATTCGGAGATATTCAGCATTAAAAATTTGATCCTCGCTGGTCCTGAAATCACAATTTTCAATATACGAGAGCATTTCTGTGGGGTCACCCTAAATAGAATGAATACATATTTTGTCGTACAGAAGGTAGGTAAAGAAATGCACTGGGCATATTTATCATTTGTACGTCTGTACACTAGAAGACGTCGATCGCAATTTAAAAAACGAAATCTCGACTCATCTACAGGGTGTTACATAATAGTATGTGACAACTTAAGGGGGTAAATCTACTTGCAATTTTGAGAAAAAAAGTTTATATCAACATAGGTCCGCAAAAGCTTCGTTACGGAACTACAGGGTGTTGGAATTTCTTCAAAACTCCTGCAGTTTTTGAGATATTCAGCTCAAATTTGGAATGCAAGCTATTTTTGATAGCTTCCATCATTACACGTCCTAAATTTTAACTAGAATCTATAAGGTGATTTCTCTTCCGGAGCCATGTCTTCTCTGCCCTCTCAATTTTTTTGCAATATACCACTGATCAGCGTACTATTTTTCACACATTTTTTCGTCATCTTCGTTCAATTTAGAAACTTTTCTGACACTTGTAATTTTTTCGTATCTCCGACCGTTCTCGAGCAAAAAATTATTAAACGTTTGTATGCATTCGCTGAATTCTGATTAGAAAAATGACTAGTAGGCTTTGATTTTTTTCATTTGTTTATTTATTTTGACAAATGAAGTGAACCAGTGTCTGCTAGAATTGTTTACTAAATTAACGATTAGTTTTAAGGCTTTTGAAGTTATTGCTGTAAGAAAAAATGGCTAATTTTACTAACGCCGAAATGGCGGATATCCATTACATGTACGGTCTGGCTGACGGAAACACAACAAAAGCTAGGCTATTATAACAGCTGCGCTTTCCAAATCGAGTAACACCAGACAGGCGAATATTTTCAAATATCCACATAAGATTGAGGAAAACTGGTACTTTTACTGCAAATAATCATTTAAAAGGTGCAACTCAAACTATGAGAACTCCAGATATTGAGGAAGCAGTTTTGAATTGTATTGATTTGAATCCTCATGTGAGTACAAGAAAAATTGGAAATCAGTTGGATATTTCACATGTCCTAGTTTGGAGGATTTTCCACGATTTTTTATTGTACCTGTTTCATATTCGACGCGTCCAAACTATACTTCGAGATTTTCCTTCAAGACAGAATTTCTGCCGATAGTTCTTAGATAAAATTAGAGAAAATGCTCATTTTGATAATGAAATAATGCTCACAGACCAAGTTAACCTTTCGGGAACTGCTATCACAAATTTTTCACAATAATTATTATTGGGCTGAGGAAAACCCCCATTTGATAGATGAATCTCATCCCCAAGTACAATTCTCACTAAATGTTTGGGTCGGAATAATTGTAAATTATTTGATTGGGCCATTTTTTTTGCCTAACAGACTAAACGGTCCCGATTATCAGCAATTTCTTGAGGAGGAGTTACGTTTATTGTTTTGAGGATGTGCCACTTTTGGTGAGAAACATAATGTGGTTCATGCATAACGAGGCACCAGCACATTGGAGAAGCTAGGAAATTCTTGAATAATACATTCAACAACTGATGGATAAGTCGGGGTGGGCCAGAACCATGGCCTCCTAGGTCCCCAGAAATAAATAGTTTAGACTTTTTCATATGGGGATATCTCGAAAATTTAATTTATTCCACTCCAATGAACACTGTAGAAGAATTGAGAAATCAAACAATTACATCTAGCGACACGATAAGAAATACCCCAGGAATATTTCAAAGAGTGCGTGATAATATGCGAAGAAAGACAGAGGCCTGTATGCCTGCAGGTGGAGGACACTTCCAGCAATTTATTTAGTTTTTAATTGTTCTTTTTTACTTTGATATTTAATAAGTATAAGTTGAGTCTCAGAAGACGAGCTATCAAAATAAAAGCAAATTTTGGGCATACCTATCGAGTATTTCTATTATTTTTTTTTATTTAGCGAATAACAAACAATTCAAATAATTCAAATTCAATAATTTTCCACACGAATACGGTTGGAGATATGAAAAAATTACTAGTGTCAGAAAAATTTCTGAATTGAACGAAGATGACGAAAATTGAGTATACGCTGATCAGTGGCATATTGCAAAAAAGTTTGAAAGGGCAAAATGAGACATGACCTCGGAAAGGAAAACACCTTGTGAATTTCAGTTAAAATATAGGACGTGTAATGATGGAGGCTACAAATAATAGCTTGCATTCCAAATTTGGGCTAAATATCTCAAAAACAACACCCTGTAGCTCCGTAACGAAGCTTTTGCGGACCTATGTTTATATGAATTTTTTTTCTTAAAATTTCACGTAGATTTACTCCCTCAAGTTGTGACATACTATTATGTAACACCCTGTATAGTTCTATGCAGATTGCTGTATAATTTAAAGTTATTCTGCTACAAAGCTTACTTCACGATTAATTAGAAGCTTGCGTTACGTTTCGAGTCTTTCTTTACGTAAAATACGAAATAATGTGAGTTATCCGACCTGAATTATGACCAAAACACTTTCTAGGACAGAAATATTTTATCACAAAAGTCGCCCATGCTACATCGATGAATTGGAAATTCGAGTTTCCTTCTGAAATTTTTCGATAATGCCTTTTTTCTTGGAAAATAGTGCATTTTTAATAATACTTTTTCATAGAAGGTATTCAAAATTGATTAAGTAATCAAAAAAAAAGAAAATAAGAAGATGCCATTTGAAAAGTCCAAGTGAAGGTCTTTCTGACGGAACAATTAAAATGTTTCAGGCTGCTGAATATCCTTCAAGATACAATTCGGTTTTTATTTAATGGAATTTGATCACCAATTTCATTTTTCACAGAACATCTGATATTATGTTTGTTTGTTTTTCCTTTAACGTGCTCTGTTTCTGCCTTTCGGCTAATGACACGCCGGGGAATTCTGTCACCTCACTAACCCGGGAATTTTGCCGAACCCCTCTCGTGTCGAGGAAAGGGATCTTTAATGTCCAACACATCTCTGTTAGACAGGACCGACAGTTTTACATCTCCACCGAAAGATGGACACTCAAGCGATTCCCAGAATCCAAAAAATCGCACCGACTTTGTGGGGATTGAACCCAAGTAACTCTGCGCAGGAGACGAGCATCATGTCCCATACGCCACCGAGCCGGCGTCTGATGTTATCATTACTACCTGAACATCGTATCTTTCTGAACCCTACTCGACTCCATTCTCACTACTCATACCTTGTTTTATAAAAAAGAAATCACCTCCTTTCTCAAATCTTAATTGCTTTACATCAGATATATTAGAAACTTTTTAATGTTGTTCTGCCTAGAGAACGGATAAAATATCTAAAGTTTTCTAAACGTCCATTACGCGAAATTTTGCAGTTACATGATCCTTGTCCCGGAGCATCGAATATGCATTTCCAATCCTTGGTTATGATTTCGTATCTTGCTCGAGTGTTTCGACTTTCCTTTTGAACTAATCGCATTTGAACCAGGGAAATTGCACGGTTGGAGTTTTCTTTTCAGTAGATCGGTTCAGGTGAAAGTTGATGGTGTAAGGAGTGTTTCTTTTTAAGTTAACGCAGAAGTAGACCAGGGCTATATAGTGTCGCCAACTCTTTTTCTGTTGAAGATCAATGAGCTGCTGCATTCCCCCGAGAACAAAATATTTGGGTTAATGGACGACTGTACCCTAGTCTTATAACTGCTTAACAGTCACACCAATAAATATTAAACTTGGAGAAGATATCAGAGTGGGACAGGCGAATAAGACTCAATCAAAAACATTCTCTAGAGAAGGCTGAAGAACCTCCTTTAAGCATGCAAGGACTTTAAATTGCCTTAGAAACGACATCACCAGTGCCAAATCTGCTTTTGCTAAATTCAGGTTTCTCTTCAGCACTTACACAGTGATTCACATCATCACAGCTGATGCTTTTATAGAAAGCACAGTTGCGATTTGGTCTGAAATCCTGTTTCCAAGTGTGGGGCTCCGCTCCCAAACATCCATTACATCTATTGATAGTTTCCAGAAGAAAGCAATACGCATCATCGACCACCAAGAGATCACGCGTGATCCCCACCCTCTCGCTCAAACGTGGCAGGTTGCTCATCTTTATCATTTTACAGATACTTCCATCGTATATGCTCTGAAGAGCTGAAAAGAATGGTTCCGTACAGAGTCCAGTTCCAAAAAAAAAAAACAGGCTTCAGGAAAACTCTCATCAGCAGACGGTCCAACTAGCAACGCCACGTAGCTCTCTCTATGAAAATTCTTTTGTTTACATAATTAATAGGCTGTGGAACTCGCTTCCATCCATTTTTTCAAGTTCCAATAACTTACAATTTGGCCATCTTCAAGAAACGATTGAACTAAATCACTTGGGAGGCCACAGCTATGGCATGACGGGCAGCGCCCCCTCCTAAGAGTTGAGAATAAAAAGAAAATTAAATAACTCGAGTTTTTTTTTGCAAAATTTTCTGCAACCACAAGCAACAGAAAATGAACCATCAATTGAATATGTCGTTTTTAAAGTTATGCTCGAAATTGTAAATGAAAATTATGATTTTTCTCTTTATTCAAATTTTTCGACTTTTCTCTATAATTTTCACAATTTTTCAAGTTCCTCTGGGGCTGAAATATATGAAACAAAGTAGAATAAAGCCTTTTCAACGTCGGTTATGATCATGAATACAATATTAGCTTTTTCCGTATTTTAGAATTTTTTCGTCAACTTTTATTTGTATAAAAACCTATTTCCAACTATTACGTTTTAAAACAGAAAATGGCCTTATCGACCGTTCTCAAATGATGCAATATGTAAATGTAGATTTCCTTATTTTTGCGTACGGTAGTGATATTCCCAATGAAACAATTACGGTTTTTTGCTAGTTTTCTTTCTACTTTATCCTCGTTTTGTCGTTTCAAATGGACATCACGACTTAAATACACAAATCGATTTGGACGACTCGTACACGGCACTGATGCAAAACCTACCAGTTTTTCGGTAGTTCTACGGAATGTTCCTACGCATAATTTATCGATTTAACCTGATATTGATAAAAATGTTAAGATTCATGCTTGGCTTAGCACTTGCATGAAAACAAATTAATCCCCAAATCTACAAATATTGTAGGGAGCTTCTGAAAAATATTTTAGCTGTTTCTATATAAAGTCATAATTTATCCTAACTCAATTATTTGAAAAATTGACAGGTATTCTACTTCGTTTATACAGAATGTCCGCGCTATTAGAAGCATCTGGGGAACCGAATTTTGGCATTAGAGTAAATCGATACTGATTTAAAATTCGCAATTGATTTCAGAGCGGTACCTTTTGCGATTATACCAGACATCGGCTACAACTACTACTACAAATGGTATAGTGTACTTTTTAATTTTCTTTTAGTGCATCCTTTTCTAAGCATCTTTTGTTAAGATTTATCCTATGGTTTTTTTTATCAAAATTTTCGAAAATATAGTGTCATCTTCTTTACCTAAAAAAATTGACCAAGATTTGAGTAAGATTATAACTTTTTTTAGTTTAACGAGAGAAAAGTGTTGTTTGAGGTCGACGTCTTTTCCGATGCTATTTGATAAACAGAGTGCTCAAAAACACCTGGCTACTAAACAAAAGTAAAGTTGTCAAAGAAACCTTTTTTTTTCAAATTAGAGTACCTATTTCTTTTACTTTATTAGAACCGTATTTTAAATTAGTATTTATTGGTATTGGATTTCCTATACCTAAAATGGATCGTTTTCATTTTATACACGATTTTATCAGAAACCTACCGTTCCTACCGAAAATTAAATCATTCAAACATATAAACAGACAGAGTTGAATTAATTCCGACACCAGTTTCAAAATGTTCTATATATAGTTCTATGAATTTGGCCTCAGTAAGAAGTTTGGAAATTATTCAGAAATAGAAATAACATTAATTTCGTTTGTGTGTCGTTTTTTGTTAAATAAAGTTGCAAATAAATACTCAAACAAGGATATAATGAATTTTTTCATCATACATGATCAATGTCCACAAATAATAGGTCGAATTTGCAGAAGAATTAACGAAGAGTATCCGAATTTCCAAACAATTGAAGAGAACAATTCTGAAAGTTACAATCAAGTTTTGGTACTTATGGAAAACAGACAGCGGAATGGGGTGGAGTTAGTTTCATTACCACGACCTTGTAGCTACCGTCTTGGGTTATTTTAGATCCAATTCGTATGAGCCTGTACGTGCTTCTGTTCCAGGTTTGGGGATAGCGCGAACATCAGTTAATAGAATTTGGACAAAAATAATTTCCACCCCAACAAATTCTCATTAAAATCATCAATAAATCCAGTAGGCTATGATTTGTTTCTGGGAAATGTTGATGGTTCACATTCAAGAAAAACCAGACTTCTTACAAAACATGATATGGACAGACGAGTCCAAATCTTGGCCGTCGATAATCCACATCAAACGCAGGAGCGTAATTACCAACATCATTTTAGCTTTGAAGTATTCACTTTAATGCACAAAATTGTCAATATTCAATTAATGAAGAAAATTTAAATGGAGTAAAATATTTACAGATTTTAACTACATTTGTTTTGACATTCCTGGACAATCTCCCGTTGAATGCCCGTGTTTAATGTTGGTACCAATTAGATGGTGCCCCGGCCCATTGCCCATTGTATAGAAAGAATTAACCTGCTTGTTTGACGACAGATGGATAAGAAGACTGGGTCCATGGAACTCGCCTGCAAGATCTCAGGATCGTAACTCTCTAACTTCTTATCTATGGGGGTACCTAAAGAACAAAGTTGAAAGTTCGCCGATAAATTCACGAGAGGATCTCGAATTTAAAATGGAGCGTGCCTTTGACAGCATCGACCACAATCAAAGTGCAAAAAACACTAATTAAGTTCGCTCTCGGATCGAAGAATGTTCAGAAAACATTGGTGGACGATTTGAACATTTAATTTGGTTTCATTTTCACCACGTTGGTTATGTTCAGGGCTTTTTTTTGAATTTTATTTTTCATAAATGTTTGAATTTCTTTTTCATGACTCATGTCGCTACAATGACATCTTTATCGTTAAAAGTGAACTAACGTTACTCATTTCAGTATTCTGTATTTCATAAGTAACAATATTTGATTGTAATATTCCAAATTGGTCGTAAATTCGGGTGCTTTTCGTTGAATGTTATGAAGTTATTATTATTTGTTGACATTGACCATGAATGTTGAATGAATTTATAATAACCCCGTTTGAGCATTCATTTAAAGTTTTATTTAACAAAGAAAATATTCACATACCAAATTAGTGTTATTTCTATTTTCAAATAATTTGTAAACGTCAAACTGAGGCAGAGATTCATAGAACCGTATATAGAACTTAATGGAACGTACAAACTGGCATCGAAATTAAATCGATTCTATCTGTTTCTTTATTTGATTGAATTTTCCAAAGGAACTGCAGGTTTTCGATTAAATCGCGGATAGAATGAAAACGAGCCATTTTAGGTAACTAAAAAAATAGTTTCAGTCTTACTCAAATCTGAGTCACTTTTTTTGGGCACTAATTTCAAAAATTTTGATGAAAAAAATCATAGCTCAATGGTAAATAATTTTAGACAGGATAAATCCTAAGAAAAGATGCTTGAAAAAGGATGCCCTTCAATAAAAAAATGAAAAAGTATACCATGCCATTAGAGATAGCACAGTAGTGGTCAATGCAATGTCCGATATAATCGGAAGTGGTACCGCTCTGGAAATGATTGCAAATTGTAGGTCAGAGTTTATTTACTATAATAGCAAAATTTTTATTTGATCGATAAACCCATTTCCCAGATACTTCTAATGAGCCTTTTAGCGCGGACACCCAGTATTAGATAAATTGCAAATTGAAGATTTCTTAGAAAATGAATTGCTTCACAGTTATAAACGTCTAAACTCAGGATAAAATTTATTTCTTCCCGTTCCTTTCTAACGAAATTGAAAATTTAGATTCGGCAACACCGGCAGGAACTGGTCTTCCTGTGAAAGCATTGATCCTATGCTACTGGAATAACGTGTCCTGCCCAGACTGAGTCTCTGTTTGATCGCCATCTCACTCTATTTTATCTCATTTCTGTCTCGGTATAGAAAAGCGAATCAGGCGGAAATTTGCCTTTCGCCCCATTTTATATCTTGCTTCGCTCTCTCAAAATGTAATTTTCCATTTGCTTCCCTCTCAATATTATGATCGCATCGACACGAACGCTCAGCTGATCTCTTGAGAATCAGTGCATTCGACACAGTTTTCAGGAAGCGAACAAGGTCAAGACTTTTTTCAGTGAACTCCCAATACTTGAAGACAAATTTTATCGACACTATTTCAATGAAAAAGTAAATGCCAAACTTTTGTTCTTAGAAGCAAGATATTTATTTGATAACATGTTTGTTCGATTATTTGATGCTTTCTTTGTCTTAGGTCCGCAACCAAGTTCCCATTGTTTTTCAGCAGTTCCTCCTCCAGTCTCTCGAGATGACTCTCTGATCTGAGAGTTCTGACATTGTAAATAGCGATGTATAACTTTTCAAAATGTCTCTGGTCCTTCGCACTTGTTTCTTGTTTTTTGCCTTGCTTGCTCTACTTGCCTGGGGTATTTTTGTTGTGAAATTCGACATCATTTCAGATTTGAAAGGTTTATAGCATCGAAACGCCACGCTTGCAGGCGGGTTGGCGAGTTTGATTTTAGCCGCTCGATTCGAGAACAGACGCTGTTCTGGATCAAACGCTACCGCGCTAGATTTTGGTCCATTTCGAGGTATTCAAATTTGATACTTCCTTGTACTTTTCTAAAAAAACCTTTATATCTCTAGGAAGGTTAGTGAGTGTAGCTCTTTGTTTCAAGTTTTCCTCCATGAGTGACAGAGATAAGCTGATTGTAGATGTTCTTCTTACAGTCTTGAGATTGGGATTATTGCCCTAAATATCTTGAAGGAATTGATTCCAGCCACATCAAGGAGTCGATGAAAAATGACTGAAGGCCGCCTTCGAGTTGTTCTAGAAGTAGAGCAGCGAGTACACATCCGATCAACAGTGTCTACGTCCCTTTTTGTTGCATTGTAGCCTGTCATCATCATCATGATGATGTACTACTTGGTGACCATGGACACCAATGTTGTATCATGTTGGGCACCAACAGGTAATTTCCTGGCACCAACCTGTAATGTTTTTTAAATAAACTGGGGAGGAATCTCTTTTTTGTTGCTAAACCAGTTATCAGTAGTAACATTTCTGTTACTCTTTTTTACCGGCTCTCTCAATCTGACAACGATGTCATGAGGCTTGTTTGAGGTAGCAAAGGGGCGTATTTTGTTGACCACAATAGACTTCAATGCTGTATGTATAAAAGGTACGAGCATCACACATAGCATACATTTTTATTCAATATTTAGCGGGCTTTATTGCCCTATATTGGATGAAACGGCAACGACCACTCCAAAAAAATTTTTTTTGACCCAACAAGGCAGCAACCCCCACTTAAAATGATCAAGATCCCTGAAGAACATGTACAGAATATCCAGAATGCCTACTTCCTCTTGATATTTATATTAGGGGTGAGGTTAGAAAAACGGCATTCAGGAAGGAGATGAATGTCAACTGGAAAATAGGAAGGAATTGATCAAAAACCCAATACTGAGTTTAGTGAATTATACGATGAGTGAAATATTTACAGGGACCAAGGAGCATAAAACGATGATAGACTGGAACAATCGGCTCGGCTCTGTCAATCGTAAAGACATAAATTGATATACGGAGGATACAAAATGGAAACGGAACTGGAGCTGGAGTGTACTTACAAAACCCGGAATAGCTATAACAGCAGGCGAATAAACATTCTTTCGGACAGTCAGGAGGCAATGAAAGCTCTGGCTGGGAGTAAAACCAGGTCGAATCTCATATGGGAATATCTGCAGTTACTAACCGAGCTGGCCAAATGGACTCGGTAATCAAAAAAATCAGCTCTCGGTATAACTAAGATATTACTAGATAACTATCTAAGATACAGGACACGATCAACACCTTGATAAGAAAGCTAGCGCTGACAAGTGAGTCCTTACCCAGGGACATAGACAAACCAAACTTCTACTGGATAATCTAGCAAAAGAGTCATTGAAGAAGGTTTATACTGAGCACCGTAACAGGTCTAATAACTGGACATGGGAGGCTAAGAAAATATCTAGAAATAATAGGCATTTATAGTGAAGAACCTATATGTAGACTATGCAACGAAAAGGAAGAAACAGCCTATCACTTTGTGAACAAATGCAAAGCTCTAGCCTGGAAAAGACGGCAAATATTAGGGGACAAAGAAACGTTATAAGATCTAAGCGAAACCTTGTTAAAGAGATAAACCTGGACATTCGCGAATGAGTGTCAACGGAGGAGACCATGAAGCCTTGAATGGCGGCTGCAGGGTACCGAACTCTGAAGACACAAGACAAAATACAAATACAAATACAATATCCAAAATGCCAGTCCTACGTATAGTAAAACCCTGTTAACGATCCTATGAAGAGACCGCCTCGGTTAAGCGACCGTTATCGAATTCCCCATATTTACAAACGTAATTCCCGTTATTATATATTCCCCATCATCGGACACTCAGGTACAAGCGGCAAAAAAAATTTAAACTGTGTTGTCTCAATTGTGATTGTAATACTTCAGAATGAAACAAAAGTTATGAATTTGTTCAAGGAAGACAGTTATGGGGGTTAAAAACGAAAATTTCCTATAACCGAAAGATTAACAGTTGATCAAATTGTTGTTAACTGGTTCGAGACGGTGCGACACTAGCATTAACTCATACTCGGCCCATTAAACATTGTCATTCTTTTTACATGTAATTTTCCGAATCTCAAATTTTATCCAATCAAGTGCGAATAACAGCCATCGTGCTATTTCTTTTCATAATGTTGATGTTTTCCAATAAACTATTTCGTGACACTGGTTCATCAGTCTATTATATTAAAGGTAGCCGATACATATGGTATTAGTCGTTCAGTATAGATTAATTTAATTTTAATTGCTTATAATTTCATCATTTTTCTCGGCAACATGAAATTCTATCAATGAATGAATCATTCCATAAGAAAAAGTATGATTTTGTGAATATTACATTCAGTGGAGCTTGATTTGTCAAGATAAATATTGTAACTCGATTAGTTTCCTTGAAATACCTTGTAATCATAACGAAATAATACATTTGGAAATATTCAAATGAAAACGCTCTTATTTACGTGTATGATGAGTTTTAAACTCAACAATTGATAAATAACTTCAAGACTTTAAGTTGTAGCGTGTGCATTATCTTCAGATACGACGCAATCGTCACCTTCAAACATCAGCCTCTTTAGCTCAGTGGTAGAGCACTGGTCTCGTAAACCAGGGGTCGTGAGTTCAAACCTCACAGGAGGCAGCTAAATCTTTTGCTTTTTTTCGCTTCCTTATATTCCATATTATTAATATGTACGTATATAGAGCAGATTGAATATTCGATTCATTACAATCTATAATTTGATTTCATCAAATTTGAAAACTATAATTACCGTATTTTATCATATGTATGATTTCTTAATTCAAACCTATATATTAATGCTGAAAGTTAAATATTTTCAAAATTGGACTTTTAATAGGTAATGGGAAAAGAATATAGCTGATTGACTGAATTTGAAATCAAGTACTGCTTTCTATTAATGTTATTGATGTTAACATCTGCAACATATCATAGGATGAATTCAATGAGAATTTGATTTTAGCTTCCTACCCAATAATTTTCAAATTATTATTAATACCGGTTGACTCAACGGTCTCTATTCAAATTTCAACAAATTTTTATCTTAATAAACACAACAAAAAAGAATCGAATAAATATGTCGTTCTTATATCAGTTATGATTGAAAGTGCATACAAAATTATAATTTTAGGAGTATATCTGAAATTTTCTTTCTAACCTTTCTAAATATTTGTTACTGAAAGTTTTTCCAAGACTATCACAGACAAAACAGAAAAAAAACCAAATATTTTTTTTGTATCATTAATTATGATTTAGAATTTATACGAGAATTATAGTTTTTGCATGTGAACTTGGGACGCCAATCCAATGATTCAATGATCCATAACGAAATAAAACAACTGGGAAGTATAATTATTTTTACTTAAAACGAGTATTTGCCATTATTAGCCGAAATTTCATGAATACTTTGTAAATATAATACATAATCTTTAATTCAGTAAATACTGCATGTACTGGTGCCGCGACATGTACATTTGTACAATATCCTTGTTTATTTCACAGAGATAGGCAGGCAATTATATTTTTAGAAAAATTTATCAAAACATGACTTAACAATAAATTTACCGAAATAGAAAATAATAGTTCAGTTAACTTTTAAGGATTTACTTCAAAGAAAAACAGTAAACATGTATTCTCGTTCACCATAAGCCATCGCATAAAGAAATAAAATATACAGGGTATCCCATGTTGGGTGGCCTATTAGACGTTTATAGAGATCTGATAATGCTACCGTTCTGAAATTTTAGCAGTTGATTCAGCTGGTCCGAAACTCTATGTCTGAAATATTTTCTCCTCAATGGCACTTCCGGTTATACCTTTGTTAATTGATATAGAACACCCTGTATATTGATGACTGGTTCGATAGCACTTGTTATTTCAATTACAAGAAACACCTAACACACAAGTCTAGCTTGTTAAGTTCGTGAAATATCCTAGTTTTACTTGAAAATTATCGATTTTTTGCTTTTTGAAAAAATTGATATATCTCGATAACGGCGTGAGCTAACGAAATAATGAAGGGTGTTTTGCAAACAAGAAACCATGCGGGACATAACTCATATTCGACTGAATCTCAGTCAGTATACAGAGTGCTCTTTTTTCCGCCTCCCATCGAAAACTACGTTTTTTCAAATTGTAACTCATATTTTTTTTTCAATACCTTAGATTCGCCGTAAAAAAACTGAATGAAAATCCCCATACATACCCTGTACCTGAGATTTCAAGTTTTCAAGTTATGGCGAAAAACCAAATTTCACGTACCTACCTAGAGTTGGCAAAGGCGGCTTAGATTCCTGCACGTGTATAGACAGTTCTCAGAGCGTTAACGAATAACTGTCCTTTCGTCATTGGATAATTGATAAATTAAGAGGAAGAAAAAATGCGAAACTATAGTTGATGTCGAATCTCTTAAGTCAAATTAAAAAGCATCAAAACGAATTAAACTCTATTTTCTTAAATTTCATAATAATTGTTCAAAGTGATGACCATTCACTGCGTCTACTCGTTGCATAACACCCTATGATGAACTGCATGAAAACATTTTGCAGTCTATTAGGCAAATCATATCATGAAGTAACAGGTTCAGAATAAATTTTATCTTTCAGCGCTCCCCGAAGATAAAATCTATAGGCGTTAGGTCAGGTGACCTTGGAGGCCACAAAGACAGGACCGTTCGTTCCAATCCATCTATCTTCGAACATATCAGTTAAAATTCGATAATTTTCATTTGTTCAATGATCTGGCGCTCCATCAAGGCTTTATTTGGAAAAATCCTAGACAATACCAGTGTACCTACAGAGTGGAAAAAGAGCCTTTCTGTACCTATATACAAGAAGGAAGACAAAAAGACCCCCTCAAATTGCAGAACAATAACTCTGCTAGGGGCACTAACCCAGCTCTTCACCGGAATTCTACGAGACAAAATAAGAGAAGTGATAGACATCAACGAAGAACAGCAAGGATTTAGGAGGAAGGGAACAACAACGGATGCAATCTTCATAGTACGACAAGTAGTAGAAAAATCTCTGGAGTATAACAAACCCTTATAAATATGCTTCATTGACCTCACAAAAGCCTTCGATCGTGAGAAAGAGAAAGATGTGCTTCAGATACTGAGAGAGGAACAGATCTTGGAATCAATCATTAAAATTATCGAAGACCTGAACACCAACAACACAACGAAAATAAAATCTCAAGGTAGCCTTACATCACAAATATCTGTCACTTCGGGCATAAGACAAGGAGATAGTCTCAGCCCTCTTCTGTTCAATTTAATAATGGACAGAATCATCAACAAAGTTAAATCAGTAGGAAACGGATACAGGACGAGTACGGGAGAAATAAAAATAGTATGCTACGCGGACGATGCGGCAATAATGGCGGAAAATGAAGATGATCTCCAAAGACTTCTGATTGCTTTAAAATCCGAAGCTGAAAATTACAACATTCTATCCGAAAAAACAAAGAGCATGGTGATATCGAAGGAGCCGAGAAGATGTAAGCTCGCAATTGATGATAAAACTGTGGAGCAGGTAATGTCCTTCAAATACCTTGGGGTGCAAATAACTAGTAACGGGGATTTAGCGAGAGAGGTCCGAGAGCAGGTGAATAGAGCAGCAGCGTTTTCCGAATGCCTGAGAGATGCCGTAAGGAAGAACAAGCATATGAGCATTGAATGCAAAACGAGGATTTACAAAGCGTGTGTACGACCTATCGCCACCTATGCAATAGAAACTAGGGCCGATACCTTCAAAACCTTAAAAATTCTAAGAACGTCAGAAATGAAGACGCTAAGGCGAATTTCGGGAAAATCGCTCAGAGAATTAGGAACGAGAAACATGTAACACTGAAGATATTGTACAATGGGCAAGAAAACGCAGACGAGGGTGGAATAAACATGTAGACAGGATGGAAGAACACAGACTAGCACGTATTGTACGAAACGGAAAACCAATAGCAGCACGTCGGCCACCGGGAAGGCCCCCCAAACGCTGGAAAGGTAGTTGGCAGTCCATCTCACAAGAACAATAGTAAAGGGATCTCCTGAAAAAAACGGACCTCAAGGTCTAAATTAAGAAGAAGAAGATAAAGTGTCAACGAAGTCACTTAATACCGTCCTCGAAATCTCCATATAAAATTCACCATTTAAGATTTTATCATACACAAAATACGAAAATATCCTTCAAAAGTGCAAACACATTAAAACTAAATTTATTTTGAGGATTTCTTCCCCACGTAATATGAGGATTTTGGTTGGCCCAAAATTGTGAGTTATTCCGGTTAAAAACCATCTCATTAGCAAATTTGGCCTCAATCGTCCAAATAATCCTTTCGAGAAAATCGGGATCCTCTTGTGTTTTGAGAAGAAGGATCTCACACAGTTCTATTCGAAGCTGTGGATCGCCAGCTTGTAGAGTTTGGACCAATGAAAATTTATAAGGGTGCCGCCCACCGATTATTTGTGAGAACAATCAGCTGTTCCCGAGCAGATGCAGATTAAAGCTGGTCTTCTCACGTGAATGCAGGAAACTTCCTTCCTCGTTTTATGAAATCTATAAAATCGAGGAATCTCTGTCTATAAATTCTCTGGCTAATGTATAATATAGCCTTGTTTATAGTCATTTAAATTATAACGTTAGCTTATGGGGTAACTCATCTGATTGGCAAAAAGCATTCGTTTTGCAAAAGCGTATTATAAGTCTAATTTTCAGATTAGACCATCGCGTTTCTTTTAGATCCACTTTTATTAGTCAAGGAATATTCACGTTTTATGTGAAGTTTTATAGCTTTCATAAATATTTTACCCGTAATGTAGAAGTTTTATCAATTCTAACCTAACCTAAGCATGCCACGGCTGAATATGAAAGATCACCAGCCTACCAGTGCACAAAGATTCTCAATCACCAACCAAATGAATTTAAACAGCTTGATCGTGGTGCGTTTGGGAATATGATAAGTACAAGAGCTCATTATATAGTGTTACTATAGTTAACTTGGGAATCTTGTGCTGGTAAGATGTGTTTCTCATGTCGAGGAAGTCCACGTGAATTGTAATATATCTTAAATGTTCTTGAAAATATCTTAAAGTATTGAGAAACACTTAGTTGGGTATTGGATAATCCAAGATTCATCGATAGATGGGCCCGATCGAAACAGATTGAAGAAAGAATAATTACGTGAGCCTGATCAACAAACCTACTTAGCCAGGTCATTCAAATGCTACATGAATGAATGAATATTATAGCTTGAGTGAGTATCTGTCTGATAAGTGTTCCTATTTCTGTATTTCATGATTGACTTGTCATATACATCCTAGATGTGAAATTGAATAATTATTATTCTTATTGTATCAAATTTTATTCCTGAAAACTTTCCACCACCACAGCGAGCAAAACATAAAAAATTGAGTGTTTCCATCCTATGAATCATGACTTGTTTTTCTTTTTCTCTTTTTCTTTTCACGAAAACTTAATTCGCTCCATTACAGATATTTTAAAAGAGAAACAACCAAATCGGTCCAGTTGATCTCAAGTGTATGCAAACCATCGCAAAGTATTCCATTTTAATTTGAATAAATACGAAAAGAACTTCACTGCTTCCGAAAGTCACAAAACTTCCCTTATCTTTATGAGTAATTTTGAATGCACCTTATCCTTCCTTATGCCCAATTGTATAACCGCTTCGCACACCTTGACACTTTCACCTTCATTCTCCTCTAGCAAGCAGATGTCTTTGAAATAAAAAGAAGTGTGCGCAACTTTGCGTTTTCCGAAGGCAGCTGCTCTAGAATTGTGGACAAGAATAGCGAAATGAGGTGAGGGGACGCAAGGCAAGACGTATTCAAGACGGACGTCTGCCTTGGCATGTGTGTTGTGTCTTTGTGTAACCCCTCTAGTAGGCTTTGTTGCGCGTGGCGTTCCTTCATCTTACCGATATTATATGCCTTGGGGTAAGACGATTATATTCGCTTCGATTTGTCTATGAAAATAGAAACCAGAGGCGGACGTAATGGAATTAATAAGGGATGGATTTAAAAGTTCAAAGTTCTACAGGATATTTGATGTAGATGATCGAAAAGTGACCTTTTTCTGCAATCTCCTAATAAAGTAGACTCGAATGCTCGCTGTCAAAAGGTCCGCATTAATTGACATTTTCCGATGAACATCACATGAACGGCATTGTTCCGAACTGTACCTATATTAAGATATTACTAATAATTATTCATGTCAAATATTCTATTCCCATTTTCATGTTCACTTCAAAATCTAGACTTTCATTATTTCATATCCATCCATTTCATATGCCTGACAATTTGGCAGATATATTTTATGCTGTATCTTAATTATTCGTGGTAATACCAACAAATGTGGACTCCGTTCAATATCTCTGTAATCCCTTGAACGTTACGATAGGTTTGGTCTATATTTCTTAGTACTTAAGAAACATAAAACACAGTTTGTGCTATAAACCAGTATTCATTCTTGTATCAGTCTTCGAACAAGCAAGACGTGTACAGTTTCAGCAATTCATAAATCCTGCTACACATATGCATTCATATTATACTTTAGTAAATTCTCAAATCAAAATATTTTTCTCTATAAGTAAATCTTAAAAAGTAATCAACTGATAAGTGCAATATATACCTGCGAGCCTCAACAGTCATTTTACAGCCTTAAAGCGACAAAACATGAAATTCGCTTGCTTCGGTAGATAGATTGTGTCAAATTATTAACTTATATTCATATTTGTTTGAATTTATTGAATTTAATAAAGAAGTATAGGTATTGATAGTGATTGCCATAATACTACTTCATCAAATTATAAACAAAATGTCATATTTGAAGACTATTTACAGTTAAGCATTGTTAATGATGAATGCAAAAATAAAACTTTCAAATTTAATGGAGTCAAAACTAGTTTAATTTGGTAGTAAACAACATTGATTTTTATATATACACACAACTAAATTTATATGGAATCACCTGATATTTTGAATATTACCTCAGGGATTTTGGAAATTTCGAAGGATTGTTAGAATTGTTTCTTTTTGAGATATTTCAATTGAAAAAAGAAATAAATCAAGGTTTATTTTAAGAAAGAAATAAATAAAAGAAAATAAGAGACTCTTTCCGCATGTAGTAAAAAAATTGAAAATTGTTTTCTCACGGAGTAGCTCTTTTTTTCTCGGCCTCAGTAGCTTGTATTACTTCATCTTGCCCTGATACAAGCCTGAATCCGTTTAGGCATGCTTTGGAATAGGTTTTCGACCTCCTATGGGTTGATATTCTGCCACTCTTCTGTGGAGGCTTGGAGGAGTTGTTGTGGGGTTCTTGGATTACCCTAGCGCGATCTAATTTTCCTGTTCAGATTATTCCATAAATGTTCGATAGGATTTAGGTATGGAGAGCAAGCTGGCCAATCCAAAATATTCCCTCTGTTTCAAGATAATGTCGCGCAAGGTTGCTGTTATGCGGAGAAGCATTGTCTTGCATAAAAGTGAAATTCTCATCGTGAGCACCTCGCGAGAGTCTCACTAAGGGCCCCAGCATTAGGTCCGCATAATTTATAGTCGTTACACTCGCAGGAAACGAAATCAAATCTGTTTTGCCTCCCATCATAATGCTACACCAAAACATCACACTGCCCCCTTGGTATTTCGTAATTTGTCTTGCAGCTCGGAGTCTAGCTTGTCTTCCACGACCCATTAAAACCCGAATCCGGCGGTCATCTGATTGAACACCAATTCTGGTTTCATCTGAAAAAAGGACATTTCGCCAATTCGCAATATTCCAGTTTTTGTGCTCGATACACCAATAAAGTCTGTTATTTTTGTTGTCTGGTTAGCTCTGGAACTCTTAAAGGCCTTCTGCTGTATAAAATCCCTTGAACGAAGTCTTTGACGTATCGTTTCGACTGATACACTGATGCCTGTTGCTTCCAGAAATTGCCTTTGGTGTATGGGGTGCGACGCAATAGGGTCTCTTCCTGCAATTTGGCACAAAAACCGGTCTCGTTCTTCAAAAGTGATCTTCCTACGACTTCTTCTAGGCCTATTTTGCAGAGATTGTAGCTCCACGTATCGGGCGTATGTTTTCGAAATCACCCCCTGTGATACCCCCATTGTGGCCGCTATATCCTTCTGTGTCACTCCTTCTACAACGAGAGCAATTATTCGACCCCCTGCACATCGGACAATCCAACTTAAGGCATTTTCAATTATGATTATAGGTTTTTTCAAATTTTGAAATTCACAGTTTCAAATCTCAGTAACGACTGAGTACAATATCCCAAACATGTGGTGATAATTCAACATTTCTTATCATACTATCCAGTTTTTTTACAACAATAAACTTCATTCTTCACAAGTAATCAAAGATCCATAGTTAAAAAAATCAATAATGTGAAATAGAGTGATTCCATATAAATTTGGTTGTGTGTAGTTAATGATATTATTAATGATGTTAAGATTTCTAATATTGTATTTAGGAAGTCTTTTGGTTTTGGTGAGATTCAAAAATAAACTAATATATAGCTAGCACTTTATAATACAACTTGCAATATTTAATTTGCTCTGGAATACCTACGCCGTTACTCTTCTTTTTACATGAATGTATATGCATTAGACAGAAAGACTTATTGTATGAAATATATACCTGGGCTGAAGGGGTCAAGGTAAAGGAATACAATTCATTTAGGGGGATAAAATTGGAAGATACACGTGTCAGAACAGATTTTGTTTAGAGTACAAGTATTTTGAAAAATGACCGACACGAAAATATTTGTAATAATTTAATTTTACTCTGATTGAAAACCTACCGATGACTTAATATATCAAAACATGTGATTGTATATCGAAATCAAAGTATACCACAGACTAGAATGAAAATACTACAAAAACAGAATTAAGGTGTTTCAACGTATTCTCTCAATTTTTTATACCTCCGCTAGTTTATTTTGTTGTTATTTGAATTGAATAAAATGAATTTTTCTTCTTAGCAATGGAAGAAGTAACTAGAAATGCAAATTTGCCATATGTGCAACAATTTTTCTTTGTTGATTTTATAATTTGATATTTTTATCTCTTTTCACCAAATGAAAGCTTCGTTGATTAATACATTATGTGATATAATTTGTAAAGGAATATTGTACTCACCTGATCTGAATTGTTGGCAACACTGATCACTTTTCACCAACACGTTGTAAACTTTTTCTTCAACGGAATATGGGGATTTGAATAGGACTTACCTATCTAAAAAAATAAGGATTAGATGCGATGCAAGTTTATTCAACAATTACTGTTTTAGCAACTTTTTCATTTAAATGATGGAATATATAGTATAAGTATTAATATTCAATCATAAATAAATTTCAGCATAAAGTGAGGTTAAGCAATAAAACAATAAGTATCTTAAAAGTAACATGCCAATCTGATCTATCAGAATTCAATAGAATTTATTTGTTGCCTCATTTAACTGACCTATACTGAATGTTTTGCGTATATATTTGTCATGTATTAATAGTTACTACACAGAAAGGCAAATAAAAAGTAAACATACCACGCTTCTCCGAGTTGACCCTCCTGCTAGTCCTCCACTTTGAACTCCTTTCGTCTTTCATTGACTCCACATCAGAAGAAGGTTTAGAAAGGTTGCTTCGATATAAATAAGGTGATTTTTTTGCGCGAAAATTCTCAATTTCTTTCCTTATATCTTCCACATGTTTGTTGCTTTCATATTGCTTAGTAATTTTGTCCAGAAGAAGTTCTTCTTTCAAAGAATTTAAGTACTTTTGCTTGTATCTTTTCGATAACGATACGAAGTCGTTCTCATTAACACTTATTTCTTTTTTAAGCTCGTCAACATATCTTTCAGAGTCTAAATTCGGAAGTGTTTTGGCTTTTATTCTTTTATTACATTTCTTATCACATAATATTTCTTTAATGTTAACTTTTATTATTTTATTTACTGGTAAGTTTCTTACGTTTATATTCACTTTGCCATCATGACTTGGTGAATTATAGTGCTTTGTTTCTTTAACTTTTTGTTCAGTAGATTTTCTTGGCTCCAACCCATACTTTTCCAATTCATGCCTCAAAAGTTTTTGACTCTCTTCAGCAGTTTGTATCCAGGGGTTTTTTATCTGGCCACTTATCGGATTGGTTACTTTTGAATTTAGAAGTATTCGAGCATGAGCAATGGATTTTACAACTTTTCAAACTATCAACATTGTAATTTCTCTGATTTTTCACAAGGTTTCGTTTTGTCCGACCATTGTACATTATTCTTATTGAATGCAAGGTCAAAATTACACAAATTCACAGAACTAGAATTCTTTTTACGTTTCATAAGGCAGGTTTCAACTTTTGTTTGTATTGAACTTGTTCGTGGCTAAGACTTGTGAGTGAAAAGGGTGACACATGCTTGGAAGCCCACAAATAATTCTAAATCACTTCATAGACCGCATAATTAATATCTTTATGCTGGTATTTCAATGTTTTAGAAATTAGTTTTTCTCTAGAGATGAAAAATAAGTGATTGGAATAGATTATTCTGAATGGAATACTAAAATTTGTACATTTTGAAATTGTCGTTTTCCTTACTTTATCTGACATCTATCAGGTTTTTCAAAATTGTCTATTTGAAAGTGTCAAATTTACAGAAACCTGTATCTATGTATCAAAAATTAACCAGTTTCGGAATGTTAACTTTTGGAGAAACCGACTCTCAAAATGAAAATATTTATTTAAAAATATTTCATTAATTTGAATTTCAATGACTATAAATGGTTAAACATACCAAAGCACGAATCGTTCTCATAATTTTAATATGAAAGATCTATATTCTATGCACCCAACAGAAAAACTTAGAACATCTTTTAAATTTATTTCTATGACGTTTTCTAACCTCAAAGAAAGCTAACCTAACCGCTAACCTACTTAATTTGAAGCAAATGAATAAGTAGATTTTTTCATTTTCAATTATTTGGTTAAAATATTCAATTGACCATGAGTGTTCCTTTATCTGCTGCCAGTGGATTGGAGAATATTGATCCAGAACAAATCAAAACGGTAATATTCGTTTCAAATTTCGCAGATTACTTTTCAACTTGTGTTTTCAGTTCAAAGACTTTTTGATATCATATAACAAGCTGTCAGAGCTTTGTTTCAACGACTGCATATCGGACTTTACAAACAGGAGTATTAGAAATAAAGAAGTGAGGATAATATAATACGATAATATGACATTCATCATCTAATTGATTCATCAATATTTCAGGATAAATGTGCCCTGAATTGCTTGGAAAAATTCCTAAAAGTAAATCAAAGGATTTCGCAAAGATTTCAAGAATTCCAAATGTTGGCTAATGAAAATGCTCTGGCTGCAGCACAAAAAATGGGACAAATACCTGGATCATAGTATTAAAATATCAGTAGCTCTTATGTAGTTTGTAGTATATTGATCATAAATAATTGTGAATGTTGTTTCTGTTGATGATTTTAATGACATAGTTATAACTGCGTGTTGGAAAAAGAATAGTTCATTGTAAATTTCAACTAGTAGAATTATTACACTAAAGATTTTCAGAAGATAAGATCTCATTAAGATTTATTTATTCATTTATTCACATGAAAAATGGAGTAGGTAACAAATTTTTATGATAACAAAACACAATCAAAGGAAAGCACAGTATGTAGATTGGATGAACATTCAAAGCACACCAAGGCACCAATGATGGCACGTATAAGCTGTAAGAAAATGTAAAGAAACAGGTGAACCATATGTAATTTTTTATATAATTCAAGAGAATGGGGAGAAAAAACCCTGTACCTCCCGCTGCTGATACATCAATGACTACTAGTTAACTTGATGAAGAAAATATAAGATCAATGAATAAAACAATTTAGTAGCATCATTAGTTTATTGGTACTGATAATTTCTTCATAAATCATAATATTGTACTTAAAAACCCAATTCACCAAAAACAGTTTTGCCACATTATTTTACATCAACTTTAGTATACATTATTTACAGATGATATAATAATTTGAGACTGGTGAACATAAAATTCTCAATAAAACTAAAAACAAAACTTGAACATTATATTAAGGAAATAAAACTACGGCACTTGTTCATTATGTTAGAGGTAATCAAAAGTTGAGATTTTCATCAGATC
Source organism: Cryptolaemus montrouzieri (assembly GCA_013387265.2). NCBI lineage: Eukaryota > Metazoa > Arthropoda > Insecta > Coleoptera > Coccinellidae > Cryptolaemus > Cryptolaemus montrouzieri. Next base: position 69,468,634 of record JABFTP020000001.1, on the reverse strand, counting down.
TACAACACTACTTTTCACATTTATCTGCCTGCAAGATGATTCAGCTTTGGAAATGAGAATTATCTTCTTATAAAGTATTGAATTAGTGAAACGAGATTTGTTATTAAATAATGAAAATTTTCGCAATGAATAACTTAAACTCTTCTTTTGCACAAAATGCATTTATCGCCAATTCTTACAAGAAAAGTGACAACCATATTATCAGATCCCTTCTCCCAATAATGATAATAATTAATAGAAAATGGCACATGAATTTATATATCCTACAAACTGAAAAGTTATTTGAATAGATATAGTACTTTGAAAATATAAGACTATTTTTGAATGATCAAGTATTATATGAATGAAGTCTTTCAACATGAGTTGAAAATAATAAGTTTTATTTTTATCAGGATTTTCAAATGAAAATAAAGCTGTTCATTAAAACATTCAAAATTTTCATAATTGAAGTAAATGACTTCCTTTCCCTAAATATTAAATATTGAAAAATTAAATGTATATTATAATCAGATCGATCAAAGTTGAATCACCCAAGTAGAGTTTCCTGAGGGATTTTTACTGCCGGACATATTGCTCAATGCATTGTATTGTCTCTTTGATAATATACTTCTCGGATACTCTCATCTTCACAGCCAATGTTGTATTTGCAGATAACTTGTTTTCCTTCAGTAGTGATAAATCTTCTTCTAGAGCAGTTTTATATGTTGCTAATAATAATTGGAGTCGAGTTTGTAGAAAAGTCCATGATTTTTTCTCCAGAGCAACGTCGAGTGCGCACTCAAGATATTCGAGATCCCCGACTTTATCGCTTTCGATCCAATGATTCAGATGATCTGAAAACAAGATGATGAAAATCTGCACGCAACTAAGTTGGTGACGTCATATAATTTTCAAAAACAATATCTGTGGTATTGTAAAGGGAAAAAGGAGGAGGAAATTTACAGCAGTAGACTTTCAAAATGCCTGACCCACAACATGTTGTCTTTCCTGAATTTGAACCCAAATGAAATCTTTTTATTTATTGTATTTTCTTATAAACCTTATTTTTATAGTTCGATGTAGTTTTTGTTTATACCCTCTAAAGTTATTTTCATAATTGTTAGATAAATTCAAAATATTGAACTTGTGAACAGTTTTTAGTATGGTAGCCAAGAAATAAATGGTTTCAAAGTATTATCCACAGGTTATCACATACTAAAATAGAAGTAAGTACTTATCGAACAATTGAAAGTAGTTGATATTTTTTCTTCTATATAACACTGAAAGGGGTTGTTGTTAATTTTTCTGAAAGGGGTTGTTGATATAATATACATCGTAATCATTTTTCTTCTGAAAGGACAACAATTATGTAAACATGCTGAAATGACAACTACATTAAGGGTGCTAACAGTTGTTATTTATTTTTCTTACCTTCATTCATATTAAATATTCTAATGAAAGCTAAAAGTTTTCCATTCAAAGATTCTGCCCCTCTTTTCAATTCGAATTCCTGAATGTTTACCAAGGATAGTTTCTGTAGAAGTTGAAATCGTTTTTCTTGTAGAGGATCAGATTTGCTGATACCAAGCTTGATATAATATACATCATAATCATTGGTTTCTGGGATAAAACTGAAAGAACAACAATTATGTTATTTACATGCTATTTGATATTAATAGGTAGACCAGAAGCATCAATGACAACTACATTAAGGAATTTTGTGCTAACAGTGTCAGAGTGGCAAATATTTATCTTGTTCAGGGTTTGATTAAGGTACAAATCTGTAAATTTTAATTATCATGTTTTTGAGATAGAAACTCAATGGAAATAGTGAGTTATATATGGTCTTGAAATTAATGCAATAAATTATAAAATGTTTCAAGATAGGATTAAAACACTGTGTAACAATTGATCAACTCTTCTTCGATATTATGTACATAATATCGTAGCCTAATGAAACTAATTGAATAACTGAACTAAACTAAACTTCTTGGCAATTCGCGAATTAAATTTGTTATGCAATTTTGGGAGGTATTTGCGTATTTTTGTAGAAGGGGGTGCTTCAAGTTGCTGGAGGGTTTTGAAGGAATTTGCGTCAACATCTCAGTTCATATCTAGAGAAGGTGCCAGGCACCGCATTCTTTGAATGCCGTGCAAATTTAACGCATTATTCACAAGAACTACGCGATGTAGTCGGACATAGTCATTGACTTAAATAAGTTACAATTTGTTCCTCTTCAAGAAGCAAGTGAACACACATTAAATCATCTTGGGCCACCACAACTGTAGCATATCGCAAAGCATTCATTGTGAAATTCTACAGAACAGCTTATGCTATTCTACCCCAAACACAAATGGATACTCCACCAAGGCCTGTTTCTGACTCCTGATATTGTTCAACATAAAGCTGCTCCTATTCTCCCCAAACCGTCAGACGTTCACCAGAATGATACAAGCATAATTTCGATCAATTTGTGAAAGGGCAAATTGTCCATTTATATATGGTTCAGTTTCGATGTTCTTTGGCCCATTGTCGTCGAACTAAACGATGCCGTATACGAAGTGGGGATCGTGGTCTTCTAGCCTTTAAACCAATCACAAGCCCTTCTCTACTTTTGGTTGGATATGATTGTTCCAGTTGCATTTCTAAAGGCGTTACTGATGCTTTATGCTGAAAAGGTAAAATTTCTTCTAGCCGTTATCTGCAAGTACAGGTCTTCGGCGGAGGTAGTACTTCTGTGTGGTCGTTCATGTATGTTGGTGCTGCATTTATTAGATAATGTTTATAGTCATCAGTGCGACGCAGAAAGTCTTTCTGAGTAGAATGAAATTTGAGTTGACTTCTGTTTTTCGAGTGGTGCTCTCCATTTTTTCAGAGTTTTGTGCATTAATGTTATCGTTTAATATGACATTAAGCGCTTATTCGTGTATTCTTTCATCCATTGATTTGTCATCCAGGTAATTTTCACATAGTTTTCACTCCAAGTTCAATTCTCAACGAGATCGTTACAGCTAATATCAATCAAAATTAACAGTTTCATGCTTATTTTTTGTATTTCAACTCACCCGTTATGGATAAAGAACTCTGCATTAGTTCTGGGACCGTAGAAGATGAACAGCTGTTCTCCCGCTTTGAAGTCTCTGAGAGCTAGACATTCGCTTCTGTTCAAATCCGGATTATAATCTGTGGAAATCTGCAACGAAATAGGAAGTTCATTATTTTATTTTAACGAGTATAATACTTGCTAATAAGTATAATCATCCTATGAATGGCTTTTCATCATGAGAACGTATCTTTTCATATTGCATTTGTACCAAACATGAATACACTAAATGGAAAATGTGTTCGAAAAGTTGAAGGATACTATTAATAGTCAACACACAACGAACAGAGCCATCAATTCATATGCTGTTTCTGTTCTGATATTCAATTTTCCAAAGATTATTTGAATGGCATTTTCCTGAGAAAACACGAAGTTATTCAATGGGATAATTACCTTACCCCGGTTTATAGGATGTCGCTGACTAGTAGGTTTTCATAAACATAGAGATCTGAATACATTCAATAAAACGTCGAGTAATATTTTTTATGAAATTTCATAAAACACGTAGATTTTTGTGTTAATCAGTTATGTTTTGCATGTAATTTCGTTATTCTTTGGTCATAGAGGAAGTGGGAACAGCAGCTTCTAAAACAATTTTACCTTGAAATTTCAAATAAATGGATATTTAAACTAAATAAAAATTAACGTACAAAAGGTTCGCAATGGGCTTCATCTACTTCTTGACTCGATTATAAAAACTATACATCACATCTGCCTAGTTTTGTGTATTACACGTAGGGTCCGTTGATCTGGGCGCCCACTAAATTGACCCTATTCTTTTAGGATTTTCTTAAATGCTTAGCAGATTAATCAGCTTAGTGTCGTGGTCTAGAATGAAAAGTCTTTTTCTTGGTACATGCCTTTCAAGCCCTAATTTCTGGTACTGTGTCCCTATTTTGCTTAGAGTGCCTTGGTTAATAGGGAAAAATCTGATGTGTGTTTCTCGAAATAACCAACAAATGCATTGTTGAATCTGATGATGTTGCCATAACCAATCATTAACAAAATTTCAGTTTTATACGATTGGATTGATTAATTCTCTAGAAAACATATTCAACTCTTTCACAACACAATTAACGCAGCGATGTAAAAATTCACTGAGGGATACGATCAAAAACGATACTGGGGATATGGAAGAGATCTTACTACTAAACTACTTTTATTTAAATTTCCACCTTCTGTTTTGCAGTGTGATAGTTGTGACAATGTGAATGAATGATGAAAAAGTATGAAATGGTGGATCTATTCGAACAAAAAATATTTTTTGTGGCTTAAATATAAGAGTGAGATAACACAGCAGCCTTTTTTGTGTATAATGAATAGTTTCATAAATATGTATTAAGGTATTTTTATGTACCATCAGTGGTTTTCGCAGAGCACGGCAATTAATGACTTTAATATGTAAAATTTTGATACCTTATGTTGCATTACTGTAATTTTCATAAGGATTTCTGATTTTTTTGAGATTTCAATCCTTCTCCTGCTATATTTTTTCCAAGTCCTTCTCACCTCGTTCCTTGCCTCGTCTCATGTGCTTTGGTGACGCTAATTCTCAAAAAAGGCGAAAATTGGATGCCGACAACTTCCGTTCAATCAGTTGGAACCCGAATGTGTCTAAGATAGTCGAAAAAATTATTCTGGAGCGACTTTGCACTGACGAACCGTATCATACCAGACAACCAACATGGTTCTCTGCCTGATCGTTGCATGATTACAAATCTATTCATATGCGTCAATGACTGGAGTTCAATATTTGACAAACAAGTCCCTGTCGATATGATTTACTTTGACTTTTCTCGAGCATTCGACCGTGTCCTGCACAAGAGACTCTTACTTAAACTGGAACATCTGGGTTTAAGAAGCAACTTGTTGCTATGGATGAAAGCAATCTTGAGTGATTGAACTTTTAGCATCAGGTTTTGTCCGTACTCAAACTAGTTAGCAGTGGTGTCCGCTAACGCCCGATTTTGGATCCCCTCTTGTTTCTTTTATACACCTGCGCGATCTGTCGCATTCCCTTAATTCAGAATGTTCCATGTTCGCCGACGATACCAAGATCTACAACAACACCATTACATGCAGTAACGTGATTCACAATGACCTAGACAATATTGTGAACTTGTCAAACGAATGGCTCTTGCCGTTAAACTTCTACAAGTGTAGGGTTATTCATATGGGTAAAGTCAATCCTCGAAGGCAATACGTTCTTTCAGGGCCCGTGATTCAACTTGAAAGCGGGCACTGCAACTTTGGTATCATCATTACTGACAATGTCACTTGTTCTGATCATATTCTACACGCTACCAACAAAGCAAAGAAGTTCCTGTACTTGATGAACAAATCTTTTTCTGGGCGTGATCTGAGCACTTGTAGTACTCTCTTCAAAACGATTGTCCGTCCTATACATGTTGCGTTTTCGCCCTATCAACGCCCTCCCCTTGGCAGCTTCCACCTCAAATTTTTGCATAGGAAAATGGGGTCGCGTGATACCTTTTCGAAAAGATGCTTCCATTTCTTTTACGACAACGTAATTATTAACTTTCTGAAATGACATTCTTTATCAATCCGTTCGATCTCTATTTGACGAGAGCAGTTGATCAAAATGGTTTCTGTTGGTTCAAAAATGTTTCTCCATTTGAACGTTTGCGTATCATCCCCTTGTCAACTACCACTCCGATAATTTCAATATGAGAAAGGAGTTGTGTCGTACCTCTTGAAAGACTGGTCAATTTTCCGAATTTTTTTCAACATTTTATGTTAAGATCTATCAAGTCAATTCTGTTTCGAAGTGATAATAATTCTGCTAATCTGGAATGGGAAATAGGGACCGGGCGATTTCACACAGAAAGCTAAATTTATTCCGATTGAATCTATAAATAAAAACGATGTTTCGTTTTGATGACAGGTGTCAGTTTGTTATCAATCGTCCCATGTTTAAAAAACTTTTCTAGATCTGCTAGATTCAGTTACTTTTGCTCATTTGTTGAAACACAGGAGACTTGCGTTGGTAGTACACTCTGTACACATTGCAGAAACGCATTGAAATTGTGAGTTTATTTTTCGAAAATAATAACTGTTCTGGGAAAACTGCGCGTATTTTCAGTGAAAATAATCCTGGAAGAAATTTGGGACATAAATACGTTCTCTTCATGGAAAACTGGATGCATTATTATAGAAAACACAATCCTGCTAGAGCTGTGAATGACGAAGGAAGTGGCGTGGCTGCTTTGAGTGAAGTTGCCATTATGAAGAAGACACAATCTTTGAAAAGATTGTCGCAAATTTCTGGAGTATGCCGGACAAGTATTTTCAGAATTCTTCAAGTATAAATTCCATAAATATATAATTAGAGTTCTGCAACATTTCAATCAACGGGTCATTAATCATCCGAAATTGCTTCGAAATGTTTTTTTCTGACGAATCGAGTTTTTTTTTGGAATGGTGAGATGTATCGTCATAACTGTAGGGTCTGGAGTGACACTCATTCCCATTAAAAAAAAGGAGAATCATGATCAAAGTCCTCAAAAACTTAATGTTCGGACAAGAATTTTGGGAGACAATATTGTAGCACCCTAAGTTATACAGGAAAACTTGGACGGCGAAATCTATCAGAACATGCTTGAGAATTTGATTGTTCTTCTCTTAACAGTTAACGAAGGATGTCCAAAGAACATAACGTTATGTATCAACATGGAGCACCGTCTCATTATGCTGCCGCTGTGCTATCTGTACAATATGTATGGATATCTAGTGAGACGACCCAGAACCGGGGTCAATTTTTTTTTGTTCATTTGCTAAAACTATCCATACATTTCTTGGTTTTCATCTAATTGAATTTTATTATCAATTGTGATAACTGTATTTTGTAGATCTACCTACATAACATTTCATATTGTTCATCTGAATTCACATTTACAGTGAAAAGACGGTCATTTGCCAGAATGATTCAATAATTTTATTTTAAATTCTCAATATGGTAGAATATTACGTATCTTTAAAGCAGCTTAAAATCACCCAAAAGGGTAAATATCGAGGCGAAGGAATTTATCTAAACTCAGATAAGAAATCAAGCGAAAACAATATTCGCCTTTAATACCTAAGCTCTTAAGCACCCTTTCGTGTATCTACGATTCCACACATCTGTTATTTTCTAAAACAGCAATTCCCACGCCGCGACGAAGGAACGCGTCTGTAAAAGACTGTGTAACAGGTACTTGAGTACCAAGGGCAGAGGGAAGTGAGGGTGTTAGGGTTGCTGGGTCACGCATTTATAAGTATCACGATCGCGACGGTAAGGATTATAATCATTATCATTATTATTATTGAGTTAGTTTTCTTCCGAGGTGCAGTTACTCTTATAATTCGGTTATTCAGTTTTCGAAGCTCAGTCGTTGAATCAGAATTAAATTTGAAGTTAATTAAGCATAACATGAGTCCAGAAGAATGGAAGACGCAGATTGTTCCTCTCCGAGAAGCCGGACAGGGAAGAAGAAGCAACGTTCCCGATGGGTCCCACAGGTGATTACTTTCTGAATTTCCTTCAGTATTTCTGTTCACTATTTAATCTTTACGAATTTCAAAAAAATATATGCTACGTAATTTCTAAACGCACTAAGGGCGAGTTGAAATAATCATTTCTCAAATTCCAAATTATTTTCACATATTTTTTTTCTTCTTGGCAAATGATCTGTACTGACATTTTCTAATATTTATTTTGAAGAGTTATTTTCATAGACTTATTTAAAACCTTTGCTTTCGTAACTTGGTAGAATTTGAAATGTATTGAATTTATTTTGATTTCCACAGTTGTTTTAACTTGATACATTATTTTGAAGTATACTAAAATTCTTTAGTATTGATTTCAACATTTGTTTATCAAACTGGCAACATTATTGAAACGTAATTAAGCTATTGTGTACTGATTCCAACAACTTTGAGAACTATTTGAATTTGAAATGTTATGAAGTTTAATTTATATGCGAAAATTGATCTCAATGAAATGTTACTTGACCATTTTGCCAATAGAAATCTTTTGTTATAATCTGATGAACGGTCCACAGACACTGAGGCTTGTATGTTGTCGATATGAAAGTTTTGAAGAATGTCTGAGTTGGTGGAATGTATGTGACGTTTGTGGTACATACAGGTGTATGATCAGAGGGCATGATTCCCTGGTTGGCAAGTCCGCGATATGGGAATAGAATATGATCCGCAGTCAGTGACACAATAAAATAATAATAAAACTGCCCGTTGGAGCAAAAAGAATCACGTATGGCTTTACGGGCTTACGTCTAGTTCCATATATAACGTTTTAATACTATACGAATTACTGAATTCGATTAAAAATACGCGAGCGAATTAACGCTTGCAAGTTGTCAGCTGTGGACGTGTTCCATAGAATTTTAACAGCAAATCTTTCAGAGTTTGGAGTATCAGAGCTACGACCTCTTCAGAAAACATGATATCATATTACCAAAACCCTTAGATCGGGTCAGTTACCACTGTAAGATGGGTGAGGGCCGGTTAGGCCTGTCTATAATAATCTCATATCCGAATTCCATCCAGAATATGGATGAGGGCCGATTAAGCCTGTTTATAATAATTAAATATTCCAACTTCCACTCGAAATATGGGTGAGGATAGGTCTGTTCATAATAATTAAATATTCCAACTTCCTCGTAATATGGGCGACCAATTAGGTCTGTATATAATCAAATCTAATGTATCAACACCCAAAATAGGGTGAGGGCTGGGATCTATGATCTGATATATCCGAAATTCATTAAAAGACGCCAAAGAATGCAAGGATAAGAAAATACAAATGCTACACAGATCAACATTATTACCGAATCTGTTTTTTGATTTTCTAATTTCCTTACCTATGGTTTAAGCGACGAAGAATTGGTTGTATCACATCAAACCTCACATAAAAGAACTTGAGTATGTTACTACAAATACACAACACAACAAAGAAAAGGGTCCTATTTTATATAAGAGAACTTCAAAGCAAGTTCAGGTACTAGACGATCACATGGATTTTCATTTGACCGATTTCAGTCGGTCTCAGGTGTAATTAATATGGGGAAGAAAATAAGATAATTCAGGTATTGCAATTTATAGGAAAACGATGCTTATTGCATCGTCCGGGGTTGGGGATGTTTCAGTAGGAAGCGCTTTAGAATGGCCGGCTAGACCACCCGATCTAACCCCCTGAGTTTTGTCTTGTGGGACTATTTCAAGTCTGGAGACTACGTTACCCCACGCAAATCGTTGGAAGAACTACGAGAAAGGATTGTTTAAGCATGTCAGCAAATAACACCAAAAGTGTTGCAGAATGTTACGCAATCAATCGAATATCGATTGCACCAATGCATGGAAGTGAATGGAACATTTACGATAGGAAAATATCACGATTAAAAAACTGAACACTTAGTGATATGTCATTTCATAGTAGATTTCATGAGAATCATCGAATTCCAAGCGGTTTTTCTTTTTGATTAATAGCACTTCAAAAAGCAGGCTGATGTTGAAGATTAGATTTTCTATTTTAATGAGGATTCATACAATCTCTTTTTCATAATAAAAATTATGCGGGATGATAGTTCATAGGGGTAGGGGTGGATACACAAATATAAATGAGTAAATGAGATAAAAACACAAGGTTCAACTTTAATCTACACTTTATTTGAAAAATTCGACGACGTTTCGCTGACACAGCAGCTTTATCAAGAATGACAAACAGAATGAAGAGTATGGTATTATAAACAAATCGTAGAACAAGTTGGATGAATAACAGGAAAATCCACACCGAGCCATTGTACAGTTAGTATGAAAGGTAATAAAACTAATTAAACAAGTTAAGTAGGGGTGAAAAATTCACATCTACCTGCTCATTCAAAAGCTTGTCCGAATGTTTGTATCTATTTATTTCTAATGCTTCTAGGAGATCTAATTTTGAACTTTTGATTTTATATGTAATATGTCAAAGTTTTATTGAATGAATGGTTTCTTTTTATTAGGTGGTTTGAATAATTTGAATCAGATTTATTTTATCGAAGCTACGTTTATGTTCAGATGTTCTTATGCCAAAACTCCTATAGGTCCTACCGATATAAATTTTATCACAAGAACCGCAATTGAGTTTATAGATTCCTGATTTACGTTTTTACGTTAACGTTTTTTATGTTAAATAACATAAAGAACGTTAACCTACCACCTAACGCAAAACTTATTTCGTTTGATGTTGAGAATTTATACCCAAGTGTTCCTCCAGGTGATGTCAAAATATTAATCGAAAACATGTTGAATTCGAATCATGTTAACCACATAATTAAATCAGAAATATTGAATCTGTTGGACGTTTGCATTGAACAAAATTATTTTTCTTTCAACAACATCTATTACAGTAGTGAAAATGGTTTGATCATGGGAAATCCTTTGAGTCCACTTTTAGCAGAGATTTTATGAATAATATTGAACAGAAAATTCATACACATCCACTCATTTCCAAATTTCTTTATTGGTATAGATATGTTGACGACATCTTAGTATGTTTCATTGGAACTACTCGTCAATTAGACTTATTTCTTAATTTCATTAATTCCATCCATTTGAACATTAAATTCACGATAGAAATTGAACAGAACGATTCCATTAATTTTTTGGACTTAAAAATCACTAAACAAAATAATAATCATGTTTTTCGGTCTTTCGTAAACCAACACATACTGATACAATTATACATAACTACTCATTACATCCAATTCAACACAAAGTTGCAGCTTTAAACAGCATGGTACATCGGTTACTCAATTTACCTTTATCAGTAGAAGATTATAATAAAGAGTTAAACATCATCAAACAGATAGCCATTAATAATTCATATAATCCGGATATGATAGATCTAATCATTCGTAAAAAACTCTATCAGAAAGCAATAAATGAAGTATATCCTATTCATAAAGACTATAAAATATTCAACAGTTTAACATTCTGCGGTTCTGCAAGTACAAATATTAAATCCTTTCTCGTCAAACAAAATCTTAATATAACTTTCAAAACTTCTAATAACTTAGGTAAACATATTAAAATAATAAATCTCGTGTTGAAAAATTAAGTAAATCAGGAATCTATAAACTCAATTGCGGTTCTTGTGATAAAATTTAAATCGGTAGGACCTATAGGAGTTTTGGCATAAGAACATCTGAACATAAACGTAGCTTCGATAAAAATAAATCTGATTCAAATTATTCAAACCACCTAATAAAAGAAAACCATTCATTCAATAAAAACTGACATATTACATATAAAATCAAAAGTTCAAAATTAGATCTCCTAGAAGCATTAGAAATAAATAGCAGGTAGATGTGAATTACTCACCCTACTTAACTTGTTTAATTATTTTTATTACCTTTCATACTAACTGTACAATGCCTCGGTGTGGATTTTCCTGTTATTCATCCAAGTTCTACGATTTGTTTATAATACCATACTCTTCATTCTGTTTTTCATTCTTGATAAAGATGCTGTGTCAGCGAAACGTCGTCGAATTTTTTCAAATAAAGTGTAGATTAAAGTTAAACCTTGTGTTTTTTATCTCATTTACTGCATTTAAGTTCTTCTAGTGTATTTAATAGTCTGTAAATGTTTTAAAAGTCATTAATGCTAATTTGAATTTTCAAAATTATTGGTAAGTGAATTCGCCGGTAAAAAGAAATTTGTTAGATTTTATCAGTAATATAGATTACATTTTATACTATAAGTGGAGTTGTAAATAATATAGTTTAGTTTGTTGACATTTGTGAAAATTGATGATACTTGTGTTCTTCAGAATACATTGAAGCATGATTTCCATTAAATACTGATAGCTATTCAATAATTTTGAGTTTTAATCTAATTTTGTTATGATCAGATTTATTTATTAACCATGGATTATTTAAGTCGTGTTGTTGGTTATAATCCAATTGAAGAATTTGTTGGACGTAAGCTTCCTTCCGTTTATCAAAAACAAAACTTAAAATTACAACGGAGAGAATGTCCTATGATTACTATCGATAAAGTTCAAGAAAAGTGATCACAAGCGGGAATACCAAGGTGTGGAAAAGATTATGCAATTAAAAAACTTTCTGGCTTCTTAGATCAAGTGAAAAACTTACAAAAAAGTTCCAAGCGTAGACGTTCAAAGACACAGAAGCAGAAGAATCAAATTCTGGTCACAAATTGAAAAATTTATTCGACATTGCTAAATTCAACGTTGAAAGATTTATCAATGACGTCAAAAATCATTCCTGGCCGGTCAAAGATCAAAGAAGATTAATGGACAATACAAAACTGGAAGAGATTAATGAAGATATGATTGTTGATTGTGCTGGTAGGTTGATGACATTTTTAATAGCTGCTTTAATTTGAAATGATTATTCATTAGATATGAATGAATATTTTTTTTGATGTAGGTGTGGTTGAAGGTAATATGCTATTAGCCACTCAGAAATCTGGGATACTTCAATCTGACTTATCAGCGACCACGTCTAGTCAAACATCTAACCCAGTATCTGACTATGAAATTCCGATGAGTCAGCAAAAGAAAATTGACATTATGACACCTGAACTTGCTGGTGCACTGATCGAGGAAAAATTAGTAATAGAAACGCTCTTTTCATATTAGCTGCTGCATATAAAAGCGTAGGGATTGATATTTCTACCCTAAATCTTTAAGTATCGTGGCCGTATCAAGTTTAGAACAAACATCGCCGAAGATTTGTTAATTTCGGTAAAGTTTTGTTGTTTTAAGTTTGATTTTATTTGTTAATTTCAATTTTTTTTCATTTGTGTAGGTATTCACAAAGGTACATGTGTCTTGATTGAAAAAGAGTTGAACCGGAAGTTAGTATTGCTCCCATGCCGCCATCACGTAATGGAAATCATTTTGCGAGGAGTTTTTGAAGTGTATTGGAATACGACATCTGTTCCTAATGTACCGATATTTGATCGTTTCAAAAATTCTTGGGACAAACTTGATCAATCAAAGTATAATAGTGGAATGGAAGATGAAACTGTCCTAAAAATTTTAACAAATGAACGTGCTGAAATCGTCACTTTTATTAACAATTGCTTACAGGTAACAATTGTTTACTATACTTCAGTAGTACGCTTATAACTATTCATCATAACATAATTTATAAACGTTTTTTTTTAGATATCTCAACCCCGAGACGATTATCGAGAATTGTTACTATTATCTCTGGCTTTTCTTGATAGTTGCTCAGCAGAGCCATTTATTTTTAAGCGTCGTGGTGCCATGCATCATGCACGATGGATGTCAAAAGCTATCTACAGCTTAAAAATATTTATGTTTCGAGATCAGTTTTATCTTTCGACTCGCGAAACAAATAGTTTACGACAAGTTTGTATTTTTGTGATCCTCTTCTACATCAAAGTATGGTATACTGCAACATCTGCTATTCTGGCACCAAATAATGATTTAGAATTTAAAAAAATTGATTTCCTATGATAGCGTTGATCCGGCAGTTTCACAAAAAGCTTGTGACAAAATGAGTGACCACTTGTGGTACTTAAATGAGGAATTGGCTGTTATCTCTTTATTTGATACCAATGTTTCCGTAGATATAAAAAGAAAGATGATTGAGGCAATTAATTCTCGACCAGCTTCTACAACGACAAATCAGCGATATCGAGTGCGCCGAAGATGAGCTAGAATTATTTTCACAAAAAGATTTAAGTGATTTTGTATCAAAAAAAAATCATTAGAATTATTTAAGAAATTTGATTTACCGAGCGATTTTTTAGAAAAGGATATTTCAACTTGGTCTAATGATGATCGAATGTGCTGAATTTTTAAAACATTATAAGTAACGAATGATGTAGCTGAAAGGGGAGTTGCGTTAATCGAAGAATATAATAATTACCTCACTAAAGATGAAGAGCAACTACAGTATTTGTTACAAGTAGTTCGAGAACATCGACAACGTTATCCAGACTGTTTAAAAAAACCTTCAATAATAGTCATAGTCATAACAATAATCTAAATTGAATGTATGATTAAGTAATTTTAAAACGACTAACTTATAAGTAAAGAAAATAAATTTTTTAATTAAACAAAACCAATCGTCACTTAATTTATTTTTTACGCAAGTATTTCAAATGACAAAAAAGAGACCATCAAATTTGCTGTTATGCATCAAAAAGCTTGAAATTTGCGATAAATTGAACTTTGACCTCGAATAACTCTCAAACTATTAGGTTTCTCGAAAAATTATAAGAGACATTTTTTGAAGAACGTTCAATTCTCTACAAAAATAAGCAAACCGATTTCATTTATGACCCACGACAGGCTAGCAATAAAAATTAGAAATTGAAAAGAAAAATTTTTCCATTTTATTCTTACGGGAAATGGAAAAATGCGAAGCGCACAAACTTAATATCAATATTAAGGGCTCAAATTTTAACTGGTATATTTTTACGTCAGAAGCCTGTTTGCAAGAAAAAAAAATTGTTTTCTTTTTTTGAATCACCCTAATGCACATGTTGAGAATTTGTTCAAATTGACTCGAATATTTCATAGAGTAGACTACCTTTAAATATTTATTATTTTACTGATTCATTTTACGCAAAGAATTCGAATTGATTTTCTTAGAAATACAGACCTATAAAACTACCAGACTTCTTATAGTGATTTGTATCTTCTAAATACATTTAATTATCGATTCTAAATTGAGGAAAATTTCAATAAATTAAATTCAAATATTCGCTACTTGTTATCGTCCCATATATCTTAAATATCAATCATTACAACTTTCCTATATTATTAATTATATCACATTGAGGAAATCATTAAAATTCTCCGTAAAATCCGGAGAATGTATGCATAATATTTTTTTGTTTTCCATATAAATTCGTTTACCTTTCCATTAGTGTGATTGCATAAGTCCCATAGTGGAATTAAAGCACTTATCTTGGACTCTCCATCTTCAGAGGGTATGGTATTTTGGCGAGTCATTATAGTTGATACTGCCCAACTGAAAACGTAAAAAAATACATCAGTTTAAGATGAATTTAATTCAATGCCATTGATTCAAGTGAACGAAAATGCATATAATTTATATAATGCTATAGTTTGTGTTTATTGATATATTTTCATAACAGTTAAAGTTATCCTAATGTATAATCATTCCAATATTTTGATTATAATCATCTGCTGCTCTGTAGTTCGTACACTCTTGAAGTTTTCAGTTTTGTTCGAACGGTATTGTATTTAAAAACTAAGGATCTACTTCAGCAATTCATTTTGCAGTAAACAGGGTGTCCCAATTTTCTATAAAAAAATCTTGGGTGGTTTTTCAGATTGGAAGACCACTTTTTTGTTCAAGATTCAGGAAAATCTAACCTAACCTAAACTCTGCTATAATGTCTTTAAGTAATAAGTTTTTTTGGTGAGTAGTTTCGTCACAATATTTTTTTTCCGTAAAAATTCATCAAAATAGGCTCTCACATCATCGCATGCTCCTTCGGCCATAGAGGATGAATACTTTTTTCCTTTCGTTTTCTTATTGCCTAAGGATAGCTTTATTGATGAATTGAAATAGATTATCCTCATTTTATACAGGAGTGACTCAAAAAAATTATTGAATATTGTAATTTTAAAATATCATATCTTGATTTTTTCAAATGGAACACCCTGTATTTTATTATTCATGTCAACGCATAAAATATTGTGCTATATTTTTGCAGAAGTAACCTTATCTTTATCTTCGATCATTTTCGAAATATTCGATTACTTGTAAACATTTCTGATGAAAATTCTACAAACCGTATCAAACTCAACAACATGCATCATTATTCGCACAGAAATTTTTTTTCTGTAATGATTCAAGTAGTAAAAAATGAAACCTAAACAAGATAATTCTTTTAACGAATGATAAAACCAAGATGATTAAAACGTAAATCGAGGTATGTGTTGAAATTTTTTTTGATTGTGCCTTCTGTCAGGTATCCGGACATATTATATTCTGCATTTTACATGGTGAACTTATTAGTGTTTCGTTAATAAACATTGCTAAAGTGAAGTTTGAACCAAATTTTCTCAACTGACTGCCATGAAGTTTTCCAAAGAAGAAATGGTTGATATGATTTTCATTCTGGGTGAGTCTGATAGAAATTCTTTGTTGGCAAGTAGAGTTTATGCTCAAAGGTTTCCTGATAAGAGGCATCCTGATGCAAGCTGCTTTGAAAAACTTCTAATTAGATTAATCGAAACGGGTAATATCGCTTACAAAAAACATGAGAAAACAAAAACTGCTACAGCTGAAGAAAACCAGTTATCAGTTTTGTTGACAGTGACAGAGGACCCATATAAAAGCCAAAGAGAGATTTCTCAGTTAACAGACTTCTGTCCAGAGAATTTTGGAAGTGAATAAATTTCATAAATATTATGTACAGCTGCACCAGGAACTGAACAATCAAGACTATGAAAATCGAATCAATTTTTGCAATTGGGGAAGTGACAAAGTAGCGGAAAATCCAAATATGTTTAGCAGAGTTCTTTTCCCGGACGAGGCAACTTTCCACAAGAATGGGCTTGTTAACAGGCACAACTTTCATTATTACGCCACGGAAAATCCACACCTCATGAGACAATTAGATTACCAGCATCGTTGGTCTTTGAATGTATGTGCCGCTATAGTAGATGGATATCTAATTGGGCCGCACTTTTTCGACGGGCACCTCAATAGTGAAATGTATTCAGATTTTCTGCAAAATCATCTACCAATGTTACTTGCCGATGTACCAGAGCATATAAGACAAGATTTGTTGTTTTCAAAAGGATGGAGCACCGGCACATTACTCACATCAGGTTAGGGAGCATTTGAATCATGTATTTCCAAACAAATGGATAGAACGTGGTGGTCCTGTTAGATGGCCAGCTAGGTCTCCGTACCTTACAAGTCTAGATTTTTTCTTGTGGGGTTATATTAAGGGCATCGTTTACCAGATTCCTTCTACAACACAGTTGGATATGAGACAGAGAATAGTCGACGCCTTTCAGTCAGTTAATCCGCAAATGTTGTCGAGAGTTCAACGGTCTTCCTCAGAAGGATTGAGTTGTGTCTACAAAGAAACGGGCAACATTTCGAACACTTATTGAAATAGTTCAACACCTTGTAGATCATCTCATCAAAAACCAATCTATTACGTGTTTCATACACGACTACCTTAAAATATCTCCATTTCTCTGATCAAATATATATACTAATAAACTCTTCTTTCGCAACCTCTGATTTTATTATTTTAGTTTATTTTTTTATTTCGAAAATGGTCGAAGATAAAGATAAGGTTACTTCTGCAAAAATATGGCACAATATTCTTTGCATTGACATGAATAATAAAATACAGGATGTTCCATTTGAAAAAATCAAGATATGATATTTTTAAAATTACAATATTCAATAATTTTTTTGAGTCACTCATGGATAAAATGAGGATAATCTATTTCAATTAATCAATAAAGCTATCCTTGGGCAATAAAAAACGAAAGGAAAAAAGTATTCTTCCTCTCTGGTCGAAGGAGCATGCGATGGTGTGAGAGGCTATTTTCATGAATTTTTACGGAAAAAATTTTTGTGACGAAACTACTCACCAAAACAAACTTATTACTTAAAGACATTATAGCAGAGTTCAGGACGCTCTTGAATCTTCAACAAAAAAGTTGGCTTCTAATCTGACAAAACCTAAGATTTTTTTATAGAAAATTGGGACACCCTGTTTACTTCAAAATAAATTGCTGAAGTAGATATTTACTTTCTAAATACAATACCGTTCGAAAAAAAATGAAATCTTCAAGAGTGTACGAGCTACAGAGCACCGCGCCACTGGTGAATCACCCAGTATATATCGTAATTTTTCGAAAGAAGGAAAAGACCGCAACCTTACTAGAATACTCAATACCTGCCGACGATAACTTAGAAACGGCCTACATCGAGAAAAGTAACAAATATAGTAATCTGTCATTCGATATCAAAGAGATATACTCGTTGAGGTTCGTTGAGATCCTTCCAATGATAGTGTCAGTGAATGGATTGATAGAAGGGCATCTTGTTGAGAAAGTGCTTAAGCTACCCGAAGGTTAGTGTCGAACGCTCAAAACAAGCGATATGAATAGTCAGGGCTTCCTAGTCAGTCCATAGCAGAGTTATATTTTGGCATTGGTGCCCAATATCACCTTATCTACAAGAAAAGCGGTGGATACTAAAAAAAATATAGATATAAAGGATTTTCAGAGGCTGTGTATGAAGTCTGACAGCAATACCCAAAACTAACCAAAGACCGTATACTTGGGAGTACCTGTTGGTTCAACTGCTCAAGGTGTTGGAACTGTTGTATATGGTCAATGTACTGCCAAGGAACAGTCTATCAGTCGTAGAGGTCTTGCGACTGTTTTTAAGCAGAAATATATGACATTGACTTCTGGGCTAATCATCTGCTTGCGGGAGGATTGACAAGGTGCCCAACAAAGATCATTACGAATAGCCAAGTGGCACTGAAGGCATTGGCATCCGATAACTGCACTTCACTGAGAGAAAAAATTGGCTTCGTCTGATGTGGGTCCCAGGCTACTCGTGCATTTAGGGCAATGAGAAGGCGAACTCGTTGGCCGCTGACTTGGGGTTCACTGGACCGAATACTAGGCCTGGACTGAATAACGAAGGATGGTTTTACTTGAAGGTGCGGGAGCACTAGCTGAGCCTCATAGGACTAAGATACACTCGGCTCGCCATCAGTGGACCTTTCATTTCGAGAGCCAAGGCTTTTTCACCGGACCGGAGCCAAGGCTTAGAATCCCCCTGAAAACCGCAAGTATGGAAAATAACCGGTTTGAAGCCACTGGCTGAGCCTCACAGGTCTCAGACTATCAGTGGACCTCCAGTCTAGACCTGAGAGTTCTAATTGTCATATTGATGGGGCACTGTTACCGCAGGAATAACCTAAATAAGTTAGGATTTATCGAGAACCATCCATCGGACTATGCGAGGAAGAGATAGAATCAATAGACAGAATCAGACTTGAGGAAGTTGAACCCAACAAACTGGAGCTGACTGAGGTTATTTACCTCTCGTTCACAAAGCATAAAGCATTTACAAAAAAGATAGAGCTGGTAGGTGAAATTTAAGATATAGTGTGCAACAACAGAACACTGGGTCGCAGTGGCACTCAAAATCTAATATCTATCTATCTTGTATTGATTTGGCATACTGACAATCAAATTCTCAATTGTTTTTTGAATAATTGCATTCCATTTCTGTATCAGAGTCTGTAATATTTGTTTTCTTGTTTGCGAGAGAATGTTATGTGATAAAATTGTTCTTATGTCATAAGTTTTCGATAGGATTCAGTTCAGGTGATCGAGTAGACCAATTCAAAACATTTATAGCATTCTTTCCCAGGTACTCACCAGCTACCACAGTGGTATAAGAGTGAACATTATCACGTACAAAGATTAAATTAAATCTACTGCAGCTGTATAGGCCTCAGAAAATCAGCTCTTTGGGGGTATAGCCCCATACAGAGCTAACAAATCTTCCAGCAAAACGATATTAATTTTTCAGTTAACGCTTATACAAACATCGCCCCCCCAGACCATAACTGTACCTCCTTGGTAATTGTGAAGTTCGTGAGAATTTCTCAGTATCCAAAAATGTCAGGATGTTCTCCTACCGTATATCCTGTGCTTGGATCTAAATCAAATCTAGATTCTAAACAAGTCTGATTAAAGACCCATTCAATGTGGTCTCAATACCAAACTACTCCTTCCTCGCGATTTTTTTTCACAGTTTGATTAGATTAGATGTTCTTTGTGTTGATTGGAAATTTTGAGAATTGCCGGAATCAATCAAGTACCAATATCTTGGTTGTTTTTGTGAAAATGGTTTTGACATTTTATAGGTCACATAAAATCGAACAACGTGCGGAAATTCGTTTTTGTCCAACCATTTTTGATTTATAATGCAAACTTGAGTTTTTTTAATATTCTAAAAATATATCACACGTGCATGCAATTTTTTCAACCAGTACGGGTTTTTTATGAAAACCGATTTTTAATTGATTTTATCTAGTAATTCTATGCGCATTCACAGAATTTACATGAAATGATTGAAAGAGCTTAAAATTAATTCTTGCAATGAGAATTAAGATAAAGTATTCATAGTTTTTCATCAAGTTACAACTATTATGTGAATATGATATCTTTTGTGATAACGAAGCGACCATGACGTACGAATATAGACCTTGACGCTGAATATTAATATTGTGATATGGGTTTACATCCGACCACCAATATTAATTTCGAGGATTGAATATTCCACCACTAATGATAAGAACTTCATCAGTCTCAATTTTTCGGAAAAACTGGATTTTCTTCACATTTTTGCAAAAATCGAGTCGACGTTGGAAATTTCTTGGGTTCATAAAACTAGGAAAGGCTCATATTATAAGGTTTATATCTATTTTATTTAAGAATACTGAACGCTCGACTTTTAGATACCCCTGTTTCCATTCCAATTTGCATGCTCGAAATCGATGAGTTCCCAGTTACACTACCTATCACACCAATTGTTGCATCTTTGCCATCAACTACTTCATATTTTGACTACATTAGGATGTTGAATTTACCGTGGTTCATAAGGTTTTCCCCCAATTTATCGAATATACATTCATGAGGTTGTCGCCTTTCAGGAAAATGATTCAAATAAGCAGCATCTGCTGTATCTTCTCAAAATTTTCGTACGGCAGGGTCGTTTCGTTATTAAAAACTATCCTTTATTCATAAAATAGTTGCAACTCGATGAAAAACATTAAATACTATATCTGTCATTGTCATAGCAGGAATTAATTTTTGAACTGTCATAAGGAGTGCACAGAATATACTTAAGCTATTTCAATCATGTCGTTTGAATTCTGTGAATGGGCATAAAGTTGCTAGATACAATTAGAAAAAGTTATACAATTTTCCGTTATTGAAACAAGCCCTGGATGATGTATACATGTGATATACTTTTGAGAAGAAAAATTTTATTGAAAAAAATCAAAGTTGAGTACGGTTCATATCAAAAACACGCAAGTTTGCATTAACTCACAAACTGTTGGATAAAGAAAATTTCCGCACGTTGTTCGATTTAACGTAAGAGAAGAAAAAGGTCAAAACCATTTTCACATAACTTCAGAAACAATCGCGAAATTGGCACTTGACTGATTCTGAAAAATTTCAATAAATTCCGAATAACTCGCAAAAGAAAAAATCAAGCTTGAATCTGTTTGTGGCAATGATTTTTCATGCACAAAGAACAAGACGAGGGGTCTTTTTCTTCTAATCACAATATCTCACATAGCTGTACGTCGAAATCGATCCACACTGTACATTCAGTGAGCCTACCGTGTGGGTGGCATTTCTCAAAACTGTAGTTTACTGTAGTACAACAAGTAGGTATATTGTTCTCTGACATCGCCATTTTACCTCTAGCTGAAATTTTCCCTGAATGAAAATGATTTGAATATAGCTTGTTGAAGTAATAATAATTTGAGCAAATAATGTGAAAATGAAAAGACGAAATTCGACAACAATAATAGGTAAGGTTAGATACAGTTGAACTGTAATCATTTTGACATTGGTAGGACCCATAGAATTTGCAAATAAACAAAGTTTTCGAATCACACATAGGATTGAAATTACGGAAATTATTTCTTAGAATATAATCACTTTTGCGACCCTAACTTCAAAATATTAAACACATGGAAACAAAGTGGAAAATAGATGTTTATAAAATTTTAGAGATTAATGAAGATGAGCACTAAGGTCATAACATCAACGAACAAATCTGCTGGATTTCTTCATCACGATTCAAAAAATAACAAAGTACATAAATTTTAGAAGAGAGAAAGAGGACAATATTTCCTGAACATATATTTTTATAGTTATACAATTCTTCGAAGAGATTTACCCAAGGATATATCTAAAGATATATCACTTGCTGTTGAAATTGAATCATTATAAAACGTGATAAATGTCATTGTACTTATTTGGATTTCATCTGCAAGTGATTAACCTAGAAATATACACAAATATTTCAGGATATTAAGACATAATAACTAACCATAATTTTCGGTAAGTATAGGTAAAACTGATTTTAATATCTTTACAGATTTCTCTGGAAAGGCCAATAATACAGGGTGTTTGCCTGCATGACCATGTGTCTGCCATTGCCATTGCTCTTGCTAAACTCAGTTTTCCTTTCAAGGCTATGCAGTACTTCTACTGGTGTGAAGACTCCGCCTGAAATACTGTTCCCGTGTGTAGGATTCCGAACCCAAACATTCATGACATCTATGGTATACTGTCCAGAAGAGAGCAGTGCGCCTCATTGACCACCCAGAGATCACTCAGATCTCCAATCTTTCGCTCAAGGGAGGCAGGTTGATGATCTTTCTCCTTTTTACAGATACTTCCATGGTAAATGCACTGGTGAACCGGAAGGCTTGGTCCCAGAAGGAATACAATTCTTAGAAGAATTTAGGCTTGCTGAAAACTCACATCGGCGGACGGTCCAACGAGCACAGTCACGTACTACTCTCTATGAAAATTCTTTCGATTGCAGGGCTAGTGTGCTGTGGAACTCGTTTTCATTGAACATCTTTCCAATAAATTACAATGTGGGTTTCTTCAAGAAGGAAGTGAACACACATATTAAATCATCTTGCGCGACAACATCTGTGGCATGACAGACATCGCCTCCTCCCAAGAATTGGGAATAAAAGAACTGGAATGACCTGTATCCCAGCTCCATTTGAATTCACAACCGAACGAAAAAGTTTCAGCGAGTGCTGATTAGGTGCAAGTGTGATATTTGCTATTAACAAAGCGTTTTTTTTTGTTAACGGTTATTTGGTGTTTGGCGTACATGTGTACCCCTTCGAGTTATTTGAGTATATACATCAAATACATAATTTATTGCTTGTACATCTAGATGAGTATCTGGCGTTGATTGTTCAATTTCTGTTATTTTTTTAATTCTGAACTAAAATTGTTTTATTGCCTTTGTAGACTTCATAGCTGATCAGTAAGCGTATTCTACAAGCCGTCAATATGTTACATTGCAGACATCGAATTCTGCATAATTCGTGAATCGTGATAATTCGGAGAACTCTTCGGATGGCACCGATGCCATCATAGCGGAATATAGGGAATAAAACCTCTTATTGTGGCGCAAATGAGAATATCATCAGATTTTCATCTGATGATATTTCACAGTTAGGAAAGGTTTTCAAAATAAATAACTGCAGAAGGAGGTGTAATAAGAACATTAAATACTGTGGTAGATGCACATTTTGCCACATACGCGAAAGTCGAAAATCGAGTGCAATTGTACGGAATGCAATAGCTTCATTCGTTTGCAACACAAGAAAAGAATATGTCGAACTTGGGGTGGGTGTCTTTTTTTATTTGGCAATGAGTGTTTTATTGAAAAATAAATGGACTTTTGGGGTAAGTGTTGTACTCTAGGGTTAAGATTATACTGATGATTGAAATGAGACATCATATCTCAATCATGATATCATTCTCTAAGTGTTCACACATATAACGATAAATTTCGCATGTTTTCGTTATTGATATATGATGTACACCTGTTTAACAACCTGACAAGTACTGGAGCGTTAGCATCTCGACAGATCGTATCTTGCAGTCGAAGTGTGTAGCATTGTGGTACATTAGTGGAACTAGTATGGCTTCTTGAATGTTTCTGTTGGATCTAGTCTTTGTTTTCATCATTTTCCGGTGGCGCTGGTAGTAGCCTCTCTGTACATGTATTTGATGTGTTTCAACGGGTTGAGATGAGTAGTTGGCCGTCTGGCCTACTGTTGTAAATGGGTGTATAACACTGACAAGGTCAAGCGAGACCGAAACTGCAGTCTTGTTCTTTTATTCATCACATACGACCGCACTGTTCCACTGCTGTGTGGCTCTGGTTGACGACAATAATGGAGAGTAGATAGGAAAACAAGCTCCCTCATGGACAGATATTTAAAATTCTACGGAATATTGTATATTGTTCCTGAATAAAAGTCTCGAAATTGAGACATTTTGACGGCAACGTCGAATTAAGTAGGTATTCTGTATATTTTCAAGGATTTCTGTACTTTTCATCATTTGTATGAATTTCCTGAAGAGTGCGTTATGCGACGTACAAAATTCGCGTTCCAATATCCGGTATGACAATACAATTCATTCTTCGTATGTAGAGAATAAGAAAGTTTAAGTATGAATTGATACGATGTGTCGAAGATGTTCATTTTGCACTTTCACTTGTTGACAATGATTAGATCGGGCAACGCCCTAGGATATTTCTGGTACTTTCTGTTTCAATAAGTAATGTTTCATGATTTCTCTACGTATTTAGTTGGAAATGTTTTATGTTAACAACAGTGACACATTCGATTTAGTGAGTTTCCAAGTTTTAATATTATTAGAATAAGACGTCTAAAAGCCTGCAGTATACTCACTGTTTTAGTGGACTATTTTGAAACAGGAAAAATTTGCATGGAGCTAAATCAGCAGAATGGGGTGGAAGGCGAATTGGAAACATGCTAGATCAATTACATTCGATGGGGTTTGTGTGATGGAATTGAAGCGTTATTTCAGAAATATATATATATATATATATATATATATATATATATATATATATATATATATATATATATATATATAATATGTGTCTATACTGTACGTCATATGTAAATCATGCATAAGGAATTAAAATGAAAGGAATAAACTGACATTTTACAAGAAACCCCCACATATTGATAACAGCAGTTGTTGATCACTTTTTGCGGGTAACGTTTGTTCTTGAGAATTTGAATTTTCAGTTATAATGCAACGCCAATCACGAAATTTGACCATGGCAGAATGTGTTGAAGCTGTGGTGTTAGATGACCTAGATTGGACTTATACAAGAATGAGCCAAAGGCTAGGATGTCTTATTCATCTGCTGAATGATCCGTAGGTACTGGTATTCATAAAAAGAGTCCTGGCCAAGGACGACCTCGAGCAACAAGATTTTGTCTTCTTCATTGCGATCGAAGTTCTGTAATGAAATGAAATGAGGGATGTGCACAGTGCAACTTCTTACCTACCTATGGTTGTGGATATTCAGTAAATGTGTAGGGAGCAATTTCTTCGAAGGCCCGCATTGATCTGGTCAACGTAAATAATAGAACCCTGAATGCTGCGATGTACGTGACAGACATTTTAGAAGAACATGTTGTACCATTTGCGCAAAGTTGGGTGTAAAATTTTAGTTTATGCATGATAACGCCAGACTCTACCAAGCTCATATCATTAGAAACTATCTTCAAGATTATGAAAACACTTCAACGGAGAAGCCAGCACGAAGTCCAGATCTCAATCTCCTCGAACATGTCTGAGGCATTTTCAATTGAATATTGAAAAGCCAGGAAAACCAGCCAGTTACCATTAATGAGATGTGATCCAAAGTTGGAACGAAATAGATCAGAATGCTAGAACTTCATTGATTTTAACTATTGTAGATGTCATGTAGTGAGTCCCGGCAGGGGTGGAAATATTCGATATTAACAGGTTTTCGGGGAACTTGATTTTTTTCGAGAGTTTTACATTTTTCATTACTGATTTTATTTCAATTTCCATGAGTAGCATTTTCATTTCGAGTTACCAAGCATTCCTTAGTGCTGGTAGGTTACTGGAAAAATAAATCTTGGACCAAACTTCTTCTGAATAAATTCGAATTTTCGTTTTAGTGTGTTGATTTCTTGGCGCAGTGTAGTTATGGAAAGAATTTTATGGCATTTTTTCACTTTTAAACTTTGGAACATGAAAAAGTCTGTTTAAGATCTTGATTACTAAGGGAAGAATATCAGTTTAGATATCTTGGAAAAATAATCTCTAAATTTGCTGGAAAGGAGTTGAAATATTACATGAAAATCATTCTTCTTGTTGTTGATTCAAGTTGGAGACAAACAAATCTTATTTAACAAGTAAAAATTAGTCTCTCAGAACTTTGATTGAAATAATTTTTATAGATGCGAAATAGAGGAACAACTTTGTATTCAACAAGAGGTATTATAGTAGTCCAAACATATTGTTTACGATAATGAATATTCGTCCGTTTTTATGTTAGATTCGTCCGCATATTTCAACACTCGTAAACGAATCAAAAGCTTTAAAGTACTTCCGTTGTTGAATTAGAAACATAAGAACAACTAGAAATACCCTAAATTTTTACTCAAATTACGAAAAAATAACTATAATGAACTTATACGGAAGGATATTTTATGTCCATGTGTTTTCCTATTTTTCTGCAACATTTGTTCAGGTAAGATGTTCGTTACATAAAAAATTCAACTATGATATCTATCATAATGCATAAATTAGTCTCATTATTTTCTGCTTTCAATATTCACTTTCTAACTGAATGAACATGAATTACTATTGTTTGAATTCTATATCGCCCATCTGAATGAAGAACTATTTCTTTCCGTTCATTCAGTTATTAACGTCCATGAAAAGAGAATTTTATTGAATACTAAAATTCTATTCAAAATGCGTACCGCTTTTTTGAAATGATCATTGAAACACTCTGTTGATTTAAGCAGAAAAGAGAAATCAATATTGCTCATTGCAGATGCGGCAGGGAAATTGAAAATCGAACAAAGTGTGATTGTATAAATACGCATATTTTACAAGCGTCAGATGTTACAAGAATAATTAAAATGTGGACGATTCCTGTTTTCTCTTTCGTCGAGTTGATATCAATGACTCGAATTGTTTCTCCACTAGTTGAAACTTTTGAGGTGAAAATTATTGAATACAAAATACAAACAATTGATGATAATAAACTAAAATCTTTTAACATACATATTGTGTATTATAACAGATCCAGTTTGACAAAAATACTAACAAGAATGAAAAATTTTAAAGAGGCGATCAAACAGCTATAAGTCACGCAAAGCCAAATCAGGTGATTTCAGTGGTCTCGTTGATTGGCCAGGTTATCTTAAACAGCATCTAAATGGATCCTTTCTCTTCTGCTAATTCTTTCTTGGTTATTCACAGATTTCAACTCACCCTAATATTATGTTCATCAAGAGAATAGAAACTGAAAATTCCATTTGGTTTAACTTTAGTATATTCAGGATAGGTGTAGAGTAATAAATACTCATTCAATATGCAAATTACTTGAAAATGCCATATGCACATTGAAAAATCAGAGAAGTTCTGTTATTTTACTTTAGGCTAGGTATGATTGTAATGACGGTCGACCAAATAGAATCTCTTGTACATAACTCAATGTTATACCTGTAAAATCTATCCTTGTTTTTCTTCTATTTATTAGCACTAATATTGATACTGATCATGAGATGATTTATTCAAATTATTTAATTTAATTATTTTAATCGAGTTCCTGAGTGGCGTTCGTTCCGTGATTTTCGTAACTTGGATAAGAAACTGTTACTGGATCTACGTACAGTTGATTTCATGCCTATGTTGTTTGTTTGCGATATAGACAGTGAGGTGAACTATTTTGAAAATATAATTATTACATTTTTCGACGGGCATGCACCATTGAGGACTGTTCTAATATAAAAGAAGAAACCTCCGATGGATGACCGGTAATGTATATTTTTTGACTTCCTTGAGAGTAAAAGCGTTAAAAAATTAAAAAAACTCCAGATTTTTATTACAAAGAACTCCGCAACTATACAAAAATTGTAATTTATAATGAAAAGAAAGCCTATCTGCGTCATAAAACTAAAAATAATGCGAATAATGTCTGGAAACATCTCAGGGAGTTTTCTTTTAATGGTAAAAAACAGAAACGTTTTCCGGAAGGTCTCTTGATGTAGACAAAATCAATGAATACTTCACCCATAGGCTCTCTTCTAATCCCGGACCGAATATAAAGATGCTGAACAGATATAACAATAACTTGCAGGATGAGTCGATCTTTTATAATTTCGATGGTGTCCGAGGAACAGGTGCGTGAAGCTTTGAATCCGATCAAACGCAGTGGGATCTGATGGGATCAGTGTAAAAATGCTGCTTCTATGTACCCCTGTTATTTTGAAGTATATTTGTCATATAGTCAACTACTGTATAGAAAAATCCGTGTTTCCTACTTCATCGAAGATGGCACATGTAATTCCAATACCAAAAGTACAATAACCAAAAGAACTCAAAGATTTGCGGGCAATAAGCATACTGAATGTGTTTTCCAAAATTTTCGAAAAACTTGTTGCTGCTTAAATAAAGAACTATTTTGAGACACATAATATACTGCCTGATATACAATCAGGTTTTAGAAAGGGTTATAGTTGTACTACTGCGTTGGCTAAAGTCCTCGATGATATAATTCAGTCTATTAACAATAAAGAATTGATCATTTTGATCTTGCTTGATTATTCTAAAGCTTGCGATAACATTAATCACGACCTGCTTTTAGGAATACTTCATTTCATTGGATTTTCCAAGGATACAGTTCTTTTATTCAGTGGATACTTGCGTGATAGGAAGCAGATCGTTTTATATGATGGGCAAAAATCGAGTGCTCTTCAGGTTTCCTGTGGAGTGCCACAGGGCTCAATCCTTGGGCCAATTTTCTTCACATTGTACACCTTTCAGATGCTCAAATGCTTATCTTATTGCCATGGTCATTTATATGCTGACGATACCCAATTGTATTACTCTTATCCCAGGGAATCGTTTGATGAAGCTCTGATCAAGGTAAATCAGGATCTCGAAAGACTGTCAAATGTCTCTGAAAATATGTGTCTCAAATTGAATCCAAATAAGACAGTCGCAATGTTGTTTGGAAGAAAGCAAATGAGAGAACAGTGTAAACACTCTGTACATATACTTTTGGGGGACACTGAGATTCCGTTGTCCGGTGAGTCAAGAAACCTGGGGTTAATTATCGATACCGACTTGCGATTCATTTCTCACGTCAACCTGCTTTGTAAAAGAACTTTCCCATATATAAAACTTATTTATGGTTGCAAAGAATTCCTTGATATCAGACAACCTAAATTGCTGTGTGAGGCTATGGTGTTGTCACATCTCAATTATAATGAATTTGTTAATGGACCGTGTTTGACGAAACTTGCCGAGTTACGGGTGCAAAGAATCAAGAAGTCAGGCAGGCTCAATATGAAGAATAGAAGAGGCTTGCGTATGCTTTGCCTGTTCTATAAGGTATTGCAAGATAAGAAGCCCTCATATCTGCATCGAAAAGTGAGGTTTCGGTCGGATGTCCATAACATCAATGTCAGGCATAGGCACAAATTGGCATTGTCAAAGTATAACAGTTCTGTTTCTAAACGCTCGTTTTCATACAATAAAGTTCAGCATATTAATATGATTCCAAGTGAATACATCAATTTGTCTTTTATATCGTTTAATAATGGGTGTAAGAAATATTTATTGGATTACAGGGCGGAGTGTGTCAGCTTCAACATCTTATTTGTTTTTTTTTATTCTTTCTCGATCTTCCACAGTTGTTTCTATTGTTGATCTATGCGTAGGTAATAATATACCTTTAGAATTTTTGATTGTTCAATGCTAAGATGTTGTAGGTAGGATTAATCGGCTATGCCGCTTCCCACCTTATGGTATTATGTGTGTACAAAAGCACTAAGATCTATTGTATTATGTAATTTTTTTTACCACCTTTTCACCAGTGCGTTTGTATGATACCATTAAAGTTCCTTATTATTATTATTATCATTATCTTATATGGTTCTTCTCGTCTATACAAAATAACCCATTCTTGTTAACCCTTCAAAACCTCCACACAACTGGTCCAGTTTCCACATTTTCTTTTATTCCTTCAAGTTGTGGGCTATGCCATTGGTCCAGTTGTCGGCTGTCAAATTTTTCAGCGTAGACTCTGTATTATTCCCGGCTACCTCACCCTTTACTTGAGTTCAAATCAGCTCAATTGGGTTCAATTCGCAATGGTAAGAAGAAAAATGGAGAATGGTAACTTCACGGTTCTTTGCCATTTCGTCAATTTTATGTTTTATGGAATGGCTTGTGGAGTTTTGAGATTTTTCAACGATATTTTCTTCGTATTGAATATTCTTTTTTGACAACCGCCTTATGTCGCCTGCTTTTCGACACCAACTGGTGTCATTTCCACTTGCCGCATCAAGCAACACTATAACCGATCATGTTGGAATTAAATGTAACGGTTTGAAATATTCTTCAAACAAATTGGCATTGATGTCTTCGTGACGGTCAACGGTGCGTTTGGTTTCAAATGTAAGTAAACTCCCATCTAGAAAACCGTTAGCACCACATATAGGTTAGGTAAATCTTCATTGTTTTTGACGTCACGTCTTATAATTCGATGGAGCCGGTTGCACGCACGAAAAATCATGACTCAGGCGCTCTGAAGCGTTCCATTTAAGGCTTGAAGTGCAAACGAGAGCGCGGAACGAGCGACAAAAAGGCACAATCGGCCACCGCGTTCGGCAGCGTTCGACATGTCTCTCTCTCCTACTTGAGTGAGCGATGCGTCCGCGTGAACAGCTGCTATACAATAATACATTCACATGTTTTCGTCAAGTATGAAGTACACTGAAAAGTGAACGTGTTGTCAATTGTTTTTAGCGACTATAATTGCGGCGATAAAGGTAATGATTCTTTCGATATTAAATATATGTTCAGTGATATATTGTTGAATATTCGTGATTTCATCACTGAAATAAATATGGCAGAAGTTACATGCTTCACCGCAGATACCACATTTAAAATGCTTCTTGGCGCAGTTTATATTCATCCTGGAGCAAGTATCTCTAACAGCAGTGTTCTGCTGTATCAAGCACTATTTCCGTATGTTTACAACAGCCAGTATGTACATCCCATCATGGAAGTTGATACCGATGTACCAATTCATGAAAGACATGACATGTTCAATCTTGATTCTTCATCAGACGTTAATAAGTCAACAACACTAAGAGGCTCCACCGTCGATTTGATTTTTTCAAGACACATTACACTCGAAACACTCCCTTTCATTTCCTACTTTTCCTATCATCGTCCTATTCTCAACATAATAACACAAACTGTGAGAAGTTAAATATCAGACATGTTTAAAAGTTGTAAATAAAAGTTGTAAAACAATTGCTCAAAGCACATTCATGCTTGTAAAAACTATGTACATTGTAAAAACATATAAATGAAAATTGACATAATTGTATTTATGCGTACAAATAAATGTAATTTGATTAATTCAATTGTGATTTCCATTTACCCCCTTCTCTATATCCATACAAAATATCTATCAAACAAATAAAATTAAAAGTTTCTTTCGAAACGAAAAATGCAACCATTCCATCAGTATTTTTTTATGGCGTTTTCACGCTCAACTATCGTCAGTGCAACGACTTTACAGACAACCGATTTTTTTCGTATAATATCATGCCAACACTCTGTAATGAAGTTCAGTAGCTCTCAACGCATAAAGTGGCTTAAATTTGACAAAAACATCACCGTCAGGTGTTTTCAACTCCTCTGCTGATGAATGAGTTGGAGCAGTAATTAACAGAAGGATGGCTTTGATAGGAAAAATTTTCAAGAAAGTTTTAACCTGTAAATATTTCGTTTGCTGAATTATTAAGTCGAAAAGAAATGTGAGAACCTCACCTCAGGCAGAAACTTCTGAAAGAAACAGTAGTCAAAAACTTCTTTGGTCATCCATGAATTTTTAGAATTTTTGTAGAAGAGGGGATTATTGAAATTTTTAAAACATCTAGGTTACTTTGCTTTCCTGATTATCAACGGTATTAACTTGTGTTCACCTGATGCATTGACATATCCTAGGAAACTTACTCGTTGCTTCGCAAATTTCGAACCAGGTGGAGTCTTTTCAGAAAGCTAAACATAGGTTTTATCAGGTAGAAGTTTCCAGTGTAAACCAGTCTACTCTGTGTTGTATATTTGTTGATCAGTTTTTCAAAAATCGTATCCCATATCGACTCTTGAAACGTTGCAACCATCCATTGCTTGATTTGATTTTAGACTTACGTGACATTGATTTCTAATACAAATGTAGAGTTTGTTTTCCATCAAAGCTTTTATCAGAGTACTATTTTTGATCTTGTTTGGTTTCAAACTCGGCTTACCTACTTCCGAAAATTTGAAGAATATAGTGGATTTGGCAACCACGAAGTTTTAGGATAGAACAGAGACACTAACACTGAGCACTTTTACAATTGAAGATTTCTCATAAAGAGTCAAAAACTTTTTTGTTGATTTTAGCCATCACTTTATCAGCGAAATCATTTCCCAAACACTGAGCAAATCTGTCTATGAACTTCAACAAACACAAAATGTATATTTGCTAGTGATAGGTGTAAGAAAATTATATTTTTGATTGTAATTTTGTCTTTAACACAACGTAAATGGTGGATTTTTCAGGTGTTAAAATAAGAAACTCTATTTGAATTTCCACACATTGAACTCCCTACTCTACTCATGGAATAATGTACGGGTCATAATATTCATATAAAAGCACATTTTCCTCTAAATGTCACTTCTTATCTGATGAAGCCATAGTGTTATGGAACGCGTCATAAATTAAAGTGAACATTTGATTAGCATAGTTTTATTGAATTGACAAAAAAATTGTGTTCATTCATTTTTGGGCTATGAAGACTTTATTGACTCAAACAAAATGAATATTTATTCTTTCGAATTAAAGGAACTGTATTTCAGCACAAGGAAAAATTTCGAAATATAAAAATGAGATGGAGTCACTGTTAAGATAACAAGGAAAAACTTTCCTTGAATCAAGGAAGATGATATTTCATCTATCTTTTGCTTTCTTTTCCGCACTGTCTCGAATCTTCAAATACATGACCATATCTTATATTTTAGGCAAATCTGAATTTCTATTAACATACATTAAATTTACATAGAAATTATATACAATTTCTTTGGTAACGGCGTCACGCCTGAACTATCTAACCAGAAGTGAATTAATGAAATAAATTAAACGTAAAATACCCTGTTATATATGAATATTCAAACTGAATAGGAATGAAAACTATAACGGAAGTCTTCCTTCGAAAAAATATACAGGCGTATGGACTATAACATTTATTTTTCACTATGAATTTATTGCTTTATTTTCGGTAATCATTAGACTATTGTTTTTGTTCTTTATCACACATCTTTCAAATGATATTAATCGGAGTTAAGATATTATACAAAATCAATTTATCGAGATATTCTTACAATTTTCAGTATAAGTATGAATGTCGTTGAAAAACATAAAGTCATAGAAAATGCAATGATAAAATTCATAATTTTAAGCATAATTCGAGAAAGTGCTCATATTATTCAACTTTAGGACAGCACAGTTTGACAATTTCGCAAATCAGGAAAAATAGCAATTCTTTCTAACTACTTCATTGCATATCAATAAAAATATTCATTCCAAATTGGGATGAATATCACGAAAACTTAACATGCTACTCAATTATGTATTCTCTGGCAATATATGAAGCAGTTGTTGGGAAGATACTACAATTGATGACATAGATAACTGCCAACCCAACGATTTCAGGCAGGCAAGTAATAATGGAAATAGGGGTACTCAAGAGTCGAGTGGTCAGTATTCTCAAGAAAAATAGATATAAACCTTATAAAATAAGAATATACCACTTCTTGCAACCATGAGATTTCCAAGTTCGACTCGATTTTCGTTTTGGCAAACATCTCAATAAAATCCGTAGTTTTTTTCGACAAATAATTTAGATTGATGAAGTTCACCTCAGTAGTGATGGAATGTTCGATTGCCAAAATGAACATTGCTGGTCGGATGTGAACTCACATCACCATATTTATATCCGACATCAAGGTCGATGCGGTTCGAAATTATTGTACGTCATGGTCACTTCGTTATTACAAACGAAATTATATTCATACAATACTTGTAACTTGATGAAAAAACATTAAATACTTCATCTGAACTGTCAATTCAAGAATTAATTCTCGATCTCTTGAAATGAGGATGAGAACATATTTGAGCTGTTTCAATAATTCCATGTAAATTCTGTAAATGGACATAGAGTAACTGATACATACAATTTTGGTATTTCATGAAAACACGTACTGGATGTAAAAATTTAATGTATATGTGATAGATTTTTGGAAGGAAAAAACTCTATTTAACGAGATCAAAGTTGCCTATGGCAATTTGTCATAATTTCAAAAAGAACCCAAACTATCGGCACCTTACTGATTCCAAAAATTTTCAAACTTTGCAATTAAATCGAGAACTAAAAAAGTTAGTTTGAATCTGTTTGCGGCAATGAATTTCTCGCACAATAAAAAATAGGAAAGGGAGGATTATTTTGCTTTAATCATAATATTTCACATAATACCAAGACGTCTTAATTTTCCACCCTGTACATACAATAAAATAGTTTTGCTCTTGGATTAAGTGATTGATTGATTAAGTAGTATTATCTTTTGATTTTTCCTCCACCATTTATTTCGAACTTTTTCGATTTTTTGGTAGAATATCGTTGTGATTTTGAGTATTCATTTCATTTTAGTTCTTTAAAGTTAATTTTACATTTTAAGTCTTTTGATTTATTCTTTATAGTATTGGGTTCTGACAACACTATGAATTATACTACTGAAGAATGAGTAGAAATTGTAAATGCAATAAGAAATATCATGGGAAATGTTTCTTGGCATGCACAATTCATGCAGCAAATTCTCCAAAAGAAGAAATTGAGTACTTTGAGTTGTTGTTTACTAGAGAACGAAACAAACTAAACAGGAGATAAAGTATCATAAATTTGTCTGTCCGTAGATGAAAATTCCAAACCAAGTATAAGGGAATTGGGCACAATTAGATATAAAAAACCCTGTGTCGAAAATAAGTATGGTCCTTACTATAAACAACGACATCAAGAAATAGTTGAGGTGGATTATGGTAAAATAATTGAGTTTTGGGAATTGATCCGAAATAAATTAAGAGATAATAAAAATTTCTCGAGATTTGTTTTGTTTACTGATGAATGCATGTTTCATAAGAATGAATCATTTGTATTTTCAACACCAATAGTCCCTCAATATTTGGGGAGTGATTGTTGATTAATATATAGTCGCACCTCTTTTTGGCGATAAGCCATTGAATGGCGGAGAGTTTTCGCGATTTCTCGAGGAAGATTTTGCAATATTGATTGAGCATCTTCTGAATGCCATTAATAATCAAATGTGCAGATACTCCATCAAATTGATGGGGTATCAGCACATTAGTTAATTGATATTAGAAATTAACTAAACATGTTGTTAGACAAATGCATTTATTGGGGACGTAATGTAATGAAAGCAATTGTAATTTATTTTATTATTTTTATGTAGTTGTGGTTTTTAGATTTGAGTATCTAGAAAAATCATGTCAAATTGTTTTGACGTTTCATCAAATATCTTTGATGAAGAAATTGAATTACTATGATTATTATAAAAGGGCTGCAATCTTAACAAGGATTGGGATCACTCTCAAGAGGTAAATATCCAAATAGAGAAGGACAGAAGTGCCTTCAATCGCCTGAAAACTTTACTGTACGATGCTGAGGCATGGACCTTGACTGATGCGTCTTTTAGAAAATTACAAGCTTTTGAGATGTGGTGGTACAGGCGTATGTTACGCATATCGTGGATTCATCACGTTATGAATGATATAGTCTTAGAGAGAATGCTGAAAGAATTAGTGACCAACAACCAAAACTAGAAAAGCGGCTTATTTCGGACATGTCATGAGGAATGAAAAGTATCGCCTACTCCAGCTGATTCTGGAAGGAAAAATCGAGGATAGAAGGGGTCCGGCAGGAAAAGAATTTCCTGGCTAAAAAACCTGAGATAATGGACTGGGATGTCATCAACAGCCTTATTTATATAAGCTGTAAACAAAATAGAATGGGTCGATGTGATCGCTAACATCCACAGACGATAAGCACTGGAAGAACAAGAAGATAAAAGGAAAAACAGTCACTTTCCTGATGAAATATAACTTGAGGATGAACAGTCTTCATCTCCAGAAGAAATTTCTGATTTGTCGTAAAATATTTTGAAATCTTTTTGAACTATCCACAAATAATAATAATCAGACTTACAATTGCGTCGAAAATTTGTATAGTTCTAAGTACCTGTGCCAGGTTTTACTCACTGAAAGGGAAGACTCGGTCGCACTTGGACCACTCATCTAAGGGTGCAGGGCCTGATTCTCCAGTGCTCCTCTGGAGCTGTGCAGGATGGTACTTTGTGTATTATTTTTAATAATTTATTTAGATCTGCTGTCTTCCCTGACAAATGAGAAATCTCTTTCTATATGCGTTGTTTCATCTTTTTCGAAATTATTTGAGTCCCTAATATATAATTACATTTCGTTTTGCGTTAAAAGCATAATTATAGAGCAACAGCATGGTTTTTGCAAGGGAAGAGATATTGAAATAAATTTAATGACTTTTACGGAGTGCTTTTGGATGAGTATCGATGGGCGTGTCCAGGTGAGCGCCATTCGCATCGATGTTGTAAAAGATTTGATGAAATAAGTCACTCTGTTATGCTTAGGCGACTTTTGGAGGTTGGTGTGGATGGCTGCCTTCTAGCATCGCAGGTCACAGTTTGTCTTAATAGAGGGTGCTTCATCCGATACTTCTTCAATACCTCTGAAGTTTTCCAAGGTTCCCATTTGGGACCACTACTATTGTGACTTGGAGGATTGCTCAAAAACTCAGGACGATCTCAATAGACTGTTTGAGTACTACTCTCAAAACTGTCTCTATCTGAATTTTCAAAAATGCTTGAAAATAACTTTTAACAAGAAAAATAATTTAATGAAAAAGATATATTTAATTGATGAAAACCAATTCCAAGAGGCGTAGCATTCGATTTTCAACTCATATATGATGTTCACATTGAGAACACCATAAGTAGCACAAATAAAATGCTTGGCATTGCCATCTTCTTATGAAAACTCCACCTTTCTTTTGTGTTGAGGAGATTAAATTTCGCATCCAGAATATAGAATCCAAAATATAATGTATATTCGAAGACGGGAAATTATGCAAAATGAGTTTGTTAGGTATTCAGCGTTCAAAATGCTATCGTAATTAGGGATCACAATTATGTACACTCGGAGGCAAAATTAGCGGAACACTCGAAAATTTAACCAAATTCGAAGTTCGATATTTTTCCTAATTTTCAACCGATTTAGATGATTTGTTCGGCAAGTTATAGATCAACTCTTCTGCTTTGTAGAAATTATAAGAGAAAACAAAAAAAATTTGGAAACATTTTTATACGGGGGAAAAACTAAAAGTGTTTTTTTTGTCAAAAATTCATAACACCCTGTGGAATTTCGTGGTCCGAGTTGAAACGTACAATATCATGGTCTGTCAAGACACATCTTCCTACAGTAACGCCCTTCTTGTTTCATGCGTTTATCTCTATTTTTGCAAAATATATTTAATTTCAAGTGGAAAATCACCATTTTGGAGAAATTCCATTGAATCAAGAAATTGTCATTAAAATTCGTCTATCAATTTTCTTATTATCACTCAGGCGTGTCGAAATTGTCGTTTGCGATTTTTATGTTCGAATTGCATTAGTTATTGATGACAATTTGGTTAATTTGGTGAAAATTAGGAATTCATAGGAGATAACAGTCGGTAGGTATTAAAATACACAACCGAATTCTGGGACCATTGATAAAACTTTTCATTTACACATGTGCACACCTTTTTTTATCAAATATGAAATACAACACACGTTTTTTTGTATATGACCACATTTGCACTTGTTTAAAGAATGAGAGTTTTCCATTCTTTGATTTGATACAAATTCGATCGGTTGCGGTGTTTTGTGATTTTTTTACTGTTTACGGTATTTTTCATTCAGAATGAGAGATTTACCACCAACCTCAGTAGCAAGGGCAGTTACATTGATCGAGGAAGGGCGCACCTACCGCTCAGTCGGTACCATGTTGGGTGTCTCGACGTCGGTTATCCATCGAATCTACTGACGTTACAGGGAAACTGGATTGTACGTGAGGAGGCGAGGACAAGGAAGAAATCGCGCTATACATGACCGTTTCATCGTCAATCAAACCATAAGAAATCCTCGTCTTACTGCTGTTCAGTCACGTAACCTTTTACAAGCAGTGGATAATATTAACGTCAGTGTGAGGACAGTCAGAAAACGATTAAATGAAGTTGGTCTGAGATCATACGCGCAAGCAAGAGCACCAAGACTCGATAGAGCCCATCGGGTAGCAAGATTGGCGTTTGCTAGGGAGCATGTAGCATGGAGACGAGTTTTATTTAGTGATGAGAGCCGACATTGTGTGAATTTCGTGGATGGTAGAGATAGAATATGGAGGCATCGAGGGGAACGGTACAATCAAGCGAACTTCGCAGGAACTGAGCAATACGGTGAAGGGTCAGTTATGATATGGGGTGGCATATGCTTGGGAGTACGAACAGAAGTGGAGATTATTGGCAATGGATCACTTAATGCCCATCGGTATATAACAGAAATCTTGGAGCCCCATGTTGTGCCTTTTGCTCCTTACATAGGGGAAAATTTCCTTTTTATGCACGATAACGTGCGCCCTCATACTGCGCGCATAGTAATAGAATATCTCAATGAAGTTGGGATCACACGAATGGACTGGCCGTCGCGGTCACCGGATTTAAACCCGATCGAACACGTTTGGGACATTCTTGGAAGAAGGGTTCGACAACGGAATCCAGGCAACGTTGAAGAGCTGACATTGGCTTTGGTGGAAGAGTGGGACAACATACCTCAACAGATGATAGACAACATCATTGGGAGTATGCGAAATCGTATGCGCGCTGTAATAAGAGCTCGGGGGGTCATACTAGCTACTAAAATCAAATGGTTTTTTTTTGTGGGTCATCATGAACATTTTTCTCAACATGTTCATTTCATTTCACGAGTGTATCGCCAGGATACACACCTGCTCTCAATTTTGGACAGGAATGATAATTATTACAGAGTGTCACAAAAAAAAATTCAAAAATAAATGTGCAAAATCAACGATTTTCCAGGGTACTTCGAGTTCTCCCGGAGCGTGAAATTGGCCAGTGAATTTCAAAAATTTTCATTTCGTTAGATTTCCGCTTCTCTAATTTTGATTTTAATTTTTGGCTAACCTCCGATGTTATGCACCTACGCAAGATTAAAAATAAATTCTTGAAATTTGTGACTTTTCGCTTCAAATTGGATATCTCTTGTAAAAATAGAGATAAATGCATAAAACAAGAAGGGCGTTATTATAGGAAGATGTGTCTTGACAGACCATGATATTGTACGTTTCAACTCGGACCACGAAATTCCACAGGGTGTTACGAATTTTTGACAAACAAAACACTTTTAGTTTTGCCCCCGTATAAATTTTTTTTTTGTTTTCTCTTATGATTTCTACAAAGCAGAAGAGTTGATCTATAACTTGCCGAAAAAATCATCTAAATCGGTTGAGAATTAGGAAAAATATCGGACTTCGAATCTAACCCAACATGGTACTGACTGAGCGGTAGGTGCGCCCTTCCTCGATCAATGTAACTGCCCTTGCTACTGAGGTTGGTGGTAAATCTCTCATTCTGAATGAAAAATACCGTTTCGAATCGTAAACAGTAAAAGAATCACAAAACACCGCAACCGATCGAATTTTATCAAATCAAAGAATGGAAAACTCTCATTCTTTAAACAAGTGCAAATGTGGTCATATACAAAAAACGTGTGTTGTATTTCATATTTGATAAAAAGGAGTGCACATGTGTAAATGAAAAGTTTTATCAATGGTCCCAGAATTCGGTTGTGTATTTTAATACCTACCGACTGTTATCTCCTATGAATTCCTAATTTTCACCAAATTAACCAAATTGTCATCAATAACTAATGCAATCCGAACATAAAAATCGCAAACGATAATTTAGACACGCCTGAGTGATAATAAGAAAATTCCAAATTGATAGACGAATTTTAATGACAATTTCTTGATTCAATGGAATTTCTCCAAAATGGTGATTTTCCACTTGAAATTAAATATATTTTGCAAAAATAGAGATAAACGCATGAAACGAGAAGGGCGTTACTGTAGGAAGATGTGTCTTGACAGACCATGATATTGTACGTTTCAACTCGGACCACGAAATTCCACAGGGTGTTACGAATTTTTGACAAAAAAAACACTTTTAGTTTTGCCCCCGTATAAAATTTTTTTCAATTTTTTTTTGTTTTCTCTTATAATTTCTACAAAGCAGAAGAGTTGATCTATAACTTGCAGAACAAATCATCTAAATCGGTTGAGAATTAGGAAAAATATCGAACTTCGAATTTGGTTAAATTTTCGAGTGTTCCGCTAATTTTGCCTCCGAGTGTAGTTGCTAGGAAAATGTATTATCATTACTTTGAAGGAACGTAGAGGATCAGTGATAATGTGTTTTTATATAAAATATAAAATGATTATCTAATGGTATCTGTACATTCAGACTATTCCATTGTAATTTATTTAAAGCTGAGATGATGGTTATGACTCGCAGAATTCTTCCATTTGAAAGATGCTGAATACCTATAATAAGGTATTTTATGGTGTTTTTGGTTTTGTTGCAGAGCTTGAAACACCTTGAAGCGGAGGCACATCTGTAATTTGTAGCTAACTTCTTATTTATTTTGAATTTTTGGGATAAAATTAAAAATGGAAATATAAAAGAATTTATTTATTGTAATTAAGTTGAGTTAACTTATATGGTGGGTTTTTAGTATGAGGATATTGCATTGTATAATCAATTTAGTTATTTTTCGCACGGTATATTCATATTTAAGTTGTGAGTACTATCCAGAGCCTATTTGTACTCCCATTGTAAGAATAAATGAATAAATTAATGTGGTGAAAACAATTCGGGAATTCCCTGACAGCATACGCTTTTTTATATTTTTGGTTATAGAATCACAAATTAAGTTTGAATTTTCCGACACTGTACGATTTCCATTAGCTGCCATACTAAGAGAATTAAATTCGACTCTAAAACGAATAAATCACTAACGTATCGACTATACGGCCATACAGTTTCCCCTTCCAATTCAACTACGTAGTCTTTCATTATCATGTCAGTTCCAAAAAACTAATTCGATAAGGTCGATGCTTATCACTATCAAGATGAGTTCCGAATTCAGATTTGTGTAAATAACAGCATTCCTAAACTTCGTCGAATGTGCACGGTTTAAACGATGTCTACGAATAATCGAAGTAGGCTCTCAGAAAAAAAATGAGATCTAAAGAGCTATTTCATCTCCTTTAGAAGAAGTTAGCGGTATCAACATTCAATACCATCCATTAACAGATAACACACAAACGAGGAGAAAGTTAACAGTCGCAGAAACAAGTTCTATAGAATTGCACAAACATCCATATATTCTGATGTTGCGTTTAGAGCTCTTCAGTCAGTAGGCCATGCATGACCTTGATAACTGTTGACGGGACGCCAGAATAAGAATCAACGGAAATGACATTCATCGACATTTTAAGAATGAGCATTTGCAAAAGAAAAAAACTTGAAATCTATTTAGCTCTCGGAATATATATTTCCAATAATTGACATCTACGAGGACCATGGTTTCCGGTGACATATAAGCCATACCGAGAATAATTGAATACTGAGAAAACTTCAGCATCTGTTTCAAATTGCAAGTCGAACGCACAAATTAATTATTATTTCAATAATATTATGAAAAATTTTTAGTGATCGAATAAAAATTGATCACTCATAGAAATCAGTTTGCTGCCATTTTTCATTCAGGAAGATAGGTGAAAGTTTGAGAGTTGCGTTTGTTCGAATACTTTGATAAAAGCACGGCGAGAGTACTCG
This sequence comes from Cryptolaemus montrouzieri, assembly GCA_013387265.2. Lineage (NCBI taxonomy): Eukaryota > Metazoa > Arthropoda > Insecta > Coleoptera > Coccinellidae > Cryptolaemus > Cryptolaemus montrouzieri. Next base: position 69,426,542 of record JABFTP020000001.1, on the reverse strand, counting down.
TACAGGTCTGCCAAATTTCGTTTGAAAGAAAAGCTTTCTAAAAACTGTTTTCGTCTATTTCTTCGAAACCATTCGGTATATTCAACTTGGCAATTATTGTTAATTTTGATGAAGGCATGAAAGCGATTTGTAGATTAAGATATTTCGTAAAAATTCCAGAACGAATAGCCAACGAAATTTCCAATTTCATAACAAAACTTGCCGTTATAACATCTCAAATTATCTCATTTTTTTCGAATCAAAAAACTATCCCCACGTTGAAATAATTACAAGTAGTTTATAGATTAATTTGTCCTACGAAAATGTCATTCAAAATAAATCGGACTCCACAATCGCCCATAGGTTAGTAAATAACCATGAATTTCTAATCATAAATAAGATAGCAATTCTTCCCAATGACTCTAAAAGTACAGAATTAAATTATCTTGAATCTTTAGAAATAAAAGAAAATTTCATTTACTCATTGTCATATACAGTGTGTTCCAACGAAAATTTATCACCCGCTTTATGTTAAGATGGACTGATTTTGACGGAAAAAGCTGAAATACGTCAATTCTTGATTAGAGGGGATCAACTTCTGAGTTGGTTCGGAGCAAGTAAAATCAACCCCTTAGCCTCAGCAAACCTAAGTCAAAATTCATTATAGGGAAAGTGCATAAATATTTTTGGAACGGTCCCTATAATCAGTTTTGACTAAGGTGATGCTGAGGGTATGTAGTTGATTCCACATGGTCCAAATCAACTCAGAAATTGCCCCCTCAAATCAAAAATTGACGTATCTCAGCTTTTTCACTACAATCAGTCTTTTTTGACATGGAGAGGGTGGCAAATTTTCGTTGGAATACAACTTTCGTTGTGTTCGGACTTTCTGGGTGACATAAAATGTTCATAAAGATAGAGATTTAAAAGACCTTTTCATTTTCCCTATAATGAATTTGACTCAGGTGCTATTGAGGATTTGGGGTTGATATTTCATGCTCCGAACCAACTCAGAAATTGGTCTCCCTCCAATTGAAAATTGAGGTGTCTCAGCTTTTTACGACTTATCTTAAGATAGAAGGGCGGCAAATTTTTGTTGGAACACACGGTGCAGTGCGTTCAAATGAAAACGAACCACCCTGAATGACTCGGCTGGTTTGATTTTTCTGTGAATTTCCTGAAACAAGTCGATATTTGATTGGAGAGAGATATTTTTTGTTACATCTAACCTACCCTTGGCAGCTTTCACTCCAAATCTTTGATTAGGGGAAAGGGTAATGTTACACCTTCTTGAAATGGTGATTCCATTCTCCATACGACCACGTAATTATTTACTGTCTGACATATCATGTGACGTATTAAAATCGAGAATTATTTAAGAAAATTGCAAGTTTCTGTTGATTCAGAAAAATTTTTCTCTCTTGGTTGAACGTTTGCACATTGTAGCCCTACATTTTCAACTACAAACCCGAAAATTTCCATATGAGAAAGGGGTTGTGTGATACCTCTTTGAAAGGCTGTTCTATTCAAATTCATCGGCGATCGAGCAAAATTTTACCTTTTTCAGGGTGTTACATAATATTATGTCACAACTTGAGAGGATAAATCTACGTGAAATTTTAAGGAAAAGAGTTCATATCGACATAGGTCCGCAAAAGCTTGGTTACGGAGCTATAGTGTGTTGAAATTTTCGGAAAAATTGATTTTTCTCCAAAACTCCTACAGTTTTCGAAATTTGGAATGCAACCTATTTTTTACAGCCTCCATCATTACACGTCCTAAATTTTAACTAGAATCTACAAGGTGTTTTCTTTTCCGGAGCCATGTCCTCTTTTGCCCTTTCAAACTCTTTTGTAGTACGCCACTGATCAGCGTACAATCAATTTTCGTCATCTTCGTTCAATTTAGAAACTTTTTTGACACCTCCAACCTTTCTCGAGAAAAAAATCATTAAACGATTGTATGAATTCACTGAATTGAAAGCACTTCTAATTAAAAAAATGACTAGTAGGCTTTTTTTTTTCATTCATTTATTTATTTTGAAAGTTGCTAAAATTGAACCAGTGACTGCTTGAATTGCTTATTGAATAAACGATTAGTTTTAAGACTTTTGAAGTTTTTGCTGTAAGAAAAAATGGCCAATTTTACTAATTGGCCATTACATATACGGTCTGGCTGACGGAAACATAACAGAAGCTAAGCGATTATATGAGGTGCGCTTTCCAAATCGAGTAACACCAGACAGACGAACATTTTCAAATATCCACAGAAGGTTGAGGGAAACTGGTACTTTGACTACAAATAATCATTCAAAAGGTTCAACTCAAACTATGAGTATTCCAGATATTGAGGAAGCAGTTTTGAATTATATGGATTTGAATCCTTATGTGAGTACAAGAAGAATCGGAAATCAGTTCAATATTTCACATGTTCTTGTTTGGAGTATTCTCCACGACTTTTTATTGTACCCGTTTCATAGTCAACGCGTCCAAACTCTACTTCCTCGAGATTTTCCTTCAAGACTGAATTTCTGCCGATGGTTTTTAGATAAAATGAAAATAGAGAAAATGCTTATTTTGATAGTGAAATAATGTTCACAGACGAAGCTAACTTATCGAGAACTGCTATCTCAAATTTTCACAATAATCATTATTGGGCTGAGGAAAACCCCACTTGATTGAAGAATCCCATCATCAAGAACAATTCTCACTGAATGTCTGGGTCGGAATAATTGGAAATTATTTGATTGGGCTATTTTTTTGCCTAACAGACTAAACGGTCCCGCTTATCGGCAATTTCTTGAGGAGGAGTTACCTTTATTGCTCGAGGATGTGCCACTTTTGGTGAGAAACCGATGGATAGGTCGGGTCGGGCCAGAACCATGGCTGCCTACCTAGGCAGCCATGGTCTGGGGACCTCCCCTGACTTAAATAGTTCAGACTTTTTCTTATGGGGATATCAAAAAAGTTTAGTTTATACTACTCCAGTGAACACTGTAGGAGAATTGAGAAATCGAATAATAACCTCTTATGACACGATAAGAAATACCCCAGGAATATTTCAAAGAGTGCGTGATAATATGCGAAGAAGGACAGGGGCCTGTATTCTTGCCGGTGGAGGACACTTCCAGCAGTTTATTTAGTTTTAATTGATCTTTTTTTAGTTTGATATTGTATAAGTATAAGTTGAGTGTCAGAAGACGAGCTATTAAAATAAAAGCAAAGTTTGGGCATACCTATCGAGTATTTCTATTATTTTTTTTAATTAGCGAATAACATACAATTACAAAAATTCGAATTCAATAATTTGATTGTATGCTGATCAGTTGCGTACTGAAAAAAGTTTGAAAGGGCAAAAGGAGACATGGCCTCGTAAAAGAAAACATCTTGTGAATGTCTGTTGAAATCTAGGACGAGTAATGTTGGAAGCTGTGGAAAATAGCTTGCATTCTAAATTTGGGCTGAATATCTCAAAAACTGCAGGAGTTTTGAGGAAAAAACAATTTTTTCCGGAAATTTCAACACCCTGTAGCTTCGTAACGAAGCTTTTGCGGACCTATGTTTAGATAAACTTTTTTTCTTAAAATTGCACGTAGATGTACCCCCTCAAGTTGTGACATACTGTTTTGTAACACCCTGTATAAGTTACAATATATCACTAAACAATTACAAACGACCCTGATACCTCTTCAAAAGCAAACACAGCGAATAGAGTTCAGGCTGTCGATTCTGAAAATTTGAGTTTAAAATAATCATCAGTCTTATACAAACATTCTTTATTTAAAAATTTCTTGATTCCACAGGAAGTCTAAGCATACAAACAGGTAAAACATTATATAATTTGTAACACAGAAAGTTTGGTCCATTCTGCGACCTCCTCAATATATAAAACGAGATTCATACATTATCTTTGCCTCTGGTACTATAGGAATGAAACTGGCTATTTAAAGTTACTAATTGTTGGCTTTTACGAGCATAGAGTAGACACTCAAGTACAAACAAGCTAGGGAGAGTCAGTATATTCAGTTCCCTGAAAGAATTTCTACAACAATCTCTATAGCCCACTCCACCAACAATTCTCACCGCTCGTCGTTGTATTCGGAAAACCCGATCAAACTCACTGCAATTTCCCCACACCAGGATACTGTATCTCAAATGTGTCTCAATAAGGACGAAATAGGCAGTTCTCAGTACCCTCCTAGACAAAGAGTATGCCAAACTTCGCAAGAGAAATGCATTCTTGCAAATTTTTTTAGCAAACACATCACAATGAACCCCTCAAGTGAGACACGAATCCAAATAAACACTTTTAGCCTCAAGAGCTCTAACACCAAACACAACTCTCTCAGTCTTGTTGGTGTTCATGCTCAATAAATTACCCAAAAACCATTCCAAGGCCCTCGACTCCGTATGCGCAAACTTTTCTTCCGCTTCCACAAAACTATCACTAGGTACAGATACAGTAGTCTCATCAGGAAACAGAATATGAAGGCAGCCACTCAGGTAATCCTGAATATCATTAATAAAGATGAGAAATAATAAAGGACCCATCACAAAACCCTGTGGTACTCCAACTTCAACTCTCTCCTTACCCGAGAAAGGACCACTCACAAAAACGGTTTGAAACCTATCAGTTAGAAATGAGGAAATAAGTCTACAACTATTTGTATCAAACCCATACCGAGAAAGCTTCCTTATCAGAACCGAGTGAGCCACGCAGTCAAAGGCCTTAGTAAGGTCCAAAAACAGAGAGAGTGAATAAAAACCTAATTCAAAACAATTAACTCAAGAACTCAAGAATGGCATCCGCGGTGTTAAGTGCATTTCTGAAACCGAATTGATGCTGTGAAAAAAGCATACTTTCCTCAAAGTAACAAACTATTTGATTACAAAGAAGTTTTTCAAAAACCTTTGAAAATATCGGCACCAAAGAGATAGGACATTAGTATCTCCTTTCTTGAAAACAGGAATCACTTTGAAACCTTTAATACTTCCGGAAAAATGCCATCAGCAATACATTTGATAATAAGATGTGTAAGCGGATACACAACACTATTGATAATTCTTTTTAGCAATACCACGAAGAGACCATAGCGCCAGATTATCGAACAAATGAAAATCATCGAATTTTAACTAATATGTTTGAAGATAGATGGATTGAAACGAACGTGTTTGTGGCTTACAAGGTTACCTGACCTAACGCCTATGGATTTTTATCTTTGGGGAACGCTGAAAGATAAAATTTGCTCTGAATCTGTAACTTCAAGATATGATTTGCATAATAGCCTGCAAAATGCTTTCATGCAGTTGGATGTGGAGGAACTGAGGCAGGCCACAACACAGGGTGTTATGCTTCGAGTAGAACTATGTCTAGAAGTAAATGGTCATCACTTTGAACAATTATTATGAAATTCAGGAGAAGACAGTTTAATTCGTTTTGATATTTTCTAATTTGACTTTGGAAATTCGACAACAATTGCAGTTTCCCATTTTTTTTCTTAATTCATCAATTATCCAATGACAAAAGGACAGTCTATTCACATACAGGAATCTAAGCCGCCTTTGCCAACTTCAGGTACGTACGTAAAATTCGTATTTTCGCCATAACTTGAGAACTTGAAATCTCTGGTACAGGATATGTATGGAGAACTTCATTTAGTTTTTTTACGGCGAATCTAATGAATCAAAAAAAATAAGGGTTACAATTTGAAAAAACGTAGTTTTCGATGTTTCTTCGTTTCGAAATGTGAGGCGGAAAAAGGAGCACTCAGTATACTGACTGAGATTCAGTCGGATATGAGTTATGTCCAGCATGATTTCTTGTTTGCAAAACAGCTTCCATTATTTTGGTAGCTCACGCCGTGCTTGAGATATATAAATTTTTTCAAAAAGCAAGACTTATGTGTTAGGTGTTTTTGTAATTGGAATAGCAAGTGTTATCGAACCAGTCATCAATATACAGGGTGTTCTTTACTGAATAACAAAGTTGGTACGTACTTTCGGTATAACCGGAAGTGCCATTGCTGTGAAAAAATTTTAGAAATAGTTTTACCAGTTGAATCAACTACCAAAATTTCAGAACGAAAGCATTATTAGTTCTACATAAACGTCTAATAGGTCACTCAATTTGGAATACCCTGTATATACCTTATCTCTATACCATGATCTGTAAGTTTTGTATAATTAGATTCATTATTAGTTTTGAACTCAATGTTACCTGAAATGTCGTGAACCTGAAATTTCAATAGCAAAGTTAGCAATTAAATTTTCTTAAAGTAAAACAGAGTAACTATTCGAATTATTATAATACAATTAGCAATCAAATTGTGAATATTTTCTATGGACATTCTTAGTACTTTTGATCATAGAGGTATCTATATATAATAATTCCGAAGTTGATGTAGTGCCACAGGCAAAAGATGCTTACTCAACTCCAATTTCTTTTCTGAAATTGGTTACTAAGTAATTAATGATGAATTGCAATCTACGCTTTCTCATTGCGAGTTGTCGAAGAATTGCATTTTGTAATTAGTAGATACATTGTCTTCAAGACTTGACATAAATATAGGAATATGTTGTTATATAATATCGTTACATCGTAATAAACGATGTTCATCCATGTTTCCTGATCTTTGACATGAATATTATAGCGTATTAGTTGACCTGACAGACGTTGCCAAACACTATTTCAATAAACTTCTTAGCTTTTCTCTAGACCTTTCAAATCCATTAACCAAAAAGCTGAACGAACGGAACAGGAAAAAAACGACCAAACATTTCAGTTATCATCGAGAATAGCTACAAAAAAAGATTTCTAGGGTTCATCCAAATTTTCCAATTTAATTCAGACTGCCATTAATTTTTTTCTCCCATAAATGTCTGTGAACACAACTAAAAAAATCTTTCCTTTGTTGTTTTATCTCCTAAAAATTTATTTGGGACCATCATCGGCATTCACTCGAATTAGAGTATGAATGTCCCCCAATTTTTTTTCTAATGCTGCGCGTTGTGTACTCTGGCATGGTTAAAGAGTCCAATGCGAGAGGCACAGACCCTACCGCACTGGTCACATACAAGATGATTGATATCCCCTGGCAGCAGGTTATTATCGGCTCTTATATTTGCTCGCTCTTTTCTTTGTCGTCGCATCTCAGTGTAATGCGTTCGCCGCTCCTGCACGAAATGCTGCACTCCTTCGTAGGTTGCTCGACGCCTGGCGGAGCGGTCTGATGCAGATGCCTCCTAGTGGAGATCGTTAATTCCACAGCTTTTCAAATTACGTTTGAGGACATCCTTGTATCGTTTAAGCTGTCCTCCTTGTGATCGTTGGCCATTTTTGAGCTGGGAGTACATGATTTGTTTCAGCAGTCTTTCATTCGGCCTGCGAGCGACGTGACAAGACCAGCGGAGTTGGTGTTTCATTATCATTGCCTCAATGCTGATGGTTTCCACCTCGTCTAGGATACTGATGTTGGCAATACTACGGCAAGGTAAACTTTGATCTTGGTCTTAGTGTGGATATCATGGTTCTCAAATATCCTTTGCCTCAATCAGCCGAACGCAGCGCTAGCGCATCCTAGACGATGTTGCATTTCGGCATCGAGTGTTGCATTAGACAATAGGTGGCTGCCAAGGTACGGGGAGTGATTCGTGTTGTTCAAAGTTTCACCGTTGATTGGAATGGATGGTTGGATGACGGCATCCGCATCATCAGGTGCAGGCTGATGCAGAATTTGTGTTTTTCTTAGATTGATATCTTTCGTATGCTTCACAAAATGCGTTCATGATTGCTTGCAAGTCTTCTTCAGAGTGTGCCATAACCACATTGTCATCTGCGTACTGCTGTTCGATGATAGATGTTTCGTTTATTTTGGTTTTGGCCCGGCTCAGATTGAACAGACCGCCGTCGGTTCTGTATACTATCTCCACGCTGGAATGTAGCTTTCCATCCACCTGGTGTAGCACTGCTGCTACGAAAATAACAGGGTGGGAGCAATGAAGCATCCCTGCTTCACACCTGTTTTGATATTGAATGATTCTCCAGGACCATCATTGCCGAGGACGGTCGCGCTCACGTTGTTATGCAGCTGAATGAATTTTTGGGTACAGCCATCCAGCGCCAAGATCCTCCATAGTACCTCTCGATTGACGGAGTCGAAGGCCTTGATAAGATTTATGAAAGCCATGTAACGAGGAAGCCATTGCTCTCTGGCTTTTTCCTGAATCGGTCTCGCACTGAAGATCATGTCAGTTATTCCTCTTCTGGGTCTAAAGCTACAGTGTGTTTCTGGAAGATACTATTCAGCGAGCGGCAGCAGGTCATTGGACAAGATTCTAGCGAGGATCTTACCATCAGCATTGAGGAGAGATTTTCCCCTGTAGTTATCACACAGAGATTTATCACCCTTTTTGAACATTTTCACAATTAGCGCATACCTCAGGTCAGCCGGAACAGTCGCAGTAGTCCACATTTTAATGATCAACTTATGGATATGGTCTTCTAGGACAGGGCCCCCTTGCTTGAAAAGCTCGGCTGGGATTTCATCTAGGCCTGGCGCTTTACAGTTCTTCAGCGCCTTGATGGCGTTGACAACTTCTATGAGGGTAGGTATCTCTCCAAGATGGTCCTGTATCGGTCTGTGAGGAATTGAGTTGAGTATTTGTTCCTCGACTACTGTATCCCTGTTCCGGAGATCCTGAATGTGTTCCTTCCAGCGGGAGGCAATGGAGTTGTTATCTTTGAGGAGTTGGGTGTTGTCCTTAGATCTCAATGGATTGAGTCCTTTAGTAGAAGGGCCATAAATAGCTTTTGTAGCACTGAAGAAAGCTTAGCTATTATTTGTGTCTGCTAGATATTACATTTCACGCGACTTTTCTGTCTGGAACATACTGAACAGAAGATTGAGAAGCTAGCAATATCATCCAGCTACCGTGAATGAGGAATAAACTAATCGAAATTGGGAACGAAATGGATCAGAATGATATAACGTTAGTGATTTTGAATATGAATCGTAGATATCCTGCAGTAATTGTCGCCAGGCGTGGAAATATCCGGTATTGACAGATTTTTGAGAGCTTTGATTCTTCCAAAGGTTTTACATTTTTCATTATGACTCAAAAATAATGACTTATGTTCACGTTAACGAATCTTGCCAATTCAGTACTTCATCATCCCTCAACGAGGGATGATGAATAGATGGATGGAATTGTTGATTTGTTTTTGATGCAGGGCGCGTGACGCGAGTCGAATGAAAACTGAGCAGTTGTTCTAATAGCCTCTAAAAGTCGAAAGGCTGTTTGCGATTTTCGTTTCATACATTGAATTGCTATAATTAGTTACTGGCATTATTTGCTAGTAATTTTGATTACCTATTGTGTGTCATATTACTGAAGCAAAAAATGAAACCTACAAAGAAATTTATTTGAATTATTTCAATCAGCTCTTCCATGAAGTATAGTTCAGCTTGATATAATTGCAACCATTCATTCAACCAAGTTTCATTGATTGAGTAATTAGTTTCCTGTCTGTTACAATCTGCAACATCTGTTCCTCGAGTTATAATCTTCCGACTATTCGTTTCTAGATACCGTATCCCAAATTTCACAGAGAAAACGCTTTCTCCCATCTTTCCTACTCGTTCAGTGTTTGAAACAGTTTGAATCGAGAAATTAGTGAGACCTTTGCAATTTTACGTCACACTATGCAGGGTTGGTAAAAGTGTCGGAAAACCTCAAATTTTATTGTAGTCTGTAGTTTACTTTGATTTTGAACAATAATTATCACCACATATATTTTAACATTTTTCATAACAGCCAGACAAAGATCACTACAGGAAGCAAGAAATATTTTTTATTTAATTTTGAATGCAACATTTTTACGTAGAACTATTGGTTGCACCACTGCATTCCTCGTAAAAAATTGTAAGATGCGCTTTTCACCAATACGTGTTGAGTGATAAACGTGGTAAGAGGTATACTTGAAAACTGAAAATTTTGTTGACTGTATCTATTAGCCCCACTTCGTGAAAACTGCATTTTCGTATCTTTATCAATTTATAAGTTACCATTCAAGGGCAATGAATTTCCTATACAGGGTATTACATAATAGTATGTCACAATTTGAAGAGGTAAATCTACGTGCAATTTTAAGAAAAAAAGTTTATATAAACATAGGTCCGCAAAAGCTTCGTTACAGAGCTACAGGGTGTTGAAATTTCAGGAAAAAATTTGGAATGCAAGCTATTTTTTAAAGCATCCATCATTACACGTCCTAGATTTTAACTGAAATTCACAAGGTGTTTTCTTTTCCGAGGCCATGTCTCCTTTTGCCCTTTCAAACTTTTTTGCAGTACACCAATGATCAGCGTACAATCAATTTTCGTTCAATTTAGAACGTTCTCGAGTGAGAAAGTATTGAATTTGAAGTATTTGAATTTAATGTTATTCGCTAAATAAAAAAGAAATAATAGAAATACTCGATAGGTATGCCCAAAATTTGCTTTTATTTTGAAAGGTCGTCTTCTATGACTCAACTTATACTTATTCAATATCAAACTAACAAAAAAGACAATTATAAACTGAATAAATTGCTGGAAGTGTCCTCCACCTGCAAGAATACAGGCCTGTGTCCTTCTTTGCATATTATCACGAAAGAAGAAGTCTGAACTATTTAAGTCTCGGGACCTAGGAGGCCATGGTTATGGTCCACCTCGACATATCCAGCGGTTGTTGAATGTATTATTCAAGAATTCCTTCTCCACTAAAATGTGCTGGTGTCCCGTCATGCATGAACCACATTATGTTTTTCACCAAAAGTGGCACATATTCGAGCAATAAAGGTAAGTCCTCCTCAAGGAATTGCCGATAAGCGGGACCACTTAGTCTGTTAGGCAAAAAAAATCGCCCAATCAAATAATTTACAATTATTCCGACCCAGACATTCAGTGAGAATTGTTCTTGATGATGAGATTCTTCAATCAAATGGTGGTTTTCCTCAGCCCAATAATGATTATTGTGAAAATTTGTGATTTTTCTCTCTCTAATTTTATCTAAGAACCATCGGCAGAAATTCAGTCTTGAAGGAAAATCTCGAGGAAGTAGAGTTTGGACGCGTTGAATATGAAACGGGTACAATAAAAAGTCGTGGAGAATACTCCAAACAAGAACATGTGAAATATTGAACTGATTTCCAATTCTTCTTGTAATCACATGAGGATTCTAATCAATATAATTCAAAACTGCTTCCTCAATATCTGGAGTGCTCATAGTTTGAGTTGAACCTTTTGAATGATTATTTGTAGTAAAAGTACCAGTTTCTCTCAACCTTCTGTGGATATTTGAAAATATTCGCCTGTCTGGTGTTACTTGATTCGGAAATCGCACCTTATATAATCGCCTAGCTTCTGTTGTGTTTCCGTCAGTACATGTAATGGATATCAGCCATTTAGGCGTTAGTAAAATTAGCCCTTTTTCTTACAGCAATAACTTCAAAAGCCTTAAATCTAATCGTTAATTTAATAAACAATTCAAGCAGACACTGGTTCATCTTTAGCAATTGTCAAAATAAATAAATAAATGAAAAAGCCTACTTGTCATTTTCTAATTAGAAGTCCTTTCAATTCAGCAAATGCATACAATGGTTTAATAATTTTTTGCTCGAGAACGGTTGGAGATACGAAAAAATTACGAGTGTCAAAAAATTTTCTAAATTGAACGAAGATGACAAAAATTGATTGTACGCTGACCAGTGGCGCACTGCAAAAAAGTTTGAAAGGGCAAAAGAAGACATAGTTCCGGAAAAGAACACCTTATAGATTCTAGTTAAAATTTAAGACGTGTAATGATGAAGGCTGTAAAAAATAGCTTGCATTCCAAATTTCGACTGAATATTTCAAAAACTGCAGGAGTTTTGAGGAAAAAAACAATTTTTTCCGGAAATTTCAACACCCTGTAGCTCCGTAACGAAGCTTTTGCGGACCTATGTTTATATAAACTTTTTTCTTAAAATTGCACGTAGATTTACTCCCTCAAGTTGTGACATAGTATTATGTAACACTCTGTATACACTCTGAAATTAAATTAATGGTAAAACCAAATTTATTTCAAAGGAAGTTTTCTTGATTCATCTCAATATATAATTTTTTGTAGGAACAATGGATTTTTGTAGGAGCAATGAATTGATTTTCTTAATGAGATACCTACAGTCAACTGAGGATTCCTTAGCATGGTGTGAATATCAGAATAGAACATTTAGGTGGCATCTGAATCAAATTGAAGTGATAATACAAACTCAAATAGTGATACCGGCAAGCTTTAGCGAATCTGATTCATCTCAGTAGGATAATGGTGAGCCAAGAAACATGAAGAGAAAAATATGTAAACTAACTGATGTAATGAAAAAGTACGTGTAAGCACTCACGTTTCAAGTGTTTTCAAACTATCAATCCTGAAGAACGACAATTAATACTTTCCCATTTTATTCAATTAAAGAACTATAATGACCAGAACAAGTATTTGGCTAGTCTCATCACTGTTTTACATTGCCGACCCGTGCATTCGAAAACCACAATGTGAGGCAGGTCAAATATACCTGCTCGAGGAACTGGATGCAGCCAAACTTCATAGTCACGTGTAGCATGTGCGATACTATCATTTTTAAAACCGCCATCACTCTTCCCAAGACAATCCTGAGAAAAGCACACGAGACTCTTGACAGTGAAGACCAGACATTTTATGATCTTAAGACGAAGCAGAGAAAACAATAACGAAAAAAGTAAAGATGGAAGCAATAACTATATATTACCTAAAGAATCTTCCTACTCCAAATATAACTTCAGTGTTTTACACGTACGACATGAGTGTAGCTCATAAAGGTTCATTTGCATCACTTTTGTGACAATATTTTAGACGTACGTCACCTTGTAGTGTTCTACGATTCTGACAAAATAAAAATTCGTTTTTTTACATTCAACGGTGCATCAACTGAATCGATATGACAGTATCAGAGTTGTGGACATTCATACCTGGAGTGTGACGAAGACAGGAGTCTCTTAAATAACATATACCACTACCTGAAGACTGGAGAGACTTCCTGAGGATTTGTGCATCAAGCTTTCGCCATTCAAGGTGATAAATTGTGCAGATGAGGTCAATTTTCAGTCGTAGATTGCTATTTTGCCTTATTCATTAATGTTGAACTCTCACATCAGAATGCTCAAAATTGAAGAAAGAGAATCACGATTTGTATTACATAAGCTTAACTATTTTGGACAATACCTCAAAGCCGTTCTTGTTTCCAATATGAGTAAATAATCTAAGAGCAAGAAGGTTTGTGGTCACTCCAATGCAAAAACTGTACGTTGGACCTATCAAGACTCCGAAACTTCGTGATTTGCGGCACCTTGCACAATTCTTGGTGAACGGGAACGCTCAATATTTCTACCGAAGACTTCTTGTTTCTGACAACATCGAAGGGACAGAACACGAAAACGTGGAATTTCTGGGTGATCTAACAATAGATGAGCACATTATACGTGAAGGAAAGATCAAGGTCCAACATTTTTCTAGAAAAATCAGTTTTTCCCATTGCATCTATATTTGTAAAACATTTTAATGATGGTTATTTCATTCAAATGTATTTTTTCAATGAAATTATTATCTGTAGTTGAGAATTAGAATTATCTAACCTGAAATATTAGGCAAGTTTGAAATTTGAATTTTGCAGATTTGTAAAGTGACGTTTCGTAGCGCATCAATTGGATTACGGTTGATAAGGGTTGTTGTTTGCGAGTCGCAGGCAAGATATCGAAGGAATCTTTTCAATTTTGCCCATAAAAACTGGACAATACAAGAATGGAGTCAGATACTATTTATTGAGGACTAAAGGTATCGCTTGAGAACAGAAGGAACTTTGACGGAGGTAGGGTGATGACTGGGGCTGAATTCTCTTTAGATGATCGATCTGAGTTAGTTACCTCATTAGCCCTAAAAGTTGGTGCAAAATTTCGTGGAATTGCACAACAATGCTCGACCGCAAACAGCGGGTGAGAGAGGAAATGGGTATGCAAATTTTGATATGGCCAGCCCTCGGCATAGATTTGAATATTATTGAAAATATCTGAGATTAATTATAATGAAGAATCAGTAGTCGTCCGATACAACGGGCGAGTGTGGCGTTCCTGAATGTCCTTCGTAAAGAATACAATGATATTCCTCAAGAATTTATTCAGAATCTATTTAATTCAGTTCCGAGCCAATACAAGCAATGATTGATGGTCTCTAGAGGCAACCCTAGTTATTGACTGTCCCTGTGAAGTTAGAAATAATTTTTTTATTTATTATAATTATGGTTAGAAATAAACGTTGAAGTCGTTTGAAATGGACATAATTTCTTTCAAAAATACATATCTTTGAAAGATATAAAGTATTGAGATAAAACAAGCAAGTTTGACTATTTCAAACCGAATTTCAGCTTTCTCGAATACAGTGTTCAAACCCAGTGCAAAAAATTTCAGTTTTATGTGATACCCCTTGTACTAAAGAATTCATGGCAGACATTTTCTGAAAGTAGGATTGTGAAATAGGAAATTTATCAACATTCTGTTGCAAAAATCAAGAAAATCGTCCATACACAAATAATGTTAAGAGAACACGATCCAACTCTTCGTTACCTTTAAATATTAGTACTTACAATGTTTGCTTTTCCACTAGATAGATAGATATCATATGAGTGAGTGCTCCCTAGCAGCCCGGCCACTGCGACCTAGTGTCCTATTGTGCACACTCTATCCTAAATTTCAACTACGAACTCCATCCTTCTCGTGTCAGCTTGAGATTGCCCAGCTGACTCTGACCCCAGCTGGGCACTCGCACATAACATGTTCCATTGATTCTTGATTGAAGGGTCCTCAATCAATCCTAACTTATTTAGGTGTTTCCTGAGGCGACAGTGCCCCGTTAGTATGGCAGATGAAACTCTCAGTTCCAACCTAGCGAGTTAAAGCCAATTCTTGGCTCTCACAGTGGAAGGTCCACAGATGGCACGTCGAGCATGTCTGAGAGCTGAGAGACTCATCCAGTGCTCACGTTCCGAGGTTAGATTTCGGTTCTATGAGCTTCAGGCCAGTTTCTCAAGCGGCCAATGAGTCCGCCTTCTCATTCCCCTCAATGCCCGATGGACTGGGCAACCATATTAGACGGAGCCTGATCCGCTCTCTTAGTTTGACCAGGGTGGAGTGACATTCCTGCACCATAAGTGACGTACAAGTATCGGATGCCAATGCCTTCAGTGCAGCTTGGCTATCGGTCAGGATTTTTATTGACTTATTTGTTAATCCTCCCTCAAGAAAGAAGTTAGCGTAGTGATCAATGGCGAATATTCCTGCTTGAGAGACAGATCGACTGTTCCTTAGCAGTACCTCAACCGAAGACATTAGCTACAACACCTTTTGCAGTTTTTGAGCCATCCGTGTACCAACAGGGAAACTAAGTAGACGGTCCTTGGAGTTGGTGCATTCCTGTCTATTGGGAAATGATGATCTGGAATGGCCTCTCCATGATGGTTTTAGGTGTTGCTATGTCAGACCTCATACTCAGCACCTCAGTGTCCTCGATTTCAGACTGTAAGGCGCCGGGCACAAAGCCAAACTTCCCGCTTCATTTCGGGAAGGATGATGGAATCTGTAGAAAACCATTCTAGACACTCCTCTTATCACCAGATGAAGATGGGCAAGGACCCAATATCAGTTGCAGGCCTTTCTCTTTTAGAGAGCTTGAGTTGGGATTGCGTGGTCTAACCACCATCACATAAAGCAACTGAAGTTGCTTTGGGGCAAGACCCCATTTTTTCCACAGATCATTTGACATGCCAATAAGGCATGTCTAGCCTTGTGTATTATTTTTCAGGTGCGATTTCCACGAGAGTTTACTATCCAAGGTAATCCACAGATATTTTGCTTCCTCCGCAACCGGAATAAACACCCCACCCAGGGTCGAGGGAGAAACAAATATCCTCCTCTTCCTGGTGAATGGTATCGCTTTTCCACTTCTCTGGATTTAGTTCAAGAAGGATTTAGTGAAGAAAAAGAAATTGTTTTTTGAGTAAGCCTAATTTATAATTAGATTTTCAAGGTTGAATAGAAATAATTCTTGATAGTAGCCATTCCACGATCTCGACAAGAGATGTGTTAATTTCAAACAGAACGATATCAATAATTGAAAGAATGAAATCATACATATTATTTCACTATTCAATGCATGAACACGCATGATCCACATTTAACACTCGCCTAGTTCAATATTCGTCCACATGACCCAGGGTTTTAATATAGTTACTTCTGGAAGAATGGGCCTTTTGTTAACCTGAATAAATTTGTCCAGTAGAAATTATGAAAGCTATTGTCGCGATTCTGCGTCCGCTATCACAGACAGCTTGCCTGAAATAAATCACCTTTTTCTATGAAAAGGTTTTAGAACTCTGGTTCTCTGTCGCCTGCTTCAAGAAAGAAGTTTTGCTCATGTAGGAACTGAAATATATTTCCGTTGAGTTTCCGAGAGACGAAAGGTCAAATGTAACTCAGGATTTGTCAATAATAATCCGAGAAAATGTTGGTGTTATATCAGTAATTCTGTTCTGTATTTTGTGATGTAGAATGTTATTCGATACCTCTCCTTGCTAAGTAATATTCAAGCATCATGAAATAAAACTTAAATCCAGTCACGCTTATTCAAACATGTTGAACATATGTCTATGGATTGACAAATAGAGTGATTATGAAGTACTATTGCCAAGTCATTCCAAGTGAAATTTCCACTTTCGATATCTGTCAAACAAATTAATTCCATTTACGTTCAATTTAAATATAATCGTGAGGAAAGTAATAAGACAATTACTCAATAAAATGATGGTCAAAAATACACAGTGGGAATTTCATTAAAACAAACAAATACTTGACAGTATTTTTGTCATAATACTTCATAGCTAAACATTAAAGATTTTCCTAAGAATATTTTCACGGATTTAATGTACGCACTGTAGATTTACTGGTACTGAACATGTAATGTCATTGGGTGCCAATGTAACGATTTGATAAAATTATACTTTTTATATACACTGCGCCGCAAAATTAACCGGACAGTTAACATTCCTTTCAAACTCAATAATTAACAATTTTTAACTCATCAATCGATCATTATTCATCAAATTGCAGGTTTTTCCTTTATTTTCACTTTCTGTCATCGATTCTACAGAAGTTTGAATGGATATCATGATAGACGGAATAGAAGCAAAAGTTTAATTTTGCCTTGAATTCCTGAACACCCTATGCGAAAATTCATTACCTGGATGAAGTTTTCCTGCGCGAAATTTTTCAACCCCATCTTTTCCCAACAACTTGTTCTTTGAATCATGTTGACACCTGTACTTTCAGGGAGATATAAATTTTTGAAGAAAACTATGCAATGTGTTTTCCAATAACAACCAAACTTTTTATCGGCAATAGCGGTATTTAAATATTACATCAAAATCGAGTTTTCCATCCCGTGCTTCAATAACAGTTGTCACTCTTACAGGCAGGGATTGAATTAAAGTCGCATCTGCCTCTTTGGGTATTTGCTTCCACTGGTTTATCAACGCTTGTTCAAATGCAACTCGCCATACTTTTGCTTGAGGAATTAGGACACTCTAGAATTTTCGGATAATCTATTTTTTTTAACTGTTCCTTGAGACCTTAGAAACGATGTGTTAAAAAATTAGAATCGGGAAAAATTTCTAAGTACACCATTTTCGAATTATAGTACAAGTCGGCCTTTGCGACCGCTCGAAAAAGGGACATAAGGAGTTTAGAGAGGTATACGGCAGATGTTATTGAAAGCATTTGTTTCTCAAGTATTGTAGACAAGTTTTGACTTGTCGAACGATCTTTCGATCTTTTTCATTTAGTTAGGTCCAGCCAAGCATTTGAGAAGGACGTTAGTCGACACACGCTTATTTTTATCGATACTTTTGAGAAATTTCATTTTTCTTCACTTGTGTAATTATTAATTTATTTTTACAATGAGTGATAAAACGATATATAGTGGGAAGAAAGGAGGACAATTCAATGGCAACAGCAAGAGCCAAAAGCTTCTCAACGAAGACCATTGAATCGCCATGAGTTAGAAGCGCCAGATAACTTGGATACCAGTACATCAGCAAAAAACAGAAGCAGTCGCAAGATCTATATGATAACGAAGTTTGTTTGTTTGTTTTTCCTTTAACGTGCCCTATTTCTGCCTTTCGGCTAATGACATGCCGGGGAATTCTGTCACCTCACTAACCCGAGAATTTTGCCGAACCCCTCTCGTGTCGAGGGAAGGGATCTTTAATGTCCAACACATCTCTGTTAGACAGGACCGACAGCTTTACATCTCCTCCGAAAGATGGACACTCAAGCGATTCCCAGAATCCGAAAAGTCGCACCGACTTTGTGGGGATTGAACCCAGGTAACTCTGCGTAGGAGACGAGCATCAAATCCCATACGCCACCGAGCCGGCCATGATAACGAAGTGAATCAAGCGTTTGGTTATCGCATAATAAACTTAATTAACGTATTTCAGCTATCTCGAACATTGGAAGTGAAATTCACTGAAAGTGACAAGCGCGGTTTGTGATTCAAATTAGTAGTGACCTGTGAGAATTGTGAAAAAACTGAGATACCGAGTTGTTCATTTGTTAACAGAGGTTATGAAATTAACCGTAGAATTGTACTTGCCATGCGATTGCTTGGGGTTGGTTGGCACAGTATAAGAAAATTCTGTGAATTTATGGAATTTCCGCAGTGTACTTTTCACTCATTCTATGATAAAATTGTCGAAGGGATGTCTACTGCAACCAATGTAATTGCAAGAACAGTATGATGAGAGCTGCGAAAGAAGAGAAAACCATTTCTTGTGAAAATGGAGAAAAGGTAATCATAATATCTTACGATGGTTCGTGGAGAAAACGTTGATTTTCGTCTTTATATGGGTTAGTGACTGTTATTGGCAGCATCAGTGAAAAATCGTTGACTGTATAGTGAAATCAAAATACTGTAAGTCGTGCGTATATTGGGCTCAGAAAGAAGATACAGATGAATATGCTGAGTAAAAACGAATGGGCACCCGATTTCGTGATTTGAAGAAATAAGATGAAAGGACTCGGTGGAAGGGGCAAATTAACTGGAAAACTATCTATTTATTATGGATTAGCAATTCGTATAAACTGTCAGTTGAGAACATGTGAAGCAGTATATGGGTTACACTGCATCATAAATTATATACTGATGACAATCCATAGCATGTCCAATGTCCTATTGGAGAGGATTCATAGTGTTCATGGCAAAGGGCTTATGCCAAAATACTTGGATGAGTATAAACATAAGCCAGAACTACCAATATAAGTCTACGAAGTTATCAAACCGATCTATGAAGGACTGACTAGTGAAAATCTTTTAACTCGATGCATCGGCGGTTACACACAAAATAGTAACGAAAGCTTCAACTCGACTGTGTGGGCATTGAATCCGAAGTCCACTACGAGCGGTGAAACAGTCTTGGATGTGGCTACAGATATTGCAGTTTGTGTGTACAACGACGGGTTTTCTTCAATTTTACACATTATGAAGGCAATGGACTTGGAAATCGGACCGAGAAGCTACGAAATATGCCTGGAAATCGACAAAGAGCGTATAAAGCACGCAGAGAGATGGCTGTGTGAACGAGTAAAAGAGACTAGGAACGTTTCAAATCCAGCAGAAAAGCAAAACAGGAGCAAGATAATAACCTGGAAGGCCAATTATATGGAGCAGACATCGCAGAATAAAGGCATTGAAACATAATTCACGATTTTCTACTACTCAAAATTTCAAACGCGTTTATCTCAAAACTATATTCTTCAAGTTGGCCGGAAACATAACTCAAACAATTTTCAACCGATTTTCTTGAAATTTTGAATATATCTTGAAAAGCACATTCTTTATTGAGGTACGTAGAGTTTTTTTCAATCACATAGTTCATTTGTTATTAACAATCTGATGGTTTTAAATTCAATTTTCACTTCCCACTTTGGTGTGCCATTTTGCCAAAAATTACAATATCGAAAAAACCTACGTACTTCTCTAGCAGTTATTGTGTAGAATTGACAGAAAGAAAGTGGTTCATTATAATTTAAAAACTACAGGAGCTGTTTGTCCGGCCGTGGAATTCGAGAGAGCGAAAACATCATCAGAAAAATGCTGTACAGCCGCCATTTTCAATTAATCGCTCTGAAAACGTTTTTGTAAATAGTTAATAATATATAAAATGAATACTTTCAATTGGAATCTCGATTTTTTCAGTATCTTTAGAAAAAAATGTGAAAAACCTATTTTTCCCCTCTACAGTGGCCTAACCCTTCTCTAGCGAGAAGGGGTTAGGTTAGGTTAGGTTAGGTTAGATGGTTTAGGTTAGGTTCAATGGTTTTCGAAGTATTTGAGATTTTTCGAAATTTGATGACTTTTTGATTTTTTTCTTCTTTCGTTGGGACTTACCGATTGTGATTTTGCAAAAACTATATTACTAATACTTCATTCCTGAGTAACCATCGTTGGGAAACTCTGAATTCGATACAGGGTGCACAGCACAACATTTCCGATTCTGCCTTTCTTCAAGCCTCATTTTTTAATTTTTCAAATGACACATACTGTATCTTATATTCTGTAATGATCGGTTATTTTTATACCCATCGAACGATACCCATGTTCTCTACACCTATCTTCAACGGTTTCCCATATTTCTCGAATTTTCCGATACTTTATGTCTCAATATTCATCTCGAAATGTTTTCCTTCGTTTTTGAAGAGGGTGCATGTCACACAAGACAAAACAGGAGTTTGTATCATGTGCTACTCAAAACATCAGTTTTGAGTCGAAAACGATTCAAAATCTCTGCATGGATCGATGCGAAGGCGATGGAAATGAGTTTTTCATGGACTTCAGTTTAAAAAAAGGAGTGTTTGGAGAAGTTGAAAATTGTTCAATTCGAGCCTATTTCATATTTTCCTCCTTGTAAACTATTTATCTTTTCCTGTGACGGTATTCATAAGATTTTTCCAAATTTATTTATTTTTTGCTCATATAACTATTTCTCGAGAAACAGATTATTTCAATGGAACAAATATGCTTTGAATGAGTGGTAATGTTTGACAATGGAGAATATTACTAAAAATCACGGAAAAGAAGAGATTGCATGAATAATTGAAGCAATACATAGAAAAGTTACAAAAGATGTTCAAAATGGCAAAATTCTGCTCTATGCATAAATGTATTTTCCTTTTACTGTTAAAACTGTGGTCATTCTCGAATTTTGTGTTCTTGAATTCATTAGTGTTGACAAAGAAGAAGGCCTTTACAAAATGGAGTATTCTCGGAAGAATGAGTCGATATAATTCTGACCATTGGAGAAGCTATGGAAAACTGTTTGTTAGTTGAAAGACTCTACGCTGCAAAATATCCGGACCGAAACATCCGAGAAAACAAACATTCGAAAAATGGCTACGACAATTCCGAGCCACTGATAGTGTGTCAGATGAAAAACACCACCGACAAAAACCAATTAATGGAAATGAAGAAAATGAACTTATTGTTCTAGCGTCTGTAATAGAAACACCAAGTACAAGTCAACGGAACATTGCTCAAGAAATAGGTCTGAGTAGACAAAGTGTGGGAGAATATTGAAATATCATGGTTTTCATGCATATCACGTTGGAACCCAACTGTCACAAAGAGATCATGAACGACGTCTCGAATGGACATATGTACCTCAATTTTCTGGTCAACGATTTTCCAGAGCTGTTGGAAAATGTGCCACTTGACATTCATCCAACAGGATGAAGCTTCTGCGCACAACAGCCAACCAGTGAGAGATGCTTTGAATGAGAATTTTACAGGAAAATGGATCGGAAGAGAAGGACACTGGAATTGGCCAGCGAGATCGCCAGATTTAACGTCCCTCGACTTCTTCCTGTGAGGACATGTTAAAAAGTTTATTTATCATACGCCGCCAACTTACTGGAAGATATGAAGAATAGGATTATAGAAGCTTTCCAGACAGTTACGCCTGAAATGATGTTAGGAGCAAACGCATCTTTCGAAAGGAGAATACATTTACGCATAGAGCAAAAAGGAGGCCATTTTGAACATCTTTTCTATTATTTCTATTGCTTCAATTATTCATGCAATCTTTTTTCTTCCGTAATTTGTTGAAATATTCTTCATTGTCAAACATTTTCATTCAAAGCATATTTTTCCATTAAAATAATCTGTTTCTCGATGAATAGTTATATGAGCAAAAAGAAATAAATTTGAAAAAATGTTATGAATACCGTCACAGGAAAAGGTAAATAGTTTACAAGGAGCAAAATAAGAAATAGGCTCGAATTCAACACAAGTCCACAAAAAACTCATTTTCACCGCCTTCGCATCGGTCCATTTTCAACTTATAGACTTAAAACTGGTGTTTTGAGTAGTACATCGTACAAACCCTGTTTTGTCTTATCAAGTGACATGCACCCCTCTTCAAAAACGAAGGAAAACATTTCGAGATGAATATTGAGACACAAAGTATCGGAAAATTCGAGAAATCTGGGAAACCGTTGAAGATAGGTGTAGAGAACATGGGTATCGTTCGATAGGTATAAAAATAACCGATCATCATAGAGTATAAGATACAGGGTGTGTCATTTGAAAAATGAGGCTTGAAGAAAGGCGCAATCGGAAATTTTGTACTGTGCACCCTGTATTAAATTCAGAGTTTCCCAACGATGATTACTCAGAAATGGAGTATCAGTAGTATAATTTTCGCAAAATCACAATCAGAAAGTCACAACAAGAGAAAAAAAAAAAGTCATCGAATTTTCGAATTTGAATGTTTTCGAATCGCCATATTTCCGGTATTAACCAAGATACATCTATGCGGTTTTCATATTATTCTTAGACATATTATAGTCAAAGACTTGGGTCTAAAAGTTTTTCATACGATCCTCACCTTCCGAATAGTGGAGGAGGGGTTGAAAATTTTCAAATTGCCTTATCTTCGGCAGTAACCAATATAGATCTATACAATTCACATATCATCCCTAGGTATATTTTTGTCCAAGACTTTTGTTCGATAAGTTTTTCGATTCGTCTCGTAATTTCCAAAACGGAGTAGTGGGGGGGGGGAGAGGTGGTTCAAATATTCAAATCACCCTATCTCCGGGAATAACCAAGGTGAACTTATCCGCTTTTTCTACTATCCTTTGGCATGTTATTGTCAAAAACTCTCTATATAATCCTCAATTTCGTAATGGGGGCGGAATAGTTTGAAATCTTCAAATCGCCATATTTTAAGTGAGTCCAATATATATGCGAATTTCATCAATTATCCTAAGGAATATTGTTTTATTCAAGGAACAATATTCAACCTTCCGTAGAATGTTAAATATCCTTCCTTGATGGAGCTGGTTTTCCGATCCACCCTCCAAATTCACCGTTAACCGGGGCCACAGAGAAGTGGTACGGTAAGGCCAATTGTCATGAATAGGAACAATGGACTGCAGTTTCGGTCTTATTGGACCTCGTCAGCACTGCCCACCTATTCAAAACAACCAGTCCATACTGCCCCTACTTCATCTCAATCCGTTGGAGCGCAACGAAACATGCGTATGTTATAGCGCCCTCTAACGGACCGACACAAAAGCTACCCACACCACCGCGTCACGGGTAAACCAGAGATGAAGTAGGGGCAATATGGACTGGTAAACTAAATCTACTGTGCCTGTAGCTTCTGTCGAAAGGAGATTTATCCTATGGAGATTTTTTAAAAAGGCAATAACTGCAAACAATGAAAATGTTTAATTTTTTCTTCTGTTTTTCACAATGATAGAAAAGTTTTTAGTAAATGAAAGAATTCAATGTAAAAAATGGAATAAATGCCAATGAAATGAAAAATTACAATTTCCATTTGCACTGTCGATCAAAACTGATCACATGCGACACTTGAATAAGTGTTGTGTCTCTTAGGATATCATGAATTCTTGAAAAAATAATGGGAGAAATCACATAAAACATTCGGAAAACACGAAAAACTGTGTAAAAACTAAATTCTTTGTTGATTCAACATTCAGTTTGTAAGTCAAGCTTCAAGATCTCCGGAAAAATGTGATATCTGTACGGGACGTCCGTTGGGTCAGCTAGTAGTTCATAATCTTTACTCCTCATTAACGAAGAATGCTTCCCTAGCCTAGCCGCCTGGGATGAGAAATGCAAAGAAGAGATAACTTAATTAAAAATCTTAATTAACTGAATGAAATAAGCGAAAGTTGAGATTTGATCTGGGAACTATGTACGACTAAAAGGAAAATCGTATATACTCAATTTGATAGTTGGGTGGAGCGAAAGGAAAGCATGGGAAATACTCGGGCACCATGTGAACTCAGTAATCTCCAATTTACACGAAATAGAATAATTAGAAGTAACACGAGCGAGTAACAATGAAAAACTGGTCTGTTTAATCATGCGATATGTGAAAACGCATATTTGCACACAACTGAGAATGAAAGTGATAAAAATAACATCATTGTGTAGCTACGAAAAAACAGTGACATTCTTGAAAGATATTAAATTAAGTTGTTCTCAAATGAATATAATCATCGTCAATATAAATGAAAATGAAATGTTGTTTCTTGTACTCTGAATTAGGGTATCATGGAAAGTTACAGTGGATGAGCTGGTCGAAAAATTAAATAATTCGGAAAAAAGTGAAAGTAGTTATAGGGTCTGAATCTTTCATTATAGCGAAAAAAAATTCTCTTCGGAATGCATCAACAAATTTCCAGTTTTCGAATTTTTTTCTGTATCCGTACTGAAAAACATTGATTCTTGATAAATTTCATGATTCTAGATTTTCACAGTCTGGTATCAATCTCAACTAGATACCTTCACGCATTTCTGAGAGAGGGAGAATAAGTTTATAAATAAAAAAATAAACGAAAACTTATGTTTTGATTTATTCTTTCAATCTTTGAATCAAGGTGTTTATCTGATAATAAGTTTGCTCGACAATTTGATGCATTGTAAATTAATCATTATGTGCTGATGTAGTTGAAACTTAAAAAAAATTCATGGTGTACATATTGCAAGAAGGTGTAGAGCTGGTAAGCCTTTATTCAAAATCAAAATTGTGCCCGAACGGCTGCAAGAATATTCAATCAAGACATCTTAAACGTAATACTCGCCATAAGTACGTAATGGAATTGATATAAACATTTATTGAGACGGGTTCAGATATGGTTAAAAAGGGAGCCCTTTGGAATAGTGAATGATGAGCCGATGTTGCGGTATTGGAGCATGTTCAACTTATATCTAACATGCAATCTGTACGACAAATTTCTGCAGCTTCCGGTGTTAACCAATTTAACGTTCTCAGAATTTTATATGAATACAAGTTCCATCCGTATATTTAAATGAAGTCATGAAATGAATGATAATGTTTGGATCCAAGGCAAGAGTTTTTCACTGCATAGAGAGGTTAACCGACAGAACTCTAGATTTTGGAGCGATACCCATCTATATCTATTTCGAAAAACCCACATTTAATATCCGTAAAAAGCTAAATGTTTGGGTAGTCATTTTTGGACACCACCTAATTGGACCTATGTTCATTCTTGGTAATTTGAACGGCGAAATTCATCTCGAAATGTTGGAAAATGCAATTGATCAATCAATAAAACAAAAATTAGAGAACAATCCCCTACTGTTTGTACAATTACAGAACTTCCCCTCACTACGTCGCACCAATTTGCCAATACCTCAATTTGTAATATCCTGATCGTTGTATTGAAATATAAGGTCCCATAGAGTGGCCTGTCTGATCTCCTGACCTAAGCGCTCTAGGCTTTTTATTGTAGGGTCCAAAATTTTTGTGATTCAGCCTGACAATTTGTAGGAGCAGCGCTAGAGAATTAAAGAATAGTGTCGCCAAATAACTCCAAATATGCTGGACCATGTTAAAAACGATTTTCAGTCATGATTATATTATTATATGGAAGTAAATGGAGGACAATTTGAACATTTCATTTGAAATATTTAGATTTCATTTTTTAATTGTAAACAAGATAAACTATAAAACCTGCTATAGTTTGTTGAAAGCCTTTCAAAAGATATTACAACAAAACCTACTTTACTCATCTAAAGCCTCAAGGTCAGTGAATTAACTGGTAAATATACGCAGGCGCTAACTACCCTTGAAATAAAAATTGATTTGTTCTCCCTCTTTTTATTTTGTTGAGAATAGCCAAAATATTCAAGGTGGCTGGATTAAAAAAATGATTTTTGCGAAAAAGAATCATCGAAATTACATTTTTCATACTCCACTGTAAAGAGGCTTTGACGAGCTTTCAATGAAGAGCTATTCAATTTTGAGGGGTTGCTCGTTAAAGCCTTAGATATACGACAAAAGATGTCCCCCAAACAAAATCATAGGACGTGTTTCGGAAAATTTTTCCAATCTTCATAGGATAAGAAATATACAGTAAACTCGTTTGAGATGGAGTACCCTGTAATGAAATAAGGGCTAGGGAACCTAAAAATTAAAATGGAAACCTCCTTCTCCTTCCTTCTGGTTCCGGAAAATATCTCAGGAAAAATGGGATAAGCTGCAAAATTAATGCAATTATTTATGTCATAGGTTTGTGTCGTTCCTTTCTGCTTTGAAAATTTCTTCATATAACTCAATCGTTATGGCTCTTCAATTCCAAAATTATGAGAAGTATGTTGGAATGTTATATACATAATGGGTATGATTCGGATGCTGGGGAGGAATCTTATTTCAATAGATTCCCTGAAAGGAGAAAGCCGAATAAGTCAATTACAAAAGATTGAATGACAATTTAATTGCTGGAGGTTCTTTCAGAGCACAACGGAGCAAAACATATGAAATTTAAGATAGAGAAGATGCTATCGTAGACTTTTAATGAGCAGTTGCAGCCGAATCTGAAATTTCAAGCTATTAAACGACAATTGAAACTGCCATTTCGAAGATAAGGGATCTCAAAATTCTCAAGGGGAATAAATTCAGAACCTACAGGATGAGAAAATCGCAGCATGGTAATAACCAACGTCTTTTACCTTAAGAAAACAGAAGAAAACCCAGAATTTCATCGAAGCGTTATATGGATCGATAAAGTTCGCATTACAAGTGACGAAATTTTCAATAGGCGCAAAGAGCACTGTTGTTCGGATGTAAATCCCAAACGACAGTTGAATAATCAAAGCCAAGGGCGATAAGGTTTAAATTTGTGGTGCGCTTTGTTAGATAATCGTGTATTGACATACAGTATTTTTGACAACAACATTATAGATAAAAAACATAGTGAAAAGATATTTAGATAAATTTCATTAGGGCAATGAAAAAACATATATTTTCAGCGTAATGGTCCACCGCCACATCAGAAACGTACCTTATTCCAACTGCTTGACTGGAATTGCAGTAATCAGTGAATATGAACTAGGAGACCTGAGGCATGGCCATCTCGTTCCCCAGATCTAACTCGTTTAGATTTGTTCCTCTGGGGGCATGTTTATAATGTATTGTATAAACAAAAAACGAATAACATAGATGAGCAAAACAAAATTCTGGGATTTGTTTGGAGAGTGTGGGTAACATTCATATAGGAAACGCATCAGAAGTGTTGCCAGGACAGAATTGGATTTTTCAACAACGAAACTATATGTTCTGAGAAGTGAACACAGAATTCAATGAATGGGATCTCTGACGCACACAGACTGACCTCTTCTACCATAGAATTGTGAATATTTGCTATGTTCCGAGTGGATAGATATGAATTTACGACATTTTTTGAAAAAGGCATTATTTATTTATTTATTTAATATATGCATATGTAACATGACATACATTGTATACATACATGATTGAACGGTACTACCCATTTTGAACTCGGAATTGAACATGCAGCAGAATGGTGCCAAAATAGGTACACATTAACTAAGCAGTTAGACACAAACAAAATGAACCATCTAACGGAGTAACTTTTTTACACTTCTTGAAACTCAAAAATGAAACTCCAAAATAATGCAAATTAGAAGAAATACTATTACCCAAAGATAATGCCCGGTGAAGAAAAAAGTGTTGGTTCGGACCAAATCAGTATAAAAATGAAAGAGTTGCGGGAACATAGTCTAGGTACATCGAAGTCAACACGGCTGAGCAACTCGCTACAAATAATTTCACCATTCAACAACTTATAGAGCATGCTCAGATCCGCACTAGACCTTCTCGCAAACAAGGGAAGATCCAGTCGCATCCTAAGTTGAGTATAATCAAGTTGATTCCAAGGACTGTATATTTTGTATGCTACCAAGCGCAAAAATTGCTTCTGCACACTCTCTAGACAACTGACATAGCAAGTATTGGAAGGGCTCTACACAACCGAGGCATACTCGAGGATACTTCTTACAAAAGAACAATACACAATTTTAAAGGTGTCAACAGAGAAGTTCATACAATTCCTCTGAATAAATCTCAGCAGCCTGGAACCCCTCTTTTTAATATCAAAAATATGTTCCCTAAACAATAAACGGTAATCCAAAGTACCACCAAGGTCTCTTATAGAACTCACTCGATTCAACATACTGCCATTGATAGAATATTGATACAACTTGATACTCCCTCGAGAGAACGAGATCATATTACATTTCGATAAATTAAGATCTAGTCTATTAAGCTCACACCATACACTGAAACGGTTGAGGTCATCTTGAAATCGCGAAGCATCGTTCTGACATGACACGGTTCTATAAACTTTTAAATCGTCAGCAAAAAGTGACAATTTACTATGACGAAACACTAAAAAAATATCATTGATGAACAAGATGAACAGGAGGGTTCCTAAATGTGACCCTTGGGGAACACCAGAAGGGATGTGAAAATATTCTGAAATGAAATCACCATAACGAACACAAAATTTACAGTTGCGCAAGAAGCTACCCAACCAATCGTGCAATGCACCCCTCAGGCCCATCCTTTACAGCTTGTCCAACAATAATGTTATATTAACTCTGTCAAGTGCTTTTCGAAAATCAGTGTACACCGCGTCAACGCTCAAATGACTTTCAAGAGATGTGATATCGTCCAAGAACAGAATCAAATTTGTAACTGTTGATCTTCCTTCATAAAAACCATGTTGTTCATTAATAACACAAAGCAAGCACATCCATGACAAAAACCGAGATACCAATTTATCAAACAATTTAGGAATAACTCCTCTATAATTGGAAACTTCCTGGCGATCGCCAGATTTGAAAATAGGCAAGATAGGTAACTTTGTTTCCAAATAGATGGAAACACGCCTGCATTTAAAGAGGAATTGAATATACGCGTTATAGGAGTGGTCAATGCACAGATACAACTCCTGAGGAGAACAGACGGAATACCATCTGGACCCAGGAGTGACTCTGCTTCAGGGCACCGATTCCCTCAAAAACTTCCACAGGACTTGACTGAAAAAGTGAGCGAACAACCTTACAATGTTATCCCCTGCGTTAACCACCCTGTCACCATGAAACATTCTACCCGGCAATTGACCATCGGAGGCCTTTAGATTATTAATGTATCTCCAAAACGTTTGTGGATCTGATTTTATTCTAGATTCAGCCTGTAATACATAGTTCTCATGACGCTCTCTAGTTCTGATCTTACATTGAGCTCGCAAATCCTTGAAGACCTGATAATCATGTAAAGAATTAGAAGATCTGTACCGTGCATAAGCTTTTTTCTTAGCATAAATTAACCTTATTAAACTTTTATTAAACCATGGCGGATAACGACCACTTTTCTTCTTCTTTTTTGAAATAAATGACTCAATACCCGAGTAAATAATGAAGTAAAAAGTACACAGAGCACCATCAACGTCACTAGGTTCACAAAAATTAGTTGAAGGAATTGATATAGCAAGTGATATATATTTGGAAAAAAATCCTCTCTATTTATACCAACATCTAGAGATCTAGAATGTGAAAATATTTTTTACCAAACTTCACTAGGATTCGAGATATCGTCACATTTCGAAATCCCGATAAATCCAGAATTCCGGAATAACTCGAAAACTGAAAAAGAAAGCTGAAATCCGTTTTTACCGATGAGTTTTTTCGAGAATCGAGCTCGAGAGAGGGGATTATTTTTTCTATCTACATGCGGTAAGAAAACATCGATTTGGTCCACTCTGTACGGTTCATATCATTATTCTCCTAGTTTTTTGCCAATATTATACGATACATGGCTTTTCTAACGTTTTTTATTGTGTGTCATCAAATAAACAATCAAGAATATTTTTAATTCAACTTGATTGAACTTTGCACATTTAAGATTTCAGAGATAGTGGGCATTGTGTAGGAGGGTGGTATTCGCAATATATGTACGACTGATTACTATTAACATCTTCGTGAATAATTTTGATGTGAACATTTCCAATATCGAATTTTTTTCGTCAAAAAGTCCTCAACATGTATGAAAACTTTAAACCACCTACCTCCACTTAGCATTTACGCAATAAACGAAAATTTCATTCCTAAAATAATCAAACGTTTTATGGTCGTCTTCGGTATCTTTTAACTTCGAAACTAGCTAGAAGAAACTAATTGATCATCCTGATTTGTCAACTTTATATGGCCATAAGATCTTCTCTCGAATATTTTATAATACTCGTAAAAGGTTCTTGAGTCATTTCCTGCCCATTGATAGCTCTCCGTATTTATTTTCACTTGACATTTAGATTTACCTGCTTTCAGAAATCTTAACGTTCAATTCTCTAAATGCGAGAATAGCGACGAGATAGTCTAAAGCGATTCCACTTTTCAGGAGAAGAATTTGAATTATATCAAATGATAAATAAAAGAAAATTTGATTAACACCTAATTACTATATTGATAATGCGTTTCGACGACACACCGCCTTCATCAGACAGATACAAAATGAAACTAAACTAAGGTACAACAATTTATATATGATTTACAACATTGGATTGAAAGTGAGTAAAACTACTCTAGGCCACTCAAAGAACTAATATCTAAATGACTCAACCGGAAACAAATTAAGGAGGATTATTGCCGAAATCAACTTGTTCATTCAATATGTTGGAAAGTTTATATCCATTGATTTCAAGGGATTCCCAGAAATTCAAATCAAGTTTTTTATTCGATAAAATTTGGTTGAAATTATATTTTCCTCAATTAAATGGTTCGCTCTCGGGAGAGCTGCAACTCCTTGAGTGCGCGTCTCCAGGTGGCGGATAGGGTTACGCCACCCAGATATGGGTGGTAGGAGGAAACCTCTCGCGGACCAAACAGGTAGTGGCGTGTGTTCAAGATTGGGCGGCCACAAACAGCGTCTAACTCACAATGGGTGGCTGAACTGCACTCACCAATCCGCTTGGCCAGCGTGGTGTTTTAGGGCCAAAAACCCCTTTATACCTTATGACAATTTCCCCAAACAAAAGGCCCTTAGTCCCCAGCAGCAGAATAGTCACACCAACCAAGGCAGCGGTAGGAAGGATGAGACTGAAGAGGGTGCGAAGAATCACTGTGTAAGGCCAGGCTGCCATACGA
Source organism: Cryptolaemus montrouzieri (assembly GCA_013387265.2). NCBI lineage: Eukaryota > Metazoa > Arthropoda > Insecta > Coleoptera > Coccinellidae > Cryptolaemus > Cryptolaemus montrouzieri. The sequence goes on along the minus strand of JABFTP020000001.1, from coordinate 69,394,911 downwards.
CGATGAACATAACAACTTATAATGCTAGATCAATATCGACGGAAGATAGGCTTGAGGAGTTGATGTTTGAATTGAATGAGATAAAATGGGACATCTTAGGCTTATGTGAAACGAGAAGAGCTGAAGAGAAATGTGAGATATTGCAAGACGGACATATATTTTACCAAGCGAAAAATACTAATGCAAGGCAAGGAGGCATAGCATTCATTATCCATAAGAAACTCGCCAGTAACAGCAAGGTGCTTAAAACAATTTCTGATAAAGTAGCCTATATAATAGTACGAATAAACAAATCAATGTCGCTCAAGATCATTCAGGTGTACGCTCCTACTAGCAGCTACGATGACGAAGATGTCGAGATATTTTACGAAGACATATCGAGAGCCATAAACGAAAACAGAGTGAGCCTAATACTTGTGATTGGAGAATTCAACTGAAAAATAGGCCAAAGAAGGGACGAACAAGAAACCTTTATAGGTCAACATGGAACAAGAAAAGCTCTATAATATAAACACCTTTTTGGAGAAGAAAAATAACAGAAAATGGACATGGGCTAGCCCTGTCGGTAAAACTAAAAATCAGATCGACTATATTCTATCAAGTCAAAAACACATTGTACAAGACGTGAACGTTTTGAACAAGTTCAGCACTGGTAGTGATCATAGATTGATTCGGGCCAAAATTATTATTTACTATAAATTAGAACGGAAAAGAAGAGGCATCAAACAAGTTCGTATGCAAATCGACCGACAAAAGTTAATCAACTACCCTGAGGATTCTCAGATACAAGTGAACAAACAACTTGATACGAAACAGCTACAACAAAAAACAATAGACGGTATGAACATGACCATTGTTAAAAATCTAAACGATGCAGTTAAAAGCTATTCTTCGAAAAGCAAAAAAGGAGATAAGTTCAGTGAAAAGACTAAAAATCTCCTCTTAAGAAAAACCTGCTCTCTCAAAACAAAAGAAACACTGAAGAATACCAAGAAGTAAATAAAGTAGCACGAACATCAGCAAGGGAGGATATACAGTTGCATAATGAGAGAATAGCACTACGTACTATTGAAGAATTCAAAGGCATAAAAGTATTCAGAAGAAAGATGACAAGAAAAAAGGAAATGATAAGACTCAAAAGATCAAATGGCATAATAACGGAGAACAGAGAGGAAATACTCAAGACTGTAGAAGAATTCTATAAAGATCTCTCACCTCGAAAAAGACCAGTGACTTGACTCAACAAGAAAAAGATGTTAGAGTACTCAATGTCGGTTCTGAAGATATCCCGCCAATAACTAGAGTTGAAATGAAATATTAAAGCACGGTGGCGAAAAGCTTCTTGATGATCTGGGACACTTTTCAACAAATGCCTGGAGGAAGAAGACATAACAACCGACTGGACAAATACGCTAATTACTCTATACCACAAGAAGGGAGACACATAGCAACTAGCAAATTATAGGCCCATTAGTTTATTGTCTCAAACATACAAAACATTCTCCAAAATCATAGTGAACCGCCTAACACCAAAATAAGAGTTTTATCAGCCAATAGAACAGGCCGGTTTCAGAAAGAATTTTAGCACCAACGAGCATTTACAAACTGTGAGAAGTCTCATAGAGAAATGTACTGAATATAATATCCCTCTCTGGATGGCTTTTCTTGATAACAAGAAAGCATTTGATACAATTGAATTATGGGCAACAAAGAAGCTCTGAAAATCTCAAGAGTTGACCACCGATACACAAGCCTTATCAAAAGAATCTACGAGCGAGCCACCCTACAAGTACAACTTCATGATGTTACCAATAAAGTGAACATAGAGAGAGGTTCCCTTCATATTACAAGTTGATGAGATTAATTCTTGCGGGTATGTTGGGTTTTACAATTTTTTTTCAGTCGGACTCTCAGCTGGGATACCACCGGGTTATGATCTGATTCCATAGGTGTCATAAAAAAAATTCGCAGAAGGAGCCGAAGGCCAACAATGAAAGCACCTATAAAATGTTTTGATGATTGGAAAAAAGTTGGCACATGTGTATCGTTTGAATTTGGGAGGCTTTTACTTGGTAGAATTCCATTATCAATAATAAAAAACAAGTACTGTGTTTTAAGGAGCTACAGAAGCTACGGTGTAGTGAAACGCGTTACGAATCGCAATTATTAAGTAAAATTCCTTAAAACACAGTACTTGTTTTTTATTACATGTGTATCGCTTCAAATGGAACATATTTTGAAGGAGATTCAATAAATAATGAAGTAGATAAAGATTTTTGCGTTTTATTTCAAATTTCCGGATACTATTTTGTCACAGTGTACACCTGAAATTTACTTGGGGCCGAGATGGGCATTTACCAAATCCTTCTACCTGGGTCTTTGACCGAGATGAGCACCATCGGAAAATATATTAGATAAAACCATTATAACTGTGAAATGGAAACATCGGTGATAACTGTGGATAGGTACGACATATTTTGTTGTTTCATTTTTCATTTTATTCGCTTATTTTCTGTCATGAAAACAACTGAATTGAAAAAAAATCTTGAAAATTGAAATTTTGCTTGAAGCTCTGTCGATTCTTCTAGTTTTTCAATATTTATCACTGATCGATTTTGCATCGATAGTTGAATTTGCGAATTGAAAGTCCTTTAAGATTAACCAAAAAATCAACGAAACTAATAGTAAGAGATTTTCATCTCAGATGTTGATGAAAGCTGTAAATTTCTGCGGTGATTATTGATAAATTGGGAAATATTCAACATGGCAATTTGCGAAAGAGAAACTCGATCATTAATCGAAATTGAAATTCTCAAGCGATCTGTGATATCGCATCAAGAAACACGTTTAATGAACAAAAATCGTTTCAAGACGCGATAAATAAACAGATGACTCGAATTGGTACAAGAAATATCCCAGAGAATAAAAATATCTGGCAATACGTTTAGTTTATTCAAATACTTCCTAATCCGCCCAAATTTCAATGAAATTCAAGATGTTTCTTTGATATTCTAAACTCTCCAAGCAATAGAACGAAATTTGTGATAGGATTTTCCTGAAAAACTCTTGAACAATTATGATTTTTGAACTTGTCTGAATTGTCCTGCTCACAATGTTACGAGTTTTCTTCCTTCTTAAAACTTTTTTGAGATTTTAACGAACAAAACAAAAAAATTAAACATTCTTATTGTTTAAATCTTTAGTTATAGATTTGAACTCAAACTAAAATCCCACTGTCCATTTTTCTGTCCATAAAAACCGAATTCGGATTACTGAGAACTATTTGGAATAAAAAATTCGCCAAGTAGGTCAAGCCGTTTCAAAGTTATACGCTTCCTAACGAACAGCTCTTCATTTCGTTTATATAGGTGGAATCGAAAACTTTTCTATGCTGAACGCAGAGTATGTTAACCAATATCGAGTGCCCTTCCCGATCTCCTGACCTAAACTCTGTAGACTTTTTGTTGTGGGGACATCTTATGTCCATAATTTTTGTTACTCAACCGGAGAATTTGGATGATCTGCGCCAGCAAATTGTAAATGAGTGTCGCCTAATAACTCCAAATATGTTGAACCATGATGGAAACAGTTTTCAGTCAAGATGGTATTATTGTATGAAGGTAACTTGGATCATATTTTTTTATTGTATACATGATGAAACAATAAAATCTTTTTAAGATTGTTGTGGTTTGTAAAATAGTCTTTCGAAAGACGTTACAGAAAAACCTACGAAGAAGATTCGTCAAAATTACTTTTCTCATACAATGTTGACAGAAGTGTTCGGAGAGCTTTGAAATAAGCTATCACGCGACCCCTATGCGATATTCCATTTGAAAAGGTTGAAGCGCACCCTCCTAATGGGTTGAAATTTATTTTCCTCTCATTTTGTTGATTGACTGAGGAGTAGTCATCAGAATATTGCCAAAGACAACCCTCTGATAGGATTATAACTCATATATCCTTCACACTTTGTGAGTGGTTCATAATACGGCTTCTTTCTGAGCAGAGGTGATGATCGACATGTCTAGTCCAGTTTCTTGCTGCCGATGTCTTCGAGGGTTTGTGACGTCAACGATGTTACGCCAGTTATCCTGCAGTGGTCGGTCAGTGACAATTGTGTTGTAGCTGTACAGATAGTGGCCTTCGTCTTCCATGCTGGTCTGCTGCTGATACGGATGATTTTTGATTTAATGTTGATGAGATCTTGATTCAATCTAATGTGTTGGTGGCGTTATGCCTATTCATATAGTCTTTTGGTCTCGGAGAGCGATACTCTAGTCTCTCTGAGCAATGTATATAATGATATGAAAGAATAGTACGATCAGCAGTATGCTTCTAGTGTGCTCTAGTTTGTACAACCTGGTCCTCTCACGTTCGGAATGTGTAGTAGTCTGCAGTGAGGTGAATGGGCGACTCTCTATCAGATTCTAGCCATGCGATTGAGCCATCCATGGCAAAACGGCGAACCATTATCATTTTAATATTATCCACTATTTCAATAAAATGTGGCAACAATATTTTAGAGTCCCGGTTGACACAAGCAGACATATGAAAAAATCCTGAGTATAAGAATGCTACAATTTTTTCTTAACCCTTAACTGACGTTGTGAGGTCCCTGGGACACCCTGTAGGAAACAAAGGTGTATAATTTCGTAATTATTAACTTTATCTACTGGTGGCGCTCAGTACCTTCATATGGTGCAAGTCTCCTCGACATACTAGCGAAGCACGGCGTTCAGTGCATCGGAAGTATTCGAAGGTGGAGGTTGAGTGTCCCTGGGACGTACAACGTAGTTTGTGTGATTTTTCAACTTCGATGGAGACATAAACTTCAAAGCGATCAGCCCATCCAGATTTCGAGAAAACACTCCTTGAATGGTGTGGGGAATGTGAAAGTGACTTTTCTGACCAAGATGGAGGACAAGCAGTACCAAATGAAGAAGAATCAGCAATATTGAGTAATCATAGTTTTCTGATAAAAACGAAACGAATCAGAGATATTTGTATAGAAAGAATAGATATAAATGGTCATCAACTGAACCATCACGTAACACCAGAACACCTGCACATAATATAATAAAAGTTCCATTTCCAAGAGGAAATGCTCAAGATTTGGAACCATCAGAATCGTGGCAGAAAATTTTTTTCAGGAGATTATGGATATAGTTGTGCATTACACAAACATAAAACTACGGGAGTATCGTGACAAAGAAAGTAACGATAATCGTACTGAATTCAGAGATACGGACGAAACGGAAATCAATGGATTTTTGGGTCTCCTTTTGTTGACGTCTGTGTTCAAATCAAATAATGAAGATATCCAAGCTATTTTTGCCACATATCGTACTGGCAGGGAAGTATTCAGATTAGTTTCTTCCGCGCGCCGTTTTTCCGTACTTTTGATGTGTCTACGATTTGATACTCGGGAAGAAAGATAGAAATTATTTCAAGACAATTAAGCTGCAGCAGTGTCACATATTCTGAAAAAATTCAACCAGAATTCACAAAACTCGTTTTCACTTGGAACAAATTGCACAGTCGATGAAATGCTTGTGGGTTTCAGGGGGCGATGTAAGTTCAAGATGTATATTCCTTGAAAAACAAAAAAAATAGGGCATAAAACTTCAATGTCAGGCAGATGCAAGAAAGCACTACGTTTACAATACGTATATTTGCTGTGGAAATGAACGGATGCCCTGGAATATATAACACCTGAGGAAAAAAGTTTGCAAAACCCACCCAAGCAGTTCTTCACTTATGAAAGCCAATATTTGGAAGCAACAGAAATATTATTTTCTCTTCGAATTTGGTGATAACTGGTATTCATCTATTGAACTTGTAGACATTCTGCTGAAGAATAAACTAACATACGTAGGAACTATGAAGTTCCAAAAATAAAAGAGGGAGAAACTGATTGGATGCTCATCTAAACAGGAAAACGAGATTTATCGAACTTGTATTCAATTGAAAACAAAAACTAACTTGATTATTACAACAATTGTTCAAAATGACCTCCGCCCACCTCCATACAGTTATACAGACGATTTTCGAACTCTCTTCTCACATTAGCGAAAACTTCAGGAGTCAAAGTCTGCATTCTGTGATAATCCTCATCCGCAGCTCCTCCAGGTTTTCTGGTCTTGTGGCATAAACTTTAGATTTTAGATGGCCCCACAAAAAAAAATCTAGGGATTTAAATCTGGTGACCTGGCTGGCCACTCAACAGGTCCTCTTCTACCAATCCACCTTCTTGGGAAATTTTCGTCTGAATATTGGCGCACCCGAGCATCATAATGCGGAGGAGCACCGTCTTGTTGAAAACGCATTTCGTCCTCAGAAAGAGTTGGAGCGTTCTGTAAAATTTCTGTCAATCTAGGATGTATGTGTTCCTCTAACAACTGTAGGTAGCCATTTCCATTCAGATTACCCTCAATAAAGAAAGGCCCAACTAGATGATTGCCAAAATTCCTGCCCAAACGTTCAACTTCTGAGGCCTTTGCGTGTGGGCCTCTCTAAACCAATGAGGATTCTGTGTGTCCCAATATCGACAATTATGTCTATTCACTTCACCACTGAGCATAAAGGTGCTTTCATCAGAAAAACAGATGTTATTCAGAAAATTTGGATTAGCGTTTATTTCACTTAGATTTTCACAAAACTGTAAACGACGATCTGGATCATCTTTGTTTATTTCATGCACTAATTTTACCTTGTAGGGGTGAAATTTGTGATGTTTCACGATTCTATGGACAGTTGTAGCTGATACACCAGTCAGACGAGATAGTTTTCTGATCGAAGTAGTATTCTCCATTTGTAGATGACCCACTACTGCCACTTCCGTTGCCTCATTTCTGACAGGACATGCCACTTCATGTTTTTTGTTTGCCACCGAACCCGTAGCTAGGAATTTGTCAACCAAATATTTAACGTACTGGTGACTGACTCCCCTTTCTCTTTCAGGATGGTTCCTATCGAATATCCTTGCCGTTTCTTTGGCACAACTGTTATTTCGAAAATACGTCGATACAATTTCGACCCTTTCCTCAGTGGAATAAACCATTTTCAGATTAATTTCAACTGACGAACAACAACAATAATGAGGAACTGATCTGAATAATAATAATATTTCATTGCAAAATGAGAAATAACAGATGACTGCACGCCAGATGGAAATGAAAAAATGTGAACATTTTCAATGCAGAAATCAGCTTTATTTCTTCGTAATTGATGCTCAACACATCGTACCCCAATACTTTTAACAGTTTCGAATTAATTTTAGTTGATAATTTCAAATGACGATATTGAATTTTTCGAAAGCGACATCCTGTATGGAGAGCCGAACTGAATGAAATGCTTTAATCATTCTGGAATTCAAAAACTTTTCTGAAGATATGCCACTTGAATTATTTGTATGATTTTCAAGTTGGGGATGCTGAATGGAAGGGGTTGATTGCAAAATTCTATAACCACACAAGAAAGTCCTATTCTCGGATCAAACATGTTCTCGTATACCGAAATGAACCAGTTTCAAAAGTTATTTGGATTTTCAATGTTCCTGCTTCGGGACACCCTGTATGATGATTCTGAATTTCGAAAATACCAAATTCGAAGAGAAAATTGCAGTACCTTTCCAACGAGGTGCCACTTGACCTATTATCGATCGAATGATTTTTGAGTTGGGGATGCTGGAAATAGGGGTTGATTGCACCAACTCCAAATTCACAAGTGTAGGTCGTGTTTCTAGACCGAGCATAAACCTGCGCTTGCATTATGCCAAAATAAATCTATTTCATTTAGTATTTGGGATTTCCAGAATTCAACTTCACCCTCGGTTGGGACACCCTGTATGTTAATTTAAAATTCTAAAATGACAAATCAAGGTGGAGAATTGACAGACCTTTTCAGTAAGGTGCCACTCGACCCTTATTCCTATGATGAATTTCAAAGTTAGGGTTGCTGGGGGTAGGGGGTTGATCTGAGAAGTTTCGAATTATTTCGAAAAATGCTCCCCCTCGAAACAAAAATCGACGTGTCTTGGTGTTTTTCGCTAATGTTACTCATTTCGGAGTTAGAGGGGGGGTCAAATTTTCGTTGGAACACACTGTATTTGCTGTGGAAATGAACGGATGCCCTGGAATATGTAACACCTGAGGAAAAAAGTTTGCAAAACCCACCCAAGCAGTTCTTCACTTAAGAAAGCCAATATTTGGAAGCAACAGAAATATTATTGGTGATAACTGGTATTCATCTATTGAACTTGTAGACATTCTGCTGAAAAATAAACTAACATACGTAGGAACTATGAAGAAAAATAAAAGGGAAACCCCTCGGGAATTTCTGCCTTCTGAATCTAGAGCTGTTAGATCGACATTACCGGAAATCAATTCATATTACAGTAGAACAAAAGGTGTGGACTCAGTTGACGAGAAATGCTCGAAATATTCTTGAAGCAGGAGAACAAGACGTTGGCCGATGGCCTTATTCTTCCGTATTATCGACGTGAGTGGCCTGAACGCTTATATAATCCACCAAAGCGTTTCAAAAACGCTGTACACAAGATTGCAATTTCTGAAACTTCTGAAAAAAAGGGCAAATAACATTCGCATCCCAATAGAACTTAGACAGAGCGTTCATAGAGTCCCAGAAATTCAAAATGATTCCGATACGCTGCCTAGAAATGCAAAGAAAGTGTGTTATCTATGTGACCCGAAACTAAAAAGAAAGACAAGTTACCTGTGCAAAATATGCAAAAGAGCTATTTGCTTACAGTGTAGTGCAAAAGTATGTGTAACTGCTAGAATGACCTATTGAATGTATTTCATGTTTAGGTATTGCAGAAATTTTTGTGAAAGTACCTTGAAAATTCATTCCATAGAATACGTTTCAGTTTAGAATTTCAATTTATGTCATTTTTTCGTTAATTTTTCTCTTCGTTATTTTCAATATTCACACAACTTTGGGAGATATTTTCCTCATTTCGAATATTTTATTTTTTTTTGTTGTTGATTTGTTACAGTGGTTGCAACTATTGAATATATTTCTACTACCTTGTCATGTTTTCTTTGAATCGCAATAAAAAGATTTTCACAAAACTAAACAAAGACAAAAATTTTAGCATTTGAACAAGTTGGGGTCCCAGGACAACGCAGTTAACGCAAAATATTGGCACCACGTCGGTTAAGGGTTAATTTGATATTGGATTTGATTTGTGTTGAAATGAAAAAAAATTTCACCCACAGTTTATTTTCTTCTAGAATACCTTTCCTCAACACGGTTGCTCAGACAATTTAAAAAGAAGTGCAACAGTCCGATTTCTAGAATTAATCATTTATATCTTTTAAACTCAGTTTTCATAACTTTTTTTAATAATTCAATCTCATTTCGTCAAGTTAAATATTCAAACAGTTTGAAATTCGAATCAGGAATCTACAGGTAATGATACCAAATGAAAATTATAGTTATACCCGTAAGGTGTCACTGCTATTGATCTAGGTTGTTCGCCGGTTAATTGTGAAGTCAGTACTTGAAAGAAGATCGTTTTCTCGTTTCTGTGGGACAACGGAAAACAGTAACTCATTCTATGTTTCGTTTCCACTTTATTGTTGTGAAGAAAATAATGTCGCTTTTTTTATTAATTTTTTTGAATATCAATAGTTTTTTGATAGAACCGAGTCTATATAAGTTCGGAATTCATTAGATTCTTTCTCTTTTCCATTTAGAAATCTTTGGAATCATTTGTTATATTATTGGAGCTGTGTTGTAGCGATTGGAGTGAAAAATTTGCAGAAATTGAAATTAAGTATTTATTGATTTTCTGGATAAATTCCAATCGTCTGAGGCGTTATAAGTAGTCGGTAATTTTGCCGGATTTCCTCGACAACCAATTCAATTAGCGAGTGGAGAGATTTCGAATTTTCTTTTGTAAATTAACTTAGAACGATATCTGCTATTCCAAGGGTTAGTCAAATTCATTCTGTTCATTTTAAAAATATATATTCGAGAGATATGGTATTGTTATAGATATTTTTTTTTGTTCACTGTCAAGATATTTGAGTTTTCATCTTTATGCCAAATCTTGGTATCTTACGACTGGGGTAACCACGTCTTTAGGGAAATAGTCTTGCCACCTAGGGCAGTCACGTTGCGAACGATATTCAGCCAAACAAGTAACCTGTAAGCTGTACGATACAGGAATACCAGAAAACTGATGTAAAACGCCAAATCGAATCATCCTGGGAATTAAACTCATTCCTAAAAGCTCAGTGTTTCTCTTAATCATCAAATTTTTCTTTTCTATTTTTTTTAATTGTTGACAGAGCTCTATCATTGAGTTTCGCTTTGTTGAAAAGCTCAGATTATTTTAAATTGAGATTTGTGATTTTCATATTTATCTTGTAATAAAGCTTGTTGATTGAAGTGATGAGTATTATTCCTAAGGCTATATCTAGGACCTAGGTTCTAGACGAAGATCTCACACACTGAGATTAAGGGACTCTGATCTAGCTAGGCAAAGGTATTAATAGGTGTCAATTGTAATTTTCTTAAACTAGCCTTTCTATAATTTAATCTCATTACGCGTCATTAGTTAAGATTCTTAGTTCCAGTAGAATTGAAATATTTCTCCAATTTTAGATAAAATTAGAAACAAAACCATTACAGGAGTCAAAATTAAAAGAATGTAAATAATAAAAAACAAGTACTGTGTTTTAAGGAATTTTACTTAATAATTGCGATTCGTAACGCGTTTCACTACACCGTAGCTTCTTCTGACGAATGATTATGCAGAAAAATATAAATGAGAATATAACTATGAATGTTCTTGAGTAATTGAAAGCTTATTGGTTGCTTCTTCTTAAGTGGTTATTTATGACAGGTATATCCAATAAAATTAAGGAATAGATTGCTCCCCGAAAAGATTCAATAGAGGTGAAGGGCTTAAATCGACTTGTTCATTGATGAGTTTACCTGAGTGTTTGTATTTATTTATTTCTAAAGTTTCCCAAAGATCTACCTTCCAATATTTATTATCTGTATGCAAAATTTCAAACTGTGGGTCGAAAGAATGATTATTTTCTAAGAGATGATTCGCGTAATTTGAATCTGATTTTTATTTGAAAAACTGCGTTTATGTTCCGATATTCTAATATTAAAATTTCTATGTGTTCTACCAATGTAGAAATTATCACAGTCATTGCAATTCAATCTATAAACACCTGATTTATTGTTTTTACCTGGTTTGATTTTATTATTTTTATATATTTGCCTAAATTATTATTAGTTTGGAAAGCTATGTTGAAATTATTGCTACTTAAGAATGATTTCAGTTTCTCACTTGTAATGCCAACGTAGGTTAAGGTGTTGAATTTTTGTTTCAATTTATCGACAGGGTAAACTTCATTCAATGCGATTCTACTTTGTTTTTATTTTAAATATTATTTATTAGTTTGGGATTGTAACCATTATTTTTGGCTATTTGTTTAATCAAATTTAGTTCTTTGTTGAAATTTTCTGGTGATAGCGGGATGTTAATCAATCTATGAATAAAACTATTGAATGCTGACATTTTATGTTGATATGGATGACACGACGAGTAATGTATTATAATATCTGTATGTGAAATATGATGTGAAATGTTAAAAGAATGTGGTCCACAACAAATAAATATTTGAATACCCAACAAAATATATTCTTAATGTTCCTAGTCGATGTTCCGAATTTGAAGGAATTAACTAAAGTGGTTCTTAAATAATAAATAAAAACAATTTTCCCGGTGCCTTCGTTGAAGGGTTATATCACCCTTAGGAAACAAGGAAACATTGATGGTTTGAAGTTATGTCACTGTATGTATTCAGTAAATCGAGAATAAAAATGGAATTCTAATACTGTATTTTTCCCTAGCAATCCTACAGGGTATGGCAACCTCTTTTGGTGAAAGCACCGATCGAGAGCTATTCTACTCTTCAGTATTACCTTAGTCGCTTATGCTAAAGTCCCCACTACTCGTGAAAGGTTTCTAGAAGCACATGTTATGTTTACATTCGTCATTGTATTGGGATCAACCAACACGTTTAGATCTTATTATTATCACTTGTGAGATATTTTTCAATCAAGTCAGTCAATGTAAAGAATGAAAAAATAAGTTTAGTAATATGTTCAACAAATTTTTCAAGGTTTTCTATCCCTAAAGACTTCATACTAGAGTTATTTTAGTATGCGCAGTGGTGATTTCTTCTTGAGTGACAATTTTGAGGTGTTTTTGGTGAAATGTTTCTCGTTAAATTTTTAGTGTTATTACTAACAATTTCCGGAGTGTTTTGTGCCAACGATAATGAGGAGATTGAGACGGATACCGAAAGCACGGAAATAAGGGACAGTCGAAAATACGCTCCTGAGGTAATTGAAATTAATTTTAATTAGTTTTTGAATGAAGAAATTATGACAAATAACAATTATATTCGAAGGTGTGGACGAAATGTGTTAACATTTCGAATTGAATTCCAAGAATTTTACATATCTTTCTTTCTATGATTATACCCTCTAATTTCCACCATATTCTCTTCATCCAATTCTTGGATAAGACGCTTCTGAAATTAAGGTATAAGGTGGCGCATTGAAACTTTAAAGGTTAAAGGTTCTGTATTGAAATGAATAAATGAAAATTAGCTCGAACACGTATGCCATATTTCTGCGAGGACATACTTTTGGATTTCAACACCTTCCCAGCTCAATCCTGTGAAAAAGAGTCCAGAGGTTCCGTAGGTCGTCCAGAATGATCTTATCTCCTAATTTATCTACCTGGACAGTGATCAACCAGACTTAACCTTACAGGAATCGAATATTCCATGGGTACCTCATATTTCTTGAAAATGTCACCTTCTGGCCGATAATGGTTATCTTCTAAGGCATATATTAAAGCAGATTGAATATCGCTTTCCAACAAATCTAAGTTTATTTCCAGGTAGAAAATACAGCCTTATAATAGGCTCTCCGAAACTTCCAGTTCACACATTTAATTTTCCAGTATGTTGTCTATGCATAACACCATGAAGGAAAACCCTATAAATATCAGAGTTGGGATCTAATTCCCGTATATAAGTATGAGACAAGTATGTACTGGGATTTAATGCGGTATAAGGTGTTGCGACAGCTCTAGCAGTGTCGTAATTTCTAAAGAAAATATTATTTCAGACAGTAATTTATGACCAAATTCAAATAACTAACAAAATTCACTTATCGCCCTTGCGAAAAACAAGCAAATAACAGCAAGTTTTTCGAAGAAAGAGTGAGAATCTAGAGTATTAGAGTATTTAAATAATCAATTCTTATAATTTGATTGAGGAGGTCGTTACTTGATGAAAATCGATATACATATTTTCAATGAAATAAAACTAAAGTATTTAGATTTTTACTAAATTAACAAAACTATGACCGGTTTCACCACACTTTGGCTTCATCAGATAGATACAAACTAATGAACAGAGTTATTCCTTATATATTAGTCTTATTTCCTACTTAATATTACAAGAGGTATGTTGGAAAACCCATCGGAGTTGCTTACTTTATGAATTGAAAAGATTTAGTAAAAGAGAAGGATTTAGATCTAATTGACTATTAAGTAACCTACCTGAATTCTTTTCTTTGTTGATCTCTAAAATTTCCAATAGATTGAGTTTTTGTCTGTTATTTTCATTGTGTAAAATTTTTAAAATTATCATTAAAGTTTTGGTTTTCTTCGAGTAAGTGATTAGAATAATGGGAATCTGATTTATGATAATCAAAACTACGTTTGTGCTCGGATAATCTAACTTTGACATTTCTGAAAGTTCTAATAGAATATAGAACTTTCAGAAATTTCAAAATTAGTTTTTGAGAGATTGAGTTAGTTTTACTCAATCTTTTCAATTCATAAAGTAAGCAACTCCGATGGGTTTTCCAACATACCTCTTGTACCTATTGTAATATTAAGTAGGAAATAAGACTAATATATAAGGAATAACTCTGTTCATTAGTTTGTATCTATCTGATGAAGCCACAGTGTGGTGAAACCGGTCATAGTTTTGTTAATATAGTGAAAATCTAAATACTTTAGTTTTATTTCATTGAAAACAATTCTTATATACAGGATGTTTTCTAAGAACGCAGACCTACTTTAGGTGGTGATTCCTCAGCTAAAATTAGGAAGATCTGCCAAATAATTAGTTTTCTTCTTCAAAAAACCAATCAGCTTGAAATTGTGTATCTCAATTTAACAAAGGCTTTTTATGTCAGTATTTTTCATTCATCCAACTTTTCTAGAAATAGATGAAATCTATAACCCTTTCTCGTTTTTTATTTGAATTTTTTGGTATAGTATAATTTGACCATAGAATATTTATTTTCTCAAGCATCATCTTATTAGAAAACCTTTTTGTCTCTTGTGTTTCTGCCGAAAAATGCAAATTTATTATGATTTCACAAGTTATGTAAGAAAGCAAATTTTTCAGAAATTCGAAATCGGAAAATTCGAGTTGGCTGGTTTTGCAATCATTGATTTCCTTTAATGAATTGTTGCAGAATGTGATTGCATTTTTTGTATGGAAGAAAAATTTAAAGACCACAAAAAAATGCGATTTTATGGAAAAACATCAGTCTTCTATGCACATTTTTGCTGATAATTCTATATAGCGCTATCTCATAAAAAATGTTTGCGATCAGATAATTTTGGATCCTATCGAGAATGTATATACTTTCCTTGGAAATCGAGAGATTAGCGTTTAACATGGTCTCCACCAGAAGTAGGACTTTAAAATTTAACTTTTAATTTTTAAATTACCCCCGAAAACTTTCTTTCTCATGGATAGAAATTCACGAAATTAACGAAACTTGAGATATAAAAATCAGGGTTTTTTCGTTCGTTCTAGTTACTCGGAGTTCGCGTTACATATCTTTGACGAATCAGATAATTCTTATATATCTCCAGCTTTCATCGGCGAAAAGAAATCATCACTCTACTTCTTCTCATCGGACTATTGGGCAATTTACATCGACCAGATTGTAGTCGACAATATCGGAAACATAAAAGCGCTTACGTTGTTACTCCTCTACTTCCTCGAAAATTCAAATAAGTGAGGTTATATTCGGTTGTTAACCTGATCGTCACTACACGATTGAAGTTATACTACGTATTAAGAATAGGTCGGTTGTCAACGTGTCCGTTTCTATCAAATCGAAGCTGACATATCTTTCATCGGTTAAGGTTACGCTAAAGGTTACCGCTTTGGTAGCTGCACGGTTAGTGAGCAAGTATGTAGGAACATGCATGGTTCGAATTCGGGTTCAAGTTATGGATGTTGTCCTTGAAACAAAAAAGTGAATTTGACAAAGACATACATTGAGTTTGGCAAATGGCTACTGACTAAACCCATATGCCACCGAAGACCAGATAACTTGTGATCCAAAGTGATTGCACGGTCTAGGTGAGTGGTTCGGAGTTCACTATAAACTGTAGGTCCATGGAAAAAACAAACAAAAACAATGCTATACGTAAGTGGGAAAATTTTGAACTTTACGGAACATAGAGTTATCAACCTTGAATATTACGATCGAAAAGGTAATAATTCCAGACTTCAACAACAAGCACTAGGAACAGATGGACGGACTGAGACAGTCCAAAGCTTTACTTACTGGAATTTAATTCGCACAGACACGGTAACCATGAATACCAAGGTAACTATAAAGAATTCCCGACGTTCAGGCAAGCGCCATTTTATGTAGGCTCATATCGCGAAAAATATTGAATATAGAATTTTTTTAACTTCACCAATTGAAAGAGCGATGATCAATTGATATAATACGTTTATGATCAGATAATCGATTTTTGGACGCTAAGATCCTTTCTTCGAAGCGCGTTACATACATTCTGTCGAAAGTACCAGGAATTGGTGAAAGAAAACCAAAATATGTATTTTTCATCCAGATTTATTGTCGCCTTCAAAGCAGGCCCTTTCCGATATAATACATTTACGCCAACGAATAACCAATTATCAAAACATTTTTCAAACGCTTTTTCCGGAATCGACTTCAGTTCTCGCAGCGAATTTTCTTTATGTCTTCTATCGATTCAACGGGTACTTCGAAGTGGTTATTTGGGTTTTGGAAAGAGAAAAAAATCAGCCCGAACCAAATCAGGTGAATATGGTGAATGTAAACGCCGCATAACGATCAGTTAATATTTTGATGGACTTTGACGTGTTTTTTTCGGTTTCGGTTCAGTTGGAAGGAGCCATTCGAAGCTTGTTGACTGGTTTGCATGTCAAACTCATTTCTCATAACCAGTTGCAGGATCGGAATTGACTCGTTCTAGAGCAGGGGTTCCCAAACTGTTTTGTACCACGCCCCCTCTGGTTATTTGAAGACCCCCCACGCCCCCTTTTGTACGTATGATGAAAATTAAAACAAGTATTACATGAGAAACGATTATAATTACTGATACAAATTTTAACATTGTAACACAGATACATTTTCAATTTAAGGAAGGTAAAGCAATAGGCCTACCTACTTACAAAAACAAAACATATAATATAATTTAGTGAGATGGGTGCGTTTGCATGTTCTGGATAAGTTGACAGATCCTGGGTTGAGTATTATACAAAGCACAGCGTAGGTCACTTTCGACATCAATTTTTTGCGGTACTTGGTAACTTAACCAAAATGAGGGCTTGTCCATTTTTTCAAAATCGTATCTTGCAGCAGAGTCATTTTTTTATTTCTATTCCCTCCTCTTGCAACTCTTCTGGCAGCAACTGTATGTCCATGTTGATAGCTTGTAAAACTCCTCTGACAAGTAAGGAAAGTACCTGCTGAACTCCTCCATGAGGTTCTTCAAATGGTCAATTATTAAGTTTTTCAAAAGCGGTCCTTCAAAAACGTCCTCAAAACATGCTTCTTCTGAGACTGACACTACTTTGTTGAAACTTGAATGGTTGCTGGGGTTCATTGACACTTTACGTATCCAAAGTTGAAGTTTCTCAACGTACATCTTGATGGCATCCCGATGTGTTACTATATTTGAGTCTGCACCTTGCAGTCTCAAGTTAAGATTGTTTAACGTGTCGAAAAAGTCTAATAAATAGGCCAAAATCACTAGGTAACTGGGTTTTTTGAACTCTTCACTAAGCTCGTTTTGTTTCTGCAGTGCCAAAAACGTAATCACTTCATCACGGAACTCAAATAGTTTTCCCAACATATTGCCTTTTGATAGCCATCGTACTTCAGAATGAAAAAGTAGCGTTGCGTGGTCACTTCCTAAATCTTCACAAAGACTTTTAAACAGTCGAGTATTTAATACACTGTTTAAGCCGGCTCGGTGGCGTATGGGATATGATGCTCGTCTCCTACGCAGTGTTATCTGGGTTCAATCCCCACAAAGTCGGTGCGATTTTTCGGATTCTGGGAATCGCTTGAGCGTCCATCTTTCGGAAATGTAAAGCTGTCGGTCCTGTCTAACAGAGATGTGTTGGACATTGAAGATCCCTTCCCTCGACATGAGAGGGGTTCGGCAAAATTCCCGGGTTAGTGAGGTGACAGAATTCCCCGGCATGTCATTAGCCGAAAGGCAGAAATAGAGCACGTTAAAGGAAAAACAAACGAACAAACAATACACTGTTCTTTACGTAGTTGACTACTGTAATACATAGCTTTAAAACAGCATTGAGTTCGTTTGGAAGCGTTTCTGCTGCCAAGGCTTGGCGGTGAATAAAACAATGAATCCCAACAACGTCAGCATTCTTCTGGTTGACCAACTGCACAGTCTGAGCGAGGACCGAGCATTGAAGGAGCACCATCTGTGCATGCATCGATAAGTTTTTGCCAAGAAAGTTCGTGTTTCTCAAAAAAGTCTGATACTGCTTTCACCACATCTACAGCTTTAGTAGTGGTCACCAGTTCAGTAGAAAACATCAGTTCATCCTTCATTCTTTCATTTTCAGTGAAACGAACATATACAATCAAATGAGAAAATGGCTGGATAGCAAAAAACGGCGATTCTTTTTATTGCATCAACCATCTGGTTTTTAATGCCCTCGGCCATATCATCAATTCGGCGTTTTACGGTGTTGTCTGAAAGTGGTATTTATGATAGCTTTTGCCTACTATCCGTTCCAAGGACAACATCGGCTGCACGGTTTAACAAGCGTTTCACCAATAGTGTGACTTTCCTTAGCAATAAGAAGAGATAATTCATAGAAAGCTCGCGGCAACACTCGCCCCACACCAAGGCCAAACGGAGGTATCGGTACACACGGCCGTTGCCGACGACGGGGACGGTTTTGAGAACCTTGAACTCCTGTGTGCTTTGTAGTTTTAAAAACTGTAGCCTTTTTTGATAAAGTTCATAACTTTATTAAAACTTTACAAAAAAAAATGAAAACTAAGACTTTATTTAAAAGATTTAAGGAAATTATTTTTGTACTTTTTTCATTTATTTCATTTGTGTGTCACGCCCCCCCCCCTGGACTTTCTCCCCCAGTTTGGGAACCCCTGACCTATACGTGATTCGATTTTTGAAGAAAATTCAGGTCTTTTGAAACTAGTTTATGCCCAAACAATTGTTTGAAATGGTACGAATTGATTTGTGAGACACAAAATGTTCATTGCATAACTCTATCAAACTTGACGATAGATGATTTTCAATTACTATTTCCTTTACTTTATCGATGTTAACTTCAGTTGAAGCTGTTGATGGCCAACCAGAGCGAGGTAAATCTTCCACCCCATCTCGACTCCTGTTGCAGGCACTGTACAACTTATATGCACGTGCTTTTGATAAAGTCGATTCAACGTAAGCCGTGTCAGTATGGAAAACAATTGTGCCAACTTAGCAACAACAAAAATTTTGACAATCGTTTCAAGCTAATTTTTTAAATAATCAATTCCTAGTAGTTTTTTGACAGAATGTATATTGAAAGTTGTTGGTTAACATCCAAAGCGGACAAGTCCATGATCTACGTGGAAGGACAGACGTAGATAATTGTACGTGCATCTCCTTCCTTAAAACAAAAACGTTTTAAATAATAAAATGGGTGTTAGTTTTCTGGGGTCATTCCCAATGATCCTTCTCAACTTGATTGTAGTGCGCCAATGAGCAACTCAATAATAATGATTTGATTCCGTGTTTTTTGAGACTTTTTATCTCTTGCATAAAAAGCGCTCATTATTTATATGGAGCGAGAAAGTAATAATACTGATAATAAATAATCAAGAAGGCAGCAAAAACATGCGCACATATTTGACTGTCAGATGTGAATTATTCACATATTAACAATACTTGTAAATAAATGTGGGAACTTGCAAATTCCAATTATATATGTAAGATTTTACTGATTAGGTAATACCAAGAGCGCTTTCTCTATAGAATTTTGTCGACTACAAGATTATTTTAGTTAATCCATATCAGACTAGGTACGAGAAACAGAAACTTATCAGTAAAAAAAGGGACAGACAACAAGAACACCAAGAATCGAGAGAGCCGTTTTGGATTCATTGGCGGAGAGTGCCTAGTTTTTACTTTTTCGAGATTTTTCTTCAATAAAGATAATTAATAGGAATTATTGGCAATCGTTCAATTGTTCCCCTTTTAACCACACCAGATAAAGGAAAAGTTCATATAAGAAATATTACCAAATTTCTAGAAAATGGATGCTTATGAGACATTGTTTGTGGATCATGTATAACGGCGGTTCAGTTTATATGAACGATCTATCAAGAAAAAATTTAAACCCACAATAAGATGACCGTAGGAACCATAGCGTGGCCTCTTAGTTCCCCAGAACCCAACAATCTGGACTTCTTCCTATGGGGCTATACTTAAAGATGTCTTTTAAGTTTTGCAAATAGACCTAAAATGATATAATTGAGAGCTTTTAAAAACTTTATTGTTCTTCGAAGTCTTATCCGGGAAGATTAATACACTTCTGCATTTATTCGAACCAAGTCTGGAAGCAGAGATTCCAATCTTTCGCTGCTACATTCAAAATGATCTTTTGGATGACATCTTCTGAAGACTGAAACCTTTGATTCAGTCCATTCTTGATTTTGGGAGAAATAAAAAAATCATTCGGACTTAAGTCCGGACTGTGCGCAGGATGGTGCAACAATATAAAACAATTCGAGGAATTTTACTTAATTATTTACATTATTGTAAAATTCGTTAATTTTTCAATTGTTTTACCAAGTAAAGCCTCCCAAATTCAAATGTTAAATATTCAATTGCGAACTGTGTGTGTCTTGGTGAAAAACATTCACCATTTGGGGTTGGTCTTTTGGAAATACTTTAGCCACGATTTTTCTTCCCTTGGAACACCTTAACAGAAGATTGGCGCTTATTTTCTGGCTTATCTGAATAAATCCAAGATTCACCGCCTAAGTTGAAACCGTCCAGATTTTTTCGACACCAATACACCCTTGCTGCTTTCTTTTCTTCAGTCAACAGATGCGGTATCCAACGGAAACTATTTTTTCAAAGCAATTCTTTCTGCAATTTTTTATCGAGGTTTTGAGATCCGCAATGATGCCTCAATTTCTCGATATGTTGTATGGATAATCTTATGCACAGCATCCGCATTCTCTTGAGTGGCCAATGTTTTATTGCACCTGCCGTTCGATAATCGCTAAACTTTAGCCTTAAGCAGCTTGAATTCCCATTTCAACAAGAAACTGTTGACTGGTGTGGTGCTTTAATGCCTAAAACAGAAACCAATACGCCAAGATATTCTTATTGAGAACTGTATTTGAAACTTGTAGAAAATTTTCGCGCGAAAATTCTCACGCTCTTATATCATTTTTAATTAAATTGTCAACTTAGGCAGTTTATTACGGAAAAAACAGCACGCATAAAACTGATATTTTGAATTTATATTAACAAATCACAGAGATGCATTTTTAGTACTGATAGTTGATTAATGGTGTCCTCTACATGCCAGCATGCACAACATAAAATACATCCCTCCTATTAAGATCTTGGTTTAAAGTTTACCCCAAAAATTATGTAAATGAACTGAGAAAAGACAAATGAATTTGCATACTACAGGCATTGAGCAGGCCGACATTTTCAACATTTCATTTAGTTTCATTAAACTATAGTATATTTATGTCGAGTTGTTAAAATAATACCAATTTTTATGCACCCAAATTTTATTGATCTGCTTTTAGTAGATTCAAATCAAATGTGACTCAATTTTCAACAAAATAGTTGCCGATAAGGAAAAATTACAAGAGACGAAAAAGCTTTCAAATAGAGAAAAAACATCAGACTATGTGGATTCAGATGGTCATATCACATTGCAAACACTTTAATGACGTCTGTTTATCAGATCCTGACATCATCATCATCTACACTGAATTTGTCTAACAGTTATTCTTGTAGGCATGGACCTCTAAATTTCATACTCCACGAAAAAAAATACCCGCCAAGAAGCCTTGGTTCACTAAAAAATCTGTCACGGCTATTGGCAGACTTTATAAGAACTGAAATAGGAATCCAACAGACGAAACTGAAGCTTAATATGTGCGTTTCAGGAATATTTGTAACTTAACAATTGATAAAACGAAAACCAAGATCAATGAAAGAACTAAGAATAGAATCTTAGAGCAGACCAGTGGAACTCGTCAATCCTGGAAATCTGGCGAACACCTTTTGCAAGTCATCCTTTCAACCTTTCATTAGGGATGATGGTCCTATCGCATGATAATCTAAAGCAAAGGGGGATCTCTTTGCAAAAATGTTTTCGCAAAATTCTGTTTCAGATACATCAGACGCAGTGCCATCAAGCAGTGGGTCGTGATGGAATACCGCCAACTATTTTGAAGAAATGTGCTTAAGAGTTAGCACCGGTTCTTAATCGTTTATTTCAGATTTCGTATGAAAGCCACACGTTTCCGCAGTGTTCGAAGGTTGCGAGAGTACAACCGATTCAAAAGAGAGGAAAGAAATGAGTACTCCAAAATTATTGTCCAATCGCATTGTTACCCATTATGTCCGAAGTTATGGAAAGAATGATAAACGATGAGCTCATAAAATATCTCGAGTCATAGGATAGTGATCAGTGATCGACAATACGAATTCCGTGGACAACGATCAACCTCCTTGCAGACGTTACGCATTTGTGGACATCAACAATCGAAAAGCATGGCGAATTGATATCTCAAAGGCCTTCCACAGGGTTTGGCACGCAGCCTTCATGAATAAACTTATCGCATATGGAGTTCCCGAGAAACTTCATGGTTGAATTAGTAGCTTTCCCTTCAGTAGATCGATTTGGGTAGCAGTTAGTCTTTTTAAGTTAATGCACGACTTCTCTAGAGCTCCATACTTTCGCCAACTCTTCTTCTGTTGCTGATCAATGGTCTGCTCCACTCCACCGAAAACAGAATATTTGGGTTTGCGGACGACTGTACCCTGGCTTCCTCATTTCTATACCAAAGATACCAACAGAGGATATCATTGAATTCAGACTTGGAGAACGTCAGAGAAGAACAAGTTGAACTTGATCAATTCTAACGCGAACAAGACGCAATTAATAACGTTCTCCAGAGGAATCACTCCAGGAGAACCTCCTTTCATCGATCATGTAATTGAATTTCCTCAAAAAAGAACATGCATTTACTCATCATCACAGTCAACACCGGAGTTTGCTGGCATGACTATGTGTCAAATCTGCTTCTGCTGAACTTAATATTTTGTACAAATACAGGTATCAGCTGGTCTGGAATACTGTTCCTATGTGCGGGGCTCCGCACCGTAACATTCATTACATCTATCGAAATGTGCACAGAAATGAGCAATGCGTCATCGACCCTCCAGAGAGGGCAAAGGCGGCAAAACCTCTCATCAGCGGACGGTCCAACTAGCTACGTCACTACCCCTCTATACTCTGTGACAAAAAAGTATGCGAAAATTCTAAATAAAACGCAAAAATCTGAATCTTCTCCAATATTTATTGAATCTGCTTCAAAATATGCTCCATTTGAACCGATACACATGTGCCGACGTTTTTTCCAATCATCGAAACATTTTTTTAAAGGCGCTTTCAGGGATGGCTTGCAGCTCCTACTGCAAATTGTCTTTTATGATGTCTATGGAATCAAATCTGGCCTGGAGCGGCAATTTCAGTCTGGAGAAAAGAAAAAAAACCACACTGAGCTAGATCAAGCCAATAAGGCGGCTGATCGATGGTATTTATCGAGTGTTTGCTCTTAAAGTCGTTAATAACCTCGATGAGATGGTGCGTTATCGTCATGCAAAATCCATGAATTGTTTTAACACAAATCCGGCCATTTACGTCTCAAAACGGTTAAATAGAAGTCCTTATTGACCACTTGGCCTTGCGGAAAGAATTCATGATGAACCACACCACGAATCTCGAACAAAAAATCGGCATCGTCTTGATCTTCGAAAGACTTTTGCGAAGTTTTTTTCGGTTTTGGCTCATTTTTTCCCACCCATTCCGATGGTTGTTGGCTCGTTAGTGTGTCGTATTCATAGACCCATGTCTCGTCACCAGTTATGATCCGTCTTATGAACGTGGGATCAGAATTCGCACGATCAAGAATGTCTGCATCTACCTGTATCCGGTATTGTTTTTTAAAAAAGTTTAGCTCTATCGGAACGAGCCAAGTGGCGACGCGCCGCATGCCTAATTGGTTCACCAAAATCAAGCGAGCGGTGTCACGAGAGATGTTGAGATCACGAGCTATCTCTTCAACACTGGCCTGATGATTTTTTGGACGTTTTCTGACCATCTTTAAAGGCTTTATACCACTCGTACACTTGGTTTTTTGATAAACAGAATCTCCATAAACCTTTTCCAGCATTCGCAACGATTCAGCACATGGAATTTCGTTCACAACACAATATTTGAGACAAACTCTTTGTTCAATATTTGTTTCCAGTATGAAATTCGCAGAGTACCACTGAGGTCGACTGGTTTCAATAGCTGTCGTGAAGAAAGTAGTTGACAGATCGCGCTCATGTTTGGCATAGTAATTAAGGACAGTGCTACCGGGATGGGGTCACACACACGATGAAAACACTGATGGTTAACACAAACACTCGTTGTAAATGTAAATGTAAAATGAAATTAAAAAAAGAACACGTGGTTCGTGGCAACGCGTGCTGCAGCCGATTTACAGAGACAGTGTGAACTCGATGAGGTCGGTGAAGAGAAAAATAGAGCGAGTCTCAGAAATGCACGGAAATTTAAACCCTCGTTCCAGGTAGGCCCAGTATACGTTCTGCGCTCAGCCTGGTCGCCTACTAGGCGATCTGTGATTGGGAAAGCGTAGTTAACACGGTAACACGCTTGGTTGGAGGGGCTTAGAGCGATCTATTGTTAGATACCGTAGTGAACATGGTAACAACAGTCCTATCAAAAAACAGTAACTTAAAATACTCAACGCAATTTAAATGAGAATTTCCGGATACTTTTTTGTCACAGAGTATAGAAATTCTTTGTTTACAGAGCTAGTGTGCTATAGAACTCAGTTTCATCGAACATCGTTCCGATAACTTACAATTTGGCCAGTGAACACACAAAAAAATAATCTTGGGCGGCCACATATGTGGCATGAATGGCATCGCCTCCTCCCTAGAGTTAAGAATGAAAAAAGCTAGGGGTAAAAAGACGGTTCATGACTCCAGAAAAATGCACACCCTGTAATTTTCATTTTCTTCATATATCATATATCAGGTAGAAATGAATTTTCGACATGTTGTTTTTGTATTACTTTTTTCAATTTGAATAACTGTTAACGAATATTCGTATAAATCATGAATAATACATGAATGATAGAAAATTTTTCTATAAAATAAGACTTCAACGAAAAGTAGTACATATCGTCTGAGAAGAATTTCTCCAACCTTGTCTAATCCACTTATCTCAAATCCTAAATCTATCGATTTCAAACAAACGATCGATAGAAAAAAGAGTTGCAATATAATTTAATGACAACAATGACCTTGATAGTAGTACCTTAAACAGTCAAGTAGTACGTTCGTTGAACTCTCCAATTTTACGAAAACAAATGGTTGATTTGTAAACGTTTGTGTTCGTTTCGGAGCGGCCGTGCACGTCTGACATGTTTCGCAAATTCTAGAACACGGCGAAAACGAGTTCCAAAGATTGGGTCGCATGGAAATTTAATGAATGAAATTTACCATCTGTGTCTCCGTGTATCGACACTTTAGAGCAAATTCACTGTCCTGTCACTGAGAAAAGTGAAATTGCTTAATTACGTGCGATTTTAATGAATTCCATGTAATTTGCAACTCAAGAGGAAAAACGTAGCCCTTATAGAACTATTTCGTTATCCGTCTGTCTGTCGAGACTTCAGAACATGTGTAGACAAATGGTTGAATCGAATACTCAGATTGGTAATCTCAACGCAATCCCAATCAAAACCTATATAGTACTTTTTGTTGACCTAGAAACATGAAATTTAGCCAGAAATATTTCCTTTTAGCACGGATACAGGAAAAATTCGAAAAATGTCAATTTGCAATTTCATCACAAAAACAAAGTTTATTGCTATAATGAATTTATTTTCTGAGAATCGCGTAAATGTATCCAGTTGAAATTAATACCAAATACTCAGGTTTGCAATCACTTGGATTTGTGAAAAATTTAAACTTACGAGGTGTGCAAATAAACAAACGAGACTGATTTTTTTTCAAATATAATTTAAATGAAGTATACGGACCAAATGACGATGTTTCTGCTTCCAAAAAAGATAAATTTTATGATGAGTTGATCAGGTTACTGGATTGCATCAGTATCCGGAAAGTAATATTTTTAATGGGAGACATTAATAGGAGAACAGGAAGCAGAGCAGATGATCTTGTAATAGGCCGCTATAGGGAGGTCACAGTAAACAACAACGGTAAACGAATTATAGAACTTTGTCAACAACACAAGCTGAAAATCACAAACGGCTGGTTTCAGCACAAAGATATTCACCGTTTCACCTGGAAACCACCAACTCGCAATCTAAATTGTATAATCACTTATATCGTTGTGAAACAGGATTCCGCTCTCAAGATTACCGACGTCCGAGCTATGAGGGGACCAGAATGTGGTACTAACCATTACCTTTTACTTTCAAAAGTTTATTTTCCATATAGGAAATCCTTTAAAGAGCCTTCAATAGTTCAAAATAACTCAAGAACATACACTCATGATCAGTACAATCTTGAGAAGCTTGAAAACTACTACAATCTACTACAATCAAATTCTTATGCCAACTGAACATAGCAGATAGATTGAGGAACTTACAACAGCAAACACCAAACGATATATACGAAGAGCTTAAATAATAGTTCATGAAGCTGCTCACGAAGTACTAGGTGAAAAACCTATGAAAGAAAAGGGTAGTAAAGCAACTGGTGTCGGTCAAACTTATGTCAACGCAGTCAAAAAACTTTATTGTGACGAAAAGCTTAAGACAAGGTTGTTCCCTGGCACCAACACAGTTCAAGATCTTTCTTCAAGAAGTCTTATCCTCATGGAAGAGGAAATGTCATCTGATGGGCATCCTGATCGGCGACAGCACACTATACACACTCCTATTTGCCGACGATCAAGTGATAGTAGCAGGAGATCGAGATGATGCAGCCTATATGTTTCGAAAGTTGGAAGAGGAGTACAATAAATGGGGTCTGACAATTAATATAAAAAAGACTGAATTCATGGTTGTGGCGATGAAGATGGAGTTGACTTGGACGTCGGAAAATATAAACTGAGAAATGTTGAATCTTTCAAATATTTAGGAGTTACATTCAGTAAAAATGGGAAAAGTGATTTAGATATTTCCAACAAAATAGGACAGGGAAGAAATGCTATTCGTCAACTGAACTCCATACTTTGGAGCCCTAACACCTACGGAAAAACTAAATCAAATATATACAAAGCAATCATAGAAAGTATATATACCTACGCAGCGGAGATATGGGAGCTATCCAAAGGAATATTCAGCGACTATTGGCCCTTGAAATGGACTTCTGGAGAAGAAGCTGTGGAATCTCGAAATTAGAGCATGTAAGGAACGAAAGGATAAGACAGATTATGAAGGTAGATGGAAATATAATAGAGATACCATAAAAACAAAAGACTATCTTGGTACGGACACCTACAACGTTTAGAAGAATACAGATTGCCTAAGAAAATTTTCAAATGAATGCCACCAGAACGCAGTAGACGTGGCAGGCCACCATTAAATTGAAAGAAAGATGTTGAAAATGTTGATTCTTTCTTCCGGTTTCTCGTCCGTTGATCCTGGTATTCACTTCTTCAACTTCAACTACAGTTGAAGAAGAATCTCCGACTTGAAAATGGTTGGTGTGATCCAGCCGAAACGTCGTCAACGACAACCAACGAATGGTAAATACCATATATATATATATATATATATATATATATATATATATATATATATATATATATATATATATATATATTTCAATGCAAAATGTTTCCTCCAAAAATAGTTTCCTCCAAAATAGTTTCCTTGGAAAACCACACAGCGCTGGAGACGGTCCATCCAATCATCATAGCAGTCAGGATGCAACACCCAGTTGTTTTTGATGTTTGTTCGCACACGGAAGACTAGTCTCTCAAGGACCTCTCGGTAAAAGTGTTGATTAACTGTTGCCTTAATGCACAACCTCTTTGTAAACGATTCCGTGGCTAGGAAAAAACAAATCAGCATGTATTTGGTTTTGATTTGCTCATTCGTTCTTTCTTTGGCCTCGGAGAGATTGCAGTGTGCCACTCCATGCTGTGGTGTTACTGTAACACCCAAGACTCATCATTTTGAATCGACTAATTTCCATTCTGAGATCGTTTTGATCTCGGAAAGGTTTTTCCGAACCATATTTGCATCAATTTTCCTCTTCTCTAATTCATTGACCAAAATCTGATAGATCATTCTCACTGTCAACCGTCGATTTGAACGCACAAGATCCCAGACTTTGTTGACATTTTCTTCGGTACTTGCACTTGAAGGCCTTCCGCATCCTGGTTCATCTTCAGTCGACTATATTTCTTGTGAAAATGTATTAAATCGCAGAAAAACCTAGGCCCTACACAGAACACTTTGTCCATAAGCCTGCCGAAGCTTTTTGAGTGTTTCTGTAGCATTGAGTGAGAATACGGCGGCATTGTGCTGCCTATTTTGATAGTTGCAAAATAATCAAAAACTATTAGGTATTTCCTGTTTACTTAGAATTAAAACTCAGCAAGATACAATATCTTATATCCGAAGTAAAAGTAAAAATACGAGAACTGAATATTTATTATTACATAACAAAAAACTATTGTTCATATTAAACTAATTCGCATTTTCTCAGGAAAGCGATGGCGTGTCACATTGAAATTAATTGATCATTCCTGTTGTCTTGAAATCATTACATTCTGCAATAGGCAAAGTCTTGAAGCACAAGTAAAAGAAAACTTCCCAAAACCGAAAAAAAAAGTGCAAAAAAAGATAATATTTCGAAATCAGCTCAATTTTTTTCTTTCCATGGTAGAAATGAAGATGTGCAATTTATTTAGTATAAATGTTGATAGATACTTATTTATGACAAAGTTATGAATTTGTGCTTCCATAGATACTACGATGGTCTACGACCTCTACGTGAAGACGGCAGCACTCGTAAATCAAAGCTAGAGAATTTTCATTATTCATCTATTCACTTTTACTCAGGTTCAGCCATTTTGGACGCGCAGTTGTTATGAAACGTGAAAATGGACAAAATCGAGTATCGAGGTGTTGTTAAATATTTGTTTTTGAAAGGCAATGAGTTGGATTCTTTGTATGGGGACACCCACCATTATTTACCACAGTGAAATTTTGGACACGTGTAGGCCGTAAAAGCTTGAGAGACGATGGACGTCTAAATACTGCAAATACCAAATAACATTGCCAAAATTCATCAAATGGTGCTAGACGACCACCGAATTAAAGTGAGAAAGAAAGCAGAGGTTATGAAGATGTCAAAAGAACATGTTTGTCACACACAGTATTTTGCAAAGAAAAACTCCCAGTACTATTTGGACGAGTTACAGAGATGGGGATATCGTTGAGGAAAATGTGTAGAGTTACAAGGAGACTATGTTGAAAAATAAAAAAAAATATTCAGGAAAAATGTCTTGAATCTTTGTTAGGTCGAAAACTTTCAGATCACGCTCGTATCTAGAATAACTGAATGACTGGGTTTAAATGAGACCTCAATACTTTTTGCTCTAAACGGACGATGCGAGCCTTAGAGACTCGATTTTGGAATAGATTTTGTAGCACGTGATCTGGAAAATGTCTCAATAAACGGGGAAGTTCATTTTGTAAAAATTTTAGATAAGTGTGTTGATTTAACTCATGAATCACGAATTCTCCCAGATAAAATTTGCATTCGCAGAGATTAACTGTTTGCTGATATTCGCTTTCCATAAAAACCTTTAAATGGATGAATACCGCGTTTTAATTTTCATCGATGTTCCGCTCCAAATCCGATAAGTTGGTGTAAAATCGTATTATGACTCGGATACTACCAACAATGTTATGCTATTAGCGAAAGCTATGAATACCGTAATGAAAGAGAATCTGGTACGAAATGCGTACGCCGTTTGATTACCATGATAAAAAATTTGAACTTTATGAAATACGTGACATCACTTGCAGACGTTCTGGATTCTTTGACACGAAGGTTTCACCGTTCGAAACTTGAGTAAATGTACGAAATTGTTGTGTGTAATTATCATTATTTATTTAGTAATCATTTGATCGAGAAGATTCTATGAGGTGTTCAGAAATGGATTATCATTTTTAAAGGAAACTAAACAATTTAATCTTTTTGAAATATTTCGTTAATTACAAGAATGCATACAATACAAGCTGTTTCCGTTTTCATCTGCCATATAAGCTGACAGAGAATTAGAATTTGTTTTGACTTTCAAAACAAACTATTCGTTGAAAATGTTTAGTTCTCTATACTGTGTAAATGAAACTAGGGTCACCCCTGTAATTTTTTTTCTATTTGGAATATTTTGATGAAATTTGGAAATCGGATAGAAGACATTTTGAATTTGATAACATTAATGTTTGACATTTCGTTTTCGGTTATGCCGGAAACGATACCAACTTTCGATTTTCAAATGGGACAACCTGTATTTTTTTGCTTATTTTAATTGTTCATCTCATCCTTCGACCTTTTGACACATTTTTGAAAGAAAAACAAAACAGTCTTCTTTTTTTGCAATTTTCAGTTTTCGTTCTAGAAGGCCATGAACAGTGACAATTGGCTTAGCTCAACATCTCCTATCATGAAATACAAGATTGTATCTGAAAATTCAATTGTCATTTTTTACGGGGTGTCAAAGTTAATAATAACAGAGCGAACAGTGAAAACGAAATGATTATAATTAATACAAATACCACCATTCTCACGAACACAACATCTAACAGGTGTTTGGTAAAACTCATTCTTCAAATGGCCCCACAGAAGAAGAAAGTGGCGTGAGCGGTATAAAAAATATAAAAAATACTACTTCTTCTCAGAAGAAAAGCTACTTTTTGAGGAAAAACTGAAATTTAAAACTGAAACCCCGTAAAAAATGAGCAATTAGCCAATTGTCACTGTTCATAGCCATCTAGAACGAATTGTCCCATTTGAAAATCGAGAGTTGGTATCGTTTCCGGCACAACCGGAAATGAAATATCAAACATATTAATATCATCAAATTCAAAACGTTGTCTTCTATCCCATTCCCAAATTTCATCAAAATATTCCAAATAGAAAAAAAAGTTACAGGGAAGGCCCTAGTTATACAGGTTGTCAAAGCTCGAATATTCAAAACGAAAAATTTCCATAACATCGGAACAATTTGTCATGTGAAGTTGAAATTTTATACAGATTATTATTGGCAACTTTTTGCCGATGAAATGAATGTCCGAACATGAATTCATACAAAATTTCTATACCACTGGGGTTTAGAATTTGATTTCCTTTTCTGACAGCTCATTCTTTCTCCAAACAAAAGTATTCTTGTTTTCTTTTGCACGACGATTTGTTTAGGAGATTATTGTCATTATTGTATTATTAAGTCAAAGCCAAGAAGATACGATTCATTTTTTCAAAGGGATTTTCAACGAAATAGGGAAATTCATTTAGACTTTCAGGCATTAGACAATGCCTCGCATATATTCAGTTTTCCATATACAGGGTGACAAGGTTCGAAATTATGAATAGAAAAATTGCCATAACTACAAGAACCTTTGTCGTACTAAATAAAAAACATGTGCCTTATATATTACATTGGTAAAAGCAGGTACTTAGCTCAATAGGAGGAAAATCTGAACGGGGTTGCGTCTATTAAGGGCTGAAAAGATTTAGTAATGGTGCCGAATTGAGGTCTCATTGACTATTGAGTAAATGTCCGGACTTTTTCTGTACATTGATTCCGAATGCATCCATTGCAAAATGATCATTAAAAGTATGGTTTTCTTCCAGTAAATGATTTTCATAGTCAGAATCTGATTTCTGTTCTGTCTATATAAATCTTATCACAACTTCCACAAGAAAATTTATAAACACGTGATTTGATTCCTTAATGAATTTTAGATTTACAGTTTTAAGTATACCTGCCTTTAACTAACCTAACTTTAAATATATACTGGGTTCACCAATATAAGTTAATATATTATATTTTTGATTGGTCTCTTTAATACTAAACCTCTTAGATTGCATATTTAAATTGTTAACGAAAAAATATACTGTCAATCATACTATAATTAAAACTATTATTGACCGCTATTTGTTTTATAATATTCAGCTCTTTCAAGAAAATATTTTCTGAGATGGGTATGTTCAGTATCATTCTATTTTAAGCAGCTATTTTATGTCGATGTAGATGTGAGGAAGAATTGTGAATGGTAACATTTGTATGCAATAGTTTATGGAAATAGAAAAATCATGTCTGTGGTCAATTTTGGATATAGTAGAATCTAAAATTTTAATGGAATTCTCAGTTTCCATTTCAAAGTGAGCTTTATATTTGGTGAATTTATGAAGGTTTATTACCTTCATAAATTCACCCAAATATAAAGTAGTAAGCGTAATTTCACTACAAAATTTACGTTTAAGAATTCTTCAGATCAAATAGGAAAAATTCAAAATACTGTACTACCATCTAATGGTAAACTTATGCCCTGGGAAGTAATTAAACTCTCATAGTGTTCCATTTTACGATCCATTGAAATTGATTAACCAGCTCTGGAGAAAAATGAAGTGAATCCCATTATACAATCAGAACAGAATTATTTCAACTTCAATGATGAAATTTACATCAGCAACAACGATAATCATCTCAGTCCTTTACTCACCGAAATTGTCATGGATAACATTAAGAAAATAATCTATCATCATCCACTGTTGAAATACCGCTTTTTATGGTTTGCTTATATGGATGACACCATTTGTTGTTTTACCGGTACAAATGGACAATTAGATTCCATTAATACCATCATAAAATCAATGAACCCTAATATAAAGTTCACTTTGGAAATGGAAACTTAGAATACCATTAACTTTTTAGATTCAACTACAACCAAAATTGACCACAGACGTGACTTTTCTATTTTCCATTAAACATCATCAGCTATTAGCATTCCTAGTTCTTCCGTACATCGACATCAACATAACAGTATGATGCATAGACTCATCACCAATGTCAGAAAAAAATGTCTTGACCAAATAAATTCCGTAATTTCATCTAATAGACAATTGGACCTAAATTCGTCACCATTACTAAATATTCTCAGTTCTTAAAAGAAACAACCCAGTTTGAATTTTCCTCCTATTGAGCTAAGTACCTGCTTTTATAGGTGTAATATATAAGGCATATCATCCTTTTGAATGTACTACTTATTTACTTCTCATTACTTCATTAAAAAAAAAAAAAATATCAATGATATAATGGTACAAATTGTTGAGTTGTTGCAAAACAATCAGTATTGCTTAGGTAGAAATGTCCCTTCTACAGAAGAAGAGTGCTAGAAATGTGTAAGAAAATTATATGTAATGAATGATGTGTTCTCTGAAGTAATCAACAATGTTAGGCGAAAAGCTGTGGACGATTTGTCCACAAGACCTAGAAAATACCACAATGAAATAGAAAGGCATAGCGAGATTAGATAATTATCAATAGCGAAACATGTGAAATAGGTCATGAACTATTTCGACACAGCAAAATTTCCAACATCAAAATTCCTCAAAAATTCAAAAGTTATTAATTTTTTACGTTCAGTGGACATTAAAACGTCAACAGGGGAAGAGTTTCTTTTTTATAAAGACAAAAAATATGAACTAGTTATTTTTCTAGGTCAACTAATCTGCCTTGTACCTACAAAAACCAAAAAAAAATTTATATGGATGGTACTTTTGAACATTGCCTGCAACATTTTCAAGAATTGTTTACCCCATATGTTCGTTATTAAGCCAATTAAATAACAGTTGTATTTTGTTTGGTAGAAAATAAGTCGTATGTATTCACTAAGTTGC
Source organism: Cryptolaemus montrouzieri (assembly GCA_013387265.2). NCBI lineage: Eukaryota > Metazoa > Arthropoda > Insecta > Coleoptera > Coccinellidae > Cryptolaemus > Cryptolaemus montrouzieri. Next base: position 69,361,331 of record JABFTP020000001.1, on the reverse strand, counting down.
AAGAACTCTGTAAAAACTCAATCTTAATAGAGTAAAATTGTCGGTCTATTTAAAATTGGGGATATATCTGATATATTTTCGAAACTGCAACTGTATCGCGAAAATGAAACCTTTGCCGCCCTATGTTCAGGAAATTTTTTTGTCTTGCAATGCAAGAATTCATCTCCATGAATTATGTATATTATTATGAAATACCTTGTACATCCACGATTCGATATTTTCGAGAGTAAACGTGAAAATGTATTTACCTTAGTTCCAGATTCTTGGATTTATTATGATTCGTTGGATTTGTTATTTATGTACAGACCGAATTTTTGAGATGAAGAATCATTTGATCCGAAATTCAAGCTGAAATTTTCCCCGAGAATTATATAGATCTCATCTTCCCCTCTGCCAAGAGCTTCAGTACCTGTAACTGGCTAAATAGGTAATAGTCTATGAAATCTGAGATGTACATCTACAACGGACGCATGCGTGACACCCTTATTGTATCACTTATCATATACGTCTCTCAGATTTACGTTCGTGATATCAGAATATATCCCCTTTCTCTACTTCACTTGTTTATGCTGTCCTATGTAACGAAATGTGCTTAAAAATTTTACTCTCAATTCTCGTCCACTTACCATTTATCGAATCATTGCCTAAGAAGTCTCATTTTGAAAATACCTGCTCGTCGCTCTTCGTGCTATGGTCACAAGAAATGAAACCCCCAGTTTTGCATCATCAAAAATGAACAGACAGCCGCAAGTAGAATAAAATACCTCTTTGCAAGACATTAATAGAATTCTGGGTATCCAGGTCAGAATTCTCGAAACACCTTTTAAAAATATACCTAATAGTGATTAAACATCGATTCTTTTAATGTATGGACATGAGATCTAAGGAAGAAAATCTCAGTTATTAATTAAAATTGTATCAATAGGTATCAGATCAATTAGTGAATCTATAGATGAAATATTAATTTTCCTTTCATCATGATTTTCTTCCTAATGAAGTAAACCAGGCATTTTTATATGTGCATATGTTAACAGTACTTAACAGTGGTTTCCAAATTCAATAATCAATAACCAAGATCGAACACAATACATCTCTCCTTTGCATTTGGCATACTTAAGAGGTTAAGCAATGCAGATAGCATGTTAATGATATTGTTTGAGATACATATAAATCAAGATATCGTGTGAAATATATATTAACAATGAGTTTTGTTAGATTTTTGTCTATGATATGGATTCAACATGAAAAGGTAACTTTTAATCGAATAGATAACTTTATATATGTCTGAACTTTCTTTTTCATGTATTACTTAATCAGTTGAAATATTATTAAACTCATTCAAGACTGTATGCTTTTAAAATACACATACGAAATTAATCTTGGAATATTAAATATAAGGCATCATTGGAGTAAAGAAAACTAAAGTGCTGGGGAGATATATTTTGAATATTGAGTTAGTTGATAGAATACATAAAAAGTTTAACAGAAACAATTCTTAATATGTTATGAAAAAGTCTAAAAAATCAATTGATTTTGTAAAGAAGAAACGAGAATTTCAATTTCAACAAAATTCGAAAGAGGGCCAATATCAGAAATACTATGTCCTCCTAGATTATTCATTGTTGTGGCATATTTCTTGTCAGACCATAGTTCATCTTGGACCTCTATACAAATGAACTTGTATGTATATTTTGCAACACACAAACATTGAATCACTAAAGGTGAATGAGAGTACAATTAGCTATTATACATCACTGACTGGATTGTCGTCTTTCCTTTACCTCGTTACTCAAATGATACAACTCTGACCATAAAATTACTTTGTGTAAGGCCAAAATAGTTCCTCATTTTATTGAGTTCCACGTTAATATTCTGCATGTATTTTCTTTTTCAGTCATGGCGAGATGAAACAGTAGACGTGTCTGGCTGGATACCTCAAGATAAATCATTGGATATACCAGAATCTCCAGTGATTAAACGAAGGCGACTACGTAAAAGAAAGAGGCGACCGCACCATCCCCCAATAAGTGAAGAAAGTCAAGATGATTCCCAAGAACAAATAGTATATCTACCAAGACGACGTTTAAGACCATTAAAACTCGAACAGAACGACGAAGTATGGAACGATATGGAACAAGATAATCCCAAGCGGCCTTCGAATCGAAGACGAATAATCCCAGCGTTCAATTCGCAGAAAACAGATAGCTCTGAATTCGAAATGGATAACAATACAGAAAGACCTCCAAACGTCAATCCTCTTCAGGCGGTCATTCGGTTTGGAGACTCCAACGAAGCAACCCAAAAACCCAAATCTCATGTGAAGATCAGAGATCCGTTCGACGCACTCCAGGAAGCCGAAAAGAAGCAGAAGTCTCCCGAGCAGATCAAACAGACCTCTGTATTTCCTGATCTCAAGGCACTCCTGAAGAAGGGTGGAACTTTCAGTTTGAGCGAAATTTTACAACAGAAGAATCTTTCTCTAGCTGAACTGTTAACAGGTAGTGTCAAAGCCATTTCAGCACTAACAGAAGCCCCTGCAACGAAAGAAACAACAAAAGCTGTATCTAGTGATGGTATGAAATATCAAAGAATGCCTCCTTCTGAGAGAAAAAGGATAACTAATAGAGTGTATGAGCAATCTGAGGAATCAACTGAAAGTATTTCTTCTAAAGAGATGTTAGAGGCTCAAAGGAAGAGATTAAATTTACTCAATGGCCATAAAGATAATCGATTGTATCTCGGTATAACACATAACTACGAAATAGTAACTGAGCCAATAACTGAGAAGAGAATATTTATTCCGTCGCATCCAAAGCATCACTCCACCGTAAGCTTTAAACCAATTATGATACAGAATACTCAAAGGACCCCTGTTATAACTTCAACCCAGACAAGTTCCACTAAAACACTCCAAAAGAATGAAAATAACAGTTCTGAATCATCAAATACAGTATTTCCTCCTTTCAAGAGGTTACCTATAACAAGTGCAAAATTAATAACAAAAATTACTGAAAATATGCCAGTAAATAAGCAACAAATCTATACCATACCCCCACAGGCTATCAAGATAACTATTGAAGATATACTCAAAAGATACCATCCTGAACCATCCACTACAAACGATGAACCCTTGAAAATTACTCTGGATCTCAATGGTTCAAAGAAGTACGTCCAACCTAATCATTCAGTAGGAAATTCAAATGTTAGTAACGAAATTCCTACTGAAAAGCTGAGAATTATTACTGCTCGAGAAGAATTATTAGAAATGTTAAAAGATCCTACTTACAAGGATAGACTATCAAGAATTTTGGAGAAAAGGAACATGACAATGCAAGAACTGGTAGAACAGAGAGAAAGAGGCTCAAGCCAACTTCACTTGGCAGATATTTTCCATAATAAAACAAAAGAACCTGAGCCAAGTGAAGAGCCATTTGTTGGAGTTATCAAAGGTGGGTATCGTGCAGGTTTAAGGCAAAAGAAAAGTAGAAACCTTGGAGAAAAGGAAGCGAAAACTGCAGATGCAAAAGTTTCAGGAAACGAAGCTAAATTATTGAGTATCTTACAAACTACTGTAGAAAAATATCCAACAATTATGCCTACTTTAGGAGAAACTACACCTGATTATGGAACTAATCTAAACAAGAGTTTGGACTATGGAGCAATACTACCCTTCTGGAAGCAGTTCCATCCTGAAATATTTCATCAGTTATATCAAAATGGAGCCACAAACACTCTAGATGATTTTGATCAAAATCTGATTGTTGACAATGGACTTTCTGAAGTTATGAATGAAAAATTTGGTGTTGATTCACAACCGAAAAATTATTATTTAAACGAAGAAACATTCTTCGATATCCCCACAGGAGTTAAATCAGCACTACTTGCTAGTTTTGCCATAGTTGGGCTCAGTCTATTCATGTTCTTAACTATTCTTATGATATTCAAATGGACCAAGAAAAATAAGAACAAAATAAATTACATAGGTAGCTTATCTGGCAACAAACTTAAATCCCCCATTCTAGAGATGCCCCATAAGAGTGCTTTGAGAACTTTCATGTGTGAAACGTTGGGACGAAAGACAAATGTGTGTAAAACTCGTTTACAAAGTATGTCAGATGTTTGGGATGAAAGAAAGCAAAAATTTTGAGAACTGACTGGAGGAAGGTCTTCTGGGGAACAATACATTCTCATTCTGACTTTCTTCCATAAAATAAAATTGGGAATAATAGGTGGTAGACTGATGAAAACCAAAATGTAATACACAAGGTCTAAGTAGGATTTTAAGGATGAAAAGATTCTATCAAGGGAAGAAATTGGGGACAGTTATATTATAGAAGTGTAAAGACCAAAATCATCTGATATTTTGACTATTTATTTGAATTAATTGATATTAATTTCGATTAAACATTGAAAGGACACATGAAAAAGAAGATGGAATATTACCAAATTTAAGGCATTTTCAAGAAAAAATTAGTGCATCTGACATATCTCATTGAGCTAAGAACATAAATCTTAGCTATTTAAACTTTCAATTTTCTTTATAATTGTGAATTGCATGGTGCATATGTTTAAAGATGATTGACGTTTCTATTTTGTTATACAGTATTAATTGACATATTTCTTTCATTAATTTCTTTTTTAGTTTTGGAAGTGTGCAATAAATATTTATATTTGTATTATTAATTATAATGTTGTATTGTGTGTTAGAAATTTTGTTTGAAAAATTTAATTAAATATAATAAATTTATTCAAGCTGTGAGTCGATATCACAAGTGACATATATGTATTTATGTTCAAAACAACACCTTCAATTGCTCAAAATATGCATGCTATTTATAGTGGAATACAAGTTTATTTGCTTTCTTGAAATTTCAGTGTAATAAAACTGAAGTTGGGTAAACAGAGGAAGAGGCAAGTGCAAATAATATGATATAAAATATTCATAATCCATATATGTCAAATTATGTATTCGTTTATTGAAAAATGGGCAAAAATATTCTTGAACTTTTAGAATGTAAATCCTTTAGAATAGCAAATTATTCAGTACCGAATTTTACATGCTCCTAAATTAATTGTTATTTATTGTTATTATAGATTTGTTTCGTTAATTAAAAGATAATTGTGGAGTTTTTCTTTCATTTAGATTATTTATTTGCCAATTGATACAGATAAAGGTTAGATAGACCTTCAAGTATAATATACATGATAAACAATAGACTGAAATTTGAATGATAGTGAATAGTAAAGGGAGAATGGGAGAACTAGATATATGTCTTCTACCTTTGTAAGCTAAAATATACAAATGAACATATTTTCACCGGTATTGACCTCTCCATATAAAGAAGAATTATGCAAAAACCAATCATTTTAAAAGATTAAAATATGGATTCATTTCGTGCAACAATGGGGCATCAAAAACACATCATATATCTAGAACTTCGAACTCAAAATATAGCACTACGTAATTTTCTCTAGCCTCAGATTGATTAATAGCAGGGTACCTCAGGGCAGTGTCCTTGGATCTCTCTTATTTATACGCTTTATTATAAATAATGTTGAAATGATTAAATGAGAACCTCAAATGACATGGTATATGCTAAGAATACAAATATCTCATTTATGTATGAAGGTCCTCCATATTTCAAATATCATTTTGAATACCGGTCTTTTAGCTTGAATAAAAATATCATAGACTTTTCCAAATTTCAATGATACTGGAATATCCTCTAAACCTTCAAACTATGCTTGAACTCTGTTATTTAATAACTGTTTTGATATCAAAGTAGAATAGGTGGTAAGACAGCCATGTAGTCTTTATCCTTTAAACATTTTTCGAAATGCTAAATCAGGTCTCAAAGAGAGTAGTCATAAGGGGGGTAATCCCCCCAACCTACAGGATTTGAATATCCAAAAAGAAACACATGCGCATTCTTAAATTATTAATTCATTGAAATTATTGACTATCATGACAATTCAGAGTTTGAGCCCCGACAGAGAGATTATAATATAATTTTTTATTTTATTTTTGCGTCAAATAGTGTTTCATAGCTTCATGAAAAATTAGACAAAAATTGAAAATTATATAACTCACCAGTATTCTTCAAATGTAAAATATGGCCTCAATAATTTGCTAACAGCATCATCTCCATTCGAAAAAATTGTATGGAAATAGGCATACTGTCTCGATATACTCTTGATTTGCTTCAGAGCTAGATCTAAGGTAGGACTTCCTCGTAATTCTTCAAGTTCAGCGAGGGAAAAGTATAGAACAGTGCAATACGACCTAGGCAAAATATCTATATATGGTTTGAAGAAAGAATTTTCCCTGAATTTCTCAACTAATAAATATATGGCAAGTGTCACGTTTGGCATATTTTTAAGAATTTGATCCTTTTCTATAAGGTTTTTCAAAATTGACTCCTTGGCAGTTTCAATCGTCATCATTACTTTCTTTGGAACAGCTATAAAGAGAGATCCGAAAGGTATATCAATATCAGCTTTCAAACCTAAGTCATAGCCAGGAAAATCTGCTATAGAACATCCTTCAAAAATTGCGCCTTCACGTTTCAACCAATCAGAAAACGAGGCAAGTTTGTCACATGAATTACGAACATGATCCGTGTGTTTACTGTGAGATTTTCTAATTTCTAGATTCTTTATTTTGTCGATGACTTCGAATACCTCTTTCTGACTTTCCAGTACCTTATTTATGTTCATCTGTTGAGAACCTGCCGAAGTACTTAACTTGAGTAATTGATCCACATTCTCCCGTAGTTGCAGCTCTCGTGTGGATAGGTTATGTTTATTTTTCGCTCTGACACTTGTTTTTGATTTATCAGATTGCCCTTTTTTACCCATTTTATTGAAATTTAGGTTCAGTTTCTATGTCACTTCAAACTACGTACTTGCACTGTTCACATTCGTTTCATTGAAAGAGATCAAATTACATTTCTATTTATATTTGATATTTAGAAAATAAAAGCGCCCAAGGAAACTGAGGAATAACTCCTAAAACTGCTTATGAAGGAAACTGTACTGCATACTTTGTTGTATCACGTATAGATGTCTAGCCTCAGAGTTATACCAAAATATACGTTTACTAGATGGCGCACAGATGTTGAAAAACCATCAAGCAAAATCAATAAATTCATATCTACTAATTCGAATTTTCAGTAATCATTTATGTAGAAATTGAATTGCTTCATGCACGTAATTGACTTGGCGCCGGATATGCTATATATTAATTTCATATGTCTTAAAATTTGGGTTCTTGAAAATGGTTTTCGCTATATACTATTTTTTAGGAATGAATTTATTTGAAATTCTATTAAGACTAGAATCTATTGGAAAACAAACCACGTATACACATCCAAGTTCAGAGAGTGCCCAAAGGGGATTGAAGATATTCAATTCCGCACAGACAAGAATGATAACTTCTTATACCAGTTTGTTACTTTTGTATACATTTTGGTTATTGGTTTTTGCGATAGCTTCGAAACTTCTCTTCAAAAGGCTGTAGTAAAAATGCAATATTAAAATAATTTCGGCAGAAGCTTCATATAGATCTCATGGTTTCATGTCACGTGCTTGGGGTGACAATCTGTTTTCATGAAAATTGATAGAAAGGTGAAAAGAATTCCAGGTATGAAAAAGAATAAAAGATAGCTCGAATATATACATTCGCTCGTATGTGGTTTTCTATTAGTTGGAGTCGCTTGGTTTTTTGAAGGGAATAAATTTTTGTTCCAGGCCAATGTATTCTGTAAAAATAACTGAAAAGCGAATTGAATCACCTTCGCTTCATGCGAAATAACGGTTTTCGATTGGCCTCGGAAGAGGGCTAAATTTGTTTCCGAAAATTTGATTATTTCACGTGCACTTATGCTGTTTATGTGTTGAAATATCCTCCATATTGTAGAGTATTTCGTGAGGATGAGTTTCAGAATAAGATCATGCTATAAGGTCCGTGATTAAGTTGTCCTTGTCTAAGTTCGGATGCTTGACAGATGGTCCGTTTTCCAGAGATTTTTATGATAAGGCATGGTGATCTCCCTCGGGACATAACTATAAAGAGGTTAATTAGTTCTCTAGTTGGATCTCCAGGGGAACTTGCTCGGAGGGCGCATGACGGCATTACAACTAACAACGGTCATCTGGTGGACGCATGGAGACCCCTAAAGTCCTATGAGAAAAGCGAGTTCGTTATTGAGTTTTACAACATAAGGACTAGTACACGCTAACATGAATGTGAGAGCACTCACAAGACTTTCTATCTCTAACGGAAACTCAAATTATGCCATCAACAGACACCATCTACCTCTTTTTCAATGGCTATGAGTTGCGTTCAAAGCTTCGGTTTAAGAGAGGGCTTTATGTTTTTGCCAAATCGGACGTCGCATTCCCAAGAGTTGGAGGATGACACTTTCGACATAACATGGTTCAAAATTAGTTTATATAACAAAACCATGTTTCTAGGTTGTCTGTATCGATCTCCTAATGATAACAACTATTCTAGATTTCAGTATATAAGCGACAAGGTAGACACGATCCAAATACAGCATCAGTCAGCTGAGGTGATCATAATGGAAGACTTCTACGTCCACAACATCAACTGACTCCAACACTCAAATATAATTGACGAAGTAGGAAGGCAAGCGAAGGCTTTTGCAATCAGCGGTAACTTGACGCAACTCTTGGATGAGCAGACAAGAATTGTTGACAGTTTAACCAATTTGCCAATATTCTCGATCTCTCTCTTGTTCTTAACTTAGGCAACTCCGGCCACGTCTGCAACAGGTAACTTCCTACAGCTACGCAATGAAGATGCAACGCCTGCTAGGAAGATATGACATTACAACCGAGCCAGCTAGGAGGAGCTACGCTAGTTTTTCTCGTATTTCCCCTTTCAAGAGACATTGCTCTTGATATCACAAAGGTCCTTGACAGGGTTTGGCTCGCATTCTTATGAATGAACTAATCGTGAAATTGGGTGGTTGGATTAGTAGCTTTATCTTCAGTAGATCGATTCAGCTGGAAGTTAATAGTGTAAAGAGTGAATATTTTCAGGTGAATGCAAGAGTACCCCAGGGCTCCATACTCTGTCCAACTCTTTTGCAGATTAATGATCTGCTGCACCCCACCGAGAAGAAAATGTTTTGGTTGGCTGACGACTGTACCCTAATGTACTGATTCTCTAGTCAGCATTTTATAGCTGCTAAGGAGTCACACAGACAGAGATCACTGAATTCAAACTCGGAGAAGATATAACAGTGGCGCCGGCTGCATTTGGTAAGTTTTAACTCGGAAAAGATGCAATCGACAACGTTCTCCAGAAGAATCACTGCTGGGGAACCTCCTTCAAACATGCAAGGACATAGAATTTCCTCAGAAACGAACATTCATCTACTCGGGATCATAGTCAACATCAGAGTTTGGTTACATGACCATTTGTCAGCCAATCTCAAATCTGATTCTGCTGAACTCAGCATTTTTTCAGGTCTAAGCAGTACTTCACACCATCAAAGCTGATGCATTTATACAAGGCAAAGGTGCGACATGGTCTGGAATACTGTTCCCATTTATTATATGTTTTGTATAGTGTGCAGAAGAGAGCAGTGTGCCTCATCGACCACCACATCTCACTCAAATGTGGCATGTTGCTTTCTCTCTTTTACAGATACTTCCATGGTAAATGCTCTGAAAAACTGAAAGACTTGGTCCCAGAAAAAATTTAGCTCCAAAGAATAACTAGGCGGAAAACCCTCATCAGAGTTTGTTTACAAGGCTATTCTGTGTGAAGCCTTTGACCCAAATGTTCATCACTTCTATAGAACAGTGTCCAGAAGGGAGTAGTGCTGATTTTCATAAGAAAATTTGATGTCTGATTTATAAATTTTGCTCAAATGTGCTGCTTACCCGTAAAAGACTTTTTTGATGTATTTGTTTCCAGATTCCGAATTAAGTTCCAGCGTTTGGAAATATTGTCTTTTATTGTAATTCATTAATTTAGAGACAATTTCAAAGAAGTAAAGAAACTTTCACAAAAGCCACTATTCGCTTCATGGGTGAAATTTCTTTTCAACTTTGCGAACGTCACGATTCCTGAAAAACCCGACCAGATCCTAATTGAACGGTAAAGAAATTGAAGCTGATACGGCAGATTTCCAGTAGAATAATCCCATTACTGATTCTAGCCGCGTAGAGAAATTAAGTCCAATTTACTTAATTATGTTACAATTAGGTAGGAATTAGGTTGAAACAAAGCGTTTTCTTTTTTCTACAGAATGAAAGGATCAACAAATGGGAAGGAATTAGGAATGTTGACACGCATTCTCTATTTTTTTTATTCTTTACGGAGCTTTTCAGTCAATTTATCATGTCACTAATTTGTGTCGATACTTATATTACAATATCCGAAATAAAATTTTCTTGATCATTTTACAATTCACTTGTATCTAATCTAATATTTAACCAGCAGACTAGACAGACACTTCATCAGAATTTTGACAATTTTTTTCCTAGATTTCGCAAATTTCCTTTTATTCAAATAATTTCATCATAGACAATGACAAAACAAAACAAGAAGCAACAAAATATGCCGTACCTGTCATCAGTTATAGTCGATGATAGTTTGCTTCTTTTGTAATTTTACCGATTGTATCACTTTCGTCTGATAGCTCGTCAATATTTGGCTGAAAATTTTCCAGGTCAGTAGATCGGGCGATTAGGACCCCATCCATGACCAGGCTAGATCATCCGATTTTAAACTCTTATATTTTCTTGGCTGGGAACATTTAAATTCCATAGTTCATGGTATGTCATTAAATGACGTTAATGAAACAGCATTAATGAACTTTGCGAGTTATTAGAAATAGTTTTTTCTCTTAAAATATCTTTTTTTGAGAAAAATGCAGAAAGCTATTATATCAAATTACACAAATTTTTTAAAAAGTTCTAACGAAATAACGAGAACGAGTTGAGGTTTCCACCCATTTCCAGTAGTGGTACTACTAAGATACTGACATTACTGTTTAACTGAAGATTTCTGAAGGATTTCTAGCTGATTGATCTTTCCTTCGTGAAGAAATATGAAAAACCACATTTCTGTCTCCACTTTAAGAAGGCTTATCTTCCTCATTTCGCAAAGGAATCGTCCCTGAAGTAGGAAGCACTGGTTATCGTTCTTATTCTGTTATAATCGAGAGCACATTATGATTTTTCTTGTAGTTTGTCAAAATTTACTTTCTTCCTCTAAAATTTTCCCATTGTTCTTCTTCTGGAACTTTTCCAGAGTCATTACGTTTACAACAAAGAGAATTAAACATTTTCATCTTTTGAAATGTGAATTAAGATCTTGAGTTCAGACAATATTTCATCTTCCAGTTTTTCCTAACATTTTCAATTTTCAGAATCAATGATTAAAAATATTTCACCTATTTGTTGTTAGTATGCAAGGAAATAAAACATTTGAAATTAGCATCAAATAACTTGAAAACAACACAAATTATTATTATCCTCGATTTACCCCACCCTTTAGGTTCACGAAACAATGGACTATCACGGCCTTAATGTTTCACAAAAAGTACAAGATTATGCCATATATTAAAACAGAATAAAATCAATACAATACCAACTAATAAGAAAAATCTAAGTTCACTTGGTCAATAATAACGATGGACCCGATTCAAGTGAAAATTCGGTTTATATAAACTAAATTGTAATAATTGTCTTACTTAATTAGTATTAAAATCGATAATTCATAATAAAACCCAAATTTTACATCAAGTAACAAAAGCGAGAGATTAGATTAATTAGAATTCGTAGAAATTTTATCAGCTCATAAACATAACATAAACTATCAATAATTAACGACCAGTTTGATTTCCGTTCATCCTCACTTCTCTCATCTGTTTCTTTGGTATAAATGATATTGCCTTAATTTAATTCCCTATCAGTTTTTGAAAATGTTTCTAACCGAAACATATCTCAAACATATTTCTATTCATTTTATTTCGTGAAACTTAAACCTAGTGCTTATTCTTCAATTCTTTAATTATTCAATGGAAATGTTTCACCAAGTGATTAAAGAGCCTTCTATATCTATTATCTAACTAACCATTAAAAAATGAGATGGCAATATTTGATTTAGAAACTTTACTTTGAGATTGATGATGGAGTTTCTACAATATTGCTCATCGTTTGAATGTACGACTCTCAGATGCTTCATTTTGTTGGAAACGGTCGTCCTATACCAAAAACTCGAAACAAGTTCTTTTTAGTTATCATCCTTGAAATTAAGGACTTGGGTAATTAAAATGCATTTTCTCATGGCGAAGAGCTGCGGCTTACGTGTCTAAGAACACGTACTTCCTGAACATTTTCGCAGCATAAAAAATATAGGGATTCAACTCGATTTTTGACGTTGTACGTTCAGCATGGGTGGACCATGGAAGACTCCTACGAATAAACAGTTTTTATTAGTTCATTTACTGGATAAATAAAAGGAACTTATCATTAATTTACACTTTGTTTTATTGTGTATCATACAAATTTCTTTTTTTCTTCGACGATGTAATCGTTATTTCTTAAACTTAACTTTTATAAAGCTCTTCTAAACGGCCTTGTAAGAAACATGGCTCCATACAAGGCCAATATTATTAATCAGTCGTTAAACTTAAAACAGGAATTGTAATAATCAAAATATCCGCTTTTACTAAAACCACAGTAAAACTCTTTTATTTAAATGAAAAATTAAATGCCTAACATTATAATCTTCTTTAAAGAAACTCAACGAACATTTCTTGGACACCATCGTATAACTAAGGATATATTAATGGAAATTAGATAAAATGATAGTAATGAGTATTATATCGATAACAAATAAGTTTCCAATGCGCTTTACAATGAAATTATCAATATTTTTTTTACCTATAATGGCCTTCTTATGGGTCCGTTCTTTGTAAGGCTTTTGACCGGCCTTAAAAGGAACCACCGGCTTTCATAGGAACACTAAAAATATTTTAACTAAAATCGAAGCAAAACTTTTATATTTTATCTATGTTCACTTGGTCAATAATATCGATCGACTCGATTCAGGCGAAAATGCGGTTGATAAAAACTATATTGTAATAATTGTCTTACTTTTTAGTAGAGTAGACGAGCATGAAAATCGATAATTCATGATAAAACCCAAATTTAACATCAAGTAACAAAAGCGAGACATTAGATTAATTAGAATTCGTAGAAATTTTATCAGTTCATAAACATAAACTCAATAATTAACGACCTGCTTGATTTCCGTTTGTCCTCACTTCTCTCATCTGTTTCTTTGGTGTAAAAAGCATTGCCTTAATTTAATTCTTTCTTAGTTTTTGAAAATGGCATAAAACCGAAACATATTTCTATTCATTTCATTTCGTCAAACTTAAACCTAGTGCTTATTCTTCAATTGTTTAATTATTCAATAGAAATATTTCATCAAATGATTAGAGAGACTTCTATATCTATTATCAAAATTGACGATGTTAATCATTATAAAATGAGATAGCAATATTTGATTTAGAAACCTTACTCTGAGATTGATGATGGTGTTTATAGAATATTGCTCATCGTTTGAATATACGACTCTAATATGCTCCTATACCAAAAACTCGAAACAAGTTCTTTTTAGTTATCATCCTTGAAATAAAGGACTTGGGTGATTTAAATGTATTTTCTCATAGCGAACAGCTGCGGCTTAAGTGTCTGAGAACACGTACTTCCTGAACACTACGCAGAAAAAAAATATAGGGATTCAACTCTATTTTTGACTTTGCACGTCCAGCAAAAGAAAGAATAGCAACTATGTATTAAACCTCTGATGAGACGTAAAAATGATAGAAATCTATATTTAAGCCGAGAAACTAAAGATAATTTTAGTTTTCAGCGGAAACAAGATTCAGCATTATTTTTCTGAAGAATTTAATGAAAATTGATTTCAGAATATAATTTAATGGAGAATAGGCTCCTTCAAATTCAGGTTTACCTATCCGGTAACTGATAATATTCTATATTGAGTCATGTATGTCTGTTGCAAATTGAAGGAAAAATCAAATATAAAAGTTTTTGAAATTTTTCAGTGGCAGAAATGTTCGGCGATTGGTTTCAACGTAAATGACTTCAGATGCAAGTAAGAAAATTTTTCTTGGTTGATTATAGTTCATGCTTTCTATTTTCGGTATTGTTATTTTCAATCTTTGGTATGATTCTAATAAATTTTTTGTTATGTTAAGTATCTAGAGGCATAAAAATTAGTCAGATAGTTTCAGAACTGTTTAGGTATGTAGAAATTAATTCAAGCTCATTAGATAGTAAAAGTGATACGAGGGTAAGTCCAAGAGGTTTTGTGAATGGAACAAGCACAATTTCCCAAACGGTCGAGCAAGGAGAAATACTCACTAGCTGATATAATCTAACCTGATCACTTTCAGATATTGGCTCTCTTATCAAGAATTCACTTTGTCTCTTGGTTTATTTAAACAAAGACGACACAAGAGAGAACTATTCTAATTCATTTGAAAAATTCTTCTACCTTCTACCTATATCAAATACTAAAATCGAATCTCCATTTGGACAACAGCAATAATTTAATAATCACAGAATCTAAAAATATTCTAATGACTTAATTCCTGCTCCAATATTCACTATAATGAATTGGATTCGGAAATCTCTTACGATGAGTTTAAGTTGATACAGTTCCTTCAGTCCTTTTTTCCTTCACATTTCACATTGCGCATGGAATTTGTTCCATTTAATTATTGACAGACTGGTGATTAGGCTAGAAGCTCTGCCCAAAGAAGACCAAAGCCTGGTACACTGACCGCTGGCGTAGCTGGGGGAAAGTTTATCTTGAAGCATTGGGATTTTAAGTTATCACATCCGTATATTCGTTGTTTTTAGACATCCTGCTTGACAGCACTATTACTTTTGTGTTGAGAAGATTTGAGAACTAGCTCTTCAAGGAGGGTATTTGAACGAATCAATTTGAATGTTATTGTATAATTCTCCTTATTTCTTCAGAATTAAGTAGACACGATGCGAAAGGGATTGCGGAAGATATTCGTTTCATTATATAATCTTAAGTGTCGATAATCCATAATACGAACGAGGGATCGGAATCCTCCTCCCAATTTTCACAAAAACTATGAAGAAAGCCTTTTGAAGTAGTTGTTACGTCGTTCTGGGTTTGAATATAAGAATGTTCATTTTATTTAGTAGAAATTCAAATGACCTGTAACTTTTTGGGCCTTGATATTACGGCTTCTTTCCAGTAAAACCTAATCATGCTGGTACACATACTTGTCATAATTGAAGTTGATTTTTGTCAATGATACATTTTTTGGTATTTTGAATACCTCTACCATATTCAGAGAATTGTGATGTGCTGAAAATGCCGAATTTTGTAGGAATATTTTTGTTTACAGACGAAGCAGGATTTACGTGAGATGGTATAATGAGTTTCTACAACGATTACGTGTGGACTGAAGTAAATCCTCATAAGACAATTGAGCGTAGCCACGAAGAAATCAATCATTATCACTGTCTGCGCCGGTTGGTATGATGGCAGATTGTTGGGGTCAGTAATCCTAACTAACAGATTAAATTCTCTAACATACCTTGACTTCCTGCAGAACACTCTGGTTGATTTTTTCCATGATGTACCTTGTACGAATAGAAGAAGAATGTCGTTTATGTATGATGGCACTCTCTCGCATTTTGGACTTATAGTGACGACTTATTCGAATCAAGTATATCCACATGAACGGACTGGTAGAAGCGGTCCTGTAGATTGGCCTCCACGATCCCCCTATCTGAATTTGATTGAAATGCCTAGTTTACTCATACCGGAAATGCACGCGTTATGGATGGATGTAAGAGAATTAGAAATAAGCCAGCCATTTCCGATCGCATGTACGCTTCAATTAATTGCCACATAACTATGTGTAAAATGGAATAGTGATAATTTCGAGCACTTACTTTAGTTCATTAGTTTGAAAAAGGTTTTTTCGTTTGTTGCTTCTATTTTCGTTGAATGCCAAATATCATCCATCAACTTACTTCCATTTCGTCATTCACATTCTTTTCTAAAATAAGAATGTGCTAAAAGACTTTCACCCGAGTGTTTTGATTTCCACTAACTTAAATGATTTTATCTGTATATTCTAACTCAAAATGAGGTGGAAATAACTTCAATAAGCTACTTTTATAGTGTTTCTAAAAGTTAGTTAGGTTCTTCTCTATAATATCAATGAAAAAACAGGTACATAGTTATTCAAAATTGCGAATTTATGGGTTGTTACAAAGCAAAAGAGTTACATATGGTGTTAAACTTAACTAAGGAGTGACTTTGGATGTTGAAGCGTGGCACCGCATGTCCTCAGCATACTTTTCATTAGATGGTACGTAACCACTGAGTGCTAATCGCAAACATGATGACATCTGATCGTCAGTTAGTCGATTGCGATATTTTGACTTAATTATCTTCATTTCAGAAAACGCAGAATCGCACAAATAAGTTGTCCCAAACATTGCCGTTAGTTGAAGGCCGATTTGCCTTAGATTCGGGTATTTATCTTCAGAAATAAAACACCAGAAATTTGTATCACATGCTGTAGCGCTTGGAGATGTATATCTGATATAATCTCCACCAACTCATTTTCAACAGAACATGAGTTGATATTAAACTGACTTGCTATTTCAGTAGCTAATTCCTCAATGTTTTTACTTTAAAAATGATAACTCATAAACGAATTATCCCAAACTATTTGATAATTCAGCCTCACGTATCTTAATTCAACTGTGGAATCCTTGCTTTCAAAGACGGAAAATGTTTCAGATCCTTTCTTTTCATTTAATCTATCATAAGTTGCAATTTACTTTTGAATGCGTTTACTGCGATAATCATCTCAATAATAGATTTTCCTTTACCTTGAAGCTCCAAGTTAATGATGTTCAAGTGCATTGTGATGTCAGTCAAAAATGCCGAATCAATCAGCCATTTTTCGTTTTTCAACGTTTGAGTGTCATTACCTCTTTCATCTAGAAAAGCTATTACTTCGGGTATTTATCCTTGAAACCTTTCTAAGAATTTTCCGCGAATCAAACACCTGACGTCGGCGTGAAGTACTAAATCAGTGTGTTCCGCTGACTCCCTATCTTTCAACTATAACATTAAGAGCCGCCGTTGCAAGCTACGCGCACACAATTTTTGTTGCAACTTGTTGATGTATAATGCAATGGAATGAAAAAAATGAAGGGAAATCTTCATTAGCTCGACACAATGCCATAAAACCGTTTTTGTTGGTAGCTTGTAGTTTTTTACAAAATTGATGAAAACGTCATATATATCTTCGCCACGGGTCTTCCCTTCAAGAGGAATGATTATAAAAAATTCTTCCTTAGCCAACCGTCATTGAATACCATCCGAAGAAGAATAGACAGCTGGGCAGTGTCTGTCATATCGGTGAATTCGTCGAACTGTAAACAAAAGTATGTACATTTCATGATATCATGTTTCATGCCATGTCCTGACTCATGACTTCAATACGCCTTGTGCCAGTCGGACGAGATAACTGAAGTTCTCTAATATGATTTCTGTTCTATTTTTAAAATCTCCAAATAAAGTCTCACACACTTCAATAAATGCTCCCTTCTTCGAATGGTTTCTTGTGTTTCGCCAATATATGAGATATTTTAAATGACGCGATCGTAGCAGCTTTTGATTGTTTGGCTGGTCTTGTGAACATGGTTTGTTCTTTTTTCAAACAAGATATCAAATTACGAACTTTTCATTTTCTAAGTTCACTCTGTGCCGGAAAATCATTTTCACAGTTTTCATGAACAGTTTTATGATGCCTTTCTAATTTACTACGCTAAGGTATTGCAACTGACGCACGACAAATAAGACAAATGCTCTTATACTTCACCATACACATTACGGTTTAGATTTCTTCGCTGCACTCATTTTGTACTATTTAATAATGAACTTTTCATAGACGTAGTATTGCCTTCAAGTTACAAATCAGAATGACTCCAATTCCTGCAGGCGTAACATTTATATTGGCGTTAACGAAGGTCTCGAATGTTCCCATCAAACACGGGATTTCTAGAAAAGCGGAAGGAATAAAACACGCGGCTTTTCTTTGACAAGTACCGCGCATTCCTTTGATAAAACCGCCTTTTGCTGCTAGCAGAGTGTTGTTTTATTACGTAATGAATTTTTGTAGTTTAGTTACCTACTTTTTTTTCTTCTCGAGATCTACTTGAAAAGCACTCGCGATCGACCGTTTGAGCACCCTTAGTGTATATATTTTACTCGAAAACGGATGCGATGTCAGAGAAATTTCAACAAATGAAACAATTTAAAATTAGAAGATCTTTTCAACAAATATTTTTCAAAACCAGTGAAGCACTACACTATGATTTTGATGGAGTCAAAGGAAGCATTATCCTGAAAAAATATCGCCTTGTTCATTTTGGCAACTACTGGACCCATATAATGAATTGATGTGAGTGAATGAATTCCTCTTATGCAAATTGGAGCTCGATCCCTTGAGAGTTACCAACAGAAACGTTAAAAAAAACCTTCAACACCATGTATCTCGGGAACGGAGAACTTTAGCACATATGTTCATGGGCGTTTGGGCGTTTCTTCGTGATTTTTAATGAGATAGAATCTCCTGTAGAAATAAATGACTGCATACCTGAAATATACCCTGTATATATATATATATATATATATATATATATATATATATATATATTAGGAATTGTTGAAGAAGGACACACAAATATTTTCGTTGAATAATAGATATAAATTAATTGATTGCTGGTAACCTGATTTTATAGTTAAATTGCGTTCAACAACTAAAACCATGAAAATGCTACATAGTACAACCAGTTTTCTAAATATCGAAAAATTCGAAAATCAAAATTAACTGATTAGATTTTGATGATGCTAACATATACCAATTTGGGGATTAATTATATCCTTCGATCGTCACTCAAATTCCTTTTTAATGAAGTTCTTTCAGCGTTTTCCTCAGATTAATACTATTTCCAATTTTCCATCGGTTTCAAAGTGGAGATTTCACGCTTTCGTCGGATTTCATCAATCAATCCAATCGTGGAAAAGTGATTCGTACGAGATTACTAGGTGAAAACAAAATATATCAATTATCCAATAGCTTCATTGAGTTGGTAGATTCGATTTGATTGTTTCGATTGATGATGGTATTGAGGAAAGGATTTATTTTGATTATTTATTAATTGTCGAAATGTCTGCGTAAGATTGCTTTTAGGCAGGTCTTCAAGGAAAGGAGGAGTTTTCGGAGTCTAACCAACGAAGGCAGAAAATGTTCGAAAAGAATATTTGAAACCAAATTTTCTCTGTCATCTAAAACACAAAATTATGAATAAGAGGAACAGGGGATGATTGATAACTCTTTATAAAAGTCTTATTATTTTAGAGGAACGTTCTTTTGGATACATTCTAAATTACCGAGTAAAAAATTCATCACAAAATAATAATTTAGTCGGTTAGACTAATAAGGAGTATTCACTCATGGAAAAGGAATATATTGTTGAGGAACGCCAAGAATGCAGGAAATGTACACACTACGGGTGTTGGTATACACAGAACGAAAATAAATGTACGAATAATTCTTAAATGAATGAATGAATTGTAAACTTTTCTTTTTGGACCTAAATATTCAGAGGTATTTGATAAAAACAATGAGATTGGCGTGTATGGTTTCATGTTATTACTCTGAAAATAAAATCTAGTGAAAAATAGGTAAAAAACTTTTAAGTTAAACGGTTTTATGTTAAACATACATTGCACTGTTTGAGATAAATGTATTAAAACCAAAAATAATAAAATAGATACAGTCGTGGGAATTAGAAACATATGCATAGACTAGACTAAAATAAAACCGTGGGGCACGTCAATTGTCTACAAATTATCGACTTAATGTGCGATAGAAGAATCGTTTAATTCGTCGTTAGGCAGTTGGCCCGCAGACGGTGAGGAAATTATTTACTATTTTCTTGCTCATGGAAACTCTAATAGTTATACACTCCATGTAAATAAAAGAGATGTTTTAACTAGTTTATCGTTGGACATTCACACTGCTGGCTGGCGAGGAATCGTTTCACTGCTTGTTGTTTGTCTTTAATCGACAAAACATATGACAAAAGTACCACTCGCTCACCACTATGAAACCCTAAAACTCGCTTATAATCGAGCTTGCTAGCTTGTTTCCACATTCTAGCCCTACTTATCACACGTCCATCGTTGTCGGTTGCACAACTGCCTAATAATTATAGTGTAACATTACAAAACAAACATTTTAATCAACGATTGTATCATATTCTTCAGGCGTTTCTGACGCTACCATCTGTGTATATTGCTCCCGTTGTTTTGTTAACCTGGCTTCATATTCTTCAGGCGTTTCTGACGCTACCATCTGTGTATATCGCTCGCGTTGTTTTGTTAACCTGGCTTCATATTCTTCAGGCGTTTCTGACGCCGTCATTTGTGTATATCGCTGACGTTGCTTTTTTAACCTGGCCTCATATTGCTCAGGTGTTTTTGACGCTAATTGTTCCCGTCGTTTCTGTAGTCGACTTTTCTATCACCTTCACTTTCTTTAGCTCGTTTTGCTTGATACTTTTCTTTCGCTTTTGAAGCCTTCGTTTACGTTGTGTTGCAGTTTCTGTTTTATTTATGTTTGTATTTTTATATTTTTTTACCATTTTGTTCCCACGAGTAATGGACATTTAAACGGTCGACCCCCAGAGGTCCAATAAAGGGCAAGGCTATGTACAACAAGATGCGCCTGAGTCTTGAGGGAAAACGCTAACGACATATCATTTTATCCACCCTAATGCCATACAGTTCTCGGCGCGTTTTAACCTTTCACCTTAACTTGGGTGGTGTACCGCTAACGACGTATCATTTTAGCCACCCTAACGCCACACAGTCCTCAACACGATACAAAATCTTGACTTGGGTGGTGAATTCAGGCTGGATACATTGTATTCTACTGGTTGAGCACTTTCATTTGATACCCATATTGATAGGATTGATAAAACTTACGTTATCCGCCATTTTGTAGCGGCCGCCATCTTGGATTTCAATTTTTGATAGTATATTGTATTCTGATTGTTGAGCCCTTTCATTTGATACCCATATTGATGGGATTGATAAAAGCTATGTTATCCGCCATTTTGTAGCGGCCGCCATCTTGGATTTCAATTTTTATAGTATATTCTGCTTGTTGAGCCTTTCATTTGATACCCATATTGATGGGATTAATAAAACATAAATTATCCGCCATTTTGTAGCGGCGGCCATCTTGTATTTATAATGGTAATGAATAAATATAATTGTATTGTCACCAAAATCCAAAGTGTATACAAAATTTCAGATTAATCGGTTGACAGGAAGAGGTGAAATTTGAATTACTAAATTTGACCCAAGAATAAATAAAACAAACGGGGTGAGCTAAATAAAACCGTTTAATAAATATTGTTATGGAACAGTGTTTTGAGTGAGTTGATGTGAATGTTTTTGTGAAAATGGAAAAAATCGAGTATCTAGCTGAGATTAACAATTTGTTTTTGAAAGGTAATACGCCTATGTAAATTAAAGATGAGTTGGATTCGGTGTATGGCGCACCATCATTCACCACAGTGAAATTTTAGGCAGCTGAATTTAAACGTTGCCGTAAGAGTTTATGAGTAGATAGAAGGTACGGAACGTCCGAAAACTGTATATTTCTCCATCTGCCTTGCAAAACAAAAACCAAGTGAGTCAACATACTTGGTTTTCGAGATTTTCACACCACTGGATTCCTCGTGAAAAGTTCTGCAAGATGCTTCTTTCAGATTTGAAATATATCAATCCGTTGAGAATTTTTGAACAGTTACTTTTTAGGAGGCAATGCTCTTTTGATTATAAATTATAAAATATCAATCGAAAAACCAAGTAAATTTTTCATTTCATAGTTAAAGTATATCAATATTACATACTTCTCAGAAGATCTTGATATTTCCAAATATAGAACCTAGTATGTCTACTTATTCTACTTGAACAGGATGACTCTGGTGTAGGTAGATACCCGCGAGTGAGATATTCAATAACTACAAAACATAAACGTAGTAAGTCAATTTAATGGAAATGAATAGACAAATCCTCCAAGAAAGTATAACGTCTTACCCTCTGACTTGAATAACGAACACCAATCAGAATGCAGAGTAAAATCATATGATTTCTTATCTCGCGTACTCAAATCATATTAGTGTGGCGGATCTGCAGTATCTTTTGACTATGATACAGAGGAGATGTAATCAAGCTCTTTCTCAATTCTGCAATAATGATTTCACGGAGCGAGTGTCTTCTCAAAATGGCACTTGAAACGGCGACAGGTCGAACTTCATCTAGTCTGTCACTGTTTCGCCAATGGATGATTCGGATGCGGACCCAAATTAAAGTCCATCAAACAGAAGACGGAAGAGAAAGCTTGGAATGCCGTGATTCACTAGAAAAAACTGATGGCGACAAGAATAATTCAATAAGGATTAACAGAACTGACCAAACTGAACCTAGTATTTCAGATAAGATAATGGAAATCGAAGTTGAAGAAGACCAGTTACCAGCAGAATATGTACCTGAATCTGCACCAGAAATAGAAATCAGAGGTGGAGAAGATCAAGTAGAGACAGAAAATGTACAACCTAACACTGTAACAGAGATAGAGTTACCTCGGACTAAACAAAAGAAAAATCGAACTAAAACAAAGATTTTACTTCCACCATGTCCATATCTTAGAAGAACAAAGAAGAATTATTTCTAGTTACTTCAACTCACTCAACTTTGGAGAGAAAAGACTCTTTATTGGAAAATATTTCAAGAAAATGCCTGTCAAGAGCTATTAAAGAGACGCCGTTGGCCACAAGGCCTTTATACTTTACCTTTTGAACAAATCACAGCAGAACAGGATGATATTGTGTTGAAAGACATCGAGGAGCAGAAAGATACAAAACATAATGAAGTTATAGATCAATCACAAATTGAAATGGAGAAATCGCAGAAAAATCTATGGATTTGAATGAAACAATAAATGTAGAAGGCAAAGACTTAAAAACAAATAAAACAAACCGTATGTAAAACAATGTTTTTGCACACAATTGGACATTCATCTGATGCTATGGTAACAGAGTTTCTGAAAAATCCGGAGTTTCAGTGTGTTACAGATAAAAGAGGATTTAAACGTGATGAAAAGATGAAAGAAATTTCAGAAGAAAATTATAACAACATCAAAGCTCATATTGAGAGTTATCATCCAGCAGTTTCACATTATAACATGAAACATGCTCCTACCAGACGGTATCTTACAAGCGACATCTCGGTGTATAAGATGTGGGAAGATTTGAATGAAAAAACTCCTGAAAAGAAAGTTTCATATGAAATATACAGAATATTGGCTTCACTAAACCATCAAAAGATGAATGTCCATCATTGCACAAGAATCATGTCCACCACGAAAACGTAAATGAAGGAGATGATGCGAACTTAGTCGAAATTATGAAATACACAAGAGAAGGTATACTGAAACAAGAAAAGCATATGAAGCAGATTGTTCCGAAGAATGGCCAGAAGATGAAGAAATTTTCGTAGTTGATATGCAGAAGATATTAATAATTCCGAAAATGGTGACTAAGAATTCCTTTTTCATAAGTAGTCTAGTATGTTTCAATGAAACATTTGCGAGCTTGAGGAATCATGGAGAGAACGTGTGTGTACTTTGGCATGAGGCTATTATGGGCTGAACTTGCTCCGATGTTGTATGCGCATATTATAATTTCATGAAGTCTCTTGGGGAAAATGTAAAAAATATTGTATTTTGTGCAGACAATTGTGCCGCACAAAATAAAACTGGACACTCTTTACTGCTACCGGGATGGGGTCACACACACGATGGAAACACTGATGGTTAACGCAAACACTTTTTATAAACGTAAATTTAAAATGAAATAAAAAAACACGTGGTTCGTTGGTAAACAACGGCGGTTTGGCAATATGGCGTGGGTACGGAAAGCCGGCTCGTGGCAACGCGTGCTGCAGCCGGTGTTCTGAGACAAAGTGAATTCGAAGAGGTCGTTGAAGAGAAAGTGCGAGAGTCTCCGAAATGCACGGATATTTAAACCCTCGGTTCAGGTAGGCCCAGAGTACGTTGTGTGCGTAGCCTGGTCGATGGGCCTACTTGGCGATCTGTGATTAAGAAAGCGTGGTTAACACGGTAACACGCTTATTCGGAGGAGCCTAGAGCGATCTATGGTGAGATACCGTTGTGGAAATGGTAACATTACCGCATGTTGTATTTTAGTTAATGAAGAATGGGGACCAGAGACTATTACTTTCAAGTTTTTTGAAGCTGGCCATTCATTTATGAAGGCTGACTCGGTACATGGGCTGATCGGAAAAAAAGTGGAATAAGTCGAAGGAGATATTAGATTTCGATGATTTAGTCAATTTAATCAGTAGAAGCAGAAAGTACAATAAACCACTCATTCTCCTTTTGGAAGAGTTTCTTCGTTTCGAAAACGGTTGCAAAACCCGTAAAAAAGGAGCAGTAAGCAATGGTAACACTGATGTACCTTTTCTCCGTGATCTGAAGGTGTCTCAATTCAGAAAAAATTCGAGATCACTGTACTTCAAAACCGAAATAGATAGTCCGGAGTTTCAGAAGTCAAATTTCTTAAAACCAAAATTCAAATTTCAGTTGCCAGTTAACAAATTATCATGCCAGGGTCTGAACAAGGAAAATAAAGAACAGATTTTGAATGACCTAACTGCCCATATGGCTGCTAAGAGCTGTTGTTCTGGAAATCTCTCCTGCCAGTATCTGACATGGACGACTTGACCCACTGT
Source organism: Cryptolaemus montrouzieri (assembly GCA_013387265.2). Lineage (NCBI taxonomy): Eukaryota > Metazoa > Arthropoda > Insecta > Coleoptera > Coccinellidae > Cryptolaemus > Cryptolaemus montrouzieri. The sequence continues at coordinate 69,336,358 of JABFTP020000001.1, read as the reverse complement.
GGGGAAGAAACTCAAATTGAAGAGGGGATCTATAGTTACAAAGTTTTTATAATATTTCCACCTATTTCTGTATTTAGTTGAAAGTTCAGTTGATGTTCAATATTTGTTACTTTTGTGTTCTGTTTGATAACTGAAAAATTAATTCTTTGTTACGTGTTTCTGCAATAAAATATTCAAATGTAAATTGACTTACTAGAATTTTGTCTTGAATTTTTCGACTTACTTGTTTTATGTTTTGTACAAGCTTCGTGCGGATGTGATAATCCGAAATCTGGTAACTGAAAGTAAGCGTCCATTTTGAATTTATCGCGAAGAATTTTGAATTTAGTACGCTCAGTGAATTTTTAGAATTGAGAAGTAGTAAATGTTCGAGTTCGAAGCTTCTAGTTAGAACATTTTTTGAGTGAGTGTAATCTCATCTTATTGCATCATAAAACAACTCTGTTGAAAAGTTGGAAATTTAGAGTTACTTGGTTTTTGGTTAGTAGGGCACAAATGGTGGTAGACGACAGCCGAACTAAAGTGAGAGAGATAGCAAAGGTTATGAACATGTCATCAACACATATTAAATTAACATTTACACATGGGAAAACTGTTCGTGTGTTGGTCGTCGTATTAGCTCACGTCAGACTAAACACGTGTTCGAATGAAACACGCTCTGTTGGCGCAATAAATCGGAGTTTGGCACCGATTAATATCTGTAGATGAAGTTTGGATACACCGTTATACGACAGAAATAAAAATACAGTCCAAACAGTGGACACAGAAGCATACTACTTGACAAGCCAAAAACCAGAACTTGCTGAAAAACGGCCGCATTTACAGAAAAATAAAATCCTGATTCACCAAGACAACGCACCGTCTCACCCCTCAGTGGTTGCCATGGCAAAAATCCACAAATTAAGATATGAACTGCTGAACTGTCCGCCTTACTCTCTAGATCTTGCCCAAGCGACTTTTTTTGTTCCCTCGTCGAAAAATTGCGCTCGGAAGACTTGAGATCTTCGTCAAATAAAGACGCAACAACCTTCGTGAACCACTATTTTGCAGTACTATTTGGACGGGTTGCAGAGATGGAAACATCGCTGGGAAAAGTGTGTAGAGTTTCAAGGAGACTTCTTATTCTTCAGCCATCTCTCATCCAACTCTGGACATAGGCCTCCCCCAGTTCTCTCTAACGGTCTCTGTTCTGTACTACTTGATACCACTTGAGCCCTCTAATGCGTTTCAGGTCATCTCCCATCTCATTGGAGGGCAACCTTTTCCTCCTTTGCCCGAATATGGTCTCCATTTTTGTATTTCGGCATTCCATCCTACCATCTCCTTGTCTTGCATTATGACCATCGAAGCCCCATTTGAGTCTGGCAATTTCTTCTCTGACATCGCGAACTTTAGTGACTTTCCTTATACACGTGTTTGTTTTCCTATCTGTTAGTCTCATTCTGAGCATCCTGCGTTCCATTGCTCTTTGTGTTTTGCACATTTTGGCCATAATGGCTCTACTTAGTGTCCATGTTTGGCAGCCGTTAGTGCTTACAGGCAAAATACACTGATTGAAGACTTTAGTTCTAAAGTATTGTGGTGTCTTACGACTTTGAAGGACCCATTTTAATTTCCCAAATCCAGCCCAAGCAAGCCGCTATTTCTGCTGTTTGATCCTCTATTAAGTTTGGGTATTTGACTTAGGTAAACATATTCATCCATCATGTCCTGAGAGTGTATGCCAACTGTAATCCTTCTGTTATCTTCTGCGTTAGTCATGGTTTTCGTCTTCTGCACGTTCAATTTTAAACCAATTTTTTGCGATGCTTCAACTAATTCTGTATTTCTTGCAACTCTTCGAGAGTGGTGGAAATCAGTACAATATCATCGGCGTATCTAACATGATTCAGTGTTTTTCCGTTTATGTTTATCCCCTCTCCTTCCCAACTCAATGATTTAAATACATCTTCTAATCTAAGGTGAATAATTTCGGCGATATAGCGTCTCCCTGTTTTACACCTCTCTGGATTTTTATAGGTTTGGTCTTGTGTTCTAGTCTTACAATCATTGAGGATTGTTGATAGATGTTGTGAATCAGTTATCTATACCTGGAATCAATTCTTCTGTTGTTCATTGCTTGTTCTGCGGCCCATATATCAGTCATATCGAACGCCTTCTCATAGTCCACGAACGAAAAGTATAGAGTCAGATGGTATTCGTTTGCTTTCTCTATAAAAGTTCTCATAGTAAGGAGGTGATCAGCTGTACTATACCCCTTTCGAAAGCCAGCCTGTTCAACGGGTTGCTAGGAGTCCATATTCGCCGTCAATCGGTAAGTGATTATTTTCGTGAATAGCTTGTAGATCTGTGACAGTAGTGATATGGGCGTAAGTTTTTTGGGTTACTCTTTTCGCCTTTCTTGAATAGCAAAACGACAGCACTTTCAGCCTAGTTTTCTGGAATCCTACCGCTATGCAAGCATTCATTGAATAATGTCCTCAAAGTGGGTAGTATGATTTCCCTTACTTCTTGTAGCATCTCCGACAGTATGCCGTCGGGATTTGGAGCTTTGTTGTTTTTTAAGTCTTTTAGAGCTTCCTCGATTTCATAATTTTCTATTTCGGGTAATTTTTCAGAGTTCAAATTCTTTATTTCTCTTTTGATGTTTTCCCGTGATTCATAGCTTGGCTTTTTCTCTGAGGTGTCTTTATAGAATTCTTCTACTATATGTGTGATTTTTTCTATATCTCTTTCTTCCTTGCCGTCTTTGTCTTTTAAATCTGTAATAATAAGTTTCCCTTGTTGCGGCCTCAAGCTATTCAATTCCCTATTCCTCTTCAGAGTCTTCTCCACTTCTTCTTCTTGATGTTTCCTCAAATCTTCTCTTATCATCTTTTTGATTGTTTTATTGAGTTCCGCATATTCAACTGTTTTGTATTTTCCTTCACTCCAGAGTTTTTTCTTTTTTCCATTAGTGCTTTCGTCGTGGCAATGAGCTTATCTGTTCTCTTGTTTTCGGGTTTTCCCACTTTTCCACCTGCTTGTCTCAGTTGTTTCATCAATTTCTGGTTCAATTTATCGAAGTCGTGGTTTTCCTCATCTGGCCGCTCTCGGTCTCGGTTTTTCTGAACTTCTCGCTGTTGCATTTTATTATATTATTTTTTGGGAGCTCACCGATGTTTTTTTAATTCAAAAATTCAAAAACAAGGAGACTATGTTGGAAAAATTAAAAAATATATATTTTATTATGGCCCAGTTTTGTGTGTTCGTCGCCGTATTAGCTCACGTCAGACTAAACAAGTGTTCGAATGAAACACGCTCTGTTGGCGCAGTTTGAGCGCAATAAATCGGAGTTTGGAACCGATTAATATCTGTAGATGAAGTTTGGATACACCGTTATACGACAGAAACAAAAATACAGTCCAAACAGTGGACACAGAAGCATACTACTTGACAAGCCAAAAACCAGAACTTGCTGAAAAACGGCCGCATTTACAGAAAAATAAAATCCTGATTCACCAAGACAACGCACCGTCTCACCCCTCAGTGGTTGCCATGGCAAAAATCCACAAATTAAGGTGTGAACTGTTGAACTGTCCGCCTTACTCTCTAGATCTTGCCCAAGCGACTTTTTTTTGTTCCCTCGTCTAAAAGTTGCGCTCGGAAGACTTGAGAAAATGCAGTGATGTGGGAAAAATATTATGGCCCAGTTTTCGAGTAATAATGAAAAAATGATTTTCTTTAATATGAATCACAATTATTTTCCTAATTATTATTATCTATGTTCTCAGAGCTTGAAAATAAAAGAAATACCTATATTGAAACTTAAGTCGAAAATAATAAGAATAAGTGAAATTACATTCCCATTTTATCAGATAGGTGATAGTTTGCCGTTTTTGAACCAAGATATTTTATATTTAATATATTTTTCTTAGATACGAGTAACAGGGAAGACGCTTGACTCCGCCGTTTCTCGGTTCTCGGGAAATCTGCTGAATATCGCCAATTGCAGTGAACATTAATCGCCAGATTACTTACACTTCTGGCCGCTAGGTTAGCTTTCACTACATAAATAAATAAATTTTCAGTTTTCTATATATTTTTTCAAGGAATATCTACTTTTTAACGAATGATACGAAAAATCTCTGAAAGAATCATTTCAATACCGAAATTCTGTACTTTTCAGAAATGACTACTTGTTGCGCTGCAACGGTAATTCTTTATTGCTGTTTAGAGTTCATGCATCAGTCAGAAATTCATATCAAGGGTAAATTTTTTCAAAAAAGTAAAATTACGGCTGTAAATCAGAAAAAAATGAGGCATCACATTGATACCTCGCGGTCTGAACACAAATGTGTTCCTCATAGAGAACGAGGCATGAATGGAATGCCTCACATAGACATGTCGATTCATGTCATCTTCTGCTATGTGATCTATGCATATGCATAGTATTGTACACGGCAGAATGAGATGGTTGTTTGTGGAGTGCGTATCGTTGTTGTGCTATAAAATTGAGTAGATTATATGAAGAGGAGATGAAACATCTTCAGAAACTGTATGATGAACCAATGTCATATGAAGATATAGATGTGGCTGATCCGTACGCCGACTGTAACACATCTGATGAATATGAACCTAGCGAGAGTAAAAGCTCTAATGATGATTACAAAGTACTGCCTAAAAAAGCTAAAAGATTGAAAAAATCAGAAGTAAACGAAAGCACACAAGATGATCAGCCAGGTGTTTGAAATTGTGCTAAATCATCAAATGGCTCTGATGATCAACCTGCTCATACTGCGGTAAGTTTTTCGATTTTTTTACTACCATTACTATCGGTGTTTCTTTTTGCTCAGAACACCAATATTCAGAGGACCATTGAATCTGTTATATCAAATTTCACTATAGAGTCCGATGAACCAGAGCAAGAAGACGACGAAAATAGTGTTTCTAACTTGAACTGGGATACTATTGATGGGTCCAAGCTAAAGAAATTTAATTTTGAAGTCAAAGAAGTGGGCATAAAAACCGAGTATTATGCAGAATATAATAGAGAGCCTTATTTTTTTCAAACTGTTTGTCACTGATGAAGTTATCGTCTATATTGTTGAGCAGATGAATATTCCTGCTCAGCAAAAACTAGTGCAACAGTAAATGAATCCGAAGGCTAAATCGAAACCGTAGTTCCCTACCGATTGCGAAGAAATGAAATTATTTGGATGGTATTACTGAAAACCCCTCAATTGTGAGATTATTGGAGTAAGAGTTTTTGTATCAAATTAATATCGAAAAAGTGATGACTCGAAATCGTTTTGAGCAACCTCTATCCATGCTCCATTTCAATGATACTGAAACTCAGCATAACAGGGAACTGGAACGACTTCATAAAATCTCGCTTTTGACTGAAAAACTCATTGAACGATTGTTTTTTCAATTTTTCATTTTTCAATTTGACCCTACTCACCAACATGTAAGTAATTCTTTGAATAAGCTCTATTGTTTGAAAACCAAACGAACGTGTTCTGAATCTCCATCCAAAATCAGCAGACCTCGCAAACACAGTATCGCTCTCTATTAATTCACCCTGTATCTTCATCACAATGCAGATGAAGCAAAAATTTTGTCTACAATATTCAAGAAATTCTAAAACCTTTCTAATAAGTTATTACTCAAACTAACTGATCAATTCGAAGATTTTAGGGGTTGACACTCTAAGGGGCAGTAGTGGAAGCACCACTGCTAAAAGATATTTTTCCCCATAATACAACGGTATTTCGATGAACGTTCATTCGAAATCGACAGATTTTGCAATCACTGAAAATAACTCGTCTTTTGACGAACCAGCCTGTATCTTTCTCCGAATATGTCAAAACTCAAGAATTATTACACATTTATATTGAGAATCAAAAGAGCTTTCCAATGAGGTATCACTCAATCTATCGTCCGTATTCAAAAAATTGATGTCAAATAAAATCACCGTGTGTTAAAAGATGTCCCCCTTCAGACAAAAATTGACCTGTTTCTGCTTTTTATCCAGAAACGAATAGTTTAGTCTTTTTCGTTTTAGTTGCCCCACCCGGTATGTATTATTTCGGAGAGGGCCTACTTTGAAGTCGATACAATCAATTAAGAATTAATATTTTGTGTTTCATTGACCAATTCTTGGAACTTTGATTACAGAATGTACATTATTCATTATACTTTCAGAGATCTTCCAATGGACATGCTTGTTTTTTGATTAAATTTGTTCATTTCATTTACTTGTGTACTCTTAAAATTATGAAATATATTCTTTTGGTTATTGGATCACCTGAATGTTTTTCCCAGATGATTCACATTATCTTCTTCAAATTGATTTATATTCATTGAATGAAAACGCATATTCTATGCATAATTTGTAGGAAATTCTTCATAAATATGTGCATAAATTCAATGATTTTCCTGCATTATGACCTACTTTAGTCATGACAATTCATCATGACGTATTTGAATAATTTTATGTCTGTTATAATCCAATAAATTTTAGAAAAAAAATGTCGACAATTATAGATGAAACACTATTTGAATTATTGGCTCATAATTGAAGGAACGACATACTTTGTAGATATTTTTTTGTTCGGTCTGGAGAAAAATTTCGAAAGTTTGAACGCGACATTGTCTGTTGTCGGGTCAGCTACTGCAAAATAAAAGGGTTTCATTTTTTGCCCGCAGTAATTTTTAATGAAATGAAATATCTTAAGTTTGTTTCAGTTCCGTTACGAAGGAGAGAGTTGTGGACGAACGAATGAACCACTCAAAGTAGCCAAAGTTAATATAGTATGTTCCCTTAGAAAGTTTTAATTACTTGAGGAAAGCATAATTATATTACAATTAATGGAAATTGGTGGAAAAAACTTTCATCAAAGCGAAATTCTTTAAGAATTGTTTTCATTTAATTGAAAAAGAATTTCTGAAGCGAATTCTAGTCATTTTTTATATCTTATCTTCATCGATATTTAGACTATTTTTGTGCAAAGTATAGTTTGATACAAATACTTACTGTTATTATACAGCGCGTTCTAATGAGAACAAACACCCATTATAACTCGGCTGATTAGATTTTTCTATGGATTGCTTGAAACAGGTCGATTTTCGATTGAAGGGAGACAATTTTCGTTACATGTTTCGTCCTGACTTTATCAACCCACTACCCTTGGCAACTTCTACCCCAAATTTTTGAACAGGGAAAAGGGGTTATGTGATACCTTCTTGAAAATTGAGTGATTCCAAATTTTTATTATTCCGTTAGATTCCCGATTGAAGAAAACACTTGAAAGTCGATTCTGGTAGTTCAGAAAAAGTTTTCCCTTTTATTTCAACGTTTGCGCATCATCCTCCTACCCTTGTCAACTACCACCTCGAAAGTTTCCATATTTGTTGTGTGATACCTCTCTGAAAGGTTGTTCGATTTACTGTATTTTTTAACTCATCGACGATCGAGCAACCCTTTACATTTTTTGTTAAGACTCGTCAAGTCGATTTTGTTAGCTAATAATTCATCTGATCTGGAATTGGGAACAGAGAGCGGGTGATATCATTCTCTTAAGAAAAAGCTAGATTTTTTCCATTTGGATCAATAAATGCAAACGATGTTTCATTTTTATCTCATGTGTAGGTTTGTTATCAATCTTCCCATGTTTGCAATTTCTTTTCAGATCCGATAATTCAGTTTATAAAAGAATACTTGAATATATTTTTTTCTCGTCATTCTTAATTGAATGAGTTATCGTTCAAATAATCAAGAGCTTTATCATAAAGTGTCGATCCGATTCGGCCTCCCTCCATCACTTTGGACATAATAGGAAGAAGTTTTGGGGTAAGAACTTCTTTCTTTTCCTCTGTTGGATTCATCTTCCATGACTTGTAATCTCTACTCTTATCTGCAGAGGCTCTTTCACAGTCTTTGTTAAACCATAGATTTGAAGATCCATTCCTGCATGAATGATTTCTGTAACAGATTCAGTGCACTTATTGATGACAAGATCTGAAAGGTAAACATCATTGAATGGGAAGTATTCAATTATCACGGTTATAATGCATCTGGATGGTTTAGGTTCTTGTTTTAGCGGCAGCACAATAGTTCTAGTAGCAGGTATAAGGTTGTTGTCTGAGTTGCCTAGCGGTGCTGAGACCTCCACTCCAAAATCATCTGGATCTGAAATCAAAAAGAGATCCCAGGTGTTCGGGAAGTCGGTTGGGTGATCAGGTATTCTTGTCGGTTCGTCGACTAGCTGCATTAGGTTATGGCTGATTGCGAAAGTTTCAGCCTCTCTTCCCGCTTCATCTGTTCTATTGGAGTGGCAGAGCCAGTTGGTGTTGTGAACGTTCAAATCACCCAGTACAATGATCTCAGCTGCCGGATTATGTGTCTGAATCCAATCCACCTTATCACCTAGATACTGAAAGAGTCTAGGGAAGTGAATATTGTTTGGCGAGCGATATAGGCAGGATAAAAACAGTGTTTTATCCTGCAAACAGATTTTAAACCACGCAAGGTCGAAAGCATCGTCCTCCATCATGTCCTCTCCTTCTAGCATGCAACATCCGATCTGGCGAAAACACTGAGGCCTCCTTTAAACCTAAATTTCGTATGTAACTCATACCCATTAAAACGTAAATACGTTGTGTTGGTTGTTTGACTTATTAGACTGCATCGACATTCACGTTGTTGTACCCCAGTCCTGTGATGCAGATATTGCACTCTATCAAGAGGTTGCTTTCTTTTCTAGAACGTGAATGAATTAGTGAATTCGCCGGAGGAGTGCTCGACTTACCCGCATCATGAACCCTTCGAAGCAGTCCCCCCCGTAGATCCGAATGGGAGACTATTTTAACTCCGGATGATTTTGTCCCAGAAGAGCTCATCATGCTTCGTTGCCAATCGTTCCCACCCTGAAACCGTAGATCCGCCAGATCCCGAAACTTAGTCACACAGTTGACCAATTTACGGGACCTATAGCTGGATGTGGTGGTAACACACCCGACGACGGAGGTGAGGCCGCCTGCCACCTTGGCAGTATGCTAAGCCTATTCCTTATTCGAACCTTTGGTGTAGGAGCAGGGTTAGGTAGTTGATAGGGAGATAAAACAAAATAAACGATTAATGTAACAAAAGATGTCCACGTTCAATGAAAAATTGATCTGTTTCAGGAAGTTCACAGAAAAATCAAACCAGCCGCGTTATGGGGGGTGGTTCATTTTCATCGGAACGTACTGTATAGTATGATAGAATATCAGGCAAAATGAAGTACACGATATTTTTGAAGTTCGTTAATTCCTCAAAGCGAATTTTTCAAATATTATTATATTTTTCTTTATAAAATGTAAATTTCCCTTAGTAACGTTTGTAACTTGAAGCGATAACAAAATTTTGAATGTTAGCAGTAACCTTAGTCCTCTAGAATGATAACCAGTTACACGCACCCCCATAACCAATTTGCAGATCCAAATTTCCGCAAGAGACAGTTTCTTCGTGAAATTCAACGTGGAAAATGCCTCGCAAAACGTGCGATGGTCTTTTGCGGTTCGAGACTATGCGCTTCAGTAAAGTTGAAAGTTTTGCAAAGTTTGAATCCAGTGAATTAGTCGGACAACACGATATTTTCAAAGTAAAGTTCGAAATTCTTGAAACTTATTTTCAGTTTTGGTGAATTTGATATTTTAAATTCAATTTTCGTTGATTTTTCTTTCAATGGCACTAAATTTTATTTGAAGTGAAGAAAATAGGGTCTTATAGGAAAGTTCATTCAAAAAATATTTTCTTTATATGATTACTTGTAGAAATAGTTTAATTATGAACACTCTCAAAACAAAGTTTTCGAAAATGAATATTCAGTTGTTGCTGTTGATTTTCATCACATTTTTCCGGAACAGTTAAATTATATGACGACAAAAACGTATTCTTATTGAGATATATATGATTAGCTGACACGATTGTTTTTGTTCTGTCAAAATTTTAATGAACTTCCAAATATTTCTCTAGATCTTCCAATTTCGTTTGAATCAATGTAGTTTTGCTTAAATTTCTCTGATTCCGAATCTAACCCAGACGACATTTTGAAAAAAAATAGCCCACTTAATTTATGAGTTTACCAACGAACAGTACTTCATTTTTATTATTTTTGGTTAAAAACATCGAAAAAAGTTTAAATGAAGAGTATAAGCTGCTGAAATTTCATTAGTTTCGTTCAGGAACATCATTCATATAATTGAATTGATTTAGTGTACAACTGTGGCTTAGGTTGTGGCAAACCTACAGTGAACAAAGAAAGCAAAATACTCAAATCTTCAGGTTTGTTTAGTATATTTTATTTCGACTGGCTAAGAAGCTTGCTGCAAAAACAAGGTTGTTCAATAATTATGATTTCGATTGAATGTGAATTGAAAAATGAAAATTTTAAAAAAATGCATGAAAGATGGCGACCTCCCAATCTGAAAACAGTTGAATATATACTCCAAAATATTGAGGACATATATATTAAATTTCCTCGAAATGAGCTGAAAAAATAGAAATTTGAATTAGTTGGTGAAAAGTCTTAAAATATTTGAATTGTGGAGGCCGTTACTTGATGTAGATCTATGATATATATGAGATAAAAACACAAGGTTTAACTTTAATCTACACTTTATTTGAAAAAATTCGACGACGAATGATAAAGCTGCTGTGTCAGCGAAACGTCGTCGAATTTTTTCAAATAAAGTGTAGATTAAAGTTAAACCTTGTGTTTTTTATCTCATTTATAGTCTTAAAATAGATAATTTTTCCCCGAAATTCGTAGTGAACAGTATGCAGCGAGTACCTTTAAATTCCTATCTATATTCCAATAGTAGTTATTAATTTTTTCTCTCATTATAATTCATACCTGTTTTCCTATATTCAAGGCAAATTGTAAAATTGTATCTTAGTTTTAACTTACAATTTGTAAAGTCTGATCATGATAGAAATATCGAAATAGCTATCACGTTTTTTAATTAAATATTTTCAAAATCACCGTACAAAATTACTAACTTACTAGCTGACTCGACTTACATTTCTATCTCCACATTTCAATAAATTCTCAGATTTTTGTCAAGATCTTCAATTCGCTTCTTCAGATGAATTCGAAAAGAACTAACAAATTCATTCTTATTTTCATAAATTAAAGACATCAAAAAATTAGATGACAATGTTACTAGATTTTTTCTTTCAAGAACATTAAAAAGTTTATTCGATATACAGAGCAGAAGTTGTTGTTCAATTAGGCAAAAATTGCGGTCTTCAAGTGATTTCCTGGACTGGATATAAGACTTGTTGCAAAATTTGAATATATATACTCCAGAATATTGAGGACATATATATTAAATTTCCTTGAAATGAGCTGAAAGAATTTTCAAATAGTTGGTAAAAATGTCTTTAAATAGATAATTTTTTCCCCGAAATTCGTAGCGAACAGTATGATGAGAGTATATGTCAGGACACCATCAGATAAGTATTCATTGGGATAATAATTCATAATCATCCGCTATCCAACCACTGCATTTTTGCTTTAGATATGTGAATGACATAATATGTTCTTTCAAAGATACAAATACACAAGTTCATTCCTTTACTACCTTCTTAAATTCAATTCAGCCTAAAGTTCACAAATGAAAGCAAAGAATTCCATTAACTCAGTTTTAATCTGAATAAACCATTCCATACAGACATTACCATTCACAATTCTTTCATGCATCTACAACAACATAAAATAGCTGCTTATACCAGTGTGATACTCAGACTCACCACGATACCAATTTCAGAAAATATTTTAATAAAAATGTTCAAGATAATAAAATAAATAGCGGACAATAATCGTTATAATTCTGGTATGATTGACAGTATGCTTTCTCGTAAATAAATTCAATATGCACTTTACGAGGTGTTTCCTAATGTTGAAGAGACTAATCAAAAGTATAATACATAAGCTTATATTGGTCTGAATTTGAAGTCATTCTTCACATCCCATAACTTGCACATAGCTTTCAGAACGGATAACTCTCTAGGCAGATATATCAGAAACTTAAACCTAAAATTCATAAATCAGGTTTCATAAACTCTTTTGTGGAAGTTGTGATAAAATTCGTATCGGTAGAATTCTTAGAAATTTCAATATTAGGATATCTGGGCATAAACGCTGTTTTGCCAAACAAAAATCGAATTCTCGCCTAACAGAAAACCATACTTCTAATAATAATTTTGAAATATTACATAATGAATCTAACCTATGGAAAGTAATGGAGATCAATTACCAAAAAAATTCTGGAAATTTACTCAGTAGTCAATCAGATCAAAATTTGGCACCATTGCTTAATACTTTCAGTTCTCAAAAAAAGCATTCCTGCTTGGATTTTCCTCCTATTGAGTTGAGTACCTGGTTTCACTATATAATATTCAAGTAGATCATTCTTTTGAATGTAGTACTTATCTGAAGAAACCACAATGGGGTAAAACCCATCAATAGTGAAAATTTAAACATCATTGTTTTATTTAATTGAAAAATGAATATCAATTTTCGTCAAGTAACGACCTCCTCGATAGAATAACAAAATTTGTCAAAAATGATATTGAGTCTGCCGTTACCAAGTGATGTTTGATCATCATACGGTGATTTTGGTTTACTTTGTAAAGAAAATCACAAAAGTAGGTGGAAAATATTCAATTAACAAACATGATAGCTATTTCGATATTTCTATCATAATCAGACGTTTACAAATTGTGAGATAAAACTGAGATACAGTTGTATAATTTGTCTTAAATATAGAAAAACAGGTATGAAATTATAAAGAGAAAAAACAAGTTTCTAAATATTGGGGAATAACATAGGTCTGTCTTGTCGTTAAGAAGGATAAGATTGTTTCTATTGTGTTTAGCTTTGAAAATTTCCTGAGATTCTAGGTGATTGCTGGCGATAGTGGAGCCACTTTTGTTTTGAAAAAAGGGAGAGTGATGTTCTTTATATCTAATGCGAAAGGATCTTCCTGTCTAACCTATGTATACACCGTTACAATCAGCGCAACACAGTTCGTATATCGGGAATTGTCTTATTTGTGACTTTTGTCTTTGGCATTAAAAAACAATTGTGATAATGTACATGTAGGTTTGAAGGTAATTTTTATGTTGTGACTTGACATTTGATTCGAAACTTGCTGTGAAAGTGGACCAAAATAAGTTGAGGGAGAGAATTTTTGAATATCGGTAACTAGTTTAAGACTCATAGCAAACGGCGTATTTCCAACGCGCCGACGACGCGCAGATTACGCGCGTATACGCGATTCAAACGAGATTCGATCGCAACCTTGTAGCTTAAGCACACGTGGAGATTGTGAAACGCGCCTCTACTACGCGTATACTCGCAGATTCAGCGATACCGACGCGTTGGAGTCACTCATAACTTTTGCGTTTCAATCAGAGACTCCTCTTCTTCAGTTATACAATGCTGTCGGTTGAGACAACAATGCTTACGTTGGCCTTTGTAATTCTTTTGAAGAGAAAAACTGTAGATGTACAGGAGAAAATTACATAACCTGCGATATTTTCTCAAATTCCCTATCTGTTTGACCGAGAGAGCCCCGATGGCCAGGTTCAGTCTTCCAAGTGATGCCGATTATGATCTATAGATGTTTTAGAATCATTATGAACCCAATAATATGGGTTGACATCGTCCATATATTATTTCTTCGTGGAACTTGTTTAATTCAAAGAAGAATTTGTGAAAAAATTTTGACAGTCGTTCGAAAAATATGACAAATGTCATATAATACAACAAGAAGGGGTTGCAAATTGCACCTATTTTTAAGAGGGATGAATGAAAAAACTGACTTAGTAGAACCTGTTAAGCTGAAGGTTTCTGCAAAATTTCAAGCTGATTGCTTTCTTCCTTGATGAAGAAAAATTAAAGATGTCAATTCACATCCTCTTTCGGACAGTCATATCTCCAGAAGAAAGGAATTCAGAAAAAAATGGCCCACATTTAGTGTCGATGAGAATGCAAAATGGCTAAAGATACAACCTATATCATTTATATACGATCTGCTTCTATGGCTAGTAGTGACGCATTTGAGAAAGTATGAAGTCAAAAAATCCATCCTATGACGGGACCACTATGCAATATAAAGTTTCAGAGCTTTTGATGAGTAAACACTAAATGGACACACACTGTAAATATTATTCAAGAAAAATAAAAATTGCATTTGCTCTAAGGACGAGTTTTAAATGTGCCATAGTATTTCGTATAATAGAATCCAAGAAGATTTGAGAACAAAGAAGTGGATATAACTCCTAAATACAGCAACGGAAAATCAAGACCAGAAAATATTTGAGTTATGTTTCTTGTAAGCCGTTCGTATGTTAGACGCTGGTAATTTTTCTGCAAATAAATTGGTTTCTATTCAACCAATGTCAAATGGTGGCAGATATTTACAGACTACCTTTTTTCCGCGTTCTTTGATGAAGATTCATTGTTGCCTCTATATATCTTTGCAGCAATCTCGTTTATATTTCTACCGCTACCAATACATGGTACATTGTTGAACCCAAATTGAATTTTCTTTTCCATATATTATAAATATTATCAATTAGCTTGCCCAAAGACGTTTTTCAATACAGATACCAGATTTTCTCAATTTAGTTATAAATGAAGTTAAACGAATAAAGGAAACAGAATCGACGATACAAGTAATTTTTTTTTCGACAGTTATGATCAACAATCATTGAAAATTTGTAGTTTTTGAATTCTGTTCTAATTTTTCTAATTTTCCTCTTTCATAACCGAGAATTGCATTTCAAAATATATTCTAACATTCAGGAATATTTTCGTAGTTCTGGCACATCCGAAAATACTGGAAGATGACCTTTACTCCGACATTCTGAATAGTACCCCCACATTTCTATTTGCTGTTCGATTACTCATTTAAATTCAAGTTTCTTGCGAAAAGAGTATCTCTCAAAACACTATATTTTCCGAGAAGAAAAATATTGTTGGAAAATTTCGTATGTAAAATCCTCAGATTTGTACATCATGTCTCTATCAGACATATAAAACAGAAACTTTCAACTTCAACGTTTTTAGTGTAGATCTATTTTATTTTCCTTCTTCATCAGGTGGAGTGTAACCTAAAAATCAGTATTTCAGAAGTAATAACTTCTAAATTTGCATTGAAAATGAAAGCTCACCTTCAAACCACTGACACAATAATCATTCAACTGAAAGATACATGAATCAGACTTTTATGTATCTCTTCCATATTTTACAACAATATTTGTAGGTTAGCTTTCATAGATTCATAACCAATCAAATTAAAATCTTACTTTTTTGGTTCAAACTTGAACATTGAGTCTCATTTACTTTCACATTTGGATAAATGTAAAATAGAAACGTACTTCCTCTTGAATAAACTGAAATGAAAATTTAATTTGAAATGGACACAGTCTTACTGACATTCAGTTCGAAATATCTTGATATAGAGATGGCCTTTAGTGAATAGCTTTCAATATTCATATCATAAATGCTCTAAATGACCTAACGAAAACTTGATAGAGTTCCCGACAGAAAAAATATTATTATACAAAAGAGCTCAACACCTATTGATAGCAACTTGGAGAATATTCCATCATTTTGTAAGATAGTCTCAATTGATTCGTTGAAGTATACTAAAAATTCCAGAACCAACGCATAGAGGCTAGAATAACCATGAATGAAAATATGAAATATGAAAATTCTAAGTACATTTCTTGAGCACGCTGAAAAAATGTTCATTAAAATACATAAATAAACTTCAAATTACATTCATTTACCTGACCGAGCTTGAATAGCGATCGTAGGGGTGGTAGGAGAGGTGACTGGCTCCGCTTCCGTGTTTCTGGTCTTTTTCTCGAAAATGTAGGTCTCAAATATTGTCCCAAATGCAAAAATTAGGTCATAGAGTAACGATTCCTCTTCGCGGACCCGATCTCGAGATATGTAGGAATCATTCGACGCTCGAATCCTTTCTCCCGGTAATCCCGTATAAGTAGTACGGAAGAAAGAAATAAAATCAGATCTTATTGGTGTTTAATTTCAGATAGGAAAAAACTTAACAACAGTTGTTCGAAAAAAAAGTCCTTCAATTAAAAAATAATAAGAAAACCATGCCGTTTGAAAAAGCAAAGTTACCAATAGACTAAATGGATATTTTCAATTGTTCTCAGAGTGGTATCACTTAGGTTATACCGGAAATTGATCACTCTCAGGTATTAACTAATTGGTACTACTATGAAAACAAATGGATATGGATATTTTCAATTGTTTTCAGAGTAGTACCACTTAGGTTATACGTGATCATTGTCCGTTACCACTCTGAAAACAATTGAAAATATCCATTTACTCTTATGCACTATTGGGTCTTTAGCGCGTAGTTATTAGTGAATTCAGGAATTTCTATTCATATTTCTCGGTCGCTTATAAATGAATAACTCACTGTTACATACTCAATCCCCTGAAGAAGATGATGTGCAGTGAGACGCTTCTCGCTTAAACTGAGTTTAAGTAAAAATCCTCTAACTTAAAATTCTTTTATTTTATGTGTATTTGATCATCAATGAAGGAATATTCATGCAAAATAAGCAGTCGATGATATTATATATTCGGGATAATTAGATTGTGCTTTTATTGCTCTATCCTTCGTCTTTTTATTTTTCTGCCATTAAGTATCGTGACAAAGATTTGATGGCACCTTTCCTAAAGCAGTTTACAATTTCAAGATGTCTGCAACTGTTTTCATCCAACTGCTTCTTGAGCCTGTACAAATGTGTTTCTTAAGCACCTTCCTATTGGCTGGAATTGCCAGTTGTAATTGATATTCATGACCAGATTGCGCCTAAGGTTCACGAACAGCTTGTCTCTAAGTGTTCAAAACAAGCATTAGATAATTGAATAGTGTAGTAAAACGATATTGGTGTTTATCTTCGAAGCAAAATTTTTCCAGTGGCAAAAAGAGTTTCATTCTTGTAAACAATAGATTCACAAATAGTTACAGTTGTATTCATGTGTTCATCAATCACGAAATATTCTTCATTAAAAACCTATTTTGTTGAGAGAACAAGGCTATTTCCAAGTTGTCTGAAGTAAACAACGATTTAGGGATCGTTCCGACAAACTCTTGAAAATCTCATTTATTTCATTACAGTATTTAGTTCGAAGGAGAGAAATTAAACAGAAATATGCGAGGCTGCTTTTCCAGATAGTTAATTTGACTTTTTCAATTAAATTCTACGTTTTCAAATTTTAATATAAGTAAATGAAGACAAAATGATAAGAAAAAAACGTCCTTGTTGAAAATCAATTTCTGCAACGATTTACGATAATAATAGAATATTGTATTCTGAAGCTAACATTTTATGTGTTTCGAATTCCAATTAATTTTCTATGAATATGAATTAAAACAAGCGATATAAAAAACCACTTCTTCGTTGTGAAGCAAACAAATAACCATTATTTGTTCAAGTCACAAAGAGAAAAGACGTAATTTCTTTTTGAAAAATAGAATCTTTTATTCTAATGGAATTCGAATGAAATGCTTGAAGAGGAATGTGTAACTTCAAAATAGATACTTATGAAAAATTTCGCAAATATGAGTTATTTATTTAAATATTTATTTGAATCAAAAGGAGAGTAGACAACTAAAAATTGGAGAACTACATCGATTATGCTATAAGTCTGATTTTTATGTGAGTCATAACATAATCGGAAGAAAGCACAGTAGGCAGAATGGATTAATATTTAAAACACAACAATTCTTCTTCCATCGATTTCAATGTGAATAGAGCTGAAGAAAAAGTCTAAAAAACTAACCTAACCTAACCTCCCCCGTCGGTGATACATCAGTAAACGTTAGTCACACAAAAATTGTAGTCAGAATTATTGTATTAACGCTTCGATCATTATCCTAACCAGATCTTCGATTGGAACAATCTGAAAATTACAAGAGAAAAACAGCAGAAAGAGATGCTGTAAGTAACGAATATCATTTTGTATGAACCAAACATGATTAAATGACCTACAAAAATTGTTACCCAACGGAACAAGTAGATTATAGATGGGACTAAGAAGAATAAAACCTAACCTGTAACACTTTCTTTTCATGATGCTGATCCTCGGCAGCAGCTGATGTTCATTGTGAGGTGAATACTCCCACCCCATAGTACTTTACCAATTTGGAAACACACAATAAATTTTGTCCTCTGAAATATTCTCGAAGACCTAACACAACATTACAATATTCTCTATTTCCGATCAAAAGGCTTAAATGAGTAGGACCGATCTTTCAGAAGATAGTAATTACACTGCGCCAAGAAATGAACGCTCCAAATCAAGAATTCAAATTTATTCGAAAAAAATTTCGTTATGAAGAAGAATTATTTTTCCAATAATCCACCAGCACTAAGAAATGCTTGAGAACAATCGAAATGAAAACGATACTTATAGAAATTGAAATGAAACTAATAATGAAAATCGAAAAAAAATTGCAAAAAATCAAAGTTCCCAAGAGACTGTTAATACAGGATAATTCCACCGCTGGCATGAATTACTACATGACATATATGTTTCATACTTAAAATCAATAACCTTATAGCATTCTGATCCATTTCGTTTCAAATTTGGATCATTCTATTGCGAACCTCATTCACAATAGCTGGCTGGTTTTAATGGCTTCTTAATATTCCACTGAGAATGTCCCAGATATGTTCGATGGGATTTAGGTCTGGTCTCTGTGCAGGAAACTCAATTAAAGTAATTTCGTCATCTTGTAATTCCTAACGAAAGGAGCTTGGTGAAGTCAAGCGTTATCATTTTTTTATGCGCGCTCCCCAGTAATAGGCGAACCTTTTACACCACACGCCTGGAAAGAGTTGAGGTGTCTGTTTACTCGCTTCTTTAAGAGGACCAAATTGTAGGAAGTTGGGAAGATTTTTGACGGAAGTGAGTTCCACAGCTCACCAGCCCTGTAAACGAAGGAATTCTTATAGAGAGAGGTTCGAGGGGTCTTTAAATGTACCGCCATATATTGAGAACTCCTTGCCAGCCTAGTGTTGCGGCAAAACATGAGTTTTCCCGGAACAAGGTCTTTCAGCTCCTTGGAGCATCTTCCGTGGAAGTATCTGTAAAACAGAGAAAGGCCAGCAACTTGTCTTCTGAGAGGCAGCTGTTGGTGATCGCGGGTTATCGATGAGGCGCACAGCTCGTTTTTGTACACTATCCAACATCCGCTTACATCCCCATACATGGGATCAATATTCCCAACCAGGTCGAATCTGCGCCTTATATAGAAGCAACAGCTGAGATGACGTGAAGTCTCACTTGGCTCTGAAAAGAAAAACTAAGTTTAGCTGATACCTTTCGAGACCTTTCGAGAAAACGTATTTGCTTACTTACGTACTGCTCGCGTTGAAGCTCACCAGGTTCAACTGACTCCACTCAGATAACGTCTGTTAGTCAGAGTTTAAGCTATTAATTTGTTGACATCTCTGACGCTGAGATTCCGCAGCTGTAATCGGCCACAGACTACTGAAAGATGAAACCAGGGTACAATCGTCTGAAAAACCGAAGATCTTGTTCTCTGTAGATGACGGAAGATCGTTTATCTGCAACAGAAAAAAGGTTGGCGTAAGAATGGATCCCTGAGGTACCCCTGCTTGCAACTGGACAAATGAGATGTTATACCGTCAACCACAACTTGTATTGATCTATTCGAAAGGAAGCTACTTATCCAACGCACCAAGTTTTCAGGAAGCCCATATACAGCAAGTTTATTCAACAAGGCTGCATGCCAAACCCTATTGAAGGCTTTAAAGATGTCGAGGGCTATTGCTCTAGATTCCCCACGCTTTTCCATCGTTGATGTACAAACATGAGTGACGTAGGCGAGCAGATCTCCTGTCAATCTTTGCCTGCGAAAACTACGGTCGTTAATAATTCCCTGCAACTCAAGATATTTGATGAATTCATCATTTACGACTCTCTCCATCACTTTGGACATAATTGGAAGAAGTGCAACAGGGCGGTAGTTTTGGGGTGAAGACTTCTTTCCTTTCTTTGTGATCAGTTGAATTCTCGCTATTTTCCAGCTGCTCGGAAAAGTCTGGCTTTCATAAGAAATCTGAAACAGACGATTAAGAATGGGTGCTAGTTCGGGAGCACACTTTCTCAGGATCATTGGCGATATTTCGTCTAGACCAACTGCCTTCTTGCAGTTTATCTGCTCGAGAGCCCGTCTGACAGTGCGGACTCGGAACTTGATTTCTGCTATGGAAAAATTTATAGGTGGAATGTTCGGTATTATTGCGTTAGATGAATCCAGCACAAAATTCTTTGAGAACAAGAGAGCAAAGAGATTGGCTCTCTCTTTTGCAGATGATGCTATATTTCCGTCATCTCTAACAAGAGGCGGAAACGAAGATTTGGAGAAATCGGCACTGACAGTCTTCGCCATAGACCAGAATTGTCTAGTCCCGCTTGTCTGTTCAAGTAGTTTATTATTTACCCCTTCGTTGAAATTGGCATTTGTTCTTGCAGTTCTCAGGTTGCATACGTTCCGTATTCGTACGAAGGTTGTTCTTGTTTCCTCTGTTGGATTTATCTTCCATGACTTGTAAGCTCTGCTCTTGGCTGCAGAGGCTCTTTAGCAGTCTTTGTTGAGCCATGGATTTTGTGCTGTTGTTCTTTTCGTGGAATGAGGAAAATAGAGATTCATTACTGCATGAATGATTTCTGTAACAGATTCACTGCACACATTGATGTCCGGATCTGAAAGGCAAACAATGGAAAGCACAAGACTAATTCAAGCAGCTCATCCCAATTAGAACGGTTATAGTGCCAAATGCTTCTGGGTGGCTTAGGTTCTTGGTTTGGCGGCAGCACAATGGCCCCAGTAGCAGATATAAGGTTGTGGTCAGAGTTGCCTAGCGGTGCTGAGACCTCCACACCAAAATCCTCTGGATCTGAAATCAAAAGGAGACTTAACGTGTTCGGGAAGTCGGTTGCGTGATCAGGTATTATTGTCGGTTCGTCGACTGCGTTAGATTATGGCTGAATGCAAAAGTTTCAGCCTGTCTTTCCGCTTCATCTATTCTATTGGAGTGGCGGAGCCAGTTGGTGTGCTGAACGTTGAAGTTACCCAGTACAATGACCTCAGCTGCTGGATGCTGTGTCTAAAACCAACCAACCTTATCACCTAGATACTGAAACAGTCTAAGGAAGTGAATATCGTTTGGCGAGCGATATAGACAGCATAAGAATAGTGTTTTATCCTGCAAACAGATTTTAAACCACGCAAGGTCGAAAGCGTCGTCCTCCATCGTGTCCTCTCTCTGACATGCAACATCCGATCTGGCGAAAACATAGAGGCCCCCTGTAAACCAAAATCTCGTATGTAACTCAAACCCATTAAAACGTGAATACGTTAGGTCGGTTGTTTGATTTGTTTGGGTTTCGATTATGGCCAGCACATGAAGTTGTGCGTTTTGCAGATGCTGGTAAACTGCATCGCCATTCACGTTGTTGTGCCAAAGTCCTCTGATATTGCAGAACTCTATTAAGAGTTTGCTTTCTTTTCTAGAACGTGAATGAATTAGTGGATTCGCCGGAGGAGTGCTCGACTTACCCGCACCATAAACAAAAAGTTTTCACCCATGTTTATAGCGGATGGAATGACATGTTCTTCTAAAATTTCTGTAACGTACCTCTGAGGATCCAGAGTTCTATTATTTACGATGAGCAGATCAGTTCGAGAGTTTTGACAAACTCCTTTTTATACCATTATTCTCCAACCAAAACCATAAGTAGCTACAAAGTTGCAATGGGCATATTTCTCATTTGGACGTCTGCAAACGTCGATCACAATGAGAAAGACGAAATTTCGACGCATCTGTAAAGAAAACTCTCTCTCAGTCAGTTTCTAACCAATCGAGCTCTTCGATGTACTGCGGTTAGAGCTGGTCCCCGAGTTGCGACACGTAGCAACAATCCAACCAAATTTCCTGAGTCGTATTGTTTCTGTGCTAATTTTCACTTCATTGATCTATCGAAGCTGTATTTGAAGACTGTCTAGCAGAAGCGAAACCATAAAATTCTTAAATAACGGTAATGGATCGCAATTGTTGTTCGAGGTCGTCCTTGCTTAGGTCTCCTTCTATGACTAATTACCTTGTACCAGTGGATCATTTTGGAAAAAATTGATTCGGCAACCTCAAGTTTTTAGCCTAATCTTGTGTAAGTCAAACCTAGATCATCTGATACCGCTGCTTCAGCAGATTCTACCGGGGTCAAGTTTCGTGATTTGAAATGAATTATTACCGAAAATTGAAATTTTCAAGAAGAACAAACATTACTCACAAAAATTGAAACATTGAAATTGTGCGTAAATTTATTGACGCAGAGCATAAGAGGACAACGGCGCCACTTATTGGCAGATAATTGTTTACATTTCACAGAAGGAAATACACTCAATAAAGGTCGATACTTAATTCTTCGAATGAATTTGACGGTATATACAAAATCATTCAATTTATTTCAAAAAATAGTCGCAAAATGCTCTTCCCCAATTTGTGAGTATGTACGTTCTACCCGATTTGAACACCTACAAATCAAATTGTCTGCTCCATATTCTGGTGAATCATTAACTTATTTCAAAGGCAATTTTGATTGAAAGGAGACTAATACATCTTTCGAAATGGATGTATTTTTGATTTGATCGATTCCTGGTATTCTGCAGTCCAGCTCCAGACAATTGATTTTTTAAGAAGATTGTAGTGGGGATATCACTTAATGACTCAATTTTCTATGAACCTACTATCATCAGTACTAAAAATGATTTCAATTGAGTAACGTTGGATGGCATAGTACTGAATAGCTTCAAATTTGGACATACGAAATTGTAACCAATCCTAATCTATAGTGGGTCCTAAATGTTCCACAGTTGCTTGAGAGAATATTTCTTCCGAAATTTCCTACCCAACACCTCTTAATTCTAATAGAGCATATTCCAAATGCTGAAGGTGAACGTCTTCTGTCTTACTCGTGATAAGAATATCGCCTGCTACCTCTTCTATACTATAGTAAAGTATACCATAGTGTGTGCAACATTAAAAAAAGACTTGATGCAAGCAGTTTCTCTGCTAATGAAAGGATGAAGGGAATTTTCACGAATTTATGTAACCCACAGGAAAACAAAAATTCAAAATAATATTCTTTCCATTCCAAATGGCTGGGCATGCCACGCTGAATTCGTGGCAATACGACATTCGTGTGACGGAAAACATAATTCTTTAGAATAAATGGGAGAAGAACGTCCGAAACAAAGTAAACTCGTTGCAAACCGACTTTGCAATAATTTTCCTAATATGAAAGAAGAATCTGTTTAGAATATTCCAATTTCATTCTTCGGAGAGAAAATTCAGTCTACTGGAAGATAAGCGGATTTAATTGAATTGCCATTTGAATTTTCAAGGTTGTAATTTTTTTTCGTTTTTCTATAAGAAACACGTCTTTGTAATTCTCTGGCATTCAATGCATTCAAGGGTTAATTCCTACTTTCAATGCACCAATAAGGTCATTAACTATTGCGTCTTGTTGGTTTTTACTTTGTCAAATTAATCAATACATAAAAACTATGGGCGCCCAATAAATTTTCTTTATTTCCGTACAGTCTACATTATCAATATAAATTATAATTGTAGGTTGTTTGATCGAGTATTGAGGATAACCTTCGAACCTACTGAGCTGATTCGAAGATTGTTAACTAACAATGAGCTACCATCTTGATAAATTTGGGGTTAGTATTCGCGCCAAGTCGGCTAGACCTTTATCACATTCAGAAAGTTCAGGATTTACTTCCCAACGATCCTGAGAATCGCCAAACTTTCTGCCGATTTATCCAAGAGAAGAGAACTCAGAATCTCCACTTCAGTAGGAAAATTCAATTTACTGACGAATGAACCTTCACTAGGTCTGGCATCACTAACCTTCACAATGAACACGTGTACAGTGTCGAAAATTCACGTACTTTTGGAAGTACACATCATCAGAATCAATTCAAAATTAACGTATGGATTTCAGTAATTGACAATTTCATAATTGGTCCGCTAGTGATTCCAGATTGATTAAACAGAGAGGCATATTTGAATTTTTTGCAAGAAACTCCGCCGGATTTGTTGGACGAGATTCCAGTATCACTGCGTGCAGAAATGTGGTTTATCACTTCACTTCAGCGGTTCGCGAGTTCTTACATGCACAGTATGCGGATCGTTGCATCGGAAGGGGAGCTGATGCTTTCTTTGGGGTGCTTTAAAATCTAGAGTTGACAATTGACATCCGAAAAGAATTACATATGAGAATTTTTTGCGGCCAACTTCTTGAAAAATTACCCTGAAGTAATGCCAAGGGTCCAAGTTAATTTCTTAAAGAGGATTAACTCCTGTATTCAGCAAAATGGTGGAATTT
Source organism: Cryptolaemus montrouzieri (assembly GCA_013387265.2). Classification (NCBI taxonomy): domain Eukaryota; kingdom Metazoa; phylum Arthropoda; class Insecta; order Coleoptera; family Coccinellidae; genus Cryptolaemus; species Cryptolaemus montrouzieri. The sequence continues at coordinate 69,311,849 of JABFTP020000001.1, read as the reverse complement.
TTTAACATTTACCATAGTTGAATGAAATTTTGGGTGTAAACTAATTAATCGTTATTCTGAAATGATTTGTTTTTTCTTATTTAGTTTCCAACTGGCCAACCTGTTTTCATATTTTCAAAAAGTCATTGTGAAAAACTTATTAAATTTTTTCTTCGAATTTTTCGATTTTTGTATTACTGTATATTGAATTTCCTATTTACTGGATCCGATTTAGCAACCTAAAAAACATCATTTGTCAACAAGAGGTTGTCAAGCATAATAAAAGAACAATCTGCCAGACTACAGAAACAAATCCAAAGCCAACATAGTCAATATGTGATATTTTTGACTTGCTAGGTGGTTGAAGAAATGAAACCATAAAATTGAAGAACTATTTGTTATGATTGAACCGCTCATAATATCGAAATATCTCAAGAGACAAAAAAGTTTGGTAATTAGCCTAGCTACTTAATGTCTGAAACAGTTTTGCTCAAACGTAGACAGTTGCAAAATTATGGTTGATTAAAAATACGTTCGAGTTTTTAGGGATACTTGTGAAACGTCAAGTGGATCACTAAATAACGTGAATAATGCACCCTATTACGTAAGCCAAATACGGTTTATATCGATCGAGTCGTTATCAAATTATTCGAAAAATAAGGAAAAAATCTATAGATTTGGCGACCTCTAGCGGCCAAACGAAAAAAACTTTTCATATAGGTAAGTTGGCCTGAATCAACTTATTAAGCTTGAGAATCTATGGTATAACGTTGTACACACAATTCACGGACACCCTGTATACCTAGAAATAAATGGAGACGCTGAAGATCCAGGAGAACTTGTAATAAACGCTCCTGTGATAGCCAAGCAACCTTGTCGTCACTCAAAATAGCATAATCTATAGTTTGTATGAATAACTTCTATTCTATCTCAGTTTAAAATCACAATAGTAAGGCTTTTTGACACGTCGGAAAAATTGCTTTTCAATGAAAAAAAGTATCTCTTTTGATTCTGGCAGCTTTTCAGACGGTAGAAACTTTCTGTAAGCACTTTTCCAAGACGAATCAAATACTAATCATGCAAAATTTTCACTCGAAAAATTTTCGAATTATGGCATTCAAGTTATCTGAAACATTTTTTTAAACATTAACTATAGAAAATCGTTTCGAAAAATAAAAATGGATTTTCAAAATATTTATGTTTCTATATTTATTCATTTATTTTATTCATTCATAAATATGGAATGCCTACAAGTTTCCTCAAATGGCATCCACTCAATTAAATGTTACAACCTATGTTAAAAAGAAATAAACATTTGAAAATTGCATTACAATAGGAAAATAGAATCACAATAGGAAACCTAGAATCTAGCAGAGATGAGAGTTCAAGAGAATATCTGACGCAGAGTCCTCTTCATCAAAGTCACAGACTTCGCTGAGAAAAAATCTACCTCTGGATGTTCGTTGCAAGCACGACACATCCTCAACACAGGAGAATTCTGTGAACAATTGATTCTTCTGAAACTTATATTATGAAATAGATCGAATTTACGGAGAGATTTATGCTAAATAGTCCGTATTGGAAATACGAACATTTTACACCTCGAAGCTCAAATATTGCCTATGTTTGACCATCGAAATATTTCTCTGTAGAAATATCAGTAGAATTCTTCTTTGGACATTCTCGAATGAAAAAACGACAATAATCTGAAGGAACTATAGATGTTGAGCAGGTAAATCTTTTGAGTAAATATGAAATTCTCCTGAAAATAATAATTGGACCGATGAGGTGATAATAACAAGTAATGGCTTCTTTAACATAAATATTAGACCCCATTGGTCTCAACTGAATAACAATGTTTACCAAGAAGGGAATGGGGAAGGACGCTTTGGCTTCAATAAGTGTTTGGAAGTAGTGGAAAAACTTATGTCAGAACCGTCAAAGCCAAAGAAGAACCAAAACGTCCATGTCATTTAAATATTTCAACCGAATTCATCGAGATAAATCTGAAAAGTCGTCCGGTAGTAGACCCTGGGTCAAAGTACGCATAATGAACCTTCTTTTGTCTATAACTCAAATGACATGTTTGGTGACAATTATATAGTCATAAAAGTGTTATGGTTTACGAGAACTCCTGCTTTGAGCTCTTTGAACATTTTCTGAAGGAAAAAATTTTCAACGAGCGTCCGGATAATACAGAGTATTGTTAACACAATTTCACAAATTCATTTCAGCAATCCAAGTACTCAATACTACTGAGAATTTCGTGAGAAGAAAATGTAGAATCAGCTTAGCAAACTTAGGAAAACCTTTGAACTTCTCCAGTTTTTTTCCCGAATTTTGAGTTTTTCTATGATTTCTTCATTCGAAAATGTCAACAGAAGAATTCTACTGGTATTGCCAAAAAGAATCATCTCTTAATAGAATATTTATGTTTCAAGAAGGAATCATTTAGTATTGAAACATCCATTTTATTCTCAAAATTGAACTTTCTCTATTTCGTATTTGAAAAAGAGTTTCGACAGTTTTGAAATCCATCAAATGTTAAGTTCTATATCTGTTTCTAGAATGGTGAAAGAGAACGCAGGGCCGTTTTCACTATTTCTGAAAAATCGAGCTCTGAACCCATCAGACAGTCTTCCTCTATCTCATCTAGAAATGAGTGGAATATTGAAATTCAAGCAATTTGGAGCAGCCTGTATAGAAGATTATATGTGACATCATTTGAATCCGAATCAAAGCGTAATTCTTCAATCATTCCAGAATTTGTCTTTCTTTACTCGTAGAGATATTCAGATATAATAAAAGAATAACATGTATGGAGACATAGATAATGACGAAAATTCGAAGCTTTCTTGATTTATTCATAGCAATGATTGGCTTGTTTATGCTGTATACAGAAACGACAAATCTGGAATCAGCCATGACCTAATTAAGACAATATAGGGATGTTGACATCCCATTATTACAGTAATTATTCTGTTTCAGTCCCTAATGACTTCTTAGATGTTGATGTCAAATTACAAACTAATCGAAATATAATCGATTCAATTCATAAAACGAACCTAATGACTTTCAGATTTGTCACATCTTTCAATCGTGATTTCATGCCAACGAAAGTTGGAAATAATTTTGATTATTGATGAGTGTCTAACAACTCGAAATTTACTATTGAAGATGATCTAAATTAGGGCGTTCCATCTCAAACGACTGATCTGTATATTTCTTATCCCGTAGTGATTGGAAAAAATTGTCCAATGATTTTGTTTGGGAAACACCTTTCAACGAATATTTGAGCCTCCACATTAGAAATGTCTCTGAACTTTTAAACCATTCTTTAGGTGATAGCAGGATAGGCACGAGAGGACAAGTGAGGTGGTCATCTTTTTCACCAGATTTAACCACTAGATTTTTTTTCTGGGGCTATGTGAAACATTCATTATATGGATGAACCTATAATGATACAGAACAGCTGACACAAATTTTTGAGATTATTAAGTTTTAATAACCAATATGCAAATTCAAAACGTATGCAGAGCTTATAGTTTGTATTTAGAAAATCACTAGTTTATATTATATTTCTGAAACCAACAAGAAGAAAAATTGAATACGCTCCTGTATTGTACTCAAAAAGTGCTGGTAGAATGTCAGAATAGTTTTCTCTTAACTTTGATAGCAACCGAGAAAATGGAAAAATCTGGAATAACTGGAAAACGTAAGAAGATAGCTGCAATCTGTTTTCAGCAATGAATTTTCCTCAAAAATCGAGGACGGAAATAGAAGTGGCATTTCGTCAGAATAAAATCATGTAATATTCTTCGTAGGATTCTTTCCGTAATAAAGTATTTCAAAGTTATTATTTGAATAGACTATGATATGCTGAAGTTCATTTTTTGATCAAACGAAAACCTTAAGGAAATTATAGTGTTATATCACTAAGATTTGTACAGGGTGAACAACTCTCTTGTTTTCGAGTTATTTGGAAATTTTGAAAATTTTTAGAATTGTGTTGTTCAAATAGATTTGACTCTCCAGAGTCATTTATGTAGAATCGAATTACCGGCAGAAATTTTGTTTTTGTTCAGCGGTTTTGGGTTATAATGAAGACTTTCATTATTTTTAAACATAAAATAGAGTTTTTCCTTTTCGAAAATATATCACATATGCATACAATTTTTTATTAAGGACGTCTTTCCATGAAAAATCGAAAATTGTATAAGCTGTCCTAATTCTATCTAATAACTCCATTCGCAGTATTCATACGAAATGATTCAAGTAGCTCAATTATGTTCTGGGCTCTCATTGTGACAGAAAATTAATTCTTGTAAAGAGAATTGAGATAAATGGCTAAACGTTTTTTCATGAAATAGTATCATTCCACACGAAAATTTTGGGTTCAATATTATTGAACGTTATATTCAAAATAATTATGATGCGGATGCTGCAGAAGCTACTTATTTTGATCGTTTTCCTGAGCGGCGACAACCTCATAAGAGTAAATACGATAATTTGAGGAAAAAACTCATGAACTTGATGAAATAGGTAGTGTAAGTGCTAACCCATCGATTTCGAGAAGGCAAATTGAAATGATTATTTTATCTACATAGATATATCTAGCCATATAGAATGAGGATATCCCAGTTTTTGCAGCCAGGATATTTCCAACGTCAAATTCTGTAATTGGTTTTTTGCAGAAATCTAAAGAGAATCCGCAATTTCTCCGAGAAATAATATGGCGTGATATACTTCACAGCAGTAGTATTGGAATATTCAATCGTCCAATTGAACATTGGTGGTCGTTTAGGCCTATATGGATTCAGTGCATGGTATGTATTGAAAGATAATCGCGTATTAGCGTGTATGGTGTTCGATGAAAACCTTCATGTGAATTACATCAAGAAATTTTGAACATCATTATTGATGTAAATTTTGATGAACACTTTCTTGCTGAAAGAAGACATATGAAGCTACCCCTTATCAAATTATGGCCGTTGCTGATTTACTTGACTCAAACTTTGGCAATAATTGGATTGGAACTAGGGGGCCACTAAGATGGCCGGCCTGTTCCTCGGACTTGTTGCCACTGGACTCTTTCTTTCAGTGATATATTAAGGATCTGTTATATAGAAAAGCTAGTCGAAATATTGAATAGTTGAAGCAAAATTGCAGATATTGTCCGAGAATGGGACACTGGGTCACCGTGTTCACATACAACTGAAAAAAGGCTTCCGGTAAGGGTTTGATAGGAAATTAAATATGCTGCCATTTGCATTGCATTTCTACCATTCAAAAATGATTGAAAGGTGGAAGCTCTTTGAACTTTTCGAGAAAAGATAATAATTTGGTCGCCACGATCAAAGTATTTGAGTATGTTTTCATAAAGACTTAATCACAAAACAGTGTTCATGAATTAAAAACGGTTGTCATTTCGAGAAATTACATAGATGAGATCTTGACATTGATACTCTTATTTCAGTAATGATTGTTCCTTATAATATTGATACTGAAACAATATGTACGTATCTCTTCTGACAAAAAAGTATATTCTGTAACTAGGTTAGGTTAGATTTAGGAGTGGAAAATACTATTGCTAAGTATAGAATTTTTTCATTCTCACCGAGTGACAGACTGTATTTTCTCCACGACCGTAAAGTATAAATCAGAAACAAATAAATTACGTTATCGCTGAGGTACGGCGGAAACAGTGAGCATATCTTTCTCGATTATTCAGATTCAGAAATGTGGCAATTTGTTTAGGCATATCACGAAGTTCATTTATTCCAATTAGTTGGTGTATAAATCTATTTCATTAGAAATTAATGTAAACATTGTCAGAGGAAGTATAACAAGGTCTCAGAGCCGAATATTTATTTACGATATTACAAAAATCACGCATGATTGTAAATTCTGTTGGATTTTTAGTTTTTGTATTAGGAATTGCAATTATCATTATGGAATCCAAATCTTCAATTTCGGAAATTTTAATGTTATGAACTTTTTGCGACAGGCCCATACAACACCAATGACAGGACGACCTACAAATATAAAAAACATTGTTATTCAAATAACCATTTTTACCTTTGTAGCCAAATATATCATATCCGGAGCACTTTATAAACATTGTTCAATATTTTCTTCTGTAAAAATCTTCGATTATCAGCTATATAATCAGAAGATCGTTTGAACAAAGATTTCAATTTTTATATTTCGAAATATCGATATCCTGTCTCACATTTATTGTTGCTCTTAGGATTCAATCAAATTTCCATAAGGATTTCTATATTTTAATAAATCACCAAAAGATGCAATTAAAACATTTTCAGAAAGGAATTTCTTCTCAAGGTATCAATCTCTGAACAGTGCATATTACTTTTCGTATTCATATTTCGATTTATGCGGCAGCAGGCTCCCGATTATATTATTTGCATAATTTGTAATTTCAGGTGGAATATTTTCGGGTTCTATATCTAATGCACTCGATTTCTCACTCAAAATCTTATTGAAATTCATGGCAATCGGTGATGTTTGGTTCAATTACGGAATATTCATTCCGTATCTAGTTGATGATGATGAAGCTCCCCCTTATCAAATTATGGCCGTTGCTGATTTACTTGACTTAAACTTTGGCAATAATTGGATTAGAACTAGAGGGCCACTAAGATGTCAGGCCTGTTCCTCGGACTTGTTGCCGCTAGACTCCTTATTTCAGGGATATATCAAGGATCTGTTATATAAAAAAGATAGTCGAAATATTGAATAGTTGAAGCAAAATTCCTGATATGGTTCAAGAATGGAACACTGGGGCACCTTGTTCACATACAACTGAACACTGGCTTCCGGTAATGTTTTGATAGGAAATTGAATATGCTGCCATTTGCATTGCATTTCTACCATTCAGAAAATGAAATATTGAAAGGTGGAAGCTCTTTGAACTTGTCAGGAATAGATAATAATTTGGTCGCCTCGATCAAAGTATTTGAGACTGTTTTAATAAAGAATTAATCACAAAACAGTGTCTATGATGTTGAAATACAATCTACATTAAATTTGATTGAAAGGATCACAGGCCGTTGTGAGAATTTAAGTAATTAAAAACGGATGTCATCATGATATAGAAAAGATCTTGACATTGATACTCTTATTTCAGTAATGATTGTTCTCTGTTATAATATTGGTATTAAAACTATATATACGTATCTCTTCTGAAAGAACAAGAATAGTATATTCTGTAACTAGGTTAGAATGAAAAAATCAATAGGAGTGGAAAATACTATGGCATATTATAGAATTTTTCATTCTAACCGAGTAACAGACTGTATTTTTTCCACGACCACAAAGTATAAATCAGAAACAAATAAAAAACGTTGTCGCTGAGGTACGGAGGAAATAATGCCAGCATATTTTTCTGGATTATTTAGATTCAGAAATATGGCAATTAGTATAGGCATATTACCAAGTTCATTTATTCCCATTAATTTCTGTGTACATTTATCTTATTGAAAATTAATGTAAAATTGTCAGAGGTATTATAAATAGGTCTCAGAGCCCAATAGTTATTAACGAAATTATAAAAATCACTCAGGATTGTAAACTGTCTTGGATTTTTAGTTTTTGTATCAGGAATTGCAATTATCATTATGGAATCCAAATCTTTAATTTCGATTTTAATGTAATAAACTTTCTTGCGAAAGACCCATAAGACACCAATAACAAAGGCGACCTACAAATATAAACTAAATATTATTGAAATTGTTATTTAAATAATTTTTTCACCTTTATAGGTAAATATATCTCATCCTGAGCACTTTCTAAATATCGATCAATATATTCATGGGTAAAAGTCTTTGATTTCTTGGCTTTATAATCAGAAGATAGTTTTAACAAAGATTTCAATCTTTTATATTTTGAAATATCGATATCCTGTCTGACATTTATTGTTGCTCTTAGGATTCAATGAATATTCCATAAGGATTTCTATATTTTAATAAATCACCAAAAGATGCAATTAAAACATTTTCAGAAAAGGAATTCGTTTTCTTCTCAAGGTATCAATCTCTGAACAGTGTATATTAATTTTCGTATTCATATTTCGATTTATGCGGCAGCAGGCTCCCGATTATATTATTTGCATAATTTGTAATTTCAGGTGGAATATTTTCGGGTTCTATATCTAATGCATTCGATTTCTCACTCAAAATCTTATTGAAATTCATGGCAATCGATGATGTTTGGTTCAATTACGGAATATTCATTCCGTATCTAGTTGCTGATGATGAAGCTCTTCCTTATCAAATTATGGCCGTTGCTGATTTACTCGACTTAAACTTTGGCAATAATTGGATTAGAACTAGAGGGCCACTAAGATGGCAGGCCTGTTCCTCGGACTTGTTGCCGCTAGACTCCTTATTTCAGGGATATATTAAGGATCTGTTATATAAAAAGATAGTCGAAATATTGAATAGTTGAAGCAAAATTCCTGATATGGTCCGATAATGGAACACTGGGACACCTTGTTCACATACAACTGAAAACTGGCTACCGGTAATGTTTTGATAGGAAATTAAATATGCTGCCATTTGCATTGCATTTCATTGCCTCGATCAAAGTATTTGAGACTGATTTCATAAAGACTTAATCACAAAACAGTGTCTATGATGTTGAAATACAATCTACATAAAATATGATTGAAAGGATCACAGGCCGTTGTGAGCATTTAAGGAATTAAAAACGGTTGTCATCATCATATAGAAGAGATCTTGATATTGATACTCTTATTTCAGTAATGATTGTTCTTTGTTATAATATTGGTATTAAAACCAACCATATATACGTATCTCTTCTGACAGGACAAGAATAGTATATTCTGTAACTAGGATAGATTGAAAAAAATCAATAGGAGTGGAAAATACTATGGCATAGTATAGTATTTTTTCATTCTAACCGAACAACAGACTGTATTTTCTCCACGACCACAAAGTTTAAATCAGAAACAAATAAATTACGTTGTCGATGAGGTACGGAGGAAACAATGCCAGCATATTTTTTAGATTATTTAAATTCAGAAAAATCTCAATTAGTATAGGCATATTACCAAGTTCATTTATACCAATTACTTGCTGTCTACATTTATCTTATTGGAAATCAATATAAAAATTGTCAGAGGAAGTATAACAAGGTCTCAGAGCCCAATATTTATTTACGAAATTATAAAAATCACTCATGATTGTAAACTGTCTAGGATTTTTATTTTTTGTAACAGGAATTGCAATTATCATTATGGAATCCAAATCTTTAATTTCGATTTTAATGTGATGAAGTTTCTTGCGACCAGCCCATAAGACACCAATGACAAAGGCGACCTAAAAATATAAACTAAATATGATTGAAATTGTTATTTAAATAATTTTTTCACCTTTATAGCTAAATATGTCTCATCCTGAGCACTTTTGAATATTGATCAATATTTTCATGGGAAAAAGTCTTCGATTTCTTAGCTATATAATCAGAAGGTCGTTTGAACAAAGATTTCAATTTTTATATTTTGAAATATCGATATCCTGTCTTACATTTATTGTTGCTTTTAGGATTGAATGAATTTTCCATAAGGATTAATATATTTTCAATAAATCACCAAAGAATGCAATTAAAACATTTTCAAAAAAGGAATTCGTTTTCGTCTCATGTTGACATTCTCTGAACAGACATAAAACTTTTTGTATTTATATTTCGCTCTATGCGGCAGCAGGCTCCGGATTATATTATCTGCATAATTTGTAATTTCAGGTGGAATATTTTCGAGTTTTACGAAGAATGTCAATTAAGTTCGCGGAAAAGTGCCTGGACGCTGCGGAAAGTACATAAATACTTTAAAATAACTTATATTCCTTCGCAATAGTCTCCCTCGAGGTCGATGCACCGGCGCCACTGTTGAACCCACTGTTGGAAGCTCACCCTGAACCCCCCCGAAGATAGGTCCTTCAGAACGACGTCGTGATGCTTTGGATTTCCGAAACTCCGTCATATCTGTTTCCTTTGAGGTACGACTTCTACTGTAGGAACAGTCACAAGGGGCCAGATCTGGACTGTAGGGGGGTGTGGAAGTGTTGGAATGCCGTTTTGGGTTAAAAAATCACGAACTGCGAATGAAGAGCATTGTCATGATGAAGCACCCATCCGTGCCCCGCCAATTCGGGTAGACTACTGCGTTACTGTCTGACCTGCTGGAACCTATTCGTGCTGTGAAACTACATTCATATCGAAAAATGCGATGAGTAAAGATTTCATTCTGGCTTTCGTGTAGCGCTCATCCCCTACTCTACCCACTCTGCCTATTGGTCTCAGGGTTGTATTTGAACACCCACGACTCGTCACCAGTGATAACATTCGTCAATTCGAGAAATCATGTCTAGACAGATGGACAATCGGAGCTCTTTCTGCTCAACTGTGAGCACTTTGGGAACTATTTTCGCATACAGCTTACTAATCCCTAAATTTTCGGGTAGCATCTGCCGGATCGTCTTCTTGATGATGCCCAACACGTCTTCCAACATTCTAAGGCTTACCCGACGGTCTCCGAGCACTGGCGAGCGCAGCCGATCGAGGTTGTGTGCGTTTCGAGTGGTGGAGGAAGCTCCCTCGCGGGTATCATCCACCACTGACTCTCTGCCGCTTCTGAACCGCTTTGCCCAATCGTAGACAGAAGATTTTTCCAGACTATCCGCCTTATACACGTCGGTTAACTCTTTCATAATTTCCACGGAAGTTTCGGCGCGTTTCACCAAAAATTTAATCACTATTCTTTGCTCAGTTATTTTATCACTCATCTTCACGATGGTGAGTCGAAACAGGCCGATGTTCAAAGGACAATGAAACACGAAGTATACAACCGATCAACACGAAACTTGCACAGGTTGACGCAGAAATGAAATCTGTTTCGAATGAAACCACTGCGAACGCTGCAGAGTCACCAACTGCTGCAGCATTGCCAACTTCCGCGAACTCAATTGACATACCTCGTATATCTAATGCACCTGATTTTTCACTCATAATCGGTGATGTTCGCTTCAATTACGGAATATTCATTCCGTATCTAGTTATAGAATGAAAATATATGAAAAACACACTTAAGATTTAAGTGAATGAATATTCAAGCTCAAGAATGAGAATGTTCGAATTCTATTTATAAAAATGATTTCAGAATTATTACATTCAGTGATAGTCGTGGAGAAAAATATATCCTTCACTGGAAATCAAATTTAGCAGAAATTTCACAATTGAATGGTCGCAATTATAAGAATACAAATCCACAAAGATTAAGAACGAGTAAAATAAAAGGTGTTCAAGGAAGGAATGAAGAACAAAATCGCCTGTTCGAATGTTTCACACAAAACTTGAATTATTAGGGAAAATCCATTCTTTGATTCAGTCTGAATATACAGGGTGTTACATAATAGTATGTCACAACTTGAGGGGGTAGATCTACGTGCAATTTTAAGAAAAAAAGTTCATATTAAATAGGTCCGCAAAAGCTTCGTTACGGAGCTACAAGGTGTTGAAATTTCTGGAAAAAATTGGTTTCTTCTTCAAAACTCCTGCAGTTTTTGAGATATTCAGCCCAAATTTGGAATGCAAGCTATTTTTTACAGCCTCCATCATAACACGTCCTAGATTTTAACTGAAATTCACAAGGTGTTTTCTTTTCCGAGGTCATGCCTCCATTTGCACTTTCAAACTTTTTTAGAGTACGCGACTGATCAGCGTACTATCAATTTTCGTCATCTTCGTTCAATTTAAAAACTTTTTTGACACATGTAATTTTTTCGTATCTCCAACCATTTTCGAGTGAAAAATTATTGAATTTGAATCATTTGAATTGTAATGTTATTCGCTAAATAAAAATAAAATAATAGAAATTCTCGATGGGTATGCCCATAATTTGCTTTTATTTTGATAGCTCGTCTTCGGAGACTTAACTTATACATATTCAATATAAAACTGAAATAAAGAACAATTAAAAACTGAATAAATTGTTGGAAGTGTCCTTTACCTGCAAGAATACAGGCATCTGTCCTTCTTTGCATATTATCACGCACTCTTTGAAATATTCCTAGGGTATTTCTTATCGTGTCACAAGAGGATATTATTCGATTTCTCAATTCCTCTACAGTGTTCACTGGAGTGGTATAAACTAAACTTTTGAGATACCCCCATAAGAAAAAGTCTAAACTATTTAAATCTGGGGACCTAGGAGGCCATGTTTCTGGTCCACTCCGACCTATCCATCTGTTGTTGAATGTATTATTCAAGAATTCCCCAGCTTCTCCACTTAAATGTGCTGGTGCCTCGTCATGCATGAACCACATTATGTTTCTCACCAAAGGTTGCACATCCTCTAGCAATAAAGATAACTCCTCCTCAAGAAATTCCCATAAGCTGGACCGTTTAGCCTGTTAGGCAAAAAAATGGTCCAATCAAATAATTTCCAATTATACCGACCCAGACATTCAGTAAGAATTGTTCTTCATTTTCAATCAAATGGGTGTTTTCCTCAGCCCAATAATGATTATTGTGAACATTTGGGAAAGCAGTTCTCGACAAGTTACCTTTATCTGTGAACATTATTTCACTATCAAAATGAGCATTTTCTCTAATTTTATCTAAGAACAAACGGCAAAAATTCAGCCTTGAAGGAAAATCTCGAGGAAGTAGAGTTTGGACGCGTTGAATATGAAACGGGTACAAAAAAAAGTGGAGACTTTTCTTGTACTCACATGAGGATTCAAATCAATTCAATTCAAAACTACTCCCTCAATATTTGGAGTTCTTGTAGTTTGTGTTGCACCTTTTAAATGATTATTTGCAGTAAAAGTACCAGTTTCCCTCAACCTTCTGTGGATATTTGAAAATGTTCGCCTATCTGGTGTTACTCGATTTGAAAAGCGCACCTGATATAATCGTCTAGCTGCTGTTGTATTTCCGTCAGCCAAACCGTACATGTAATGGATTTCATCCAATTCGTTGTTAGTAAAATTAGCCATTTTTTCTTACAGCAATAACTTAAATCTTAAATAATTTAATTTAATAAACAATTCGAGCAGACACTGGTTCAACTTTAGCAACTGTCAAAATGAATAAATAAATGAAAAAAATCAAAACCAACTGGTCATTTTTTAAATTAGAAGTGCTTTCGATTCAACGAATGTATACAATCGTTTGATAATTTTTTGCTCGAGAACGGTCGGAGATACGAAAAAAACACAAGTGTCGAAAAAGTTTCTAAATTGAACGAAAATGACGAAAATTGATTGTACGCTGATCAGTGGCGTAATGCAAAAAAGTTTGAAAGGGCAAAAGATGACACGGCTCCGGAAAAGAAAGCACCTTGTAGATTCTAGTTGAAATTTAGGACGTGTAATGATGGAGGCTGTAAAAAGTAGAATTTGGGCTGAATATCCCAAAAACTGCAAGAGTTTTAAAGAAAATACCAATTTTTTCCGGAAATTTCAACACCCTGTACCTCCGTAACGAAGCTTTTGTGGACCTATGTTTATATGAACTTTTTTTCTTAAAATTGCACGTAGATTTACCCCCTCAAGTTATGACATATCATTATGCAGATTCAGCATTTTTTCAACTCTTGATAGTCATCATATTTTAATTTGAAAATTTCGTTGCAGACAAGTATGATCAGCCTTCTTTCATTTTATGTTATTAGGAGCATGGAAAACAATGAAAGACTTACCTAAATACATTTCCAAATTGTTAATCCGTTCTGAATGTGATCATTAAAATGTTCAATGGTAATCGCGAATAAGGATTCGTCCTTCCTTTGTTCAGTACTGATTGTGCGGAAAGTATTCAAACTTTGTTAACGAATGATGAAAATAGAGGAGGAAAATTATTTGTTCTCGAATATTCAATGCAAATTTCCACTTTTTATCTTTTGCACATTCAATGGTCTCTGCTAAATTGTGTTTTACTTCATCACATTTCAGCTGTTGAGATTATTTAAGCACTGGCAGTTTGGAATTATGAAATAATGAAAGGCTAACTCTGTTTTGAGCAGTTCCAAATTGCGAAACTTCAATTGACGAGGCTTTTACGTGATAGAAATCCATTTTCACAAATACAAGTAAACGATGATTTCTACTAAAATATATAAATAAATGATCGACGCGTTTCGATACACAGTATCTTTGTCAAGAGCGAATTCAAGTAGATTTTTCTTCGTTCTTCCGAGGTTTATTGTGTAATCCGGATTCTGCTGGCTTCATTGTCTGAAACTATTTCTGTTGAATTACCATTGTTGTGGAAAATAAATTCATCAGACCAAATCATGGTTCTGGAAAAAGAATAATCTGAATGCATTTTTTCAGTAAGAAAATCTGAAACTTAAGGCGTCCAACATTGTCATGTACTTCAAGAGCTTGAACTTTCTTAGAACATAGACTTATAAGTTAGGTATTTTCAATGAAATAAAACTAAAGTATTTAGATTTTAGATATTAACAAAACTATGACCGGTTTCACCACACTGTGGCTTCATCAGATAGATACAAACTAATGAACAGAGTTATTCCTTATATATCAACCTTATTTCTTACTTAATATTACAATACGTACAAGAGGTATGTTGAAAACCTATCGGAATTGCTCACTTTATGAATTGAAAAGATTTAGTAAAGGAGAAGGATTTAGATCTAATTGACTATTAAGTAACCTACCTGAATTCGTTTCTTTGTTGATCTCTAAAATTTCCAATAGATTGAGTTTTTGTCTGTTATTTTCATTGTGTAAAATTTTGAAATTATCATAAGAGTTATGGTTTTCTTCGAGTGAGTGATTAGAATAATGGGAATCTGATTTATGATATTTAAAACTACGTTAGTGCTCGGATAATCTAACTTTGAAATTTCTGAAAGTTCTAATGAATATTTTGAAGGGCGTTCTTGATGAGTTTTATAATTAATAAAGTCAATCCGATAATTCAATCAGAAATCTTACACCTTTCAGAAATTTGTTTAGAACAAAATTATTTTAACTTCAATGGAGTATTATATAATAGTAAAAAAGGCATAATCATGGGTAATCCTCTGAGCCTTCTGCTCGCTGAAATTTTCATGGATAATAATGAAGAAACAATCCAAGAACATCCGTTATTCAAACACTTTATTTATTGGCTTAGATATGACGACGATATCATTTGTTGTTTCACTGGCACAAACAGACAATTAGAGTCATTAAAACATTCATTAACAAAATTCATGATAATATTAAATTCACGTTAGAGATAGAAACAGAAAACTCCATTAACTTTCTGGATTTAACTATTACTAAAATTAAAGGCAAACATGATTTTTCTATTTTTCATAAGCTATCGGATACAGATATTACTATTCACAGCTCATCTACACATCCTTATCCATATAAATTAGCTGCTTACATAGACTCATTAATATACCAATGTCACAAAATAATTTCATAAAAGAGCTAAATATAAGTAAACAAATAGCAGTCAATAACGGTCACAGTCCGACTATGATTGAGAACATGATTTCACGCAAAAAATTTCAAAAGCAATCCAGGAAGTAATTCCAAGTATGAAAAGTTCTAACACAAAATACAACAGCTTAAATTATATTGGTAATCCTAGTCTAAAATTGAAATCATTCCTCTCGCATTATAATTTCAATATAGCATTCCGAACTGATAATTCGTTAGGCCGACATATCAAAAACTGCAAATCTAAAATTGATAAAAGTAATAAATCCGGTGTTTATAAACTGTCTAGAAGGGATTGTTACAAAATTTATATTGAAAGAACTTTCAGAAATTTCAAAGTTAGATTATCCGAGCACAAACGTAGTTTTAATTATCATAAATCAGATTCCCATTATTCTAATCACTTACTCGAAGAAAACCATAACTCTAATGAGAATTTCAAAATTTTACACAATGAAAATAACAGACAAAAACTTAATCTATTGGAAATTTTAGAGATCAACAAAGAAAAAAATTCAGGTAGGTTACTTAATAGTCAATTAGATCTAAATCCTTCTCCTTTACTCAATCTTTTCAATTCATAAAGTAAGCAACTTCGATGGGTTTTAAAACATACCTCTTGTACCAATTGTAATATTAAGTAGGAAATAAGACTAATATATAAGGAATAACTCTATTCATTAGTTTGTACCTATCTGATGATGCCACAGTGTGGTGAAACCAGTCATAGTTTTGTTAATATAGTGAAAATCTAAATACTTTAGAGTTTTATTTCATTGAAAATATGTATATCGATTTTCATCAAGTAATGACCCCCTCAATCAAATTATAATCAGGTTGTTGTAAAACAGATTGAACACTCGTCGCAGACGCCTGGTTCCTCCAGAAATTTTTCAAAGAGATGTTTCTGTTTACGCTTTAACCCCTCAACAAAACCTTCGATTCCATTTTTTTATTAATCTTTTATTCGAGAGTTTCCGGGTTTTTAAATGAACTATATTTGGGTTAGATTTCTGGAAGTTTGCGGTGGTTCATCACGATCAGGAAATCGTTCCAAAATACTCGAGTACTATTTCTGTTAAATTAAAAAAGGCTTGTATCATATCTGTATTCACTTGATTTTCGTATTTCATACAATTAGATTGTCCATTGAAAAGATTCGAAACGAAACAATGAATTAGAGGTTAGGTATCTGACCGCCATACTTTTTCGTCAATAATTGCGAAGGATATTCATTATCAATAATAAAAAACAAGTACTGTGTTTTAAGGAAATTTACTTAATAATTGCGATTCGTAACGCGTTTCACTACACCGTAGCTTCTTCAGACGAATGAATGTACAGAAAATAAGAATGAGAAGATAAATATAAATGTTCTTGAGTAATAAAAAGCTTATTGGGTTGCTTCTTCTCAAGTGGTTATTTATGACAGGTATATCCAATAAAATTGAGGAATAGATTGCTCCCCGAAGAGATTCAATAGAGGTGAAGGGCTTAAATCGACTTGTTCATTGATGAGTCTACTTGAGTGTTTGTATTCATTGATTTTTAAAGTTTCCCAAAGATCTACCTTCCAATATTTATTATCTGTATGCAAAATTTCAAACTGTGGGTCGAAAGAGTGATTATTTTCTAAGAGATGATTCGCGTAATTTGATTCTGATTTGTTATTGGTTCCGACATTCTAATATTATAATTTCTATGTGTTCTACCAATGTAGAAATAATCACAGTCATTGCAATTTAATCTATAAACACCTGATTTATTGTTTTTGGTTTGGTTTTATTATTTTTATATATTTGCCTAAATTATCATTAGTTTAGAAAGCTATGTTGAAATTGAAATCATTCTTGAGTAGCAGTAATTTCAACATAGCTCTCCAAACTAATAATTATTTAGGCAAATATATAAAAAAATAAAACCAAACCAGTTAAAAACAATATGGACCATGGAAAGACGACATTTGACTAGAGAACAGATGTTACGAGCCGTTGGCATGCTCCAAGCTGGGAGCTCACAACGGGAAGTATCCAGGGTTCTGGGAAGTAGCCCAAGTGTCATAAACCGTTTATGGTCGCGTTTAAATGAAACAGGTAGCGTAGAAGAACGCCATACAGGTCGTTTCAGGATTACTACAGTCGCCCAAGACCGATTTTTGGTTTTACGAGCCAGAAGAGATTGTACTACCACAGCATCTCAATTAGCTCAAGAGCTATCACGAGTTCATAATGTACAAATTTCCAACCAAACTGTGAGAAATCGACTGCACGAAGGTCAACTCCACTCCAGACGTCCTTTAAGAGTTCCACAACTGACCCATGGAAATCGCGCTGCTCGTTTAGCTTGGTGCCAAAAACACGTAAACTGGGATCAAGAGAGGTGGGCCACAGTTCTCTTCAATGATGAATCTAGATTTAGTTATTATCCCGATTCGGGAAGAATTCGAATATGGAGGGAACCTGGAAAGCAAATCCGTCTCCAGCATGCTCGAGAAGTTGTTAGACAGGGAGGCTGATCAGTGATGTTTTGGGGAGGTATACGCCTTGGTGGAAGAACTGACCTCGTTTTCATACAGAACAACCTCACGGGAAATTCTTACGCAAATGAGATAGTTTTACCTGTAGTGGTACCATATCTCCAAACAATGGGTCAAAATCCACTCTTCCAACAAGATAATGCCCCTCCTCATCGTGCAAGAGTTGTCTTGAACGTTCTTGAAGAGAATGATATCGATCTTCTACCGTGGCCATCCTGCTCCCCAGATCTGAATCCCATCGAGCATGTGTGAGACACCTAAAAAGAGCTCTCCTGGGTCAAAACGTCTTCAATCATGAACAGGAGCTTCGATTAGCAGTTCAGGGGGCTTGGAATGACTTAGGCCAAAATGTAATAGACAATTTAATATTGAGCATGCCGCGACGATGCCAAAGTGTCATTAATAACAGAGGTGGACCTTCTGGGTACTGAAAAATATAAGTGCTTCCATATCGTTTCGAAAATATTAGTTCAGGATTTTTTTCTGTCTTTTACCAAATTTCGTCATTTTCAAATTTCAAATTTTTTTCTATAATAGGTGCTTTGGAGAAGTCAAATATTATTTTGTTTTCTTGGGAATACATTATATACAATATATTCTTACAAAAACCGAAAGATTTCTATAAATTCGAATCATCAAATTCATATTTTAAAGATATTGGTAAGTGTTCCT
The DNA here is from genome assembly GCA_013387265.2 of Cryptolaemus montrouzieri. Taxonomy (NCBI): domain Eukaryota; kingdom Metazoa; phylum Arthropoda; class Insecta; order Coleoptera; family Coccinellidae; genus Cryptolaemus; species Cryptolaemus montrouzieri. The sequence continues at coordinate 69,293,162 of JABFTP020000001.1, read as the reverse complement.
AGACTTTTTGAGGTGTTTATTCTGAAGAAAATAATATCTTTTTGCAAAAGATATGTTGATGATATATTATGTATTTGAACAGGTGCCGGTAGATACATAAATTCCTTTTCAAAATTCTCAAATTCATTTTACAAAACGTTCATTATGCAAACTGAAAATATACATTAAACACTTAATTTCCTCAATATTCAAATTATGAAAACAGATAATTATCTTGAATTTTAAAATGATCGAAAACTAACGTTCACTGATGCCTATGATAGTCATTACCTTTCGCATATTGTCAAAATGTCTACGTTTCATACATGTCGCATAAGTTACTCAAGGTTCCCCTTTCTCGAAAAAACTAGAATTAGCGAATTAGAATTTTGAAAACATTAGCGTCAATTAGGTTATTTGACCTTTCTGAATGGACATACTCTGAAATTTTCGGAACAGGCTAAGTATCTAGGGTTAACCCTAGATCAGAGACTCAACTGAAATTTACTCATTGACAAAACTCTTTCCAGGGCTACATCGTGCCTATGGGCATGCCGTAGACTCTTCGGAAAGACCTGGGGACTACAGCCAAAAATAACCTACTGGTTATACGACCCATTGTCACATATGCATCGTTAGTATGGTGGACGAAAACATCAGAAATAACTACGCAAATCAAGCTGCAAAAACTGCAGCGGCTTGCGTGCTTGGGCATAACAGGTGCTATGAGAAGCACCCCTACTAATCCTAAATCTGCCTCCTCTTCATATAAAATTGAAAAAGGAGGCGTTGATGGCGGCATTACGGCTCCAAGACACAAAAAACTATTACCTGGTGATCTGAAGGGACACCTGGGGATTCTGGGTTACATAGCGCCAGAAATCTTATCACAACCATCGGATATAATGCCGCTTGAGTTTGATTTTCACACACCCTTCGAAGTGGTCATAGAAGACCGCACCATCGTAAAGGGAAAAATAAATCAATTAGACCAAAAATCCTCCATTTGGTACACGGACGGATCAAAAACGATTGATGGAGCTGGAGCAGGCATATATGGACCCAAGTACTCTTCATCAGTGCCTCTGGGCTCTATTCCCACAATCATGCAAGCAGAATGCACTTGCTGTAAACCTTTGCTGCCAGGAGGGACTACGAAGGAAACTCAAAGGGGCAAAGATTTACATTTTAACGGACAGTCAGGTAGTGATAAACGCTCTAAACTCTTACAGTTATCGGAGCATCTCTGTCTGGGAATGCCGTCAATCCTTGAAGCAACTTGCTGAGGGGAACAACCTTCTCCTGTGGTGGGTGCCTGGCCACGAAGGCATACAAGGAAATGAAGCCGCTGACGAACTGGCCAAACCAGCTGCTAGAATCACACCCCCGGACCTGAACCGTTCTGCGGTCTAAGTAAGCCGCACAGACGACAGGAACTAGAATGATGAAAAGAATCTAGCAAAAAGAATACTGTAGGAAAACTCCAGGCCAAAGGCAAGCAAAAAGTTCATTGACTATTCGCCAAAGAAGACAAAACAGCTTCTCGATCTCTAGGGACGAGTTGAGAATTATAACAGGCCTCCTAACTGGACACTGCCCACTGAGATACCATCTCAATAAAATGGGCAAATCGGAAACGGTAACATGCAGAATGTGTAAAGAGGGCGATGAAATAGCCGAACATATTCTTTGCAGTTGCATCGCAACTGTCCGTCAAAGACATATACACTTTGGTAGCGACAAACTAGAGCCGTACGAAGTAAAAGCGAAAGCTCCCAGGGAGATTCTTAATTTTGTAAGGGATCTAGACCTACAGGGAAATGAATAAGAAGGGTTACGAACAAAAGATCAATTTGGTCGCAGTTCGGAAAGGCTTGCAAAGCCAATCGACCCTCACGAATGTAATGTAATGTAGGTGATTTGACGACAATAATATCATAAATAAATTAATAGCTAAAAATAAACAAAAAATATTATTATCCTCGATAAAACCCACCTTCAGGTTTATGAACTAGGAAATATCACTGCATTTGAATTTGGGAGGCTTTCACTTGGTAAAATTCCATTATCAATAATAAAAAACAAGTACTGTGTTTTAAGGAATTTTACTTAATAATTTCGATTCGTAACGCGTTTCACTACACCGTAGCTTCTTCAGACGAATGAATATACAGAAAAATATAAATGAGAATATAACTATAAATGTTCTTGAGTAATTAAAAGCTTATTGGGTTGCTTCTTCTTAAGTGGTTATTTATGACAGGTGTATCCAATAAAATTAAGGAATAGATTGTTCCCCGAAAAGATTCAATAGAGATGAAGGGCTTAAATCGACTTGTTCATTGATGAGTCTACCTGAGTGTTTGTATTTATTGATTTCTAAAGTTTCCCAAAGATCTACCTTCCAATATTTATTATCTGTATGCAAAATTTCAAACTGTGGGTCGAAAGAATGGAACAGGAACAGATAGACAGTTGAAAATTTTCGAAAATCATATAAATTCATTAAATCCAAAAATTGCATTCACAACCGAAATAGAAAGCAATAATTCGATAAATTTCTTAGACGTAACAATTTCGAATGAAAACGGAAAACATGTTCTCGCAATTTACCATAAGCCGTCACATACAGATATTATAATACATAACTCGTCGTGTCATCCATATCAACATAAAATGTCAGCATTCAATAGTTTTATTCATAGATTGATTAACATCCCGTTATCACAAGAAAATTTCAACAAAGAACTAAATTTGATTAAACAAATAGCCAAGAATAATGGTTACAATCCCAAACTAATAAATAATATTTTAAATAAAAACAAAGTAGAATCGCATTGAATGAAGTTTACCCTGTCGATAAATTGAAACAAAAATTCAACACCTTAACCTACGTTGGCATTACAAGTGAGAAACTGAAATCATTCTTAAGTAGCAATAATTTCAACATAGCTTTCCAAACTAATAATAATTTAGGCAAATATATAAAAAATAATAAAACCAAACCAGGTAAAACAATAAATCAGGTGTTTATCGATTGAATTGCAATGACTGTGATAATTTCTACATTGGTAGAACACATAGAAATTTTAATATTAGAATATCGGAACGTAAACGCAGTTTTTCAAATAAAAAATCAGTTTCAAATTACGCAAATCATCTCTTAGAAAATAATCATTCTTTCTACCCACAGTTTGAAATTTTGCATACAGATAATAAATATTGGAAGGTAGATCTTTGGGAAACTTTAGAAATCAATAAATACAAACACTCAGGTAGACTCATCAATGAACAAGTCGATTTAAGCCCTTCACCTCTATTGAATCTTTTCGGGGAGCAATCTATTCCTTAATTTTATTGGATATACCTGTCATAAATAACCACTTAAGAAGAAGCAACCCAATAAGCTTTTAATTACTCAAGAACATTTATAGTTTATAGCGAGCACGGTTAGTGCGCAAGCATGTAGGAATATGCTGAGCCCAGGTACTCGGTTCGAATTCGAGTTCGAGTCATGGTTGTCGTCCTTGAACAAAAAAAAGAATTCGACTAAGGTTTCATTGTCGACTTTGGATACACAGCTCAGCTCTGAATCCATAAAAAACAGTAACTTGTAATCCTGGCAGTGGCAGTTATCATTGCATGGTTTGGAGTCCACTATAAACTGTAGATCCATAGAAAAAAAGCAAGAGCTTAGATATATCAAAATTCGTGGAAGTTATATTTTAATTTCCTCTTAGTTTTTGAAAATGGTATGAATTCAAAACATATGTCCAAAAAATTTTTATTCGTTGTATTTTATGAAACTCAAACCTATTGTTTTTTTCAATTGTTTAATTATTCATTAAATATATTTCACCATGTGATCAGCTAGACCTCTATATCTAAGAAAGTTGATTGATAGGGCAATAGCTATTCGAAAACCCTGCATTTTTGAATGGAATTGATTAAACCCAAGACTGAATAATCTAATTTGTTATTCAAGATAAAATAATTTTAGATCTTTAGAACGGACTACTCTGAAATGTTATTCTGATGATTTTGAATTGTAATTAATTCATATAAGTTTTTCATCATCAAAAAGTATTACAGACAGCACCTGAAATTCTATAAATACGATTTTCCATTAGTAAAATACCAATTGTTAATGGATTCATTTCATTAAAATTCTTTTGAATATAAGTAAAATAAAACACTTTTGTCGGATTTCCACATGTTTATTTTTTACACACGATCAGTTTCGAACGTTACGTCATTTTTGAGTGTCCCGAGCTAAATTTATGAGCAGAATGTGCTTTAATTGCCTATTTTAAATGATGAGTACAGGAAAATTTTTGGATTTTTCCATTACTTAGTGATTAGTAAATTTAATATGTTCTCCACAAATACAATAAAGGAATGACAATGAATCTGTTAAAAACTTTGGAAACTAACCAAACTTTGTTAAATCCCAGAATTCACCGCCCTGAATAGTCAACTAGAAGTGAATCACTCCTGGCTACGCCATATTTAAAATAGGTATAGATAGCACATTCTAGACACTTGAAAATGACGTAACTGTCGAAACCGGTCGTGTGTATCAGAAATAAGCATTGAGGAAATCAGACAAAAATGTTTCATTTTATTTATATCAAATAGGGAATTATGTATAAAGTTTTTAATTCCTGTAGTGCAGTGCTTCTTTTTATTTTAATTTTCTACATTTCAACTCAAATATGGTGAGCAGAATTCTTCAGAGCTTCTGATTCATACATATAGCTTGGTTTAATCATCCACAGATGAGTTTTGTGAAAATCTCGCGAACGGGAAATATTAATGAGAGGATATATGTTGCTATAAAGATATTCTTCGAAATATATGTAAAAAACTTGTTTGAAAGTTACTATAACTAATATTTCATATTCGACGATGAGCTCAAAGTCAGCGATTTGAGACAGGATGAATATGAAACATTATTACCTCATGTATCTCTTTGAAAGTACGTGGGTGAACATATAGCATATCCTCAAATAGAATGGGGGCGGTTTTCAATAGAACAAAGAGCTCTCCATTAATTATCCACAGGTCTAGATTTGAATAGAATAATTTTCAATTATTATGCTTCGGGAAAATACGACGAGAAATAATGAAGAAAACTCAATCGAAAATATTCAATGTCGTTCAAGCTAAATTCAAGCATTCTAAAAGTATATATATATATATATATATATATATATATATATATATATATATATATATATATATATATATTTATATGTGAGATTGACGACATAACAAACAGATGTGAGAACGTTAAAAATTCCAACACTTGAGGAACATCTTCCGCCGATCCGTGAATCACTTCAACGGTACAAAACGAGCGGAATAGTCCCGTTGGAAATGGTGCTCTCGGCCTCTTTTTCCAGGATAAAACCTCCTGTCGGTAAATATTTGATGAGCCAAATATCTTCCGCGATAAACATCGCGAGGAGTCTACATATGTAAACTTGAGACAAGAAGAATTATTCAAAAATCCGTAGATCAATAAATAATCCTTCCTGACAAGAGCTAGTTCTCAAATCTGCCCGCCATGGACGCAGCCCCCAAGAGCCACAATAGTGCAACTGAGCAGGATGCCGAGAAACGAAGCGGCAGACTGCAGTTTCATCTTTATTAGGAGCTCATAAGTCTCGCATATCGCTTCTCAGCATCCTAACAAGCTACATCGGGGTACCCCAACGATTTCAAAAAGGACGTATCTCGTACATACGTACGAGAGTCGCCCTCTATGGCCCGAAATGGTGAATCCGCTACCGGACTTCGAGAAAGATACGAACGATATCAAACAGATGGGAGAACGTTAAAAAATCCAAGTGAGAACGTAAAAAATTCCAACACTTGAGGAACATCTTCTGCCGGTCCGTGAATCACATCAACGGTACAAAACGAGCGGAATAATTCCGTTGGAAATGGTGCTCTGGGACTCTGTTTCCAGGATAAAACCTCCTGTCGGTAAATATTTGATGGGACAAATGTCTTCCGCGATAAACTTCGCGAGGAGTCTACATATGTAAACTTGAGCCAAGAAGAATAATTCAAAAATCCGTACATCAATGAATAATCATTCCTAACAAGAGCTAGTTCTCAAATCTGGCCGCCATGCACGCAGACCCCAAGAACCACAATAGTGCAACTAAGCAGAATGCCGAGTAACGAAGCGGCAGACTGCAGTTTCATCCTTATTAGGAGCTCATAAGTCTCGCATATCGCTTTTCAGCATCCTAACAAGCTACATCGGGGTACCCCAACGATTTCAGAAAGGACGTATCTCGTACATATGTACGAGAGTCGCCCTCTTTGGACGATAACAAACAGATGTGCTATTCCATATGACGTTTAAAATATCCATCGATTTTACTTTGAACCTTTCTCGATGCTGCCATCTGAACTGATTTTTCAGGAGCAATACGTCTTCTATGGAAAGATTATTTGGTTGGGCCCAGCTGATAATGAGGGAGAACGCATTGACAGTATCTGCATGTTTCACTTTTACCATACTATTTAAACCATCCTCTGAGTCAGAAGAATCCTCTACGTTTTCAATATTCCTTTCGTAAGCATCCTCTATAAGCTCTTCTTCAGTCAAATCGACAACAAACTCTTTGTCTCCCACATCCCAGTTGGTAATGTTCTCAATGGTTGAGTTATTTTCTGGATCGATGACCCTTAATGATTTCGAAATATTTTTCAAATCATTTTCACTGATTGGACGAAGTTTCTTCTGAAGCTCTGAGGGTGGAATATTTTCATCATCTGATTCTTCTTCTTCTGTAGTGTCATGCCACAATGCTGTCAAACTTTTTCTAATGTTGTTTGAAGTAATGGCTTTCCAAGATTGGGCACTATTGTTCACGGCATCAAATTCAAATTATACTGCTTCAAAATGGAAGTTAACTCTTCACCTTCATGCGAAATGATATGATTAAGAAGGCATTTTCTATACGACACTGTAATGTTTTGAATTGAATTCTTATCCATAGGTTGGAGAACGGCAAAACAGTTGGGTGGCAAAAACATAACTCTGAAGTTTGGGTCAGTATTAAACTCTTCCTCAGTTGGGTACGATGGTGAATTGTCTACCAACTACAGAGCTTAAGAGCGCTTGTTAATCTTAGTTAAGAAATTCTTCACCTCGGGGATAAAAGATGTTCATTCATCAAATAATCTGTTCATCCACCCTTTGGTACATGCTTTGTAGACAACTGGTAGTGAACTTTCGTTTTTGAATGGAGGTGGATTTGCCGCTTTTCATAAGACTAGTAAAGGAAATTGGTGAGTTCCAGCCGCGTTGTAGCATAGCATGAATGCTAAGCGGTCTATTGACACTTTTCGACCTGGTACTGATTTTTCCCCTTGATGAACCCAAGTTGTATCTGGTAAACATCTCCAAAAAATGGCCGATTCATCAGTATTATACACCTGTTCTTTGCTTAATTTCATCTGTTCAACAACCGATAGAAATTTTTCCTTAAATGATATCACAGAGGAAACATCACTTGAAAGTTTTTCACCACAAACCTTTAAGAAACGAATTCCATATCTAAGCTTGAATTTATGTAACCATCCTGAACTTGCCAGAAAACCTTTTGTTCCTGTGATTTGTTCATAAAACTGTTTGGCCTTTGCTCTCAATATGTCTGACGAAACTGGTACGTGTGCGTTGCGTTGTTGAAGAAATCAGTTATTCAATGCGATTTCAACATCAGGATTCTCTTATAATTTTTCTTTTTCCTACAAAAATACCTTGAATAGAATAAATTCGAGAAAAGTTTGAAATAAAATTCCTACTAGGGATACACCGAGGGCCCGGTTGGGACAGTCGAGCTCTCGGCCGTGATACTCGGCATGCAGTAATTTTGTTTAGTCGAGAGCTCGGTACTCGGCTTTTTGTGAAAACCCTTGCTCGGTGCATCCCTAATTCCTACATGTTCCTTGATAAAATTTGGATATAATTCTCCTTATTTTGTCCTTGTTCTTTTTTATGTCAAACACTGTTGATTTTGGAAAAGTGAACTTTGGTGCTATTCGACGAGTACTCATTCCATCATCAATAAAATCTATTATTTTTGATTTGTCTGCCAGGTTGAGCCTTTTATAATTTCTCTTGGTTGGAGCTATTATGCACACCATCAGCGAGATTGAAATGCAAAATGCAACCGTAGACCGATACTTGCCACTCTTAGACAGTACAAGTACATACATACATGCACAGACGGGAAAATTATAATTGTTTGTATATCAGCCGACGTGCCCGGATTATACAGGGTGCTTCAACGAAAACTAAACAGAGGCTATATCTACCAAGATATTCATTTCTGATCGAAACGCAAAAACATGTCAATTTTTATTTGAAGGAAGACATCTTTTGGGGTACAATACTTGCCTGAAATATCAACCCCCTAACCGGGTATGCAATCCTTGAGCATTTTGCATAGGGAAGTTGGGTCAAGTGATAACTCAAAAGAAAGGAGGTATCTTTGTCTACATTGCCTTGAACGAATTTCCATTTTTAATTGAAAACTGTAAAAGATACAGGGTGAACAACTGAAAGATAGGGAAGACTATTTCCCTGAGACTATTCAAGTTTCAGTGTGGTAAATGTAAAAGATCCATGCTGATCAATGGCAGTCATGATAAAGTACCATCCTCATCTCGAATATCAACCCCTGGAGCAGGGGTGACAACCCTTGAAAATTTGGAAGAGGTTAGAAGGGTCGAGTGAAAACTCGAAAGAAAGGTATTATCTTTGTCTGCATTCCCGTGAAACAATTTTCATTTTTGATTGAAAACTGTAGAAGATACAGAGTGAGCCACTGAAAAATGGCTCTGTTCCAGATCTTCGTTCGAGAACCTTCCGGAAACAGCAACACTGATATCTTTGTAATACGGCGCTCTGAAACCTTTAAATCCGTCTCGAAGTCTCCCGAACGTGCGTCATTCTTCGGCCGTGACAGGGTCGGCTTCAGGGACGATTGGATATCGTTACAATACTATTCGGCTATATTCAAGATTATTGAAAAAAGGGAAACTGATCAATTTTTGTTTCGAAGGGTAACCTTTTGAGGAAAATAAGCGCTTTGTCCATCAACCAGTAAATTTACTTACCTTGAGGTTTGAGTCGATAAAGAAAGTAGGTTTGGTTGAAATATGTTTTGATACCATTCTTTACAAACTATAACAATGTCAGTAAGCTTTTATTTTATTAACTACGAAATTTTATTTGGATTGTAGTAATCATTTAATAAAATCTACAAATTTGAGTATAATTGAAAAGAATTGAAACATTTGATTTTACCTAATTTTATGATCTTAGAAGCAAGGTTTACGTTTGTTCGATGATCTGATGTATTATGAATCAATCATTAAGCTACTACTTTGCTGATGGGGTTATAATTTTGAAAATAATTATGTAGTACACATTGCAAAAAAGTGTTGAGCCTCCATTACCTAAATTAAATTATGCTCGAGTGGCACCAAGGATGTTTAAGCGAACGTTCGTAATGCATTTGTAACATAGTGGAATCTATATCAAACTATATTGAGATTGATTTCATTAATGATGGAGAAAGAGTGCCCATTGAAATTGCGAATGATACGGCTCTGGCGGAATTGGGACTTACCAAACTTATTCCAACAAGCAATCTGCTCGACGACATAACTGTATAGTTTGAATTCAATACAAATCCTCATGTATTTCAAGAAACCCACACAGAATACCCGGAAAAGCTGAATGTTGGGGTAGGAATTTTGGGAATTCACCTGTTTATCCCAGGCGAAACTACCCTCAAAAGGTTTCCTTTCTAACGAAAATTGATTTGTTTTACTTTTTTTCAATAATATTGAAGGTATCTTGTTTGAGATGAAGAATGATTTTTCAAAAGTACTTTCCTCATACACCGTTGTAAAGAGACTTCGAAGAGCTGTCAAATGAGTTTTAACTCGACTTCGTTTGCCCCATTCAATTTCGAGGAGTTGAAGTGCTTTTTTTGGAAGTGGTTCCTCGTTATAACCTCAAATATATGTCAAAAGATGTCCTCCAAACGAAATCATAGATAGACAAGTGAAAGGTTTGAGATGAAACATCCAGTATGAGGAAGAAGTCAGATATACTTCGTAAATTTTTTCAGAAAAAATATGACACAGAATATTGGGTTTGTTATATACAGGCGCCATCAAACAATTAAGTTAATTATGCTACATAAAACGCGAACGAGTGATTTTGCTGGTAAATACCGCACGTACCTGAAGTTAATGCCATCAATACAGCTGCCAGTATTAGAAACGTTGCAAAAACAGTCGTCATAATTTTTCAAATTTTTTCTTCTCGCCATATCATAGGCTCTCCAAAATTGAAAAGCGTACAAGTCCCTTTCTGCCATTGTTGCGAATGTTAAACCCATAGCTTACATAAACACTGAGGCACTTACACTTTACCACGGTGTTGAATTTCAATACCGAATAAGCAAATTACAAACAACTCAGTGTTTGTAATCGATTTACGCTGATCTTTCTGTATGTATTCACGACAAACATAACAAAATATATCAGGATCATTAACACAACATCTGGGCGTAATAGCCATAATGAAATAGTAACATAAACTATGTCGATGTTATTGTAATGATAACTATTTACTATTTAGCAAGACCGGCAGAAATTTAAAAGGAGGGTAGTAGGTAAACTAGACCTGATGAGTTAAGACGACGTATGTAATATACCCTACATTATCTACTTTATAGACCATAGACACAAACATTTTGTAAACCTGTATTATCATATATATATATATATATATATATATATATATATATATATATATATATATATATATATATATATATATATATATATACATTTGAAACTTTTGGATCAATTCTGCTTGAATAATCGATCACATTGTATACCTTAAAGTAGTTACACGAAGATATTTTCGATTAAATATATCTAATACTCGGAATTAAAACGAATATTTATGTCAAATTGACCGTAAGACATAATTCACGATAATTCGAAATATTTGAATTATTTGAACTATTCGAATTATTCGGACTATTAAAATTATTCGAATTATTCGAATTATTTGAATTATTCGAATATTTGATTCGAATTTCGAACCGAATGTCCCCCTAGTTATTTTTTCACCTTTAGGACTGTAATTTTTGCTTCAAATTTAAATGGAACCAACTTCGAAGTTTTCTATCCAATAAACACCGAAATCAGATTACTCTGCAAAATATTATACATGGTCTTACATAAAAGAAGGACTCTTCCACTTTTAGCCAGTGAAAAGTAGTCGTTATCAAATCTATATATATATATATATATATATATATATATATATATATATATATATATATATATATATATATATGACATTTGTCATATTTTTTTATGGCCATTGGGGCTCTCTCGGTCAAACAGGGATGGAATTGTTTTGTTAAGTTTGAATATTGAAGGGTTTTTGCGAAATAAGGATGTGATTATGTTGCACAAGACTCACACTGCGACGGAAGAACATCTCCGCGAAAGAGGAAATATCGCAGGTTATGTACTTTTTGATTATCTCCTTAGTCTTGTTCATGACCTTGCTTACTATGTAAAATCTTTTCTTAGATTTGTTTGGACATATAAGAGGTATGATTGTTGAAATATTCATGTGTTAGTTTTCTTTTTCCATTGTTACAGATTCCTCTCCTAAACCTCCTTCCTTTCACCCTTGTCTTCGTCTGAAAATCATGGAGTTAGAGAATGTGGCTGAGCAGAAAAATCTTTGGTACTCTTTATGTACACACGACACTAACACAACATAAACAGACAAGCTATTGCTAGTGCAATTGCGGCAGGTAAACGAGTATTTTCCTCAGGTTTCAGGTTTGTCCACTCGTTTATTGAATCATATGCAAGATAGTATGGTTCTCCTGTTACATTTCCTGACCTCACACTTATGTTTTTTCTGACTCACTCCATTATAATTATATATATATATATATATATATATATATATATATATATATATATATATATATATATATATATATATATATATATATATATATATATATATATATATATATATATATATATATATATATATATATATATATATATATATATATATATATATACACCACACGATAACTTCAGGAGGGCTCGCGATTCATATCTTTCGAATAGTCTTTACGCCCTTGAAAGTCTTGTTTTCACCGGCAAATCAAATTTTTGGTCTTGTTGGTTCTGCCAACTTCCACCATCTTAACGAATTCTATTAAGTTAAAGCTTCAAAATGCCAAGGTACAATATACAGTACAACTTCACCAGTCCGGACACTCGCTATATAGGGCACTCCAGTAACTCGGGCACGCGACTCATTCTGGCACTTTTTTACCTCTATAATCCGGGATCGTCGACGCCGGCTGATATAAAAACAATAATAATTTTCCTGCCTGTACATGTATGTATGTACTTGTACTATCTAAGGAAATCATGAAACGCTCACACAGGCAGAGAAATCAAAAATAATAGATTTCATTGATGATGAAATGGGTACTCGTCGAACAGCAGCAAAGTTCACTATTTCAAAATCAACAGTGTTTATCATGAAAAAGAACAAGCACAAAATGAGGAGATTTATATCCAAATTGTATCAAGGAACAGGTAGGAATTAGGGATGCACCGAGCAAGGGTTTTCACAAAAAGCCGAGTACCGTGCTCTCGGTCAAACAAAATTACTGCATGCCGAGAGAGAAGCTGAGAATCCTGTTGTTGAAATCGCATTGTATAACTGGTTTCTTCAACTACGCTACAAACACGTACCAATTTCGTCAGACATATTGAGAGAAAAAAACAGTTTTATGAACAAATCACAGGAAAAAAGGTTTTCTGGCAAATTCGGGATGGTTAGATGAATTCAAGCTTAGGCATGAAGTTTCTTGAAGGTTTGTGGTGAAAAAACTAACCAGTGATGTTTCCGCTGTGATACCATTTAAGGAAAAATTTCTATCGGTTGTTGAAAAGATGGAATTAAGCAAATTACAGGTGTATAATGCTGATGAATCGACCTTTTTTTGGAGATGTTTACCAGATAGAAAGAAGGAAGGGGAAAAATCAGCACCAAATCCGGCAAATCCACGGGCATTCAAAAACGAAAGTTCACTACCATTTGTCTACAAAGCATCTACCAAGGGGTGGATGACCGAACCATTATTTAATGAATGGCTTAGAACATCTTTTATCCCCGAGGTGAAGAATTTTTTAACTAAGATTAACAAGCCCTCTAAAGTTCTGTTGTTGGTAGACAATGGACCATCGCACCCAACTTAGGAAGAGGTTAATACTGATGCAAACTTCAGAGTTATGTTTTTGCCACCCAACTGTACTGCCGTTCTCCAACCTATGGATCAGAATTTAATTCAAAACATTGAAGGGTCGTACAGAAAATGCCTTCTTAATCATATCATTTCGCATAAAGGTGAAGAGATAACCATTTTGAAACAGTATAATTTGAAAGATGCCGTGAACCATCTTGCCCAATCTAGGAAAGCCATTACTTCAAAAAACATTAGAAAAAGTTGGACAGCATTGTAGCATGACACTACAGAAGTAGAAGAATCAGATGATGAAAATAATCCACTATCAGAGCTTCAGAAGAAACTTCGTTCAATCAGTGAAAATGATTTGAAAAATATTGCCGACTCATTAAGGGTCATCGATCCAGAAAATGACTTAACCATTGAGAACATTACCGACTGGGCTGTGGGCGACAAAGAATTTGTTATCGATTTGACTGAGGAAGAGCTTATACAGGATGCTTTAGGAAGGAATATTCAAAACGTAGGGGAATCTTCTGACTCAGAGGATGGTTTAAACAGTATGGTAAAAGGGAAACATGCAGATACTGTCGTTTTTCCTGATTATCAGTAGGGCCGAACAGAATTATCTTTCTATAGAAGACGTATTGCTCCTGAAAAGGCTCAAGAAAAAGCACTTCAGATGGCAGCATCGAGAAAGGTTCAGAGTAAAATCGATGGATATTTTAAACGTCATGTTGTTTATGTACACTATCTTATATTTAAATTCTATATTTTCTATGAGGAAAGATTATAACGGATGGAAATTCCATAATTTGATTCTGTTTTGTAATAGAAACTAATTTTGTTCAATCTTCGAAATTTTTATAATAAACTCGGCGCTTTAACAGATTTTCGGTTGTTTCTATTTTGAAAATGAAACAAATTCAAGTCACTTCAGATATTCCGGCATTTCGATAGTCCGGGTATGCGCCGGAACGATATCTGCTCGGACTAGAGAAGTTGTACTGTACATTGGCACTGTGAATTGAATTGTTTGCGGACAAAGCCTTTGCATATGTGAAATCAAATTAATGTTGCCTTCACTTTTGACATCCTTAACTTGATTTTTTAGCATTTTGGTCGTCTGATATCTTAAATCTGCACTCTTTCACTTGGTTTCTGCATATGAGCGACTTATGTTCTCCTTATTTTCATTTATTCCATTTATTATGGGAATTTGAAGAATCTAATTATAAACTTATTCTCAGATATTGTATGATAATATCTATTAGTAGGGTGAATTTGATAGACTGAAATAAAGCATTTGTTCTGGAATACCCTATACTGCATTTGTATATAAAAGCGAATGTTTTGAATGAATAAATAAATAGTTTCATGAAGTGAATTTACCTATCCATAAAGTTGTGCGATACAATTCAATTCGAGAATGAACCGAGCGTGAAAATGATGAAGAAACTCGATAAAAAAGTGTAAAAACTCTGAAATATAGTGCACATTCGGGGAATTGTGATGATGGGATTATTTGTAAAAAACTTCTTCATGGTGCTTTTCATCATCTGTTCTATTGGTGAGTAAAACTTTATTTTATTATTAACTAGGTGACTCAACAAACGTTGTACTATCAAAATTCCAATGAATTTTCAGATCCTCCAGATTTGTTTTACAATTGAAATATTTTTATCATAAATCAGAAAAATGAACAACATTATATTATCGAAACTGCGTAGAAAAATTTTTGTTTCAAACGTTCACTCGAATTTCTGTAAAAGTCCGGAATATTTTCCTGAAATATTTCTAGAATCTTGACGAACATAACATCAAAAAATGAACCATGTCATTGAATTGTTAGTTATGATGGAAGCTGCTTACATAAATTATAAGCTTTCTAGTTTTTTCCTAGTGATTCCGAAAGTTTTCTTCTGGAATTTTTCGGGAACCCTAAAGAATAAACAATTGTGTAATGATTACGAATACCAGTTGTAATCAGAAATTATAATATCGTCAGCTTGTTCCCCTGTAACTATCCCGAATTTTTCATTCCAGACTAATTTTTCTTGTTCGTAATGTACAGGAGGTCCCAAATTCGACAGTTTTGTGAAGCAGCTATGTGAAACGTAACAGATAGAAAAAAAATCCTCCCTTTCTCGATCTCGATTTTCTAGAAAATCACCTTATCGGTGAAAACGAATTTCAGTTCATTTTGTGTTTTCGAGTTATTCTGTAATTTTAGATTTTCCTGGATTTGAATAAAAGACAATATCTCGTGTACTAATTAGGTTAAGTCAAGCATATTTTTCAAAAAATGAAGTCATTTACAACCGAATCTCGTTATGAGATGAGAAATATTAGTATATCTATGGGAAATATTAGTATATCTATGGGAAATATTAGTAAATCTATGGGAAATATTGGTATATCTATGGGAAATATTAGTATATCTATGGGAAGTGAAGTCCGTAGTATTAGAACTACAAAAATATAATATAATATGAAATAATTTCTTGTTAAATTGAAAATTGAGATAATAGTTGAGCTGCTGCAGACTCCTGAAATCTGATGCATTTTTGAAATTTCGTTTTCGAAAATGTTTCAGAACATTAAAAACTGCAGACACAATTTCGAAATAAATTTTCAATTCGGAAATTTCCCAGATATAACAAAATTGTAACCATATGATTCTAACTGTCAACCAATAGAAATTGGATTATTGAATGAACAATAGAGATGAATGAAAAAGCAATGCCGGTTTCAAAAGAGATGCTCGAATTGTCCTCCAAAATTCTCTATACACTATCTTCACCTTCTTCTGTCCGAATTGACAGTATTCAGTAGTTGAATTCTACTATTTGGTCAATAGCATCCTGTAATCAGTAAACCAAATCTTCCCTTCTTTCCAGCCGTGGGAGTAAATTTTGTTCTTGACAAAAAACTTGTCAGCAACCTGAGAGTCAGAGAGGGTTGGAGATCGCGGGTGATCTCCGAGTGGTCGATGTGGCGCACAGCCCCTTTTTGGCACACTATCCAACATCCGCAACGAATGTTTAGGTGCAGATCCCCATACATGAGATCAATATTTCAAAGCAGGTCGAATCTGCGCCTTATATAGAAGCAACAGCTGAGATGACGTGGAGTATCGCTTTGAAAAGAAAACTAAGTTTAGCTGATGCCAATTAAGCTATTGCTGAAACATGTTCATGCCAGCAAAATCCGGAGTTGACCGTTATTTCGAGAAGGTGCACCGAATCTTTGGATGCAATTTGTTGGCCTTGCATCATTAGAGAAGGTTCTCCAGCGAGGACCTTTCTAGAAAACGTAGTAGCTTGCGTCTTGCTCGCGTTGAAGTTCACCAGGTTCAACTGACCTCACTCAGATATCCTCTGTAAGTCAAGGCCTAAGTAATTAATTTGTTGATATCTCTGACGCTGTGATGCCGCAGCTGTAATCGGCCGCAGACTACTGAAAGACGAAACCAGGGTACAATCGTCTGCAAAACCGAAGATCTTGTTCTCTGTAGATGACAGAAGATCGTTTATCTGCAACAGAAACAAGGTTGGCGAAGGAATGGATCCCTGGGGTACTTCTGCTTGCAACTGAAAACAATCAGATGTTATACCGTCTACCACAACTTGTATTGATCTATTTGAAATAAAGCTACTTATCCAAACCCGCAATTTTTTGGGAAGGCCATATGCAGCCAGTTCATTCAACAAGACTGCATGCCAAACCCTGTCGAAGGCTTCAGATCTGTCGTGGCTCTAGATTTCCCATGCTTTTCCATCGTTGATGTACAAACATGAGTGATGTAGGCGAGCAGATCTCCTGTCGATTTTTGCCTGCGAAAACCATACTGACTCAAGATATTTGATGAGTTCATCATTTATGACTCTCTCCATCACTTTGTACATAATGGGAAGAAGTGAAACAGGGTGGTAGTTTTGGGGTGAGGACTTCTTTTCTTTCTTTGGGATGGTTTCAATTCTCGCTATTTTCCAGCTACTCGGAGAAGTCTGGATTTCATAAGAAATCTGAAACAGATGGTTAAGAATGGGTGCCACTTCGGGAGCAAACTTTCTCAGGACGATTGGCGGTATTTCCTCTAGAGTAACTGCCTTCTTGCAATTCAGCTGCACGAGAGCCCGTCTCTCAGTGCGGACTCTGAACTTGATTTCTGCCATGGAAGAATTTGTAGGTAGAATGTTCGGTGGTATTGTGTTAGATGAATCGAGCATAGAATTCTTTGAGAACAAGAGAGCAAACAGATAAGTTTTCCCTTTTAAAGATGATGCTATGCTTCCGTCTTCTCTAACAAGAGGCGGAAACGCAGATTTGCTGAAATTGGCACTGACAGTCTTCGCCATAGACCAGAATTGCGTAGTCCCGCTTGCCTGTTCAAGGAGTTTATTAGTTACCCCTTCGTTGAAATTGGCATTTGCTCTTGCAGTTGTCAGGTTGCATACGTTCCGTATTCGTACGAAGGTCACACCTACCCACCAATATTATGTTTACGTTTTCGGTACTGTTTGTAACATGACTTCATTCTGATATAAAAATGAGGTGTATTTAAATTATAAGTTGTGCAATTGTGTTTATTTAAGTACTATTAACGTTACTTTCATAAATGAGCTAGTTTATTGAAAATACTCTTTTATATAGAAACTTCAAACCTGATCCGGAGGCAGTTATACTATACCGATTGCAATAAAATTTCATAGATAGCATTTAAGTTCCAAGTGACTACGAATTTTTTGACCCACCCTATCGAGCTTAACTGAATAAACGGATTGGTAGAGGCAGTCCTGTAGCCTGGCCTCAACGATCCTCGATCTGTATCCGCTAGACTACTTCGTGGTACAAGCGAGTCACTGAAAGTAGCATAATGCCAAGAAAACGACGGATTTTGAAATTTTTTTTCTATCAATATGATGAACTCCTGTTGATGTCACAATTTAAAATAATTTCGTATATACAGGGTCTTCCGTTTCTGAGTAACAAATCAGAGTTATGCTTTTTAAATAGAACACCCTATATATTTTGATGATTTTTGCTTTGTGAGATAAATGAAGGTGACTTTGTTCGATAATTCCTATACCTAAATTCAATGGTTTCCGAAATATTTGAGATTTTTCGAAATTTGATGACTTTTTCGAATAATTTTTTCCTTTTCTCGTTGTGACTACCCGATTGTCATCTGGCAAAAATTATGTTACTAATACTCCATTTCTGAGTAACCATCGTTGGAAACTCTGAAATTGATACAGGGTGCACAGTACAAAATTTCCGATTCTGCCTTTCCTCAAGCCTCATTTTTTCAATTTTTTCTGAGGACACACCCTGTAACTTATACTCTGTAATGATCGGTTATTTTTATACCTCTCGAACGATGCCCATGTTCTCTATACCTATCTTTAACGGTTTCTGAGATTTTTCGAATTTTCCGATACTTTGTCTCAATATTCATCTGGAAATGTTTTCCTTCGTTTTTGAAGAGGGGTGCATGTCACTTGATGAGACAAAACAGGAGTCTGTACGATGTGCTACTCAAAACACCTGTTTTAAGTCTATAAATCGAAAATGATCGAAAAATCTCTGCATGGACCGATGCGAAGGCGATGAAAATGAGTTTTTTTATGGACTTCAGTTTGAAAAACTGCAGTGTTCGGAGCAGTTGAAAATCGTTCAATTCGAGCCTATTTCTTATTTTCCTCCTTGTGAACTATTTACCTTTTCCTGTGACGGTATTTACATTTTTTTCAAATTAATTTCTCTTTTGCTCATATATATATATATATATATATATATATATATATATATATATATATATATATATATATATATATATATATATATATATATATTCTTTGAAGAGAGGGATTTACAAAATTCGAATTATTGTATTTACAATAATGCTTGTATCTATAATTTTGGTGTGTGTCAGAAAAAGTGTGAGCTCAGGAAATGTAACAGGGAACCATACTATCTTGTATATGATTCAATATGATTCAATAAACGAGTGAAAAACCTGAGGAAAAACTCGTTTCTGTAGCTATTGCACTAGCAATAGCTTGTCTGTTTATGTTGTGTTAGTGTCGTGTGTACATAAAGAGTACCAAAGAGTTTTCTGCTTAGCCGCTTCATTCTCTCTTGCATTCCATGATTTCGAAACGAAGACAAGGGTGAGACAGAGGGGTTTGGGAAAGGAATCTGTAACAATGGAAAAGAAAACCAGCAGAAAAATATTTCATTATTTGCTATTTCTTATTTTCCCCTTTAAACTATTTAACTTCTTATATGTCTAAACGAATCTAAGAGAAGATATAACTATTTCTCGGGAAACAGATTATTTTAATGAAAAAAATATGCTGAATGAGCGAAAATGTTTGATAATGGAGAATATTACTACAAATTACGGAAAAGAAAAGATTGCATGAAAGATTGAAGCAATAGAAATGTTATAAGAGATGTTCAAAATGGCCTCCGTTTTTCTCTATGCATCTTTCTTTCGGAAGATGCCCTTGCTCCTAACAGCATTTCTGGCGCAACTGTCTGGAAAGCTTCCTTTATCCTATTTTTCATATCTTCCAGTGTAGTTGGTGGCGTACGATAAACAAACTCTTTAAAATGTCTCCACAGGAAGAAGTCGAGGGACGTTAAATCTGGCGATTTTGCTGGCCAATTCTAGACTCCTCCTCTTCCGATCCATTTTTATGGAAAATTCTCATTCAAATGATCTCTCACTTGTTGGCTGTAGTGCGCAGGGGCTCCATCCTGTTGAACCACATAAGTTGTCTCATGTCAAGTGACACATTTTCCAACAGCTCTAGTAAATCGTTGACTAGAAAATTGAAGTACATCTGTTCATTCAGGTTTCCACCGAAAGAAAAGAACCTACTACATGAGGTCCTATAATTTCCCCCAATATATTGACCGACCATCTGTGTTGGGTGTAGGATTGACGAAAAAATATGTTGATTAGTGTCAGAGTAATGATGATAATTGTGTCTGCTTACTAAAGCATTATTCTGGAATGTACTTTCATCAGAAATTAAATCGGAATTCACCCACATGCAAAATTCGAGTCGTCGTTCATGATCTCTTTGTGACAGTTCTTGATGGGTTCCAACGTGATATGCATGAAAACCATGATTTTTCAATATTCTTCCCTCAGTTTGGCTACTCAGACCTATTTCTTGAGCAATGTCCGTTAACTTGTACTTGGTGTTTCTATCACAGACGCTAGAACAGTAAATTCATTTTCTTCATTTCCAACAATTGGTTCTTGTCGGTGGTGTTTTTCATCGGACACACTACCAGTGGCTTGGAATTGTCGTAGCCATTTTTCGAATGTTTCTTTTCTAGAATATCTTCGGTCCGGATATTTTGCAGCGTAGAGACTTTCAGCTAACAAACAGTTTTCCATAGCTTCTACAATGGTCAGAATCATATCGACTCGTTCTTTCCGAGAATACTCCATTTTCTAAAGACTTTCTTCCTTCTTCTTGGTCAACACTAATGAATTCAAGAACGCACAATTCAAGAATGACCACAGTTTTCACAGTAAAGGTTCACAGAAAGGAGAATACATTTATGCATAGAGCAGAATGGAGGCCATTTTGATCATCTTTTGTAACATTTCTATGTATTGCTTCAATTATTCATGCAATCTTTTCTTTTCCGTGATTTGTAGTAATATTCTCTATTGTCAAACATTTTCACTCATTTCAAGCATATTCATTTCCATTAAAATAATCTATGTTTTCCGAAAAATGTTATGAATACCTATCACTGGAAAAGGGGAATAGCTTACAAGGAGGAAAATTAGGAAAAGGCTCGAATTGAACAATTTTCAACTGCTCCGAACACTGCATTTTTAGAACTGAATTCCATTAAATATTAATTTTCATCGCCTTCACATCGGTCCACGTAGACCAATAATTTTCGACTTATTGACTTGAAACTGGTGTTTTGAGTAGAACATCGTACCAATTCCTGTTTTTTTCTCTCAAGTGATATGCACTCCTCTTCAAAAACGAAGGAAAACATTTCAAGATGAATATTGAGACACAAAGTATCGGAAAATTCGAAAAATCTTGGAAACCGTTAAAGATAGGTATAGAGAACATGGGTATCGTTCGATAGCTATAAAAATAACCGATCATTACAGAGTATAAGAAACAGGATGTGTCATTTGAAAAAATTGAAAAAATGAAGCTTGAAGAGATGCGGAATCGGAAATGTTGTACTGTGCACCCTGTATCAATTTCAGAGTTCCCCAACGATAGTTACTCAGAAATGGAGTATTAGTAACATAATTCTTGCAAAAATCTCAAATATTTCGAAAACCATTAAACTTAGGTATAGAAAATATCACACAGAGTCACCTTCACTGATCTCACAAAGCTAAAATCATCATAATATATAGGGTGTTCTATTTAAAAAACATAACTTTGATTTGTTTCTCAGAAACGGAATACCCTGTATTTACGAAATTATTTTTAAACTGCGACCGTAACAGAAGTTCATCATATTGCTAGAAAAAAAATTCAAAATCCGTCGTTTTCTTGGCATCATGCTACTTCCAGTGACTCGGGGAGCACCCTGTATATTCAAACTTAAAATGAGTTGAAAATCTACAAAAGGTATTATACTAGTATTTGTGAAAAATTATGAAAACAGTTCCGCTCCCACCTTTGAATTACGAATTATCGACCACACCACTTGATTCAAAAAACGCGTACCTTCTTATATAAATAATTTTTTTATTCTCAAACCGTTGCGGTATTGAAAAAAAAAATTAAAATTGAAATTGGAAGATCTAGTCAGTAAAACGACCAGGCGCACAACATAATAATAATAATAATATCGTTTATTTAGAATTGCTAATAATATACATAAAAAATATAAAGATTTACTATGATAATAAATATTCACTATATCTACTTAATATTGAAAATTTTCGATTTAAAGGAATAAAAGACGAACAAAATAGAATAAAATAACACTTGACTGTACATCAGGTACGCTTTATATGCATTAAAAGTAATCTCCGAAATTTAGTTTGACACTCACAAATTTCAATACATTCTGGTAGTCGATGATACTTATTTAAACCCTTATAAAAGAGGGAGTTTTCAGTTCTCGCCATCTGGCAGCCATTTACATAAAAATTGTTTTTATTTCTAGTGTCATACAAGTGGATTTCATTTCTATATTTCAGACTTTGACACAAAAATGACGGTTGTTTGTTATTTTTCATTTTATATATGAAATCCATAGTTCGGAAAAACATTCACTGTCTGACACTGAGTATATTCAAAACATTCAACATCATATTGACGGAAGTATATCTATAACACTTCAAAATTAACCTCATGGCTTCATTCTGTAAAATATGAATTTTATTAATTTCGATATTGGGCAGTTCAAAAAATAAAGTGGCACAGTATTCCAAATGAGGTTGTATGATTGCATTGTATAGAGATTTTCTCACAAACATACTAAAAGACTGTCCAATTCTACCTAATAGAGACAACTTTTTAGATATTTTATTTCTAATATAACCAGCATGGGATCCAAATGTGAGGCATTCATCCAACATTACACCGAGGTACTTAAATTCTCTACTATGATTTTGATGGGGCAAAGTTAGCACGACGCTGAAAAAATTATCACCTCGTATGTTGTCGCAACTACTACTGGACACATCTAATGAATTGATGAGTAAAACATTTCCTTTTCTGCAAATTGGAGCTAGATCCTTAAAAAACTACAGAAGTTACTAACAGAAACGCACAAAAAAATCTAGATTGAACACCCTGTACCTCGAGGTTGATGGACTTTTGGACATATATATATGAGCATTTTTCTCATGTTTTTTGATGAGGGATCTCCTGTAGAAATTAATGACTGCATACCTGAAATACCCCGAACAAAGACATTTTCTTGAAATTTTTATTCCAATGGAAATGCACATTTTCTCTTGGTTGAATCAAAACTGAATCTGAACTGTCATCTATAAATCTTCGCTATATTTTCCTGGCGACAAATAGTTTATAGGTGCTTGTAAACTCAATCTTATTCATCAAAATCTTTCTTGTGATACATCGAATCACATCCATCATTTTGAGAACAAAAATACGGTTGAGAATACGTCAGAAATATAGACATCTGTAGTGCAGGAAATAAATGCGAAGCTCATGGAACCGGGCTTTCCGAGGAGCATCACTTCAACGAATCAAGAGATTCATCAAAATGTCATTCCACAAGGAAATGGTAAGTCGGAGACTATTGGCCGTTTGCTAACTTCTTGTCAGCAAAGATAGCAATAGAAACCTTTGTATATGAGTTAGATATTGTTGAATCACATTTTCATACCCTCGAAAACTCATACATGCAAATGAAATGAAAATTTTCAGTTTTTCATTTTGCCATTATTGACTTATAGACTTTCAGACATGGTTTCCTCATTAGCAAGGTCTTCAATGAAATGGAAAGGTTAAGCATCGTAGAAATTGAATGAAACTATAAATTGCCACAGAAATAAAAATAGAAATCTTTCATTCATGCATTATCCTTATATATATTCAAATACGTCACAGTTAATAAGGCAGTAATAATAAATATGAAATTAATTTTCACTTTTCCAGCCACAGATTCTGATGACATGGTGAATGTTGAACGTGGGATAGAGTGAATACTGTGCGTTACGTTGCCAAATCTAAAATATTTCTCCTTCTTCTTCAGGAATAATCTTAGAATACTTAGCGACGACTTGACTGTTAAATGTGGATAGTTTTTCATTAGGGCAAGGTTGGCATGTATGAATAATTTTCGAAATAACTAGTTTAATACATACCAAATGATTAGATTGGTCGATGAAGTAACGAAAAACAAATTTCTCTATATTATTCATATTATAGCGTGAGTTTTGGCAAAAAACAGAACAAAAACCTTACAGGACCGTACAAGAGCAAAAAACTATCTGGACATTCATAGAACAAAATGCACTATATCATTCAAACTACGGGGAGTAGTACAGGTACTTCGAATCATCAATATTTCAAAAAAAGTTGACAAACCGTAGAGGACCGTACAAGAGCAAAAAACTATCTGGACATTCATAGAGCAAAATGCTATATTTCATTCAAACTACGGCTAATGCCACCATAAGCGTCGGCCTGAAAATAGAAAATATACCGGCACTTCCAATCAATATTTCAAGAAAGGTTGACAAACCGAACAGATCCGTACAAAAGCGAAAAACTATCTGGACATTTAGAGAACAAAATACTGTATTTCATTTGAACTACGGCGAGTACCACAATGAGCTTCGGCCTGAAAATAGAAAATATACAGGCACTTCGAATCAATATTTCAAAAAAAGTTGACAAACCATACAGGACCGTACAAATGCAGAAAACTGTCTGGATATTCATAGAACAAAATGCACTATATCATTCAAACTACGGCGAGTACCACCATGAGCTTCGTCCGAAATATAGAAAATATACAGGCACTTCCAATCAATATTTCAAAAAGAAGTTGACAAACCGTACAGGACCGTACATGAGCGGAAAACTATCTGGACATTCATAGAACAAAATTCACTATATCATTCAAATTAGGGCGAGTACCACCATGAGCTTCATCCAAATAATAGAAAATATACCGGTACTTCCAATCAATATTTCAAAAGAAGTTGACAAATGGTACAGGACCGTACAAAAGCGGAAAACTATCTGGACATACCTCAGGGATCCATTTTATCGTCAACCTTTTTTCTGTTGAAGATAAACGATCTTCTGTCATCTACAGAGACCAAGGTCTTCGGTTTTGCAGACGATTGTATTCTGGTTTCGTCTCTCAGTAGTCTACGGCCGATTATAGCTGCGGAATCTCAGCGTCAGAGATGTCAACAAATTAATAACTCAAGCTCTGACTTACAAAGGATATCTGAGTGGGCTCAGTTGAACCTGGTGAGCTTCAACACAAGCAACTACGTTTTCTCGAAATGTCTTCGCTGGAGAACCTCCTCTAATGATGCAAGGCCAACAAATTGCATCCAAAGATTCAATGCACCTTCTAGGAATAACGTTCAACTCCGGGTTTTGCTGGCATGAACATGTATCAGCAATAGCTAAGGCGGCATCAGATAAACTTTGTTTTATTTTTAGAGCCAAGCGATACTTCACGTCATCTCAGCGGTTGCTTCTATATAAGGCACAGATTGGACCTGCTTTGGAATATCGTTCCCATGTATGGGGATCTGCCCCCAAACATTCGTTGCGGATGTTGGATAGTGTGCAAAAACGGGCTGTGCGCCTCATCGACCACTCGTAGATAACCCGCGATCTCCAACCGCTGGCTCTTAGAAGACAAGTTGCTGACCTTTCTTCTTTTACGGATACTTCCACGGAAGATGCTTCAAGGAGCTGAAAGACCTTGATCCGGTAAAACTCATGTTTTGCCGCAACACTAGGCTGGCAAGGAGTTCTCATCATATGGCGGTACATTTAAAGATCCCTCGAACCTCGCTATATAAGAATACCTTCGTTTACAGGGTCGGTGGGCTATGGAACTCGCTTCCGTCCAACATCTTCCCAACATCCGACAATCTGGCCCACTTCAAAAAGCGAGCAAACAGACACCCCAATTCTTCCCAGACGCTCACTCATGTTTTGTAACAGGTTAGCCTATTCCTGCGAAGCGCGCAAAAAAAGAAACCTGAAAACATTATACAAAGTATGTACAAGGAAAATACACTGAGGCAATAAATTAACGCACAATTTCAATAGTCCAAATTTATGTTTTGGTAGGTAACTAATTATCAACACCATTTTTTTGGCTATATCCAGACATATGCCAACAAAATTAGATGTTTTTTCTTGTTCTTAGCATGAAAAAATGAAAATGAATATATAAATGATATTTGGAAATACTGAAATATTTCAGTAATAATGCAACACGAATCCGGAAATTTGACCCCGGCAAAACGTGCTGCAGCAGTGATATCAGGTAACATAGTTTGGACTCATACAAGAATAGGCTGAAGGCTTGGGGTGTCCATCTAACTGTTTCCAAAATGACCCACAGGTACAGGGAAAATGTTAGTCATGAAAGGAGACCTAGACAAAGACGACCTTTAGCAACAATGACAATCCATGATTGTTGAGACAACAATTTGTCACTGCTAGGTACTTTCAAATGCAGCTTTGGCAGAACAGTGGATGAACAGCAGTTGTTGTTCAAGTTTTGCGAGTAAAGTTTGTTCTTCTTGAAAATTTTGATTTTTCGTAATAATGCTACGTGAATCACGAAATTTGACCCCGGGAGAATGTGCAGTGTTAGATGACCTAGGTTGGACTTATACAAGAATAAGCTTAAGGCTCAGGCTGCTCCACTCCAGAACGATCCTCATATAAAGGGGAACTGGTAATACTGAAAGGATACCTGGTCTAGGAGCATCTACCGCAATCCATATTCGTTATTTAGAATTTCTCCGATGAGACGTTCGCTACTGCTAGGTACCTTCAAATGCAGCTTCTAAACAACAGTAGAGTGCAAATTAGCACTGAAATGTTTCTACAACGTCTCAGGAAATTTCATATAAGGCCTTGCTTGGCAGCTCGAGGTCCAGCTCTAACACAGTACATCAAACGTCAAAATGAGAGATGTCTAGTGCAAAATTTTACTTATCAATGGTTTTGGTAGAGATTAAATAATGTGATGGAGAGGAATTTATTTGAACGCCCGCACTGATCTGGTCATGGTGAATAATGTAACATATTCTAGAAGAGCATGTTGTACCATTTGAGGTAAATAAAGGTGAAAACTTTTTGTTTATACATGATAACGCCAGACCTCACTTAGCACATTTCTTTAGGAACTATCTTTGAGATACCGAAATCACTTCAATGCAGTGACCTGCAGGAAATCCAGACCTCAAGCCCATCGAGCATTTCTGGGACATTCTCAATAGTAAATTAAGAAGCCAGCAAAACCAGCCAGCTACCTAAAACTGTGTGTAACAGACTGATCGAAATTTGGAATGAAGTAGATCAGAATGCTATAGGATCATTGATTTTGAGATAGAATCGTTGATTTCATGCAGTAATTCTCGAATGTTCCCGTCAAACGCGCCGCCCGAAATTTCTAGAAAAGCGGCAAGAATAAAAAACGCGGCTTTTCTTTGACAAGTACCTCGCGTTCCTTTGATAAAGCCGCCTTTTGCGCCGCCTTAGCAGAGTGATATTTTATTACGTAGTAAATTTTTGTAGTTCAGTTACCTACTTTTTTTCTTCTCGAGATCTACTCGAAAAGCACTCGACCGTTTGAGCACCCCTGGATTAGATAGATATTTGACGATATTCAGCAGAATCCTTTTGGAGAATGAATGAATCCCCGAGAATCGATATTGAATGTTGATGCAACGAGAGTCGGGGGAGTCCAGAGAAGTTCCCAAAAGTCGTATATAAGAAATATAGGTAAATATATAAAAAAATATATAAAAACGTATAAAAGAATATATAAATATATGAAAAAATATCTCTGCTCAAAAAATCAACTATCTGATGAAGTGGGAATGTAGTTTAGCTTATTCTCAATGTTTTGACATAATTAAATGTACGTATTTCTGTTACTTTCATTGAAGTTCAGTTCAGTTGTTTTATTTTTCAGAATTTTATTTCAGTTGCTTTGGAGAAACTTTATTTATCTTGGTTTTGTGATGGTATAGCTGTGTTTTAGTTGAAAACATACATTTCACTTTCACTCGTGTTCTTGTTGTGTATTTGTGTCCTTCGACAACTTTATGGATTCATTTCAGACTGTTACTTGCGTTGAATTTCGTTTGAATATTTCCCCTTCAAATATTCAGTGTTAGTTGAACCTTTATTCTCGTTCTTATTGAATATAAGAGGAAGTTCAATGTTTTGTTGCAATTGTGTTCTGATTGAAGCTTTCGAGTTTTGCGATTCAAGAATGTTGAATTTTCAAGCCTTTATGAAAAAAGAGCTTCACTTGACTTGATTCGAAGTCAAGTCAATCAGCTTGATTTTCAGGTAGAGGCTGAATACCTACCAACAGTACTAAAAATAGCTGAAGAATCAAGATAATGAAATAATATACATTACGTGTTCTATCGAAATCATTTTTGTTCATTTATATTGAGATAGTCTGTAATATAAGAGTGGGATGATAAATCAGTCATCTCAATGTACTGAAAATTCCATTCCTATTTCGAGTGTGCAAAATTTAAAAGCAATAGGTTATTTCAGAACTTAAGAGAAGTGAGTACCCAACAGTAATAATAATGGCTGATGACAAGATAATGAGAAAATATACAAGTGCGTTCAGTGGAAATCATTATTTTTCATATATTTGAAATAGTCTGTAGTAAGAAAAGTATGAAGAATCAGGTTCATTTGATACTGTTCTGAGAATCCTTTTCTATTTCTTCAAATATCGAAGGTATCAGCTGTACCATAAATTCATGGACACCCGGTACATATAAAACATATCATTAGCTGAGCGGAATTTTCAGTTCCCTTTCCACATTTCATCAACTGCCTTACTGATTTTGTCGGTATTTGATGTACACGGGTTGCTCTTCACTCGTTGTCCACAGACAATCTTTTGTTGTCTGAAATGTTTTGATGAGTAATCACTTTTTTTCACTATTAACACAATTTTCGAAACGATATTTGATGCAATCTTGGTAATTCTATATTGATTACATTCCAAGGTAATATCACAAAAACATTAGAAAAGTATGACACTCCGAATGTGGTAACAAAAAATATATAATCGAATGACTTGCGCCATAACGTGGACAATTTCGGAGCTTTCTAAAGCGATGTTGTATTATACACTTCAAAGTAATTGACTGAGCGCAACTTCTTCATTCTCTAAAGCTCAATATAGATGCTGAGATAATCTATATTGGGCAAATTGTTTAACCCTGTGTTCCTAATACTTTCACCCGGTAAAAACATATCATTTTTCCAGGTTTTAGACACAATACCTCATTCTGAAATTGGATTTGTTCCGTAACATATATCTCATGAAAAGAGAAAATCCAAGAAAACTGAACAAATGGAAATGCAATTTGTTACCTGTCTTTTCAAATCACGCTTTTCGTCTGAAGGTCCATCTTCAATTCTCCGGTGTGAGAGCCACGGGAAAACTAAATTGAGTTGTCACTGAACCTGTGTGTGCTTCCGTTTTGTAAAAATGAACCTAGTTCTAGTAGACAACCACATTAGTCGAGATATACAGAAAATTTTTATAAAACAAATTTTCTTTCTGTAATATATCTACAATGCGTGGAGATATTAAAGCACAAAATCGAAAATTCAAATTTATTCAGAAGAAGTGGTGATATGTAGAAGAATCATTTTTTCAGTAATCCACGAGCATTAAGGAATGCTTGAGGACAATCGAAATAAAAATGGTAATACAAATTAAAATAAAACTAATAATGAAAATAGAAATGATTGAAGTCCCCAGAAACCTTCTAATACCAGATATTTCCATCCCTGGCAAGAGTTACTGCAGGACATCTACGATTCATTCTTGAAATCAATGACGCTATAGCATTCCGATCCAATTCGTCCCAAATATTGAACAGCCTGTTCCAAATCTCATTCACGGTAGCTAGATGGTTTTCCTGGCTTCTTAATCTTTTCTTGAGAATGTCCTAGACTTGTTTGATGGGATTGAGATCTGGACTTTATGCAGGTCACTCTAACAAAGTGATTTCATGATCTAAAAGTTCCTTACCTCACCAATGTGAGGTAAGGAACCTAACCTAACCTAACCCATAACCGGACCTCCAGTTTGCTGGAAAATTATATTGTCGAATTGAAGATAATTCTGATTGAGGCATAAGTTTAATAAAAGATTAAATCACTATGAACGAGCGGGTTGACTCGAGCGCTGTCTAAAATTTTGGAGACTAGAGTTGGGCATTCAGTACTAGGTATGTTTGAGTACATGTCATCTACGTCAAGAGATATCAAAAAGGAATTTGGAAGATCAGAAATATTCTGCAGTTTATTGTCAGTTTTTTATTGAGTACTTGGGGGAAAATTTAGTGAGATGCTTGAAAATATCGTTGAGTTTTTTTGACAGCCTGTATGTTGGGGCGCTGGTATATGAGACAACAGGACGAATCGAAGTGTTTTATTTATGGTACTTTATGAGTCCATAGCCGGTTTCATATTAATGAATTAATATTTACTCATTCTGTAAATGAGTAAAGCAACACTGGAATGACGTAGGTGTTAATTGCTTTGACTATATTCCCCAAGTTTAACATTGACTTCAGCACAGTCTTCAGACGCTGACTGTACTCTGAACGAATCTTGTCCTTTTACTGGTTTTGGTATAGCAATCTGGCTTGTTGATTTGTCAGATATTTGTTAGTTTCGTAACCCTCATACAGTGTATAATATCAATATTTGGAAGTTGTGTTTCACCATCTATGACTTTCCCTTTTTGAATGTTCAGGGACTTACATTTTTCACTCCCAAATTTCATATGAATATCTGCCGAGAACTTACTGACAGCTTTCAACAGATGATCCAATTGATTCTTGTTCGAAGCATATAATTTGATGTCATCCATATACAGCGGGTGGGAGATTGTGTGATAGTTCCTATCCAATGCTTCAACAAGCCAAGAATGGGCGGTACTATCGAATGCCTTCAGATAATCGGCAAAAGCTGAATGAACATTCCGATGCCCTACGTGTGCCTGTTTCATTATCTCAGAATCGATGATGAGTTGTTCCTTGCACCCGTGGTGTTTCTCTCTGCATCCTTTCTGCTCCTTAGCTAATATATTGTTGTCGTCAAGGTGTTGGTATATTCCATTGGATATGCATGAGGTGAGTATTTTGGCAGATCAGTGCAAGCATGTAAAGAAATTCGTCTCACACCATTATTGAACCTCTACCAAAACCTTAGGTAGGTAAAAAGTTGCATTTTGACGTCTGTATAATAGGGAACGACGATCTAAATGAAAAAACAATTTCGATTTATCTATAAAGAAAGCTCTCCCAGTCAGCTTGAAACCAATTGACATGTTCCCTGGAAAAATTCAATCGAGCCTTTAGATGTACTGCGGTTTGAGCTGGCCCTCGAGCTGCGACACAAGGTCTCAAACTTAATTGTCAGAGACGCTGTCGTATCGTTTCAGTGCTAACTTGTTATCTACGGTTCTGTCGACGCTGCATTTGTTCCGTAACATATATCACATGAAAAGAGCAAATTCAAGAAAACAGAACAAATGGAAATGCAATTTGTTACGTATCTCTTTAAATCACACTATTCGTTTGAAACTACATCTTTAATTCACCGGTGTTAGAGCCAAGGGAAAATTAAATTGATTTGTGACTGAGTCTGTGTGTTTCCGTTTCTTAAAAGTAAACCCAGATCTAGATCATTCAGGGTCCCATTATTTCCGGTGACTAGATGATTTAAAGAAATTTGTCCCCACACCATTAATGAACCTCTACTAAAACCATAGGTAGGTAAAAAATTGCACTAGTTATATCTTTTATTTCAACCGTCTGTACTTTAGAGAACGTTGATCGGAATGAAAAAGATGAAAGTTCGATTCATCTATCAACAGCTTCTAATTGATTGAAATGTTCCTGGCAAAATTCAATCGGGCTTTTCGATCTGCTGCGGTTAGAACTGGGCCTCAAGCTGGGATAAAGGGCCTCAAAACAAATTGTCTCAGACGTTGTCCTATCGTTTCAGTGCTAATTTGCATTCTACTGTTCTGTCGAAACTGCATTTGTTTTGTTACATATATCTCATAAAACTTTTGGAAAAATCTCAAAAACCGATCAAAATCATATCTGGCCAGAATTACTGCATTCATTCTGATCAATTTCGTTTCGAATTTCGATCAGTCTGTTCCGAAACTCATTTTCAGCAGCTGGCTGCTTTTGCTGCATTTTTAATCTTCTATTAGCAATGTTCCAGATATGTTCGACGGGATTGTGGTGTGGACATCGTCCAGGCCACTCCGTGATATTGAAGGTGATTTCTAATGATATGAGCTTGGTAGGGTCATGCATAAACAAAAAGTGTTCACTCGTATTTGCCGAAAACTGTACATGTTCTTTTGAAATGTATGTAACGTACCTCAGGGCAGTCGAGGTTCCATTGTTTTCGAAGATATCTTTCGATATTTTTTTTTAAAAGAAAACTTTCACGAAATTCTGATTTTATTAAAAACATATTGAAATTTTATGGGATATTCATTGATTCTCTTCTCTCTAAAATTAAAATTCTCCAGGTGTCCCTTCAGATCACCAGGTAATAGTTTTTTTGTGCCTTGGAGCCGTAATGTTGCCATCAAGCCTCCTTTTTCAATTTAATATGAAGAGGAGGAAGATTTAGGATACCTCCAGGGCAGTAGTCGTGGTGCTTCTACCGCGCAAACTACCTGCTGCAGTTTTTGCAGCTTATTTTGCATAGTTATTTCTGATTTTTTCGGCCACTATACGAACGATACATATGTGTCAATGGGTCTTATAACCGCTGTGTATAACCAGTAGGTTATTTTTGGCTGTAGCCCTCAGGTCTTTTCGAAGAGTCTACGGCATGCCCATAGGCACGATGTAGCCTTGGAAAGAGTTTCGTCAATGTGTGAATTCCAGTTGAGTCTGAGATACTTAGCCTGTTCCGAGAATTTCAAAGTATGTCCATTCAGAAAGGGGGGCTTCAAGTTCAACTTTCTACGTCTTGTGAATGGAATTAGAATGGTTTTGTCTGGATGGATGCTGAGCCCCTGTTCAGCACACCATTCATTTACGATGTTAAGGGCTTTATGCATCAGGTTCGATAAGATTCCATCATGCTTTCCCCTAATGATGATGACTAGATCATCAGCATAGCCTTGTGCGTTGAAGCCAGCATTGTTCAGTCTTTCTAAGAGGACATCAACAACTACTGACCATAGAAGCGGCGATAGGACACCTCCTTGAGGGCATCCTTTCACTACTGACACCAATATTTTAGTGTCTCCAAAAGTGGCTTTATGATCCTGCCCTTGAACATTTCTCTGATTCATTTGATGGAGGGTGTTTCGACACCCTTGTTGTTTGCACCATTGCTAATGGATGTATAGGAGGTATTGTAGAAGGCTCCTTCTATATCTCCGAATAGAACTAAGGCTAATTCTTTAGCCTCTTCTCAAGTGGTTGTCGAGAATTTTCTCCATTGATTTTAGGAGGAAGGAGGTTAAGCTTGTCGGGCGATATGATTTAGGCTCATCAGAAGACCTCTTGCCCATTTTGGGTATAAATAATACTTTGACTTTCCTCCAAGACTGGGGTATGTAATCCAATGAGTAGTTGGCTTTGTATATAGCTCTCAGACATGGGGCTGTATATGTGTTGCCTTTTTGCAACATGACCGGAAAGATTCCGTCCGCCTCTGGTGATTTGTAGGGTTTGAAGCTTTTTATGACCCACTTCACCCTATCTAGAGTGAAGCTTTCCCTACTGGAGCTATACAGTTCTAGCTCCTGTGAAAATAAGAAAGAAAAATCGAACTTATTTGGACCCTCACGATTATGAATATAACCTTATAATTTACGTTCTAATAAACTTAGAAAAGCAACATCTACTAAAACCCTGAAATCAAAATAATTAAAATTAAAATTATCAAGATAAATTCGAATATTAT
Source organism: Cryptolaemus montrouzieri (assembly GCA_013387265.2). Classification (NCBI taxonomy): domain Eukaryota; kingdom Metazoa; phylum Arthropoda; class Insecta; order Coleoptera; family Coccinellidae; genus Cryptolaemus; species Cryptolaemus montrouzieri. The sequence continues at coordinate 69,259,135 of JABFTP020000001.1, read as the reverse complement.
TCGAAACGATATTTGATGCAATCTTGGTATCTAAATTGATTATATTCCAAGGTAATATCACAAAAACATTAGAAAAGTATGACACTCCGAATGTGGTAAAAAAGATATATAATCGAATGACTTGCGCCATAACGTGGACAATTTCGGAGCTTTCTAATAGCAATGTTGTATTATACACTTCAAAGTAATTGACTGAGCGCAACATTTTCATTCTCAAAAGCTCAATATAGATGCTGAGATAATCTATATTGGACAAATTGTTTAACCCTGTGTTCCTAATACTTTCACCCGGTAAAAACATATCAAGATAAAATCGAATATTATTATCTGTAAAAATTATTCATAAAGATTCTAAATCAATTGCACTATTATGCACTAGTCAAGCTGACCTTATATTTTATCTTCTACACCAAAATTTTAATCCAACATCGAGGTCGCAATCTTTTTTTTTCGATTTGAACTCTCAAGTTCTTGTGTAGAGAATTTTTCCCTACATCATTAATGAACCATCCCCAAAACCATAGGAGGGTAAAAAGTTGCACTGGGCATATGTCTCATTTCGACTCTGTACACAAACTGTGGATCAAAATGAAAAAGACAGAATCTCGAATCACCTGTAAACAAAACTCTCCCAGTCGGCTTTCAACCAATTGACGTGTTCCTGGCAAGATTCAATCAGGTTTATCGATGTCTGCGGTTATCAATATGTGATAGTTTCTTGTATATTCTCAATTTATTTCTTTCATTCTATTTTTCCTTATTGGAAATGTACGCCAAGAGAAAACCTAGAATTTTGTTCACATATGTGTTGATATATGGGTGAGTACCAAACTAGAAATTGGAAATATTGAAATTGTTCGTTAATATTTTGACGCAGTGTATATTCAATACAAATCTATAATACTAGTAAACTACTACTAATGAAATAGTTAAAGTAAAGAGTGATTATTGCTTGATTGTTGAACTAATTCTGGATCTATAAGTTATATTATTATAATTGATACTGGTCATGTACTGAAACGTCAATAGTAAACTATTCCTCTTTACGTTTTACTTTCTTACACTATTATTCATATTCAATAATCTGATAATCGCACTTGGTTGACAGTTTTAGTTTTTTAGTTAAAGGGTTTGAATATAAAATAAGTAATTAAATAAATTTAAAGAAAGTCTTGCATCTCTTTTTGGTCGGAAACTTTTCAGTCTACTCTCTTATTCCAATCATAGGAGAAGTGAGTTCATTAGACGGTTAGAGTATTAGAGCAAACCGCAATATACTTTAATGGGGGAATTATTTATATCGTTCTATTGTATGCTCATTCTAGAACAAAATGCAGCCCAAATGAAACGATTCTGAATGGAATTGCTAGCATAAATGCTAATAATGGCACAGTCGACATTAACAGACCAAATAAACCAACCTATTATCTGCATGATAATGCACATATATAGCCCGCTATATATATAAATGCTTGAACTATTTCGATATTAACAAATATATTTGATATTCCTTTTTAGTTTGCTCATATTGTGTCCAGTTGCTATTGATATAAAATAATTTTTATATCAAATTAGAGTAGGAGTAGCGAATGAGAACAGAAAACTTCGGATTTCAATCATTTCCTGCACTCAGGTATACAAACAGGGGCGTCCCAGAATAAAATAGCAAAGTCCTTGAATCTCATAGAATTTGTCAAAATGATACTATTACTTCATTCGACATTTTTCCTATTCCACTACTACTGAAAAATTTCACACCCAATGATGAAAACAAAAAAGGCCAACATATGGATCAATTATATATCTACACGTTAAATAATAGAGGGCTATTACCATTTGTCGTTTGAACCACCGTCTAAGTGAATCCTGTTAAATTACTATTCGGTAACACAAATTTGAAGAATGCCGTTAATTTAGGGAAGATTTAACACTATTTTGGATCAGAGCATTGATCCCAAATGGTTCGATTAGTGCTACGAGTAAACCTAATGTATTTAATATGAATACACATGATGTTTAGATATCGAAGCTATTATTCTAATATGATCACAAGTAATAATTCCACTTAATTATGTAAAATATTGAAAATTTTCATGGAACATGCTTGAAATAGGTTTAGATCGTCAGCAGTAAGAAATTTAATATGTCTTAGTAGTAAATGGTTAGTCAACAAACCTGTTACTTCAGTATTATTCCTACTTAGACCAGTTGACTTAATGAAAATTGATGTACTTGTCTTGCACGTAACCATGGCCAAAAAAATGGAGAGAACTTTCAAATGTTGGGCACAGCTTTTGTGTTTGAATTCCTTTATGAAGACCAATAAAGAATTGATATTGTTTTTTCTCGTTATCCAATCAAAATAGTTTCATAAATAAATAGTCATTCTTACTTCTGAAAATAAATTTAACTAGTTTTGGATGTCTGCGTTCAGAAACAGAATATTGAATATCAAAGCTATCAGAGAAATGATCCGAATTCAACAAACTTCTGATAACCCACAAAACGATGATTACAACAATCCCACAAATGGACTCGCATGATTATTGAACCCTATTTTCCAGTAGGGTTGAAATTTCAAGCACAGCTAAAAATACAGAATATCAAAACAGATCTAAGATATTGAGTTGCCATTGATGGAGGTGTAGAGCTTGTTTGTTTGAAGATTTTCGTTTTCCGAAAACAAAAAAAATCGTAACGCAATGTCTCCGAACGCCTTCTTCATCGCAGTAGAGAAATTACCCAACAGAAGCATTATCCTGTTAGATTCATCTAACGCAATACCACCGAACATTCCATTTACAAATTCTTCCATGGCAGAAATCGAGTTCAGAGTCCGCACTGTGAGATGGGCTCTCGAGCAGCTGAACTGCAAGAAAGTAGTTGGTCTAGAAGAAATACCGCCAATCGTCCTGAGAAAGTGTGCCCCGAACTGGCACCCATTCTTAACCGTCTGTGTCAGATTTCTTATAAAAGCCAGACCTTTTCGAGCAGCTGGAAAATAGCGAGAATTCAACTGATCCCAAAGAGAGGAAAGAAGTCCTTACCTCAAAACTACCGCCCTGTTGCACTTCTTCCTATTATGTCTAAAGTGATGGAGAGAGTTGCAGGGAATTATTAACGACTATCAGTATGGTTTTTGCAGGATTGACAGGAGATCTGCTCGCCTACGTCACTCATGTTTGTACATCAACGATGGAAAAGCATGGGGAGTCTAGAGAATTAGCCCACGACATCTCTAAAGCCTTCGAAGGGGTTTGGCATGCCGTTTTGTTGAATAAATTTGCTGCATATGGGCTTCCCGAAAAATTGCGGGGTTGAATAAGTAGCTTTCTTTCAAATAGATCAATACAAATTGTGGTCGACGGTATAATATCTAATTGTTTCCAGTTACAAGCAAGAGTACCTTTCACCAAACTTGTTTCTGTTGCAGATGAACGATCTTCTGTCATCTACAGAGAACAAGATTGCAGACGATTTACCCTGACTTACAGAGGATATTTGATTGGGGTCAGTTGAACTTGGTGAGCTTCAACGCGAGCAAGACGCAAGTAACTACAGTTTCTAGAAAGGTCCCCGATGGAGAACCTCCTCTAATGATGACATGTATGGAGATCTGTGCCCAAACATTCGTTGCGGATGTTGAATAGTTTGCAAAAATGGGTAGTGCGCCCCATCGACCACCCGGAGATCACCCGCGATCTCCAGCCGCTGGCTCACGGAAGACAAGTTGCTGACCTTTCTCTGTTCTACAGATACTTCCACGGAAGATGCTCCAAGGAGCTGAAAGACCTTGTTCCAGGAAAATTCATGTTTTGCCGCAATACTAGGCTGGCTAGGTATTCTCATCATATGGCGGTCCATTTGACGACCCCTCGAACCTCCCTCTATAAGAATTTCTTTGTTTACAGGGCCGGTGAATTGTGGAACTCGCTTCCGTGGAACATCTTCCCAACATCCTTCAATTTGACCCTCTTCAAGAAGCTAGTAAACAGACACCTCAATTCTTCCTAGATGCCCACTCATGTGGTGCAACAGGTTCGCCTATTTCTGGGAAGTGCGCATCAAAAAAATGTATGTTCAAGTACCCATTCCTAAAAGGCCCCTATGCGAAAAACAAGATTTCATTCCTAGTGTTAACCAATAGAAATCTTATGTAAAATGAGTTGAGATCATGGGATCTCGCTGGCCATACGACGGGACCGCTTGAGTCCATCTAGTGATCATCCAGAATGTCGTTAAATTTGAATAAATGAACGGAAATGCTTGCACTGTGCACAGGTGCGGTGTACTGTTGAAACCACATTTTCCAAATATGTTACGTGTTAGCGTTAATGGATTCCTCAACAATAAATGGTTCTATCATTTGTCGCCAACAATTGCCAACCACGCATTGAGAAAAAGCGACGTTGGCGATTTTTCTCTTAGTAAAAATGTTGATTTCCATCTGAAAAATTGTGTCGATTATTTTTATTAAAGAGTCCATCACTGCTTTTCCTAACCTCATCACTTCAAGTAACGTTTCTTGGAAAATCTGTATTTTCAAGGTATTTTTCTTCGAACCGTCTATAGAAATTAATTCTCGGAGTTGGTGTTTTAATCTTAATCTATATGGTAGAAACTTTTGATTTTCTGAATATTCTCTGATTGCTTACACGTAGTAAGGTTAGATAAATTGATATCTTTGTGATATTATGTGGATTGTCTTGTCTTCGTTGATAATCTTCGAAAAGATACCTCAGCAACCGCTTCTAAAACGTTTTCTTGTAGGAGAAAACAAAATTTCAAATAGAATTTCTGAATTCTATTCAGAGGAGTTCCTCAAGAATGTGAATATGGTTATTTTGCTCAAATCCCGGAAAATCGAAAGTTCCGATGTAACTTGAGAAAAATAATAATAACTGACTTTGAATTTAACCACTAAAGTTTTCTAGAAAAGTGAGACCGAGAAAGGGTGGCTCATTTTTTCTATCTACAATGTTTCACATATGTGCCCCACAAAATCATCAAATTTGGGACACCCTGTAAATTTTTCTTGTTACTAGATGTTTAACACCTCTTGGTGTAACAAAGTCAAGGATATGGAAATTTTATCTGATTTGAGTTCATCATTTTAAGAATGTTTTTGGAGAATATTCAGAACGAAATGAAGGTCTATCCACATTAAAATTAGAGACATAAGCTACTTTTCCTTTCTAAATTCTAACCTTACGAGTAAGGAAAATGTGTTGAAAGTTAGGATGAGGATTCTTCGATTAATAATAAAAAACAAGTACTGTGTTTTAAGGAATTTTACTTAATAATTGCGATTCGTAACGCGTTTCACTACACCGTAGCTTCTTCAGACGAATGAATGTACAGAAAATATGAATATAAATGTAATTAAAAGCTTATTGGGTTGCTTCTTCTTAAGTGGTTATTTATTACAGGTATATCCAATAAAATTAAGGAATAGATTGCTCCCCGAAGAGATTCAATAGAGGTGAAGGGCTTAAATCGACTTGTTCATTGATGAGTCTACCTGAGTGTTTGTATTTATTGATTGCTAAAGTTTCCTAAAGATCTATCTTCCAATATTTATTATCTGTATGCAAAATTTCAAACTGTGGGTCGAAAGAGTGATTATTTTCTAAGAGATGATTCGCGTAATTTGAATCTGATTTTTCATTTGAAAAACGCAATTTACCATAAGCCGTCACATACAGATATTATAATACATAACTCGTCGTGTCATCCATATCAACATAAAATGTCAGCATTCAATAGTTTTATACATAGATTGATTAACATCCCGTTATCACCAGAAAATTTCAACAAAGAATTAAATTCGATTAAACAAATAGCCAAAAATAATGGTTACAATCCCAAACTAATAAATAATATTTTAAATAAAAACAAAGTAGAATCGCATTGAATGAAGTTTACCCTGTCGATAAATTGAAACAAAAATTCAACACCTCAACCTACGTTGGCATTACAAGTGAGAAACTGATATCATTCTTGAGTAGCAATAATTTCAACATAGCTTTCCAAACTAATAATAATTTAGGCAAATATATAAAAAATAATGAAACCAAACCAGGTAAAAACAATAAATCAGGTGTTTATAGATTGAACTGCAATGACTGTGATAATTTCTACATTGGTAGAACTCATAGAAATTTTAATATCAGAATATCGGAACATAAACGCAGTTTTTCAAATAAAAATCAGATTCAAATTACGCGAATCATCTCTTAGAAAATAATCACTCTTTCGACCCACAGTTTGGAAAATTTGCATACAGATAATAAATATTGGAAGATAGATCTTTGGGAAACTTTAGAAATCAATAAATACAAACACTCAGGTAGACTCATCAATGAACAAGTCCATTTAAGGCCTTCATCTCTATTGAATCTCTTCGGGAAGCAATCTATTCCTTAATTTTATTGGATATACCTGTTATAAATAACCACTTAAGAAGAAGCAACCCAATAAGCTTTTAATTACTCAAGAACATTTATATTCATACTTTCTGTACATTCATTCGTCTGAAGAAGCTACTGTGTAGTGAAACGCGCTACGAATCGCAATTATTAAGTAAAATTCCTTAAAACACAGTACTTGTTTTTTATTATTGATAATGGAATTTTACCAAGTAAAAGTCTCCCAAATTCAGATTCTTTGATTCTTCCCATTCCAAAATAATCAACACTTTTGAGAAAACTATCCCCAAAATGAGAAATAGGCTTGAGAGATTTGTATTGACCTTCACATCTCATTCTGATAACAAGCTATATATGTGAACACGTTGAAGGCTTTTATTCAGGGAACCATATTCAACATTCTGTAGATTGTTAAATATCCCTTTCTCAAGGAACTTTTTTTCTGATCAACTCCACATAGCCACATAGCAGTGCTACTATCTAGTCAGATGTAATAAATAAGTGAAACAGAGTGCAGTTTCGATATCTTTCGACCTAGTCAGTGTTGGACACCCATTGAAAGCACCAAGCCAACCAATGCGTCAAGTACATGCTTAAATCTTTTCTACATTACTACTAACTATGTCAGTATTGAGGATGGGATCTCGGTGAAGTGCATGTATACTGATTTTTAAAGAAGCGTTCTATAGGTTCCTGATTACAGGTTTGTTATTCAATTTAAAGCACCTTTATGGCATCCATACCCCTCTTTTATCATGCTTGCGAAATTTTCACTCTCTCGTTTCCAGCGTGTTACGTGCAATGATTTTTCTCGTATCCCTTAGATGTTTCATCCGGTGTTGGCCAGGGTACCCACCTAGGTCCAATACTATTGTTTTTATTTAATAATGGTCTGAAGGAAGTTTTCAGCGATTGTAAATTTTTTGTCTTTGCTGTTGATTGTAACATTTTTAAATGTGTTCGTACACGCAAAGATCAGATTATTCTCGGAGAGAATTTAAATTCTTTTATTAGATGGTGCAGTTCAAATGAATTGAGTCAATATATTATCAAGTACGAACATGTTGAATTTTCTAGGCAATTACGGCCTTTCAGTTTAACTAATGTTCGACAATGTTCCCTTGGAAAATGTTAGTTTCATCAAGGATTTGGGTCTTAATCTTCAGTCGAAGTTATCTTTCACTCTGCACGTAGATACTAAAGTCGCACGCGCTAACAAAGGTATTTGGTTTTATATCCAGATCAACAAGATTTTTTTCTAATATGCAATCACTTATTACTGTATGTTTCTATTGTTCGCCCATCATAGAATGCACTGTATGCCACTCACATAAATAGGATTGAGAGGATACAGAAAAAATTCATCAAACTATTGTGTGAATTATTTTGCAGGCCTATAGTCTATAGAATCTTATTTTTTGTAGTTCTTATTTTAATGTCTTATCTTTATTCAAGGTAATGAACTCCTACATAAATTGCCCATACATTTCAGAACTTTTTTCTCTTCGCGTCTCTTCAAGCGGTATCAAAACTAACACCATTTTGAATATGATTTTCATCGCACAAACTATGGTATTTAATCACCACTTTCGAGAATTTCTAGCAGGACAAATTGTGGGATCACTCATCCATTGTACTTATGAGTGTATCCAAAAGCTTCTTTCAATGAACCGATACAAGCCTGGGCTTGATGATGACCAACCAGAAAGTACCAAGACTATGTGGCTCTGGCGAATCTTGACTCTGAAGGATTCATTTAACATTCTACGCAAGGTTGAATATTGATCTCGGAATGGAAATCTTCAATGTGTTTACTCATACAGAGATAAATTTCGCTTGTTATCAGATATTGAGGTATGATATACACCTGGTTTTACATCCAGGCAAGTACTGGAGGGTAAGCTAAGTTCGACAAACTGCATCAGGCACTATCTACAGAAATGCGGTAGTTAGGCGAACTAGTCTGGCAGCTTGAAGGTTTCTGGTAGCCTCTGTGTCGGTTCTTTGGACAGCGCATCTGTCATGAACATGTACTTAGCACTCCCCAACAGCTTGAGACAAGTTGGTGGCAGTTTGGGTTGACATCGTGATTGTACCACTACTATAAGATCCTGATTGACGAGGATTATTAAAAGTTGATAGGAAAACTTGCTTCATCTGAGAAGGATATTCAACATTCTATGGAATGTTGAATATTGTTCCTTGAATAAATGTGTTCAATGTATTGAGCTTCCCACAATTGAAGTTTATGATATATAATACTGTCTAGAACTTTGATTGCTAACGAAAAACTAGTGTTTCATATGTGATGGAAAAATTACCCCTTTGAAAATTGCAAACTGAAAATTTCAGTAGAGAATCCAAATAACGAAATAAAGGATTTCGATTGTAAGCATCTCTGCGAAAGTGAAATAGAAGGACGAGTTGATACACGAAAACATCTTATAATCCGAACTAAAAATTAAAGAATGGAAGCTATGCTCAAAAGTAAATATTCAAGTATTTTCCTAGTAAATTATGGTAGGTTAGGAATGCGTTGGGCCTCCGCCGGACGCTTGTCGTGGTTGCAAGCGTGCGGTTTCGCGCTAATATGTAATGATTCCCGACTATAGTTATTACCTCATAAGGGTATTAATTGTCGGGATGTGGATTTATAATTTCTCATGGAACTGCCGTGATGAATAGATATATGCATGCGTATCATATCTGATAGGAACAAACGAATATAAGCATATTCCGGCAAAGAGTATCTATCATCCGCTTTATTGAATATATGGTCTAAGCCTGTGGAGGGGATGTACAACAGACGCTGTGCAATCTCTTCCACCGTCCTAATGCCTCATAATGGATATTTTATAGGAATTTATGAATTTCTGAAATCCTCTAATCTATACTCTACCAAAAAATGTCAGTATAGTCCCTCCATATAAAAACATTCCCTAACAAGGAATTAGAAGGATAAGCTCTGATGGATTAAATGGAAGTTGGAAACTCATTTCGACATTCTCAATTTAATTTGATTGATATATAAACGAAGATGTGTTTATGGGACACTTTAATTGTTAATCCAATTATCCTATAATTAAATGAATCTCTTAGTTAACAGCTAACCTTATCACATGTAATTATTTCACGAAATTCAAGGAACTGGAGATGTTAATATCTGTAGGAATTGAATTCCAACACAACATGCATATAAGTTTAAATTTTTCAATCATTGTTTGATTTAGATATTGTGTTATTTGACTGGTAGCGTACGTAATTTTCAGATTTGATTTTTATACTCTCAATTTATCATTTTAATTTGTGTTGTTTCAATACATGAATAGCAACCTTATGTTGATAAATGAATTAATTCCGTTAATAATAATTAATTAATTATTTCGATCGTAACATTCACTATCGCGAAATGCTTCTGTCGCTTTCCTTGCAATTCTGTGCAAGTTTAGCAATATAAATATTCTATTTGTCATCAGAAAATTATAATTAAAATAATATAAGCAAAGCCAAAACTTTTCACGATTAAGATTAACACGAAATTCTGTTTTGAGAACGAAGCGAAAAAAAGTATATATTTCGAAAATGTCAGAATACTCTTTTCAAAAATTACTAGGATTTGCAGTATAAAAAGATGACCCTCCGCAAATTTTTAAGTGAAAATATATACTTTCGAGATGAAAATATTGTAAAACTTTAAGAAAATTATATATTTTTGATCGATTTCCTCTCGAAAATTTCAAGGTAATGTGGAAAAGTGAACTTCCTGAAATTCGAAGATTTCTGCAAATTCTGCTACTTCGGTAAAGGACAATTTTTCAAAAGATTTCTCCTTTCAAAATCTGTGAGAAAACCATACAACTCAATTCTAAATAATTTTTGCAACTGAACAATCGAAGAATTCAACTAACAGAAATTGCTTTCCAATGATGTACAAAGGGTGCTATTTTCGACAGCTATGTAAAATAATGCAAACACAGGAAAATGAGCCTCCTTATACACATCCTCTATCTTCGAGGAAAATTCATTGGTGACAATAGATCGCAGCTATCTTGTCTTGTTGTCGACTTTTACTGTTTTCTTGATTTTCCAGGTTGGATATGCCAATATTTCGGTTGTCATCAAAGTTTTTAGCGACTGCAAATTTCTGGTCTTTTTTTTCTTCATTCGCATTTTCCAGGAATAGGCGAACCTGTTACAAAACATGAGTGGGCGCCTGGGAAGAATTGAGGTGTCTGTTTACTCGCTTCTTGAAGGGGGTCGAATTGTAGGATGTTGGGAAGATGTTGAACGGGATTGAGTTCCACAGCTCACCGGCCGTTTAAACGAAGGAATTTTTATAGAGAGAGGTTCGAGGGGTCGTTAAATGTACCGCCATATGATGAGAGAACCTTGCCAGCCTAGTGCTGCGGCAAAACATGAGTTTTCCCAGAACAAGGTCTTTCAACTCCTTGGAGCATCTTCCGTGGAAGTATTTGTAAAACAAAGAAAGATCAACAACCTGTCTCCAGATGGTCGATGAGGCACACAGCCCGTTTTTGCACTCTATCCAACATCCGCAACAAATGTTTGGGCGCAGATCCCCATACATGGGAACAATATTCCAAAGCAGGTCGAATCTGCGCCTTATATAGAAGCAACAGCTGAGATGACGTAAAGTATCGCTTGGCTCTGAAAAGAAAACTGAGTTTAGCTGATGCCGACTTAGCTATTGCCGATACATGTTCATGCCAGCAAAACCCGGAGTTGACCGTTATTCCGAGAAGGTGCATCGAATCTTTGGATGCAATTTGTTGGCCTTGCATCATTAGAGAAGGTTCTCCAGCGACGACCGTTCTAGAAAACGTAGTTGTTTGCATCTGCTCGCGTTCAAGCTCACCAGGTTCAACTGACTCCACTAAAATATCCTATGTGAGTCAGAGTTTAAGTTATTAATTTGTTGACATCTCTAACACTGGGATTCCGCAGATGTAATCGGCCGCAGACTACTGAAAGACGAAACCAGGGTACAATCGTCTGCAAAACCGAAGATCTTGTTCTGTGTTGATGACAGAAGATCGTTTATCTGCAACAGAAACAATGTTGAAGAAAGAATGGATCTCTGAGGTACTCCTGCTTGCAACTGGAAACAATCAGATGTTATACCGTCGATCACAACTTGTATTAATCTATTTGAAAGAAAGCTACTTATCCAACCCCGCCATTATTCTGGGAAGCCCATATGCAGCAAGTTTATTATATAAGACTGCATGCCAAACCCTATCGAAAGCGTTAGAGATGTCCAGGGCTATTGCTCTAGATTCCCCATGCTTTTCTATCGTTGATGTACAAACCTGAGTGACGTAGGCGAGCAGATCTGGATGATATTCAAAGGCAGACCCGAACGATGCTGACAAAGTACAACAATCATCATCCAAAATCGTCTGTGATACGAACAACTTTGAAGCGGAAAGAAGGAGGACGCGGATTAATAGATGTTGTCGATTCACACACCGAACAGGTAAAAAATCTCAGAGAATTCTTCTCTGCAAAAGCTCTCACTTCTGACCTCCATAGAGTGGTATCGTTGGCTGATAAGGGATATACACCTCTAAATCTTGCTACCAGAGATGACCTGCTGAATTTACCGTTCCTATCAGATACTGAAAAACCAGAGCAATGGTCAAGAAAGGAATTGCATGGACGATATCACTATGAGATTAATCAACCACACATCGACAAAGAAGCCTCCAATAAATGGTTGATTGAAAGAGAATTATTCGCGAAAACAGAAGGATTCCTTATGGCCATCCAAGACCATGTAATCGCTAAAAACAACTACAAAAAATTTATTATGAAGGATGGTACATTACAAACAGATAAGTGCAGAAAATGCCATATAAGATCGGAGACTATACAGCATATTACGTCAGGATGCGATCAACTGGCCAATACGGACTATCTTCACAGGCATAATCAATTGTGCAGCATTATCCATCAGAAACTTGCAAACAGGTACGGACTTCTGAATACCTTCCAGCCATATTACAAGTATCAACCGGCGCCCGTGTTGGAAAATGACTCTATCAGATTATACTACGATAGGTCTGTTATCACTGACGGAATAGTGACGAATAATAGGTCGGACATAGTGGTGTATGATAGGAGAGCCAGAACACCAGTGCTGGTGGATATCGCCAAACCGAATGATAACAAAGTGCAGAACAAGTACCAGGAGAAAAAGTCCAAATACACAGACCTTGCTATTGAGATCAAGCAGATGTGACACCTTGATAAAATAGATATTGTTCCTGTCATCGTATCCTCGACTGGGTTAATACCCAAAACTTTGCATTATATAGAAATGCAAAAGGTGTAATTCTGAATACATGTAGGATAGTTAGGAAATTCATGTCAAGTATATTGTAATCGAGCCTATTCCCTTTGATTGCTGAATCTGGAAAAGGTAAATTATATCGAGCTAACAGCTGAGATAGTGCATAAGTCCACGATAATAATAATAGTAATATCTATTCTGAACGTAGCTTTCAAACATGTCGAATTTTTCAGTAGTTTTGAACATTCACAAACATTTCTCAATCAACACGTTTTCAACTTATTATTGGTGAATCAAGAATGTGATTTTAATAAAGGATAAATTTTGACATTTCCAGTTATGTGCATAGAATTGAAAATATTTGGAATATTTTGTGAAACCACAATTTTATTTCTGTGAAAATTCAAATTTTTGAGAGAATTCATCAGGCATGTTATATATATTTCGAAAGAGAAGAAGATACTTCTCCTTTTTCATCCAAATCCATCCAGGATTTATATTTAAAAGAAGAAAAATTTACATTATAATTCGAAAACCATTCAACAAGATGAAAATTTTAATACGTCCCTGCATTCTACTCAACAAAGTGTTAGAATGTCAAAATAGTTGTCACACAACTTTGATAGCAACAAATATATTGGCATATGTCAAAATCCCTGAAAATCGAAGAATCCGGAATAACTCGCAAACAAAAGAAGATAGCTGCACTCTGTTCAAACCAATGAGTTTTTTCGAAAATCAAGGACAGAAATGGGGATCTATTGTACTGAAAGATAAATTGATAAATATAATTATGACTAAGTTTCGTTAAAAAATAAAAAGGGATATTCGTCCATTTTCCTCGAAATTTCAAGATTACTTAATTTTTATAGAGAGTACATTCTTTTTTCAAACTATATTGAATCATCAGCAGATACTATATACTTTTTTTCACAAATACAAGAACTAAAATTATTTCACTGATTTGAGAGATTGTAATAATATAGAGTTTCGTATATGGAATTTCCTATAATCGATTCGATTCGACACAATGATTGACGAGGGTTGTACATTGTTTTTTGAAACAAAAACATCTTGGGTGTTCACTGCTCCAAGCGCAAAAACAACGGCCTTCTTGACCTATATGAAACAGTCTTTAAATAGGCCAAATATGCCACTCGTATCAAGTTTCCAACTCCATTAATCATATCATGGATTCAATACTGCATACAAAATGAACAGCTCATTAGCAGGAAATTTGAATTTTAAATCCACAGAATGAGGAGAAAAATAGGTCAGCTACTTGGAAAGCTTGGAGTGATGATTTACTAAAATTCTGGGTAATTTTATACGTAGCAATCGCAATTTATAAATACAACCCCCATCTGCGAAAATTATTCAGGGATTCGTGAATTATCATCATACAATTGTATATATTCAGGTATATTTTCGGTAGAAGTAAGTCGTGACCTAATACTTCATAAATCCTATATTATTTCTTCTTATATATAACATCCAATGTTGAAAAGCTTTCATCAGAGAGATCTTGCCATAATTATTCCCTGAAGTCTAGTTGAATGAGGAGCTCATCCAGCTGATGTGCCAAAAAACGGTATTATGGAAAGAAACATCGGAAGAAAAAAGTCCAACGATATTTCTCTGATTCTCTGCTAGCTAGGTGTAAATAAGAAAACTCATTTGTCAATTCGGAAAACCAGAAACGTTTGCTCAAACATATTCGATCCAATTGGCACTCCTTTAATGCAGCGCGTTTGTGGAAGACTTTGCACTTTCGATAATGAGTCTGAAGAGCAGAATTATTCTCTGAAGCTTTCACTACAAAACATACTGGCAGCTTTTTCCACATACACATTTCATCCGCTCTGAAGAAAGCGGAAAAACACTTTTTCAAACTAAAAACACCCCGCATTTTTGATAATATGTGAATTCTCGATTAACACTAAACATAATGAATGATTGGTTCATCACTTGGCAAAGGTTTCACAAATATTTATTAAAAATACTCGACATATGTTTGGGGTTGTTAGCCCATTATCAAGAGTAATATAATGCTAAATTCAAAATGAGTGATTTCATTTATGTATAACGGCATTCACAACAGGAGGAAAATTGAAGTCTAGTTGGTCGTTGCAAATTAGCTGGTTTTTCCTATGAGCGGACGTAATTTCAATAATCTCCAAGATGTCCATCCTTTTCCTTTATTACCTGGATGCATGAGTTCGATAATCTCGAAATCTATGAAATGATTTTATTGATAAAGTGGTCCGAAAAACACGTGGAATTTTTATTCTGGAGAATACATCTTTTATGTTCTTCAACTCTCTTCTCGATGAAACGACCAACTAGACTTCAATTTACCTCCTGTTGTGAATGCCATTATACATAAGTGAAATCACTCATTTTGAATTTAGAATTGTATTATTCTTGATAATAGAACGAAACAATTGTCGAGTATTTTTAATAAATACATTCAGAAAAATTATGGCGTCACCCTACTTTTACGACAATACTATATAAACTTTTAGGTTGGTCATTCAAGAGTCCCTTGGTAGTTTTCAGAAGTGTAAAATAAGTAGATATCATTCGAAAGAGATGAGTTTATGATGGAAAATATCAACAATTTTCAAGTTAATGAAAAATTAAAAATTCTACCATCTTCAAACATTCGCAAAGAGACCAATCGAATGGTTTTCAAAATCGAGTGTTTCCTCCCGGGCTCTAATTACTGCCACTATACGTCTCGGAAGCCCCTCAAATAAATTTTGGATGTACTCTTGAGTTAATGAGTTTTAAATTTCAGGAAGCAGACTTTCTAGTTGTTATACTGTTCCACAAGGCTTCCTACGTTGCTGTAACTACTCTAGCTGCATGAGGCCGAGCATTTTCATGCATATAAATGAAGTTTTCACGATTCAATGGGCCAAAGGTACAACATGAGATCCAAGGATATCTGCGATGTGTCTGTCCGCTGTCATTCTTCCATTATTCACCAGGACTATCTCAGTTCGACCATGGAACGAAATGCCTCCCCACGTCATTACTGAACCCCTACAAAGTTTTCAGTTTGCCGGATATTGAATTGCTGATACCGTTCCCCAGATTATCTGTATACAGACATGCATCATTTGATACTAGACAGAACCTGGACTCGTCGGAATAACCATTCTGGAATACCCCAATTTGCATGTTCCCTCGCAAAATGAAGTCTTGCAACTCGATGCTCTCTGGTGAGACGCAGGTCGGTAGAAGCCATCCTTGGTCTGATATCGTCTTCTCTGAGCCTGTTCCTAACAGTTTTCAATGAAATATGCACATTTCTGGAAAGTGCAAGTTCATTTTGTAGCATTCTAGCCGTACAGTGCCGAACTCTTAGTGTAGTTAAACGAAGCCAACGATCGTCAACTGGTGTTGTTATCCGATTTCTTTCCTGTTCGGCCCTTTTTCCATATTCGCCTTTTTCGTGGTACCGATTAATTGCTCTTGAAATAGTGCTTTGGTTAATATTCAACAAGTTAGCCACGTAACGTTGGCTTCTCCCCTCCTCTAGAGAAGTGTTACAATTCTTACCACTTCATGATCACTCAAACAGCTTCCAGGACGTTCAGCAGCCATTACAATAAATTCAAAGATTCGAAAATCAACAAGAAACACAGAAAACTTGCATTAATTTAGCGTGAGATCTGAAGAGAAATTGAGTGAAGTCTGATAGTCAAATAAACTCATTCAAGGTTCAGACGTGTTTGAGATTATCTGGAAACAAATGTTACTACATAGATAAGATTTTTCCCCTCATTCGTCCAAAAACATATGTTGACAAAGAAACTACGTTCGAGCTGCTTAATCGATTGTGGAATTCAGAATACCAGGTGATGCGATAATTCTTGTGGTGTGTGTATTTGTGAAACCTTTGCCAAGTGATAAATCAATCATTTAAAAACTCCTCACTCTATTTATCGATTAGACGTACTCACATCGGCTGTTCCAAAAAAATAACTCAGATATCTTTCAATATAAATAAAATGAAAATTTTTTTTTGATTTTCACGATGTTCATTTTCAATACACATAACCGGTTTTGATAGTTGTCATTTTCCAATGTCTAGAGCCAACAGTTATAAGGAAGAATGTGGTAATTATCCCATTTTAAATGTTGAGTAGTGGGTTGTGATTCAATTTGAGTTGACTATTGAGAGTGATGAATTTGGGGTTTTCACAAATTTTGTTAATCTTCAAACTTTCCAACAGATTCTTCTATTGCATTTGTGGAGAATTTCAAATAGTTTAATGCATTTATATGATCCTCTGATTTAGTATGTTCAAAAACTGAAAATTCGTTGTCTGAGAGGAGATGTTTTTTTGAATCTAGATTCAGAATTTCGGATTTTTGTCCAACATAAGCTGGTTGGCATTCATTGCGTATATTCCTGACCGTTTATATTTATTGGTTTTTTATTTGGCATAGAATAGTAATTTGCTTTTGCTGGGACCACTAGAAAAAAGGTTTGTTAAATGGAAATTGCGTCGGTTAAACTATGCCGCAAGAAATTATTAGAAATGACAATCTCCTTCATATTGTTCTCTAGTCACTTCTTCGTAGATGTGAGCTATGCATTCAAGTTGAAGGCGATCATTTTGAGCATTTCTTGTAATGATTTATATGATTTTATTCATTAGTTTTATTTATTCCTTTCTTCAATACATTTTCACAACTTTGAAACATAATGTCAATTCGAAATTATTTTTCGATCCAAATAATTATGTTTCATATGTATTTAATCACCACATAAAAGCTTTTGAATCTTCAGTAGCATTCTCTAGAAGCTTTTGTGCGTTTCCATCCATAGATCATATTTGCATATTATTCATAATGAATTTTCAATTCGAAAACTATGTAAACTATGATTATTTTTCGAAAATAATATTCTGACATTTATTTAACCCAATCTTCGCTTTTGTATCTTGAAAATTGTTAATCCATGAGGATCAAATTTTTAGAGCTGGAAATCTCCGAATTCGGTTTTGGAGCAATCAAGTTGTCTCACTAATTTGTCTTGGAATTTTTTCGAGAACCACCACTACGACGAAGTTTGTCATAGAGCTTGGTGGAATCCCTATATTATTTTATGTGTATTAAATCGATAGAAAACTTGAATAAATAGTTTCATATCGGAATTGAAACTTTGAATATTTAAAATAAAATTGTTATTTCTTCTTTAGACTTCTTCCTTCTTAAACCACTGTCGTAAATAAGAGGAAAGTGAATAGTACTAATTTTATGAAGTTTGTATGTTCGAATTATTGTTACTCGATCACGTAAAAACGAATGTGTATGAAATTTGGCATACCAATAGTTTATAACCTTGAGTAACCAATGTGGTATATTTCATCCCAGAATAAAATATTTCTGTAGGATTATCAAATCACGAAATACGAGTATTTCATCATAAATCTACAATGTATTTTCTGCTGAATATACGATAAAATATCTCCTTCATCTTGCTCTGTATTTCAGCTTGAAATTCATCGAACTTTATCAGGAAAGATTGCCGAAGGTCTTCGAGTAATTCCTTTGACCTATGTAAACTCCAATCTGATCCCTAGAATGCTGTTGAGTGTCTATAAATTTCAGTGAATACTCACGACACTGGAAACGTTATACTCAAACTAAGATTTGTGTTACTTTAACCACTACCAAATCGTCGTTTTGTGTCTCATATCGTTCTTTGAAATATATTGACAGAGATATTGGAATTTCTGAGAGTAATTTTCGCTGAGAAGATAGTTCTACAAATGGATTGTTATCTTATACACTGTGCGCAATAAGTCAGGAAGGTTGAAATATTATCTAATAGAAAGTTAAAGTGTCTATTCATTTATTAATTCCTCGTATTTGGTAGTTTTTGGTAGGTATGATATAAGAATGTAAAATTCAAAAATCAGTCAATCAATCTATGTTTAACATCAAAATAGAAGATTGAAGACAAAACTTATAATTGCATAACAAAAATTATTTTTGTTTAAAAATCATTTCTGAGTAAACACTAAACATATTTCTTGTTACCATTGAGACCCCTTTTGGTACATTTCCGCTTGTGGGAAGCATCTGAAAGGTATCTCTGAAGGGTTCAAGATTATTCTGCTATCATTATAGATTATATATTTGTGACATGTACTGTAGAAGAAATATAAACGGCGGATTTGTCATTTTTATCAGAGGTGGGCTTGATGCTGTTTGTGGAGCGATCCCTTTGGTGTCCTTTAAGTCGATTGAAATATGTGGAACACAGCTAAGCTTCCCGAATGGACTCAAGTTAATTGTAATCGCGGTCTATAGATCTCCTAATACAGGCAACCTAAGGGAATTTTTCCACCAGCTAGAGGGTGTGTTAAATAGAGTTGGCTCGATAAATTCTAGGGTAGTTTTGTGTGGAGACCTTAACATTGACTACCTACAGAATAGTGTTTTCGAACAAGAGTTAGACAATATCTTAACTTCTTGTAACATGAAGGCACTTATAAAAAACTTTACTCGATATTCTAGTACTAAAAATAGCTGCATTGATTACATCTGCAGCAATATGCCTGAACGCGAAATTGTCAGTTCGAAGGTATATAAGTTTTCTATGTGATCACACTTCCCAGATGCTATTATGCAATATAAGTAAAGAATTGCCTACATATCCAAGATACAGAACATACTTCAATGACACTCGCTCTATCAGTCTCCTTTATTTCCTCTCTCGAGAGTCATAATCCGAATCGCTGAACGCGAGATCTGTTGATGATGCCTTCAACAGCTTTCGCGTATTATGTTGATGTATCCTTTCCGTTACGAATTGATAGGAAATCAAAGGGTGGGTTGCTTCCTCCTGCTAACTGGGTTGACCAGTCTATGTTTTTAACTCCTGTTACTGAAACGGAAGTTTTTAACGTTATTCAAAGTGCTGAAAATTCAAATTAAAGTGGCGTTGACAATGTCACTATGAATCTACTTGAAAAAGTCGCTACCCTAGTATTGCCAGTTCTAACCCTCTTAATCAATAAATCAATGTTGAAGGAATATTCCCAGCCATACTGAAAGTAGCCAGTAATCGAATGATTTTCAAGAAAAGAAATAAAAGACTAACAGAAAATTACAGGCCCATCTCATTGCTGCCTGCTATTTCTAAATTATATCAGAGAGTTCTATTCAATAAATGATTTTATTCCTTGAAAAATATGATATTCTTACTAATTCTCAACATAAATTTCGTAAAGGTAGATCTACTCAAACAGCCATTATAAATTTCATTTATCAATTATATGAATTCAAAAATGAGAATGAAAAATGTGTTGCAATTTTTATGGATCTCAGTAAGGCATTTTACTTAGTTTCACATTGCTTGTTATTAGACAAATTATACCGTCTTGGTTTCCGAGGACCCATTCATAAACTGTTAAGATCCTATCTCTCTGATAGAGTTCAATTCGTAGGTTACGATGGTTCGAAATCAACTGTTACAAATATGACATGTGGTGTCCCTTAGGGATCACTACTGGACCCGCTTCTTTTTTTACTGTTCGTGAACGATATGCCAGATATTTTGAACGTGCTTGGTAGTTTGACCATGTTTGCTGATGACAATACATTATTATGTGCTGATACAGCTATTACTGGAACAGCAAACACAGCTCAAATTCTTCTGAATAGATTCTCTAAGTGGTTCGATGACAATCAATTGTTCTTGAACGTGTCGAAAACAGTTTTTCTTAAATTTTCCCTCAAAAATTCAATTGTTAATAATTCATCTAGTTACTTACTGAGAGTAAACCAGCGATCAATCCAACAGGTACAGTCAACGAAGTTCCTAGGCATACCAATATTCATGCAATCTCCAATTTCGTTTATGTGTAGAACCTATAATTCCATTTCTGCTCTATGTGATATAAACTTTGATTCATTTTCCTCTTCGAGTAGGGTGTATTTGAACAGTTCTTGAAAAAAAAGTTACAATAAAAAATTATTTAACACAGAACAAAGAAGAAAACATGACGAATAATCTTGAGCTGCTAAAGAAACCGTTCAAAGTGTGCTCCGTTCTGTTGAATGTATCATCTACATGTCCTCTGAAGCGACATAGATTTTGAGATTGCATTGTGGTTACTACCGCACAAGAAATTGCACTCATCAATATTCATATTCCTCAAAGTTTCGACTTACGAAGTCTTTGAGTGCGCCCCAGACGAAAAAATCTAATCTGTCTGCGGATCGCGGTGGCCATGCAACAGGTCTATTCTAAGGAACATCATCAAGATTCAGACGATTACATCTTGCTTTTCATCTGTTAGGATAGTTTTGGTCTAGCCAATTATGAATTATGCTCGCATTATGAGGACCAGCTCCGTCCATCTGAATCCACCCATGCCTTCTTTGTTCTAACGGTTCATCTTCAAATTACTGTGGCAGTTCGTTTTCCAGAAAATCTAAAAAGTTTCTCGAATTCAATTATGCTGGTGAAACAATTGGACTGATTAGTGATGGGTTCCTGACTCCAATCCAAACATTAAGGCTGAATTCTTTTTGAAATTTGCGGATTATAATCTCACGTGGATTTCTTTCAGACCAAACGTAAAGATTATGAAAGTTCACCACTCCACCAAAAAAGCTTCGTTTTGTGAAAAAATGCAAAAATTTATCCTTTTTGGTAGATCTGTCAGAATGTTGAACTAGGCTCAGATGATATGGTTTCCTGTTATTTCCCCCTACGATTTTTCTTATGGTAACATAACTTATATTAGTTTGTTGTTGCGCATTTCGTAAACTAAGCTCTGGATTATTCGTGAATAAATTTAAAATGTCCCGTTCTATAACGTTTCTTCTTGGATTCTTCCTATCACCTCTTATCTTCGCCTAACCACATTCTCGAAATTGTTAGGAGCTCTTCTAGTAGGAAACCTTCTTCGATATTCTTCGACAGCTCGTCTTGAGTTACCATCACACAAACCATAAATGAAATGGATATCTGCATATTCCGCAAATCAACAACGAATAATTAATTTGAAACTGTAAATAACAATAATCGGAACAGACAATTCTTCAATGACATATTTGAACGAAAAGACCATAGAATTTTAGTTTATGAATCAGTTTTCATAGACAACATGATGCGGTTCATGATCTAATGAGGCTCATAATTTTATTCTGTGGTTCGAAACCATTAATTGAAACTTCACAAACCAGACACATTCACCGCGTTTTCCAATAAGTTCACCAAGTCATCACTACAAACAACTACAAAATTTATAATTAAGGACGGAACATAACAAGCAGATAAGTGCAGAAAATGCCATATAAGTTCGGAAACTATAAATCATATTGAGTCGGCTGTGAACAACTAGCCAATACGAACTATCTTCACAGTCTCAAACATTTGTGTAAAATTATACATCAAACTTGAACACAAGTACGGACTTCTGAATAGCTCCAGCCATAGTATCAACCGGCGCCCGTATTGGAAAATGACTCTATGAGATTATACTACGATAGGCCTGTTATCACTGACAGAATGGTGGCGAATAATAGGCCGGACATAGTGGTGTATGATAAGAGAACCAGAACAATGCTGGTGGTATGTCACCATTCCGAACAACAACAAGCTGAACAAGTTCAGGAGAAAAAATCCAATGCACAGAGCTTGCTATTGTGATCAAGCAGATATGCTCCTCGATAAAAGATATTGTTTCTGTCATCGTATCCTCGACTGGTTAATACCAAATTTCGTAAGAATAAATTTCAATTGAATAGCAGAAATGGAATTATTGGAACAATTTCATTAGGCGAACCATTATGGAGCAATTTAGCCTGTTTCTCAGGAGACTAAATAAAAACCTTAGAGCCAGAAGGCCCCTTCTGGATTCAAGGGGCGTCATTTTGAATCTTGTCAAGAAGGGAGCATGATCACATCCCCTCATTGGATAAAAACCATCCTACCTCCAGGCAAGATACCTTACAAACTTTCTCTGAATGGCCTCTAAGTGATGCATATGGCCGTATTCAGATTTGCATCTGACGAGGCTTTTGAAAAGACAAATCAAAGTTGAAGAGTTCATGAAATTTTTACCATTACGAATTAATCCATATAGTCTGGAAGCAGATGAAAAAAGGTAGTTGATGTGCGGTAAAAAAGAGAAATTTTCATCGAAAATAATACCTAGCTCTTTACCTTCATTGCATCGCCTTAAAACAAATGACGTACCTACCCGCTAATTCCTGTTAAATTTTCGTTTCGAATCTTTTTTACGGAGAATTGATAAGTATGGAAGTCAAAGATTAAAATTAAGTGAATGCCGACGTGAAACAAATCTATTTTCAATCGAAGATGAATCGTGTTCGGGAATTTCGACTTTATCGCGAACGATATCCAGATCGTAATGAATCAGAGCGCGGCAAGTCTTCAAAACTCAAAAAACTCCAGCTAAGAATGAATTTCAGTGAGGAAATTTCAGTTTAAAGGAAGACGACGAGTTTTTTCTAGATTATTTTATTTAGTTACACGAGGTAGATTTTACCAAACAATGATATCCATTTCAGAGATATTTCTACAGGAAACTCACGACAAGTCATCTTATAGGCAGTTCAAATAGAGATTTCATTTTGGTGGCATGAATCGATATAGTAACCTGACAAGTTTAAATATGATCGAAACTGAATTTGATATTCTCTTCAGTGGCCGACAATTGTCTTGCGAAACATATTACAAAATCAGTTCATCAAGGTCAGTAACGCGATTTTACTCATCAATCTGATGTTATTTTACTTTTAGCGAGTATATCCTGTCGTTGTTGTAAAGCACATTAGATTTCCCTCTCAATAATGTGATCCATTATTATTATTCGCTCCTTCTCTTCATACAATTTTCTGGACTATGAGGTTCTAAAACATGCTGGAGATACCCTGCGGAAGCCAATTTTTTTAATGCTCCAAACTTCATTATCCTGAATTCATTCCCGAATTATGCGCTAGCACCTGCTCTTGCATATTTCGAACTTGATTACAATTTCTATACAACTTCAACAATTTACCTTATTACTTTGCTATGTTTACTTACTCTTAATATATTGGGTTGGTTGAATTTGAATTAATTACAGAGGTATGTTTGCTTGGGCCAAGGGTTTTGTTCGATAAACCCAAAAGTTCAATTTCTAGACAGCAAACAATGAAAAATTTCAGTCACACACACTTCTATTTATTGCTATTTCTGTTCGAATAAGTAATATACAAAATTCATACGGGCATTAGTGAGTTTCATTTTGTTGTTGTTGTTGATGACCAAAATTGAGTAAAAATTTATCCTCTTATCGGACCCCATAAAATAGAACCAGGTTATATAACTCATATGTATCCCCAGCTGCTTTTGATGTTCGGTTATGGATATCTTTGAAGATTTTTCAGCTCTAATACAAAATTCTCAATCAAGGTTTTTTCTCTACTAATAGAAATTCAGCAAATGTTCCAACCACATGAAGATTAACTTATGTTCTGGCATAATCAAGGAAAAAAGTATACTAAATTGTAGAGTGGAGTTTAATTCTTCCCCATTATTTTATATTTTCAATTTTTAAATCGAGCTTAGTGTTGAGAATTGAACAACATTGTTTAATGCATAAACTCTACTTGCCAACAAAGGATTTCTAACACACTCACCCAGAATAAAAATCATATCAACCATTTCTTCTTTGGACAACTTCATGACAGTCAAGTTAGAAAATTGGGTTCAAACCTCACTTTAACAAGTTCAGTAACGAAACACTGATAAGTTCACCATGTAAAATGCAGAATACGATATGTCCGGGAACCTGACAGAAGGCACATTTAAAAAAATGTCAACACATACCTCGATTTACGTTTTAACCATCTTGGTTTTATCATTCGATGAAAGAATTATCTTGTTTAGGTTTTATTTTTTACTACTTGAATCATTACAGAAAAAAAAAACTTCTGTGCAAATAATGATGCATGTTGATGAGTTTGATACGGTTTGAAGAGTTTTCATCAAAATTTTTACAAATAATCGAATATTTCGAAAATGATCGAAGATAAAGATAAGGTTACTTCTGCAAAAGTATAGCACAATATTTTATGCCTTGACATGAAAAATAAAGAACAGGGTGTTCCATTTGAGAAAATCAAGATATGATATTTTCAAAATTACAATATTCAAAAATTTTTTTGAGTCACTCATGTAAAAAATAAGGATTATCTATTTCAATTCATCAATAAAGCTATCCTTGGGCAATAAGAAAACGAAAGGAAAAAAGTATTCATCCTCTCGGGCCAAAGGACCATGCGATGATGTGAGAGCGTATTTTCATGAATTTTTACGGAAAAAAAATTGTGACGAAACTACTCACCTAAGAAACTTATACTTAAAGACATTATAGCAGAGTTTAGGCCGCTCCTGAATCTTGAACAAAAAAGTGGTCTTCCAATCTGAAAGAATCATCCAAGATTTTTCCATAGAAAATTGGGATACCCTGTTTACTGCAAAATAAATTGCTGAAGTTGATTCTTACATTCTAGATACAATACTGTTCGAACAAAATGAAATCTTCAAGAGTGTACGAGCTACAAAGCATATATTATATATATATATATATATATATATATATATATATATATATATATATATATATATATATATATATATATATATATATATATACCCTTTACCGCGCAGACAGCACTGATAGAGTTGGTCATCGAGGCGTATGTATATTTGTGAATTCAATGATTACGAATTATTTCAAAATGGAAGTTTCTCAGAATGATTACTGACATAGACAATGTGAATTCAATGATTACGAATTATTTCAAAATGGACGGGCAAAGTTCTTGGTCATCTGAACTACGGACATTTGTGCAAATCCATCATATTATTTAATATATATATATATATATATATATATATATCGGCGATTATACCCTTTACCGCGCAGACAGCACTGATAGAGTTGGTCATCGAGGCGTATGTATATTTGTGAATTCAATGATTACGAATTATTTCAAAGTGGAAGTTTCTCAGAATGATTACTGACATAGACAATATTTTCTGAATATCTCTAATACAGATTTTTCCATATTTATTGGCTGTATTTATCGACCACGCCTGTACAGCTGACAACGTAGTAGTAAGTTTCTTGTCGGATCTCCACCTCATCCATAAGAACATACTCACCTCTGGCGATTCCAATTGCACCGATATTAAATGGCCCTTGACCGTCCTACCTTCAACGAACTCACCGTTTCATCCATATGCCGAATTATTCTTCAATTCTGGTTTATGTCAGCTGATAGAGAAGCCAACGAGATTTCGTTTGGGACAGAAGCCATCTACACGTGATTTATTTATAACGAACGACTCGTAGTTGCTCTCAGACATTCAACATTTTCCTCCTTTCGACAAGTCCGATCACTCAGTTCTGCTAACTGAAATTCAACTTCACTATAGTGCCCCTAGTAAAAGACAAAATAGAAACATTTCGAGAGTAAACTACGACAAGGTCTCTGAAAATCTGCGCTCATGCAACTGGAATTCGATCATTCGACAAGAAGATGATATTGAAACTAATGGGACGAAAATGCTACACACTATCGAAGATATCATTTGCACTAACACTTATGATAAGACAGTCACGGAGAATCCAGTCACACCCTGGATAACTGATCGCATTCTTAACATGTCAAAAATCAAGAAATCACTGTGACAGCGTTATCTCAGAAATAAATCCGCCACTGATTACCAAAATCCACGTGCTCACTCGAACCTACTAACCTCAAGTATTCGACATGCGAAAGAAAGTTTTGAAAGCAAGTTGGCCAAGTCCAAGAACAAAAAGAAGTTTTATAAATACTTACGATCGACTTTGAATAGTAAAGTTACTGGCCTTTTGGTTAGGGATAACTCAGGCTAAATCTGTAACAACGCAACTGAATCCACAGACATTCTTGCTCAAGCATTCTCTTTGTCTTACACTACAGAACCTGGTTGCCCCATTCCTGTACCTCAAACACTGCGTGGGTTGATAACGCTTGACTGTATCAAAATAATGGAGGAATATCTAATCAAGCTTAAAACCAACACTGCTCCTAGACCTGATTTCACAATATTTCTTACAATAATGCGCAGATGCGCTTGTCAAGCCTGTCTTCATGATATGCTCACTGTCACTTAGCACTTCTTCACTTCCCCGCCACTGGCGTACTGCTTCAATTACACCGATTTTCAAAATGGTGATAAACTTTCTGTCACTAATTATAGCCCTATAAGTCTCGTATCTGCGGTTGACAAGGTTCTGGAGAGAATTATATGCGACCACATCACATTCACTCTATCCAACAATATTATCCCTGATCAACAGCACGGTTTTCTTCCTAGTCGATCGAACCTCACAAACTTAATTCTATCATGAACGACTGGACGAAAGCTTGGGCTGCTGGAAATCCTATAGATACGATATATCATATATCTTGACTTTGCAAAAGCATTTCATCGTGTACCACATCGTCGTTTGCTGCATGAACTCGAGTTTATGGGGATTAGTGGAGATTTACTCTCATGGATTAGCTCGTTCTTGTCAAATAGATCCTTCTGTGTGAGGGTCTTTGGTATGTATTCCTCCAAGGAGGGGTCTGTTGTAAGTGGTGTTCCCCAAGGTTCTGTTCTTGGGCCCATACTTTTTCTTCTATATACCTCCGATCTGCCTTTCTTGATCAGGTCAAAATGCGTACTCTTTGCCGATGATACTGAGCTCTACAATTTCCCGCTATTAGGTCCACGCACTCTACAAGAGGACTTGTCTAAATACAGCAATGGTCACGGGAATGGTTACTTCCACTAAATTTTGAGAATTGTGTCGTTCTACACATAGTTAGGACTAATCCAAACTTCACCTACACCATTGAGGGTCACACTCTAAAAACTGTTTCAAGTAATGTCGACCTAGGGTCACAAATAACATTAGCTGGAAAAAACATTGTTGGAATCGTCACCTCGAAAGTCCGAAGAATCACATATATGTTGCAGAAAAGTTTTGGTGGCTGGGAAGTGAAGACAGCCAGACTGCTATATCAAACTTATGTTCGTCCAATCATGGAGTACGCTGGAACCGCCTGGTGGCCATCCATTCGGAACGACGACGCCATTTTGGAGTCGGTGCAACGGTGGAATACAAGGTTCCCTTTTGGTTGGCATCGTCCTGATTACCCTGCTAGGCTATCCTTGTTTAGAATTCCTACATTCTCAGACCGGCGGATCAGAGGTGACATGATATTCACCTACTTGTCTACACAGGGAGTTTTCGGTACTGAAGTCAAGAAACTTTTTTCTTTGAACAATTTGCAATTTGCGAGGCCACTCATTCATACTGACGAAAGAAAATTTGAAGACAAATCTATGCCAGAATTTCTTTTCGAACAGAATTTTCGACTTGTGGAATCGTCTACCTAGTTCGGTGGTGAGTGCAATCACAGTCAATCAGTTCATAATTAGATTCGACGCTTGGAAAATGACTCAGTGATTGGGATATATTACTTCATCACAGTGCGCGCTTGTTTCAGACCATATTGTATAACTTAGTTTTATATATTCTTTTGAGTTCATAGGATTTTCCTTAACTCTTGTTCAAAATAATTAGTAAATTAATAAATTTAAACTTATTCTGAATAAATTCAAATTTTCGAATGTGTGCGTTCATTTTTTGCGCAGTGTACTTACTGTAAGTGACTCCTTTATATATTTTATAATGTGGAATATTTATGTTAGTTAGCGGAAGTGAAACTAATGAATATTTGTTAAATGAAGAGTGAAGATAATACACCTTTATCAGATCAACTCCGATGGGAACGACGGTTTGAACTGGATTTGATTTCAGTTGAACTCTTGTTATTAATTATTGAGATAGAACCCTTGAGTTTCAAATTACTACAAATTATGCATCAGGTAACAAGTTTTGCGTTGGAAGATAAACTGCGATCGGGTTTATCCAGTATCCTATGAAAACTTTATGTAAACTTTTACGAAGGCGTGGGTGTATGAAATGAAAGATAATGTACACTAACTTCTATCCTTAAAATTTTTGAATACTTCATCGATTTTACATCAGTTGAGTAGTTCTCACAGGTGAAGACAATTTCCACTGAACGAATATAATGTAGACGAAGGTATTAAATATTAAAGACATGAATTTGTGGGTTTATTTTACAAAGCAGGGCATTTTCTACATCTCTATACCGAGGAACTCAAGTTAGATGAACAATTAAAAGTTTATGTCGATTAACAATTTTCAACATTTTGCCATTTCTGGTTAGATCTGAAGT
The DNA here is from genome assembly GCA_013387265.2 of Cryptolaemus montrouzieri. Classification (NCBI taxonomy): domain Eukaryota; kingdom Metazoa; phylum Arthropoda; class Insecta; order Coleoptera; family Coccinellidae; genus Cryptolaemus; species Cryptolaemus montrouzieri. The sequence goes on along the minus strand of JABFTP020000001.1, from coordinate 69,230,041 downwards.
TGACATAAACTTTCTTATTTTTTATAGAATACCCTGTATATTTTTCCGCAATTCAATTTCACTCTCAATACTGATTTAAGAAAAGTACCGCTTCATAGTAGACAATTGAACAGTTCAGCAAATATGTCGTTCTTCGCAAATAAAGTATCATAACTCGGAAATTACACAAAATAAAAATAGTTCAGACACCTTATGAGAAGAAAAATATCGGTGTGATAAACGCATTTGCGAACAAAATCTTGGAAATATATAGGGTTGACTAAATCAATTGAGAAGTTTGAATCGACAATAATGGAAAAACTTCGTTTTCTCAAATTACAAAGTTTGTTTTATTTTTCAAGTGGATTTTGAAGAAATATATAAACTCCGAAAACATTGCCTATACCTAAATTTCAATCCAGTCTGGACTGAAAATAGAAAAATTATTGATACGTTTGGTGACAACGTGGTTTTATTCTGTGGAAGGAAGGAATATAGAAGGTGCAATAATGGTTTCGACATTTTGAAATTAGTGAAAAAAAATCTTATTATTTGCTAGTACGGTGTTCAATTGAGTTGACGAAATACATTAATAAATGAGTCATTAATATTATTGTGATTTACGGCCAGTGTCATAAGAATATTATATTAATATGTTCTGACCTGCAGAATATTGAATGAAAGAAATACAAACGTGAGCCCGTTGAATGACAATCACACCTTCGTGATCCTTCTGACTTCTGGTTATTCATTAAATCAAGAAAAGGCCATTCACGTATACCAGGAGAGATGATGAGAGGACATATGAGAAGCCTGAAGACATTGTTGGTGCTTTCGCGGAGTACTTTGGTGAGGCCAATGATGGATATAATGGAGATGTATTAGTTGATGATGATGAAATTTTTGGTACTGAATTCATCAGTCTGACTACAATTTCTGTGAAAGATATAATCTCCGCTGCAATATTGTCTTGAAGAGTGGAGTTTACCCCTCGACGTGGAAGGTAGCTAAGATTCTTCCTATTTTGAAGAAAGGATATTCTACCATCATAGGTAACTATAGGCCCATCGCGATTCTATCCAATTTCACAAAACTTCTCGAGATTATTTTCATACAACGACTGTTCCGGTCAAGTTGACGTTATTTACAAAGATTTTCAAAAAGCATTCGATAAAGTGAATCATCGTTTATTGCTGTGGAAACTGAAAACCAGATTGGGTTTCTCGGAAGCCTTAACTGCTCTATTGGAGTCTTACTTGGTCGGCCACCGACAGTTTGTACAGCTCGAAAGTTTTCGCCCTCGCGAATTTGTTGCTACTTCAGGTGTCCCGCAGGGGTCCGATCTTGGTCCATTGTCGTTCATAATGTTCACTGCTGATCTCATGGACATAATTAATATACCCAAATTGATGTATGCGGATGATCTGAAAATATATCTGAAGATAGCGTCAGAACGCGATTGTGAGGTCTTGCAGGAGGTCATAAGTTCCGTGTCAAACTGGTGTGTGATTAATAGTTTGGAGTTAAATGTTTCTAAGTGCACTGCCGTTACTTACTCTCGCAAGAAAAACATTATTTTTTCTGATTATATTATGAACAATGGTGTATTGAAACGTTCCACTGATATAAAAGATCTTGCTCTTATATTCGACCAAAAATTCACTTTCGTTCCTAATATCAACTATTTATTTACATCCGCCTCGAAATTATATGGCTTCATAATTCGAAATGGAAAGCACTTTACGGAATCAAATATTTTAATTCTTCTTTTTGAGACTATTGTTAGGAGTAAGTTCGAGTATGCGTCGATTATTTGACATCCCATCTATTATTGTCATGATTTTCATTTGGTGGCAATTCAGAGAAGATTTTTTAAATATCTTGTCTGGCGAGAAGATGGTGCCTACCCTGTAAGAGGGTATGATCATGGTGCACTCTTGAGTAGGTTCAGAGCGACAACCCTGAACATAAGAAGAGGCTTTTTTGCCATAAAATTTTTGTTTAACCTCCTGAATAATCGTTCGGATCGTCCCTCTATTTTAGCTCAACTGAAAATTTCAGTTCCGAGACTGACCTCAAGAGATGGGCGTCTGTTTTTCCTGAGCACGCCCAGAACTAAGTCACCCACACAATCTCCAATATCATTTATGTGTACAACTTATAATTCCATCTCGAGATTGTGTGATATTAATTTCGATTCGTTTACCACTATTAGTAGTGTATATCGGGACAATGTTTTGTGAAGCGCATCTCAGTTATTGCATACTTTTTTATTTTTCTACTTTTCAAATTTTCAGTTTTACTCATGCCACGAGTATTTTCTTTCTATTTTATTTTATGCCATATCATTTTTTTTTCTTGATTTGTTCATTTTATTTTTGTCATTTTCTGTACCGAGTAAGTTTCGAATAGCTGCTTGGTTTTACTAATATTAACTCATTATTTATGGTTACACTTTAAGTTGTTGATTTGTTATATAAATATTTAAATTTTTCCTGTACTTGGATTCTACCTGTAGGAAATAAAGAACTTATTATTATTATTATTATCGTGGACTCATGAACTCTCTCAGCTATTAGCTGGATACAATTTACTTTTCCCAGATTCAGAAATCAAAGGGAATAGGCTCGATTACAATATACTCGACATAAACTTCCTAACTATCCTACATGTATTAAAAATTACAGCTTTTTGCATTTCTATATAGGTATTCTTATTCTTATGCAATTCTAATTTCTTAAGGCTATCATGCAATGTTTTGGGTATTAACCCAGTAGAGGATACGATGACAGGAACAATATCTATTTTCTCGAGGTGCCACATCTGCTTGATCCCAATAGTAAGGTCTGAGTATTTGGACTGTTTCTCCTGGAACTCGTTCAGCACGTTGTTATTATTCGGTATGGCGACATCCACCAGCATTGCTGTTCTGGATCTCTTATCATACACATTATTATTATTATTATTATTATCGTGGACTTATGCACTATCTCAGCTGTTAGCTGGATATAATTCACCTTTCCCAGATTCAGCAATCAAAGGGAATAGGCTCGATTACAATATACTTGACATAAATTTCCTAACTATCCTACATGTATTAAGAATTACAGCTTTTTGCATTTCTATATAGGTATTCTTACGCAATTCTAATTTCTCAAGGCTATCATGCAAAATTTTGGGTATTAACCCAGTCGAGGATACGATGGCAGGAACAATATATATTTTCTCGAGGTGCCACATCCGCTTGATCTCAATAGCATTATTATATTTATTATTATTATTACAGAGAAACTTCATATATTGCTGTTCTTCTGAAACCCCTGAGGACAGAAGACAACATTATTAATGTTCTAACTGATTTTGAGGTTTAACCACAATGCTCGATTACTTGCGAATTGGTCCACATCAGAGGATTGTCAGTGAAATCAAGATGCCTCCATACAAATTTGTAAGAGTCCAATAATCGAATCAATTTTTGTGAAACAATATCATTCAATTTGTAAATGGGATCAAAATTTTTGACAAGAATACTACAGACTGATGAGTCAAAATTTTCAAGAAACTAATCTAACCGAAAATCCGAACATGACTCAGGAAAGCGGACATCACAACCGATTCAGCTTTAATGAATTTTCTTCATTGAGCATCAGATATGATTTGTCATATATCACAAATATTCGACGTCTGAGAGATATTTGAATATTTTTAGAACCGTTCTCAAATAATTTGCCACTGGCTATGAAAGTGGTAGTTGGTCCTAACTTGACGGTGCTCGTGCGCATTGAACTAGACAAATTGCAACAGAATTGTCTAGAATTTTCGAAGGCAGGTGCTTTCGAAGAAGCGGAAATTGGATTTGGCCTCCAAGATCCCCTAACTTGATCCCCCTAAATTTTTATTTATGGCTCATAGTTGGAGATATGGTTTATGAAACTTCTGTGAATACTAGAGAGAAGTTGGACAATCACATTATAGAAGCAGTTGACAACCTCAAACCCAACATAATTAGGTCAAGGTGCACAACTTCTGTTTAACGCTGAATTCTGAAGTGTTTGGAAGCAAACGGCTAGCCGTTTGAACATTTGGTGTAAAACAAGAGGTGATAATAGTATTAGTTTTTATCAATCACCACTGTACAGTATATTTGGAAGAATTTCATCGAGCTAGCTTCACTTGCCTTGGAAAAATGAATATTGACCAATAATTTTTATATGATGGAAGTGGTTTTAGTCAAATCAAAATATTGCGACCTATAAATTATTTCACTTCCGCAATTTAAGAAAACATCTGTATTAACTCCGTGTTTCTGTGTAGCATACTTTGTTTGAAACACTAACTATTCTATGAATTCCAAATGAGAAAGCTTTCAAAATACATCTAAGGGGGATTATTCATCGTTTATTACACTTGATCCGAAACTCCCAATAAAAAGCTGAAGGAGATGAATTTTTTTTTCTCTTACTTCATAACACGTAGGAAGTTTTTCGCAAATTTCCTCGCAGTGTGGCCAGAAGTTCGTATTTGTCAGTGTCATGAGTCTTCGAAACATTTCCATGAGGTGCGCTAAAATGGAGAACTAATAATGCTATCGTTCTTCAGCTGGCCCATATTTTTTCAATTTATTAGCTACAGATGAGTAGTACATTTTATTTTTTTTCATTTTTTTTTTGGCTAAGAGGAGGAAAATCTTCGAAAAGATGCAACCAGGAAACGGGGCAAATGTCGGATTTTTACCGACTAAAAACCTCTTCTTGTGTTGCCAGCCCGAAGGCTATAGTCTCTAGGTAAGAAGAAAGAAATTGGCGGAAGAAGCAAAATAATTTGGATGGGATGTCTAAGGGTATGGCTGGGCGGGAATGTCCGATTTTCCGGAACTCATGGTGCCCGGAGTGAGGCCAGGAGGGTGCCCGATGATGTCCATGAACTTATCTAATTTTGAATTATAGTACTCAAAAGTAGTACAATTTTCCCCAATGGACGGAGTCTGGTGCACTCCATTCAGCCATCGTCGATGGAAGTCCACAGGCAGATGTATAAAATTGGCTTGGGCCGGTAACCTTTGACAGAGGCGTGCCAAGCCACGCTGAGTTGGTATCCAAGCCATGCTGAAAGAAGTTCACTGGCGCTGCCGAAAGGGTTTCTCAGGACGGCTGCCAACGGAAGTGCACTACCAGCGCATAAAATGGGCATGCGATGGTATAGGTGCCAAGGTCCCGCATAGCGATCCGCAGACGGCTGCTAGCTACTGACTGAAGGTATTTAACTATATAGGAACGAAATCCAAAGAGGGTTGCTTCTTTTGAGAACTAAAAAGATTAAGTGATGGTGAGGAATTCCTATCTAATTGGGTGTTATGTAAATTTCCGGAATTTTTTTGTTAACTGATGTCCAATGCTTTTCATAGGTCCAGTTTTAACCTATTATTTTCATTACGTGAAATATCGAAATGATTATTGAAGGTATGGTTTTCTTCTAGAAAGCTGTATTCAAATTATAAGATTGGAAGAATGACGTTAAATTCAGATTGGCTTTATCAATAAAAGTTAATATATTATATTTTTGATTAATCTCTTTAACAATAGGGAAAGTCTCATGGGTTGCCTCAGAACTGACAAATCTATAGGCAGATATATTAAAAACTGCAAACCTAAAATTCACAAGGTAAACAAATGAGGTACCCACCTCCTCAACTTTATTGTCCAAGTTTTATACAGGGAGCTTCACCGAAAACTAAACAGAGGCTATATCTACCAAGATATTCATATCTGATCGAAACGCAAAAAAAGAACAATTTTTGTTTCAAGGGGGACATCTTTTGAGGTACAAAACTTGCCTGAAATATCAACCCCCTGAGCGGGAGTTGCAATACTAGAATATTTTGAATAGGGAAGATGGGACGACTCAAAAGAAAGGTGGTATCTTTGTCTATATAGCTTTGAACGACTTTCCATTTTTAATTGAAAACTGTAAAAGATACAGGGTGAGCAACTGAAAGATAGGGAAGACTATTTCCCTGAGACTATTCAAGTTTCAGTGAAGTAAAATGGAACAGATTCATGCTGATCAATGGCAGTCATCATCAAGTACCATGCTCATCTCGAATTTCAACCTCTAGAGCAGGGGTGACCACCCTTGAAAATTTGGAAGAGTGTAGATGGGTCGAGTGATACCTCGAAAGAAAGGTATTATCTTTGTCTGCATCCTCGTGAACCAATTTTCATTTTTGATTGAAAACTGTAGGTGATACAGAGTGAGCTACTCTAACTCCTATGGAGCTCAATGAGAATAGAATTATTGCGAGCAGTCATGAAGGCAATCGAAATCCTTTACTTGAAAGGTATCACTGGATCGAAATATTACCCCTGCTCTAGGGGTTGAAATTCGAGATGAGAGTTATTTCGGAAGATGACAGCTTTTGATCTAAAATGACTCTATTTCAGTTTTTCGCACTAATACTCCAATAGTCTTGGGGCGATAGTCTTCTCTATTTTTCAGTGGCTCACTCTGTATCTTCTACAGTTTCCAATCAAAAATGAAAATTCTTTCACGGGAATGCGGACAAATACCTCTCTTTTGAGTTTTCACTCGACCCATCTATTCTCTTCCAAATTTTCAAGGGTGGTCACCCCTGCTCTAGGGGTTGAAATTCGAGATGAGCATGGTACTTGATGATGACTGCCATTGATCAGCATGAATCTGTTCCATTTTACCTCACTGAAACTTGAATAGTCTCAGGGAAATAGTCTTCCCTATCTTTCTGTTGCTCACCCTGTATCTTTTACAGTTTTCAAATAAAAATGGAAATTCATTCAAGGCGATGTAGACAAAAATACCATCTTTTCTTATTCAAACTGTACAAGGATTGCAACCCCCGCTTAGGGGGTTGATATTTCAGGCAAGTTTTGTACCCCAAAAGATGTCCCTCTTGAAACAAAAATGACCTGTTTTTGCGTTTTGATCAGAAACGAATATCTTGGTAAATATAGTTAGTTTTCGTTGAAGCACCCTGTAGGTGGAACTTTTAGAAATTTCAACATTAGGATATCTGTGCATAAATACAGTTTTGACAAACAAATATCTGATTTTCACTATGCAAATTATTTACTAGAAGAAACCCATACCCTCAATAATAATTTGGTCATTTTACATAATGAGAATAATCGATTGAAACTGAACCTATTGAAAGCATAATTTATTTAACAGTCAATTAGATCTAAATTCCTCATCATTTCTTAATCTTTTCAGTTCCTAAAGGAAGTTTTTCCTTCTATTCAGTTAAATACCTGTTTTTCCACGTAATATATAAGACACATCATCCTTTTAAATCTACTACTTATCTGAGGAAGGCACAGTGTGATGAAATGAGTCATATATTTGTCAATATAGTGAAAAGAATTTTTATTCAATTAAAAATATATATCAATTTTCATTAAGTAACTACCTTCAAACAAACCATCAAACTGTTTCTGACCTGCAGAATCACCTCCATCAGAATCATCTGAAATAATTGAATTAGGACAAGATGGTATGTCTCCAAGCAGTACTTCCAGTTTTTCTTAAGATATGCCTTCCAGGTCACTGAATTTTCAAAATTTGCAAATTTCTTATAATAAATTATAAGATTTTCATTGAAAGGAACCACACAATTTCATGAATTTGAGGCAATTCGTAATTTGCACTTCAATTGTACTTTATGTATTTCGAAATACCATAAGCAAAAATACTAGAATATGAACAATATACATATCAACATTAATAATAATGAAGAATCTGTTGTTTTGATTCACATTTAGGTACGTGTTGACGGTATATTGCAAGCAGGAACAAAATTGATGGATGGTTTTAATTCTCACAGAAAATCTCGTTAAATGGCGCCCTTAGCAAAGCATCTGCCGCTGTAGTTCACAAAAACGGACCCTGAGCCGATTTTTACATGCTTGTGAATGGCTTCTTAGAGTAACCGCCAATACACAAAAAGGCATCCATGAGCTTGAATTTTTCCAATCGGGTGAATAGCAGAGAAGTTATTGCGATCGGTGTTTTCTTGGAAACACCTTGTATATTCCCTATATTAATGCACTTTTCCGAACGAGTTGTAGATTTTATATACCAGCTACAAGGGTTTTTGATTTTGGTGTTGGCCAATTTCATATTTCCTCGACTTCCTCATTATTGTGAATCATCTTCTCACGTAATAATGCATAAGAGGACCTACCGATCGGATGGCGCTACATAGCGAATATTTAAGGGGTCTGTAAACTGGAATTGGCGTCACTTTCCACGCCGTTGTGTATTCATGGGATTATTGAGCAATTCGTGAACTAACATCGTCTAGGGCATCACACCTCTGCTCTGAGAAATCGACTGGCCGGAGAGAAGGGTTTTTGTTGAACAATTCTGCACAAATGTCCGAGGTTCATGCAAATTTCACTATACAATTTATTCATTCTAGAGTATATATTTGTTGTTCAAACGTTGTTCAACTAAAGCCTCCGTGAAACTTAATTTCGAGGTTATAAATGCTGATAGGCTCATAACAAAATATCTTAAACTATTTTTTCTCTAGCCCAGTTTGCCTATGTAATTATTGAATTACGCGTTTCAAAATATAATCGTTCATAAAAAGAAAACTGGAGAACAAGAGATATTGAGCAAATTACCGAGCAAGCAATCGAAATTAAATTATACATCTGTCGTAGTTCATTTTGAATATTCGGGATTTTGCATTTGATTCTATATTCATAATCTATCCAATTTCACATGATTTGGTACGGGATATTTGCGGTTCACAGACAGGCAACTATATTAATTATGAAGATAACTGCTCAATTAGCGCATCTCATGGAGTAGAAATGTCTTGCTGTTATATAGAGTGCGGAACTTCAATGAAATAAAGTTAGTGAAACGAAAGGCAATATTTTTTATCAAACTTCGTAAGAAACGTCGATTTTTAATTAGTAATATTTTGCATGTTATTTCATTTTTCTTGGGAAATAAAGAGGAAGGAAGTATCTACTAACTTTTCTTCTCAAATGGCATGTACACACAAACAAATTTATATGGAATCACTCGGTATTTCACATTATTGATTGTTTTTAACCATGGATTTTTGACTACTCGTGAAGAATGATGTGTTTTGTTGTGAAAAAACTGGATAGTATGATAAGAAATGTTGAATCATCACCACATGTTCGGGATATTGTACTCAGTCGTCACTGAGATTTGAAACTGTGAATTTCAAAATTTAGAAAAGCCTTTAATCATAATTGAAAACGCCTTACGTTGCATTGTCCGATGTGCGGAGGGGTTATGATGCAAATTTAATTAGCAGCATAATACATAAGAAAAACAAAAATTAGCTTTACAACATATATATCCGATCGGTGAACACCAAGACAAGAAATTCAATAGTTTAACATATATAGGCATTATTAGCAATAATGTGAAATCCCTTCTTAAAAATTCAAATTCAAATATAGCGTTCAAAACATCAACAAATTTAGGTTCATTTACCAGGAATTATAAATCTCCAATTAATAAAGAAAATAAATCAGGTGTTTACAGATTGGATTGTGCAGATTGCAATTGTTTCCATATAAGTAGAAGAGGAAGAAATTTCAATGTTAGAATCTCAGAACATAAACGCAGTTTCATCAATGAAAAACCGATTCAAATTATTGAAATAATCTTAGGAAAATAGTCATTCTTTCAATCCAGAATTTAAAATCCTACATTTTGAGAATAGAGGTATAAAACTCAACCTTCTGGAAGTACTTGAAATTGAGAGATTTAGGTATTCACTGGCAATTCTTAATGTTCTGTTAGACATAAATAACTTACCCTTATAAAATTTATTTCCTAAACAATAGTTCAAATACAGATAGCTGTGAGTGGATTGCCTCTTTAGTATATATATATATATATATATATATATATATATATATATATATATATATATATATATATATATATATATATATATATATATATATAGTATATGTATAGTAAGATATATTCGTAGTATTCCTTCGCTCTTGACAAAGATACTGTGTGTCGAAACGCATCGACCATTTAATAATATATTTTAGTAGAAATCATCGTTTACTTGTGTAATTGTGAATTTTAGTCTTCTCAACGATAACACAGACCTATGTTATTCTCCAATATTTGGGAATTTAAAGTAATTATGGATGTACCTTTGAATTCCTAGCTATATTCAATAGAAGAAACTTCTTGTTTTCCTCTCTTTTATAACTTCATATCTGTTTTACTATATTTAACACAAATTATACAACCGTATCTCAGTTTCAACTCATAATTTGTAAACGTCTAATGATGGAAATATCGAAATAGCTATCACGTTTGTTAATTGAATATTTTCCACCTATTTTGGTGACATTCTCTACAAAGTAAACCAAAATCACCGTATGATGATCAAATATCACTTAGTAACGGCTGACTCAATATCATTTTTCGCTTTACGCTTACCAAATTACAATTTACTAACCTCATTTAAATTTTACGCTTTTTGATTCAGAATTTTAATTCGTTGTATTACAGATACTATTCTCCAAATTATAATTACAAAGCAAATATATTCTTCTAATAAAATAACATTATTTGAATGCGCAGAGTGCAAAGTGTAGTCATGCAAAGTGCTTCATGTTGCGAATTTATGACAGCAGATGAATGAAAAATACATTAATATCGCATATTTTAGCATGAAATATTCCCTTATCGAAAAATTACATTTCAAAGCCGGTGATAAATTCTAGTATCATGTATGTACATGTTCGTTCAGACAAATATGCATGAATGTAATTAACCGTTCAATTTTGGCACGAGTCAATATAAATTGAATGAAGCTGGAACGAATTATTGAAAAAAATTGAATAAAAATTCTTTGAATTTAAAATTATAGGAGATTTTTCATGGTACGGATTGAAATGAATGAAATGGAATGAAACGTGAAAAAATAATATTTAATCGCAGAGGGAAACTGACTGATATCTCTTGGAGATGATGGATTTTGATCACCAGCTAGGCCTAAATGCTTTATTATTTCTTCCCCTTAATTGAAATAATATCCTATTGATTAATAGGCGCAGTTTTTCACTGTTGCTAAGGGGGTAGACAGTATGTTATTAGGTAATTAAGGGACGTGATGTCCTGAATTTAGGTAGATTAAGAAATTACAAGTCCCCCGCGAGGGCTACTGGCGCTTGTGTGATAAAAAGGATTTTGGCGCCCGTTAGGGCATTTTGGATAATGTTTTTTTATTTTTTCTTATAGTAGGAGGTAGGTAGGTAGGTGCTTGAAGTAAAGCAAAAACTGAACTTTAAATGTCATATTTATTTGTAGACTAAAATATCAAAATGAAACAAACAGAACGAAATCATAACGAAATAAATTCTTCTTCACGCTCATTTTAAAACATTTACTTAAGTAATGGGATACAGACACGTTGATATATATATTTATAATATAGGTTATTTTATATTTATAAACAACGAGTCAACGTAATATTGTTAGCCCCAACAATCTTTCTTGAATCATTGTCGATCTTACATAATTTTTAATGATTTTTAACTTTGAAAAAGATCGCTCGCCAGAAGCTACAGATACAGGCAATGTCAAAAGACTTCTTAGTGAAATGCTTACGTTTGGAAAGGTGGAGATTAAATTGTTTTCCAATATATATTGTAAAATACTTAAGGGGTCAGTATCAACAGGTAATGAAATCAACGCTTTAATTAAAAGCTGTTTTACTGCTACAACCGCTGCCACTTGTTGCAGGATTTGATGTTGAAATTTCAGATGGTCCACTCACGGTTATTGATATTACGGATTTAAAATCTTGAGATTCGGACGATTCGGTCGAACCAACATCGATAGTCTCCGTGGAATCTCGATCATTTTGCAAGAAATACTTTAAAGCTCCAACCATTTCTTGTAGTCTCAGTTTCTTTTGCTCGCGAAACTTCGCACCTGAAGGTCTCTTTCTTTTATCCTGAAATTAGTACTCATGGGAATTAGGAATTAACTTCTAAAGTAACCACAATAATAAGCACCATGTGGGTAGTGTAGGAAATATTCTTAAAAAAAAGTAGCCAATAGTTTTTAACCCTTTATAGGGCAGTAATCCTTTATAGGGTAGATTATTATTAAGTAAGATATGGCTGATTAAAGTTTGCATATTAGAGTAAAAAGCAGTTTGTTCGAGCAAAATAAAAGCAAAATAGATATCAAACTAATTTGATCTTATGGCCCTAAAAACCCTACAAAATGTTTTTTGAAAAGATCGATAGCATAAAAACTAAGCGAGTTATGGATGAAACCAGTTACTTTTTAAACTCGTACATGACATTTCAATTAATAGAAAGATATTTGGCTAAAAACATAATTATAACCAGTATTCTATAAGGAGTTAATGTTGATAGTATAAAGTAGGAACACTTACCATTTTATAAAAATCAAGCTTTTGAAATTGTAGTCAGCAGGTATTCGGAACTCAATTAAAAAAAAGTAGTAAACAAAATATTACATAACACAACACCACACTCAACAAAATAAAAATAACTTTATATGTAAAAATTAATAGGATTACTTGTTTTTATCCACTTGTTGCACGGTCCAGTGAACTAATCGATTTAAAACGCCTGTGGCGATGCATCGCTCTTATAGCGTTATCCAGGCGTTATTCATGTTTGAACAGGAAAAATCAAGAAACTGCCGCCTGACATGTTCTCGCAACATAGTAATAGGCAGTAACAGGATGATATACTAATAAAATTTCGTGTGTATTTACAGCTAATCCTATTTAATTTCTCAACTTTTATTTTAATATTTTTTTTGGACGCTGGGTTTTGGCGCCCCTAAAGGATGGCGCCCGTGTGCAATGCACACTTTGCACATATTGTTGCGGGGGCCCTGAGGAATTATAAGTGTAGCATTTACTGTATTTACTGTGTTCTTTCTATGGGGCCATTTGAAGAATGAGATTTTCCAAACACCTGTTAGAACCCAACAAGAATTGGAGAAATGTATGGGACAGGCCATTGCAGGTATTACAGCCCAACAGTTAAATTATGTTGTGATGGGAACCATCAATCGTGTGCGATGTTGTGTGTGAGAATGGTGGTATTTTAGAACATTTATTATAATTATTTCGTTTTCGCTGTTCGCTATTTTGTTATCAATTTTGACACCCCGTAAAAAATGAGCAATTAAATTTTCAGATACAATCTTGTATTTTCGTGATATGATATGTGAGATGTTGAACTAAGCCAATTGTCACTGTTCATGGTCTTCTAAAACGAAAGATGAAAATTGCAAAAAAAAAGATTGTGTTTTATTTTTCTTCCAAAGATATGTCAAAAGGTCGTAGGATGAGATGAACAATTGAAATAAGCAAAAAAATATAGGGTGTCCCAGTTGAAAATCGAAAGTTGGTATCGTATTCGGCATAACCGGAAACATACTGTCAAACATATTAATGTTATCAAATTGAAAATGTTGTCTTCTATTCGATTCCCAAATTTCATCGAATTTGGAATATTTTAATATTTTGATGAATTTTGGGAATCGGATAGAAGACAACATTTTGGTTCAACTATGTGCTTTAATTTTTCCCATCGGTTGAATAATAAAGGAGTTATTGCGTTTGGTGTTTTTTAGGAAATACGCTTTATATCACAAAACTTTCATTTGTTATTCATTCTCGAATTCTGGATTCGGCTGAAAGCAATCATTCAATGAAAAAAAATTGTACATTTATTAAGTTCAATGTAGCATATGGCAGTATTCCTTATGAATAAAAATTTACGAACGAAACAGATCACATTAATTTCACCTGACTTTCATAACTCAATGAACCAAATTCAAGCCTTTTTTCATAAAAATTAAAATTGGAGAAACAAAATTTCGACAACGGGTACAAAAAGAGAATTGATTATACTGGTGACGGTTCATAGCGTTTAGAAACAGAATATTCAGATTCGTTGATTAACCACACAAAACACACAAGCGAATTACAAAATGACAATACTACGATACGGATACAGCCCTTATAATTCGTATTGCAAACAATTGTTTGATAAATCATATAAAATCTTCATAGTAGTCAGGAAACATTTATGAATATCGTTTTATCGTATTATAAATAATGAAGATAGATATTATTTATGGATAGAACAAATATGTGAGCAGCATCCGATCGGGTACTCTTCTCTCCAAAATTGCACCAGATTTGACGATATTTTATAATAATCTATCATTAAATTCAGTTTGTTGTCATCGCTGAGGACAAAAAATATTCTCTCAACAAAAAATATAGAAATATGTGTTTTGCTTCGTAAAAATTGAGGTGTATTCGAAAACCATTTAAAGGTAACCACACACTACTAAAGGTGGTCACACAAGTTGACGCTTCCTCTAGAGATCCAGGAAACATGTATCCCTGTTCTAAGTGTGGTGAGCTGTGTAAGCCCAAAGAGATGGCTGCAAGAGGATCCTCTGTCGTGCCTGCTCCCATATATCGTCCACTAGAGTAAGATGTATGACTTTGGTCGTTCGGATGCTGTTGTTTTTCTGTTCTGAATTTGTTGAAGAAATTAAGGATGCTAGTCAGCTGAAGTTCAAAGTCGAAAAGATGGACCAGAAAATTGAAGAGTTTTAAGAAGAGGTCAACTCTACCCGTGAATCAATGAGTGAATGGATAATCGAACTAGAGAAAAACATGTAAGTGCAAATGAATAAAATTGAGGCTGATACTAAGCAAATTGCTAATTCAGATGTACAAAAGCAGAATCCATCACTCACTTATGCAGAAATGGTTTCCCAAGGTGGCAGACATCGAGGTGGAACTTGACACAAAATTGAGAAACGCCAGCACTGACCTACCACTAGAGCCAGCAATAGCAGAGATGCAGAAAAGGGAGAAGCGATCCACAAATATCATAGTATTCGGCCTGGAGGAGGTTGCAGCCAATACAAAGGAAGAAAGAATTGCACATGAAGAAAAGAAAGTTTTCAATATTCTGAAAAATATAAGTGCGAACAGGTTCAAAATGCATCGCTTTGGGACACACGACCAAAATAAAAAGAGACCCATCAGAGTAATTTTTCAAACTAAACAAGAAGCTCTGGAAATACTGAAACTCAGAAACAATTTGGGAGATTTAGAGGTTTATATAAAGTCAGATCAAACACAACAATGAAAAATCTGGGGGTCAATCAAATTTAAGGATTGAATATATCGGAGGTGTCCCCACCATAATAACAATTCCTGCAGCTAAGAGAGCGGAGGACGCCTGGACAAAAAACGGTGTGACCCCGTCGCAGAACTAACACTTTATTACACAAATGCAAACTCTCCCAAGAACAAGTACAATGAACTGCAGGCGGAAATAGAAGGATGGATTCCACCTTCATTTTTGTGACGGAGACGTGGCTGAACAGCGATTTTTCGGATCTCTCCTTGGGGTCCCAAACAACTCTATATTTAGAAAATATAGGTTACAGCAAAGAGGGGGGGCATTTTTGTCATGGTGAACAACTACAAAGTCTACTCTAGTGTAAATTTAAAACACTGTTTACCTATATTCATAGATGGGGTATGGGTCGATGTTAGGATAGCCGACAAGAGGTTTACACTGGCTTGTTTCTACAAACCCCCAGGAGTTTCGAACGGAACACATACTCTTCGAATGTCCCGCTCATAAGAAAACCAGACTCAACGCCTTGGGCGCTGAAACACCCAGCGCCCGGATGATCCAGGAGGCCCCCTACAACAGTCTTGCAAGCCTCATTAGGAAATTTCTACAGACAAATAATAACTTAACAAAACACAGCAAGCACAATGGACCAAACGGCCTGAGTGCTGCCCATATGGGCGCCGTGCAGAAAGAAGAAGAACTAATAGTAGAAACGAGGTTATGGTCGGAAGACTGAGACCCGTAAATGGAAATCATCTGGAACTGAAACAAGAAAGAGATTGAGAGTATTGGCAAATTGGTTATACTGTCAGGAATTCTTGTCCGCTCATCCAAGAGTTGCGTCAATTCACCGCTGATAGCAGAAGCCTCCGCTTGCTTTCCTGCTTCATCGGTCCTACTCGAATGTTGAAGCCAGTTGATGATGTGGACGTTGAAGTCTCCCATTATGATCACCTCAGTTCACAGATGCTCTATTTGTATCATATCCACCTTGTCGCCTGAGTAATGAAAACATTAAGAGAAGTTGTTATCGTTAAGACTTTTTTTATGAACCACGCCAGGTTAAAAGCATCATCCCCCTCGTATTCTCTCTTTGGAATGCGACACCCATCTGGTAAAACATAAAGCCCTTCCTTAAACAAAAGCCATGAGTGCAATTTATAGCCACTGAAGCAGAGATACGTAGTGTCTGAGGTAAGCGTTATTTCAATTTCCGTTAGAGCTAGGTAAGGTTAGGTCTTGTAAGAGCTGGCGTACTGCACTCACAATTATGTTGGTGTGTCTTAGTTCTATTATGTTGCTAAACTCAATAACTCAATTCTCTTCAGATTCTAGAGGAATCATGTGTCCGCCAGAGTGCCGTTATTAGTCGTATTACTATTATGAGCCCCCCCAAGAGTGTTCCCCTCGGAAATCCGACTGGGGAACGTTTTTACCTCGGGATAATTTCATCCCAAGAGAGCTCATCATGTTTCATCTGTAAAATCCTTCCCACTTTAGAGACAGGACCATCTGCTAAACATCCGAAACTTAGTCACAAATAATCATTTCACAGAGCCTATAGCATTATGTGGCGGTATTACATCGGGCGACGGATGTGGGACCGTCTTCCTTCTTACTTACTATTACGTTAATGTCACACTTTATCAACTTATCCGAAAAGATCTTTCAACAACCATTTGAAGGTGGTAAATTCTTTGTATGATTCCGTTCTAGGTATAATCCTTCATTGAAAAGAAATCTAATTTATCCACCAAGGTCTAAGTTATGAACTTCGTACATTTGGTTGTTTAAGTGAAATTACACACATTCATTATATACTCATAGAGCTCATTCCTGTTATCCACGGATTGAGCATAGAATTTACACAGTTCGAAATCAAATTAGTCAATGAATACAATTATCGGAAGATACTTCAATATTAATTCTATGTTCAGCTAATTTATTTATGAAGTTTCACAATGTCAAATTGAGTGTGCCTTTTGATGCAATTGATAATTTAAGAATTTTTGTGATAAAAATGTGAAATTTATAGCGAATGTGAAGTGAATTTGACATCAAGCAACGGTACAGAACTGCAAAGATTGCTTCTTTGAATTTATTTCCTGAAGATTCGTGACTACTATATAAAAATTTGAATATGAATGAAACTGTATGTGGGATCAAAATGAAAATTCGACGCAACTTTTTTGAAAAAAACGTGGATGAAGAATACCGCGCTACTCATTATTCATTTTTTCATCTATGCTAAGCTAAAAGTCAAATAACGAAGTGTTTCTAATTGTAGAAGCAGTTTGGGCTGATGAAAATGAAGCAAGATTAATGAAGCATCTTATGGCCGACTATGACGCAGCAGTTAGGCCAGTTGACAACTCATCACTCCCTTTGACAGTTATTTTTGGAGTCTCCTTGCATCATATAATCGATGTGGTAAGTATTGAATTTGAAAAATACAAATAATATTTCAGAATTAATTTTTACAATACTAATAATAATTCAACTTTAACACAAGTGAAACAATAATTATCAAATTGATTGTTCTGTATGTTGATATCTCATACAGGTTGTTTAATTAACAATTGGGAATATTGTAAAATCCTAGGCTAAAAATATTAAGATTTAACACAACTCACGTCGATAAAATGTGTCTCCTTACTGAGAAGAAGGGTGTCAAAGCTTTTGGAGAGAATTATATTTTGTTAATATCTCAATGATCTTCTGCTAGATTCAGTTGAAAATCCATAGTAATATTCAATGAAACGAGATGCTAATTAAACTTTCGTTTTTTCCAACCTGTCGACTCCAGTGGCGTCCCGGCTGACAGGTCAACTAAAACTTTCGATGAAAAAACAGCGCGTCACTGATTTTTTTTTCAATTTCATATTTTTTTCAGATTGATCTACTCAAAATACAACTTTTTATTTCTGTGAGTTTTTTACTTATCCGTTTTAGTTTTCGACATATAAAATGAAAACCACTCGGTAACCTGCCCGTGATACTGAGTACAGAACACTGAAACTCGAAACAGAGACACATTTTTTACCAAGAACCAAAACTAAAGTTCTTTAGAATTTTTCAAAGTACAACATATCTCAAAATCAGAGAATTTAACTGGTTAACTAAAATCAGTACTCCGAACGGTTAGTGCTGCTTTGTGTACATATGTATATATATACAGGGTGCTTCAACGAAAACAAAACAGAGGGTATATCTACCAAGATATTCATTTCTGATCAAAACTCAAAAACAGGTAAATTTATGTTTCAACGGGGACATCTTTTGGGGTACAAAGTTGCCTGAAATATCAACCCCCTAAGCGGGGGTTGCGATCCTTGAACATTTTGAATAAGGAAGATGGGTCGAGTGATGACTCAAATGAAAGGTGGTTTCTTTGTCTACATCGCCTTGAAGGAATTTCTATTTTTGATTGAAAACTGTGAAAGATACAGGTTGAGCAATTGAATGATAGGGAAGACTATTTCCCTGAGACTATTAAAGTTTCAGCGAAGTGAAATGGAACAGATCCATGCTGATCAATGGCAGTCATCATCAAGTACCATCCTCATCTCGAATTTGAACCTCAAGAGCAGGGGTGACCACCTTGAAAATTGGAAGAGGGTAGATGGGTCGAGTGATACCTCGAAAGAAAGGTATAATCTTTGTCTGCATCCCCGTGAACGAATTTTCATTTTCGATTCAAAACTGTAGAAGATACAGAGTGAGCTACTGAAAAATAGAGGAGACTTTCTATCGCCCTTAGCTATTCAAGCATTAGTGCAAAAAAATGGAACAGATGAAATTTGAGATGTGAATGGTGTTTCGGAAGATGACAGCCATTGAGCTGGAATGAATCTGTTCCATTTTTTTGCACTACTACTTGTATAGCTCTGGGCGATAGAAAGTATCCTCTACTTTTCAGTAGCTCACGCTGTATCTTCTACAGTTTTCAATCAAAAATGAAATTTCGTTCACGGGGATGCAGACAAAGATAATATCTTTCTTTCGAGGTATCACTTGACCTATCTACCCTCTTCCAAATTTTCGAGGGTGGTCACCCCTGCTTGAAACATTTGTACATTCGGCCATTATTTCAAACAAACTGTTGTCAATATAATTAGCAAAATAATCTAAGCAACTTTTGACAGTTATGTTAGGGTCGAATGACACGTCCAAATCATCTTCGTATGGAGTAAAACCGAAGATTTCGGTGTGTTTCCATCGTGAGCTTAGGTTCCTAGATGCTTGAGGAAGTTTGCGAAAATATGAAAGGGGTTTGTCGTCCGATTCAGTCCATTCCACCTCATTGTTTTCTTCTTCCATATCTGGCTCATCGTAATTGATCGCCCGTTCTATGTCTCTATCAGATAGAGGACTTGAAAATTATTCCAAAAATAGTGAGGAATGCCCAAGGTATCACGTATAATACTAGGAGAAACAGTTCGAATTTGTAATGAATAGTAAGACTTGATTACGAAATGTTTACTCGAAATGTTAAATTATAATCAAAACTATAAGATTTCAACAAAAAACACAAAGATTATCACAAAAATTTATATTTACCTTTCCGTGAATTCGCCATGTCGGTTAATTAAAAATGTTCAAACTTGCACTGACCTTGAACTGTTCAATTTTGACAGCTAGCAAATAAAGGTATCATTACTGATACCGGGGGTCTCGAGAGGTGTTGCTCAAATCGCCTCTCAGAAAGTGAGTTTCCCAAATAATATGAAATATTATTAAGTACTATTCGTCATTCAATTTCAAGGCAAGGAGTTCATATAATAATAGGTCTAAAAATACTTCCCTACTATTGGACAAACTGCTTAGCTTCATGAGTAAAAAAATTTTTGTTTCAGTTTCTTGAGATATTCGCTTCATTTTCGAATTATGCTAAGAAAACCAATCCTTTGCCTGTACCTGAACAACATGATAAAAAATTGAATCTACTAAACAATTATGTCAACATTTCGGAGACCACTTGGAATAAACACGTTTTTTTTATATTATTTTTGAAAACCAGTAGCGTCAACAGTAAAGTTCACTTATATTCAGTGCTGATTTATTACAAAAATGTCATATATCTGCATGTCATTAACGAAAAAACTCATAACCTGTGTTTAGATATAATTTTCACGATAAAATTGAATGCCAAATCAAACACAAAAATATTTCAGATGACCGTAGAAACACTCTGTGTTTCATTTATCACAAGTAGCAAATCATGTCAGCTATATACTAAGATACAGTCTATAATATTAAATAAGTTAGTATATAAATTCCAAGAAAGTTCTCCACGGATCTAATGGAATAATTGAAAGAATCCGGTTATTCAATTTTCTTCCTCCTGCAAACTAACTGAAACAATGTTCAAAGTTTTCATAGAAGTTTCTGCACTTCTCCATTGTTCATCATTTTCTCTTATTCAGTTTTACCGAGAACTTTTCGTAGATATCTTTCAATGAATGGAGTATACTGTCGGGATTTCCACTGTTTTTCCGAACAAAAGCTATTATTTTTCGATTTTCTGGTGTGTAGTTTTTTTCAACGAACAAAATAGGATTGAACTTGGTTCTTGCTACTTTAAAATTTTCTACTATTTGTGAAAAGGAATTATTGAAATGGTATTGTTTTTGATATAATTCTTAAAGAAGAATCAGATATCACTCATATGTCTTGCTGTATATGATTATAAAAATAAAAATTGGAATATATTTTGCTTCAGTAACTCCAATCTCCGAGGTCAGATATATATATATATATATATATATATATATATATATATATATATATATATATATATATATATATATATAAAATAATGAAAAACATTTTTACAAAGTTATCTCAGGTTCAAATGAAAATATTTCTGGAAATGGAGTTCCTAAAATTGATATTCTAACTGATTATTGGTCTTCAATTTGGGCAGTGCCAAGGCAACACAATTCCAATTCTAAAATAGAATGCATGCAATGTGAAAAATTTTCAAACGAAAATATAACATCAGTTATCAAACACAAAAAATTGGAAATCTCCAGGTGTTGATGGTATTCATAACTTTCGGTTCAAAAAATTCTCTTGCGTTCATGAAAAATTGGCTGAATATTTTTCGTTTATAATAAAGAACCCCTCAGCTACTCTTTTATTTTTCACACAAGGAATTACTTATTTAAAACCGAAAAGTGCTAATGCTATAGATCCGTCTCAATACAGACCAATTACTTGCCTTCCAACAATGTATAAAATTCTAACTGCATGTATTACCCAAAAAATTTATGCACATTTGGAGAATTATAATATTCTTTCCGAACAATAAAAATGATGTAGAAAAAAACACCTTGGTACTAAAGAGCAACTTGTAATTGATTCTCTTGCTTTGAATCAAGCTCAAACTAAGAAGAGAAATATTCATACAGCCTTCATTGATTACCAAAAGGCTTTTGATAGTTCTCCCCATTCATGGTTTCAAGAAATTTTGGAAATTTATAAAATTGATAAAACACTTCGTCTTTTTCTTGAATTTGTAATGAAAAATTGGAGAACCAATCTTCATTTAAATATTTCAAAACAATCGTTAAAATCCGAAGTAATTCCAATCAAAAGAGGCATTTTTCAAGGTGATTCTTTAAGTGCTCTTTGGTTTTGTCTTTGCCTTGATCCATTATCTCATGAATTAAATGCTACTAGTTTCGGCTTCAAAATAAAGAGTCTATCAACTGAATTCAAATTAAGTAACTTAATTTATTTAGATGATATTAAATTATATGCCGGAACCAGATCTCATTTGAAAAGTCTACTTGAGATTACTTTCAACTATTCCAATGATATTCATATGAAATTTGGGCTTCCAAAACGTAAAAATCTTTCTATTGAAAAGGGAAAGATCACCTCTGATTATATAAAGATTTCCAATATCTACATCGAGCCAATGCATCAAGGAGATACATATAAATATCTTGGATTTGATCAAGAGAAGACAATTAACCATAGCAGCACTAAAGAAAATATTAGAAGTGCATATTACAAAAGACTTAGAATAATCATCAAGACTCATTTAACTAGTAAAAACCTTTTCAGAGCTATCAACTCCTATGCAGTTCCTATTCTCACATCTTCTTTTGGAATTATTAAATGGTCTAAAACTGATCTGAATGAATTACAATGTCAAACGAGGAAAATGCTTCGCAAATATCATAAGCACCACCCAAAGTCAGCTGTTCAGAGAGTTACACTACCTAGACATCTTGGAGGTCGTGGATTAACCGATTTGAATAATCTTCATAGTAAACAGATTTTTCATCTACGTTCCAATTTTCATGATAAACAGAGAACGTCTAAATTACATGATATTGTTGTTGCTACAGATTATAATCTTACACCTCTGAACTTGACAATGCAAAAGGTAGATTTTGATATATTTGGTAATAATTCTGAAAGAGAAAGTTGGATGCGGAAGGAATTACACGGAAAGCATCCAAAAGAATTGAAGAATGATTATATTGATTGCATCAAATAGATGGTTAGTTTCTGGAGAATTGTTTGCTGAAACAGAAGGCTTGGCAATTGCGATTGGTTGTTTTCACGAGGAATTATAGAAAACATATCATCAAGCAAAATATAGATGATTCTTGCCGTAGATGTTTTTGTTCTTCAGAAACAGTTTTCCATATATTATCATCTTGCTCAGTCCTTGCTTCAACAGATTATTGAGAAAGACATAATGCTGTCGCTAATATTATTCATTTTAATCTAGGAATTAAACATGGCCTCATTCCCAAAGGAAAAAAATGTTACAAATATGAACCTGAGATTATTTGTGAAATTGAGAATTATAAACTTTATTTTGATAAAACAATTCTATGCAACAGAGCTGTAAAACACAATAGGCCAGATATCATTCTTACTGATAAACAGAATCGAATGACATATATAATTGATATTGCTATACCCGACACACATAACATACAAAATAAATACAATGAAAATATTTCTAGATATATGATGCTTGGCGACGAGAGAAAGTATTGAGATTTTGGGTCTGAAGAAAATTTGTTTGAACAGTTACAAAAGATAACAGTCATCAAATCTTATAATATTCTTCGTAGGTTTCTTTCCGAAAAAAATAATGAGGTAGAGTCACAGGTTTTCTCTTAAGTTTATACTGCTCAGAATCTCATTTCATATTTTATTTATTTGTTTATATAAATGTAATATAATTAACTGACAATTATGTCATATTTATATTCAGAGCAGTATTCTATTCGATCGTTCATCACTTCACACAAAGGAAACTATTAATGAATAACATTCAGTGTTACTTGACTAAGATCCGTACACTGGATTTTTCCGGGGAGAAAGCCTCTGACACTACTCGTTGGTACATTGATGTCATTGTCTGAGGATGCTATAGTTTGTATATATTCTGGTAGATTGATATATTCTCATAACATTCAACGTTATCCTAATATATAATTATTCCAGGATATGTTTTGATTATAATCATTGCCTGGCAATGGTATTAATTACCAGGTGGTGACCTTATATTTTTCATGAAATCAGTTTGATTGCATGAACAGATATATGGGCAACTCGTCGGGGTTAAACCCCTATATATATATATATATATATATATATATATATATATATATATATATATATATGGTCAAATATCTTCCGCGATAAACTTCGCGTGGTATCTATATATGTAAATTTGAGACAAGACGAATTATTCAAAAATCCGTTTCCAAATCTGCCTGCCATGCACGCAGCCCCTAAGCGCCACAATAGTGCAACCAAGCAGGATGCCGAGAAACAAAGAGGCAGACTGCAGTTTCGCCCTTATTAGGAGCTCATCAGTGTCGCATATCGCTTCTCAGCATCCTACCAAGCTATATCGGTGTACCCTATCAATTCCATAAAGGACGCACCTCGTACATACGTATGAAAGTCGCCCTCTATGGACCGACACGGCGAACCCGCTACCGGACTTCGAGAAATATACGAACAATAACAAACAGATGTGGAAACGTTATATTTATCGACGGGAGGTTCATCTCAGAAACAGAAGAAAGAGCACTATTCCAGCGGGATTATTTCGCTCGTTTTCTACCGTAGATGTGATTCACGGAACGGCGAAAGATGTTTCCCAAATGTTTGGAATTTTTAACGTTTCCACATCTGTTTGTTTTTGTTCGTATCTTTCTCCGGTAACGGGTTTGCCGTGTCGGTCCATAGAGGGCGACTCTCATACGTATGTACGAGGTGCGTCCTTTCTGGAATTGATAGGGTACCCCGATGTACCTTGGTAGGATGCTGAGAAGCGATATGCGACACTGATGAGCTCCTAATAAGGACGAAACTGCAGTCTGCCGCTTCGTTTCCGCTTGGGGGCTGCGAGCATGGCGGGCAGATTTGGAAACTAGCTCTTGTCAGGAAGAATGTTATTCTTGGTATTGTCAGGATCAACGGTAATAGTTGTAATAGTAAAACAATGCAACTATGAAGGAAAACGATCAAATTGAATACTAAAATTTCCAAATTGATTGAGATTCAAGATCATAACTCCATATTCTTTTTCATTGAAGCTTTCCTTTCATATTTCAAGAAATAAGAGTTTTTTTTATATTCTGATCTATTTCGAAATCAACTTTCATTATTTCAGTATTTAAGAAAATGGAAATGATGTAAAAACCTAAAGCCCCGCTAAAAACTCAAGGACTAACAAAATAAAATGAGATTTCGAGGACGAAAATGTAATAATCGCAGTGTTGTCTTATGTCTTTAGAAAGTAATTTGGCTTCCAGATGAGACCCAAATAGTTGTTTTCTTTATGAGTGGATGCTTTAATGAAAATTCCTTATGCTTTATTTCTCTACCAGATTATATAGCAAGTAGGTCATATGCGGCTGTAGAGAAGGCAAACGAAATAAATGATGAAATCAATTGTAAGATTATTCTTATATAATTAAGTGAGAATAAATGGGTTAAACGTTGGCAGTCCGGTGCCAATTATTTTTCATCTAGTAAATTTCTGTTTATACATGGAAGTTTCATAGAAAATGCTGAAACAGGCTAATTTCGCAATTCAGATTATATGACGTCCACTTTCGTTACTTCTATTACTAATTGATATTCCCCATTTTTCAAAAATGGTGTAAATTTGAATAATAGTTATGATGAACTTTCATGAAATTGTAGGAAACCATCGTTCAACGTTGGTATAATACTGAGAGCACCAAAATGTAGAAACTGATCATTAGTGGTTTCAATCATTTTGTTTGTCTATATTTGATGTACATACAAATTTATATGGAATCACCTGATATTTTGAATATTACCAGGATTCTGGAAATTAAGAAGAAGCGTTAGAATTGATCCTTTTGAGATATTTCAATGGAAAAAAGAAATAAATTGAGGTTTATTTCAAGGAAGAAACAAATAAAAGAAAATAAGAAACTTTCCGCGTCTAGTGAAAAAATTGGAAATTATTTTTTCACGGAGGAGGGGTTTTTTTCTCGACCTAATAGCTGTTATTATTCTGCCTCTCTTCTGTGGCGGCTTGGACGAGCTGTTGTGGAGTTCTTGGATTATCATATATATTATCTTTTGAGATCAACCCATGAATGTTCAATAGGATTTAGGTCTGGAGAGCACGCTGGCCAGTCCAAAATAGCGATACCCTCTGTTTCAAGATCATTTTAGTTTTAGTACTGGATTGCTTTTCATTACTAGGAATGTATGATGCATGGTGTATTATTTGTGTTTTTTCTTTCTGTTTGATACTGTCCTGTGCAAGGAAACGACACTTGCGTACGTAGGTCTAGTGACCATATCTCTCACGCTGTAGTTATTTTTTGATTGAATTTATGTTTTCTTCCATCAATTTAATCATTTTGTCTTTGTGCTCAACCATAGTCTTTAATAATCTTATGGTTTTGAATTCCAGACATTATTTACAGTTGAATTGCAGACTTCGATTTTCTTGTTGCATGTATTTAAATTCCTCCTACGTCAATCCGAAACAAGCACCGTAGTAAGCATTGTGACATCCATCACAAGCTACCAACTTCCAGTTTTTGGATTCAGAGGTATTGCACTGAATGCACTCCATCCTAATGAGCACTCACATAATTTGGCAACGCGAAGCACATTTATCGGATCCACAATACAGATGTTATGGACAACGAGTCTTATCAGCGTTTCATTCAATAATCGCACTACACAAATCAGTTTATTCTTCAATTTAAGAAAAATTTTCTATATACACAGTCCGATGAAACACTTATATCTCCGCTCCGAAAAATTGTGGAAAAATGTCAACTTTCAACCACTCGAAACTACGAATTTCACGGAGCATTCGAAAACCACATATGATCTTATATCAATAATAATTACAAAAAAAAATAATTTTTTTTGTTTGTTTTTCCTTTAACGTGCTCTATTTCTGCCTTTCGGCTAATGACACGCCGGGGAATTCTATCACCTTACTAACCTGGCACATTAAAGGGATCTTTAATGTCCAACATATCTCTGTTAGACAGGACCGACAGCTTTACATCTCCTCCGAAAGATGAACAGTCAAGCGATTCCCAGAATCCGAAAAATCGCACCGACCATGTGGGGATTGAACCCAGGTAACTCTGCGTAGGAGACGAGCATCATATCCCATATGTCACCGAGCCGGCTAAAATAATAAATATTTAGGTGCGGAGCCCCACACATTATGTTGGCTGTGACGCCGAGTTCTTTTCTGAGGAAATTCGATGTGAATTAATGGATTACATCGATCAATTAGAAATGTTAGTTTTCTCCCAAAATTTTTCGACAATTTTCGTTTTGCTCGAGAAATACAGTGTTTCAAGTGATATTCTATTTTCGCAGAAAGCTACTCGAAAAAGAAAATATGGGGTAACCATTCAGAATCCAAGTAATTGGATTCAAAATACAATTCGGTTTTTGTTTGATTGAAATCGATCAACAATTGTAGGAACTTAGGTTGTTCGTTTTTCACGGAACACACGATATATTAAGTTGAATATAAACTGATTGAAGCTCAACCGGTAAGGAATTACAGATTTTTCTGGTATTTCGGGGGCTGCCGTTGCAAAACCCACACTAGTTGGCGCAGCTGATGTTCACGAGGCATGATCATATAACAATCTGAAGTATTCCATGATTTATGGCCGGGAGAAAATGACAACAACAAATCTGTTGCTTGTTCTCGGGCTAGTAGGGGATGTTTTCTGAATAGGAGACAACTTAACCGTGAAGCATTTTCCTCATGTTTCCAATATCACAGCAGTTTAGAAGATTTCCTTTCACTAGATCTAACCTAGACAAGAAAGAACTCATTTGAATGTGCGAGTGACAGAAAATCAATAGATGGATATTCCCAGGTTTAGAATAATCAAAGATTTCCATATTTACTAACAAAAGATAAAATTTGTTCTTATTACAAAATTATTCATCAAACCTAGCCAAACAAAACAGTGCCCTCATGGAGAAAAATCCTAGAATATTTGAAATCTTGAATGATGTCTTATGTGTAGATTTTGATATATTTGATGATAATTCTAAAAGAGAAAGTAGGATGCAGAAGAAATTACACGGCAAGCACCCTAAAGAATTGAAAAATGATTATATTGATGAAATCGCATCGAATAAATGGTTAGTATCTGGAGAATTGTTTGCTAAAACAGAAGGCTTGGCAATTGCGATCCAGGATCAGGTTGTTCTCACGAGGAATTATAGAAAACACATCATCAAACAAAATATAGATGATTCTTGCCGTAGATGTTTCTGTTCTTCAGAAACAGTTTTTCATATATTATCATCTTGCTCAGTCCTTGCTTCAACAGATTATTTAGAAAGACATAATGCCGTTGCTAATATTATTCATTTCAATCTAGGAATTAAACATGACCTAATTCCCAAAAGAAAAAAATTTCACAAATATGAACCTGAGATTATTTGTGAAAATGACAAATATGTACTTTATTTTGATAAAACAATTCTATGCAACAGAGCTGTAAAACACAATAGACCAGATATCATTCTTAATGATAAACAGAATCAAATAACATATATAATTGATATTGCTATACCCGACACACATAATATACAAAATAAATACAATGAAAAAATTTCTAAATATATGATGCTTGGCGACGAGATTAAAAAATACGGAAAATGAAGAAAATATTTATTCTACCGATTATTATTTCCACAACAGGTGTTATTCCTAGAAATCTTCACAAAAGTATTGAGATTTTGGGTCTGAAGAAAAATTTGTTCGAACAGTCACAAAAGATAACAGTCATCAAATCTTGTAATATTCTTCGTAGGTTTCTTTCCGAAAAAATTATGAGGTAGAGTCATAGGTTTTCTCTTTAGTTTATACTGCTCAGAATCTCATTTCATATTTTATTTATTTGTTTATATAAATGTAATATAATTAACTGACAATTTTGTCATATTTATATTCAGAGCAGTATTCTATTCGATCGTTCGTTAGGAAACTATTAATGAGTAACATTCAGTGTTATATTCTGGTAGATTGATATATTCTCATAACATTTAACGTTATCCTAATATATAATTATTCCAGGATATGTTTCGATTATAATCATTGCCTGGCAATGGTATTAATTACCGGGTGGTGGATTTATATTTTCATGAAATCAGTTTGATTGCATGAACAGATATATGGGCAACTCGTCGGGGTAAAACCCTATATATATATATATATATATATATATATATATATATATATATATATATATATATATATATATATATAAGGTCCGTACACTGGATTTTTCCGGGGAATGCCTCTGACTCTACTCGTTGGTACATTGATGTCATTGTCCGATGATGCTATAGTTTGTATATATTCTGGTAGATTGATATATTCTCATAACATTTAACACGTTATCCTAATATATAATTATTCCAGGATATGTTTTGATTATAACTATTGCCTGGCAATGACATTTATTTGAAGAGGTGCTAACAATTAGACTTATGAAGTTTCTGGGTACAACAGAAGCTCTAGATAACTACCAGCATGATTTCCAAGCAGAGAAGTCAATAGTAACAGTACTTTCTAATCTTGTTGACGGCATTGCAGAAGCCTTTGATAACTATCAATTTGCTGAACTACTGGCATGCGATTTGAGCAAAGCCTTTGACAGCATCATAAGATCCCTATTGCTCTATAAAATGGAACACTACGGTATACGTGGGAAGGCTTTGGACATTTACAAATCGTATCTATCTAACAGAAAGCAGGTAGTTGAATGGAAGGCAGTTTAATCAGAAGAAAGGTGCGTTGAATTGGGTGTACCACAGGGTTCCATATTGGGTCCTGTCTTATTAATTATGTATCTCAATGACCTGCCAGTAAACATACCAGGAATAACAACTAGCCTTTATACAGATGATACCACATTTCTCAACATAGTCAAATCTAGACAAGAGCTTGAAACAAAAACAACAATATGCTTGGGAATGACGGAGAAGTGTTTTTTTGTGAATGGCTTGAAGCAAAATATTGGAAAAACCTCAGAAATTACTCCTTTCTCCTAGGGTAAATGAGACCAGCACGCTCAACCTCTTAGGTTTAACTATTTCTGAAAACCTAAACTGGGAAGAACACCTATCTGCATTTCCCAAAAAGCTGTCAGTAGCTACTTTCACGATAAGAATAATGAAGGGAATCACAACCCAAGAAATAAGCAAATGGACATACTATGCCAACTTTCATTCGGTTGCCACTTTAATTAATTTGGGGCAATGAGTCGACAATTCAACAGATCCAGAAAAAACAGCAGCGAGTAATTAGAATTCTCTGTGGTTTCTCCGGGACTCAAAGCTTTCGAGAAGGAAAAGATCCTAACAGTGACATCCGTTTTCATTATGAGTTGTCTCGAGTACATCCACCAAAACCAGAGCAGATTTTCTTCGAATGCTGATCTTCACCAATATAACACTCACAACAAAAATAATATAGCTGCTAAATATCACCGGATAGCCAGAACACAGCTGGCTACAAACCATATCTGTATCTCACTTTTCATCTGCATTCCTCACAGGTCAGAACACTTTCAGCAAAAAAATTCAACAGAAGAATGAAAATGTCCTATTGCAAGAAAAAATATAGGGATATCCACCGGAACCGTCCGTTAAAAACTTTTTATGTTCCAATTACAATATCAAGCTGAAATTTTATCCGCGGCCATAACTAGCGATTTCCAATTGGAGTGAAATATTTTCGAACTGATACCATTTCCGGATATACCGGCAGTGGGTCATCTCTTTGTTATTTCAAATGGCAATCTACCTTTTTCATTATACATCTAGAACCGACATTTGAGCAAGGCATAAAATACCCAAGTTGTTGGCACTTATCTGTCAAAACTTTTGACTGATTTAATTATTTTTGTTATAAACTCGATTTTTGAGGAACATTTAAAAAAATTGTAGCTCGTAGATCTTTTGCACTACAGACACAATTTTTGCTTGGGTGGATAGAAGAAGGATCAAGAAATTTTTTAAGCAGTCTACATATGTCAAATGTTCATTGCGTTGTTTTGTATGATTTTTTTCAATTTGACCTTTTTCAAACAGCAATAACTCAATTTTTTCAAATGGCACGTGCCAATTTTTATATCGCAATCAGATGAAGCGTCAAATTTCAGATGGAATTGTATCAACATGTACTATACCCATCTCTTATAGTTCCGAAATAATTTGAGAATATATTAAATTTTGATGATTTTACAAGAACTAAGAGAAAATGCTTTGAAATATTTGAATCAAGTAGCTGAACTGGCTACGCTCACATGACAGGTGCCTAAAATTAATGTTCTTGTCACTTCTTTTATTGGAATTTGATATTTCAACAAGAATTGTTGGTAATTTGAAGTGAAAGTTTTTGAAAAACACCAGATTCATAATAAAATGGCTGATTATTCAAACAAGGATATCTCTTTTCAATTCATGACGAATGTCAAAAAGTGGTGGATAGAACTTGCGGGCAATTCAATAACCAATTTCCGAATTTGGCGACTATGAGTAAAACAAAATTTCGAAGGATTAGAAGCAATTTTTTGCAATTTGGGGGAACAAAATACATAGAAACCAGAAGAAAACCAATTCTCGAGGAAGACGACAACCAAATTAATACGCTAGCGTATTTTCTTGCCAATCCACATGCGTCCATTAAGTCAGCATCAATGGATATTGGATTGAGTTATACTTCTATTCAAATGATCCTTTAGAAACATAACATGCACCCGTATTCTTTTATCAGACTACAAAAATTGAAACCAACTGACCTTCCCAAGCGGCAAAATTTCTGTGAAAATTTTGATTCGGCTTCAAGAAGATGAGACAATTCTGCAAATAATTATATGGTCTGATGAAGCCAAGTTCAATGAAAGTGAAATAACCAACAGGAGAAATCGACATTTTTGGGCCACAGAAAATCCACATTTCATTGTGGTTATTGATTTCCAAAATAAATTCAGCGTGAACGTTTTTGCAATTTTAAATAATGATTTGTTGGCTTATCACATTTATGAGGAAAATCTTAATGGACAAAGATACCTGGAAATTTTGGGAGGAAATTTAGCAAATTTTTTAGATGGATTACCCCTTAACATTCTGAGGGATTGCTATTACCAAATGGATGAAGCACCAGCACATAAAACACGAGCTGTAGATCGGCAGCTAACAGAAATGTTCGAGGATAGATGGTAGGATAATCAAGGACAAAATTTATGGCCTTCGCGTTCTCCGGACCTGGCGCCCCTTGATTTTCATTGATGGGGCAAAATCAAGAGTGAAGTGTATCTTATTCCTGTAAGAAGTAGAGAAGAGTTACTAGAGCGCATTCATAATGCTTTTCGTAATATTGATCCTGTGGAAAGTAGGAGGGCAACTCATCATGTTCGTTTATGAACTCTCAGGTGTATCGATCAAAATGGGGCCCATATTGAACATTTATTCAGATCGTAAATTAGTTTTCTCCTATGATGTTTGCTATCATTTATTCGTAATAATGTAATTATCTTGGATGATTGGTTTTCGCTTAGTTCCTACAATTTTTATTCATCCGAATTGTAGAAAATTGCTTCTAATGCTTCGAAATTTTAATTTACTCATAGACGGTACATTTGGAAATTGGTTATTGAATTGCCTGCAATTAATCTAACTAATCTAACCAACTACTTTCTGACATTCTAAAATGAATTAAAAAAAGATTAAATATATTTTCGTTTGAACAACCAGTAGTTTTATTCCAAAAGTGTTGTATCTTTTGGATATTTTCAATCTGAAATGACGACAATTCTTGTTGAAATATCAAATTCGAATGAACGAAGGTACAAATACATTAATCTTAGGCACCTGTCAGTGAGCGTAGCCAGTTCAGCTACTTGATTCAAATATTTCAAAGCATTCTCTGTTAGTTCTTGCAAAATCATCAAAATTCAATATATTCCCAAATTATTTCGGAACTATAAGAGATTGGTATAGTACATGCTTATACAATTTCATCTGAAATTTGACGCTTCATCTGATGGCGATATAAAAATTGGCACGCGCAATTTGAAAGAATTAAGTTATTGCTGTTTGAAAAAGGCCAAATTGAAAAAGTCATACAAAACAACGCAATAAACATTTGACATGCATAGATAGCTCAAAAAATTCCTTGATCCTTCTTCTATCCGCCCAAGAAAAATTGTGTCTGTAGTACAAAAGATCTACGAGCTATAATTTTTTTTAATGTTCCTCAAAAATCGAGTTTATAACAAAAATAATTAAATCTGTCAAAAGTTTTGACAGATAAGTGCCAACAATTTGGGTATTTTATGCCCTGCTCAAATGTCGGTTCTAGATGTATAATAAAAAAGGTAGATTGCCATTTGAAATAACAAAGTGATGACCCACTTCCGGTATATCCGGAAATGGTATTACTTCAAAAATATTTCACTCCAATTGGAAATCGCTATTTATGGCCGCGTATAAAATTTCAGCTTGATAAAGTTATTAACGGACGCTCCCGGTGGATATCCCTGTATATAGTATTGATGAATTCCTTCGAAGGACTTGGTGAATCTTACTTTTTTAAGATTTATGAGTTATTACATTCAGTTAAGAGTATTGTATGTGTTGTTTTATGGGCTATCCCATAATGGGATCAGCACTCTGATATCATAAACGAGTACCTCATCATTTCAATGTTGTCTTCGTATTTTATTTTATTATCATTTTATTTTATTATGTATGACATACCATGTAATCTTTTATGCTGCCAAATATAAAAAAAAATTACAAACACACAATAGACGTGATCAAGTGAAAGTAGTTTCCAGTATTATTTACTTTATGCTTATCAAGCGTGAGTATCCAAAAAAATAGAGATCAATCCCGATCAATACAAATGCCAATACCGGGAAACAAGCGTCGAATGGAAAATAAAATGAGAACGGAAATTTTGAGTATCACTTATTACAATTTCTACTAAATATCAATTTTTTAGAGTCTGCGAGTAAATAATAGAAATGAATTGTGCTCAAAGTTTCGAATGGAAAATAAAATGAGAACGGAAATTTCAAGTATCACTTATTACAATTTCTACTTAATATCAATTTTTCAGAGTCTGTGAGTAAATAATAGAAATGAATTGTGCTCGTTAGGGTTTCGGATGCTGGATTATGTAATTTCATTTAGAATCTCAATTCATGAAGTTCAAAGAGCCTAAAACAAAACTCATCATTTTCATGAGAAGTTTTATCGGATTGAATTTTGTACTCGGAATATTTTTCTGTACTAGCGCTAGTTTTCGAGATATAAACGAAAAATTGTAAAAGAGCTTCACATTTATCCCCCTCGAGTACGTCCCTCCAATTTCAGGGAATTGTAACACACATTAACCCAAATCTAAAGCAACCTATAAGACCAATCAGAAAGCTCTAGGTTTCTTCACCCATTTGTCTGATTTAACTCAGCTGGATCTTAAGACTCAAGTATAAATTTCACTCTTTTTCTAGGATGAAAAAAACCAAATTCTAACGACAAACTGTTGGATTACTCAAATTTGGAAAGACTACCATTTACGATGGAACGCCTCTGATTTCGCTGGCATCAAAGTCATCAGAATACCATATCAAAGAGTTTGGAAACCGGATATCATACTGTACAACAAGTAAGTACTTGAATTTTTGAACTTGGAAGGCTTTTACTTGGTAAAATTCCATTATCAATAATAAAAAACAAACAAGTACTGTGTTTTAAGGAATTTTACTTAATAATTGCGATTCGTAACGCGTTTCACTAAACCGTAGTTTCTTCAGACGAATGAATGTACAGAAAATATAAATGAGAATATAAATATAAATGTTCTCGAGTAAATACTTATTGGGTTGCTTCTTCTTAAGTGGTTATTTATGACAGGTATATCCAATAAAATTAAGGAATAGATTTCTCACCGAAGAGATTCAATAGAGGTGAAGGGCTTAAATCAACTTGTTCATTGATGAGTTTACCTGAGTGTTTGTATTTATTTATTTCTAAAGTTTCCCAAAGATATACCTTCCAATATTTATTATCTGTATGCAAAATTTCAAACTGTGGGTCGAAAGAGTGATTATTAACAAAGTAGAATCGCATTGAATGAAGTTTACCCTGTCGATAGATTGAAACAAAAATTCAGCACCTTAACCTACGTTGGCATTACAAGTGAGAAACTGAAATCATCCTTGAGTAGCAATAATTTCAACATAGCTTTCCAAACTAATAATAATTTAGGCAAATATATAAAAAGTAATAAAACCAAATCAGGTAAAAACAATAAATCAGGTGTTGATAGATTGAATTGCAATGACTGTGATAATTTCTACATTAGTAGATCACATAGAAATTTTAATATTAGAATATCGGAACATGAAAGCAGTTTTTCAAATAAAAAATCAGATTCAAATTTCGCGAATCGTCTCTTAGAAAATAATCACTCTTTCGACCCACAGTTTGAAATTTTACATACAGATAATAAATATTGGAAGGTATATCTTTGGGAAACTTTAGAAATCAACAAACACAAACACTCAGGTAGACTCATCATCGACAAGTCGATTTAAGCCCTTCGCCTCTATTGAATCTCTTCATGGAGCAATCTATTCCTTAATTTTATTGGATATACCTGTCATAAATAACCTCTTAAGAAGAAGCAACCCAATAAGTAATTACTCGAGAACATTTATATTTATATTCTCATTTATATTTTCTGTACATTCATTCGTCTGAAGAAGCTACGGTGTTGTGAAACGCCTTACGAATCGCAATTATTAAGTAACATTCCTTAAAACACAGTACTTGTTTGTTTTTATTATTACTTGAATTTTACATCTAAAGACGAAGTTACATTATTCCACTTATGAAAAAATAATTTTAATTTCTATTTTCTATCATAATCAAAGTAAAATCACATTTGGTACATTAATTTCAGTCAATCTTAGAGGGTGAGGTATGGAGGAAATCAAATCTGAAAGTTTCATCACATAATTTAGAAAAATATTCATTCACTGAAAATTAGATATAAAATAGTGAACTTACCAACTAATTTGTGAATGAAGAATGTGCTGAAGCAGTCGTGTTAGATCACCTAGAATGGACTTATACAAGAAAAGGCCAAAGTCTTGGGGTGATGCATTCAACTGTTTACAGAATGATCCGCAGGTACAGACAGATTGACAGTTACAAAAGGAGACCTGGTCAAGGACGACCTGGAGCAACAGCGGAGATCCATGACGATTATTTACGAAATTTCTCCTTGAGACAACGGTTAGCTACTGCTAGGCATCGTCTGTTTACAGATGAGTTGAGATTTTGTTTCGGTTCAATAGTGTTATGAAGAAGAATTTCTTTGAGCGCCCACATTTATCTGGTCACAATAAATAATATAACTCTGAATGCACAGAGGTACGTTTCAGAAATTTTCGAAGAACATATTGTGCCATTTTCGACAAATTTTCGTTCATGCATGACAACGCCATACCTCACTCAGCGCATATCGTTAAGGATTTCAAAATCACAAAATCATTTTTAGTGAATTTGCCTGTACGAGGTTCAAATCTCAAACCCATCGAACATGTCATTCTCAATAGAAGATTAAGTTGCCAGCTAAAGCAACCAGCTACCGTAAATGAGGTTCGGAACAGTATGATCGAAATTTCGGAACGAAATGGATCAGAATGCTATGAGGTCATTGATTTTGAACTTTCGATTTGTGCGTTAATTTCTTGGCGAAGTGTATATCTAACTTGATGAATATAATTTCATCTATATCATGGCCATTACGATATCGAGACATTCTAATCAAATAAATAAATAAATAATAACTGAAAATATATATGTCATAAAAATGATATATACGTCAAACTACAGTTTGATATCATACATACCAACTTCTTTTTTCATGTACTATGTCTGGTCTCCCTGACGTTAGCAATCAGTTCTTCAAAGGCATTCCGATCTTCCGCGTTTCTGAAGAGTTGTTCCGCCCGTCGTATTACCGTCCAATCTCGGATGTTCTTAAGCCAGGATATCTATTTTCTGCCGACTCCTCTACGTCCCTCTATCTTTCCTCTCATTATCAGCTGTAGTAGTTTGTACTTAGATCCACGTAATATGTGTCCAAGGTAGCTAATCTTCCTATATTTGAGATTTGTTAACAGCTCACGGTCATATATTGCACTTCTAAGGACTTCTGTGTTAGTTTTTCTAGCTGTACAAGGTATTCTGAGCATTCTTCTATGAGCCCCCAATTTATTCAATGTTTTGACCTTAAGAGTCCTTACTTTTACTCCATATAACAGTACCGGCCAGACAGCATCTAAGCATTCGTTTTCTTAGTTTAAGATTCAAATTGTCGTTGCAGAACAGAGTTCTCTTTAATAAAGTTGGTAGGACCTGTCTCAATTCTGCACTTTATTTCTATGTCTGGATCTACCTCTTCTGTTATATAAGCTCCCAGATATTTAAATTGTCTCACGTGCTCAATCTGTTTGCCGTTCAGTTGTAATTCTGCTTCATTATGAGTTTGTCTGCTGAATACCATAAATTCTTGTTAACATTTATATGTATACTCATTTTCTGGCAGATGCTGTTAGATCTTGTTCAGTAACTCTCCATATTTTCAGATACTAAAATCCTATCGTCTGCATATTTTATGGTGTTGATTGGTGTTCCGTTTACTTTCACTACTATTTCAGTTTCTTCTATGGCTTCCATGAAAATCTGGTCTGCATATAGATTGAAATGTAAGGGTGACAGTACACATCCCTGGCGAACTCCTCTGTTAATGTTCATATCCCTCGAAAGTCCATCTCCTATTCTTATATTGGCTTTTTATTTCCAATATAAATTTTTTATTATTCTGATGTCCTTGGTGGCAGCTCCAGTTCTCTGTAGCATTTCAATGAAATCTTGGTGTCGTACTTTATCGAATGCTTTTTGATTGTTCGCAAAGCAATACGAATACGTCTTTTCTCTGGTCGCGACATTTCTGCAATAGTACGTTTATACCAAACAACACCTTGCGTATTCCGAACCCACTCCTGAAACCAAATTGGCTGTCGTCTAAATCTTGTTCACATTTGTTCCTGATGCGGGAATGGATTATTCGCAGGAATGTTGTCAGCAAGTGACTCATAATACTTATCAGCCTGTAGTCTTTACATTATTTTAGATATTGTTTTTAGGGATGGGTACAAAAGTTGACTTCAGCCAATCATAGGGAAGTATTCCTGTGTCGTATATAGCATTGAAAACTTTATCTATGAGGTCTATATTCTCTTCATCTATCAATTTTAGGACCTCCATTGGAATATTGTCTGGTCCAATTGCTTTTCTATTTTTACCCAACTCTAGGGCATACACTACTTATGATTTAATTATTTCCGGTCCTTCTAACATTGTTGCCATATCTATCTGTCGTCACCGAATAAATCTGCGATGTAGTTTTCCCAAATTCGATGTTTCTCCGCTTCATTTAAAATTATGTTATTTGTTTCGTCTGTTAGCATCGGTAGTGATTGTTTCTTAAATAGTCTGACTACTTCTCTCAATTTCTTATGCATGTTAAAAATGTCGTGTTTAGAGTCTAGGTTCTCCATCTCCTCAATAATCCTTTGATCCTTTTCACTTTCGCCAGTTTCATCTCTCCTTTTATTGAGTTCTGCAGTTGTCTATAGGATGTTGGCTCATTTTTTGCCGAACGTCTCTTTTCCATCAGTTCAAGGATTTCCGTTGTCATCTATCTCGTCTTTTTAATGTTCATAGTTGTGTTCATGTTCTGCAGGTATAGCTTATTGATCGTCTTTTTAAGTCGATTCCATTGCATATCTACATTGTTAGATTGGGATCTCATCAATGCATTCAGTTTGCTGCTTAAATCTAGTTTTGTCTCTCGTTTCGCTATCTTGTAGTCTTGTGGTGTCTATTTTAGGTGTTCGTATTCTCCGTTCAATAGTTTTCAGGTTAACTTCAATATTGGCAACTAGGGGGTTGTGGTCTGACCCTATGTCTGCACCAGGATAAGTTGTGACCTTTTTAATGCAGTTTCTGAAACATTTATTAATCAGAAAGTAATCTATCTTATTTCTAATTGGGGTTGGGCTGTTCGGTTCATCAGCTGTAAAGTCGACGATATGGCAATTTAAAGCAGGGGTTACATATTACATGTTTTGCTCCTGGAAGAATTCGTAGAGTCTGTCTCCGCGATCATGGGACTCGCCTAATCCATACTATCCGACTAGGTCTCCTCTCCTTCCTCGACCAATCTTTGCATTTAAGTCCCCCAGCACAATATTGGCGCTCGATGGAGGACTATCAACATGCCAACTACGACACTGTTTTCCACACAGAAAACTGTGAAACAGAGTGAAATTATATTTCTCGGAAAGTCAATTGCGACTGAGATATTGAATGTGGATGAATTTCAAAGATTTCAATGCATTTCAAAAACATGCATGTTAGAGAAAATCAGATTAGTTGTAGGAATTCTTCCTAAAAGAAGTCGTGAAAACCCTTATTCTTCATAAAGACTTCCTACATTTTCTCAAAGAAGCAATAATATTTTCAACATTATTTGCATGAAAAATTCATATTTTAAAACACATAAACTAGTAACCGTTCGCTGAATCGTATAGAACATATATCTGCGGATATATTTTGCTATTCTACAAATCATAACCTATCAATGATCGAGAATTTTTTTCCCAAATAAATCATAAAGAAGCAGTGAAAAATTGTTCAGTCCACCGAATCTGTCAAGTAATATAAACTGCAGAATTTCCTTCTTCAATGAATCCCTCTGCGAAAAATAAACTATTTGTTTCAATTGTATACTAACCTGTCTTCGAGGAAATGAGAAATCTTTTCAAAGAAACTTTGAATCTACCCTCTGCTCCGATTCATTCTTCACAAAATGATACAAATGACAGCTTTCATTTTGATTCACTATGTTTTAAAATAACATCGGATAGCATCGTGCAATTGACGAAGTTTTGCCGCTTCATATCAGTTGAGAAACGTCACAACAACTAACAAATTCAGTAAATATATCGTGAGTTTTTCACGTAATTTATCTTCACTTGACAATTTTCTTAATTTTTCTCAGGGTTCAGATATTTCTTCTGCAATGAGGGAAAAGTTTTAATTCAATTGCCGTTTCTTACCTAGTTCTCATCAATATTATGAAAACTCCGATGGAATAACCATAAATTATACTGTATTCAATTTTCATCATTTTGAATCCCAAGTGAATACTGAAATTACGCGAAGTTTCTCAAGTAATAATATTTTTAGATGATTTTCGGATATTTTCAAGGAAAAATACTTTGAATTATGATGCAAATATAGAGTTTTTGTTGAGATGATATAATTCTGCCGAATTTACATCTTTCTGAGTTCTGAAATTTTCATTTAGGTCTGGTAAGGTTGGGACAATTATTTCTTCATTTTCTTGACTAAAAAGTGAACAATTGTGGCGAAAATTGTCCAAAATGTAAAATATGGAAAAAGTAGTGACACATTTCTCCATCTGCACTACACGTTGTCGTCCAAGCTCTATGACGAACTTTGGGAGGTAGTTTCCGAAGAAATTCTGAGGCAAACAAAATGGTCCGAATATTCCTAAATTCGGAGATATTCAAATTGTAGAATTTGATCCTCACTGGTCCATCAATCACAATCTCCAACATACGAGGGCGATTGTGTGGTGTTACTATAGATGGAATGAAATACATATCTTGTTGTGCGGAAGGTGACATTCGTAACCATGGTAGAAAAATTATCGAGAATGTTGATAATCATTTTCCGTAGAATGTTGGGAGACGTTGAATTTTTCAATTCAAATTGACAGCATATATATATATATATATATATATATATATATATATATATATATATATATATATATATATATATATATATATATATATATCTACCAGAATATATACAAATTATAGCATCATCAGACAATGACAATCTTTCAGTTGCTCACCCTGTACCCGTCGATTTCTGATTCGAGGGGGAACAACTTTTCCGATTTTTTCATCCGCGTAACTTCAATCCCCTACCGGGGGTGAGCACTACCACCTGATTTCGAATAGAGATGAGGGGTGTTGCGTTACCTCATTTCACAGATCTTATCGAGTACTATCTGACCTTAAATTTCCGCTTCGAAAATTTCATTGTTAACGAAATGGTAGCTGAAATAGTGGAAGACTACTTACTTTTGTGATTAGTTTATTAAGTGCTGAAAATGGGCACCATTCACTTCCATGCAGTAAAACAAGTTTTGCTCAAATCGTTCATGTACATGATTCAACATTTCTGTTTCAATTTTACGGCATTCATTAATGATCCGAATTCGCAAATCATCCAGTGACTCAGGTTGGGTAGCGTAAATTTTTAGATTTCAGGTGACCCCATAGAAAAAAGTCCAGTGGCGCCAGATCAGGTGATCTGGGTGGCCACTCAATATGTTCCCTCCTTCCAATCCAGGTCTGAGGAAAATTTTCATCTGAGAACTGACTGACAGGTTGCACGAAATGAGGTGGTGCTCCATCTTGTTGAAAAATTATCGTTACGTGGTCTTCTTCATTCTCCAATACTTGGACGAGGGCTGTATAAATAGCGTTCTGTAATAGTTCTGAATAAATTTGGCCAGTGATATTACCGGGTATAAAAAGAGGGCCGATGATATGATTTCCGTAAATACCCGCCCAAAACATTTAATTTTTGAGGATGCTGAGTATGCTCTTCTCGAAATGATCTTGGATTTTTATCTGACCAGTACCGACAGTTATGCTCAATAATTAATTCTTAAAATTCCCATGATTGTTGTGCGTGAAACACCAGACACATTGGACAATTTCCTGGTACTAAGGGTCGGATCCATTGCTACGTGACCTAAGATAGCCACTTCCCTCGCTTCGTCTCCTTTATATACCCTCTTATTGTTGCCGACTGAACCAGTAGCTTCTAATTTAGCAACCAGTTGCACAACGTAAGCAGCGGATACATTTTTTTCAGGATGTCGTTCGTTAAACAAAGCCACTGTTAATTGCGCAGAGTCGTTATTTCTAAGAAATAATTTCATTTCCATCCTCTCTTCTACGGAATACACAATTTTAATCCTACTACAAATTTACAATCACTTTGGTACTCTATCAAAACTATCCCAATGTTCTTGATTATCATTCTAGCTATAGTTACAAGTGTCCCCTTCAGTATACTACAGAATAATTTCTCGTATGTGAGGATAAAATTATTGAAGCTCAATATGGCCCGTATTTAAAAAGAGCTTGGCAGACATTATGTATATCAATAATATCAATTACCTTATATACATATAGCCATAATTTCAAAACGGCTGCACCTATGTAGCTAATTCTGTTTTTTTTTTGTGTTTATAACTGTCATTGCGGCAGCAATTCTAAAAAATGGTACGAAGAGGTGAAAATATTCCTGAACTGAAAAGGAGAGGACGACTCAAATTGTGGAAACTTGAAGGATAAACCCTGGATTCTGTACTAAGACAATGCTCAGGCTCATTGCACGTTGCCATCAAGAAGTTTAAAGGTGAAAAAGAGAGCATTACGCGTGCTGAGGAAGCAGATAGTACTTCCAGCCCTGCTTCGAACAATGACAGATTCGAATAGAGCGTTGTAAGGATAGAACAAGGATGTATATTCAAGATGATAATAAATAAATTCAT
Source organism: Cryptolaemus montrouzieri (assembly GCA_013387265.2). Classification (NCBI taxonomy): domain Eukaryota; kingdom Metazoa; phylum Arthropoda; class Insecta; order Coleoptera; family Coccinellidae; genus Cryptolaemus; species Cryptolaemus montrouzieri. Next base: position 69,187,564 of record JABFTP020000001.1, on the reverse strand, counting down.
TAAAATTTATATAAAATATTTTACAGCCACGCAATTCATAGCCATATTTCGAATGAGAGAAAATAAAATCAAGGAGAACTTTCATTTGTTGAGTAGGGATTATTTTAATTTCAAGTCACCAGTTTCCCCTATTTTCAGGCAAATTTTTTGAAAACATCATTCTCTTCAGAATTATTCAAAGCATCAAAAATCGATGAGACATTGACTGCACCAAGTGCTAATTCTATAGAACCATATTCTGCAGCAGGGATCCTTTATTTCATAGTAACCGAATAAAGACTCTCGATGAATCATCAAGACATCCATCTCCGAAATTCATTACACTCGATTATTGTGGAATATAGGTCACCGTTATTTTCTTCATTTTCCACAAAAGTAGCCGACCTGTCTCATCTCAATTCAATATGAATGAAAAATGAACCGTGAAATCCACTCCAGAAACATTTATGCAGCTCTCCGCGCCATTGCCATCGATCTTTAATTGATGTCAGAATTGGACGCATGAAAAACGGAACCCAGTGGCAAAAAAATTACGAATGGCCGAAAGCTGCGGATTCGTGAAAAGGTCTGTTCGAATAAACTGTCCGGTTTTCTTGAAGTATATGATTAATTTTAGCACAAATAATATATTTTCGAATTGATGTGAGCGACGTTGTGGAAATCACACACGGAAATCATCTAAGATATTGAATAGAAAGCATAACATACTTGAAGAAATTGGACAAAAAATACTGAACATATGATTTGAAGAATTGACTTGAGAAGGAAGTTTCGAGAGAACTGTTTTTATGTGAAAAAAATACTTATTGATGACATTTCCAAAAAGCAATCGTGTTCAACGTTTAAGAAGATTTTAAGCTTAAGAGGTTACTGCTGTACTAGAGATTGTCAGCATTTATCAATAATATCTTCGCGTTTTGAAGATGGCAGGTTCGTGAAAACAACTTGTGATAAAAAAACTGCAGATGTAGCAAGTATGTCAATTTCTATAAGAAAACCTGAAAACTATCAGCTCGTTATTTTCTTCTAATATCCTTCATAAAAAATTCATACCGTTAATTATAGTTATTTTCTGAAGAAGATTTTTGTATTATTTCCAATCGTGGTGGGAGAGCCAATTAGCAATTGACCCACAAAAACTTACACATATCAAGGAAGCAAGCTTACTTGAGGCGCATTTTGCACTACGTCAACCACAGCCTCCGAATTTTCTCCCCTGTCAGTCAACATCCAGCTATGCCCTCAGCTAACTGGTTGAGATTAGCAGCACTTCCGAGAATTATCCACTAAAAGGAAGAGGACCATTTACAGATCGTTCCATGACTCCTGAAGGTACGGACGTAGGTCGTGATTTGATTGATTTTAAGCGGTAAGGGGCCGATTGCTATCATTCCTTCCGAGTCCTTGTGGATTATTATGATTCACCATGATGATTGGATAATAGTTTCCTGAATAAGTACATCCTCCAAGTAGTAGTTGAATTTTTTCCAAAATATGATTCACATAAGCAGCACCATGTTTCCTGTGATTTTCATAAATCTAGAATTGAAAGATGTGGTTAGATATAATATATTCTATAACAGAGAAACTTTCAACTTCAAATCAATGAGGAAAACCTGTCATTTTTCAACAACCTTGATAACATTTCCTGAGAAACAGTAAGTATGAGTTAGGAATAGAAGGACTCACAATAATTACCTTTTGTGCAAATTTGAGATCTTATTTTTTTTGGTTCAAACTTGAACATTGTCAAACACGTTGAATCTCAATTACTTTTATATTTGGATAATTGTAGAATAGAAACATACTTCCTCTCGAATAAACTGGAATGAAAATTCAATTTGAAATGACACGGTCTTATTGACATCCAGTTTGAAATGTTTTAAAACAGATATAGCCTTCAGTGGATAGCTTTCAATATTCATATGATACATACTCTAAATGACCTAACGAAAACTTAATCGCGTTCCTTTCAGAAAGACTATTATTTTATCTACAAAAGAGCTCAATACCTATTGATCGCAACTCAAAGGATTTCCCATCATTTTGTAAGATAGTCCCAATTGATTCGTTAGAAAATCCTGGTATTTCCAGAAAATCTTTCAACGCATAGAGGTTAGAATAACCATGAAAGAAAAATGAAATATGTAAATTCTGAGTACATTTCTTGAGCATGCTAAAAAAATATACATTTAAATACATAAAAAACCTCAAATTACATTCACTTACCTTTCAAACATTATTGTAAGTCCCTTAACTTCTTTTTACCATACGTATATAACATTTGAAACACATTATTTAGGTTAGAATAACCACGAAATGTTAAATTTATGAATTTTGAAAGTTTGTCATTTCTTTCCTTAATCAAAATGTTCATAAAAATGGATAAAATGAACATCAAACTACGTTCACTTACCTCTAAAAGTTTATTTCAAGTTTCGTCAAACTTTTCATTCAAATAAAATTCGGAAAACCAATTGAAATAAGGTTAGATTCGATTGGATGTAATGGATATTTCATTCCGTCTCATATTGTCATTGAGAAGAGAGAGAGCACTATATTCTAGATGTTGGTAGTAGCGAAATTATGTTGGTGAAACTAACTATTTCCATCTCACTATTCTCATTCAAAAGAGAGAGATCATTAAATTTTACACGTTGGTAGTAGGAGAGTTGACTGACTCCGCCCCCGTGTTTTCTTGATAATCTAGGTCTCAAAATTTGTCCCAAATTCGAAAATTAAGTCGTGGAGTAACGATTTCTCTTCGCGGATCCGATCTCGAGATTTGTAGGAATTGTTCGACACCCGAATCCATTCTTCCGGAAACCCCGTATAATAAGACGAATGAAAGAAATCCACTTATTTTGACAGCTGGACGTTCGTTAATTTCTGGCCGGAATGAGGAAAATGGAGCGAAATTTTGCAAAAGTCCGTCGACTGCCCTTCGTTGAATCGAATATTCTTCAGTTTGCCCGTGGTTCAACGGAAATGAAACTATGGCGACGCAACATGAGAAGCTCGAGGCTTGCTCTTTGTCCAGGTTTTGAAACGATCGAACGGGATGGAAAAATTTGTATAGATAAAAAAAAAGTCCGACGAAATTATCCCATCCACTCGCGAAAAATCGGAGACGTTTTTTATTTTCGCTTTTCGGGGCTTTCTTTGAGAATTTTCGCTCCATTGAATGTTCCGATCGCCTTCCGAAAGATACAAGTTGTCGATTCCGAGGAAATCTTGCCGTTTCGATATTCTGTTCGCGTTCGGCGACGTTTCGGCGAAATTTTTCGAGAAACCATCAGGGCTCCGTCGTTCAAGATAGGGGCCTCAAATTTAGCACGGACCATCCTCAGACCCTTCCTCTCGCGATTTTTCTCCGCGACGCCTCTTCAACGACCGGTTCAAACTACCGTTATCCCCTCGGATTATTCCCGAAAAAGGCCTTACGACTTTGATAATGAAGATAAACATCCGCTGTCGAACACTGTATTCATTTCTTACATATGTGGATAACATAATCTGTTGTTTCACAAATGAAAAATCAGATTCCTTCAGTACCTTCATAAATTCAATTCACCCTAATATGAACTACACTTTGGAAACGGAAACAGCAAATTCCATTAATTTTTTTAATTAAACTACAACCATAATTTACCATGAATATGATTTTTCTATTTTTCATAAACCATTACGTACCAATATTACCATTCCTAATTCCTCCGCACATCCACATTAACATGAAATATCTGCTTATAACAAAATGATACATTGACTCACCAACATATAAGTGCTAGAATATAATTTCTGGGAAGAGTTCAATATTATAGGAGAATACATTGGTCACTACAGTTTTCACAGATAAAAATCAGAATCTCACTATCCAATTCATCTACGAGAAGAAAACAATACTTTCAATAATAAGTTTGATATTTTACATAATGAAAATAACAGATTGAAACTGATCATATAGGAGGCATTGGAAATCAGCAGACAAAAAAACTCCGGTGGTTCACTTTATGGTCAGTTAGACCTAAATTCGTCACCATTACTGAATCTTTCTGTTCTTGAAATAGACCTGTTCGGATTTTCCTTCTATTCAGTTAAGTACCTGCTTTCACCTATGTGATATATAAGGCGCATCATCCTTTTGAAAGTACTACTTATCAGATGAAGCCATAGTGTGGTGAAACATTCAATAAATTTGTGAATATTGTGGAAATTAGAATATAATTGTTTTATTAAATCGAAAAAAAAACATTTTTCATGTTTCAAAGCTTATGGAAATCCTATACAAACCATTTTTGCGCATCCTATTTCGTACGCTTGACAGAAATTTGACTTCAGAAAAGCGACAACAATGAAATTTCTAGAATTCTGTTAATTAGGTTCCGTACTTAAATTATGAAAGCTGATGCATTCGACTTCTTCCTTAAGAAGAATGTGAATACATTTGAATTTTCGCACATCGCAAGTTTTTTTGACATACGGCAGAAAACAAAATCTGATCGATCAAATCGATGGTCACTTTCGGTTTTAGCGTGTTAACCAAAGTTAACCCGGAAATATGTTCGTTGATGTAGTAAGAAGATGGGTGTCTTCAGTATAAATTAACTTCTAGGTCACATTCACTCGTCATTTAGTTCATCTTAACGTTATACATTTCGGTGACAATTACTAACGAAAGAATCTGCATTTCAGAACTGAGGATCTCTACACCCCACAAAGTAGTATAAAAAGTTTCAAATTAATAAGAAACGAGTGTTATCCATTATTTTCATTCATATTCTCACAATTGTGTCTCGTTACAGTGCTCGTAAAAGTCGTTTGTTTTGGTCTTTCCGCAACATTAATTTTTGTTCTTCCGCTCTAGAAACACGTTAGAATTAAGCCCTCGGGAGATATAATATATCAGAAGCAGAACACTCACGGATTTCAGGATGTTAATTCCTCAGCATTTAAATTTTTCGACATAGTTTCGCAGATCTGACGAATATTGCCGTTTCTCTGAATTTGAGAAGTTTTGGAACAAGAAGATGGTTCACCTCAAGTAAACATTTATATTTCCTTCAAGTTCACAAGATACAATTTAAGTACATCTTGAACGATACACTTTTTTTATCTTATTTATGCGGCTAGACCAGAGGTGCTCAAACTTGAACTGCTGGCGATCTACCTCAATATTTTTAGACTACTTACGATCGACTCTGAGAGGCTGAAAGTATGTGTGATGCAGGGTTGTCGTACATACAAGATACACCCTACATACCTACCTAGATAGGGTGTACCGTAGCATATATAAATATTAACTTTCCGCACAATATACATTAATTTAGTCAAGGTTTGGGTTAGGTTTAGTTAGGTTAAATTTCTCTATAATATCAACGAAAAAACTCATAGTTATTCAAAACTCCGAGTTTATTGGTTGTTACAAAACAAAAGAGTTACATATGGTGTTAAACTTGACCAAGAAGTGAATGTTGAAAGCGTGGCACTGCATGTCCTCAGCATACTTTTCATAAGATGGTACGTAACCACTGAGTGCTAATTGCAAGCATGATGACATGATCGTCAGTTAGTCGATTGCGATATTTTGACTTAATTATCTTCATTTCAGAAAATGCAGTCTCGCACAAGTAAGTTGGCCCAAACATTGCCGTCAGTTGAAGGGCGATTTGCCTGAGATTCGGATATTTATCTCCAGATATAAAACACCAGAAATTTGTATCAGATAATGTAGGTTTGAGATGTATATCTGATATAATCTGCACCAACTTATTTTCAGCAGAACATGAGTTCATATTAAACTGACTTGCGATTTCAGTAGCTAATTCCTCAATGTTCTCACCTGAAAAAGGATAACTCATAAATGATGCTATATTTGCCAATTCACTGCAATCATAAAAACGCATTTCGAATATCCAAAATATTGGATAATTCAGCCTCATAGTATAATAATTCAACTGAGGAATCCTTGCTTTCAAAGACGGAAAATGTTTCAGATCCTTGCTCTTCAGTTGGTATATCATAAGTTGCAATTTACATTTGAATGCGTTTACTGCGCTAATCATCTCAATAATAGTTTTTCCTTTACCTTGAAGCTCCAAGTTAATGGTGTTTAAGTGCATTGTGAGGTCAGTCAAAAATGCCAAATCAGTCAGCTATTTTTCGTTTTTCCACATCTGAGTGTCATCACCCCTTTCGTCTAGAAAAGCAGTTATTTCGGGCAATAATTCTTGAAACCTTTCTTGGAATTTTCCGCGACTCAGCCCCCTGACGTCCGTGTGTTCAGCTGACTTCCTGCCTTCCAACTGCAACTCAAAGAGCCGCCGTTGCAAGCTACGTGCACGGATGGAATTCTCAATTTTTGTTGCAATGCCCATAATTTCCTCCGTTTGAACACAAAACTTGTTGCTGTATAATGCAATGGAATGAAGGATATTCTTCATTAGCTCGACTCAATGCCACAAAACCATTTTTGTTTCCAGTCATTGCTGGTGCTCCAGCGATTTGTATATTGGTAGCTTCAAAAACATCATATACATCTTCGCCACGGATCTTCCCAATTAGAGGAATGATTGTCAGAAATTCATTACATGTAAGCTAAGGAAGAATTTTTTTTCAATGAAATACCATCCGAATGAAAATACACAGCTGGGCAGTGTCTGTCATATCGGTGGATTCGCCGAACTGTAAAAAAGTATGTACATTTCATGATATCTGCCATATCCTGAGTCATGACTTCAATACGCCTTGTGACAGTCGGACGAGATAACTGAAGTTCTCTAATAGCAGACATGATTTCTGTTTCATCTCCAGATGAAGTCTCACCCGCTTCAATAAATGCTTCCTTCACAACCGATCCACCTTCGAATGGTTTTTTTGTGCTTCGTCAATATATGAGTTATTTTAAATGACGCGATCGTAGCAGCTTTCGATTGTTTGGCTGGTCTTGTCAGCATAGTTTGATATAAAATCACGTGCTTTTCGTTTTCTTAATTCACTCTGTGGCGGAAAATCTTTTTCATAGTTTTTGTGAACCGTTTTATGATGCCTCTCTAAGTTACCACGCTTAGGTATTGCAACTGACGCACGATAAATAAGACAAATGCACTTCCTTCACCATACGAAAGAAAAATTCTTCCACCCAATCGTTATTAAAATAAAACGTTTAAGATTTCATCGCGGCACTCATTTTGTACTATTCAATAATAAACTTTGTATCGACGTAGTATTGCCTTCAGGTTACAATTCAGATTGACTCCAATTCCCGCCAGGCGCAACATTTATATCGGCGTGAACGAAAGTCTCGAATGTTTCCGTCAAACGCGCCGCCCGAAATTTCTAGAAAAGCGGCAAGAATAAAAACGCGGCTTTTCTTTGACAAGTACAGCGCGTTCCTTTGATAAAGCCGCTTTTTACCGCTAGCAGAGTGTTATTTTATTACGTAATAAATTGTTGTAGCTTAGTTACCTACTTATTAAAAATTTTTTCTACTTGAGATCTACTCAAAAAGCATCGACCGTTTGAGCACCCCTGGGCTATACCCTTCTGAATCTAAATTCATCTTAATAGCAGTTTTTTCATCTTTTCAGCGCTGATCCTCAATACCAGTCTTCCGTTATAAACACGAACGTTATAGTATCAAGTAGTGGGGAAGTTGTTTGGTTAAGTCATGGTATATACAGATCATCGTGTGACATCAATGTGGAATATTTTCCATTCGACGTGCAGAGCTGTCAGATGAAATGGGCTAGTTGGACTTACGATGGCTATCAAGTGAGTATTTCATTTCAGTGTTAACCAATGTCGATATTACTCGAACCTCCTAAAAATCCAGAGGAGGTAGGAGAAATTTCGTTGTACTAGGAATTTGAAAATCAAGTGAAAAGCTACAAATACGAAAAAAACCACAAGGCAAAATTTTTTTGAGTATTTTGATTCGATTTGAGTGGTTCATTCTCTTCGATCATATCTTTGCAGACGCTTGTGGTTCACCATTATACATTGATTATTATTCTGCTTTGAAAAAATTCGATTATATGCATATGGCGTTCAGCTGATGTGTCCTATAAAAAAACATACTCAACAGTTTCGATTTTAACTTCGCCAGCTGTAATGATAGGATAGAATTTGGATTGGGTACGTATTTATGAAAGGTTTTCGAAAATTATAAACCAAGATTCTTCATCCAGAATGAGTTAATTTTGATGCTTTTATTTGTAATTCTATGATATAAATTGGTATATCATGATGTGACTTCCACCAGGAAGACTGAGGTAACCAATTGATCTGTCGCGTCCTATTGGTGTAACCTCGATTATCCCGCTTGTCCAAATTCCATGCCGTTCTTAAAGTATAGAAATTTAATCAAGGTCTTTTCTTGTAGTTTGATTGGCATTGAATATTGCAATGCTTCTGTGGTCATTGAGCAGATACATCAGGGTTTCATTGCATATAGTTGTATATAGGCTCAGGCTGATTTTCTGATCTTGCGCTTGCTACCATAATATATTCCTGACCCTATAACTTCAAGAGTATTAGAGACATCTGTGAACATACTTAGATTGGCCTACAAGGTTTACTAGCCTACTGAATCCAATCCTCCTTTCTGGAAATGTTCAGTTGGAAGTGCTGATCCCACTTTTAATTTTATGCTAAATATCTGAGGAGTATCTTGGAGCGGTATGTATATTTCGACAAGGGGTCCTGAGCATTTAATAGTTGTAGCGCTCGACAACATTATTGCTGTTTTATGTATTTTGTAAGTAGTCTATGAATTACGAAAGATGACTTCGCTCAAGAACTCGATGTGGTGTCTCATGAATAGTTAATTGTTTCAATCCATCCAACTTTCTTTCTCAGGTTATTTGTACTAAAAACAATATATCCGGCGTTCCAAGCTATATTTGTTGATCGACTTCAATGAACCAAAAACCGATTTGCTTCTTGATGGATATTGTAATAGTCTAAATCATTTTTATTGGTGTTCCATTTCAGGAAATACCAGACTTGAGCTTTTAGAATAGTAACTCCGTATTCGAATATTTTTGCTATTAATCATTCAATCTTGAGTATCTTCTGTAGACTCCAATTGCTGTATTTTCGTGAGAAGAAAATTATAGAAAAATTTCAGTAGAAAACTCACATTTCTGATTAATCGATGTAATTAGTAGAATGGGCGACTGTTTGAGTTTGTGATGAAATTTTTCCTCTTCTAGAAAGTGTTTTTGTAATTAATACAGTTGTAAAACTAACATTATTTCATATCTTGAGTAAAAAAGACCCAAAATGTAACAGAAGATTCTAATGAATCATGAAATAAGCTCTAAGGCGGATATCATCGAAAATCATAGAGCAATCTTCATAAAATTAAAATGGATGTCATTTGCAGCTATTAACTCGAGTAATTATGACAGTTTGGGTAGCTACCCACTAATATACATTGTTATTGTTTCGTTGCTAGTCTTTTTCACGGAGAATGAATAACTATGGAAGACGAATGCAGCATGGTGAATATTTATTTTCAATCTAACAGAAATAGTGAAATAGTATCAAATACCGGCAGTTTTTCGGAAAATTAAATCAATTACCCGAGGAACATAGAAATAAATTGAGAACTAATAATTTAATTGAGGAGGTCGTTAGTTGATGAAAATCGATATACATATTTCAATGAAATAAAACTGTGGTATTTAGATTTTCACTGTATTAACAAAACTATGAGAACTGAAGCTTCATCAGATGTTTGAAGAACGAAATATTTCCGAAATATATAACACTGAAGACACATAATATCAGCCCCGCAGCCCGAAATGGAGTACTGCAAGGCAAGGAGAAATGGTTGAAGTTAGACATAGTTTGAATACAGCCAACGAGACAACTACATCTTTTAAAAGGTAATCCATTCTTAGTTGCTTCATAGATTGCATTCAGTAGAATTTGACATTTTAGATTCCGTAACAAGATTCAAAGTTCATTCCTTAATTCACAAAAACTATAAAATTCAGTTGCGAAAATTAAATAAATTATTGAGTAATAAACCTGAAGCTACAAAAATCAAGTCCAAATTTTCCGATCACCAATTTTATGATAGGTTCAGTAATCTTTCAGATGCTAATTTTTCCGAAGATGAAGTTTCACTTCTAGAAAAGGGTTTTAAACACAATTTAGGGTCAAATAACGCTCGTCTCCATTTCGATCTGCTAGGAATTGAAACCGAAATAGCCCTAAATTATTCATCGCAAGCCAAACACCTAAATCACTCTTCAGCGTTACTACTTCAAAAAGAGTTCGATGATTTTCAACCTAAGAAATTTGAAACTATAACATTAAAGTCCATTAAATCTAAGTCCGCATCTGAAGATATCATATTCACCAAAGCAGATAAAGGTCATACAGTCATAGCCTTACATAAAACAGATTATTTATTGAAAGCCCAAAATTTTATTTAATCAGGTTGTTATGAAAAAATTGATAAAGATCCAACTAATAAACTTCAATCCATAGTAAAAAACGCTTTAGAGTTTGCCAAGTCTATGATACCTACCAACCAAAAATATAAACTTTTTATTTACAACTCGCAATCACCAAAACTTTACTCCCTCGTCAAACTCCATAAAACAGGGCATCCCGTTAGACCAGTTGTTTCATATTTTCAAGCTCCAGCTGCAAAACTTTCAAGCTTTCTCATAGATATCATTCAACAGTACGCTAATTTTGAACCTAAATTCTCTATAAAAAACTCTTCAATCCTAATAAATAAAATTCAGCACACGATACTACCACTGAACGCTAAACTTATGTCATGGGATGTAGTAAATCTCTTCCCTAGTGTTCCACCTAGTGATACAGTGAAACTCATCAACAACGCCCTTCAATTTAATAAAATCAATCCGGTAATTCAAACAGAAATCTCACACCTTTCAGAAATTTGTTTAGAACAAAATTATTTTAACTTCGATGATGTATTATATAATAGTAAAAAGGTATAATCATGGGTAATCCTCTGAGCCCTCTATTCGCTGAAATTATCATGGATAATATTGAAAAAAACTATCCAAGAACATTCGTTATTCAAACACTTTATTTATTGGTTTAGATATGTCGACGATATCTTTTGTTGTTTCACTGGCACAAACAGACAATTAGAGTCATTCAAAACATTCATTAACAAAATTCACGATTATATTAAATTCACGTTAGAAATAGAAACAGAAAACGCCACTAACTTTCTGGATTTAACTATAACTGAAATTAACGGCAAACATAATTTTTCTATTTTTCATAAGCCATTGCATACAGATATTACTATTCACAGCTCATCTACTCATCCTTATCCACATAAATTAGCAGCTTACAATAGTATGGTACATAGACTCATTAATATCCCAATGTCACAAAATAGTTTTATAAAAAGCTTAATTTAATTGAACAAATAGCAGTCAATAACGGATAAAGTATGATTGAGAACATGATTTCACGCAAAAAATTCAAAAAGCAATCCAGGAAGTATTTCCAAGTATAAAAGTTCTAACACAAAATACAACAGTATACCTCATATTGGTAATCCTAGTCTAAAATTAAAATCATTCCTCTCGCATTATAATTTCAATATAGCATTCCGAACTGATAATTTTTAGGCCGACATATCAAAAACTGCAAATCTAAAATTGATGAGGGTAATAAATCTGGTGTTTATAAACTTCTTGCGGGGATTGTGATAAAATTTATATTGGTAGAACTTTCAGAAATTTAGTTAGATTATCCGAGCACAAACGTAGTTTTAATTATCATAAATCAGATTCCCATTATTCTATTCACTTACCTGAAGAAAACCATAAGTTTAATGATACTTTCAGAATTTTACATCATGAAAATAATAGACAAAAACTCAATCTATTGGGAATTTTAGGGATCAACAAAGAAAAGAATTCAGGTAGGTTAGATTGACTTAATAGTCAATTAGATCTAAATCCTTCTCCTTTACTCAATCTGGTTATAGTTTCGTTAAAATAGTGAAAATCTAAAACCATAGTTTTATTTCATTGAAAATATAATTAAATGTAGGTACCTTTCAAAATATTGCCAACCGAAAAACCATGGACGTATTCCTTCAATTATGATGAAAAATATCAGAGTTTCAGCTTGTGAAATAATATTTGAAGTAATCTGTTTCAGGGCAATTTGTAGATTTCAAAACGTCAAGATTTAAAATCAATAACAATCAAGTCCAATCATTTTGGAATATTCCGTATTCATTTCAAGTGAAACTAAAAGGCGACGAAAAAAGAATCGACATGCTTCATTCAGCGAGGTATTTCTGGTAATTTGAAGCCTGACAAGTAACTGATGTAATTGAGAATAGCCTACTAGAAAGGAGGAAAACCAGAAGTCAGATTCAATCCACTTCAAAAGTAATTCATTTCGCACTTCTTCACTCGGAATTCAGACTAGAATTACTTTGATGAAGATTTTGAGATGGGTCTCGTATTGAGAGATCGAAATGCATCATTTGAAAGATTTCCGGTCATATAATCTGCAAATTTCATCGAAAAATCGTATTTTTGGGCTAAAATCGCGAATCACTTGGAAACAATGTATTTTAGGTAAAGGAAAACCTATAACAGATCAATGCCTATTAATATTACGAGTTGAATGGTGTGTGCAAAAATAGGTAAACTAATTTGAAAAAACGGACTTCTGTACCATCATATAATATTTTTTAATTTCGTACTGCGTGATCAGTGTTGTTACTACAAACCCAACATTCTTTGATTTTTATTTTATTTTAAATTCAACAAATGATTCTTCAAAAAAACTAGTTAAATTATTTCTCTGTAAATAGACATAGACTCACTACAGGAAAATCGCAATATACACTTTATGCTTCCTACAAATCCTAGCATCATGCTTTCATTGAATTTGGAATGAACTTTACGCCAGCTGCCTCGGTGAAATCCTTTCTTTGTGGGGTTTTGTTCTCTCTACAACATTTATACATAACAAAAGCGTTGTCTGTAATCTCAATGACACATAATAAACAGCCATGGGCTACCGCCAAGGTCTTTTTCGTCCATTTTTCATCGAGGATGTCTACTGCCAACGCCGTGATATTTTGGAAATTTATGATTTCCGGTTTAACAGTCTGAGGGTGTATAAAGTGGTCATGATGTATTGAAGTTATCTGTATGAAGGATCCATTTATTTTCTGGAATAGATACAAATACCGTTACCTCTATTTGTTTATGAAATATTTTGAAAGAGTATACGTTCAAGATTTTCTTTTTCGACCTCAGCAACACTTGTTTTGCAAGAAAAATTCAGTTCAGTCTATTTTCAATTTTCAAATAGTTATAAAAGTGTTTTCATAAAGCACTTAATTGACTGAGATCAGAAAGGAGTCACCATATAAAATTTTCGACCGTTATCTATCAAAATCATTAATTTAATCAAATATGTTGTAGTTTAATTCGTAAATACAACTTCCTTATGACATTGCTCTATAGTTTTCAATGTTATCTCGCCACAGAGCTCACTTTACGATTCATTTACGTTTTTAGTCTTTTTTTTGATTTGTCACAAACTCAAACAGTCGCCCATTCTACAAACTGCATCGATGAACTGGAAACGTGAGTTTTCTTCTGAAAATTTTCAATAATTTATATTTTATCGGAAAGGACATCATTTCAAACAATACTATTTTCTCAGGAGGTATTCGAAAATGAATAAGTAATCGAAAAAAAACAAAATAGGGTAAGTCCGGAGGAGATACCCCACAATTGCGAAAATAGAAATTTCTAGCTCAATAGAGTTCTTTTAGTGAAACAATTGAACCAGTAAAGAGAGTAAGCTTTTCTCATGCAATGAGGTATTATAAAACTATTAAAAAAGGCTTAAATCGACGAAAAATGTCACTTTCATGAAAATGTAAATTGCCATCTATAGATAGATGGCACAAATAAAGAATAATTTTTAGGAATAACTATTAACGCAAAATTATACTTAATCTGAAAATTAAATCTCCCTGCTATACTTTCCACATGAATCACGCATATTTTTAAACTTTGTGTAATTTTCATGCATCCACCTGTTACAACGAAAGCACTTAATCCAATCATCTGTCCGTTTGGTACTGTTGTAGTCTTCAAAGTACCCTTCATATTCATTTTCATCAATCTCATCGACGACTTCATCACTGTCTTCATAGAATACTTTGCCCTCCTCTTCATCCAACTCGGGCTTAGTTTTCTTTATTTTCCTTGTACATTTTCATTCAGATCCCACTTTTGAGGTGGATTTCCGAAGATTTTTCTCTTTCAATGAATATGCCTTTTCCGTATTTTTGGGTGATATTAAGATTGTTGCAATACTTCTGCCTCTTTTCTTCAGCCAGGGATCAGGAAGATGTTCCGACATTAGCTTAGTGACGTTAGAGAGTTTTTGAGGATCTGGTGGTTGAGGTACTGTGCCAATGAAAGATTTACCTGCATCAGAAACCAAATAGTTGCAGCTTGAGACCACGCATCAGCCAAGAGCTTTCCAAATTTTAGTCTCGTTATTTTTCTACTTGGACTCATCTTCATATAAAGATGGCAAGCTTTATTAAAAGCAGATTTTAGAGATTCAAACACTCCTCAATCTAAGGGCTGAATATAATGTGTTGTGTGGGAGGTACACATAATAAAATTACGTCAATACTTTCGACTAGTTCCAATACCTCTGCGCTACAGTGTGACGTATATCCATCATTTATTAAGAGTGCTTTCTCCAAGCCCTTTCGAGGTAGAAAATGCTCTCTCAGCTACGAATTAAAAAACTCAGCATTCACATGGGCTAATTTTTGATTCATGTAAACTATCGAATCGTTGGGCATACCATCTTGGAACTCATCTTTCCGGTACTTGCCTTTGGACACGCAAGCTGAAGGTAAAGAGGTCCCTTCTGCATTTCAGCAAGCGATAACCGCGATCGTTTCTCCTTTTTCGCCTGATGTAATTGCAGACAAATCCTTTGATCCTTTTTCGGCTTTGACGTAACCTACCTTGTTGTTTAATTACAGGCCTGTCTCATTCATATTGTAAATGGATCATGGATTATCAAACAAGCCGTTTTCTCCCTAGACAAACCTTCAGCTCAGCCTTTCTTACAGCTAGATCTGGATGACGTGACATGAATACATTGAACCAGTCGTATCCAGCCTTACCGTTCTCCAGATTGAATGAATGCTTTAGTTTCAAGTAAATCAAATGCCAAAGATCGAATGTCATCGCGAAATCGAGCTAATCCTCTTTTCTGCATTGGGTTCTTCAAAAATTCCAGTTGATCCCATAGCTTTTTTGGATGGGTCATTATTGTGCAGGCGGCGCCGCAGTGTTCTTGATGGTACATAGAATACTCTTGCTGCCAAATTTACACCCATTTCATTTCCGTCTGTTACCACAGCACGCGTAAGGGTAACTTCCGACTTGATAAGCATCTATAAAAATCAAACCATGAATATATTCGCAATATTATAAAGGTACATTTTTGAACATAACTAGTTTCTGGCGGCAGCACAAAGCGCGGATTTTTGCGATTTACTCACCATAAAATTCGCTAGAATTGAAATTTCGAAATTCTATTTGACTTAAATAAGCGCTAATAATTGTTCTTTCGATCGAAAAAAAATCAGAACTATATCTTCAATAGTTTCCGAGATATTGGAACCAGAACTCGAAAATATGCAATTTCACAGGAATACAGTTTTTCTGGCGCAGAGGCGCCAAAGGGCAGTTGAATTGAACATTGTTTCTACAATTTTTTCCACACTTTCCGTACTCAAGGATGTTAGAATATTTGATAAAGGCACCATTAAATTATTGCAGAAATATCTCAGTGGAGGTTTCAATAAAAATGAAGTTATGCTGTCACTTTCAGTTCGTTTCAGATTCACTATTTTCGCCGGTGTTTGGTTTTTATTACTTCGCGCTTTCTTGTGTACTGGTATACGTGATTTCCGTGATACTTACTTAATGACATGGGCCATCCGAGACCATTGTTCAAAAAATTGAAGCGAAAACTTCCGGTGCATTGAATCAAGTTGACCTCACCAACTTCCAGAGCTTTCACGAGTCCCGATTCCCTAACAACTCCTTGTTGTCCTTCTTCGTGTACTGATTCCCAACATACAGCCAGTCCTTCAGCTCCCAAGGTTTCTGTGTCTACAAATCGATCATCCATTTACAGGAAGGTAACAAAAACCGAAGAAGATTATGAAATATTTGACAGTACTGATATGCATGACATTGTAAATATTGCAGATTTCTGTAAAATTTTTCTCAGCATGATTGTGTGCGTTTGTCCTGAATGTGGTGTTGTAAATATTACAACTACGCTTGGTAAACGTAGTGGATGGACTGTTCGAGTCGTAATCGCATGTATTGATTGTGGTTACATTTCCAAATTCACGAATAGTTCGAAAGTATCCGTGCCTTCTCGTACAGAAGGAACCAAGAAGTATACAACATCAATTCACGCTTAGTTTACGGTATGCCGAGCATAAGTTAAGGCATGAGCGCTGCTGAAGAATTTAGTGCTGTTATGAACATGCCTCGACCTCCAAAATTCAACAAATATGAAGCTATTGTCAACGCAGCATCAGAAATAGTGTGCCAGGAAAGTATGGATACTGACGAGGAGGAAGCTGTGGCTCAGAACTGTGGATACCGTGATATAGTAGCTGCTTTTGACGGATCATTGCAAAAGCGAGGTCGTACATCGCTCAACGGGGTGATAAGTGCTAGCAGTCCCTACAAAAGCAAAATCCTAAATGTTGAAATTCTTTAGAAGTACTGCAGATGCCCCCAATGGATGAGCAACTTTCACCGCGACAACCGCTATGCTAATTATAGTGGCAGTAGTGGAGGTATGGAAGCAGAGGCCATCAGAGCCATTTACGAACGCTCAAAATCTCGTAATGTACAGTACGTGTACTATTTTGACGACGGGGACTCAAGTGATTACAAATCAATTGCAGATTTACAGCCGTACGGCCTTTCTAAAAAGTGAAAAAATTGGAATGTATTGGGCATAGGCAAAAAAGAATGGGGACTCGGCTGCTCACACTAAAAAGGCTTCAAACTAACAAGAAACTCTCTGATAATCAGCCTCTAGGTGGTCGAGGCAGCCTAATAGATGTCGCAATAGACAAGATACAGACATTTTATGGTTTAGCTATTAAACGAGATGTATGGGCATCATATTTTCATCTTTCCTCCTCAAATTCCAAACTTTCTCATGGCCTCTATCCTGATGGTAAGGATTCATGGTGTAAATATAAGAAAGCCATTGCTAATGGGGAATCTTACGACCACAACGCCCATTTCCACTTGCCTGGTACAGTTTGTGACTTGCTGAAGCCCATATTTTGTGACCTGAGTAGCCCTGAGCCTCTCCGCAAATGCCTACACGGGGGAACCCAAAACTGCAACGATAGTTTCAATAATGTTCTTTGGGCCAAGAAACCAAAGAGAACATTTGTTGCCACCAATACCAAAAAGCTTGGTGTATTCATATCTTTCAACGAAGAAAATCTGGGAAAATGCAAGATTTTTTCTGAATTGGGAATCACACCAGGTCATTTTTGTGTGCAGTTTTGTAAAGAAAAGGACATTAGAAGAATGAAAAAAGTTCGAAATGCAGCTTTGTAAATGTCGAAAGAAGCAAGGCAGTAGAGTTCACGAGGAGTAAGAAAGGGAGAATCCATTTTACACGCCGGGAGCCCACTGACGCTCCCTTCAAAAATTCATTTGAGTGACTTCTGGTTCGAGTTTTTCAACTTTTTTCTTTAAATGTCCGTAGGACTATGCAGAATAATTGAAAATAAAAAAATGAAAAACGAATTTTTGGTCATTTTTTGCGGACGCACCCCTTAAACATTGCTGAGCTACAGCAGCTTGCCATCTCTCCCAGTGGGACATCTCCCCCGAACTTACCATATGAGATCACCATATAAAAAGTGAGGGTCAATTTCTTGTATTTCCGGAACGACAGATCAATGAAAATGATTCAGGCTGTTTTGTTCAATCATCACAAACTGAAACAGTCGCCCAACGGTATTTAATTTATCAATTTATAATAAAACAATATTCAAAAATTATCTAACTTAATATACAACCACGAACTTGTGAAATCGGGGGATACGATAGACGATGAAGAGTAACCAGACTACAGACTAGAGAAAAGTTTTTAAGAATCTTTTAGATGAGAAGCATTATCTTCGGCTTGTTTTTGCGTGCATGAGCGGTTCCATTAGCTGAAAAAACCACGGCAACGTCGGTCTTTCTGAATGAGTATTACGAATATTAATCCTTCCAAGAACTCTGGAAAAAGGTGATTTATATTATCACGAAATGTATTTAATCCTTCTGAAAACTAGGGAATTTCATCATTATCTCGAACATCGATGTAAACTCGAAGGTTTTTCGGAAAAAAAATTATAAATGGGATCACTTTCTGAAAACGACTTCTAGTATATCATAAATATAATGGACATCATAACATAAACATCTCTAATCTGTTTTGAAGCAAATATGGCTATTTCCAGAAAAATTGGCCGAAAAACAGATCGATTTAATGAAGAAGTTTTGTCGGCGATGGGTGTGAAGTGTACTACCAAATCCAAAAAATTTACCCTACAATCGATTATATCCTTCAATAAAACATATTAACAATGACTTCCTGAAATGAATATATCTGCTGATTTCCATATAAATAGCTTCTGTGATATATCGTATAAAATGTAATTACTTATAATAAGTCTAGGTGATAATTTCAAAACAATTACAACAGTTCACAGACCACAATAAACTCGCGGCTCAACTCGGTTGCTAATAGCGTATATGGTAACCATGCTGCATTATTTTTGAGCCGTTTCTATTACATTTGCAAGAGAAAAAAACCTTTTGGCAACGCCTACAGACAAAGGTAGATTTCGTTTTCCAGTCTAGGGAATCAGCTCATTGAAACTATATACTCCGACTTTTGTGGTCTAGAAAGGAGGAAAAAACATCTTAAACAAAGGTCATAATGATATTCCTCAGGAAAATATGAAATCCGCATAAGTTTATCTTGGTTACTGCTGGAGATATGGCGATTTGAAAAATTTCAACCCTCCGTCCATCTGCGGAAGTTAAGGGTTGTATCAAAAATTTCAGAACAAAAGTTTTTGACAATGGCATGCGAAAGAATAATATGAAAACCACATAGGTTAAACTTGGTTATTACCGCAGTTTAGAAAATATCTACCTCTTTTCATTCTGTTATATTAATGGTCGAATCAAAAAACTTGTATAAAAGTCTTTGATAATAATATCCCTGGGGATAATATGGAAACTCATAGAGGTATCTTGGTAATTACCAGATGTATGGCGATTTGAATTTTTCAATCCATCTTCCCCGATTTGGGAGGTAAGGTTCATATCAAAAAAATTTTCACACAAGAGTATTTCATCATAATATGCAGAAGAATAATTAGTTAACCATATGAGCTTATCTTGATTATTACCTGAGATGTGATGATTTGAAAATTGTCAACCCCTCCTATTTCTACCCCTTTGGGCCGATTACAATCGAAATGCAGTTACAGTTAAGCCATCATGTGAAACGTCATGCCAATAACTTAGATGCTCACAACCCCATCTATCTTGAACAGTTTTCTAAAAAAACGAAGCAACAGTACCGCAAAGAGATGTGGATGACGTCATTTAAACGTTGTCTATGCAAACTAGTGTTGGTTACCTAGAGAACACGCTTATTTACCTCGCGTATTCGTCGCTCTCTGTTGCTCCACTTCCGTGGTGTTGAGATTATCCTTATATCCACTAAAGAATTTATTTCTGTCAGTTATTTTCGAACAACGAAATGTTTTCGGACCTCTATCTTCGCTGAAGCCAACAACAAAAATTTTTTAAATGAATAGTCCAAAAGGTTTCACTTTCTGTTAGTAACAGTATAACATACAATGATATCCAGATACTGAAACCAATATAAAAATTTTTCAGTTAAAATTTATTGAAAGATAAAACTTTCACAAGATGGCGCAACCAAAATCAATCTAATAGTAAATAAGTCACTAGCTGCCCAGTTATAATCACTCGCTGAACTTCATAAGCTATGACACACTTTTAGGCATGTTTTTCTTATATTTTAGCTACTGCGTTAAGATATCTCATTTATTAATTGATTTGATAAAACGATATTGTCGATTTGAATCTAAATAGTCTATCGAAGATTCCTATGTGCTAATAAATGAAATATGAAATATACATTTCCTCATACCACCAACTTAGCTATTTTGATGTACATAACTTATTCCTAGTATTCCCCTAAAGACTCAATGGTTATTATTGAAGAAAGTATGGAATTCAATATTATGAACCCTTCAACAGTTTTTGTATTGGTTTTGGTATGTGGATGATGTCATTGAATGTTTTACTTGTACTGACCATCAGCTAAATATTTTCTGAATTGTTATAAATTCAATTCATTCAAAAATGAATGCACTGTCAAACTTCAACAAAATGTTTCAATTCACATTTCAGATTTAATTATTACCAGTTTAAATAACCGACATGATTTCTCCATCTCTCATAAACAGTCTCATACTGACCTCGTAATTAATAATACGAAAAACTTTGTATAATTGAACAACTAGCCCTTAACAGTGGTTAGACAAAAACCGAAAACACAAAGTAACAGAATTGGTGTACCCAAAATGTAAAGATCAATAGAGATATACCATAGTAGCCCCACATACGTTGGGAAAGTTAGCCATAATTTAAAACATTCATTGGAATAGTTCCAATTACACATTTCATTCGGGGACAAAATGATAATCTATCGAATCACATCAAAAATAAAAAAGTTAAATGGATAAAGGAAATAAATCTGTTGCATACAAACATAGCTGTGGTAGTTGTAATAATATTTATATAGGTAGAACTAAAAATTTCAATATCAGAGTCAACGAGCATTACCGTACTTTCATCAAGAAATGAATTGATTCTAATTACGCGAACCATTTAATTGGAAAAATTATAATTTCAACAAATCCCTGAAACCCTTTTTTTATGTCCAACTCTTGGGAGCAGGCGATGCCTGTCATGCCACAGCTATGGCCGCCCAGATGATTTGATGTGTGAAGAGGGACCAAATTGAAAGATATAAAAAATATGTTCGACGGGATTTTTTCTGGGGCCAAGCCTTTCAGTTGTTCAGAGCATTTACCATAGAAGTATCTGCAAAAGAGAGAAAGCAACCTGCCACCTTTGAGCGAGATGTTGGAGATCCCGCGTGCTCTTCGGGTGGTCAATGAGGCGCACTGCTCTTTTCTGCACACTATACAAAAAATATAATGAATGGGAACAGTATTCCAGACTAAGTCGCTTCTGTGCATTGTATAAAAGCATCAGCTGTGATGGCGTTAATACAACTTAGCCATGAAAAGAAAACTGAGTTTAGTAGAAGCAGATTTGGTAATGGCTGACACATCTCATGCCAGGAAACTCCGGTGTTGACTGTGATACCGATTGGATACATGTTTGTTTCTGAGGAAATTCACTTCCATGAATGGAAGTAGCAGTGATTTTTCCGGAGAACGTTGTTGATTGCGCTTGTTCACTCAACAGGCCCCACTCTTATAGCTTCTCCAAGTCAGAATTCAGTGACATGCTCTGTTGGTACTTTTGTCGGTGTGTCTCCTCAGTAGTTATAGGACGCTGACTATAAAATGAGGACACCAGGGTACAGTCGTCCGCACTTCCAACTATTCTGTTTTCGGTGGAGTGGAGCAGATCATTAATCTTCATCAGTAGAAGAATATGGAGCCCTGGGGTACTCCCGCATTAACCTGGAAAGATTCACCCCTTACTCCTTCAACCACTACCTGAATCGATCAACTGAGAAGAAACCTACTAATCCAACCACGAAAATTTCAATAATTCCATAAGTGATTAGTTCACTCTGCAAGACTGGGTGCCAAACCCTGCCGAACGCCTTTGAGATATCAAGAACAATGGAGCTTGATTCTCCATGCTTTTCAATTGTTGATGTTCTCGAATGCGTAACGTTTACAAGGAGGTATACAATTGATCGTTGTCTATGGAAGCCGTATTGTTGATCGCTGATGATACCCTGCAACTCTACATCATCGGCAATAATGCTGTTAGACGAGAATATTGGAATAGGCATTTCTTCCTTTTCTTTGGAATCCGTTATACTCTCACAACTTTCCAACACTTCAGAAAAGACTGGCTTTCTTACGAAATGTTGAATAAACAGGAAGATTTTTGACAATAATTCCCTTTCACTTAATTTATTTCCGGCTGAGTGATTCAGATATTTGTGTGAATTTTCCAACGGTAGTTCACTTTCAATCCAATGTAGATCAAATATAAATTGTTGCACCTTAGTTTAATCTAAACGTGTTAAAATATATACGTGAATAAGTGTAAATCAAATTTTCTTCCTTTTATCATTTGAAATGGATTTGCACCAAATAATAGCCACCTGTGTTCAATTTCTTAAAAATATTTGAATTTGGGAGGCTTGTATTTTGTAAAATCACCAGAAAAATTCAACAAAGAATTAAATTTAATTAAACTAATAGCTAAAAATAATGGTTACAATCCCAAAATATTAAATAATATTTTGAATAAAAACAAAGTAGAATCGCATTGAATGAAGTTTACCCTGTCGATAAATTGAAACAAAAATTCAACACCTTAACCTACGTTGGCATTACAAGTGAGAAACTGAAATCATTCTTGAGTAGCAATAATTTCAACATAGCTTTCCAAACTGATAATAGCTTAGGCAAATATATGGAAAAAAATAAAACCAAATCAGATAAAAATAATAAATCAGGTGTTTATAGATTGAATTGCAATGACATTGGTAGAACACATAGAAAATGCAATATTAGAATATGGAAAAATGAACGCAGTTTTTCAAATAAAAAATCAGATTCAAACTACGCGAATCATCTGTTAGAAAATAGTCACTCTCTCGACCCACACAGTTTGAAATTTTGCATATAGATAATTAATATTGGAAGGTATATCTTTGGGAAACTTTAGAAATCAACGAACACAAACACTCAGGTAAACTCATCAACGAACGAGTCGATTTAAGCCCTTCGCCTCTATTGAATCGCTTCATGGAGCAATCTATTCCTTAATTTTATTGGATATACCTGTCATCAGTAACCATTTAAGAAGGAGGGACCCAATAAGCTTTCAATTACTTAAGAACATTTGTATTTATATTCTCATTCTTATCTATATATAGTTGTCATAATTTCTGTACATTCATTCGTCTGAGGAAGATACGGTGTAGCAAATCGCCTACGAATCACAATTATTAAGTAAAATTCCTAAAAACACATTACTTGTTTTTATTGTTAAAAATATCCTCAATTGTCTATCACTTTGGAGATTATTCAGATGAAAACAGGATACTTCAGTTTCGGAAGGGTTAGGCACAGGCGATTATCCTTGAAGAATTTTTTGTCGGGTCTGATCTTTGATATTTCGTCCCTTTAATATTTCTAAAAAAAATAAAATTGAATAGGATGATAGCTCTTCATATTTCCTGAATTTTTACATGGTTCCAAAATTGCAATAACCTTCACTTTTCAGAAATTTCCAGGAATAACATTCAAAGCAAGCAAATAATTATGGAAGACAATAGCCATCGTAAGTCATGTTTACCACATTGAAGTATTCTGGGAACGTAACACCAAAACTAGCAGTACTCTTACCGATTTTGATGCAACTTTTAGCTCTTCCAATAGGAATGATTCAGATGAATTCATATCTGGAACCCTAGATTTTCGTTTTCATGAAAAATTCGTTTAGTACGCTGATATCATTCTCACTCCTCTGAAGACCCTTGGAAATACTCAAAGTTATAGATAATATTGAATAAGGATTAATAATGAATGGGCTTTCTGGAACAGGATTTGCGTCACCCGATTTTGTTGACAGATCGCAAGAACTGATTAATACCTTTTTTCTTCCAATTTATCAATAATTTCTGCTATTACTTATGTTTTCGAGAATCATTTTTAAGATATTTTCCAGGACATTGAGAATTCAATGAGCGATAACAGATATTCTCAAAAGCTTCACTAAAAATAGACACTGATTTGAAGTTGCGAACTATCCTACATGAAATGTTTAATTGATGGTATTTCAGCCTGCAATACTTACAAGGAATTTCATTTACTAAGCAGTGGACCGAACAACTTTATTGCGGTTTTTATTCATTGTTACAACAAACCTCTTTATATTTTCCATAAATCTAATCTACTTTATAATGATGAAAGCGTTTTCTTATCCAAGGCGTTTGACACCTTTAATACTGATCCTATTCGTCAAAATACACTTACATGCTTTCAATTGCTTCTTCTACCTACTTCAATCTAAGATGGAGACGTAGTATCCATTATCCTTATTATATTGCAGTAGCAACTTCAGAGCTCGCCTTTATGTGATCCTCTTTTTATATAGTATCACTTGTCGACCACGCTCCAGAACCGAATCAGTATTTTTGATCATCTTTATTAAATGTTTCTCATTTTCATGATTTTCTTCGCCATGTTGATTAATCCTGAGACTGAATGAGATCGGCCAAATAAAAACGCGATGTGATCGTCTGAACTTGCCCAGAAATGTTTTTTATAAAATAGAACCTTCTGTTGTATTGAGTATTTGTAGTAACCATTTCAAGTTCTTTTATGTGAAGTTTGATGTAAATCGACGAATTCTTCGTTTCTTGAACCAAAGGTAGGAAAATTAGAAAATCAGAAACCAGATTCGGTGATAATGTATATTTGCTCTTTGCAACATTCATATTAAATTCTTTTCTTTTCAATCTTTGGCGGCCTTAAATCAATTTAGAAAAACTATCATATATATATATATATATATATATATATATATATATATATATATATATATATATATATATATATATATATATATATATATATATATATATCATAGATGGACGTTGGGACTTTAGATCATCAAGAGACAGACCTAATTGGCCCTCACTCATATTTTGGGTGGAAGTTGGGATATAAGATTATTATAGACAAGCCTTATTGGCCCTCACCCTTATTGAGTGGTAACTATGGTATTATGAGTGGTAACTGGCCATCTGAAGGTCTAATGAATGGGTGTTTGCCCTGATACTGAGGAAAAATTCACAAAATTACTACCTGTGGGACACAACGTGAGTTGTCATTCTTCTTCCCCTTTCTGGCTTCTCGGAGAGGAAATGTCTGAGTCTTCCATCTTTCTGGACTCACGTTACGTACTATTGACAAACTTCAATTCTAATTCTGATTCACGAAAACTCAACAAATAGAGAAAAGAAAAAAGTATATAACTTGGTTTCTCAGAACGATGGGTAAAGTACAGATACTCGCCAGAGAATCCTGTCCTGGCACCGAAGGCGAGTGGGTTGCACCCCTTCGAGCCTTCAAGGCCAAAACAAAGTTCTCCTATAGTTTCTGAGAACTGTAGGCTCTAGTCGAACATCAATAACGTTACCATTGTGAGCACGTCTCTTTACGCGAGTGGATTAAACCACTTCGAGCAGTTCAAAACCTACCCTGAGCAATATTTCAGCCATTTCAAGCCTCAGGCGTACGTCGACCATACATCCTCCTGGTAAAGTGAACGGCAAACACTTCCTGATCAATTCGATTTTGTTCTCCGTAGACGTCTGGGTTGAACCACTTCAAGTCTCAGGAGAGAAAATCTTACCAGCAATTTCCATGAATACTATGATCTATGTGAGTGTGTAGGACGACTTCAAGCACTTCAAGTTGAATTTCCAGGGTCAGAACGGGTCGTCGTCTTTCCCCAGGAACGTTGAACCATTTCGAGCCCCAAGGAGGTACCATAAGTTCTTACACCCTTATTCCCTACTGCCCTAGGTTCTTAATTACATCTTACCAAAGGGCCGCTCTCGAAACGCGTTACTTCGTTGCGACGCGGGGATTGCTGTCACAGAAAATAACAGAAGGTTTCTGCGATCGCGGCCGCGAAAGGGTGTTTAATAACTATTGGGAATAACGTTCAATTTGTTTGCGCTCGATTTCTTATCTGAATTTAGCTACATTCCAACGACACAATTTCAACACTCTGATGATTGATTTTAAGCTGCTTTAAGAATACGTAGTATCCCACTACATTGAGATTTCGAAATGAAATTATTGCATAATTCTGTTAAATGACCGTCTTTCCGCTGTAATTTTGAATTCAGATGAACTATATAGAATGTTTTTCAGGTAGATCTACTCTTCACTGTATGCATAATTGACAATAAAATTTAATTTGATCGAAAATCAAGAAATGTATGGATAATTTTAGCAAATACGGCTCTGGGTCGTCTCAGTAGCTCGTGTCTCGAAAAATTTTTTTTCTTAAGGAAGATTTTCTAATAATGGAATCAACGTTTTCTATACATATCTGTTTTAGTCCGTATAAAATATGAAGATGTTTTCAACTTAGAATTTCATAGAGAAATACCCATTTGTTTTCAACAATGGTTGATGAAAAAGCGACGAAGCAAGTGTCTGAACGAAATTGGAAGTTGGCTCTTTACAACTGCCAAATGCTTGAATTCGCCAGACCAATTAACCTACACAGGTCACTCCTTCCGAAGAACATCAGCCACACTTTCAGCACTCGAACGAAATGAAAAGAAAACCGATGGGATACGGTTTCTAAATCATGGAAAAAGTAATACAGTTATCCGAAGATGAAATAACATATATTGAATGCTATTTGTAGTAGGGAAAGGAAATTTTCTGGTGAACAGGACTTCTCACCGACTAGAGGGTGAATAAAGTCATAAGGGAATCGAAAATAACTGAATGCCAAATCGAATCCAGAAATCAAAGGTCTTCCCTGCGTGTCCCGATGCCATATTTATATTGATACGACAGTTTTTACAGAATCATCGGGATTGATTCGAAGGTTTCTGTTACTTTAAATAAAATATGTCGAATCTTGGATGTACGAATAATCTTTTCAAAGATATTCAACAGCGTATCATATTTTCGTTCCAGGTAAAACAATGAGGAATAATAGTAGACGTACAGAAAGCTAAATCTGCTTAGAATAGTTAATTGATTCCGCTGTTACTACGTGATAGTTAATCATGATGATGATAAGAAATTAAACTACGTATTATACTATCACAAGAGATTTTATTGAAAATCAGGATTGCAATTTCGGTCACTCGACCATCTTCGGCTGACAACAAGTATTGGACAAAAGTTGAAAATACATACATATTTGCATCCGTTATGTAACTCAACGCACCGAACATCTCATAAATACGCTGCATTTAATTCAATGATTCATAGGGCTTTCTCTCTGCCATTATCCGAAGATAATAATATGTCCAGGGAAGTGTCAACTCTTAGAGAAATAGCTAAGAACAATGGTTATCCCTCAAATATAATAAACGAAATGATCAGAAAAAACAAACACAAATAGCATATCATAATTGGAGTTGTACTCTAATTATCTGAGAGAAGTTGATAGTAGCTTAAAGACCAAACCTAAATATTTTTGGACATATGTGAACAAGCTAAGGAAAACCGATTAGCTTCCTCCCTCTATGTTTTTTCGCGACCGGCTTATTTCTGATGGAGGCGATATAGTTAAAATGTTCGCCGATTTTTCTCGCAGACATACACTCGGAGGCAAAATTAGCGGAACACTCGAAAATTTAACCAAATTCGAAATTCGATATTTTTCCTAATTCTCAACCGACTTAGATGATTTGTTCGGCAAGTTATAGATCAACTCTTCTGCTTTGTAGAAATTATAAGAGAAAACAAAAAAAATTTGAAAAAAAATTTATACGGGGGCAAAACTAAAAGTGTTTTTTTTTGTCAAAAATTCGTAACACCCTGTGGAATTTCGTGGTCCGAGTTGAAACGTACAATATCATGGTCTGTCAAGACATATCTTCCTACAGTAACGCCCTTCTTGTTTCATGCGTTTATCTCTATTCTTGCAAAATATATTTAATTTCAAGTGGAAAATCACCATTTTGGAGAAATTCCATTAAATCAAGAAATTGTCATTAAAATTCGTCTATCAATTTGGAATTTTCTTATTATCACTCAGGCCTGTCGAAATTGTCGTTTGCGATTTTTATGTTCGAATTGCATTAGTTATTGATGACAATTTGGTTAATTTGGTGAAAATTAGGAATTCATAGGAGATAAAAGTCGGTAGGTATTAAAATACACAACCGAATTCTGGGACCATTGATAAAACTTTTCATTTACACATGTGCACACCTTTTTTTATCAAATATGAAATACAACACACGTTTTTTTGTATATGACCACATTTGCACTTGTTTAAAGAATGAGAGTTTTCCATTCTTTGATTTGATACAAATTCGATCGGTTGCGGTGTTTTGTGATTCTTTTACTGTTTACGATTCGAAACGGTTCATTCAGAATGAGAGATTTACCACCAACCTCAGTAGCAAGGGCAGTTACATTGATCGAGGAAGGGCGCACCTACCGCTCAGTCAGTACCATGTTGGGTGTCTCGACGTCGGTTATCCATCGAATCTACCGACGTTACAGGGAAACTGGATTGTACGTGAGGAGGCGAGGACAAGGAAGAAATCGGGCAACCCGCGCTATACATGACCGTTTCATCGTCAATCAAACCATAAGAAATCCTCGTCTTACTGCTGTTCAGGCACGTAACCGTTTACAAGCAGTGAATAACATTAACGTCATGGTGAGGACAGTCAGAAGACGATTAAATGAAGTTGGTCTGAGATCATACGCGTAAGCAAGAGCACCAAGACTCGATAGAGCCCATCGGGTAGCAAGATTGGCGTTTGCTAGGGAGCATGTAGCATGGACAATCAATCAGTGGAGACGAGTTTTATTTAGTGATGAGAGCCGATATTGTGTGAATTTCGTGGATGGTAGAGATTGAATATGGAGGCATCGAGGGGAACGGTACAATCAAGTGAACTTCGCAGGAACTGAGCAATACGGTGGAGGGTCAGTTATGATATGGGGTGGCATATGCTTGGGAGTACGAACAGAACTGGAGATTATTGGCAATTGATCACTTAATGCCCATCGGTATATAACAGAAATCTTGGAGCCCCATGTTGTGCCTTTTGCTACTTACATAGGGGAAAATTTCCTTTTTATGCACGATAACGCGCGCCCTCATACTGCGCGCATAGTGATAGAATATCTCAATGAAGTTGGTATCACACGAATGGACTGGCCATCGCGGTCACCGGATTTAAACCCGATCGAACACGTTTGGGACATTCTTGGAAGAAGGGTTCGACAACGGAATCCAGGCAACGTTGAAAAGTTCATACTCGCTACTAAAATCAAATGTTTTTTTTTGTGGGTTATCATGAACATTTTTCTCAACATGTTCGTTTCATTTCACGAGTGTATCGCCAGGATACACACCTGCTCTTAATTTTGGATAGGAATGATAATTATTATGGAGTGTCACACAAAAACATTCAAAAATAAATGTTCAAAATCAACGATTTTTCCAGTGTACTTCGAGTTCTCCCGCAGCGTGAAATTGGCCTGTGAATTTCGTAAATCTTTTTGAGTCACTCCTGTATGAAGAGAATCTATTTCAATTCATCAAAAAAGCTATCCTTGGGCAATAAGAAAACGAGAAGAAAAAGTATTCAAAGTATTCATTCTCTCTGACAGAAGGAGCATGCAATGATGTGAGAGCCTATTTTCATGAATTTTTATGGAAAAAAAATATTGTAACGAAACTACTCCCCAAAAAACTTATCACTTAAAGACATTATAGCAGAGTTCAGGAATCTTCAACGAAATATATATATATATATATATATATATATATATATATATATATATATATATATATATATATATATATATATATATATATATATAGAGTCCGAAGTTCTGGGTGGAATCTCTCGCCGTGTTCTTCACTTAGATCCCCAAGATTAGCATAAAAATAGTATAGGTGGTGTGAAGAACGTATAATTGTAGATCATTATCCATTTATTTCAATCCCAAAACCTGAAATTAATCGAAAAAACCGTTACCCTGTACTTCAGACCGGAAGCCCGGTATGTCATTTTGTTCTCAAAATTTGGTGCTTGTTCCTGTACATATTTGTACATTCTGTTCAATTTGTAGTCCCGCCTTGATGAAACTTGCTTTTGCACACTTTTCAAGCCCAAATTGCATTGGTATGTGATCATTAAATTGTTTTACTATTTTTAATTATTCAGTAAGTCCATCGCTATTTTGGGCTAACAGTTTCAGATCTTATAAATACCAGTATATTCGGTACTATCTAGTCTTCATTGTAACATTTGCATCCTGTAATATTATTGTTATTATTTTCGATATACATATACAACTAACTCAATAGCTTCCACCTAACAGAGATAGTTTACATTAGAAACTGGTTGGTTGAACTATCCATGGTATCCAACATGAGGTAAAGTGTTTTCATTTTTACCTTTCGGTTCACAAACTGGTGCAGTATTTCTTTGAAAAAAATATAGCATCAATTCAATTTCCAACAATTTGATGATTTCGTGGCGGTCATGTAAACCCGTAGTAATTTCATCGAACTATATTTTTGCGGTCATTTCTGAGTCAAGCATCATCGTTGGATGGATCATGGACTATCAAATCAACACTAACAATCAACGTTGTCAATATCTGTTATTTAATGATACTTTCATGAGTTTCATAGAAAGATGAAAATGTGTTAATTGAATATATTCAATTCAGATGAATACATTCATTATGTTCTGGATTTTGGAATAATCGAAATCGAATTTTATAAATGGAAAATCACATTCATGTAGCATTTGGGTCACAATCTGTATGAAGTATCCTACATTTCATAGATTATGTCGAGTGGAATGAGTTATTCCATTTCAATTAGAGGTCACAATAAAATTCGATGGAATATTTGTGTTTTTAATTGAAAGCAAAAATGCTTAATCGGATCATCGTATTTAAATTATACTCTGTTTCCTATACGAGGATTGTCCCAGAATTATCAGGCCTATTTTTATATCTCAAACATCCTAGCAACCTCTGTGGTCATAGACGTAACCAGTAAGTTCAAAGAATGATGGAAAAAAAAATTAGGAAACTATCAAAATGTTGACGACAGCATTTGGGAATGAGAGTATCAGAAAAACACAAACACAAATGAAAGAGCGATAGCATTGGTTAAAAGGTGACTGCGCGTGTGTTGATAGCAACCCTCTCTCTGGGTGACCAGCGAAGTCGACGATTACATCTAATGTATCCGAAATACAATCTATGGAAATCGTTGCTGAAATATGTGAGAAATAGAATGTGTTCTTGTA
Source organism: Cryptolaemus montrouzieri (assembly GCA_013387265.2). Lineage (NCBI taxonomy): Eukaryota > Metazoa > Arthropoda > Insecta > Coleoptera > Coccinellidae > Cryptolaemus > Cryptolaemus montrouzieri. Next base: position 69,156,118 of record JABFTP020000001.1, on the reverse strand, counting down.
ATATGGAAAAGTAGTCTTTAGAGGATTTAAAACGAGATTTTCAAGTTTGCGAAATTCATTTCAAAATTGTTGATGCATGAGCAGAGGAACAGTAGCATTGAAATCGCTCATAATAATTTGGAAATGGTCAATACTAATGAAAATCCACTCAAAAAGGTTATAAGTGGGAATGACTCGTTGGTTTATGGTTGTAATCCTGAAGAAACCAAATATCAATCTTTTCCATGGGAGCTTCTTTCCGAACAACGTATGAAAAAGCATGTCAAAAGCCGAACAATGTCTATTTCGATTGTTTTTCTGATTATGATGGTTTTGTACACCATGAGTATGCTGCTCAAGGTGAGAAAATCAGGAATATTTTGTGTGGAAGTAAGAAGGAAACAGCTACAGCTATAGACAAGCATATATTAGCTGATTAATCATGCCAGCACATTCATCAATCATAAACCACAAAAACTTATAGTTACTTTAGCCTTTGTACCTACCTGATATAGCTTCCTGCGACTTTCGGTGATTTTCAAGATCACAAATGCCTCTTAGAGGACGCCAATTGACGACAAAGGAAGGCTTGAAACAAGTAGGATGAACTTTTGAGAGCCGCACCGATAACTAGAATCTTCTAAATCTGATAAGGACTATTTCGAAAGGTTCATCTATGCAGGTGACGTAGAATGACCAAAGAAAGAATATGGAGTTACGTTCGCTACTTTAAGGATAATTCTCGTTCAGTTTTTCCAGTCAATCAGTACGAAATAATAAGAAAGTTTTACAGGGTGTTTTTCATGTATGCAGTCATCAATTTCTACAGGAGATTCCTCATCAAAGAAACATAAAAAAATTTCCCATGAACATATATCCAAAAGTCATCCGTTCACGACAGTAATTTTTTTCACGTTTCTGTTGGTATCTTGTAGTTTTCAAGGAACCTAGCTCCAATTCGCAGAAGATGAATATCTTACAGATCAATTCACTAGATGTGCCTAGTAGATATTTTTTTTAGGGTTATGCTACCTTCGACCCCAGCAAAATCATAGTGTAGTCCGTCACTGGTCTTTGCACAAATATTTGTCTGAAATATCTCCAAACTTTGTATCTTTTTCGTCTACTAAAGTTATTTCGAAATCGTAATCATTTCCGAGTGAAAAATGGTTTATATGATAATGCACGGGTTTTTTGAATCAACTGAAAAGAGGGTCGATAGTTCGTAATTAAAAGGCAGCAGCGAAACTGTTTTCATAATTTCTCACAAAAAAGAGGAAAAATAGCCTTTTGAAGTAACTATCGTCTCATTTTTAGTGTAAATTTTCATATTGTTCATTTTATTAAGTTGAAATTAAAACACTCTGTTTCAAGGCGTTCTTATTTTAGACAAGAGTGTGTGATAGAAAATTACATATGACTATGACGAAATGTGATGCCTAATAGATGATGATATTCGGCATTTAACGAAAAAAATTGCCATGAACATAGGTCCAAAAGTCCTCCGTTAGTTACAGTAATTTTTCTCACGTTTATGTTGGCAACCTGTAGTTTTCAAGTAATCTAGCTCTACTTTGCAGAGGAGGAACATTTTACTCATCAATTCACTACATGTGTGTAGGTGATTTTTTTCAAGTTCATGCTTTCTTTGACCCCATCAAAATCATAATGTCGAGCGCCACTGATCTTTGATTGTGTAAAAGATGTTAGAAATTAGAATTTTTTTTGTTCTCTAAAATAATTTAGGAATCGTAGGCGTTTCCGAGCAAAAAAAATGATTTATATGGGAAGGAACGAGTTTTTTGAATCAACTGAAATGAGAATCCATAATCCGTAATTCAAAGGCCGGAGCGAAACTGTTGTCATAATTTTTCACAAACAACAGGGAAAATAGCCTATTTCAAGAAGTTATCACCTCATTTTGAGTGAGCGTACATAGTGTTCATTTTATTGAATGGAAATTGAAACACACTGATGAATCTTATAGTATTTCAAGGCACTCCAATTTCAGACAGGAGTGTGGCATATTTTTTATTCTCTCACATCCATCCTAAACGCGTACATACAATTCCTTCATAATAGCAACAGGTTGTGAGTACACTAAATTTTTAAAATGTCCCCAGACGAAGTACTCTAGGGGGTTCAAATCGGAGGATCGTGGGGGCCAAGCTTTAGGATCGCCATGACTAATTCATCTACTAGGATATGCTTGATTCGAAAGATTCCTTGCTTTTATTACAGAATTTGGAGGAGTACTATCATGCATCAATCACATTCTTTTTCTATTTCATCTGAAAAATCAACTAGTGTGTTCTGCAGTCAGTTAACCAATTCTAGAGAATTCAATCTGTTAGGTAGAATTACTGGCTCAGACATTCTGCTATCAAACCAACCGGCCCAAACATCGATAGAAAACTTTTCTTGGTGGCTACGCCCAATTATCTCATGAGATTTCTTTTCAGCCACCATGTTGTGGAAATTCATTATACACTCTCGCGTGTACCGAAACCGTCTGAAAACAAGATATTCCCACAAAATTCGGCATTTCCTGCAGATCTTTGTAGTAGCCATTGGCAAAACTCGAGCCTTCTGGATAGACATTCAGCTTTGAGAACTTTAATCCTCTGGATATGGTAGGGGTAATAACTGTTGCTCATGCAAAACTTTTCAAATAGTAGAATGTGATACGCGAACCTTTAAAAATATTAAAAAACAAGTACTGTGTTTTAAGGAATTTTACTTAATAATTGCGATTCGTAACGCGTTTCACTACACCGTAGCTTCTTCAGACGAATGAATATAGAGAAAAATATAAATGAGAATATAACTATAAATGTTCTTGAGTAATTAAAAGCTTATTGGGTTGCTTCTTCTTAAGTGGTTATTTATGACAGGTATATCCAATAAAATTAAGGAATAGATTTCTCGCTGAAAAGATTCAATAGAGGTGAAGGGCTTAGATCCATTTCAATAACAAATATTATACTATTGAAGACGGCTTGATTATGGGCAATCTGTTAAGTCCTTTGTTAGCAGAAATATTCATGAATAACTTAGAGAAATTAATTTATAATCATCCACTCAGTAAATACTTTATACTGGTATCGCTATGTAGACGACATCATTATTTGCTTCACAGTAACAGATAGACAGTTGAAAATTTTCGAAAATTATATAAATTCATTACATCCAAAATTGCATTCACAACCGAAATAGAAAGCAATAATTCGATAAATTTCTTAGACGTAACAATTTCGAATGAAAATGGAAAACATGTTTTCCCAATTTACCATAAGCCGTCACATACAGATATTATAATACATAACTCGTCGTGTCATCCATATCAACATAAAATGTCAGCATTCAATAGTTTTATTCATAGATTGATTAACATCCCGTTATCACCAGAAAATTTCAACAAAGAACTAAATTTGATTAAACAAATAGCCAAAAATAATGGTTACAATCCCAAACTAATAAATAATATTTTAAATAAAAACAAAGTAGAATCGCATTGAATGAAGTTTACCCTGTCGATAAATTGAAACAAAAATTCAACACCTTAACCTACGTTGGCATTACAAGTGAGAAACTGAAATCATTCTTAAGTAGCAATAATTTCAACATATCTTTCCAAACTAATAATAATTTAGGCAAATATATAAAAAATAATAAAACCAAACCAGGTGAAAACAATAAATCAGGTGTTTATCGATTGAATTGCAATGACTGTGGTAATTTCTACATTGGTAGAACACATAGAAATTTTAATATTAGAATATCGGAACATAAACGCAGTTTTTCAAATAAAAATCAGATTCAAATTACGCGAATCATCTCTTAGAAAATAATCATTCTTTCGACCCACAGTTTGAAATTTTGCATACAGATAATAAATATTGGAAGGTAGATCTTTGGGAAACTTTAGAAATCAATAAATACAAACACTCAGGTAGACTCATCAATGAACAAGTCGATTTAAGCCCTTCACCTCTATTGAAACTTTTCAGAAAGCAATCTTTTCCTTAATTTTATTGGATATACCTGTCATAAATAACCACTTAAGAAAAAACAACCCAATAAGCTTTTAATTACTCAAGAACATTTATAGTTATATTCTCATTTATATTTTTCTGTATATTCATTGGTCTGAAGAAGCCACGGTGTGGTGAAACGCGTTACGAATCGCAATTATTAAGTAAAATTCCTTAAAACACAGTACTTGTTTTTTATTATTGATAATGGAATTTTACCGAGTAAAAGCCTCACAAATTCAAAAAAAAAACCTTAAAAATATCCTTTGAGTACTATTGCTTGGATTATTATGGATTTCATCCAAAATAAGTTCTTGATTTATCAGTGTCCAATGAAACCGATTTGGTCCAGAATGTTTCTTGGCGGGAATTGTTCCGTTGGGAAGATCTGCATTTCTAACTCATCGACCCTAGAATAGATAATTATCAGCCAATTCTTCAAAGGTGTGCTCCATTCTTACTTCTCAAAATGCTAAAAACAAATGTATCACTGACAAAAATCAACTTCAATTATAGCCAGTCCGCTATATGTTAGTAGATACCAGCAAGATTAAGTTTTACTTTGAAGTACTTGTAATTTGATGCCTCAAAAAGTTACAGCTGTTTCAAATTTCCACTACATAAAATGAACACTCTGATATTCAAAGTTAAAATAAAACGTAAAAACTACTCCGCAAACTATTGCCCAATTTTTGTGAAAATTATGATGGCAGTGCCGAATATGAATTGATGGGTGAAACAATTCCTTTTCTGCAAATTGGAGCTAAACGCTCCAAACACTACAAGGGTAACCATAGAAACATGCTAAAAAGTTTAAACTTCAACACCCTGTATCTCGAAAACGGGTAACTTTTGAAATTATAGTCATAGGCAAATTTTTCTCGTTTTTGTTTCATGAGGAATCTCCTATAGAAACTAACGATTGCATAGCTGAAACGCCCTGTGAGCTGCAGCAATCGAGGATAACTTTCTATTCATGAATTAAAATGACCTTTCTTATACAGCAGCAGCTACGACATACATTGCGAAGATTTTCAAAAGCGGCAACAGATGGTGGATGGTGTCCTATTAACTTAGCACACTAACCCCCAAGAATAACCAAAAGACTTAATTTTGAGGATGCCTAAAAGGTGTGTGGGACTCTAATCAAATCATGAGGATGTTATATTCCTTCCAAAGATCACTTAATTCATTAATTTAATGGAAGTCTTCTATTTCGATATTATTTCAAGAAAAATGGATAACAGATTCTCAAAAATTTCTTCCTAAACGAAGAGGCATCCAGTTTTTTAAAATTGTTGTTGATTCAAACACACTAAACCTTTAGATATTATTTACAGTAATCACTTCATTTCCCGCGTATAAAAGTAATAGTTCGTGGTCTCATGACCACAACGAAAGTAAAAAAGGTTAATTACATTTACATAGATCACATTCACAGATGGAATTGTTTCCACAAAACTGTCTATCACCTCTGTTAGATTCATTTGAATTCGAGCAGATTTCCATAATTGAGGGTTCAAAACGTGAGCTGAAAACAACACTGTTAACATCTGATTGGGCGGATTAGAATGATAATGGGTCCATTAAACGGAATCTGCAACTATATTGCATTATGATGAATACAGATGAACATGTTGGATATGCGGGAACAGTTATCTAATCATCCTTAATTCAACGTATGCGAATCCGAAGTAATATGTCTCAATAAATGTCAAGGTTCCTGAAAGAAAATTATATTCGTGAGGGGCAGAATAATGAAAATGCTCTATAATATTACACTGAGAGTGAATAAAAAAAGCTATTACCATATTCGCCTTAAAAAATAAGAGATGAGCATAGCATTAATAATATGGATTTCATTTAATTGGAATTGTTCTTGCTTCAGGAAAGTGTGCGAGAGAGAGAGATTATCAGAAGACCTTATACCCATTCATTACTTATTTTCTCTGATAAATCAGATACGTCTGGTAAAATGAAAACTTTTTTTGCAGAAAAACTTTCTCTTTTAAATAAGTACCGATCAGGGGTGAAACATTTGATCCAGTGAGACCTCCTTGCCATCATACTATGCGTAAAAAAAATTTGGACTTAATAATTAGGTCTTCAAGTTCCATCAAAAATGATCAAAAATATTTTTTGACCTTCATTTTTCCCCCTTTCGTTGAATTTATTTGCATTTTTTGATTAAATGAAACAATATTATCCTAATTATCACTATATTGGTAAACGTTTCACCTCACTATGGCTTCATCAGATAATTAGTATAACATTCAAAAGGAAGATGTGTCATATATATAATATAGGTAAAAGGAAGTACTTAGCTCAATAAAGCTAGGAGAGGAGAAAATCCAAACTGGGTTGCTTTAAGAACTGAAAAGATTTAGTAATGGTGACGAATATAGATCTAATTTACTAATAAGTAAGTTTCCGGAATTTTTCTGTTTATTGATTTCCAATGCTTTCCATATTGTCAGTTTGAATCTATTATTTTCAGTATGTAAAATATCAAAATTATTATTAAAAATATGACTTTCTTCCGATAAATGATATGCATAGAAACAATCTGAATCCTGTATGTCAAAATGGCATTTGTGATCTGATAACCTTATACTGAAGTTTCTAAATGTTTTACCGATATAAATTTTATTACAACTTCCACAAGAGAACTTATGAACACCTGATTCGTTTATGTTAATGTGGATGTGCGTAAGAATTGTCAATAGTAATATCTGTGAAGTAGTGTGTGATGTGTGGTCAATTCTGGTTCTAGTTGAACCTAAAAATTCAAGTTATCACTCGACCCATCTACCCTCTTCCAAATTTTCAAGGCTTGTCATCCCTGCTCCAGGGGTTGAAATTCGAGATGAGGATGGTACTTGATGATGACTGCCATTGACCAGCATGGATCTGTTCCATTTTACCTCAATGAAAGTTAAATAGTCTCAGGGAAATAGTCTTCCCTATCTTCTAGTTGCTCACCCTGGATCTTTTACAGTTTTCAATTGAAAATGGAAATTCGTTCAAGGCGATGTAGACAAAGATACTACCTTTCTTTTGAGTCATCACTCGTTTCATCTTCCCTATTCAAAATGTTCAAGGATTGCAACCCCCGCTCAGGGGGTTGATATTTCAGGCAAGTTTTGTACCCCAAAAAATGTTCCCCTTGAAACAAAAGTTGACCTGTTTTTGCGTTTGGATAAGGAATGAATATCTTGGTAGATATAGCCTCTGTTTAGTTTTCGTTGAAGCACCCTGCAGCAATTCAAAATATAGTAGGTATATTTTGGATTGCTGGATTTTGGAAAATACTAGAAAACACCCTTAGGCTCTGGAAACACTTTGGAGGACACTAACACTCTCAGACTGAGTACCCTCTATCAATTATTTTGTGATTCATTTTCTTCTTTTTTTTTGTTGTGATATTTCTGAACTTTTACGTCACTTACGTTCGATTCTTTATCGAAACTATATTCACAGTTTGACTGGACTATAGATATTTTCATAATCAATAGAATAATTTACTTGATATTTGGTTCAACTTCTCAACTATATATATAATCTAATAATCTAATAATAATTATTGTTATTTGCACCCTACGTATCATTTACATTGATATTTTTTACATAAAAGGGTTTCTATATTATTAATAACGTAGAATTCATTATATTTAGAATAAAGAGGTCCTCACTGATCTCACTGATTAATTATTATTTTCTAAACATGGATTGTTGAATATCTCTACAACTGATCATTTCCTTTTTTTTCATCAATATAATTATAGAATGCTATAAATAGTCATTTCACTGAGCATCAAATTCAGTTATATTTTCGTCAGAGACGAATTTGATAGTTTGTACTCATTTCAAAGGGGTTCGTTAGTCACTCCGGGATTCTATTTTCGTTCTAAACTATCTCGCGCCATTCATTTTATATTGTTGGGACCAACCCCATCTCCACTGAAGACTATAGCCGCGAGCACCCCCCTCTTGAATTTAATTATGTTAACAGTCGATATAGAAAATATTGATTCAAAAGTTTAATTTAATAATTTACCGTAACACGTTTCAGACATAGAACGGTTTGTAGCCGTCCTGTTATATGTTTTACTAGTTGAATAATTTAACTGAATGAAATAGCCAGTAATAGCAGCATGAACTGCTATAGTTCTGTTTTATAAACCACTACATATCTCTGCATATACCGTATTATTTATACACCGACTACACCTGTTTCATATCCGTAGATAGAACTGTATAGTAGTTTACAACTAATCATCGCGTCGTCCTACTACTCCCTCCTTGCTCTCTTACGCACTTTTACATAGTTTAAGATTGGCCTGCACACTTTAAAATATTGCTTTGTGACTAATCCACATATATCTATATTATTGATGGAATTAACACAGACTGTGTATAAATTACAAAAAGTAAGATTGTCTTCGAGATTAATTATAGTCGTAGAACATCTTGTCTTTCCAGTTACCAAGTTGTTAGAGCCCACTTAGAAACTGATATTCTAGGTTATCGCTAACGCCTTAGATAACAGGGAACATTTCTTCAACTGCAGTTTACCAGGGCCAGATCTGGAAGGTTATTTCCCGAAAAAAAAACCTCGGCAAACAAAACCTGGCGCCCGAGCTATTACAGATAAAGAAAAACCGTTAAAACTTATTATCCTCAAATATTGCCTTTTTTCACGTGACACTTCTGACACATCTTATTGATTTGATTGTTTTCATTTTTTGTTATATTCATAAACTACCAATGAACAGAAAAGTAATGAGAAATAATTATTGGCGTTAGCGAAGATTATACCTTACCTTTCACCTGAGAAACTCTGTTCCGAGATGGGAATTTTCCAAGAGCCATTAATAACCATTAAAGGCCGAGATGGTCGTTTGGGGGCAAACTGGGATACCGCTCGATAGGACCACATTTGATTGTTGAGCTTTTTGATATGAAACAAACCCAAACCGAAATTATCTATCAGATACCAGTACAAATAAAATGGATATCAGAACATACATATTTTCTTCCCCCTAAGGAGGAATGGAACCATCGAATTCTCTCCTGGTTTAAATACCATTTTTGTTTCGTATAGTTTAATAAGAAACTATATCGATACTTCAAATATTTTCAATACGTTGGGCGAAAAAGATAGTTTCAAATTCTCGAACGTTGTTACTTCAGTTCGAACCGTTTGAAAACTATTAAATTCCCATCGACCAATGAGCTACGATTGGCTGATTAAGAGTAATGTTAACTAATATATTTAGTTTGAAGGAAGGTTTCCTGCATTCCGTGTTTAATCACTAGATTCCTCGAGTATTCGATGACGTCGAACAACCAATAGTTCATTAAAATTTAGATGAGCGATCAAAACCACTTGATTGCTTTGGTTGAGAGTAAATCCATCGTTTAGATCTAAATGAAATCAATTATCGAATATATTACCTCGATTTCGATGAGTTGAAGTATCAACATTTTTTAATGAACAGCTAATTTGATATCTTGGTGAAATCTGCTCGAGTATGCTTGAATGAGCATGAAAGTGCTCAATTTTCTTTACGGTATTTATTAGATTATTCATCACTTGTTGATTAGAAAATTTTTTCCTTCAAAGATCCTAGAGCCAGAGACTTCATGTTGCAAATTGATTCTAACAAGGATACATCCAAAAAATTTTGAAAAATGTTACTATACTCTTTCTGTCATTTTGATATCGATTGTGAAACATTCCCTATCTTTTCCAGAAAAAAGACACCTTTATTGAAAATTGGAAGTGTCATTCAGTGCTTGAGTGCTCTCTCCTCTGTTGGCGGAATATTCTTTATATCAAAATATGTTCACAACATAGATCAAAAAGCTTTTCCCTTGGGAGTGGCAGATCCCTAAAATTTCTGCCCCAAAAGGATTTTTCCGAAAATCGTAATTTTAAACAAATAATAACCAAATTTGGTATTTGAGTACTCTGAGATCATTCTCTTATAGATTTTTTCCTTGAAATGAAGAAACTAAGCAGTGAAACCAGGGAAATTGGCAATTACTTCGAGCGCTTGTTCTGTTAAGGTTTTCTTCTTCTTTAATCTGTTCATAATTTAACGTATAGAGAATTTTTTGCTTATATATCTTAGTCTTAGCCAATAAACATAGTGCTTCGACAGCGGATGATTATCAATTCTTTCTGTAATTTATTCATAAAAATTTCGAATAGTAAAGGGCTGAGACATAGCCGGCTCGGTGGCGTAGAGGATACGATGCACGTCTCCTGCGCAGAGTTACCTGGGTTTAATCCCCACAGAGTCGGTGCGATTTTTCGGATTCTGGGAATCGTTTGAGTATCCGTCTTTCGGAGGAGATGTGAAGCCGTCGGCCCTGTTTAACAGAGATATGTTGGACAATAAAAATCCCTTCCGACACGAGGGGGTTTCGGCAAAATTCCCGGGTTAGTGAGGTGACAGAATTCCCCGTCGACTAATTGGCCGAAAGGCGGAAAAAGAGTACGTTGAAGGAATAACAAACAAACTTACAAGGACTTAGAGGATGTCATTATTAAACCCTTGTTGCTCATGTAAATTTCATCATTAAAGTTGAAATTTTTTGAAATTTGGTTCCGAACATACTTCAAGAAAATGCATAAGTTTTAATTGAATAATGGGATTCGTATTATCATTTGCATAGTTTATTTAATGAATTCAAATGGATCGTGAGGTGGAACACTTGGGTAGAGTGTCATCCCATGACAGAAGTTTAGCAATATTCAGGGTGTAACATAATAGCATGTCCCACCTTGAGGGGGTAAATCTACGTGTAATTTTAAGAAACAAAGTTCTAATAAACATAGGTCCGCAAAAGCTTCGTTACGGAGCTACAGGGTGTTGAAATTTCCGGAAAAAATTTGTTTTTCTAGTTTGGAGGATTCCCCACGACTCTTCATTGTGCCTGTTTCATATTCCACGCCTCATTTTGATAGTGAAATAATGTTAACAGACGAAGATTACTTTTCGAGAACTGCTATCACAAATTTTCACAATAATCATTATTGGGCTGAGGAAAACTCCCATTTGATTGACGAATCTCATAATCGAAAACAATTCTCACTAAATGTCTGGGTCGGAATAATTGGAAATTATCTGATTAGGCTACTTCTCTTGCCTAACAGACTAAAAGGTCCCGCTTATCGGCAATTTCTTGAGAAGGAGTTACCTTTATAGCTCGAGGATGTGCCACTTTTGGTAAGAAACTTAATGTGGTTCGTGCATGATGACGCACCAGCACATTTCAGTAGAGAAGCTAGGGAATTCTTGAATAATTTATTCTACAACCGATGGATAGGCCGGGGTGGGCCAGAACCAAGGCCTCCTAGGACCCCAGAATTAAATAGTTCAAACTTTTTCTTATGGGAATATCTCAAAAGTTTATTCTATACCACTCAAGTAAAAACTGTAGAAGAATTGAGAAATCAAATAATAACCTCTTGTGACACGATAAGAAATACCCCAGGAAAATTTCGAAGAGTGCGTGATAATATGCGAAGAAGGACAAAGGCTTGTATTCTTGCAGGTAGAGGACACTTCCAGCAATTTATTTAGTTTTTAATTGTTCTTTTTTTTAGTTCAATATTGAATAAGTATAAGTTGAGTCTCAGAAGACTCAACGAGTTATCAAAATAAAAGCAAATTTTGGGCATACCTATCGAGTATTTCTATAATATTTTTTTATTGAGCGAATAACATACAATTCGAATTCAATAAATTTTCACTCGAAAATGGTTGGAGATACGAAAAAATTACATGTGTCAAAAAAGTTTCCATATGGAACGAAGATGACGAAAATTGATTGCACGCTGATCAGTGGCGTACTGCACAAAAGTTTGAAAGGGCAAAAGGAGACATGGCCCATGGCCTCGGAAAAGGAAACACCTTGTGAATTTCAGTTGAAATCTAGGACGTGTAAAGATGGAGGCTGGAAAAAATAGCTTTTATTCTAAATTTGGGCTGAATATCTCAAAAACTGCAGGATTTTTGAAGAAAAAACCATCCGAAAATTTCAACACCCTATAGCTCCGTAACGAAGCTTTTGCGGACCTATGTTTATATATCATATACTGAAAGAAAACTATACTTTCAATAGTAATTTTGATAATGGAAAGTATTGGAAATCAATAAATAGAAAACCCGAAAGCTTACTTAATAATCAATTAAACCTAAATTACTAGAAACGTTTTCTGTACTTAAAGCATACCAGTTTATATTTTGCTCTTATTGAAAAGTACCTGCTTTCAGCAATATGATATATAAAGCACATCTGCCTTTTGAAGGTACTACTTATCTGATGAAGCCTCAGCGCGGTGAAACGCGTCATAAGTTTGTAGAAATACTAAAAATTTGAACATCATTGTTTTATTTAATTGCAAAATGTATATCAATCTCCATGCAGCAATAACCTCGTCAATGAAATAAACGAAGAACAATTAACATTCAAAATGTTGGTATCAGTCGAATACAATATAATCATTCTCCTGAAACATTATATTCTATCGATTAAGAGTAGAAATACCCATTCATGTCCTTCAGAAGCTTCAAGCAATATGATCAATATATTTTCTTCTACGACAAAATGAATCATAACGAAAGAGTTGGATCACCCTGTTGTAATACAGACTCAAGAAACCATCGACGTAGTCTTTATAATTGACTCTCTTTACTTGGGATTGTTTTAATATGAAGAATTCCGATGATTGGTAAGAAAACCTTTGCATTTTACTAGGAAACACTGCATCCTAGGGAAATCAACAGTACCATTCATGAAAAATACTAGTTCTTCATAGTATTAATTCACACAAAAAATTGGTTGCTAGTTTTACCGCTCATTTTCTTGACTTCGAAGTTACAATTGAAAAATCCACAATAAAATTGAAGTACTCAAATATCAAATTTGGTTATTCTATATATTTTACGATTTCGCACATATGGCGCAAAAATTATTTCGTAGAAAGCGTTTTTAAGGTGCAGTATAGTAAAAAATAGTATAGTTTATTTGCGCATTAAAAATATTTACATGGTAAGTCAATTTGGAATTAAATAATAAATGAGTTGATAATATATACAAAAAGAGGACATACTCTACACCATATTATATAAGTGTTAATATAAGATAATTGAGGAAAACAATTTTGGATACAGTCTTTCCGTTTTGTCCAGTGTGTTTTGAGAGTTACTTCGATTTTTTTATAGTTTTACGACAATCGTCATTATCTTCAAATCAAAAAAATGTTATTGGTTATGCAGAAATTTCACACAAGGATGTACAACTGTCTCCTCAACCCATAGAGCACTAATTTTGTTGAGGAAAAACATCCCGTGCAACAGGCGATATTGCCCAAAGTAGGATTGCATATTTCAGAACCCTGTTTTAAGAGCTTCATACGTACTAACTCTTTTTAAAGTTCTTGATATGTATATCACACTTGACATTTTTGACATTAGATATTGAGTGTAGGCTTACCAATTTATCCAACTATCTATGGTAAGGATCAACACTTTTATATTCTTATTTTTTTCTAATTTTTTAGGTTGGTTCAGGTGCTTGCTTTTGCCTGGTAAATTTCAGTTTATTGTTGGTAAACCTAGAATCAGGTTCGAAGAAAACTTGTTGCTCTACATTTTTTGGTTAGGTTAGAGCTGGAAGGGTCTTCAATACATAGATAACATAATCTGCAAAGAAGTCAGCATTATTATTTGATCCTTCTGTTTTTAGATTACTAATATATAAAATAAAAACTATAGGTCCTAAAGTTGATCCCTGAGGCATTCCACAGTTTAAAATTTTTCCCTTCTGATAGAGTTTTGTCCCAAAAGGCTTATCGTCTTTGATCTTTTAGGAAAGATTTTATAATTTCCAAGCTGGGATCTCTCGAATCATATGCTTCCATCTTTAGTAACAGTATGTCAATATTGATTTAATTAAAGGCTTTTGACAGATATCTAGCAATGAGCTGCACTTGAAGATTGGACTCCTGTGCTGCCAAGACCTCCTCTAACAAGTCTAGCAGCGCTGTAGTTGTCGACCGGCCTCGTCGATATCCATGCTGATTTTTATTGAGGAACTTGTTATTTCCTAGATACGATATTAACCTCGACTTGAGAACGTCTGGAACCTTGGACAAAACCGGTGGAATCACATCGGGTCTACAATTGCTTGGATCTGCCTTGTTGCATTTTTCGAAGATGGTTTCAAATTTTTTTTTATCTGTTTCGAGGAGACACTGTCTACTAAGCATTTGTTCGTTATCACTTATATAGGATAGGATACTTCCGGGCCAATACATTTTAACAAACAATTATTCCATATATGTCCGGCGCGTCTTTGCTATTCAGAGATTGAATTATTGTTCCAACTTCGTCGAACGTTGTTGGTGAAAAGAAATTCTCAGAGACTCTTTCATCTTTTTACTGGCTGTTTCATATTCAGCACTGAAAGTTAAGTTTATTTTCTCCGCAACCAAAATGAATATTTTGCGTGTCGTAATCGATGTACTCAGAGTGATTTTCTTCACTTTCTTTATTTTTCTTGTTAACTTCAATATTTAAACTTTTCAAATATTTTTAATTTTATTTTCGGAATCTTCAACGGTTTGAATATTGCCTGCTCCACTATCATTTTCTAATGCTGGACTATAGTTAAATTTGAATATATTATGGGCTCTAAAAGATGAATTGTTTCTCCTCATCTTAATCGTATTAAATCTTCGCTGACCTGAACTAAAACAATCCGCATCTCTCCTTCACGTAGATATTACTAGAACAACTTCTGCAGAATCCTGAAGAAGTGTGTATATGCTTCTTATTCAAAAATGTTTATCATTATTGTTTCCCAGTCATACAAATTTTGTTCGACCTTCATTGTGAGGAACTTTCAGTGTATTTTAATATGATGAATATCCCGCCAAAATGACTACAGGTAGAGACTAGAGAAAACTCTGTCACTTATTCGGTGTGTCTTTTGATAATATTAATTTCTTTGAAGTTAATCAAAGAAATTCCGCTTGCAAAGGACAAAATTTATACCTAAATTTTCAATATTCCTTTGCACCATTAACTCATATGAAAAGACTTTCTCCAAAAAAATAATATATATTCAAATAAGTCTGGCTCAAATAGATGCATTTACCCACGTACATTGAAGAACTCATCAAACATTGAATTAAGTTGACGAGAATTTATTATACTCCTAATCCTTTGAGCTTTGAATTCATTATAGAAGCACGAAATATACGGATAATTTTTATTTTTAAATGGGAACTAAACCTTGCGTAATATAGCTAAGCATTAGCATTCAACAGGGAAGGATAATTAATCCTTGAGGAAAATTTACTAGGAAGTTGTGCGAATTTCGAGAAGAAAATGTTGATCAGAAATCTAATACCGTGCGAAATCGAAGCAGTACTGTGTATTTTACACGTTGAATTAATTGCTGTTGAAAGATTTCTACCTGAGGGCATAGATTTCGGATTTTGAGAGAAAATCATTATTTGTTACTATATATCACCGTTCGTATTTCTATTTTTCTATTCATTTCAGATACACATGTTGGGGCTACCCTCTCACATTATGTCTTCGAGAATGAAGACTATTTCAATTGATTATGGCAAAACCTATCTTGAAATAATATGTAAAGGGAAATAGAGAAAACTTTGAAATGGATGTTTAAGCATGTAAAGAAGGACCTTCAACTTCTTGTTAGCTATTGAAGGAACAGCTGGAGTGAACGAATCGCTAGCTCAGAAAAAAAATTAATATAGTTCTATAATGAAAAAATGTTCATTTTACTAATGGTACTTGGACTTTCAGATCTGTTAGTTGATCTGCTGAACCATACCATATACACATGTCCTCTATTTACTTCCATATTATAATACAATCTTGAAAAAAAGATTTTTGAAGGACCAGGTCAGGAGATCAGGCAACTAACTCAATAGGATCTCTCCTCCCAATTTAAAGACCAGGATAGTGCAATTTGAAGTATTCGCAAACTGATGCGGCGTAGTGAAAACCACAGCCTTCTTATTGGAACTACAATTGTTGTTGAAGAAGTAGGGGATCGTTATCTAGTTTTTTTTATAACAAATAGATCAATCGCTTTTCCAGCATATCGAGATGAATTTCGCTATACAGGGTGGCCCACAAGTCACTGGAAGTAGCATAATCCAAAGAAAACGTCGGATTTTTATGTTTTTTTGCAATATGATGCACTTCTCTCACAGTCACAATTTGGAATTAATTTCATATATACAGATTGTTCCGTTTCTGAGGAAGAAATCAAAGTTATATTTTTCTGAATGGACAACCCTATATATGTTGATGATTTTGGCTTTGTGAGATTCAAATTAAGGTGACTTCGTTCAATATTTCCTATACTATAAGTTCGATGGTTTTCGAAATATTTGAGATTTTGTTAAATTTGATGACTTTTTTGAAATTTTTTTTTCTCTCGTTGTGACTTTCCGATTGTGTTTTGTGAAGATTATGTAACTAATACTCCATTTCTGAGTAACCATCGTTGAGAAACTCTGAAATTGATACAGAGTGTACAAAATTTCCGATTCTGCTCTTCTTCAAGTTTCATTATTTCAATTCTTTCGAATGACACACTCTGTATTTTCTGTAATGATCGATTATTTTCATACCTATCGAACGATACCCGTGTTCCCTATGCTATCCTTAATGGTTTCTGAGATTCCTATAATTTTCCGATATTTTGTGTCTCAATATTCATCTCGTAATGTTTTCCCTCGTTTTTGAAGAGAGGTACATGTCACTTGAGAAAACAAAACAGGAGTTTGTGCTATGTGCTACTCAAAATACCAGTTTTAAGTCTCGCTCAAGAACGTGATCAAAAAATCTCTGCATGGACCTAGTGAAGGCGATGAAAATGAGTATTTTATGGAATTCAGTTTAACAAAATGAAGTGTTCGGAGAAGTTGAGAACTGTTTGATTCGAGCCTTTTTCTTATTTTCCTCTTTATAAACTCGGTACCCTTTCCAGTAATAGGTATTCATAACATTTTTTTTTCTAATTTTTTTCTTTTTTGCTCTTATTGCTATTTTTCTAAAGACGTGGATTTTTTTAATGGAAATAAATATGCTTTGAATGCGTGAAAATGTTTGACAATGGAAAATATTAATACAAATCACGGAAAAGAAAATATTGAATAACTGATGCAATGCATAGAAATGTTACAAAAGATATTCCAAAAGGCCTTCATTTTGCGTAATGCATAAATGTATTCTCCTTCCGAAAGATGCCCTTACTCCTAACAGCATTTCAGGCGTAACTATCTGGAAAGCTTCCCTAATCCTATTTTTCATATCGCTCGGTGTAGTTCGTGGAGTACGATACACAAACTCTTTAACATGTCCTCACAGGAAAGAGTCGAGGGACGTTAAATCTGGTGATCTTGCTGGCCAATTGCAGGGTCCTCCTCTACCAATCCATTTTTCTGGAAAATTCTCATTCAAATAATCTCTCACTTGTTGGAACCACATTCGTTGTCCCATGTGAAGTGGCATATTTTCCAACAGCTCTGATAAATCGTTTACCAGCAAATTGTTCATGAAATCACTTTCGTATAGACAAGTATTTGGAAAGTTCGTTAGATGAAAGCCTCTCAATATACAGAATGCCTCATAGTCGTCGTTCCTCCAGGGGATGATATCTCATCGAATTTTTTATTGGTTTTGTGTATTAACGTGAATGTCGGTACAAGGCGTCCCAAATTCGTTGTTTTTGAATGGTTACTTCCGAACCAATAGAGATAGATTGATGCGGTTTCCTCGGAATGATGCTACATTTTGATGGAACAATATATACAATTATACAAAACTTTCATGGCTTCCTTTGTTTTCGAAATACTGATAACAGTCATCAAATCTTGTAATATTCTTCGTAGGTTTCTTTCCGAAAAAATAATGAGGTAGAGTCATAGGTTTGTTTATATAAATGTAATATAATTAACTGACAATTTTGTCATATTTATATTTAGAGCAGTATTCTATTCGATCGTTCACCACTTCACACAAAGAAACTATTAATGAGTAACATTCAGTGTTACTTAACTAAGGTCCGTACACTGGATTTTTCCGGGAGAAAGCCTCTGACACTACTCGTTGGTGATATATTGATATATTCTCATAACATTTAACGTTATCCTAATATATAATTATTCCAGGATATTTTCGGGTGGTGGATTTATATTTTTTCAAAATCTTCAATATTCAAGAAGAATATTCAAGAACTATATAAATATATATATATATATATATATATATATATATATATATATATATGTATTCCATTTCAATTTCAATTCCATCAGAGCTAATCCTGAAACTATGAGAAACTCCACTTATCATGTAATTCATCGGGCAACTGAATGCGTAGAGTTAGAAGGTGGACATTTCGAAAATCAACTCCATAACGTATCCTAAGATTACTTCACCACATAATTATTTTTGAAAAACTACTTTGTGTAAAGACTGTCAAGGTTGTTATCTATTATAATAATCGTTTTTCTGGAAGAATTTTCTGTTTCTTTGACTTCTAGGATATTTTTCAAATTAAACCTTGTTATCTCCCAAGAAAATGGCGCCTCATTTTATAATTGCGACAACCGTTATAATTATTTATTTTCATGTGCAAAGTTTTCTTTTAAACGAATGAAGGCTGTAGTCTGGTCCTGAAATAACTTTGGGAATATATTTTTTAATATTTTCCGAGGATTTAAGGACTACACTCGATATTGCATAATTTTTTCTTCAAATAATTGAATTTGGAAGCGTCTAAGTATATTAAGTTTTCGTGGATGAAAACTTCCAGGGATCAATGGACAAAACGAGTTCTAATTCATGAATGCCTGAAATGGTGCAATTTGATATCATGATCTGATTTGATTGGCCACTAGTCAAGGATATCATTAAAATTCAGAAGATCGATATATAGGGTGAACTTATGAATTGAAGTCCAAAGAAACTCCATTGATTTTAGTACAATCCTGTTTCAATAAAGTCGACCCATGTGATAATTCTTTAAAATTTTACCGAAATCGGATTAATAATTCGGGAGATATAAATCATTGAAATTTCATTCAAATATCACAAAACAGCCTGTATATCGTAATGGAAGTGGTAAATTCAGAAATAATATCGCGTTTCGAGTCGACCACTTAATTCTCTATCACTACCTAGAAAGGTTCCGTTGCCTCACAAAACACCCTGTATATGTGTGTGTGTGAAGAAAATAATTCATATGAAAAGCAGATTACTAATAGCCTCATCATAATTTAAATGTGGTGATTAATTGAAGTTTAGGACACCTCTCACCCTGTTACAGTATCTCACTTTGATAGGACTATTAAATTTCACGGGAACACTGACAGCAAAAACATTTAACTTTTCTGAGCATTGAATAGGGTTCCCAAATTTCTCTTTTTCGGAGTGAGATAGCGGTAATTATGTTTCCCATCTGAATAACGAACGAAGTAGTCTTTCTGGAAATAATAAACTAAGCTTCCTCCGAGAATTTCCGTTCAAATATCAGTTGGTATGTGTCTGTTTTCTGTAGACATCGAAGATTATGGCAATTTAATCTTCGATTTCTACAGGAAACAGACACATACCAACCGATATTTGAACGGAAATTCGCATCATCACCCCGCACAATTGAACTCAGTTATTAAGACGGTCGTTCATCGGTCGAAAACTCTATGTTCCCCAAACAACAACAACGGGAACACAAAACAGGTAGCCAACATAAACAACTACGAAAAAGGAAAATAAGAGAAGCCATCGAGATAGAAAAACACACAACTATGAACAAACGGGATGACGCCATAAATTTACCAGGGACTTGGAAGACAGTATTAAAACATACGCCACCGGGAACACTGAAACAGGACGACACAAACAAGAAAACAGTAAGAGCAACGTCGAATACACTCGGTCCGCGAGTCGAACAACCGACCAATGCTTCAAGCTAACACGCAACAGAGATACGCTACAGTTGAAGAAAAATCTCGGACTTGAAAATTGGTGCGATCCAGCCGAAACGTCGTCAACGACAACCAACGAATGGTCAATACCAGGATCAACGGAAGAGAAACCGGAAGAAAGAATCAACATTACATCCTCTTATTTTACTGAATGGCACAGGCGCATTCGCCATATTGCATCAATGTATGAGGAATACTATTGGTTGAAGAAATAAATGGCTCGGGATATAAAACCGTTCGTTTTCTTAAAACAGGACTCTTCAACTTGATCACTTGATCTCTATCTAACATCTAATCTGACATAACGTACACGGTCACCGCTTTTCAAAGCACCAACCCTATTCCGCGAGAAACTAACACTAATGGAACATGTGAAATATCTTAATGTCATGTTGGATATCAATATCAACTAAGTTGGGATTACATCTAAAGATAAGCACTAAAGGAGCATAATACCCTCTAAAGCTACTGCAAGTTACTTGATACCCGTTAGGGATTAACTTGCTATACGCAACACAGATCAGACTGCTGCTAACCGACGAGGCAAAGTATGGCGGCCCGTATTGGACAAAAAAAAGCAAGATAAAATTGACAAGATTCAAATGTAACCGTATCTGGCAGTCACCGGAGTCTCAACATAGACACCCACAGCGTCTATAAAATGTCTGCTAGGCTTTTCCCCTCAATATTAAACTGTGGAGGAGACGTACATCATAATGACTGTGGGAAAAGTCTATATGCACGAATAGTATTATAAAATATTGACAATCGCCTCCCCCAAGAAAATAGGTAGACTTCGACTTGATCTCCACAGAGGATCGCATAAGAGCTATTCATCGATTTGATGACTTCTTCAAGGTTGTAATTCCACCAAGAATGATTTGGGGAATATCCCATATCCTAGACTACTCACAGAGCCCCGCTAGGCTTGCCAGCGGGTCCAAAACTGGGATGTGAAGTATTGGTATATATGCCCCCAGGAACAATCAGGTGTCTAACACCCCACATAGCCCCGCTTGGTGTGCCAGCGGGTCCACAACTGGGACCTGAAGTATTGGTATTTATGCTCCCAGGAACAATCAGGTGTCCATTCCATCAATACTTTGAAGGACATGAAATAGAAGCATCTGTCAGACCGGTAAGATAGAACGTCTTGACCATTCCGTTAACCTGTAAACTCTTTTTTTCCAAACAGAAACTCTACCAAGACTTGAGAAGCCACTTGATTGTAATTCCTGATCTCTTTCGAATAAAATCGACGAATTGATAAGATTTATTAATATTAGACGCGAAGAATACCCAACAATTTACAATTAATCATATTCAAATTAGTTCCATCAATCTCACAAATAATTACTCACGAAGAAGACAAGGGAAGGAATAATAATTCCCGAGATAAAAAACCAATACTACAATATTCCACAAGTACCAAATCGGGGATGTAATAGAGGTGAGACAGTATGTCCTTGCCCTTGTTTTCGATGATTTCACAGAATTGTTGAGCAGTGTGAGGAAGTGTTGCCTTGCAGGAGAACTAAACCCTAACTCTGAGATCCACGACATATCTCCTTAACATTTGGTTTTACCTTGTTCGAAAGTATAATTGAATAAAATTAGCAGTTCACTTTACAATATGGCAGATTTTGACGCTTTATAACTGCATCTATGTAAAATATCGTGAATAGCAGAAAAAAACCCCGCCACCATCCCAGTGTTCTCACTAATTGAAGAATTTATTGCTGCAGATTCAAGCTAACTTTTTTAGTTTTCTTATATGCAAACTTTGTAAATTTTCGGAATCAGTAAGTGCTGATATCTTGACTGTTTTTGAAGTTATGAAGAAATGGTTTTCACATTATAGCTTTTTTCGTAGAACCGAACTACGTGTGATCCAATGGTTTTTGAGTTATAAGGCAAACTTTTAGTTTAAATAATTTTTTATATACTTTATTTCTTCTTTCTACAGTCACAATATCATATTTTAAAATCGCAATGATAAAAAAATAGTTCCCTTGAAAAGATGCGAATGTTTTACCCCTAACCCAACAGAATTATACGTCCCTGATGAAAATTCTCGAATTCCGAGCTTCAACTTTGAATTAGCATATGGGATTCATAAAAGTATAAAACATTTCATAATTTTGATGAAAACGTTTCAGGGAATCACGAAAATAAACTTTAAACTTTTCATTCGAAGGTAATTTTTCCTTCAGCAAACGTTTCTTATAAAATAATCATATGAAGTTCTATTCTCTGCAATGATTGAGAAAGCACCTTCTGAATTTTGATCACATGTTAAAGAAACGCTTTATAAATAACTTGAAGTTAAAAAATGCTTAATAGGTAATGCTGTAAAATCTTTTGTTAACTTTTGTAAACAATTTATCCATATTGTGAAGAGGATATATAAATTCGAATTTCTTGGAATATATCATTCTTTTATAGTTCTGTTCATAGCTAATCGTCATCACTATCCTATGCTTCTAGGCTATCGAGCTTTATCTGAAGGATACTTCTCCAAGTTTCCTGTTAATGTTGACGGTTTTACAAATCTGTTACTCCCTAATTCAAATACCAGATGATTGAGTGGACTAAAATATCCGCTGCTAAAAATATGTGCACTCATCGATCAACATGTGGAAGAGTATAAGAATAAAGGTATCACATATAGACAGATTTTTATAACTAAGAGGCCATCCAACAACAAAAGACCTCTTTCGAAACTTATTTCACACCGAGCCGTAATTTTTACTCGTCTATAAAAATAGACTTCTCGCTCATTTATCATTGCTGAGGGTCTTTTTTGAGGATATCAAAGCGTAAACATTCATTCAAAACATTTTAAATGTCAAAAGGTCATAAGGAATGATATTCGATTCAAATTGCATTTCACTTAGGATTCGATGCATTTTCCACTCGATTCGATTCTATGTTCATAGATTCAAATGAATAGTCAAGTTGAGTGTGTAACTGGATGGGTGCCGAGTTTTCTCAGTAAAGCATGGAGTTATTATGTCAACATAAACATCTGAAATAATCCAGACTTCGGCATGTTTCGAAGGTGAATTTGTAGCTCGAAGAAGGCAACTACTTTCAATATTTTAAAGGCTTGAAGTGGTCTATTTTTCCCCACATTTATGAGCAGACGTTTTCTCACACCTAAGTTTTCCTCTAGTTGAGATACATTTCTCAGAACGAATAAAGTATTACTGAATACTGACAAGAAATATATATAGAAATTTCCAAATAAACCAATAACTGTGGTAAAATCATAAAGCTTATTCCCTGAAGAGATGCAATAGGAGTGTAGACTTTAAGTATATTTGTGTGTCTATGATAACTACAGTATGTTCTTTTTTCCTTTAGACGTTTAATGTACCATAATTCATGAGGTTCTCCCTAAATTAACCGATAATAATTTCATGAGGTTGTCGCCTATCAGGAAAACGATCCAAATAAGCCGCTTTTTCAACGTCAACTTTTCAAAATGTTCATACAGCATGGTCGCTCCGTTATTACAAACGATACTATATTTACACACAAGTGGTAACTGGAAGAAAAAACATTGAATAATTTCTTTGAATTGTCATTGCAAGAATTAATCTTCGAACTGTCATAACTAAAGCACAGAACATACTCAGTCATTTCGTTTAAATTCAATGAATGGACATAGAGTTATAAAATGAAATTAGGGAAAACTTAACAATTTTCGGTTTCATGAAAACACATCCTGAACGAAAACATTGTGTGCACATGTGTTTGCATGTAGTATGATTCTACGTTATATATAGAATGTCAAAACCATTCATAAATTACTTCAGAAACAACCGAGATATTGTTACTTGCCTAGTTTCGAAAAAATTCAAAATTTTTAACTTACACTTAAACGAAGAAAGCTGCTTGAATCTGTTTGCAACAATGGGTTAATCACGCAGAAAGAACACAGTGAAGGGAGGAGGGTGGGTAATTCTTCTTTATTTACAACATTTCACACAACTGCAGTAGGTCCAAAACGTCAAAATCGGTCCATTCTGTCCAAAGGTTGCTTGATACTGGTAATTTTAAATATTCCTATTCCCCAAGGAATGTCTTGAACGGTAGCATACACTACCAACAAATACTAACGAAAAAAATCATGAATCGTATAATAATATCAAAAATTCCTTGATATCTGTTCATGATATAATTTCAAGATACGAAGTAATCCTTCGAAACAGCAAATGGAGTCACCTTTTATTTATCATAAATCTTATTTATAGTAGTGACAAAATTAATAGGAGAAGGATTATTTAATCTTATCATGAACCTATTTGAAATGCTTGCTTCTTCCTTTAACGGATGCTATCACAATATGCTGCGCTGAAAGTTTCGAGCAGACCGTTGATTCAACGAAACGTTAATGTGAGTTCAGTCCTACAAGTTGCGGTTCGTCTACTCTACTTCTCCGGTGGCGACACCACAAAAGCGTCTGTTGCTACTACTATGTGTGGTGGAGGTCTGATCTATGGATATGGCTATTCAAGCTGCAATTTTGTGTGAATGAAGATGAAATGACGAGTCTAACCTATAGTCGATTTGGTAAAGCCGTAGAGTAATGAATCATTAGGTGACAGGATGGTCATAAGCGTGCCATTCATCATATTCTTCTTAC
Source organism: Cryptolaemus montrouzieri (assembly GCA_013387265.2). Taxonomy (NCBI): domain Eukaryota; kingdom Metazoa; phylum Arthropoda; class Insecta; order Coleoptera; family Coccinellidae; genus Cryptolaemus; species Cryptolaemus montrouzieri. The sequence goes on along the minus strand of JABFTP020000001.1, from coordinate 69,131,403 downwards.
ATATTATAATCCGGAGTACCTGGGTATATTATCAAGTGGTTTTCATCTCTATTTTTTCAAAAACTCATGAGCACTTTGTTGAATACCCATTACAATAACCTGTAAATGGGATCATTATAGATGTAAATTGGATGGGTAATTCCTATCATGAATGATTTACAATGGACAAAACAGTGGTACACAGGTACCATCGCCCACCAGGTATGTTGAGACAAATGTCCACTCAGATAAGAGTTAAAGAGTATTGTCAAGTATATTCAAATAATTTAAACCGAAGTAAGGAGTTTTTGCAGTAGTTTTATCATTTGTATACATCAGTTGTTAGTTGGTGAAAGTGCTTTCCATTTTACAAATATTGGAAGAATTTTCTAATGTTATCCCTGTTAAACGTGTTAATAGCACTTTTCCAAACTAAAAAATTAGTTATATTGAATGTATACGATGCTTTAAGGCATCGATGTCATTCACCTTCAATCGATGAAAATGGTAAAATGTGTCCTGAGATTACGGGAATTGGACAGTCCAAAATATGCAACCGTCTTAAGGAACCATCATCTAAAAATGGATTTATAGTGAAACCTTCAAAAACGAATGGTTATCGACGAAGACTTCAGGAATACTATTCGAAAAACTGCATTCTCTCCATTTTCGGAAAGAAATTCCCACAGTGGAAAAAATAAACGATGTGCGTGTAGGAGATCAGGACTGTCCTTAAATATCAAAAAACAAGTATGGCAAGTTTTGCATGATTTTAATTTTCATTACCACTATAAATTGAATCCTATAATCTAATATGAGCACAGGTAAAGAGTGACATTACTAGAAAAACACAAGTTTAAAGATAAAAGATGTCGAACTTCATTTCAATAAGGCAATAAAAAGTGTTACTTCCCGAAACAGGAAGAATTATATAGACCACGTCATTAAAGAGAAAATGAAATGTGAGAACCGGATCATATTATGGATGCCATGATAGATCCTGTTGTTGTATTGTGTATTTAGTTCATAAAGATATATCATCAGAAGATGAACTGTGAATATTTTATGAAATATTGCAGCTTGAAATATAAGTGAGCATTTTGACAAGCATAATTTTGATTTTTATATTTTCAAAGTTTAGAAAAAATTGAATTCAGAACTAGACGTTTTATAAGGTCATGAAATTATTTATTAACATTGTTCAACATTCTATTAGGTAATGTTAAAACACATGTGGAAATTTAGCTTGAGTCTACTATAATAAATATAATAATATAATAAAATGAATATTCATTTCCATAATTTAATAAAATTATTGAGTTATCTGAAATAACATAAACATTATTTAATTATTACATATTTCAACAATAGAATTAAGCGTAAGTTGAATATGCATGAAATTCATGAAATGATTTTTTCGGTAAACGTAGCAATTTACATATTCGCATTCAATTATAATCGTTTTTGAATACATTAGTGTTCGATTAATTCAATTTTTTGAAGAGAACGTTACTGACTGCAAATTTTAGACGTATAAAGTAATCATTTTATTCAAAACGAGGACAGCAATATTTGCAAGCAACAAAAACAACAGAGAAGGTCGTAGTCAGCTAGTTGGGTTCTTCCTGGAGATTTGTATGAGGGTTACTATTTGAGGTCAGGAATAAATTTGTGCCTGCTCCCAGACAAAATCATAGAAACTGAATTTAATTTGGAATTTGCCCACGTACCACATTTTTAAGGGATTCGCATACTTTAGCTTTTATTACTCTACGTCAGGGGTGCTCAAACGGTCGATCGCGATCGACCAGTCGAACACGAGTGCTTTTTGAATGTATCTCGAGAAGAGAACAATTTTTGATAAGTAGGAAACTACAAAAATCTATTACGTAATAAAATAACACTCTGCTAGTGCCAAAAGGCGAGTTTATCAAAGGAAAGCGCGGTACTTGTCAAAGAAAAGCCGCATTTTTTATTCTTGCCGCCTTTCTAGAAATTTCGGGCGGTGCATTTAACATTCGAAACTTTCGTTCAGGATATATATATATATATATATATATATATATATATATATATATATATATATATATATATATATTGCGCCTCCAGGTATTCGGGTCATTCCTAATTGTAGTTCGAAGGCAATACTACGTCTATACAAAGTTTATTATTAAATAGTACAAAATGAGTGCAGCAAAGAAATCTAAAACGTATCATTTTAATAACGATTGGGAGGAAGAACTTTTATTTTGTATGGTGAAGGATAAGTGCCTTTGTCTTATCAGTCGTGCGTCAGTTGCAATACCTAAGCATGGTAACTTAGCGAGGCATCATAAAACGGTTCATAAAAACTATGAAAAGGATTTTCCACCACAGAGTGAATTAAGAAAACGAAAAGTACGTGATTTGATATCTTGTTTGAAAAAAGAACAAGCCATATTCACAGGAACGGCCAAACAATCAAGAGCTGCCACGATCGCGTCATTCAAAATATCTCATATATTATCGAATAACGAGAAACCATTCGAAGATGGATCGGTTGTGAAGGAAGCATTTATTGAAGCGGGTGAGTCTTTCTTTGGAGATTTTAAAAATAAAACAGAAATCATGTCTGCTATCAGAGAACTTCAGTCATCTCGTCCGACTGTCACAAGGCATATTGAAGTCATGAGTCAGGACATGGCAGATAACCTAAAACATGATATTATGAAATATTCATACTTTTCTTTACAGTTCGACGAATCCACCGATTTGACAGACACTGCCCAGCTGTGCATTTTATTCGGATTGTATTCAATGACATATTAGCTAAGGAAGAATTTTTGATAATCAGTCCTCTGAAGGAAGACCCGTGGCGAAAATACATATGACATTTTCTTCAATTTTGTAAAATAACTACAAGCTACCAATATATAAATTAGTGTGCATTACAACAGATGGAGCACCAGCAACGAGTGGAAACAAAAACGGTTCTGTAACATTGTGTCGTGCGAATGAAGATTTCCTTCACTTTTCATTCCATTACATTTTACATCGACAAGTTTTGTGTTCAAAATATTTAAACACGGAGGAAATTATGGACATTGCAATAATATTTGTGAATTCCATGCGTGCACGTACCTTGCAACGGCGGCTCTTTAAATAGCAGTTGAAAGATAGGGAGTCAGCTTAACACACTGATCTAATTCTTCACACCGACGTCAGGTGGTTGAGTCGCGAAAAATTCCTAAAAAGGTTTCAAGAATTATTGCCCGAAATAACTGCTTTTCTAAACGAAACATGTTGAAAAACGAAAAATGGCTGACTGACTTGGCATTTTGACTGACATCACAATGCACTTAAACACCATTAACTTGGATCTTCAAGGTTAAGGAAAAACTATTATTGAGATGATTAACGCAGTAAACGCATTCAACAGTAAATTGCAACTTTTGATACACCAACTGGAAAGAAATGATTTGAAACATGTTCCGTCTTTGAAAGCAAGGATTCCTCAGATGAATTATGATACGTATGAGGCTGAGTTATCAAATATTTTGAGACAATTCGAAATTCGTTTTATGATTGCAGTAATTGGCAAATATGGCATCATTTTTGAGTAATCCTTTTTCATGTAAAAACATTGAGGAATTAGATACTGCAATAGCAAGTTAATTTAATATGAACTCATGTTCTGTTGAAAATGAGTTAGTGCAGATTATATCAGATATACATCTGAAAGCTACAGTATTTGATACAAATTTCTGGTGTTTTATATCTGAAGATAAATATCCGAATCTAAGGCAAATCGCCCTTCAACTGACGGCAATATTTGGGTTAACCTACTTGTGCGAATCCGCATTTTCTGAAATGAAAATAATTAAGTCAAAGTATCGCAATCGACTAACTGACGATCATATGTCTTCATGCTTGCGATTAGCACTCAGTGGTTACATACCATCTTATGGAAAGTATGCTGGGGACAATGCAGTGCCACGCTTCACTATTCAAAGTCATTCCTTATTTAAGTTTAACAACATATGTAACTCCTTTGTTTTGTAACAACCAATAAACTCGCAATTTTGAATAACTATGAGTTCTTTCATTGACATTATAGAGAAGAACCTAACTGAACCCAACCCAAACCTTGACCAAAATAATGTATATTGTGCGGAAAGCTAATATCTATATAATCTACGGTACACCCCACCAAGATACGTAAGTAGGTAGGGTGTATCGTGTATGACATACTTGCAACCTCTCAGAGTCGATCGTAAGTAGTCTAAAAATATTGAGGTAGATCGACAGCAATTCAAATTGAGCACCCCTGCTCTACGTCTTCACCAAATAGACTATAACTGAATCTGAAATCTAACCTAACCTAAAATCGGTGGCGGAATACCATTGAAAATCACAGAGCAATCTTTATAAAATTATAATGAATGTCATACGCAATTATTATTGTGGAATTATGACAAATTAGGCACCTACTTACAATTCTCGTTATTGTTTCGATTTGAGTATCTTTCACTGAGTATTAATAAATATTGAAGACGAAAATCAAGTGCGCACAAACATGATACACTCCTATATTCAATCTATCAGATATAGTGCCCGAGCATTCTACCGAGGACGATTTCCAGATCGAAATAAACCAGAGTTCCACAGGTTTTTCAGACTCGAAAAAAAAATTCCGCAATTACGGTTCATTCCAAACATCGAAAACTCTCAGAAGGAGATTACTGAAGAATAGGAATTTAATGTCTTAATGAGTCTAGAAGTGTACCCAGAGCATGCATTCGACAAATTTCTTCTACTTTCAACCTCTTGAAGAACATGATGCCTTGAGTTTTCGAATTCCTATAATGAACAATAATATTCAGCGTAGATTCGGTGTGAATGTCTGATGCTCCATTTATTCAAATCGCTTGAAAGAACAAACAAACTTGAATCGGAACAATTATAATGAAATTCTTATTCAAATAATTGATCCATGAAGCCTGAACTACACTTGATATTCATAATGAATTATAAAATAAAACAAGTTACTATGTTTTAACTATCAGTAATTTATTGATGTTAAGAATGACAAAATTTTTACATTGGTTGGACCGGTTTCGGACATACGTCCATTATCAAAAACAACCTAATGAAAACTGAATACTCATGTACAATACAGGAATTACCAACATAAAATGCTAGAAAATGAGTTTATAAGATTTAATACAGGAAAGAGGAGTTTTTAGCTGTTGACGTTCTGAAAAGGATGACATTCATTCAGACAATGTGCAGCTAAAGCTGAGTCATATTTCTGATGTAGGGATGACCGGAAATGTTCTTTGTATCTAGTCTTGAAATTCTTATTCAAACATTACAAGATTTCCTCTATGATGTTCCTCCGGAAAAACGAAGAGAAATCTACCTCCAACAGATGATGCTCACAACGTAGCTTTGAATCTGAACTGGCTGTATAATAATTTCGTTGATCAATGGATAGGGACCTCCCCTGATTTTCGGCTCTGGAGTTACCTATAGCAAGTTTATCGCAAACAAAAAAGTTTCAACATGTTGAAAAAGAATAAGAACTGCCTGCTTAGAAATTCCTCCAGATGCCGTTCTGAAAGAAACACGTGCCAGATTGAGGAGATACCAATTGTGTGTTCAACAACATGGAGGGCATTTTCAACAATATTCATGAGCATTTTTTTGATATAAATTGATTTTATTATTTGGATGTTTTCGGTTTGTTGAAACAGACGTCTGCACTTGCTTGAGATTTTCTCGAATATGGCAAATTTTCAATGGTCTGGTTCATTACGATTAAATCGTTTCCAATGGAGTCTAAATGCTCTAGCACTAATTCTGTTAGATTAAAAATGAATTTTCTTCATGTCTGTATTGACTTCTTTCTCGACTTCCTACTTGAAAATTCTGGAGAAGACTCGAAACGAGACAATTACAAAAATTTGCGGCTAGGTACATAATCTGTCGTAATTTCTCTATCATAATTGCGAATGAGATCTCTTATAATTCTAAGAAGATTACTCTGTGAATTTCAATGGTATTGCTTACATCATGATTCATTAAAATCCTATGTTGAGTTGTGAGTTTTTTTACCCAAAATGCGAAATGATTTTAGGATAGAAAAATTTTATCACAAACCCAACAGTCGCCCATTTTAGGAATTACATTGATGAATTGGAAATTCGAAATTTTTCGATAATTTCTCTCTTCTCGGAAATTTCAACGTTTTTAGTGATACTTTTTCAGCAGAAGGAACTCAAAATTGGTTAAGTAATGAAGAAAGATGAAAATATAAGGTTATTCTTATATTGTGACGGTATTTTTGGAAGTGACAGACTGATGAAAATAATTCAGACTGTTAGAATATTATTCAAGATGCAATTTGTTTTTTGTTTCATTGAATTCGATCAATCATTGTATGCGCTACAGCTTGGGGCGTTTTTCAGTCTGAAGAATCTGCAGCTTTCAAGTATTTTAAAATTTTGAGCATTCTCAATGCTCGACATACCTTACTTAACATAAAAGATATATCGTAAATAACATGAGAATATTGAGTTTGTAGATGAAATGAATTTTATTTCTATTGACTTGTTTCAGGTAGAACTGGTGAAGCAGACGGAAGAGGGCGATGTTAGTAACTATCAAGCAAACGGAGAGTTTGACTTGATAAGTTTCACCTCCGCCAAGCATGTGCAGTTTTATTCTTGTTGTCCCGAACCGTACCCAGATATAACCTACAGGATCAACCTTCGAAGACGTCCTCTGTTTTATGTTTTCAATCTGATTTTGCCGTGCATACTTATCAACGGAATAGGTGAGTCAATACCGTTGAACATTTTCTCAAAAACTAATTGAAAATTCAGTAATTTTTCTTCGTGTAACCAAGTTTTGCCATTTCAACAATGATGATAATTCGAAAATAACTTTCAAGTCTAGATATTTGCTAAAAGCAATGTAAGATCGAAGCTGGTTTGTGAAATCCTCGTAATGATAAATAACCTCAAATAATTGAAATTTCTGACTAGAAATATACTTTAGAAAAGTCACTTAAAATTGAAGGAAGAATCATAATGTAGAATGAAAGATGGGGTTCACCACTGAAATTAGTCGAGCTCGAAGCAAACAATGCCGTACCATTCTTTACTAGAACCATTTCGCCGCATTTACAGGTCCCTATTTGAGAACCTCTGGATAAGACCAGACCGCAGAAATTCGTAATTCAGTAAGCTATGATCACATACTTAAAATACAAAATTTCAAGTCTGTAAGTCATTTAATTCCGAAGTTAAGCGAAAGCAAAGTTTAGCATTCATGACACTCACTCACTCACTTATGATCATCAGAATAGAACTAGTGCTTCCCATAAACTCAGAGAGCTGAAATTTGGTACAGGGCAAGAGTTTAATGACAACATGAAGGAAAAACTATGAAAACCACTTTAATCGAAGTTCTGGAGTACCTGGTGACCCTGATTAGAAAACACAAGAGTCCAACCAAACTATTAGAGATGGACATACCTCCTCTACAAAAGAGATTCAACTTGGTAGGCCGCTTCATTTGATGTCAAAAATCGAAGGTCTGAAGCATCTGACTAAGAACCCTCAGCTGGTCTTAGCTGAAAAAGATAGACTGTCATTGCAAAAATCCAGCGTAGTGGGACACATCTTCTGATTTAATCTAGCCTATAGCGTCCCACAGTCACTACTGGGCGAATGCCTCCTCTTCTGGTTTCAATACGCATATAAATAAAATTGAAGCAGAATTTTGGATAAGAGTAGACTGGCCTTACAAGTTTTTACAAGTTTACAAAGAGAAATAGCGAATGGGCAATACGAAAAACTATTGCTAATGTACAAGAATCAGAACTGGAAAAAGAAAGATTTGTAATAATAAAGAAATTACTCCTAAAAAGAATTGCCAAATAAGAAAATCTAATAAAATAAATCCATATGCCCACGTTTCTACAAAAATAAGTGAAATCCCACCAAAAGCATTCTGTGAAAAACTAGCCAAGTCTTGATGTAGCTGCTTGTTTATCTCTCAAAAGTAATGAAATCTAGACAAAGACGTGCCAAGTCTAAGGTTCTTTACTGCGATTTCATTATTATTATAGTTATTGTTGTGTAACTTGGCCTTGGAAAGGTACACAAGGGAACAAAACCAGGGGCTCCATGACACCCCAGAACCGCTACCTATTGACGATGGAGAATTGCCACTCGGAAAACGTCATCAGAATAGAACTAGTGCTTCTCATAAACTCAGAGAGCTAAAATTTGGTACAGGGCTAGAGTTTAATGGCAACATAAAGGAAAAACTATAGAAACTAGTATAATCGAAGTTCTGGAGTACCTGGTGACCCTGATTAGAAAACACAAGAGCCCAACCAAACTATTAGAGATAGACATACCTCCTCTACAAAAAACATTCAACTTTGTAGGCAGCTTCATTTAATGTCAAAAATCGAAGGTCTGAAGCATCTGACTAAGAACCCTCAGCTGATCTTAGCTGAAAAAAATCGACTGTCATTGCAAAAATCCAGCGTAGTGGGACACATCTTCTGATTTGATCTAGCCTATAGCGTCCCACAGTCACTGCTGGACGAATGCCTCCTCTTCCGCTTTTAATACGCATATAAATAAAATTAAAGCAGAACTTTGGATAAGAGTAGACTGGCTTTACAAGTTTTTACAAGTTTACAAGAAGAAATGGCGAATGGGCATACGAAAAACTATTGCTAATGTACAAGAATCAGAACTGGAAAAAGAAAGATTTGTAATAATAAAAAAATTACTCCTAAAAAGAATTGTCAAATAAGAAAATCTAATAAAATAAATCCATATGCCCACGTTTCTACAAAAAGAAGTGATATTCCACCAAAAGCATTCTGTAAAAAACTAGCCAAGTCTTGATGGAACAGCTTGTTTTTCTCTAAAAAAAAATGAAATCTAGACAAAGATGTGCCAAGTCTAAGATTCCTTACTGAGATTTCTTCATTCTTATAGTTAATGTTGTGTAACTTGGCTACTGAAAGGTACACAAGGGTACAAAATCAGGTGCTCCATAACACCTTGCAGTGTCCCCAGAACCGCTACCTATTGTCGATGGAAAATTGCCACTCGGAAAACGTTGATTAAATAACCAGTCAATTGTGGGCTTGATAAAACTGCGTATTTCAATAATACTCGTGTCTAGGAGAGCTTGAAACAAAGAGTATAAAAAAATATTTCCAGTATAGAAGGACTTGTAATCATTGATAGAAGTCCGTCTGTACGTCTATTTTATGTTAGATCGGTGGATGATTTGACGCTCCAGAAAGAAGAGAGCAGAAATCAGCATTGTTAATGCTGAATGCATGTGTTGCACAATCAACAACAGCCTAAACAAAGACACTTGAGTCTTATTACCAATACTAGTATGGGCTATTATCTCGCCTAGGTAGTTACAATAGATATAACATTACGTGTAAACAAAACTGACTTGTACCTACCCACTAAAGTATAAAGAATGTTCAACGGCCAAATCACACAACATTAACTATAATAATAAAAAAATCTTAGTAAGGAACCTTAGACTAGACACGACTTTGTCTAGATTTCATTACTTTTTAGAGATGAACAAGCAGCTCCATCGAAAATTGGCTAGTTTTTCACAGAATGTTTTTGGTGGGGTAAATATTTCATGTCTGTATTGCGATAACATCGCTACATATTTAAATGCATTTAAAACGTTATTCAGGCAACTATATTGAACGTTACGTCCTGAAAGAGCTGGTTTTTCCGATCCACTCTTGATAATCATCGTCAACCTAGGTCACGAAGAAGTGGTACACTCTGGTCGAATATCATGAATGTGAACAATAGAGAGCAATTTCTGTCTCGTTTCACCTCGTGAATATTGCACGCCCTCCAACGAACTGGCATAGAGGCTACTACCAGCGCCACCAGGAAATGACAAAAACAAGAAAAGAAGATCAAGCAGAACACTAAGGAAACCATACCAGCCCGACTATCTTCCGGAACTATGCTTACACTTCCTTCTGCATGCAGTTTGTTAATCTAAACTAACGCTTCAGTGTTTGACTGCCTATTACACCATACATCATATCTCAATAAAAATAACATGCAAAATTCATCATTAGATATATAGACACAGACTGCAGTTTCGATCTCGTTTGACCTCGTCAATGTTGCACCCATTCACCAGCAATTTTATTCATTTATTCATTTATTCATTTATTTATTCAAGTACAATATGAGGAATGTCCACAGCCGAAGCCAAAATGACATTCACTAGATGAATTTTAGTTACATAGCATCTAGTGCTCTAAAAAAAAGTATTATATAAGGCACAGAAAGAATGAAAAACATCATACAAAATGAATATTACAAAACGAACGATTGAATGAATTTGATGTTAGTCAACGAAAGAGCAAGCGTAATGTTCTCTTCAAAGAGGCCAATGTGACCCCAATCAAATTGATACTCCTATGCGTGTTGCAGACACGTAGCATCCTATCGATAGGGGAGTTCTGTGCACTATTAGTTTTTCTAAAAGTTATAGAAAAGAGGCAATACACAAATAATAATACAATGTTCACTTAAGATTTTTGACTCAGAACTTATTGTTTTGGTCTGACTCAGTACCCAATTCTCTTGAGTTGGGATTTTCTTCCACAGACAGAGAAAATTTTAATTTTCATCGTCTGTAAAATTTCGTTCGTTTTATCATGATGAACAATTCTTGTGCGATTGTGCCATAAAATCGCCGTTTCAAGCATTCGAAGCATTTCATTTGAGGTTGTCTTGTTTTCGCATAATTTACCGTCAATTTGTGATTTCAATAAAAACTTCATGACTATTTTCTATGGCATATAACATTCATTTCAATCGAAAAATACTCAGAAACAACGAGATGTAATCAGAATTAAGAATGTTCGTAATAGACGATGGGTAACTTCGAAAATGAAAAATTGAATTATTTAATCAATAATTGACAATATTGGGAATGAATAAAATGCGAAATCACTTTCTGTATCTGATGAGAATATGTACAGGAAAACGAATACATTCCAATAAGTAATGAATTTCATTTCCTTTGTAGTCATTAAATACAGAAAGCTTTAATTAATTTATCAAAAGGAGCGTCAAAAAATTAACGCATAAAATCCATAATTCAAATTTATCGAGAAGAATTTCAAATATCTTGAAGAAAATCTTGAGAACAATCGAAACAAAAGATGATACTCATAGAAATTGAAATTAAACTAATAATGAAAAACATAAAATCTTTGGCGAAAATCGAAATCCCTATAAACCGCATTTTTCTACCCCTGGCGAGAATTACTGCATAACATCCAAGAACCTCATTGACGGTACCTGGCTGGTTTTGCTGGCTTCTTAATCTTCTATTGAAAATGTGAGGGAGGCAAAGCAAGTAAAGGAAGAAGAGAAATGCAGGAAGCTGGAACAGTTGCAAGAGCGTCACGTCTCTTTCAATCTTCAAAAGAAAATACGCAAAAATCTTAGAAAAAGACGAGGGCGAGAAATACAAACGCTTCAAGACAATAATGGTAATCCTCCAGCTGATATACAGGACAAGAAGAGATTGTGGAAGGAATATGTCCGGCAGCTGTATCAGGATGTGAGAGATGAAGACCATGGATTGGAGGAAGCAAACACAGGCCCCGATATATTTGAAGATGAGGTGCGCTACGCAATCAGATAACTCAACGGTAGAAAGGCTGCAGGCTCAGATGACATTCATGGAGAGGTTCTCAAGTTTCCGGACGACAAAGCGGTCACACCATATGAAGCTGTTTAATAAAGCTTATAAGGAGAGCAAGCTGCCAGAAGATTGGCTTAAGTCACATTTCATCACCCTACCAAAGAAGCAAAATGCAAAGAAGTGCAAAAGTCACCGCACTATAAGTTTCATGAGCCACGTTCTCAAAGTATATCTAAAAGTGATACTGAGGGGAATTTATCGTCCATGTGATGAACATGTGTCAAACGAGCAATTTGGATACCGTAATGGGTTCGGCACAACGGAAGCACTCTGCAGTCTGCAGATATTAGTTCGAAGAAGCATGGATATGAATGTAGACGTGTTCGCCTGCTTCATAGACTTTAAGAAGGCATTTGATAGGGTGAGACCTGTCCCACTCATCGAAATTCTAATAGGGGGGGATAGATGATCCAAATGTGAATACAATTGCAAGTTTTTACTGGAATCAAGTGGCGTCAGTGCTGATCGAGCATGAGAAAACGAAGAACATTCGAATTAAACGCAGGGTGAAGCCGGGTTGTGTGCTCTCGCCAACGCTCTTTAATCTGTATTCGGAAAGAATAATGGTTGAAGCTCTAGAACCAGTCGAGGAAGGCATCTTTGTGAATGAGAAACTGATAAATAACCTCCGATAGCAACAACAACTGAGGGACTGCCATTATTGGTAGACCGAATAAACTCATGGTAATCAGCAAAAATGAAGAATTGAACAGGCTTGAGCAGTTTTCATTATGATGCAAAAGTTGCTAACTACACTCGGAGGCAAAATTAGCGGAACACTCGAAAATTAAACCAAATTCGAAGTCCGATAATTTTCCTAATTCTCAACCGATTTAGATGATTTTTTCGGCAAGTTATATATCAACTCTTCTGCTTTGTAGAAATTATAAGAAAAAACAAAAAAAATCTGAAAAAATTTTATACGGGGGCAAAACTAAAAGTATTTTTTTTGTCAAAAATTCGTAACACCCTGGGGAATTTCGTGGTAAGAGTTGAAACGTACAATATCATGGTCTGTCAAGACACATCTTCCTACAGTAACGCCCTTCTTATTTTATGAGTTTATCTCTATTTTTACAAAAGATATCCAATTTGAATCGAAAAGTCACAAATTTCAAGTATTTATTTTTAATCTTGCGTAGGTGCATAACATCGGAGGTTAGCCAGAAAATAAAATCAAAATTAGAGAAGCGAAAATCTAACGAAATGAAAATTCTTGAAATTCATTGGCCAATTTCACGCTCCGGGAGAACTCGAAGTACACTAGAAAAATCGTTGATTTTGCACATTTATTTTTGACTTTTTTTGTGTGACACTCTATAATAATTATCATTCCTATCCAAAATTGAGAGCAGGTGTGTATCCTGGCGATACACTCGTGAAATGAAATGAACATGTTGAGAAAAATGTTCATGATGACCCACAAAAAAAAACATTTGATTTTAGTAGCGAGTATGACCCGCCCGAGCTCTTATTACAGCGCGCATACGATTTCGCATACTCCCAATGATGTTGTCTATCATCTATTGAGGTATGTTGTCCCACTCTTCCACCAAAGCCAATGTCAGCTCTTCAACGTTGCCTGGATTCCGTTGTCGAACCCTCCTTCCAAAAATGTCCCAAACGTATTCGATCGGGTTTAAATCCGGTGACCGCGACGGCCAGTCCATTCGTGTGATCCCAACTTCATTGAAATACTCTATCACTATGCGCGCAGTATGAGGGCGCGCATTATCGTGCATAAGAAGGAAATTTTCCCCTATGTAAGGAGCAAAAGGCAAAACATGGGGCTCCAAGATTTGTGTTATATACACATAATCATCTTCTGACTGTCCCCACACTGACGTTAATGTTATCCACTGCTTATAAAAGGTTACGTGCCTGAACAGCCGTAAGACGAGGATTTCTTATGGTTTGATTGACGATGAAACGGTCATGTATAGCGCGGGTTGCCCGATTTCTTCCTTGTCCTCGCCTCCTCACGTACAATCCAGTTTCCCTGTAACGTCGGTAGATTCGATGGATAACCGACGTCGAGACATCCAACATGGTACCGACTGAGCGGTAGGTGCGCCCTTCTTCGATCAATGTAACTGCCTTTGCTACTGAGGTTGGTGGTAAATCTCTCATTCTGAATGAAAAATACCGTTTCGAATCGTAAACAGTAAAAGAATCACAAAACACCGCAACCGATCGAATTTGTATCAAATCAAAGAATGGTAAACTCTCATTTTTTAAACAAATGCAAATGTGGTCATATACAAAAAAACGTGTGTCGTATTTCATATTTGATGAAAAAAGGTGTGTACATGTGTAAATGAAAAGTTTTATCAATGGTCCCAGAGTTCGGTTGTGTATTTTAATACCTACCGACTGTTATTTCCTATGAATTCCTAATTTTCACCAAATTAACCAAATTGTCATCAATAACTAATGCAATTCGAACATAAAAATCGCAAACGACAATTTCGACACGCCTGAGTGATAATAAGAAAATTCCAAATTGATAGACGAATTTTAATGACAATTTCTTGATTCAATGCAATTTCTTTAAAGTAGTGATTTTCCACTTGAAAATGAATATATTTTGCAAAAATAGAGGTGAACGCATGAAACAAGAAGGGCATTACTGTAGGAAGATGTGTCTTGACAGACCATGATATTGTACGTTTCAACTCGGACCACGAAATTCCACAGGGTGTTACGAATTTTTGACATAAAAAACACTTTTAGTTTTGCCCCCGTATAAAATTTTTTTTGTTTTCTCTTATAATTTCTACAAAGCAGAAGAGTTGATCTATAACTTGCCGAACAAATCATCTAAATCGGTTGAGAATTAGGAAAAATATCGAATTTCGAATTTGGTTAAATTTTCGAGTGTTCCGCTAATTTTGCCTCCGAGTATAGTAGAAACCTGAGTTTGGATCTAAGGTTGCGAATTGTCTGTTGCTATGTTTTCCCAGTGATGTACGGTATAGAAGGCTGGACGCTGACTCAGTGCCTGGAGAAGAAAATTGAAGAATTCGAAAAGTGGATACACCAAAGATTGCTTAGAATCTCTTGGAGAGACCACGTATCTAACGTAGAAGTCCTCTTCAAGATCGGACGTGGTGTTCATCTATTACAGAAATCAAAAAACGGAAACTCCAGTACTTTTGTCATAATATGCAAAATGAAAAGTACAAGCTGCTACAACTAATTATCCAAGGCAAAATCCAAGGGAGGCGTGCACCTGGAGGGAGAAGGACGTCCTGACTGAAAGACCTTCAACAGTGGTTCGGCAAGAGAACGCTGTCCCTATTCACAGCGGTAGTCTCCAAGGTTCAAATTGCTACGATGATCGCCAATCTTCGTTGAAGAAGAGGCACAGAAAGAAGATTGAAAATGTCCTAGATCTGATATGTTCGATGGGATTGAGTTCTGGTCTTCGTGCAGGCAATAATACTGAAGTTATTCCGTGATATTGAAGGAAGTTCCTAACGATGAACTTTTTGAGGTCTGACGTTATCATGCGTAAACAAAAAATTTTCACTCACGTTTGCCGCAAATGGTACATGTTCTTGTTAAATGTCTGTAACGTACCACTGAGCTTTCAGGGTTCAATTATTTATGATGTTCCAAGAAATTCTTCCACACACCATTTTTGAACGTGCATCAAAATCATAGCTAGGTAAAAAGTTCTACTGGGCATATCTCTTAGTTCGATGTCTCAAGCCTTCGGTTTATTCTTGTATAACTCTAACCTAAGACATCTAACACCACTATTTCAGCATATTCTATCGTGGTCAACTTTCGTGATTCAAGAAAGACAAACGTTACTAGCAACAATTGATCGACCACTGCTGTTAGTTAATAAGAGATGGTTTCAAGACAAAATCAAATTTGATGATAGTAGTTCTGACTCAGAAATAGAAATGGAAGACCTGCATGAAGATGAAGATTCTCACACAGATAAGGATTTGGAAAATAAATGTAAAATCTGTGCAGATAATGGAAAAAACGGGTTGAAGTATAGCTGTGTGCTGTGTTGCTTCTGTGTCTACTTTTTTCTCAAATTTAAGGGGGAGGCGATGCCTATCAAGCCACATCTGTGACCAAAATAATTTAATGTGTGTGTTCACTCGCTAGTAGCGAGTTCCACAGCACACTAGCCCTGTAAATGAAAAAAAGAGGTGCGTGGCGTTGCTAGTTGGACCGTTCACTGATGAGAGTTTTCCGCAAACCTGGTTCTTCTATGGTTTCTTTCCGCAATCAAATCTTTCAGTTCTTCAGAATATTTTTGAAAGAGGGGGAAGATCAGAAACCTGCCGCCTTTGAGCCAGAGGCTCGAGATTACGCACGATCTCCCGATGGTCGATGAGGCGAACTGCTTTATCCTGGACACTATCCAATAGATGTAATCAATGTTTGGATGCGAAGCTCTACATATGGAAACGGCATACCAGACCAGGTCGCACATGTTCTTTGTATTAAAGCAAGAGCTCTGATAGCGTGAAGTATTACTTAGCCTTGAAAAAAAAACTTAGTCAGCAGAAACAGATTTCACATGGTTATGCCAGCACACTCCGGTGTTCACTTTGATGCTGAATAGATGCATATTCGTTTCTGAGGAATATCTTCATCGGAGCATGAGTACAGAAGGTTCCCTAGCAGTGGATTCTCTGGAATACGTTGTTGATTGCGTCGTGTTCGCGTTAGAATTGACCATTGATCAAACGGCCGCACTCTGATATCTTCTCTTAGTCTGAATTCAGTGTCGTGTTCTGATCGTATCTTTGACAAGGAGGCTCCTCAGTTATAAGAAGCTATAACAAAGAATAGTCGTCTGCAAACTCAAATATTCGGCTTTCAGTGGAATAGAATAGATCATTAATCTGCAAAAGAACTACAGTTGGCGAGAGTATGGAACCTTGGAGTATTCCTGCATTAGCCTGAAAAGATTACCTCGTTCACCTTCAACTACCTTTCATTTCACTTTGTACTAGGTTTTCATACTATCCGATGCTTAACTACGGTGAAAGTCATTTAATGATTTACTTTTTTCGTAGGTAATAGGAACAGTAAAAAATTCATTCGTGTTTTAATCATACTCCACTACCAAATAGTAAAGGCTAAATTCATGCAGTGTATTAAATTGTTGGCTAAATGCATTATTTTCTCATACGCTTCCTTCTTTGAACCTCGATGTTCAGGAAGAAAATCATGAAAAAAATTAATGCTCTCAAATAATTCGACTAATGTAAGAGGAGTGGTAATTTTTTGCACTATATATATACTAGAAAATTTTAATTTTTTCAAGCTTTTCCGACAATAAGAACCAACAAATTTGTCAATTTTCTTTTCGTTATTATCCTCGAATGAAAATGATTGAATTTAAAAATAAACCCAGAAAATCTGGTAATTCATTGAAAATTGGATGGGACTACATATCGCGGTTCAGCTGATATCATATATTCATTCGAGGCAATACTCCATTCGCATGACAATACCTGTTACCATATGAATTACAACGCAATATTCCCTTCTACGTATTCACCGATCATGTTTCCACCTCATTTGATTCTAGCTACCCATTCAACCGAAATAGAAATTCCATTGCAAAAAAAATAATGCCATCGTGACGAATCCGTTGAAGTGACGAATATACTCACCCAATTTTTACTTCCGACACAAACTGGTTGAATGATACAGAATTGCGAACGTTCTTTCTATCATGAGAATTGATAAAATTTCAAGCGAACTGAGTTCGCTGAATTCGATTCGAATAGACTAGTTTTCGAAGAAATCGGGAGCACTTATTTCATGGATTAGATAATTGAAATTCTTTCCGCGGGTTACTCTTTCAATGAGTTGTCTTTTCATGAAGAAATTTATCATCAAAGAGATTGTTCCAGTTCATTTGGCTTGGTTTTGTATGTAGGAGCGTGTATTGAATAATTTTTTGAGAGTAGAAACATTTTTACTGAGACTTTTCACCATTGGACACATGGAGAAAGTAGTTCTATTTAAGATATAGATGCTGCATGCAAGTAAAGAAGTGAAAATATTGGAAATCTTTTATATATGGATGTTTTCACCCAATTAAACTATTTTATGTTGAAATTTGTACTCTATTAAACATACTACAACATTTTCTTATATTTTTACACAGATGGATTACCTGATTTCAATTTTAATCAGAGTCGTTAATAAAGTTTTGGGTCAAAAATGTTCAGCAACCTAAATGCTAAAAATTTTCTATACACAATCATGTGTTATGAAGAATCAATGAAACTCAAAATTCGCTAAGATGAAATTAGTGCATTGATTCATTTTCTTTAAATGAATGAAGTACCTCGACACTTATCGAGGATCTAAAAGTTTCACTCAGAATTAAGGAGCCAGAAGGTTCAAAGATTTTAATGGTAGAACGAGAACTCCCAGTGATGTTAGTAATACGACTTAAGAAGCTGGTGTTTTATGAATCTAAACCAAATCTTCCATTCGCTATAACTGTTGAATCTAGTAATCGATTCATGTCAAACTGCCCCTACATTAAGAATCCACCCGAAGAATAATAAAATACCGAGAAAATGAAAGAAGTATGTACGAGTGTTCTGACTTTCATTTGGAAGAAAAATGACAATAATAAAAACAAGTGATGTTTTTTGAGGAATTTCACTGAGTACTTGTGATTCGTAACGCGTTTCACTACACCGTAGCTTCTTCAGACGAATGAATGTACAGGAATTATGACAACTATATGTAAATACAACTGAGGATATAAATACAAATGTTTTGAAGTAATTAAAAGCTTATGGAGTTGCTTCTTCTTGAGTGGTTATTGATGACATATATATCCAATAAAATTGAGGAATATAGGGCCTAATCTATTGTTCATTAATGAGTCTACTGAGTGTTTGCGTTTGTTGATTTCTAAAGTTTCCCAAAGATCTACTTTCCAATATTTATTAGCTGTATGCAAAATTTCAAACTGTGGGTCGAAAGAGTGAGTATTTTTCAGGAGATAATTCGCGTAATTTGAATCTGATTTTTCATTCATAAAAACTGCGTTTATGTTCCGATATTCTAATATTGAAATTTCTATGTGTTCTACCAATGTATAAACTATTACAGTCATTGCAATTCATTCTATAAACACCTGATTTATTATTCTTATCTGATTTGGTTTATTGTTTTTATATATTTGCCTGAGCCATTATCAGTTTGGAAAGCTATGTTGAAATTATTTCTACTCAAGAATGATTTTAGTTTTCATTTGTAATGCCAACGTAGGTTAAGGTGTTGAATTTTTGTTTCAAATTATCGACAGTGACAATTTGTAACGTCTTAGGAATTTATTGAATTATTGCTTTCTATTTCGGTTGTGAATTCAATTTTTGGATGTAATGAATTTATATAATTTTGAAAATTTTCAACTGTCTACCTGTTCCTGTGAAGCAATCAATGATATCGTCTACATAGCGATATCAGTATAAACAATATTCACTGAGAGGATGATTATGAATTCATTTCTTTAAATTATTCATGAATATTTCTGCTAACAAAGGACTTAACGAATTGCCCATAATCAAGCCGTCTTCACTAGTATAATATTTTTTATTGAAGTGAAAATAATTTTGATCTAAACAAATTTGTAATAATGAAAGAATATCTGATTTGATGATCGTATTGACATGATTCTTTTCTAATAATTCTTGAACTAAGTAGTGCGTATCTTTCAGAGGAATGTTAGGAAATATATTTTTAGAGTCGAAAGAAATGAGTTTGGAATTAGGTGGTATAATGGTATCTTTTGACCGAAAAATCAGATTTGAAATTGCAATGTTTTATTAGCAAGTAGTTAAGGAATTTTGAAAGTTTGAAAGAAGGTGCCGTTACATAAGAAACAACAGGTCTAATTAGGTTTATGAAGTTTTATCAATAGATATAATTCGGGGGATTGTGGATTGCAGTTAATGAACTTATATTTTTCGTGGTCTGTAATTACTTATTTTGCTGTCGAAATGACGTTTTTAACTTCTTTCTGAAATTTAGCGGTAGGATCCTTAATTGATATTATATAGTTTCCGGCTGTTAATAATTCTTCAGTTTTTGAAATATAATCGGTTATACTAATCGCGATGACGGTGTTACCTTCATCTACTTCAGTGAATACTATATCGTTATTGGTACTGTTTTCACGAATTGTACTTATTATTTTATAATCGGAATTGCAATGAGGTGATAATTTCGAAAAGTCTTATCTGATGATTTTTGCTGTTTGATGTTTGGCTAATATATTATCTTTGGAGTTTTTGGAAATGATTTCGGAGTCACTACCTAACTGCTCAAAATTAGTTTTAGTATGTTTTGGATGTAAATTATGTTTGAATCCTTTTTCTAATAGATCTTTTTGTGGTTGTGTACAATCGGTATCAGTTGAATTAGTCAATTCAAATATCATCATCCGATGATATTTGCGGTAATTGGCGGAATGATATCATTCAGAATGATGTATACACTGGGTTCGGTGACTTCTGTTCATATAACACATTGTCTCAGTTCAATAGTATTCCTAATAAAAACGGCAAAGTTCTAGATTTGACCATGCAAATGATTATGACATTGATGTTCAGCGATGTTTCTTACCTTTCGTTTCTGAATACTCGCATCACCCATCGTTGGAACGTTATATTAAGTTAAAGTTATATAGAAAAAGAGAAAATAAGTCACTATCCGTTTATAAATTTTTCAAAGCTGATTATGAATCCATAAAAAATGAACTCGATAATATTAATTGGGAATCAGCTTAAGCTAATGACAGTGTAAATGATTGTGTGGAAAAGTTTTACTCTATATTGAATAGTATAATCGATGAGTATGTACCTTGACGTAATGTTGGTTGCAATAAATATCATCCTTGGTTTTCCAAAAGCACAATTAAGCTGATCTCAGAGAAAGCTAAATTTCACTCACGATTTAAGAAATTCCGAAATCAATTTGACTACGAAAAGAGGTCCTGACACAATTCCCCCAATCTTTGTAAAATCATGTGGGCAATCATTGTCAATTTCTCTTCAAATTATTTTTAACAAATCACTGCAACTAGGCATATTTCCGGATAAATGGAAACTAGCAAAAATTGTTCCTGTCTACAAAAATGGTAAAAAATATTTTATAAGCAATTACAGATCTATTTCCATTCACAGCCATTTTGGTAAAATTTTTGAATCAATTTTGACAGAAACCTAACCAAACATCAGCATGGCTTCTTTAGGGGAAGATCACCTTTGACGAACCTAGCCCCCTATGTCAATTTTTTATCAAAGTGCTTTAATGAAGGCGTTCAATATACAATGATACGGCGAAGGCTTTGATAAGGTGCATAACGATACATTAGTACAGATACTGTCTGACTTTGGTTTCGTCGAATCGCTCACGAAATGGATGGATTCGTATTTATATTAACAGGTTGCAATTTGTCGTAGTGAATGGAATTTCTTCAATCGTCTTCAACGTTACTTCTGGAGTACCGCAGGGGCCTCACCTAGGACCGCTGATCTTTTTAGTCTATATGAATGATATCTCTGAGTGCTTTTTGAATACCGATCACGAGTTATATGCCGACTATCACAAAATATACAGACGTGTGAAATCTTTTTCTGATAATGATGCATTTCAAAGTGACTTAGATCGATTGTTTACGTTCTGCACCTCCAGATATTTCAAACTCAATATTGACAAATGTCAGCATATCACTCTTACCAAGAATACTAACAGTATACGAAAAATATTCACTCTTGGAGGCTTAGATATAGCAAGAACAAATTGCTTCAAAGATCTTGGCATAATGCTCGATGAAAAACTCTCATTCTCTGTTCACGTTGATTATGTGGTATCAAAAGCTTTCAAAATGCTCGGTTTCGTGTTGAGGATAACGAAGAACTTCAAAAGCGAAAAATTTATTTCGCACTAGTAAGAAGCAACTTGGGGTATGCAACTCCCATTTGGTCTCCCCATTTTTATATTTATATAGATAGAATAGAGAAAGTACAAAAAAAGTTTGTAAAAAACCTTCACTTTAGATTCAATCGATGTGGACCGGCAAGTGATTATAATGTATGTTTAAAACACCTTGATATCTTGAGTCTGGAGCTGAGAAGGATGCTTTTCGATGGAATATTTTTGTAGCGTTCTATGAACTGCCATTTCAATTATCAATTTTTTTTCTTTTCAACGTTCCCCAGTTTAATAATCGTCGAATTTCACTTTTCTATGTTCCAAAAGCTCGAACTGCCCTATATAATAACTCTGTGTTCCTGAGAATAATGCGTTTTGCCAATTTCCACCTGCATAATGTAGACCTGTTTTCAGTGAGCCTTTACAATTTCAGAAAAACTTTATTAATTTACTTAAGAATTTACAATTAGGTTATGTTATGTGCCGAATTTCATAAACTCAGAAGTGTTTCATGTAGAGAATTCAAATTCTCTTTTTCCTTTTATTTATAAGCTTGAATAGTTTTCACATGTTTTCGAGGACAACTAGTTAAAAATTGTATTATTATTGTTTCTAGTTAGAGAGCCCCTGTAATTGCGATCACCTGATGGGGTTCCTGTTTAATAAAATATTTAAAAAAATAATGAAAATAACAAACTTGAATTCGATGATCGGTGTAAACGGAAGTATTTCCGCTCTGAAATTGATCGATAAACTCGTCCGCCAGATATTTCTGATGGACCTCTTAGCATGGACACTCTGTATACTGAGGGGGCTCTACATTACTTAATTTACTTATTTATAAGCTTCCACTAATATTTGCTTGACTTGAAAGTTAACTTAAATAAGAACACCAAGTACTCTTATCCTTTTCCTACTTTCTCATTGTAATAATGAAGATCTGTTATAAATCAAAATGTCTGTCTGGAGGTCCTTGAAACTACCGCTTTTTATCAAAATCTCTTAGTAAAATTTCCATTTAAATAGAGCAATTATACTTTATTTAATTAATTTTCAAGTAACTTATTCTGTTTTTCGATTTTTACTTTGCCAGCAAATATTTATCATGCAAATGGAGTAGTTATAATCACAAAAGATATAATCACTTCATCGACCCGAATTCTCCAGCTTACTATAAACCTTCTCTTCATGGAATAGCCTTTAAATTTCATTTAATTTTCTATTACAGCCCTTCTGGTGTTCTACGTTCCATCAGAATCAGGGGAAAAGGTCACGTTAGGGATCAGCGCCTTGTTGTCTATGACGGTCTTCCTGATGACAATCAGGGAGACTCTGCCTCCCACAGAGAAGACGCCTCTCATTAGTGAGTATCCCTTATTTAAGATTAAGTTCCAAGGATAGTTTCCGAAGTGCTGCATTGACGGTAATTTACCAAACTCGATTCGATTAAGTTAGATAAGATAATAAAATGACGTAATATAAGGATAGTAAGAACATATAAAAACATTTTAGAAATAACATTTTAATCATACTGAATACTTTTTGAAGAAGTTTTTCTACTGACCTTACTTCGTTCAGTTCAGTTCTCGGATTTACCTTCTAGTATGAGAATAACAGAACGCACGGCTAACACTGCCATCAGAGTCGGGAATTTCTAGAGCAGCGACCAAAATGGACATCTTAAGGGTACTGGGTGATATCACATTAAAAAGTCAGATCTCTGATAGGATTAGCCAAATACTTTACAGGTTTTAGAGTAGTACAATCCCCACAAGAAAGGGCTGTCATCGAAACAAACCTGAAAAAGTAGAAGCTTAGCAGAAATAGCTCACAAATCTGCGCCTTAGGCTAAAGAAATCACTGCCCATTCACTCAAACTTCCCGATTTTCCAGGTGGAATTTTTTGTAGTATAAGAATTTATCAACACTATAAAGAATAAAATCCTTGTAATACTGAGGATAGAAATATCCTCCGTCAGTCAGGCTAGATTAGGAACGTTGAGCAAGTGGAAAAATTTACATTAAAAACCGTATGCCACTACCTCTCTAACCTAGAAACAGCACAAAAGAGCAAGTGTAGATTCTGAATCATAAGGGCCTCAAAGCTACTTGAACAGCGGAAGAGTTCGCAAAAAAGGAGCGAAAACACCAGTTGTACAATAACCTAGAAGAGATCAGAGAACTGAGACAATCCGAAGCCCTACTCGGACTCCACCCTATGGATCGAAGAAAATGATCGATTAGAACAAAGAGGATCTCAGTATCGTTTGTGAGGCCTTATGGGCCATATGCTCTGCTTGAAAAATTTGAAGGAAAAAGGACTGATGTTTTATGCAGATTATGGAAAAGAAAGACAGTGGACTCCACTTCGAACGATATATCTTGCGCATTCTCATAAATAGGCAGAAGCTCCAGGCCTCTATCAATGTAAACAAATTACATCACCCATATTCCGGTAGAATGCGAGGAATATCTTCTAAGTTCTCCATGCTGAGATATAGAGCTCATCATTAATCAACTGTTTGTACTGAAAATTAACCTCTATGATTTCTTGATATAAATACAGAATTTCAGCTCTATGCTGTGTTCTAGCTATAACAAACTGACCAGATTTACAAGTTTGTTGAAAAATTAAATTAAGCCGTGAGCATATTCGGCACAATAATTTTTTACAACTTTGAAAAAAATTATCTCAACGAAAATGTCTCGGCGAGTTGGTTTCTGTTTTCGGCGTTGAAGTACCATATACGTCGACAGTTTCCCATTGGTACGGTAAATTTAAGCGCAAATGGGTTGGGCTCAGCGACGATCCAAGGATGCACTAATAACTCCAGTCTCTCGCGAAAATGTGGGTGCTGTGCTTAAGATTATACAGGAAGCTCGACATGCAGCATATCAGGAGATCGTTGCGGATTTCACATTCTTGTCAAAAATCTCTGGATCATTTCAACTTTGATTGGAAAAATTTAAGAGCGTTTACAACGTTGTCAGCACCGATGAATCTGGGATTTATTCATACGAGCCAGAAAATAAAGTCCAAAACGAAAGTCATCCGTGGCCTAAGTGTCTTCAAAACGATGGTCGCAACGTTTGTTTCAGAAACAGGTCATGTAGCAGCAATTCCTTTGGAACAGGGTGCTGGCAATCTACCTCAATATTTTTAGACTACTTAGGATCGACTCTGAGCGGCTGCAAGTATGTGTGATGCAGGGTTGTCGTACATACACGATACACCCTACCTACCTACGTAGGGTATCCGTTGTATATATAGATATTAGCTTTCGGCACAATATACAATATTTTAGTCAAGGTTTGGGTTAGGTTTATTTAGGTTAGGTTAGGTTAGGTTAGATTGAAAAGGTCACGTTAGGGATCAGCGCCTTGTTGTCTATGACGGTCTTCCTGATGACAATCAGGAGACTCTGCCTCCACAGAGAAGACGCCTCTCATTAGTGAGTATCCCTTATTTAAGATTAAGTTCCAAGGATAGTTTCCGAAGTGCTGCATTGACGGTAATTTACCAAACTCGATTCGATTAAGTTAGATAAGATAATAAAATGACGTAATATAAGGATAGTAAGAACATATAAAACATTTTAGAAATAACATTTCAATCATACTGAATACTATTTGAAGAAGTTTTTCTACTGACCTTACTTCGTTCAGTTCAGTTCTCGGATTTACCTTCTAGTATGAGAATAACAGAACACACGACTAACACTGCCGTCAGAGTCGGGAATTTCTAGAGCAGCTACTTGAATGGACATCTTAAGGGTACTGGGTGATATCACATTGAAAAGTCAGATCTCTGATAGGATTAGCCAAATACTTCACAGGTTTTAGAGTAGTACAATCCCCACAAGAAAGGGCTGTCATCGAAACAAACCTGAAAAAGTAGAAGGTTAGCAGAAATAGCTCACAAATGGAAAGAACAGTAGGAGCAGGAATCTGCGCCTTAGGCTAAAGAAATCACTGCCTTTTCACTCAAACTTCCCGATTTTCCAGGTGGAATTTTTTGTAGTATAAGAATTTATCAACACTATAAAGAATAAAGTCCTTGTAATACTGAGGATAGAAATATCCTCCATCAGTCAGGCTAGATTAGGAACGTTGAGCAAGTGGAAAAATTCACATTAAAAACCGTATGCCACTACCTCTCTTACCTAGAAACAGCACAAAAAAGCAAGTGTAGATGTATCATAAGGGCCTCAAAGCTACTTGAACAGCGGAAGAGTTCGCAAGAAAGGCGCGAAAACACCAGTTGTACAATAACCTAGAAGAGATCAGAGAACTGAGACAATCCGAAGCCCTACTCGGACTCAACCCTATGGATCGAAGAAAATGATCGATTAGAACAAAGAGGATCTCAGTATCGTTTGTGAGGCCTTATGGGCCACATGCTCTGCTTGAAAAATTTGAAGGAAAAAGGACTGATGTTTTATGCAGATTCTGGAAAAGAAAGACAGTGGACTCCACTTCTAACGACATATCTTGCGCATTCTCATGAATAGGCAGAAGCTCCAGGCCTCTATCAATGTAAACAAATTACATCACCCATATTCCGGTAGAATGCGAGGAATATCTTTTAAGTTCTGCATGCTGAGATATAGAGCACATCATTAATCAACTGTTTGTACTGAAAATTAACCTCTATGATTTCTTGATATAAATACAGAATTTCAGCTCTATGCTGTGTTTTAGCTATAACAAACTGACCAGATTTACAAGTTTGTTGAAAAATGAAATTAAGCCGTGAGCATATTCGGCACAATAATTTTTTACAACTTTGGAAAAAATTATCTCAACGAAAATGTCTCGGCGAGTTGGTTTCTGTTTTCGGCGTTGAAGTACCATATACGTCGACAGTTTCCCATTGGTAAGGTAAATTTAAGCGCAAATGGGTTAGGCTCAGCGACGATCCAAGGATGCACTAATAACTCCAGTCTCTCGCGAAAATGTGGGTGCTGTGCTTAAGATTATACAGGAAGCTCGACATGCAGCATATCAGGAGATCGTTGCGGATTTCACATTCTTGTCAAAAATCTCTGGATCATTTCAACTTTGATTGGAAAAATTTAAGAGCGTTTACAACGTTGTCAGCACCGATGAATCTGGGATTTATTCATACGAGCCAGAAAATAAAGTCCAAAACGAAAGTCATCCGTGGCCTAAGTGTCTTCAAAACGATGGTCGCAACGTTTGTTTCAGAAACAGGTCATGTAGCAGCAATTCCTTTGGAACAGGGGTGCTGGCAATCTACCTCAATATTTTTAGACTACTTAGGATCGACTCTGAGCGGCTGCAAGTATGTGTGATGCAGGGTTGTCGTACATACACGATACACCCTACCTACCTACGTAGGGTATCCCGTTGTATATATAGATATTAGCTTTCGGCACAATATACAATATTTTAGTCAAGGTTTGGGCTAGGTTTAGTTATGTTCTTCTCTATAATATCAATGAATTATTCAAAATTGCGAGTTTATCGGTTGTTACAAAACAGAGTTACATTTGGTGTTAAACTTAACTAAGGAGTGACTTTGGATGTTGGAGCGTGGCACTGCATGTCCTCAGCATACTTTTTATAACCACTGAGTGCTAATCACAAGCATGAGGACATATGATCGTCAGCTAGGGGATTGCGATATTTTGACTCAATTATCTTCATTTCAGAAAATGCAGCCTCGCACAAGTAAGTTGGCCGAAATATTGACGTCAGTTGAAGGGCCATTTGCCTTAGATTCGGTTATTTATCTTCAGATATAAAACACCAAAAATTTGTTTCAGATGCTGTAGCTTTGAAATGTATATCTGATATATTATCTGCACCAACTCATTTTCAACAGAACATGAGTTCATATTAAACTGACTTGCTATTTCAGTATCTAATTCCTCAATGCTTTTACATGAAAAAGGTAAACTATTAATGATGCTTTATTTGCCAATTTACTGCAATCATACAACGCATTTCGAATTGTACCAAAATATTTGATAATTAAGTCACACACGTATCATAATTCTACAGAGACAGAAAATGTTTCAGATCCTTTCTTCTCAGTTGATCTATCATAAGTTGCCATTTACTTTCGAATTCGTTTACTGCGCTAATCATTTCAATAATAGTTTTTCCTTTACCTTGAAGCTCCAAGTTAATGGTGTTTAAGTGCATTGTGATGTCAGTCAAGAATGCCAAATCAGTCAGCCATTTTTCGTTTTTCAACATCTGAGTGATTTCACCGCTTCCGTCTTAGAAAAGCTGGTATTTCGGGCAATAATTCTTGAAACCTTTCTAGGAACTTTCCGCGAATCAACCCCCTGACGTCCGTGTGAAGAACTAAATCAGTGTGTCCAGCTGACTCCATATCTTCCAACTGCAACTTAAAGAGCCGCCATTGTTGCAATGCCCATAATTTTCTCCGTGTTCAAAACTTGTTGGTGTATAATGCAATGGAACGAAAAAATTAAGGAAAATCTTCATTGGCTCGACACAATACCGGAAAACCGTTTTTGTTTCCAGTCATTGCTGGTGGTCCATCGGTTGTAATGCACACTAATTTATATATTAGTAGCTTGTAGTTTTTTACAAAATTGAAGAGAACGTCATATATATCTTCGCCACGGGTCTTCCCCTTCAGAGGAATGATTGTCAAAAATTCTTCCCTAGCCAACATGTCCTGACTCATGACTTCAATACGCCTTGTGACAGTCGGACGAAATAACTGAAGTTCTCTAATAGCAGACATGATTTCCGTTTTATTTTTAAAATCTCCAAATAAAGTCTCACCCGCTTCAATAAATTCTTCCTTCACAACCGATATATATATATTCGAATGGTTTCTTGTGTTTCGTCAATATATAAGATATTTTAAAAGATGCGATTGAAGCAGCTTTTGGTTGTTTGGCTGGTCTTGTGAACATGGTTTGTTCTTTTTTCAAACAAGATATCAAATCACGTGCTTTTCGTTTTCTTAATTCACTCTGTGGCGGAAAATCCTTTTCATAGTTTTTATAAACCGTTTTATGATGCCTCTCTAAGTTACCACGCTTAGTTATTGCAACTGACGCACGACAAATAAGACAAATGCACTTATCTTTCACCATACAAAAGAAGAATTCTTCCTCCCAATCGTTATTAAAATGATACTTTTTAGATTTCTCCGCTACACTCATTTTGTACTATTTAATAATAAACTTTGTATCGACGTAGTATTGCCTTCAAGTTACAATTCAGAATGATTCCCATTCCTGCAGGCGCAACATTTATACCCACGTGGACGAAAGTCTCGTCAAACGCGCCGCCCGAATTTTCTATAAAAGCGACAAGAATAAAAACGCGGCCTTTCGTTGTCAAGTACCGCGCGTTCCTTTGATATCGACTGGTCGATTGCGATCGAATGTTTGAGCACCCCTACTTTAGAAGAACAGTTACTTCCGATTGGTGCACAACCATTTCTTTATCGCAAGTCGTTAGTAAGCTTCGAACGACGTATCATCTTTCACCAAGACGATGCAACTTCGCACACACCGCGGAAAACAATTGAATATTTTTTACTTTTCCCAAAATCAAGAACGGACTGCGTGGTCAAAGTTTTCAATCTGTTGATGCCTTCCAAAGGGCCATTTTGAATGTATCAGCACACGATTGGAATAACTGCTTCCAGAATTGATTCGAACGAAAGCAGAAGTGTAATACTTCGAAAAACAATAAACTGTTTAAAAGCTCTCAATTGTTTCATTCTGGCTTTATATACATAACTTAAAAGACATTCCTGGTATAATCTTATTTATCAAGCCTACGGGGGAGAATGTGCAATAGACCTTAAGTGTCGCAGTGAAATTTCGGAACCATTCCTTTCCTTTGCCGTAGTCGTGAGTACTTGAGCGTCTCCTTCGATGCTACTTTGAATTGCGTCAATACGACGATCATGAAATATTTTTTTGGATTTCGAGAATGGCCCGATAATATAAGGCTGTATATGAGTAGAGTTTTCGAAGTCATGTAACATTGTCATTGTTTTTTGCTTATGTCTCGAATCATTTCACGTAAATATCACCATAAATATTAATATTCCTCATTGACAGTTGGCTCAAGTGAAGGAATTCAACGAGAACACTGTACTCGGGATCTCCAACTAAGCCCAAAATCTAGAGCCAAATTTTAACCGAAAACTTTTCCACTGTATTGGTGAACGTCCCTGCCGCTGTGCATCTATCGCATTCCTTGTATCGATGAAGTCAGCGTATGTAGCCCCTATCACGGAGCTGCCATACCATTATCATTCATAGCAGACAAGAATAGGCCAGCTCCAAGAACCGTCTACTTTAAGCTACGTGTTGGTTAACAAACGCCTCCAAAACTGTTTAAGGTGTTGGAGATGGTTTATATGGTTGAGGTGCTGCCAAAGAATAGCCTATCTCTCTTGAAAGGCTTGTGACTATTTTTCAAGTAGATATATTCGCTATTTACTACTGTGCTAACCTCCTGCTTGCGGGGGGATTAACAAGTAGGTCACTCGGGTATTGAGGGCAGTGGAAAAGGCGGACTCATTCGGATTCACTGGATTATAGCCTAGGCTTTTAATTCCCCTGGAGACAGTAAGGATGGAAAACAACAGGAGGTTGGATCTGAAGGTACGACAGCACTGGCTCAACTTCACAGATCTCAGCCTACCTTCAATGGATCTCCACTGCACGAGCCAAGGCTTGACTTAAACTCTACACCTGAGAGTTCAAATTGCCATATCAACGGAACACTGTCACCTCATAAATCTCCTTAATAAGGATTGATCGAGGACCCTACATGCAGACTATGTGAGGAGTAGATACAATCAATACAACACGTCATGCGAATTCCCAGCTGGGAATCAGCTGGAAGAACTTGGATCTAACAACTTGGAGCTGAATGAGCTCATTAAACTGTTACCCACAATTCAGGACAAAGTGTGCTACAATAAACCACTGGGTCGCAGTGACAAGACTTTCAATCAGCCAACACTGAAAATTAATATTTATCTGTCTAGCGTATGCGTTACTTGAACACATCTACTGGTAGAGCTGACGGCAGCTACACGAATGGCATAACTTGGCGCATATCACGTAATTAGTCGGTGCCCTAGGTGCATCGGTTTTCTACAGTTTTCCATACAAATGATTAAGCCTTAGTTAGACCTCCAGAATATGAATTCCCGAAATTCATAGTGTTCAACATAGAAAACAGTCGACATAACAATAACATATAACTCACATAGTATTCACTAAATGCATTTTCTTGTAGTAAATAATTGTTGATAATAGAAATCCTGTTCAAATTCAGAGTCAAGACTAAAGTAACCAAAAACATGTATTCTTTTCTTTTAGAGGGTGTAATTATATTTCGAAGACTGTAAGCACGAGCTATAGGCCATGAAGTACTACTTCATGCTCGTACATGAGGATCATTAAGTGCACTTCACGGTCAGTCATAGGTGAAAGAAGGAACGCACCTTCATTCTCAAATCATGTTAATAAATCTAGTCAGTTAAGCCATAAGACATTTATTTACGTACTCTTCCAATGTAACAGTTTCCACCCCTTTTACAAATCTTGAACATTTACACCTCTTTCTGCGAAAAAAAATTTTCAAGAACGAATCTCACTTTTCAACATTTCTTAAACATGGTTGAATGATATGGCTAAAAATCGAATTCAGACAAGTATTTATTTATGTATTCAATTATTAATAGCATTGCAGTACCCCCTGGTCCTACTTTCAACAATTGCACTCCTAATCCTCTATACAGAGCTCTGAATCCATCTTCTTTATAAGTCGTGACAATCGTTGAAGTTGCCCATTTATATTTTATCTTGTTCGGTTCCGGTTGAGGACCTTGTATCTTACTTTTTGCGAGGTCTATTGGATACGTAAAGGTTGTAGCAGTGATACTTGCAGTCAAGCCAAATAATACTTTCTCAAGAAAGGTGGCTTTACGGTTAGCGTGGATTGAAATGAAATCCTTTGAGGAATAAAAAATTCCGAAGAACAATACGTTGAACGAACTACTTCTCATCATTGTTGCAGTTAATCCACGATAAAGACCTCTGCGTCCAAAACCTCCTTCCGATAATATTTTTTCAACCGCACTCCATGCAGATGGTGATGAATTAATCTTTGCTCTATTTGCTTGTTGCGTTATTTTAATAACTTCGAAGGGCGTTATGAGTAGAGCCTCAGATAGACCAGTAGCAGCAGCTCCACATACATAAACTTGTGACGAAGAATGCGGTAATCTCCTCGAAAAATAGTTCTTGTATTCTTCGAACATGAAGAATTTGAAGGCTCTTCTAGGAGCGTGTATTATGACAGCAGGTAAAACTCCTTTCCAATACGAAAGAGGTCCTTCGTGTTTGTACATTTTAACCAGGCAATCCAATATTCCTGAGTAATAATGGTATTCATTTTTAGAGTAAAATTTCGACTGAAGTTGAAGTCTCGTTTTTACGGAATCGAGGGGGTATAAAATAAAAATCAGAATAATGCCCGCAATACTGGTAGAAATGAAACTAATTACATCTTCTTTCAATTTAGTTTTATTATTTGACATTACAATGACAACTATGATATTAATTTCATTTATTGACATGCGTATATGAACATAGAGTTTGAAACTTTTATGAGGACTTGCAATCTTGAAATGAGTTGTGCCCAGTAAAAGATGAGAAAAGAGAATATATCCAACAAATCAGTATAACCAAAAAATGTGGTTAGATGGAATTCACATGGAATGATGATACTTCCCCCACATAAATTCTTTTAATGTGCGTAATTGTAAATATGTCAACTGAATAATCTAATGGATGGAAGTGGAGAACCTTTTTATTTGTATTGATACTAGAGAGTACGCCACAAAGTTTCCGTATAGCGGCGGCTAAGCTTATTCACACTTTTCTTACGTGGATTTTCATCAGATTCAGATTTGAAAGTTCTGCCATGCAAGATTCCGTATGCAGGGTACACATGGTACAATTATCGAGCTGAATATTTTCATCTTTAACACGAATTTTCAGCGTTATTTAAATCCAAGCAAAAATGCGAAAGCAGTTGAATAGGTTAGTGACTTTTGGAATGAAAAACACATCATATTCTCCTTTCAACTAAATACACTCGGAGGCAAAATTAGCGGAACACTCGAAAATTTAACCAAATTCGAAGTTCGATATTTTTCCTAATTCTCAACCGATTTAGATGATTTGTTCGGCAAGTTATAGATCAACTCTTCTGCTTTGTAGAGATTATAAGAGAAAACAAAAAATTTGAAAAACATTTTATACGGGGCAAAACTAAAAGTATTTTTTTGTCAAAATTTGTAACACCTTGTGGAATTTCCTGGTCCGAGTTGAAACGTACAATATCATGGTCTGTCAAGACACATCTTCCTACAGTAACGCCCTTCTTGTTTCATGTGTTTATCTCTATTTTGCAAAATATATTTAATTTCAAGTGGAAAATCACCATTTTGGAGAAATTCTATTGAATCAAGAAATTGTCAATTGTTGGGTGTCTCGACGTCGGTTATCCATCGAATCTACTGACGTTACAGGAAACTGGATTGTACGTGAGGAGGCGAGGACAAGGAAGAAATCGGGCAACCTGAGCTATACATGACCGTTTCATCGTAATCAAACGATAAGAAATCCTCGTCTTAATGCTGTTCAGGCACGTAACCTTTTACAAGCAGTGGATAACATTAACGTCAGTGTGAGGACAGTCAGAAGACGATTAAATGAAGTTGGTCTGAGATCATACGCGCAAGTAAGAGCACCAAGACTCGATAGAGCCCATCGGGTAGCAAGATTGGCGTTTGCTAGGGAGCATGTAGCATGGACAATCAATCAGTGGGGACGAGTTTTATTTAGTGATGAGAGCGGATATTGTGTGAATTTCGTGGATGGTAGAGACAGAATATGGAGGCATCGAGGGGAACGGTACAATCAAGCGAACTTCGCAGGAACCGAGCAATACAGTGGAGGGTCAGTTATGATATGGGGTGGCATATGCTTGGGAGTACGAACAGAACTGGAGATTATTGGCAATGGATCACCTAATGCCCATCGGTATATAACAGAAATCTTGGAGCCCCATATTGTGCCTTTTGCTCCTTACATAGGGAAAATTTCCTTTTTATGCACGATAACGCGCGCCCTCATACTGCGCGCATAGTGATAGAATATCTC
Organism: Cryptolaemus montrouzieri; assembly: GCA_013387265.2. Classification (NCBI taxonomy): domain Eukaryota; kingdom Metazoa; phylum Arthropoda; class Insecta; order Coleoptera; family Coccinellidae; genus Cryptolaemus; species Cryptolaemus montrouzieri. The sequence goes on along the minus strand of JABFTP020000001.1, from coordinate 69,097,483 downwards.
AATGAAGTTGGGATCACACGAATGGACTGGCCGTCGCGGTCACCGGATTTAAACCCGATCGAACACATTTGGGACATTCTTGGAAGAAGGGTTCGACAACGGAATCTAGGCAACGTTGAAGAGCTGACATTGGCTTTGGTGGAAAAGTGGGACAACATACCTCAATAGATGATAGACAACATCATTGGGAGTATGCGAAATCGTATGCGCGCTGTGATAAGAGCTCGGGCGGGTCATACTCGCTACTAAAATCAAATGTTTTTTTTTGTGGGTCATCATGAACATTTTTCTCAACATGTTCATTTCATTTCACGAGTGTATCGCCAGGATACACACCTGCTCTCAATTTTGGACAGAAATGATAATTATTATAGTGTCACACAAAAATTCAAAAATAAATGTGCATAATCAACGATTTTCCAGTGTACTTCGAGTTCTCCCGGAGCGTTAAATTGGCCAGTGAATTTCAAAAATTTTCATTTCGTTAGATTTCCGCTTCTCTAATTTTGATTTTATTTTTGGCTAACTTCCGATGTTATGCACTTACGCAAGATTAAAATAAATTCTTGAAATTTAGGACTTTTCGCTTCAAATTGGATATCTCTTGTAAAAATGGAGATAAATGCATAAAACAAGAAGGGCGTCACTGTAGGAAGATGTGTCTTGACAGACCATGATATTGTACGTTTCAACTCGGACCACGAAATTCCACAGGGTATTACGAATTTTTGACAAAAAAAAACACTTTTAGTTTTGCCCCCGTATGAAATTCATTTCAGATTTTTTCTCATAATTTCTACAAAGCAGAAGAGTTGATCTATAACTTGCCGAAAAATCATCTAAATCGGTTGAGAATTAGGAAAAATATCGGACTTCGAATTTGGTTGAATTTTCGAGTGTTCCGCTAATTTTGCCTCCGAGTGTACATAATAAACCTAATAACATGTATAATGATCTCTCCCTTCGACCATCCAGCTATTTCTTCTAAACTGTAAACAGGACATAATGAATAGGGTTAAATCTTGAGAATATTCTGGATGAGGCAGTTGCATCATTTTGACGTTCAGATTATGAACGTACATGGTCCTGATGTGAAAACCCTTTTCGCGCAGATTTTGTAGGAAATACTTCCTATTACAGCCATCCTCATGGTGGAATAAGGCGGTTCTCCAGATACAAATTTAAATCACGATAAGCCAGATATCATTCTTACAGATGAACAGAATCGAAGAACATACATAATTGATATTGCTATACCCGACACACATATTAAACGAAATAATTACAATGAAAAAATTTCTGAATATATGATGCTTGCCGACGAGATAAAAAAAATGTGGAAAATGAAAAAAATGTGCTACCGATTATTATTTCTACAACAGGTGTTATTCCTAGGAATCTTTACAAAATTATTGAGATTTTAGGTCTGAAGATAATAAATTTATTTGAACAGTTACAGAAGATAACAGTCATCAAATCTTGTAATATTCTTCGTAGATTTCTTTCCGAAAGAAATAATGAAGTAGAGTCATGGGTTTTCTCTTCAGTTTATACTATTCAGAATCTTATTTCATATTTTATGAATGAATAGCATTCAGTGTTACTTGACTAAGGTCCGTACACTGTTTTTTTTCCGGGGAGAAAGCTTCTGACACTCTGATACTACTCATTGGCTGATAATGCTATAGTTTATGTATATTCTGGTAGATTGATATATTTTGATAACTCATTTAACCTTATCCTAATATATAATCATTCCAGGATATGTTTTGATTATAATCATTGCCGGGTGGTAGATTTATATTTTTCATGAAATCGCTCTGATTGCATGAACAAATATATGGGCAACTCGTCGGGGTTAAACCAAACATATTAATCCTACTACCAGGCAATGATTATAATCAAAATATATCGCGGAATGGTTATATATTAGGATAACGTTAAATGTTATGAAATTATATCAATCTATCAGAATATACATAAACTATAGCATTACCAGCTATTGACCTCAAAGTACCAACGAGCTTCGAAATGTGCGGCCAAATAAAAAAGCACTCTGTATACTGACTGAGATTCAAACGGATATGAGTTATATCCCGCATGATTTCTTGTTTGCAAAACACCTTTCTTTATTTTGGTAGCTCACGCTGTTCTTGAGATATATCAAGTTTTTCAGAAAGCATAAAAATCGATAATTTTCAAGTAAAACTAGAATATTTCTTGAACGAAACAAGCTAGACTAATGTGTTAGGTGTAATTGTAATTGACATAACAAGCGCTATCGAATCAGGCATCAATATACAGGGCATTTTATATTAAATAACAAAGTGGATATGCACTTTGTACCATTGGGTTGAAAATATATATAGGAATAGAGTTATATCTACTTGGGATACCCTGTATATATATATAGGGTATCCCAAGTAGAGTGGCAACTCTATTCCTACAATATTTTCTGGACTGGAATAATTATATATTAGGATAACGTTAAATCTTATGAAAATAAACACCTCAAAAAAGTCTAGGGAACACTTCTGAATATCGATATATCGTATCCAGAACGATCAATATGGATGATTTTTTCTAAGAAATGAACACCTGCATCAATTTCTCACCAAATTATGTTGAGTGCCGCAACAGATTTCAGTTTTTTATAACAAACTAAAAATGCAGCAGATGCGACGCTGCTTTATAATCATTTCATGTATTCAGTGTTTGAAATCAGTTAGTTGGCACTTTGTTTCTGTTGTAAGCACAAATAAAAGATTCAAGTTTTGTGATTCGACCATGGAAAGACGACATTTGACTAGAGAAGAGATGTTACGAGCCGTTGGCATGCTCCAAGCTGGGAGCGCACAACGGGAAGTATCCAGGGTTCTATAAAGTAGCCCAAGTGTCATAAACCGTTTATGGTCGCGTTTCAATGAAACAGGTAGCGTAGAAGAACGCCATACAAGTCGTTTCAGGATTACTACAGTCGCCCAAGACCGATTTTGGTGTTACAAGCCAGAAGAGATCGTACTACCATAGCATCTCAATTAACTCAAGAGCTATCACGAGTTCATAATGTACAAATTTCCGACAAAACTGTGAGAAATCGACTGCTCGAAGGTCAACTCCAATCCAGATGTCCTTTAAGAGTTCCACAACTGACCCATGGAAATCGCGCTGCTCGTTTAGCTTGGTGCCAAGAACACGTAAACTGGGATCAAGAAAGGTGAGCCACAGTTCTCTTCAGTGATGAATCTCGATTTAGTTATTATCCCGATTCGGGAAGAATTCGAATATGGAGGGAACCTGCAAAGCAAAACCGTCTCCAGCATGCTCGAGAAGTTGTTAGACAGGGAGGCGGAACAGTGATGTTTTGGTGGAAGAACTGACCTCGTTTTCATACAAAATAACCTCACGGAAATTCTTACGCAAATGAGATAGTTTTACCTGTAGCGGTACCGTATCTCTAATCAATGGGTCAAAATCCACTCTTCCTACAAGATAATGCCCCTCCTCATCGTGCAAGAGTTGTCTTGAACGTTCTTGAAGAGAATGATATCGATCTTCTACCGTGTCCATCCTGCTCCCCAGATCTGAATCCCATCGAGCATGTGTGGGACACCTAAAAAGAAATCTCCTGCGTCAAAACGTCTTCCATCATGAACAGGAGCTTCGATTGGCAGTTCAGGGGGCTTAGAATAACTTAGGCCAAAATGTAATAGACAATTTAATATTGAGCATGCCGTGACGATGCCAAAGTGTCGTTAATAACAGAGGTGGACCTTCTGGGTACTGAAAAATATAAGTGCTACCATATCGTTTCGAAAATATTAGTTCAGGATTTTTCTTTGTTTTAACAAATTTCGTCATCTTCAAATTTCAAATTTTTTTTATAATAGGTGCTTTGGAGAAGTCAAATATTATTTCGTTTTCTTTTTATGTTTTAACCAAATTTCGTCATTTTCAAATTTCAGATTTTTTCATGATAGGTTCTTTGGAGAAGTCAAATATTATTTTGTTTTCTTGAGAATACATTAAATACAATATATCCTAACAGAAACCGAAAAATTTCTATAAATTCGAATCATCAATTCATTATTTCAAAGATATTGGTAAGTGTTCCTAGACGTGTAGGTGTTTGTTTTTGAGGTGTTTATATCCATCTGCCAGAATATATACAAACTATAGCATCATCGAACGCGTTTCAGATCATACAATGATATCAATGTACCAACGAGTTGTGTATATATTTCACATAATTGATTGTTTGCAACCATGGATCTTTGACTATTTGAGAAGAATGAAGTGTTTTGTTGTAAAAAGCTTAATTGTAGGATTGTCAGTACAACGCTTATCAACTTCTGCATCTGAATTGCACATAAAATAAATTTGTAAAATTGATGATACGCATCTGGTAGTGGTAACAGCGCCCCAGTAAATGATAAATTTATCCTTGTATCTGTAATTTTTGAAGATTTGTTCAATAATTATTTCCGATATATATTGCAATACAAACTTGAATATCATGAAAAATATTATGCATTAATACCTTGACAGTGAAATGGTCCTGTATAATATGTGTAGCGCCAAACGATGTGATCTGAAAACAGCTGTTATATTTCTGAATGTTGGCGCCAAGAAGTGCTTAGAATCATTTCCAATACCAGGAATAAAAGGGCGTAATGGATCTGGTGGTGGGACCAATTGTGGCAGTATTACTTTGCCAGTGGATATTGTACTCAGTCGTCACTGAGATTTGAAACTGTGAATTTCAAAATTTAGGCAACCACGGCACCGTGTGGTTTTCGAAAAATTAGAATTGAAAATGCCTCACGTTGGATTTTCTGATGTGCAATTGATGGATCATAGTGGAATACAGCTCGTTCAAGAATCACAGGAGAACTGCGTCTGCGGATTCGCTCAATTTCATTATGTCGTGCTTGCTGTTGTTGTGTTTGATGTGCACGAACTCGTTGCATTTTAAGCCTATCTACTTCATTGTTACTCACTAAATAACGCAATTCCGACATAGCAATACGACTATTTTCTTGATCTGGTCATCAGTGCGGTTAGCACGTGTGGTAGCTCTTCGCACATTTGATTGACTGCGAAGACCTAAGTCAGGTCTTCTTCTCCTCGGCATCGTAAATTGTAATTAATCAAAGTAAGAAAATTTCACAATTTCAATTTAACTATCGCAAAGGATCACAAAAGTAAATAAAGTTCTCGCGCACGGTAATCTTCACTCACAAAGGTAGAAGGATGCACTCATACATATCGTAATACTTTTTCCATGTTCTGAAGCTGAAATTAAGTTTCGGGAAGCGAACCAAATTAAAAATCAGTACTACTAATGATCTTTTACATTTTGTGACTATGCAATTTTGTCGCGTTAGCGATTCACTTTGTTTAGTTTCGGAACGCGACATTAGCTGTAACGCTCACTCGAAGACTAATTTGATAGATATGATTGAATTTGAATTTTGTACAGCGGTAATGAATTAGAAATTGACTCTTTAACGTTAGGAACACATCTAAATTGCTCAGACAACAGTGATGTGCAGAGGGTCGCATAATTGCTCTCGTTGAAGAATGTGTGTGTGTGTGTGGGTGACACAAAGGAATATAGTGGCCACAATGTGGGTATCAGAGGGGGTGATTTCAAAAACCTACACCGAATACGAGGAGCTACAATCTCTGCAAAATTGGCCTAGAAGAAGTCGTAGGAAGATCACTTCTGAAGGACAAGACCGCTTTTTGCACCAAATCGCAAGAAAAGAGCCTATACTGCAAAGGCAATTTTAGAAGCAACAGGCATCAGTACATCAGTCGAAACAATACTTCAAAGACTTCGTCCAGAGGGTTTATACAGCAGAAGGCCCTTAAGAGTTCCAGAGCTAACCAGACAACAGAAATTAACAGACTTAATTCGTGTATCGAGCACCAAAATTGGAATATTTGGAATTGGCGAAATGTTCTTTTTTCGGATGAGTCCACAATTGATGTTGGATCAGATGACCGCCGGATTCGGGTTTTAAGGGGTCGTAGAAGACAAGCTAGACTCCGATCAGCACGGCAAATCCCGAAATACCAAGGGGGCAGTGTGATGTTTTGGGGTGGCATTATGCTGGGAGACAAAACAGATTTAATTTCGTTTCCTGCGAGTGTAACGGCTTAAAATTACGTTGACCTAGTGCTGGAGCCTATAGTGAGACTCTGGCGACGTGCTCACGGTGAGAATTTCACTTTTATGCAAGATAATGCTCCTCCACATACCAGCAACCTCTCGCGTCATTATCTTGAAACAGAGGGAATCGCTATTTTGGACTGGCCAACTTGCTGTCCAGTCTAAATCCTATTGAACATTTATGGGATAATCTCAAATGGAAAATTAGATTGCGCTAGGGTAATCCAAGAACCTCGCAACAGCTCATCCAATCCGCCACAGAAGAGTGGCAGAATATCACCCCAGAGGAGGTCGAACACCTTTCCAAAGCATGCCTAGGCGGATTCAGGCTTGTATCAGGACAGAGGACGTAATACAAGCTACTGAGGTCGAGAAAAAATACCAGATGGTTTGATAGAGTGGAGAAGTGATTGTTAGATGTGGGGGTAAACCGATGGAGGAGGTTGACGTCGAACAGTTCTGGATGGAGAAAGCTGACGGAGACAGCCTTGGCCGGTAACCGGCTGTAGTGCTTGTGAAGAACTAGTCTTTTGTTTAGGATCAACATTTCTAGCGAAGTGTAATAAAACATATCATGCAAGATAAAAGTTGGGTGTTATTGCATGCAAAATATAACTATCTAAAAACAAAGTTTTGAAGAATTCCTTAAAATTCAACAGAAAATATTACCTAGCGTTCAGATGAGTTTGTTCAAATCAAAGTCCGCACTCTATATATTCCAATGCAAATAGCCGCGTTAAAATTCTTCTGTGATTTCTACGCCTTTACTTGTGCGATAGCTGGGTAAAGTGATTTTCCTGTTATTCAGAATTTCGCCAATTAAATTGTTTCGAAACATCCGATAATGACGAGTTTCAGTTCTGAAATTAAACAATAATAAAAGAAGAAAAGACGCAGAACCAAGAAAAGATGATGAAAAGAGTCGTGGAAAATTAGTTTCACTTGTGGAGCGGCGATGCGGGAACAGCTTTCCACATCCAGTTTTAACGATGACAATTAATCGAAATTAATTGAAATATTTCTGGAACATCGGGGAAGATTGGAAGGGCGAGAAAAGATGAGAGTGAACGAAAAATTGAGTTTCTCATATCTGATATTTTTCTGGTTTACTCGTTTATGCGTATACATTTGCAAGCTTTTTCAGACGTTATCAAAAAATTACGTATATGAATTTTGACGTTCAATAAACATTTATTATAACACTAGCTGACTCGAAAAATGATATTCTGGTATGGCAGCTAGGTGAAAAACACTAGGAGGCAAAATTAGCGGAACACTCGAAAATATAACCAAATTCGAAGTTCGATATTTTTCCTAATTCTCAACCGATTTAGATGATTTGTTCGGCAAGTTATAGATCAACTCTTCTGCTTTGTAGAAATTATAAGAGAAAACAAAAAAAATCTGAAAAACATTTTATATGGGGGCAAAACTAAAAGTGTTTTTTTGTCAAAATTCGTAACACCCTGTGGAATTTGTCTGTCAAGACACATCTTCCTACAGTAAAGCCCTTCTTGTTTCATGCGTTTATCTCTATTTTTGCAAACTATATTTAATTTCAAGTGGAAAATCACCATTTTGGAGAAATTCCATTGAATCAAGAAATTGTCATTGAAATTCGTCTATCAATTTGGAATTTTCTTTTTATCACTCAGGCGTGTCGAAATTGTCGTTTGGGATTTTTATGTTCGAATTGCATTAGTTATTGATGACAATTTGGTTAATTTGGTGAAAATTAGGAATTCATAGGAGATAACAGTCGCAAGGTATTAAAATACACAACCGAATTCTGGGACCATTGATAAAACTTTTCATTTACACATGTGCACACCTTTTTTATCAAATATGAAATACAACACACGTTTTTTGTATATGACCACATTTGCACTTGTTTAAAGAATGAGAGTTTTCCATTCTTTGATTTGATACAAATTCGATCGGTTGCGGTGTTTTGTGATTCTTTTGCTGTTTACGATTCGAAACGGTATTTTCATTCAGAATGAGAGATTTACCAACAACCTCAGTAGCAAGGGCAGTTACATTGATCGAGGAAGGGCGCACCTACCGCTCAGTCGGTACCATGTTGGGTGTCTCGACGTCGGTTATCCATCGAATCTACTGATGTTACAGGAATCTGGATTGTACGTGAGGAGGCGAGGACAAGGAAGAAATCGGGCAACCCGCGCTATACATGACCGTTTCATCGTCAATCAAACCATAAGAAATCCTCGACTTACTGCTGTTCAGGCACGTAACCTTTACAAGCAGTGGATAACATTAACGTCAGTGTGAGGACAGTCAGAAGACGATTGAATGAAGCTGGTCTGAGATCATACGCGCAAGCAAGAGCACCAAGACTCGATAGAGCCCATCGGGTAGCAAAATTGGCGTTTGCTAGGGAGCATGTAGCATGGAAAATCAATCAGTGGAGACGAGTTTTATTTAGTGATGAGAGCTGATATTGTGTGAATTTCGTGGATGGTAGAGATAGAATATGGAGGCATCGAGGAGAACGGTACAATCAAGCGAACTTCGCAGGAACTGAGCAATACGGTGAAGGGTCAGTTATGATATGGGGTGGCATATGCTTGGGAGTACGAACAGAACTGGAGATTATTGGCAATGGATCACTTAATGCCCATCGGTATATAACAGAAATCTTGGAGCCCCATGTTGTACCTTTTGCTCCTTACATAGGGGAAAATTTCCTTTTTATGCACGATAACGCTCGCCCCCATACTGCGCGCAGAGTGATAGAATATCTCAATGAAGTTCGGATCACACGAATGGACTGGCCGTCGCGGTCACCGGATTCAAACCCAATCGAACACGTTTGGGACATTCTAGGAAGAAGGGTTCGACAACGGAATCCAGGCAACGTTGAAGAGCTGACATTGGCTTTGGTGGAAGAGTGGGAGAACATACCTCAACAGATGATAGACAACATCATTGGGAGTATGCGAAATCGTATGCGCGCTGTAATAAGAGCTCGGGGGGGTCATACTCGCTACTAAAATCAAATGTTTTTTTTGTGGGTCATCATGAACATTTTTCTCAACATGTTCATTTCATTTCACGAGTGTATCGCCAGGATACACACCTGCTCTCAATTTTGACAGGAATGATAATTATTATAGAGTGTCACACAAAAAAATTCAAAAATAAATGTGCAAAATCAACGATTTTTCCAGTGTACTTCGAGTTCTCCCGGAGCGTGAAATTGGCCAGTGAATTTCAAAAATTTTCATTTCGTTAGATTTCCGCTTCTCTAATTTTGATTTTATTTTTTGGCTAACCTCCGATGTTATGCACCTACGCAAGATTAAAAATAAATTCTTGAAATTTGTGACTTTTCGCTTTAAATTGGATATCTCTTGTAAAAATAGAGATAAATGCATAAAACAAGGAGAGCGTTACTGTAGGAAGATGTGTCTTGACAGACCATGATATTGTACGTTTCAACTCAGACCACTAAATTCCACAGGGTGTTACGAATTTTTGACAAAAAAACACTTTTAGTTTTGCCCCCGTATGGAATTTTTTTCAAATTTTTTTGTTTTCTCTTAAAATTTCTACAAAGCAGAAGAGTTGATCTATAACTTGCCGAAAAAATCATCTAAATCGGTTGAGAATTAGGAAAAATATCGGACTTCGAATTTGGTTGTTCCGCTAATTTTGCCTCCGAGTGTATTATCGTTTAAGATGAATGACCCCCCTCCCCCTCACACGATCTCTTTTTAGAGACCAGTTTTGTGGTGCAAAAATTTTAACTTTATTCCTCTCCGTTTTTGAGTTATTCAAAATTCCTAGAATTATCAGTCGCGTATATCTCGGTAATTAAAAAAGTTACATTGAAGAAACTTTACCTTTTTCGGGCGAAATTCGGTACTGTAGAAAAAAATTTACATCATGTGTAATCATGCTCAACTACCAAGTAACTGCTAAATCCAAACGGTGACTCAAATATACTAGTGCTGCAAAACAAGCCATTTTTTACCGTAAACTTCATACAAAGTACAGTGTTTGTTCACAAAATGTTTTGTTCAACCAAGAATGTGCAAGAAGAAAAGTGAATCATAACTATGTGCAAATCAAGATCAAATTCACTGCTCATTCGTCGAAGAAAACTATCTGGCTTACAGAAACAACATGGATAAAAGATCTTAATATCTCAATATCTTAAGATATTGTATATATAAAGTCCACCCAATTCAATTTGATGTATTTTATGATAAAATTAGATTCGACATCAGTAAACTCAATCACACAAAGTTAGAAAAACAAAGTAGGCCACCTGCCACTTGCTCATACGCTTACGAAAAGTTGTATTTGATTTCTTAAAAATTTCTATAAAAGCTAGCAATTTCGAAAAATCGTACTTTGACATTCGAAAATATTGTGATTTTTTCAGAATGTTGTGGACAAGCAGATGTTTTCGACGTACCCTTTTCTCTTCATCCTGAACCAAAGCTAGTTGTTATATATATTCTTTTGAAAAGAGAGGATAGTATGTATTTAACGACTACCCTGCTCGCCAAGTGCCCGGGCGATATGACATTCGAAAATATTCGTGAAATTTTGTTTCATCCTCTAACATTTCTCCAAATAACATATAAAACTCTCCTTCCTGTTATCTTTTCTTCAGAAAGTTGTGGACGCACAGACCTTTTTGGCGTAACCTCTTCTCTTCATCCGGTAGTAATGCTATTTTTGTTAGACTTGTTGACAGCATGGTATATATTGAACGACTGGCCTGCCTGCCAAGTGCCTGGGCTATGTGAACACTCGATACCCGTCAAGGCACGATCAAGGCATTTTACCGATCCTTGCCCTGCCCAGCCCTGTCCGTATAGTGTGAACCGACCATTAAGATGGGGTCTATAAGACCTCACCTATCCGTTGCCGGGTTAAGAATATAATGTAGTGATATCAACTTTTGGAACAGACTGACTGTTTGAAGAAAATTTTTGGTGAAAACAGACTTTCTGCAGTTAATATTTTGGTTGAAGTCATAATTGAGAATCCAAATTTGGAGTTCGGTGAAGGTACTTTTCGAGTTACCCATTTGTGCAGCAGAAATAATTCTTAGAGTCCAATTCCCGGAAAAGCGCCAATCTTGTTCTCTGATGAAACTGGGTTCACTAAAAATGAAGTCGCACAATTCGGACATCTATTCCGAAAAAAAATCAAAACATGAGGTTCTCAAAGTTACACAGTTATAGACAAAGTTTGTCGTTTTCTAATGAAAGCCGTTTCAAAGCTGTATGCATAACACCACTTCAGATGCTTCATGTTCGAAATGTGTTCCCTCATTAAAAGTTGAAAACACGACGTTCAGATTAGGCAAAGTTGTTTGTCAAGTTAAATTAATATTCCTGTCGAAATCTCGTTGTTTGTCTTTTCATCAATTTTTGATTTGAAACACAATTTTATGTACGTCAGTATATACATGCATAAGATGCAGTTTTTAAACCCTTCTATAATCATAACGGAAATTTATTTGGAGGTCGAAAATTTTAATTTAGAGAAAAGCTTTTCGATATAAAGTTATCGTTGTCAAGTTCAACCTTTTTCGAATAATAGAAAAGAATTTAGGAAGACAAGCTTTTCTTCAAATTCTCCCATTTTCTTCTGAACTACAGTGTTTGCAACTGAAGGGAAATACGTCGCCAAAAGCAGTATTCTAATTAATTCAATCTCTAAATATTGTTTTTGAAGAACTTTCTTTTATCGTAGAATTACTTCTTCAGAACTGTTTTATTCATAGAATTTTAATTAGCTCTTAACTTTTTTTTCTAAATCTTCCAGATTTCTTTCTCAACTCAGTCATTTTAATCTCAGGAAAAGGACGAACAAAACAAAATAATTAATAAATTTTGTCGTATCGATTATGCGCAAAACAGTTTACTTGCAATTTTCCCTAACGTTTTTTGGCTGAAATTGTTTCCAGAACCTCGACAAACAAAACAGGATAGAATCCACACTTTACATTGTTTTATTCGAAGATACATACGAAATAAATAAATTTTGATATTTGTCCGTGTTTGTTATTGTTCTATGAAACTATATCAAATTTTCTGAGAACAAAACAGAGGAAAAATAAATATATTTTAATCCTCCATCATTAGTTATGAATGAAAATGCTAACATAAAATATTAATTTTGCTGCTTGCCCAAATTTCCTACTTGAATATTCTACTTTTTCCTAAATAATTATCCGCTGTTATGAGGAAGTATAATAAGGGATTAGAATAATATCATTTAATTTGTCAATCAGAATTGAATGTGTATAAGATTATCTTGAGTTTTGAATTTCTCCAAACTTCCCTTAGCAATTCCTCCTAAACCTATAACGCATTAAACAAAGAATTTCGACTTATCAGATCGTAAATTTGGGTTCAATCATTATAATACCACTCACAGTCAGTTCTCGCTTCATTCTCGATTATGTCAAATCTATATCGGGTGGTCCGTTAAAAATGCTAGAGCTATAGCTCCGATAATCATGGATCGATTTCAATGACAGCAATCGAATTGCATCTTGAATTATATTTCAATAGCCTAAAATATGTTAAATAGTCCATCACATCCGGAAATACCTGAAGTGGTCCTCCAATTGCACTTTTTCAGTACTAATCCCATATATTCATTTCTTTCCTCGATTACTTCTTCAATTTTGAATATATTCTGTGAAAAATGTATCACTTAAAACGTTGCATGTGAAGTTTTTCCCCATTTTGTAATTTTGTCTTTTCCTACATAATAAGCGGACGAACGGCTTGAACTGGAATCATTTTCTTCATCGGAAAGTTCTTCATCCTCTATTACATCCTGCTCTGAATCTGTGTCATGGCTGCTCTCCTCAACATCTTGTTCTGCATTATCGTCTTCCTCATCATCGTTTTCATCAGAGGAATTTTCAAAATCACTAGGAAGTTCATTGGACCACTGTAACCAAACTTCAGAATCATTGCTGGACTGTACACGTCGTCTTTTGGGTTCAAACATACTTCTTTCTTGTCAAGGTACCCAGCAATCGAATTTGAACTGAACTGACTAGAAACAAAGTAAAACGTGAATGCTCGCGTTGTCTACAATCGTAGACCAGTCGTATTCAGAAGCAAATGGCTTCAAAAACCAATCGCTTACACTGTCAAAAATATACTGATTCACTAAATTCATAATTTTTCTACAGCTACTGAAGAGTAGGCGCGCGAAATAAAAATAGTCTACCAATAAACGTCATTCAAAATGAGGTGGTCTACGATTGTAGACCACCTCATTTTGAGGAGGGTTAAACGCATTAACCTACTCGGGAAGCGCTAATTCCAAGATAACAAAATGCGATAAATGCATCTTTAGTATACAGGAATCGCATAATATTGCCTCCGTTACATCTAAAATTAAGACTCATGAAACTGGTTAGCAAAAAAGGAAATTGTTTCTTTCTTTGTCCCAAAAGTTCCCAAAACTGAGTGCAGAAAAGAAAAGCGAGCATTTTTGAATCATTAATGAAAACACAAGTTTCACGGGAAATATGACAAAGATTGAGAAAAATAGATTGAATGAGTTTGTTTGCCTTGTTCAAAATTTTTTGGGAAATATGAAAAGTTTTGACAATTCCCAACACGTTGACTAACTTATGGGTCCCTTTCAAATTCTTGCAAGTGAAAGCTTCACTTACGAACTCGTTCACATTTAAACAGTATTTTTCTAATATATACTCTCCGCAAATGAAATAAAAATGATTTGATTCCTTCACACCAACTTTTCTTAACGAATCCATATCAAATTATAGCGAGTTAAATCTAAATAAATATTTTTTTAATTAACAGCAAACTAAGAAGGTGATTGAATGTTTTTTCATTAAAACCTATAACTCATAAACAAGAGCTGTTACAAAACAAATGAGGATATATTTACAATCAGCGACATCAAATTAGTAAATATCAAGTGACATAAGTCATTCATCGAGTGCTATTTTGTAGTCCAATGTAATTTTGATTCATTTCTTCAGTATGTCTCTTGCCGCCCATACTCAACTCTTACGATTTAAGAAGTAACTAGTGAGCCCATTTAGATCGCCTTTAATATCTGAATAGCCAATATACTAAACGCCTAATATACTGAACGGCTTTTCATATCCAACTCTATCTATACTGAACGCCTTATTATTTTCAGTTCATTATTCATATTTTAACTTAATAGTTCTTTATGTTACATGGAAATCTCTTATATATTACCTCAGTCATCCTTAGGGTAACGCAGCTTCCAGTATTGTTTTATGGATACTGACTCATCAACCACACAAATTTCAACACTATTCACTACTATCCCAATTCAAAGGGATACATTCAATTGGAAAATCTCAACTTTCTCCAATTGAGCTAATTAAAAACATTTCAACATCGATTCGAAAAAACGAATTGTTCAATCGCCCTTTAGGCATAGAAATTCAATCATCAACAACAATATTCCAAATTTTTAGTTTCAAAAGTATTGAATATATATACTTCAGAAAGATCAATATATGCAGATCTATAGTTTCAAATTTTTAATTTTTACTCAACAGTTCTGATTCGTATTAGATCAGAAAAGAATCCAATAAGATTCATGAATTATAATAAACAACAAATATTAGCTTGAAACAGCAAGATGGAAGAATAACTTCTCAAGTATATTCATGAAATAGAAAATAAAAGTTCTTATCAAATTGAAATTTCTTGGGAGTATCCAAAAGACAAAAGCGGGAAATTAGTAATCAAATAAAGGAACAAAACTGAATACATAGAAATTTCACCTTATGTAATTGCCCTATACGTAACTATTTTGTATAAATTCAAATTGACCAAAATTTACACAATTTGCTTACCAGAAAGAAAAAACATCTTCTGAATTGAAGGGCTCTTGTGGAAAGCAGAAATGGGATCCACAAATTTGTCAATTACATTATGAACCCTCATATACAATAAAATGATGTTAACTATGTATCAGTTTCAGTGAAACTGTTTCTTGTAACTGTTTATTTCCTACATCCTTAACTGTCGAGTTGGCAGTTGTTTTCATGCAGTCAGCTTCTTATAAACTTGCTCTCTGATAATTGAAATTTCTATTCTTCAATTTCACTTCTCTTCAATTTATTTTCTTGTGAAACTTTATAATATACTATGAAATGAGAATGAAAGGAAGAAATTGCATTAAAACAACTTCATCTTTCCATATTACGTGATGAACACACTCATTTTACGCCTATAGTACAACTACCTATCAAAAAATTGTCAAATTGCATAGCATTCTCCAAGTAGTAGTTGATTTTTTTCCAAAACATGATTCACATTAGCAGCAGCATGTTTCCTGTGACTTTCATGAATCTTGGATTGAAAGTTGTGGTTGTACGAAATAAAACTTCATTTATGCTTCTACATATTTGAGAATCATGTTTCCCACTATCAGACACCTATAACAGAGAAACTTTCAACTTCAAATCAATGAGGAATTCCTGTCACTCATTCAACAACCTTGATAAAATTTCCTGAGAAACAGTAACTATGAGTTATAAATAGAAAGAACTCACCATAATTACCTTTTGTTCAAATTTGAGATCTTATTTTCTTCGATTCAAACTTGAACATTGTCAAACACATTGAATCTCATTAACTTTTACATTTGGATAATTGTAGAATAGAAATGTACTTCCTCTTGAATAAACTGAAAGGAAAATTCAATTTGAAATGACACGGTCATATTGACATCCAGCTTCAAATTTTTAATACAGATATAGCCTTTAGTGGATGGCTTTCAATATTCATATGATACATACTCTAACTGACCTAACGAAAACTTTATCGAGTTCCTTCCAGAAAAATATTATTATACAAAACAGCTCAATACCTATTAATAGCAACTCAAAGTATATCCCATCATTTTGTAAGATCCTCCAATTGATTCGTTAAAAATCCTAGTAATTCCAGAACATTTTTCTACGCATAGAGGTTAAAATAACCATGAAAGAAAAATGAAATATGTAAATTCTGAGTACATTTCTTGAGCATGCCTAAAAATATACATTAAAATACATTAATAAACCTCAAATTACATATACTTACCTTTCAAACATTATTGTAAGTCTCCTCAACTCCTTTTTATTATAACAATCCGTTTGAATCATAATGTTTAAGTTAGAATAACCACAAAATGTTAAATTTATGAATTTTGATAGTATGTCGTTCCTTTCCTTAAACAAAATATACATTAACATGGATAAAATGAACATCAAACTACGATCATTTACCTCTAAAAGTTTATTCCAAGTTTCGTCAAACTTTTCATTCAAATAAAATTCGGAATTACTTATTTTGACAGATCGTATATAAGACTAATTGAAATAAGGTTAGATTCGACTGTCACTCAGAAGCGAGAGAGCACTATATTCTAGATGTTGTTAGTACCGAAATTATGTTGGTGAAATTTAAAGTTACTAACAATTTCCATCTCACTATTTTCGTTCAGAAGAGAGAGAGCATTAAATTTTACACGTTGGTAACGCTCACTTCCGACATAGAATAGTGATATAAGGGCAGAAGGAGCGGTGACTGGCTCCGCCCCCGTGTTTCCGGTCTTTTTCTCGAAAATATAGGTCTCAAAAATCGTCCCAAATTGGAAAATTAAGTCTTACAGTAACGATTTCTCTTCGAGGACCCGATCAAGGGATATGTAGGAATTGTCCGAAGGACAAATCGTATCTCCCGGTGATCCCGTTTAAGTAGGATGGTTAAAACAAAAACCCCTATTTTGACAGCTCGAGGTTTGCTAATTTCGCGAATTTCTGGCCGTCGGAGATTTTCGGAATAAGGAAAGTAAAGCGAAAATTTGCGAAAGTCGGCCGATAGCTCTTCGTTCGATGGAAGATTTTTTCCGTTTTCCCGTGGTTTTGTGAAAATCTCGACGCTTTTTCGTCGTCCAGGTTTCGTAGCGATCGAAGGCGATAGAAATATTTTTATAGCTACAAAAGTCCATAGAAATTATCCCCTCCATCCCCGAGATTTCGGAGACGTATTTGATTTTCGCTTTTTCGGAACATTTTCCCGGAATATTCGCTCGATCGACTTCTCCGATCGCCCTCCGAAAGATCCGAGTTATCGATTCCGAAGAAATCTAGCCGTTTCGACATTTCGTTCGTCTGGGGCGACGTTTAGGCCAAATTTTTCGAAAATTCGTCGCGCCTCCGTCTTTCGAGCTAGGGACTCAGAATTCCGCGCGGATTTCTCACCGGCGTTTCTCTACCGGAAAAAGATTATTCGCGGGGGACTACGGCCCCCACTTTTCCGCGCCGTCTCTTTCTTCCCACCCGGTTCAAACTCCAACCGTCCTCTCCACTTTCCTCGAAATAAGCCTTAGTGCTTTAGTATTATATGGATGAAAACATTAAATATTCTAGTAACGAAATAAATTTAAACTTTCAATTCTGAGGATTGATTTTCTGGAAGGAACTCAAGAATTTTCTCGGAGAAAACGAAAACGAATCATTCATAAACCGACAAGCTTCTACGGATCCAACTCGCTTTAATCCTACTGGCACATTTCAATTTTTTACTTATGGGTATACATTCTCCTCGCAGATTCACGTCACATACGGAAATTCAAAAAAAAAACTAGCTTCCAACTCTCTCATAAATTATAAATAATTAATTTTCGTTTCCTCCACACAGGTATGTATTACGGAGTCAGCATCTGTTTGGTATCTTTCGCTTCAGGCCTGAGCGTAGTCACTTTGAACATCTACCACAGAGGAGTAAGAGGTTCAGCGGTTCCGAAGGTTTTCAGAAACATCGTGCTGGATAGAATAGCGCCTCTGGTTTTCATGAAATTCGAGGCAAACTATAGGAGGCAGAGAAACGCACAAATACAGGTAAAACAATTGTTTTGAATCTCGGAAACTTCTGTAATTTATCATAGAGAAAATCGGTTATGATTATGGCCCGAAATAGTTTCTTATTCAGGGATATAATTCAAATGGATTGAAACTAATAGATGCAGAGTTCAAAAAGTTTATCTCACGAAAACCTAAATGAAGTTTTTCATGTTCTGTTATAAATTTAGTCCAATTTGAGCTACTTGATTACATGTTCATATTTACACTTCAGGAATATTCGACACATTAGATTTCCCAACAAATTCTGTAATTTGAAGTGAATATTTTCAAGAGCGAAGAGGTATAAAATTTCAATTCCATCCAACTTCGCTTCTCGACTAAACCCTTGGGAGAAAAAGGATGGAAACCAAAGCATAAAATTTCATATAAATCATAACAATCAACAAATAATAAGAAAAGGTAATATTAACTTTTCGGGGGTGTGGACTACGTGGGCACAATGCGTTTCCATTGTTTGGAACGTGAGTCTTGAGTTAACACAAAAATTTCATAGAAATATGATGTCCACTTCATCAATTTTGAAGATTTATCAGAATTTTTATAATTTTCTTGTTACATAAAAACCGAACTATTACGAATATTTCAATTTTTCTGAGTACTGCACGTGTTCTTTGTTGCCAGTTGTAAACAACTCGTTATCTTCTGAGTAAGATCATCAATTTCTCCATCTCCTAAATAGTCTGAGTGTTGTAGTTTTGTCATGACAGCTTTTTCGAACTTTTCTCTATTTTTAGTGAGAACCTCTGAAGTGGGATACTTCTGTTTCTTGAGCTCATTAATGAATAAAAAAAAATATTGGAACCTAGGTGGGTACCCTGGCCAACATCGGATGAAACATCAAAGGGATCAGAGAAAATCACACAAACATGATAAAACAGGGTCATGAAAGACTGTTTAACTTGTATAATAAACCTGTAATCTGTAATCTACTACTTAAAAGGTGGGTAGAGAATTGAACATCAATGGGCTTCAATCATTTCTTTCGGGCAAGATTAAGTTTGAAGCCATATATAAGGAAAAGTTTCGACAATCGTCTTAAGCAGATTTTTTAAATGAAGAATTTTTCCACAGAATGTTTTTGCATGATTGTCGAATTCAGAGTGAGAACTAGAAAATTTCTGAATGATCAATGTGAACTTTGTAGAGAAGTGGAAGTGAATTTTTTTACTTAGAATAACTCATAAATGGTGCATCGTACATCACTGGTAGAAGAAGTAGGATTGGAAATGAATCTGACAAAAACTAAAATAATGACAACGGAGGACGCAATATTGGAAGTCGACGGCAGTGTTATAGTGAAAGTGAATGAATATCTATACCTTGGACACACTATAAAGATAGGTAAAGACAATCAAACTGCAGAATTGTCAAGAAGAATAAGAATGACTTGGGCTGCTGTTGGAAAACTAGGATTTGTCTTGAAAAACAAACAAATCCCCATTAACCTCAAAAGAAAAGTTTTTAATATGTGCGTTCTCCCAGTGTTAACGTATGGCATGGAAACCATGACTCTCACAATAAGATCTGCTAACAAACTTAAAGAACTATGCTTGGAGTGAGCCTGCGGGATCACATACGTAATGAAGAAATAAGAAGGAGAACAGGCGTAGAGGACGTAATCACGAGAATAGCTGCATTGAAGTGGAGATGGGTTGGACATGTAGCAAGACAACAGGATGTAAAATGGACTAAGCGAATAACTCAATGGAGACCACGCTTATACAAAAGGGGAGTGGGGCGCCCCCAGAGAAGGTGGCTGGATGACATAAAGGAAAAAGTAGGAAGAGGATGGTATAATATAGCACAGGACAGAGAAAGATGGAAGCTAGAAGGGGAGGCCTATGTTCAAGAGTGGACAGAGAAGGGCTGAAAAAGAAGAAGAAGAAGAAGACATCACTGGTTGCATTCTCGGAATTATTTTGTATATAAACTTGGACATCATGTTCTCATTTTGAAACTCAAAAAAGAAATAAAAATTCACTCAAAATGAAGGAATAAATATAAAATGAATACCAACTCAAACAACGGTAATAAACTAAAATTGATTTCTTTATCGGGTGATTAATCCCCATTGCGAAGAAATATCCCCGAAATAACTAAATTTGGTAAATCCGTTACGAAAAAGTAAGAGAATGGAGAATAATTGAAAAATTTATTGAATGTCTAAAATACGAAAGGGCCTTTCTTCTCGCAAGAATTTTAATGAACAATCGGAAGCAAAAGTAACCGACTTAATCGGGAAAATTCCGTATTTCGTTATTTACCATCTACTTGACATCTGCGCTCATGAAATGAATTACTGTTATCAAGATAATATGGAAAAGATTCCACTCTACGACTTTGTTTGAGTTTTAAAATTATGCCCGAAATCAATCGGGTCTTCCTACAAACTGCCCGTTCTTTGAAAATCGATCTGAAGATTGTATTGGCCATGTTAGGTTATACAGGATGGCCTATCGAAAACTTTCTGCTAAAGTTTATTTTTACACCTCTCTAACTCTGACCCCTTCGACGGTTTCGCTTCCAATCTCACTACGTTCAAAGCGAACACACCGAGTGACACATAGTTGTAAAAGAAATAGTTTTTTTACCTTTCCAAGGGTGCCTTCTTCATTGAGATCTCTAGTGATATTTCCCGAAAAATGAGAAAAAATTGAAAAAAACTTTCGTTTGGGTTAATGAAGTAAATGTTCTCGCCGTACTACAAGTATTCAAAATGTTTCAGACATTTTGGAATATCTCAGGATTTCGTTGACGGTACTCTTTTACTAGTCGTTGTCACAGGTCTTTTGAAGAATTCGCTTCAGTCATTTTAAATGTCCCCTAACAAAAGGGGTATAATACGACAAATCGAGAATACTTACAGGCTCTTCAAAACTTGAATTCCATTCAAAAAGAGCCCGTGTTGGCTTCAATAAAAACATATTTTCTATTGCTGAATCCGATCCAACATTTATCAAACGCATAATCTCTGGAGATGAGACGTAAGTGTATGTACATGACATGCTATCCAGATATCAGACGAATGAATGACGTTCACCCAATGATCCAAGAACAAAAACCAACATTGTTATCAGTCAAAAAAAAGGTAATGCTCACGGTTTTCATTGATTGCAGAGATATCACGCATCACGAATTTTTACCAGAAGGTCAGACTATCATGAAACGTTTGCGTGAAGGCCCAAAAAGAATATATTTGTGGAAAAATAATGGATTTTCCACCACGATAACGTTCCGTCACACAACGAATACGATCCAATAGCCATCAAATTCACCTGATTTGGCTCCATGTGGCAATTAGAAAGTTCCAAGATGGTTTCAAAAACCCCTCGCCCAACGACAGCGAAGTAAGAAGGCCGAAAAGATGAATTTCAAAAGAACCTCAGTGTGAAACTATCGCAAATAAATCAGTCTGCTTACCTGAACGAAATGTGCAATGTTATAACTGATAGATTAGTTACTTCTACAAAGAAAGTATGTGGTAGAAGGAGGATTCAGAATTCAAAACTGTCCCTTTCAACGCTACCTCTTATAGAAAGGAGACGGAACACAAACAGGGAGTCTCAAGAGTACAAGGAGCTAAACAAGATTATAAAGAAGGCAATACGTAGAGATGGTAGAAACAGGCAAACATAAATGGTTTAGAAGGCAATAGAAGATAACATGAATTTTAAGAACAAGAATCTTTCAAAAGGAAAAGTTAGAATACACAAGTTGAAGGACGCCAACAACAGAAATAATTAACATAATACAAGACTGCTACAAAGAGCTATATTCTAAAAAAGTTCCTGTCCATCACGTGGGGGACCGCGCATTGATGAAGTTTTAAATGTGGGATCGGAAGACCTGCTGGAAGTTACAAGATGTGAAGTCAGAGCCGCAATCAGCCAGATGAAGAGTAGAAAGAGCCCAGGAAAGGACCGAGTAACCGCTGCAATGCTTAAAAAGGGAGGGGACCAGCTCTCTGCATGCTGTTCAATAAGTGCCTTGAAGAGGGAAGAATTTCTGAGAAGTGGAAGAATGCCGAAGTGGTCATATTATACAAAAAGGGTGATGCAGCTTGCATAAGCAATTACCGACCGATCAGCTTATAAGTGTCCTCTACAAGAAGCTGACGAAAATACTAACCAAGAGGTTAACGAAGAAATTAGATTTTTACCAGCCGAACGAGCAAGTGGGCTTCAGGAGCGGTTTCAGCACAATTGACTGCGAACTTTGGTATGTGCAACGAATATGATATGCCACTCAGCTCAATCTTTGTGGACCATAAAAAAGCTTTTGACTGTATCGAGGTCTAGGCAATGCTGGAAGGTATAAACCAAGCGCGAATAGACTCAATGTATACAAATTCAATTAGAGAGATGTACAACAGTGCCAGCCTACAAGTCACTCTTAATAAAAACAGGAAGATGGGAAAATCCCCATAATGAAAGCGGTGAGGCAGGTTGATACCATATATCCGAAGCGTTTACCGTTGCACTCGAGTACGCCATGAAGGAGCTGAACTGGGAGGAAAGAGGAATTAACATAGAGGAAAGATGAATTAACATAGATGGATCTTACTTAAACCACCTGCGTTTTGCAGACGATATTGTGTTGATTCACACAGATCCCAAAGAATTGGAAACCATGCTCCAACAACTAAATGATGCATCCAACAAAGTCGGCTTTAAGATATACTTAAGTAAAACAAAAGTCACGACCCATTCGCCAAATATAATAGTGGTGGAAAATTCAGCCATTAAGAACGTAAAAGACTATGTCTACCTGGGTCACAAAATCCAACTTGGCAGTGAAAATCAAAACGGCAGATCTGAACAGAAGAGAAGGACTTGCTTGGGCAGCATTTAGCAACCTAAAACACATTCTCAGAGATAGGAAGTTACCAATAAATCTCAAAAGAAAGGCCTATAATGCGTGTGTCTTAACGGTTATGAAATATGGTATGGAGACCATTACACTGACAAGAAAAAGTGCGGAAAAGCTGAGAGTGACACAAAGGGCAATGGAGCGCTGCATGCTGGGCATTAGTATCCGTGATCGAGTCAGGAATGACGTCATACGACAAAATACTGAGGTTGAGGGCGTAGTGGCGACTGCTACCGGGCTTAAATGGCGGGGCACGTGGCACGTAGCAGAGACGACAGATGGACCAAGCGGCTGCTGCTTTGGCGACCCCGTACGACGCAGCGTAGCGCCCCAGACAAGATGGCGAGATGACATCCGGGGGATCGCAGGGGAGAGTGGATGCAGCTCGACCATGACTGGATGGCTACTGGCTCATGAAGAAGAAGAAGATTTTTTTCAGTTCGATCCAGTCAAAAAACTACTACGTGAAACGATATTCAGCAGTCGAAAGAGATAATGGAAAATCGAAGACAGCTGTAATGACGATACTAAAACATATTTCGGAGATTGGATCGAGCGTTGGCACAGGTGTGTTTCAGTCAAAAAGAGGAACTCTGCAGGGAACAATATCTGTTTGATGGATAATGTTGTATTTTGAGTTTTGTGAATGAATTCCAGGAACTTTTTACCAAGGTAGTGTACATATTTCCAACATAGAACATCGATATGTTGCATGAAGTGTGAAGAAAGAGCAATAGCAAATAAAAATTTAGATCAGATTGTAAGCCATTTTGATTTCAGAAAATCTCCTACTAGTTTGTTATCAACAACATCTAAGACCTTCACATTCCTGTTGTCATGTAGATTTGTGCTTTTCAATCTTCAAAATACAACATTCAATTGAAAATTGATTTCATGATGCATAACGGAAAATATTTATTTTCGTAGAAGAATACTACACATATAGAGAAATCTGTGCAGTTACCGTTTCTATAGAATAGAGCCATCTTCATCAGTATGTATGTACACACTTCTATAAGTATATGAACTATATAATTTCAAATTTCAACAACTACGATCTAAATATGATCACAGATCAATCTTAATATGAAACGTCATGCGAATAACTATATTCCTCTTGCAAACAATGTTTGATAATTGTTCGTTCAAAAACGAAGATTTTGATCTATTAGGTCAAAGCAAACAAATTGAAATATCTTTCGCGCCTTAATTTCTAGGGACCATTGATCCAGATATTAACCGCGTCGACGCTACTTGACCCCTGTGATTTTACTCCTTCCATCAATGACAGCTAGCTGACTAATGTTTCTTACCAACAGTTGGATTAGGTTACGCGTAGTATTACTTCTGAGGTTTTGAAGATATCCTCTATTTGTAGTTTATTTCGGAAATGAATGCGTGAGTACAACCATCACAATAATCCTTAGGAATAAATGAATTATTGTTCTTCTTTTCAATTCTTTTCGTATTGTGGTACTGTAATACAATACGAACATTCACGTTAACATTGAAGATTCTTTTCGAAAGTGTCAGAATAAATAATATGCCCAGTGACACAAACAAAAGTGTTGTTATATTTTGACCATGTTTGCCGTAGTACAAATTAAGGGTGGTCCACGAAAAACCGGAATTGCTTTCATAACATATCACTTCCACAATTATTAAATTAGAGCTTTCATTTGAGATTCTTTGGAATGGCAAAGGACGATAGATTACAAGAATTGTCATCAAATCATATAATCGGTACAATTCAAAATGGCCGACGTGCTGAAAGGTACACTACATTTTCATTTCGCTGGAATTTTTTTTTTCGTGGAATATTGAATATGATCCGTGAAATCAAAATCTCAATTCTTAATGATTATTATGATAATTGACGAAACTTTGATGCGAAGGAAATTCCAGATTTGTATGCGAAGCGCAAATTGGAATGTTTGTTTAACCTCATAACTTCCAAGATCCTAGAAGGAGCGTCTATCTTATAGACTCAATCGGGTGTAGAAATGTTGAGACATACGAATATTTTCCTGAAATTGGAATTTTTATTCAATTTGAAATGGCCACCAGACCCGAAGATACATCATTTTCTCTATGTATCAGAATTATCCCGGGTAAAATAATAGGATTGCGATATGTAATCGAAAATGAAATTTTATGACGATTCTTGTATTCCATCATGCTTTGGCATTCTAAAGGTTCTAAAGTGAAAACTCTAACTTACTAATTATAGAAGTTATAGGTTATGAAATCAATTCCGGTTTTTCGTGGACCACCCTATATATTTTCGGTTATCAATCTTTATATACTGACTTGAATTCTTTCTCAAAATAATTAACTACGTAATTGAAAATGACAAAAAAATTGTTTGACTACAGTTCAACAATATAAGGAAAAAAGTACTCAAATACGTAGTTAACAGTTTGAAATCAAATTTGACTAATTTTCCAACTACTTGCAATTAACTACTCAACAACACTGACCTTTGATTATTGAGAGAACGTCCTCACAAGCAATATACTAACGCATTTAACTCAAAAAGTGATAGAAATGCCATATACGTACATTCATAGAATTATTTTCACCATAAGACATCCAAGCCATTTTACGCAGTAGAGGCAATAGGCATGAAAAAGGTCGATACATAAAACTAAAATAACCATATTCCCGAAGAAAACGTGACTACGTGCTGTCTTTTCACGAATGTGTTGGTATTTCTGTCATCTTCTCTGGTTTTCATGCTGTTGAAGTAATGTAATTTTCGTTGATTTTCCCCGCCTTTTCTTTGTCTTGCAACAACGTCAGCAAATAAATCCAGTGAGATATATAAGGGACAACTATTGAATACAAACTCTAGATTTTTTCGATGCCATTTGATTTGATTCATTTGGGTTTGTGTAAATTGTGATTTTTTTTATAAATACGACGGGACATTGAAATGTTAGCTATTAACTAAAATGTAATATAATGGACGAATATGTACCTTAGTTGTGATAAAAGTCCGAGTTCTATTGAAAAATGATCCTTACAACAATTTTTAAAACATTTTTTTCTAGTCTGAAGTATGCTTTGATCTCGAATTATTACATCTGTTGCGATTCAATCGTGCCGTTTCTAAATTGTAACCGTTCAATAGAACGGTTCCCTTAATCAACATCTGCATTTGCTAGTGGTGCCCTTGACGTCACTTTCAGCAAATTGAAGCAAAGTGTTTGTTTCAGATATGACTTTGAAATAACACCTTGCACTGAAATCAATTAATTTCTTGATAGTGTTTTGCAATTTTATGAAGTCGCCTGATTAGGATGATTAGAAGTATCGCAATTTCACTCATCGTTTTATAGACACCTATGTTCCTCTTAAAAAAGTGTAAATCTTCTGATCATCCCTCATGGGTTAGCCGCCAAAGTAAATCATTAATTTTCGAAAAAAGTATCTCCGTAAATCGTATGAAAGACCTTTGGATCACGGTCTCTTTTCTGATATGAGACGTGTTGTTGAGTGTGACATATCCAAAGATTATTCGGATTATATCGCCGAAACGGAGTCAAACATCATACGTGATCCACTAGCTTTTGGAAATATATCGAGTGCATCTCCGAGAATCACGATGATGAAGTAAAATATATTCTATACTTTTCACAATTTCATTTTTAGAAGCACGACCGGTTTCGATCCTCAAGTCATTTTCAAGTGGTCAACTACAGGAAACGAGCTTACTATTAGATACTAGCCTAATTACAAATTAAGTAGTGAAGAGGTATTAATGTCCAGCCGGTTATAAAGGGTGATTTCACTTGAATTTTCACAAACTTTATTGATTTACAAACATTCCAACAGATTCATTTTCTTTCATTTGTCACAGTTATGAAAAATGTTGATATTATCTAATGTTATTGAATATTTTGTGGTTTTTATATGTTAACATATTGGAGAATTATTATCAAAGGATAAGTGTTCTTTAAATCTGGTTTCGAAATTCCTACCAGTCTGCCTAACATAAACTATCAGTCAAAACTAAAATTTACTATATGCGAGATTTCGCAATGTGTAGACACATCGAATAAAATTATTTGTCAAAGGATGATGTTCAACCTTCCGTAGAATGTTAAATATCCTCCCTTGTTTGAACACATTGCGAAATCTCGCATATAGTAACTTTTTGTTTTTAGATGTTTGTGTATGCCTGGTTGTAAACCACATAGAAATGAGGAGCGTCGGTCCTTCGACGGCCGCTTCTGTCTGATACGTGAGTGTTGCATGGCGGTATGTTATCGAACTAGTGTGACCACCTTACGTTTTCCTGTTTTATCTGCTCTTTCTTCTCACCGTTTCGCGAGGCGTTGGTGAGGTAGCCTCTGTTTCGGTTCGTTGGGGGCGCAGTGATATTTACATTATTGCGTTCGCTCCAACGAATTGAGATGAGTAGGTAAAGGCATAGCCTTGTGTTACTATTAACCAATTAGCCTGTTGTCATCAATGAGCATAGTGATAGAAAAACTCGTCTACAAAAGACTGTGAAACTTTACAGAACAGAACATACCGATGGCCAGTTAGGATTCAGAAGCGAGCACGCAACGACCCATCAACTGGCGAGGCTGACGGAAAATATATAAGAAAATATGAACATAACAAAACCAACAGCGGCAACGTTCATGGATATAGAAAAGGCCTTCGACAAAGTCTGGCACGAAGCAATGATATATAAAATGAAAAGAACAAAGTTTCCACACAAACTTGTGAACATAACGGCATCGTACTTAAGAGACAGGAAGTTCATAGTACGAATAGAAAATGCCAAATCTGAAGAAAGACCAATAGAGGCAGGAGTCCCACAAGGATCGATCCTGGGACCACTATTGTACAATATATATATATATCTCGGACATACCTGAACTGAAACACTCAAAGATAGCACAGTTTGCTGATGACACAGCAATCTACACATCCCATAGAAACAAGAAATGCATAACAAAAAGACTACAAGAAGACACAAATAAAATAGTCGAATATTTCAAAAAATGGAGAATCAAAATCAACGCCAACAAGTCAGTTGTAGTTTACTTTGATCATAAAAACAGGAGAAAAGACACAGAAAAACCTGAAGAAATAAAGATAGCCAACCAGAAAGTGGAATGGAAAAACGAAGCAAAATACCTAGGAGTATTAATAGACAAAAACTTGAAATTCCACAGCCAAATGGAAGAAAACGCAAAGAAAGCTAGGCAGCTGCAAGGATATTTATATCCCCTCCTAAACAGGAGCAGCAAACTGTCACTAGAGAACAAAATGAAAATAATAAAAACAATAATAATACCAAGCATAACATACGCTGGAGAAATATGGTACACGACAACAAAATCCTACAGGAAAAGAAAATTACAAGAGACAATGAATAAGATAGTCAGGACAGCAATTGGGAGCCCCTGGTACATATCAAACGAACAAATAAGACGAGAAGTCAATATTCAGACGATAGAAGAAACGATAATCAAGAGGACAGAAAACTTCTTAGATAATATAGAAAATCACGAAAACGAACAAATAAGAAAAATTGTTCAAACAAAAATAAGAAAAACTGACAAGAACATTTCACTGCTACAGTGGAAGAGAGGACAGGAAAACGAAGAAAAACAAAATAAAAGAAGGAGGATAATAGAGTTATCTTCACTCGATCCGAAACCTCAAAGAGAGGCCGGTGACCCAAGACCATAAGTAGGTGAGAGTAAAACTTCTGAAAATGAGACAATAGAAAGAAAACAGTAGAAAAAAGGCAAAATAAAGACGAAGAGGCGAAAGGAAAGATTTTTCCGGACCTCGTCAAAATTAAAGGACCACAGCCTTGTGTTACGAATGGGTAGAATATGCTGACGAGGTCAAACGAGACCGAAACTGCAGTCCATTGTTCCTATTCGTGTCATCTGACCGTGCTGTACCACTTCCCTGTGACCCCGATTAATGGTGATTATAAGGGGTAGATCGGAAAACTAGCTCCTTCAAGGGAGGATATTTAACATTCTAAGAAAGGTTGAATATCGTCCCTTGAAAAATAATTTTCTTCGATTTAAGCTATCAGCGTAGTTGAACACCATATATTTTTTTGCTAATTGACTATTTTATACTACTGTTCTTTCTATGTTATCCATGAATATATCGGCTTGAAGGGAGCTAAGAGGTGATCTTCTGGAAAGTCCTGATGTTTGTTAGTTAACTTCTGATTTAAATTGAAAATAATTCTGTGATAGGCAGGTTTTTATTATTATTATTATTATTTATTCGAAAGTAGAGATGAGGCCAAGGCCTATAATCTCACATTACATTACAGAAATGAGTTTAAGTGTAGTAAAATTTGTATGTGATAGCAATAAGCATAGATTGAAGAGCACTAGTGGCAATAGAAAGAACGCAAAAAAATAAAATAGGGAATTCAATCAGTTAAATCAGTCCACCCACGAATACTACCGACGAGAGCGGTCAAACCTGTTTTTGAACATATTGACCGAGGTCGCGTACACAACATCGTCCGTGAGGGAATTCCATTTTTAAAAGACCCTGTTACACAAAGAGCACTCTCTCGCTGTAGTTTTGAAGTTTCCGCGATTCAAATGGGTGACCACGCAGGTTATTAATGTTCAACGAGAACAGGCCAGAGGTCGCATCCGAAAAATCCGTGCAATGCGCGGTACGTCAGTATAAGTTCACCTCGTTCGCGGCGATCAACGAAGTTCTCCAAACCGAACAGATGGAATCTATCCTCGTAGGAAGGTCTAACAGAACCGAAAGGAATTCCAGTGAATCGGCGCTGGACGGATTCCAAGAGGTGCTTGTCTCCTGCCAGGGTTAGAAACCAAACAGGGCCCGCATGATCGAGAATAGGCCGTACATAAGAGAAAGCTTTCCGTATCATATAAAACGCATTATTAGCGCTCGATACAATCCTTCGCACATGAGCCGACCAGGATAGATTATCGGAAATGACGACGTCAAGGTCATTGTGGATCTTCGTGGACTCTAAACTCATATCACTGATACGATAGGTTTGATGCGGGTTATTTTTACCCGAATGTAATACCTTACATTTGTCGATATTCAGTGGAAGAAGCCAAATACGCGTCCACTCCAGGATGCCGTCGATGTCAGCGTGTAACTAATTCGGAGTAGTGGTGGCGTCTGCGACGATCTTAAGGTCGTCAGCATATAATGAAGAAGAAAAAATCACCGAAGGATGGTCCGCCACATATACCAGGAGCAGGACGGGTCCCAACACGGAGCCCAAAGGGACACCGGTCAACACCCGCCCAAGAGAAGAAGAGCACTCTACAACTCTGACCATAAAACGTCGATTACTCAAGAGTACTGCTACCCAACGAAGAAAGTCCCCTCTGATACCAAAGTGCTCTAATTTATGGAGCAATCGATGCTGAGAAACACGGTCGAACGCCCAAGCGAAATCAAGATAAATGATGTCGAGAGGTATGTTAGAATCGATGGATCTTGTCCACTTATCGAGGCAACTGAGGAGACAGATTTGCCAGGGAGGAAACCGTGCTGTTGATCTGGTATTATTTTATTGGTGTTGAGGAAGGTCAGCATGTGCTGGCAAACAATTTTTTCCGCAATCTTTGAGATAATCGGTAGAAGAGTAATAGGTCGATAATTGAAGGCCGAGAGGCGGTCACCCTTCTTGAATATTGGTGTTAATTCAGCAGATTTCCAATCAGTTGAAAGCCTACCAGTACGGAAAGAAAGTTTTAGTAGCTTTGCAAAAGGTGAACATAGCGTGTCAGCACAGCTCTTCAGTACCCTAGCTGAGATGCTATCGATACCTAGGTGAAGGGATCAAGAGAGAAGAGTAGACTGAACTTCGACCTCTGAGAATTCGACGTGCTCTAGAGAAAGATTTACGCGGGGAGCTTGAACTCTCGGGATAGGCCCAGCAGGCTCCTCTGAATATGAATCCGCAAAAGAGTTAGCGAAAACAGTAGCATACTCTGTGTTGTCAGCAGAAAGAGTGCTCAAGTTATTCTGAACAAGTGATACAGAGACTCTAGAATTCAAAGATGCCCGGAGATATTTATAGAATTTTTTGCGATTCTTAGAAGTAGCCAGGTTTTCCTCGAATCCATTTCTCGCATTTGCTATAGTTGCAGAGAGCCATTGGAGTACTGACGATGATTCTCGTATTTGAGTGCTGATTTCAGACGCAACTATCGCTGCCAGAGATTTTTTTGCGATGCACCATCGAGAGAATGTATTCAGATAACCAGGGCTTAAGGGGAACTGCTTTGATTTGTCGTAGGTTGACTGTGACGACAGAATGATCAGAACGACCCAAGTGAGCAGAAAGTTGTATGTTACATAAGAGAGCAGGATCGTTTGTTAGAGACAAATCTTAAGTTGAAGGGGCTTGTCCTGTACCAAATCTGGTGGGTTCAGTGATAGGCTGGAAGAGGCCACCCTGATGTAGAGTATCAAAAAATTGAGAAGCTGCCGAATTCTGGGGTGGAAGAGTATCGTCTGACCAGTGAATGTCTCGATAATTGAAGTCACCAGTGATGAGGACATTAGAGTTGGTTTGAGGAATAGTAGCCAAGTGCCAGCATGCGGCGCGTCGCCGTTCGGCTCGTTCCGATGGAGCTGAATTTTCTTCAGAAACAGTACAGGATGTAAGTAGCTCTAGACATACTGGATCGTGCGAATTCTAATTCCACGTTCATGGGACGGATATAGGTGTATGAATACGACACTAAAACGAGCCAACAATCATCGGAATGGGTGGAAAAAAATGAGCCGAAACCGAAAAAACTTCGCCAAAGTCGTTCGAAAATCAAGAGGATGCTGATTGTTTTCTATGTTATTCGTGGTGTAGTTCATCATGAATTTGTTCCGCAAGGTCAAACGGTCAACAAGGACTTTTATTTAACTATTCTGAGACGTTTGCTTGAAAATGGTCGCTGTAAACGGCTGGATTTGTGGAGAAACAATTCGTGGATTTCGCATGACTATAACGCACCATCTCATCTAGCCACGGTTATAAACGACTTTAAGACCAAACATTCGATAAATACCATCGAGCAGCCGCCTTATTCGCCTGATCTAGCTCCGTGTGATTTTTTTCTTTCCTCCAGACTAAAATTGCCGCTTCGAGGATCCAGATTTGATTCCATAGACGTCATAAAAGAAAATTTTCAGAAGGAGCTGAAGACCATCCCTGAAAGCGCCTATAAAAAATGTTTCGATGATTGGAAAAAACGTTAGCATATATGTATCGCTTCAAATGGAGCATATTTTGAAGGAGATTTAATAAGTATTGAAGTATATTAAGATTTTTGCGTTTATTTCAAATTTCCGTATACTTCTTTGTCACAGTGTATATAAGTAAGTTCGTTTCATAAAGTTGACCACTTGAAAATGACTTGACGGTCGAAACCGGTCGTATTGGTGAAAATGAAATCGTGGAAAGTATAAAATATATTTCACTTCATCTTCGTTAAAAATGAATTTCCATAATATGAATAAAGCATCAATATTACTCATCTCCAAGAATGGTGGTATTTGATTTTACGACAATGACAGATCTGCTGTTGATGGTTTGGAGGTGTGTAGATCTTTCGCAGAGGTTTTTAGACTTGACTATACCTTGGCTGATGATACCCAGCACAAATGGTTAACTTATGTGAGAACTGATGGGTGGGTGATCGGTAATCTTTGTACTAGTCGTATGAAAATATTATCGAAACTATATTAGTCATAACACCGGAAAAAACTTGCAAAGCGGACCTGATTCTCTCTCATTTCAGGTTTGAATGCAGTTATAACCTAGTTGTGCCGCTGCATTATATTTTCAACCTAAGTGTATCTCAGAGGCGATTTCCCACTCTTTGGAAACTTTCTAACGTAGTTCCAAGTCATAAATCTGAGATTGCCAATTATCGACCAATATCTATATATAAATAGTTTTTAACAAGAAATTTCTGATGAACTTCTAATCGCATTACTGTTGCTCGATCTGAAATTTTTGATGAGCAGAATGGCTTTATGAGTGCCAGGTCCACTGAGTCGAATCTTTTCTACTTTACTATGTTATTTTCTGTATTGAGGATAGGATCTCAGTCCATTGCATATAACACATGTACCTGAAACTAGGGCCACTCCTATAACTTGTTTCCTATTTGCAATATTTTGATGAAATTTGGGAATCGAATAGAAGACAACATTTTGAATTTGATAACGTTAATATGTTTGACATTTCGTTTCCCGTTATACCGGAAACTATAACAACTTTCCATTTTCAAATGGGAGAACATGTATTTTTTTGCTTATTTTAATTGTTCATCTCGTCCTGACATATTTTTAACAGAGAAACAAAACAAAGTCTTTTTTTTGCAATTTTCATCTTTCGTTTTAGAAGGCCATGAATAGTGACAATTGACTCAGCCCAACTTGTCCTATCACGAAAATACAAGATTACATCTAAACATTTAACTGCTCATTTTTTACGGGGCGTCAAAATTTTAAATTTCAGTTTTTCCTCAAAAAGTAGGGTTTCTTCTGAGACAACCATATCGGGCCACTCGGTATTACAGAAGCAGTATTTTTTAATCTTTTTTTTTATACCACTCACGTCACTATTCTTAAAGGTTCCGGAGTTCTAGTGGAAAATACCTAGGCAGATTGCAGATTTTCCCACTTCGCTAATAACAATAACTACATTATTAGTTAATTTTTGTTCATACTTGTAATATTCTGTGATCATAAAAATATCCGTGTGAAATGTCAAAATTCCATTGTCGTTAATTATCGACATTGCGAATTAGTGAATTCAGTTTTGAGTACGAATCAATACATCAAAAGTGAAAAAGTCGATATGCTCCTTATTTATGGAGAGTGCAGGCAAAATAGCGTTCAAGCTGAACAATTATACAGAGAGCGCTATCCGGAAAGACTTCATCTGAATAGAAGCTATTTCTCTAAGTTGAACGAAAAT
The DNA here is from genome assembly GCA_013387265.2 of Cryptolaemus montrouzieri. NCBI lineage: Eukaryota > Metazoa > Arthropoda > Insecta > Coleoptera > Coccinellidae > Cryptolaemus > Cryptolaemus montrouzieri. The sequence goes on along the minus strand of JABFTP020000001.1, from coordinate 69,063,520 downwards.
TTCGTGAGGTGCAACCTGCTGAAGAGGAGGATTTCGTTATCGACGCAGATGCCGAAATAGACGTATTGGCATTTGTTGATAATAATCCAATCACATCAGCAAGGGAAATTGCGGAGGAGCTTGAAATTAGCCACCAAAGCGCATGGAGAATTTTGAAAAAACATAAATATCGCTCATTTAAATATCAACTACACCAACACCTGTATGTTAACGATAGTGTTAAGCGACTCCAGTACTGTGAAGAGTACCTTAGGAAAATGAAATATCCCACAAATATTTTATTCAGTGACGAATCATGTTTCACGAACACTAGGATGTTTAATAGGCAAAATACCAGGTACTAGTCGCAACAAAATGAGCATGAGAAGATTCATTAACAGGGGAGAGATATTTAGAGTTTTTGAGGACCCAAATACAAGATGAATTGGACGAGTTGCCATTAGCTGTTGTGAATGAAATATATTTTCAACAAGCAGGTGCACACCCTCACAACACAAGGTAGGTCTCGTGGAATCTCGACGAAATTTTTCCCGAGAAATTGATAGGTACAAATGGTCCCATAAGATGGCCAGCTTGATCGCCAGATTGGAGTCCACTAGATTTCTTCCTGAGGGGTCATTTGAAGAATGAGATTTACCAAACATCTGTTAGAACCCAACAATAATTGAAGAACCGTTTGAGACTGGCTTTTGCAGGCATTACAGCCCAACGGTTAAATAATGTTGTGAGGGGAACCAATCAATCGCGTGCGATGTTGTGTTCGTGAGAATTGTGGTATTTTTGAACATTTATTATAATTACTTCGTTTTCGCTGTTCGTTCTTCTGTTATTGACTTTGACTTGTATTTTCGTGATAGCCATTTGAAATAACAAAATGGTGACCCACTTCCGGTATAACCGGAAATTGTATCACTTCGAAAATATTTCACTGCAATTGGAAATCGCTAGTTATGGCTGCGATAGTTATGGCTGCGAAACGAGTTTTTCCTCAGGTTTTTTCACTCGTTTATTGAATCATATACAAGATAGTATGGTTCCCTGTCACATTTCCTGAGCTCACACTTGTGTTTTTCTGACACACACCAAAATTATAGATATAAGCATTCATTGTAAATACAATTATTCAAATTTTTGTAAATCCTCTGTTTTCAAAAGATATATATATATATATATATATATATATATATATATATATATATATATATATATATATATATATATATATATATATTCAAATGTTTCCTTTAATATATTATTAATATTTAATTCGGTCCCAGTGGAGAAATTATTCTTTCTTTTCTCTCAGAATAGAGAGCATAAATGTGGTTTAATCCTCAAGAAAGGAACCGAAAAAAAACAAAACAACATAAACAATTATGGAATCAGAATGATGTGATGCATGTGCTGCCAACTTTAAAAATACGACAATACCTTCACATATTGGGCAGAAAAAACTAATAATCATCAGTTTTTATGAGCGATAAGGTTCGTTAGTTTTTCGATCAAATCTACCGATTCCTCAATTTCGTGATGTTTGAAGGCAACATAATCGTCCTTCTGAGATCGCTATTAAGAATTTGGTTAATTAATTTGAGTCGACCGAACAATAGAGCGTGTTCGACCGGGGTTTTCAAGTAAAAACATCGCAGCCCTAACCGGAAGATACAAATTCTTTAATTTCATGACATCTCAACAATTAGGGCTATCCATAATGAGCATACGGCGAATTTTGCTTAAGGATTTGAGTAATATATATATATATATATATATATATATATATATATATATATATATATATATATATATATATATATCTTACAAGGTGCAACTGCAACAAGAATTAAAGCAGGTGGATCATTCACATCGCTATAGACTCGCTCAGTTCATCCATAGACATCCTGCTTCTTCCTAAAACTATTTTTTTCCGACCATTTTAGTTTGTCTGGATATATCAACGAGCAAAATTGCCGCATCTGACTGTTTGAAAATTCACGAGCGATTATTGAAGCCTTTGCATGCTAAATTTAATTAATTAATTAGGCAGTTTTCTTAGAAAATTCGGCTGGGAATGTTGCGACCGATGAATTACGATATCCAAAAATATCAACACTCAATTTGGATCTTTATTAGGTGGTATATATATCACTGGCATATGATTTCAAGAGGACGGTGCCAGAATTACTGAAACAGTGACTCATAAACCAAATTTCCCGATCGCATGATTTCACAAAATTCACCTGATAAGTGGCCGACCCTATCATGTAGTTCAACACCCTCGGATTATTTTTGTTGCGTTATGTTAAGATTAGAATGTATACTGAGCCAATTGAATTGATTGCAGCCTTGAAAGTCAAAATCCGTTACGTGATTAACTAAATATAATAGAACAAATGGCCACAATGACAGTAGTTCATTAACAATTGCCGAACTTTACTCCGTCTATCAAAATTAGAGATTGAATCGTTTTCATTTGAATTCTTTGTTACATTTTGCTTTAAAAAATAGAGTTCTTGTTGAAAAGTCCTTCATGGATGACATGGTCATGCTTAAAATTCATTAAAAAATGTTAGATCGATAGTAGACATCTTGATGTCTTATTCTTTGTTGAAGATACTCCTCATCAGTTTTATCGACCTCATCGATTGTCGATATCTTGTTCTTGAACTTACGTTGAAAAATATTTTGATATTATAGAGGCTTTTTCTTGAGTAGAGTGCAAACATTTTTTTTCGTTCAAGAGTTTTCTAATTATAACTCAAACTTGAATTTCTTCAATATAAACTTTGACTTTGATATCGTAAGACTGAAAAGTTTTTTTCTTTTCGAAGATGTAGAACACGACTATTTGATTTCTGGATTAGGTGCCATTATTTCGAAAAAAAAAGTTTTCGAATTTTTGCTGGTAGCCGGACTACAAAATTGCGAACAACGATTTCAATCCGAGCTAGCAGAATGGGATATCCAGAGAAGAGATAAATTCAATGGGAAAATCAATCAGTGCATCAAAGAATTATGTTTCATTTACAGTAATTTCGATTCAGAGTAGTATAAACACTTTAGGGGGATAGTAAAAGGCTTAGTGTATTTCAAATGTTCATCAATTCTACATACGGTGCTTTGGTGGGGACCCGATAGAATATTCAACACTCTACGTCGTGATACACCGATCTCCTCTTCAATTTACCAGCTAGAAATTGTCGCATTGCCGGTGACAACCCCTATAACATCAAGAATTGTTTCTTCTCTCCTTTAACATCATATTTTTAACTTCCACGGCAGTTGAAACACTGTAAATATATATATATATATATATATATATATATATATATATATATATATATATATATATATATATATATATATATATATATATAGAGAGAGAGAGAGAGAGATTAAGTTAAGTTATTTTATTTGCTAACCCTTTCTTCGAAAATAAACAAATGTTTTTACTGGGGAATCGGGGTTAAGAGAACGGAAAGTGTTCTAGGTTGAAAACTTATAATTTACAGAGTGTTTATACGCTTTTCAGCACAGGGCCATCATCAGAAAACATTAATCTCTGCACAATTATTATCTAAAACAAAAATCATAATCTCAGTGAAACACATAAAACAATTCTTACGTTAAAAGCTATTCACCTTACACAGACTCTCTTGACATCATTATCATCACTGGTAAAACAAAAAAAAGCGAGACAACAATAACAGGCAATAACAATTAATATTTGAGTATAACTGGTTGCAGTAATCTATTGAAGGGTGTATTCAAACTATCAGATTACTGTAGACATTCATAAATCCGTCAACGTCAGCTCTTGAATTCACTGTCTTAGGTTATTCTTGGATTTCGATCATTTTTAGAATGTTCCTTTCAAAGTCGTTGGTTTCAGATGCAAGAACTCGTACATCAGCAAATGCTATGTTTCGCTAAGGCGGTACTTTTCTTATTAGATCTAACGGAGTAGTCGTGTTGGTATATTCTTTTATGCAAGTATTGCTCAGTATTACCGATATAGCACGCTCCACAGTCCTGACAATTAATCTTGTATATACAGTGTGTTTTGTTCTCATGTTTCACCCTTCGCCTTAGAGTGATGAAAAATTGTTTGCAGTAGTCGTTAGGTTTGTATCCAATCTTGATGTTGTAATTTTCTAGGCATTTATCAATTTGTTGTGACAGTCCAGGTGTATAAGTGAGGCCGATGTATTTAAAATCTATTTTTTTTTACCTTTGTTCTGTATTGTATATTTCATATATTCTTTTCTTTATGGAAGATTGGACACAAAACTAACAACTACTGCAAACAATTTTTGACTATTTTAAGGCCAAGGGTGAAACATGAGAACAAAACACACTGTATATACAAGGTAAATTTTCAGGACTGTGGAGCGTGCTATATCGGTAATACTGAACAATACTTGCATAAAAGAATATACCAACACGACTACTCCGTTAGATCTAATAAAAAAGTACCGCCCTAGCGAAACATAGCATTGAACAACTCTCTCTCTTGGTGCCTTCTCAGATTCTGAGGTTGGCTAATAACATGGCATATCTCCATCTATCTCTGGCAGTATGTATTAGTTCTTCTCTATTAAGTCCAGTCCAATTACGCAGGTTGCTCATCCATGAAGTTCTTCTACGTCCTCTAGCCCGTTTGCCCTCTATTTTTCCCTCTATAACAAATTGTATTTGTCATGCCTTTCGATGTGTCCAAAGTATGTCAATTTCCGCCTTTTAATTATGTTTTCTATTTCTGGTGTCCTATTCAATTTCCTTAAAACCTCTCCGTTGGTTACTCTGTCGGTCCATGGTATTTTTAGTAGGCGACGATATGACCACATTTCAAATGCTCTAAGTCGTTTCATGGTATTTGTTTTGAGTGACCATGACTAACATCCATAGAGCAGTGTAGACCATACGTAACACTTAACAAGACGAACACGCAATGGCAAATTCAAGGAGTTGTTGCAGATCGCTCCCTTCATTTTTATTAAAGCTTGGCGGGCCTGTTCTATTCGAGACTTAACTTCTATGTCTGTATCCACGTGATCATTTATTATTCTTCCTAGATATTTTGTTTGATTCACTTGTTCAATTCTAGTGTTGTTATAGTTTATGTGTATGTTTCTTTTGTCTCTGCTGATCACCATGACTTTAGTCTTTTGAGCGTTCAAGTCAAGTCCCATTTGACGAGAGCTCTGCCGCACAGCGTTTAAGAGAGCTTGTAATTCTTCTTCACTTCGGGCCAAAATTACAGTATCGTCTGCATATCTTAAGTTGTTTAATATCATACCGTTGATTTTCAGACCTTCGGTTCTATTCGATAAAGCTTCTTGCATTATTTTTTCTGAATACAGATTGAACTACAGAGGCGATAATATGCAACCTTGGCGTACTCCCCTTCTTATTTCAATATCTTCTGTATAGTCGTTGCCGATTCTAACACATGCTGTTTGTTGCCAATAAAGGGTCTTTATTATATTTATGTCCTTTTTATCAAGACCTATCTGATACAGTATGTCCATTAAATATGTGTGCTCCACTCGGTCGAAAGCTTTTTGAAAGTCAATAAAACAGACATACAGATCTTGTCTCATATCTAAACAACTACAATAAATACTACAACTACATAAATTTAATTTTGCTGATGTACGAGTTCTTGCATCTGAAAGCAACTACTTTGAAAGGAACATTCTAGAAATGATCGAAATCCGAAAAGAACCTAAGAATTTATGAATGTCTACAATAATCTGATAATTCGAATACACCCTTCAATAGATTGCGGCAACCAGTTATACTCAAATATTAATTATTATTGCCTGTTATTGTTGTCTTGCTTCTTGTTTTTGTTTTACCAGTGATGATAATGATGTCAAAAAAGAATGTGTAAGGTGAATAGCTTTTAACTTAAGAATTGTATTATGTGTTTTACTGAGATTTGATTGATTTGATTTTACTTTATTATTTTTGTTTTAGATAATAACTGTGCAGAAATGAATGTTTTCTGAATATGGACCTCTGCCGAAACGCGTAAAAACACTCTGCAAATTATAAGTTTTCAACCTCAAACACCTAGAAGGAATGCAGAATTTTCCCCATATAAAAACAATATTTGAATTGTGCACTTCAAAAGACACTAGAGAGAGATACCTTCTAACCTTCTTTGTTCACTAATAAGCCTCCATATACCATATTGATCAATTGGCCTCCATTTGTATAAATATTCAATCGAAATTGATTCGTATATGTCTCCCGCGATGTTTCCAAATACTTCCTTAGAAGTTGTAATGTAGTAACCATTATTCGTTCGAGATATAAAATATGGTATAGTGCTATAGTTCTTGCGTCAACTGGATAATTAGGTGACAAAAAAAGACGGGTTTGCCTCTGCGTTCATTTCAACAGGAGTGGAATCCTCTACTTTTGTACTTTTCTAGGTTTCAGTATATGTGATTTCGATTTACGTTAGTTCCGAACTTAGCCACACATTTTTCGATTCGTAATATGCAAATGAATTTAATTCACTTTTGAAATTATACTTCTCGAACGAAAAACTGGAGAAGCCTTCCTTAAAATTGAAAATGTTCTTCTTAGGACGTATGAATTTGATGTATTTCCACCATTTTTCGAGTATTAAGGTAATTTTTCCTTCAATTCCATTCTTTTGAAAGTGTTTTGTCATTTTCTCAGACCGTAAATCCAGATTACACTGTCCAGGTTTCAGAAGTTTCAATGCTACACAAATTTCAATTATACGTACTTCAATCAGGAAAATTCTGCAATTCAATAACTTTGAGTTTATCAAAAATATGCAGAAATTGGTTCATGCTGTTACATGCATACAAGATGGAAATCAAGAAAACTATGCCGAAGTAGTTCTGAATTTGGGGTTAATTTAGCTCAGATGAAATGATTATCCAACTCTTATAAAGCAGCTATCTTCATAAAATTAGTGGGATTACTTTAGCAACTCGCTCAGATAAATTGATTATCCAACTCTTATAAAGCAGCTGAGATCTTCATAAAATTAGTGATATGATAACGACTGACAAGAAGAAAATTTGAGAAAGAAGCAAGTTGTTTGAAATACGTCCTTTGCCAAAGTTACCCCTCGTGCCTAAGTAGCCCTAGTTTAGAAAATTGCAAGAGAAATTCGCGATTATCTAATTGACACGTTTTTCTTAGAGATTTAGGCTGTTCAAGCAGTTCAGAATAGATTTTCTTGAAATAACTTTGAAACTACCTATGGTTGATGCTATTTTTATGAATAGCTCTCTTCACAATACAAATTGAATTTTTGAGTTAATTTTCTCTTCTCAATCTTAGTGGTTATTCACCGGCTTCATATTGAAGAACTTGATTCGGCGTGGAAGATAAAAGACTCAAACATATTCGAAGACATTTGTTTTGAGCTACATCGAGTTCCTTGAGATGGCATTCGGCAGCACTACCAAAGAAAAAACAACCATAATCGAACCTTGACTGAATTAAGCCACTATACCTAGTTAATGCAATATTTTACTGTGCTCCCCAGTTTTTATGACAGACATACGTGATAACTTGTAAGGCTCTACTAATTCCTAGAAGTACACTATTTATATGATCCATCCAGAGCAACTTTCGATCTAATATAATACCAAGAAATTTTACCTTGCTTTTATGATCAAAGTAGAATATGATTAGGATATTCAAACTTTGATCTGTAAGTGAAGCTACATACAACAGATTTAGAAAGAGCCAAACTATGTCCTCTCATGAAAAGAAACTTTTGAAAAATTTGAAGAGCTGTTGATAGAATATTTTGACAATTATCAAATTTTGTATCAGACGAATATATAACTATGTCATCTGCATATGCTAAAACGTGAACACCGAAGCAGTTGAATACTTGTTCTAATTTATGGTTGAGAATTATAAACAATAATGGAGACAATATACCTCCTTGAGGAAGGCCCTGACTAGTAATTCTAGGTCCTAGAAGCTCACTGCCAACTCGAAGAAAAATTTTTCTATCCTAATACAGATTGAATATCAAGTCTGCGAATCTGTGACCAAGACCTATGTAAACTATTTCTCCATGAAAACAGACAATACGACATGATAATAAGCACCCATAATATCGGCAAAAAACGACATCAAATATTCATTTTTTGTGAAAAAAATTGATATCTGTAACTAAATGTGCAATGCTTTCATGAGTAGAGTGCCCCTCTTTGTGCTACTTTTTTATCTGAACCCTGAAGGTAAGTGAATATACTGGTTACTGCGCGCAGAAACTAACTACTCTCGAAAGGTTTCCCTTCTAAACAAAAATTGATTTGTTTTCCTTTTCTTCTATGATCTTGAATGAACCAAAATATTCAGGGTTTGAGATAAAATAATTTCTTTCGAGAAAACTTCTGATGCACCGTTGTAAAGAGGCTTCGAAATGGTTTCAAATGAAGAATCGCCTCTTTGCCCTATTCAATTTCGAGGGATCTAAGCGCTTCCTCTTAGAGATTTCCAACTTAAACTTCCAATATACGTCGAAAGATGTCCCCGAAACAAATTCGGAGAATTTTTACTATCACTACAGGATTAGAAATATACAGACACCCTGTATATTGCAATTGGTAAACATGTCTTCAGAAAAGGCGATAAATTGCATCGAAACGTGAGGAAATGAAAAAGAAAATCAACCTGTCTAAGCATTAACCATAAAACCTGAAGACTACCTAATTATTAGGGTAAGTCCACACTTTTTTCCTCCAGGAAGAATGAGTTATTCCAAATTTCATTCATTTAAAACATCAGTATTACCGAATATAACCGCTTTTATGAAGGTAACCAAGAATTCAGTTTTCTGCCACCGTTGAAGCAATCCTTCTTCAAACACTTGAATTTCAATCTTAAATTAATTCAGACCCTTTGAAACAGTATAAGTTTCTCTAACGCTGGTTTATGGCAAACCGTGTCAAACACATTTGCCAAGTCAACAAAACACAGGACTGTGACCATCCTCATCCAGACCAATATACATAAGACATTATTATAATTTCAAGGAGAGTTTTGTGATCCTAATGAATAAGGGCAAAACCTTTCAGGCTTACGGCTATCATCATCCCCCAAACAATCTCTTAGCCGAAAAGGGTAAGATATAAACCTTATTATACTGGGCCAGGATACTTGATGTATTTATAATGTATTCGTTCTACTTAAGTTATTTTGACCTAGAAATTAATGTTGACAGCCCGTATCAGATAATTGAGATGGGATTTTTCTCATAAAGATTTATACCGGGTGTAACTGGAAACAGGCTCGCCCCTATAACTTTTTTCCTGTCCAATATTTTTCAATGAAATTTTCTGAACTTAATTAAAAATCTATTTCAACTTGAATGGCACTGACAGTTTATCTGAAACGTTTCCGGTTTCAAAGGAAATTAGCCAAGGTTTCGATTTTCAAATGGCTCACCCTGTATATTTTTTGAGAAATCGAATCAAACTCCCTTTGTCTATACATTCGGCATATTTTAAGACGAATTTGCTGAATTTTTAATTTTTTTTTGATAAATTTGTTTTCAAGTCAAGGTGGCTATGAAGACAAAAAAACTGCGTGATTTATCGACCGAAATCGAGTACATTTGGATTCATCACTGTAACATTCCAAAAATTGTTTCTTTGAAAAAAATCTTACTTCCGCAAGGTATAATAGAGGCTCATTAGCACTATAATACACAGAATATTTTTACGAATATTTTGATACCAAATTGATAATTTTTCGTTGAAAATTTCCATTCGTAATCCTGGACATAGTATAATACTCGTTTTTCAACTCATTATCTGAAGTGCTTTGGAAATGCATTGAAATCCTATCACAGATAGATCACAGATCACAGAATTTTTTTATTCAATTTTAAATGTCATAAGATAAGATTGTGTTGCATCTGAATCGGTGAGTTGGCATAAATTGTTCAGAGTTTTTGAATTTTCACGGCAGAAAAACAGACGAAATGCTGTACACACAGAATAAAAAAGTAGATATGCTACTCATTTATGGCGAATGCCGAAAAAACAGCATCAGCAATTTTATACGCTGAACACTATCCAGAACGGCAACATCCTTCAAGGCACTATTTTCCAAAACTGGAAATGAAGTTTCGTCAGCAACCGGTTGTTGCAGATAATCAAAATTTCATAGTAAGTGAAAATTCTGAAATTGATGTATTAGCGTACATTAATTTGAATTGTACGGCATCTACCAGATAAATCGCACAAGAAATAGGGAAAAGTCATCAGAGTGTTTGGAGAATTCTTAAGAAGCATAAATTTCGCTCGTTCAAATACAATCTTCATCAACACCTTTATGAAAATGATAATGGCCGAAGATTAGAAAATTGCAACCAGTTTTTTCAAAAGATGGAAATGGATCCAAGGTATCCTTATAAAATTTTATATTCAGATGAATCCCGATTTATTAACAACGGAATGTTCAATAATGTATGGATGGCAATGGTAGGGCGACATCTCATAGGTCCAATCACTTTTGATGGACCATTAACAGGGGAAAGATATTTAGGATTTTTACAAAACGAAATAAGCGATCTGATTGATGATTTACCACTGGCTGTTGCTAATAACTTAATTTTCCAACAAGATGGAGCACCAGTGCACAACTGCAGGCAAGTTGTTCAATACCTAAATAATAATTTAAATGAAAGGTGGATAGGCACCAACGGCCTGACAAGATGGCCAGCTCGATCGCCCGGCTTGTCCTCATTAGATTTTTCTTTGTGGGCCCATGTGAAAAATCGTGTTTATAGAACTGCCTCAGAAAATCGAGAGGATTTGAAGAATAGAGTTCGGGGAGCAATAAATGAAATTTTTCCAAATCAAATTGATAATGTAGTACGGGCTACCATTCGACGCAATAGGCTGTGTCAGGCACAGAATGGGGGTCTCTTCGAAAACCTGTTGTGAAATTATGCTCAATTGATTCGATGACATTCCACCTATGGTCCATTTGTGTATTTTGCGTTATTTATGTGTTTTGTTAAATTTTTATTCATCTGGAATGTACGATGATGAGTATGTGCGCCATGCCAAAATAAAGCTAAGGTTTTGCGTTTATGCTGTGTGTGCATTACAGTTTTAGAACCAGCTGAGTCGTCATAGCCACCTAGATTTGAGAACAAATTTATCAAGAATGATTTTAAGGTTTCATTTTGAATAGCCCGCTAATTCGGTATCTGTCACTTTTGAAGCTATCAATTATCAACATTTGACAAGTAGAAACTACGCAATTAATAAAAATGCATTAAAATTATTGAAATTTACTACAAAAAATTGGTGCAAATTTTGCAGTCACAGTTTGCTAAAATAAAACATTTTTGGGTTGTCGTGAAGCACCTTCTCGACCGACAATAGTGAAACTGGTGGAAAAATTCGAGTTGTTAGGACGAGTTAGTGATGTGAAGAATCGAACCCATAAACGACGCACAAGAACAACTGAGAATATTGCTGCTGTAGCCCAAAGTTTTGAAGAAAACCAAGGTTGTGACAATGCTACACAATCGATCCAAGACATTAAAGATGAAATTCGTAAAGTTATCAAGGACATACAGCCGCAATTATGCGAATTGGTGTTGGAAAATTTCATAAAAAGGATATGGTAGTGCAAACAAAGCCGTAGCGGACATTTGGCTGTTATGGTTTTCCATTATTAATGGCATACTTTCCTCTTGATAATGAAATAAACACATATTGATTTCCTACAAAAAATACTGGTATTTTCTCATTATCAGAATGAAACCTCTTATTGGAAAGCCCTGTATATACGAACTTCTGATAATAGATTAAGACAACTATGTGTAGAATACATCCAAGTCCAAGTCCAAATAGAAAATAAGATGTATATTAAACAAATTTGTAATAAATAACATTTGGTTAATTAAAATGAAAAATAAATTAGTAGAAACACAAATGATATATCTGTGACGAGACACCCCGAATAGTAATATAACTTTTTAAAAATAAATAGTTGGATTTCGCATGCTCTAAACTAACCTCAAAGACGGTCCCCCCTGAATGAAAATTAATCTGGCAAATATTTGTGGCCAAAATTTCAAAAATTGTAAAAGATTATTAACGAAATATCCTGTTTGTCCGAAACAAAAGCATTGTACTATTTTCAGTTATGTGCTGAAATCTATGACATATTGTTGTCCGTTATCGATGCATCATTAGGTTTGCCCTGCCTTCATTGTTCCTTTGTCTATTTTCTCTGTACTAGGATGCTAATACAGGAATATATCGACTTCAGAATCTGGAACAAATTCAACTTTAGATATATATAGAAGATCTATTCCCCCTAATTAATTAATATACTCCTTAATGAATAAGATCAAATAAGACGAAAGGACACCCGCACTACAACCACTCTGTGATTAATGAAAATTTAAAGAAATAAAGTATTTCATTTCTCACCTTCAATACAGTTCTCAGTAAAACTTTTTCAAATTTTCCAACCGTTAATACTAAACTCTTTTGAGATCTTCTCATGATCATGATCATTATCTTACGTGTTTCAATGTCTGCCTTGTACCATGGGCTTTCGTAAATTGCATCAGAAATGTTTGTACTCTGAAGAATAAAGTTCTTAATGTTTTTCACTTTTTCGACTTTTAGTACCTACCTCACAAGTGAGAACTTCGCCATACCAATATAGAAGTGTCAGTTGCGAAAAACAGCACATGAGACACCCAAATCCAAAAATTTGATTTATGGGCTTGTCTGCCTAAAAGATATACAAAGCGTTTCAAGATTTTACAAGATGATTTCTTAGGTTATGTTGAGAAGAAAAAGTTCCTATGAACATGGGTTGTCAGACGCATTATACGATGAAATGGATAGCACTTTCGTAGAAATATTTTTGTTAATATTCCTTTCAATTTCAGAGATAATTAACAGAAATTCAAAGCAAAGACTATTTTTATATACTCCTTGTACTAATTAAAGAAAATCTGGATTACGTTATGGAATCATAGTAATTTATTATTCTATTTCCCAGATCATTTACATTAGTTATAGAAGTACTGTAATTTAAAATTTTAGATGGCCCCTTGAAAGAAGTCCAGACTGTTGAGGTCTGAGGCTCTAGGAGACCAATTATTTCCCGCACGATCTGTCTAGCGATCAATACTTTTCTGCCTAAAATTTCTCCATAGTCATATATTAGTAGAAGCAGCATTACTTCTAACAGAATTGATAACATTCTTTCTAGGAGAAAATCAAACCGTATAATGTCCATTGATTTCCATTCGTACATTAGCCAAAAATTATGAATGTTGGTGGGATGTTCTCACAGCTTTAGGGTTTCTTCTATTCATACATGATAATAATAATAACGATATTGTTTATTTTCCTATACAATTTTGTGTGTACATGAGTTGTGAAAACCAGGTTGTAATAATAATTATGAACATTCATCATTAAGTTCGTCTGTAAACAAAATTCAAAGACTGAAAGAATTTCGATGAGGTTTTATAAGAACCATTGGCAATTTATTCTTAAAGAAAAATTCTGAGCAATTAAGGCATGGACACGCGGAGTGTCATAAAGATGTAGCAAATAATCATGAAATATCCTCCAAGCTAAGACAAATGAAATACCCAAATTGTTTACAACTTTTCTTTTGCTTATTTTAGGATTCTGCAAGGCCATACGTGTAATAGTTTGAAAACTCAGCAATTTGGCTAATGCTAATGAAACTTTCAGGTTCAGACGCTCATTTAATGAAAAAGGAATCATGATCCAGAACAACTAACACCCAATTTTTAAAACAGTTGAGGACACCAAGTCGTATGGCGTCACATTATCTCTGAAACTAATGGCTATATTAAAAAAATTGATTGTTTTTTCGAAATTTCAAGTTTATATATCTCCAAAATTTCGCGATTGCGAACTCACTTACGTAGGAACCATTTCCCTAAAATATCAAAAAAATCAGCACCTAAATTCTTTGAAGTTAGTTTTCGAGAACACAAGAGGCAAAAATAATTTCCATTGAAATGGCGCTTGATGAAATAATTATTAATGGTTCAATTACTTTCGTTCTGTTTTCAAAGGTTCCGATTCTAAATTTCATCCATTTACGAAAAACAAGGATAAATGGCAAAATGCTGATATAGAAACCCTTATTAAATTGAGGTTTTCTGAAGAACATAATTTTCAGCTGATTGCTTTTTTCGTTTTCTAAGAAAAAATGGAACACCACATTTTTGTTTTCCACTTTGGGCAGCCATATTTCGAAGAGGAGGAAAAAAGTTATTCGATAAATCTTCCTTATTTCAGCTGAGGGGTCACGTACTTAGAATATAGGGTCAGTAAGCCAGTTATACAGTGACGGAAGATTGTGCATCTGCTCTAATATGTTCGAAACAGGTTTTTGCAGATTTGATTATTCTAGAATGTCGGCAATGAAACCAAAATAGTTTCGTCTGACCTTAAAATAAAGGTAATTATGTTTTTTGAATATTACATCCTATATATTTTTAATTATTCAGATTTTGCTCCAATTTTTAGAAGAAGCGTGTTATCTAAAACCCTTAAGATTCATTTGTTCATTCATCATTTTCTCAAAATTTCAGAATTAATGGTAATAGATTGAACTGTTTGAGTTGTAACCCAAAATTTGATGAAGCTCTAGGTTCTCCCGCAGAAATTTACTGAGTTTGGAAAAACTACACATATGGCTAACTTGATTTTTGAAAAATTACAATCTATATTTTCCATATTTTTCAAATTGAGTATTTTTCACAAATTTATAAATCCAGAGACTCTACTACTGAATTAAAAGAATTTGAGAAAACTGCATATAAATCGGGTGTTTCGTGAAAAACGCCACTAGCTATAACTCTAACAATTATTGATCGATTTCAATGAAACAAAAACCTAATTGCTTCTTGAATGACATTCTAATACTCTGAATTTTTATTGGTCTGTCGCTTCTGGAAATACCAAAAGTTGACCTTCACTTGGACCAATGGTAATTCCATATTTTCTTTTTTTTCAGTTTCTCATTCAATTTTGAGTATCTTCTGCGAAAAAAGTACCACTCAAAACGCAGTGTTTTCCAAAAAAAGGAAATTATGAAAAATTTTGGCACAAAACTCACATTTCCAATTCTTCCCTGCAATTCGTAGAATGAGCGGCTTTTTGAGTTTGTGATATAAATTTTTCTGTCTCAGAAAGTGTTCCTCATTATTATTTCAGTTGGGGAAACTCACACTCGTATTTCGGTCAAAAAGCCTCCAAACATATCAAAAGATTCAAATGAATCGCAAAGTAAGCTCTGTAGAGGAATATCATTGAAAATCACAAAGCAACTTTAATAGAATTATAATGGATGTCATTCGCAATTATTGAAGAGAAATTATAACAGATTAGGTACTCACGCGCTATTTTTTGTTATTATTTTGTTAGGAGTCTTTTTCACGGAAAATTATTAAGTATGGAAGACGAGAATCAACAGAAATAGTGCTCGATCATTTCGACTTTATCGGGAACGATTTCCAGATCGTGATGAACCAGAACGCCGAAAGTTGTCCGGACTAGAAAAAACTTACGCAAATACGGTTCTTTCAAAAAATTATTAAATGTCTTGCTGAGTGTAGAAGCGAACCCAGAAACATCTCCGACAAATTTGTGGAGAAACTAGGACAGCCGCAATGACTATTCAATCTGGTTTAGGAAAACATAAATATAAGCTTTATTTTCTTGAAAAAAAGTCTTGAAAAACATGGCTCTGTTAGACCCTCGAGTTGCAGAATTTTTTCACTGATACAGTCGCCTTTTCAATAGAAATGATTTCAGACAAATTCCGGGACGTCAGCGACAACTGTTCAATCTGTTTCACGAAAACATAAATTGGAAACTGTTTTTCATGTTTTCCGAAAATATCAAACTCTTGAAGAACTTGACAGTGTTGGACTCGAGTTTGCATTTAGATTTCTTTTCAGAACCATCATTCAGTTTGATAGGTGGACTTTTCACAACAATAGTCATTCAATACAAATAATTTTGAACATTGGAGCCAGCAAAATCCACATAACATAATAAACAATAATTTTCAACGTAGATTCGGTCTGACCGTCTGGTGCGCCATTTATTCGAATCGCTTGACAGGACTAGTTTTCATTGGAGAACACTTGAATCAAAGTAATTGTAGTGAAAATTTCATTCGGAAATTATCAGATATCCTCGATGATTGTCAGAACAATCAGACCCCGATACTGAAATAAAGTGTTGCATTGAGACAGCCAGAAATTGCTTTCAGATCATGAGAACGCTCTTTTGTTATGACACCATCAACCTCAAGCTTCGAAAACGAATAGTCAAATGCTACATCTGTCCAGTTATTTTGTATGGTGCAAAGAGCTGGACCCTCAAAGAACGCACGATTAATCGTCTGGAGAGCTTTGAGATGTGGATCCAATGAAGAATTCTGCGTATTCCTTGGACCGATTTAAATACTAACGACGATGTTCTTGGTGCAAGAACAGAAACAACTATTCACAACGATGAAATGCCGCATTGTATTTTATCTGGGTCATGTAATACTTGGAGACAAATACTCCTCCGAAAGAACAAAGAATTTCAACAAGATCACACCACAGCTTTGAATTAAAACTGGCTGAGTAATAATTTTGGTGACCAATGAATTGGGAAAAATTTTCTTGTTAGGTGACCAACCCGCTCCCCAGATTTGACCCCTCCTGATTCTTAGCATCTGCAGCATCGACTTTACCGCACTCCTGAGGAAAATTTCTGTTGGAAGAAGGATAAAGAACTCTCGCTCTGAATGCATCACGGTCCGAATTCAGGAGATGTTAATCGTGTATTCAACAGCATAAAGGACATTTTCGAAAATTTCTATGAACATTTTTTTCATATAAGTTGAGTTTTTCATTTCAATGTTTTCGGTTTCTTGAAATAGATGTCTCCACTTTCTTTAGATTTTATTGACTATGGTAAACTTGCAGGGCTCTGGTTTATCACTATCTAAAAATCGTTCCCAATGGAGTCGAAATGCTCGAACACTATTTCTGTTAGATTGAACTCATGTTTCCTAAAAATTTTTAATTTCACCATCAAAACCTTTGGATTTATTGATTTTCAACAGCGCACGTTTTCAAGAATGTGAAAAAATGTAGATTGCAATGGCGGGTGAACCTTTTGCTTTATCCATGTTGATTGAGTAACAGATGGTTCAATCTATTAGAATCAATTCTAGAAATTGTCAATTTCCCGTATCATATGATATGCTCAATTTCAATTGTTATCGCATCGTTCAAATATTGGAAAAAAAATGAATAACCCAAAACCATACCTTTTAGATATCATGTATTATACATAAACTGACTCTGCAATTTTGTGGGGAATCCAAATATATAAAATTCTATATCTAAAACTATTTGAAATGCATTACAGCAAAGGCACAATTGGCGCTTTGTCCTCTGAAAATCTCTCCTGTGGCCTTAATTATTCCTGGCGCATTCGCCATATTATATCGATCAGTATAACGTACACTCCATTGCATTCAAACCATTTTCAAATATCTCAATACCAGGAATGGTATATTTAAATGAACAGGCGAGCCTTAAAACGAAGAGAAACTGAGTACTTACTGTTATTCCTCCTAAGCAAAATCCCGCTGTTTGCACAGTTCTCAGAAAGAAATCTATGAAAAATAATGCACTCATCTGATTGTCCAGATTTTGAACTTCACTGTAAATTGAAATATTTTATAGATTATTCTTTCGTAATAGTTATTTTCTTGAAGAATTCCATGAAACAAATACTCACTCAATAATATTTTGATGTTCAATAATACATCCTACCCAAAATTTGTAAGTATCGCAAAATCTATAACTAAAATGTCGATATCGACCATCATTATTTTCAAGTATTCGTCGTGATTTCTTATGATTTCTTGTAGAAATTTTAATCTCAAAATGTGAAATATCATGAAAACCAGCAGAGTCATATCCATCACGTAAGCCATAAGAGCAGTAATAGATTCACTGAGCATATAAATAACTAATGATATTGCATAATGTTCGTCTCTGTCGAAAGGTAAATACATTTCAAAAGGATGAAAAGGTACTGCATCGTTTTTCAAGTAAGTGTAGTAAAAATATCCACACAAACAGAGAAACGAAATATTTGTAACTATAATCGAGAACATATATACAAGAAACGCCTTCAGGATAGGTTCAGTGGTCGAAACATGAATTCTCTTCAAATTTTTACTTTTCACGGAGAACATTTCATTTTCCTTCATGAAAATTTTCTTGTAGATATTCGGTAAGTTAGTAATTCTATGTAATATGATTTTCACTGCGGTAATACTGGTTGTACAAGTTGCTCCAATGTAGTTCGAAAAATCACTGGTAGATAGTTTATTTGCATTATGAATATTACAAATAAAACTTATCGATGCAAAAATAACAATCAAGTCGAGAGAATATGCGTAAACATCATACGAAATTTTAGAAATATTTGTGTATTTGTCAGGTTTCCATACTCCGAAATGAAAAAATATTTTTCGAAGATAATCGAAAAGATCAGAATTCGACATGATGATGAAGGAAAATGATGCGGTTTCATAATATAGCCGGTTATTATACGTCCAAAGTTTTTCAGAGCAAATTAGGATAATGAGGCATAATTGCTAAAATTGTAGATCAATTTCCTAATATTAAATCATTTTCGTGCCATCGAGCATCAAAGGTAAGATTATGGAATAATGAGAAATTTTGTGGAAAATTACTTTATTCCCCAACTCAATTATCTCATCAAAAAGTTTTTCCTCTAGTTTTCATCGATTTCATCTAAACTTTATTTCAGCAATCAAAAAAATGATTCCTAATAATTGATTTCTATACACCGAATATAATGAAATCCATTCTTTTTTTATGAATTTGCACATTATTCAACCACATTCCACAGCAATTCATATATTTGCATTTTTCTTTGCATATTCATGTAAGCCTGTTTTTTTTATTCTCAACCCTTGGGAGGAGGTGATGCCTGCGATGTCTCAAATGTAGCCACCAAAGATGATTTAGTGTCTGTGTTCTTCAAGAGGGCCAATTGTAAGTTATCGGAAAGCACACTAGATCTGTGAAGAAAAGAATTTTTATAGACAGAGGTACTTGGCGTTGTTAGTTAGACCGTATGCTGATGAGAGTTTCTCGCAAACCTGGGTTTTCTTTGGAACTGGATTATTTTCGAAACCAAACCTTTCGAGTTTGTTACAAACAGAAATATCAGCAACCCGGCGCCTTTGAGCGAGAGGCTGAAGATCACGCGTGATCTCCGGGTGGTCGATGAAGCGCACAGCTCTATTCAATATCCAATAGATGTGATGAATGGTTGGGCACGGAGCCCCACTCATGGAAACAGTATTCTAGACCAGTTTGCACCTGTGCATAGTAAAAAAGCATCAGCTGTGATGACGTGAATTACTGCTTAGTCCTGGAAAGAAAACTGAGTTTAGCAGAAGCAGATTTGGCACTGGATAACACATGGTCATGCCAGAAAACTCTGGTGAAGACTGTGACGCCAAGTAGATGCATATTCGTTCTTAAATCAATTCTATGTCCTTACATGATTAAAAGAGGTTTCCCAGCAGGTACTTTTCTGGAGAACGTTGTTGATTGCGTCTTCTTCGAGTCTGAATTCAGTGACATGCTCTTGTGGCATCTTTCTAGGTGTGTCTCCTCAGCAGTTATAAGACGCTGTTTAGAAAATGAGGACACCAGAGTATAGTCGTCCGCAAACCCGAAAAATCCCCCAGGCTCAACATAGCAGTCAAAACTACGAATTGTCAAATGAAATGTTAGAAGCCTATATGCTGCAGGAAAATTCGACAATGTCATCAAGGAAGCATTAAGACTGAAGGTTGGTGTAATGGGAATCAGTGAACTCAGCTGTCCGAACTAAGGAAAGTGTCAAAAAGAACATGACCCACTATACTATTTAGGTAGCCAACACATCGATCCCCATCATCGCAATAGTGTCGGCGTGTTTGTTTCCTTCCCTTACAACAAAAATGTTATTAGTTATACTCCCATAACAGACCGAATCATTTTAATTTAGATGCAAGGAAAACCATTCAAGATTAACATAATTCAAATTTATGCCCCAACATCAGATATTCGTTATGATCAAGAGGTCGAGAACATGTATGAGCTACTCAATAAACTACTAGGGAAACTCAGTAGTGATGACCTGACACTTTTACTCGGCGATTACAACGCAAAGATTCGGCAGGGCCGAAGAACTGACTTGGTCGAAAGCTTTGGGTTAGGCTCAAGCAATCGACGAGGTGATAGACTGTTTGAATTTTGTCAGGAAAATGACTTGGTCATCACCAATACATGGTTTAAACTTCCTAAAAGACGTCTTTATACATGGATATCACCAGCGGAGATCAACGAACAGGAACCCATAAGAAATCAGATAGACTACATTCTGGTTAATAAACGTTTTAGGAACAGTGTGAAAAGAGTAACAACCTACCCTGGAGCAGATGTTGGCTCGGATCATGTACCCTTGGCAGACATAAAACTAAAGCTTAAATTAGTGTGCAAAAAGAGACCCTGTAAAGCACTAAATCTTGAGAAACTAGAACAGTCGGACGTAACAGTTTCAGCAAGAGGTAAATGCTGAACTCGGAAATTGAAACACAAGACATAGCAGAAATTCGAATGCTGTGGGAGGGACTGAAGAGCACACTGACCAAGACATGTAAAAGTCACCTACAACCACCAAGGAAAAAAGGTGGATAAATGACGATATCTAGGCGCTGATGGAAAGGAGAAGACAGACTGAAAGTAACAAGCAAGAATTTTAAAGACTGCAGAAGATCAGCAAGTACGAAGTCAAGAAAGCCAAGGATTATTTCCGCATGCATAAAGAACTGAAAGATATTTCTGGCATACACAAGAAATCACAACCAACCACTCTGTTTGATTCATCAAATCTACCTATAATAGATGATCAGGAAATCAGACACACATGGGAAAACTATATGAATGAATTATTTCATGATGACAGACCCCCCTTGCCAAACAAGGAAGCAAATATGGAAGGCCCAGAAAAACTTAACGAGGAAGTACTACATGCCATCTCTGTGGCACCTAGCCGAAAATCACCAGGCCCGGATCAAATACCGACAGAGATACTGAAACTCATAGAAGAGAGTAACAATAAACTAATCACAAAATTATTTTTCAAGGGACGATATTCAACCTTCCGTAGAATGTTGAATATCCTCCCTTGAAAGAGCTAGTTTTCCGATCTACTCTTCATTATCACCGTTAACCGGGACCACAGGGAAGTGGTACAGCACGGTTAGATATCACGAATAGGAACACTGGACTGCAGTTTAGGTCTCGTTTGACCTCGTCAGCATTGTCTACCCATTCGTAACACAAGGCTATGCCGTTAGCTACTCATCTCAATTCGTTGGAGCGAACGCAATAATGTAAATATCACTGCGCCCCCCAACGAGCCGAAAACAGAGGCTACCTCACCAATGCCCCGCGAAACATTGAAAAGAAAGAGCAGATAAAACAGGAAAACGTAAAGTGGTCACACTATCTCCTTCAAGGGAGAATATTTAACATCCTACGGAAGGTTGAGTATCGTCCCTTGTAAAATAATTTTCTTCGATGTGTCTACACATTGCGAAATCTCGCATATAGTAACTTTTTGTTTTGAGATAATCACAAAATTATTTAATTCGATATATAACACCGAGTTGATCCCAGATGACTGGCTCATATCCACCTTTGTGACAATCCCCAAAAAAACCAGACCTAAAAATGCAGACATTTTTACGAATTATACATGCCGGAATCCGCCGAAAGTGTGAATTCGATCTTGGTGACGCTCAGATGTGTTTCAGGAATGCTTTCGGAACTCGTGAGGCTTTGTTTGGTATTAACGTCCTTCTCCAGAAATGTCGAGATCAGCGTAAAAATATGGAAAGGCATTCGACACAGTGCTTCACTCTAAGCTGATGTCGGTGCTTTGGGAAATCAACTGGACAGCCGAGATAAACGAATAATTGAGAACCTATAGTTGGGACAGACGGCGGAGGTGCGTATAGAAGGAAAAATAACATCTGGTCTTCAGATACGACGGGGAGTCCGGCAGGGTTGTATCCTCTTACCCCTATTTTTCAACCTCTACTCAGACCGAATATTTAAGGAGGCTTTGGAGGATGTGGATCATGGAGTGAAGGTAAATGGCGTCCTGCTTAATACTATTAGATACGCAGACGACATAGTTGTCTTATGTGACAAAATTGAGAATCTTCAGGAATTATTAAATAAAATCAATACAGTGGGAACAAGTTATGGTCTTAATATAAATACCAATGAAACAAATTTCATGATATTTAGCCGCGATCCACACAAAGCTGTTTCTGAATAATTCTCAAATAGAAAGAGTTGAGAAATATAAATATTTGGGAGGTATTCTGTCAGAACAATCAGACCCCGATACTGAAATAAAGTGTCGCATTGAGACAGCCAGAAATTGCTTTCAGATCATGAGAACGCTCTTTTGTTATGACACCATCAACCTCAAGCTTCGAAAACGAATAGTCAAATGCTACATCTGTCCAGTTATTTTGTATGGTGCAGAGAGCTGGACCCTCAAAGTACGCACGATTAATCGTCTGGAGAGCTTTGAGATGTGGATCCAATGAAGAATTCTGCGTATTCCTTGGACCGATTTAAATACTAACGACGATGTTCTTGGTGCAAGAACAGAAACAACTATTCACAACGATGAAATGCCGCATTGTATCTTATCTGGGTCATGTAATACTTGGAGACAAATACCGCTTGCTTCAGTTGATAATGAAGGGGAAAATAGAAGGAAAACGTGGTGTAGGTCGAAAACAGATGTCATGGCTTAGTAACATAAGAGCGTGGACCGGCATTCGAAAAGCAGGTGACCTTTTAGAATGGCAGAAGATTGCGATGCACTCTCCATAGTAATCGCCAACGTTCGGGAGACCGAGTAGGCCACTTGAAGAAGAAACCCAAATATTCTGTGTTCGGTGGAGAGGAGCAAATCATTAATCTGTAACAGAAAAAGAATTGGCGAGAATATGGAGCCCTGGGGTACTCCTGCATTAACTTGAAAAAATTCACTCGTTACAACATCAACTACCACCCGAATCGATCTACTGAAAATAAAGCTACTAATCCAATCACGCAATTTTTCGGAAAGTCCATATGCGATTAGTTTATTCATCGAGGCTGCGTGCTAAACCCTGTCGAGGGGCTTTGAGATATCACGATCAATGCATAACGCAAATGCGCTACGTATGCAAAGAGGCCGCCAGCTGATTGTTGTCTAGGGAAGCCATATTATCGATTTTATGAGCTCATAACTTTTTTCGTGACTTTCGACATAATGGGCAACAATGCGATTGGACGATAATTTTGAGGTAGGCATTTCCTTCTTTTCTTTAGAATCGGTTGTACTCTCGCAACTTTCCAACATTCCGGAAAAGTGTAGCTCTCATACGGAATCTGAAACAGACGATTAAGAACAGGTGCTAACTCTGAAGCACACCTCTTCACAACAGTTGGTGGTAATCCATCGAGATCCACTGCTTTCTTACAGTTCAATTGTCGAAGAACGTGCCTTAACATATGCACTCTGAATTTTACTTTAGATATATTCGATTGAACACATGGGACTGCATTTGATGTATCTGAAAAAAATTTTGAAGAAAATTTTTTCTAAGAGATCCGCCTTTGCTTTAGGTGATGTGATAGAACCGTCATCCCTAATCAAAAGCGGGAAGCATGAGTTGCAAAAGTTATTGGAGACAGCTTCCATCATAGACCAGAACTAAAGGATTGGACTGGTCTGCTCCAATAGTCTAGACTCAATTCTTTCATTGAAGTACGTTTTTCCTTCATCCATTATTGAGCTACAAATGTTCCTGAAATGTGCATATTCAGCTTTAGTTTAATCTGTTAGATTTTTCTTCTAGTTCTTATAAGCTCTATTTTTAACTGCGACAGCTTTTCAACAGTTTTTATTTTTTTTTTTGTGGGGTTTGGAATGTGAAGGTATGTATGTCTACACGAGTAACTTCAGTGACAGATTCAGTGCAGACATTGATGCCTGGATCTGAGAAACAGACTTCATTAAGGGGAAAAGATGAGAAAAACTCCCGTAGCTTCTCCCAGCAGACTATTGTCATGCCATATCTTCCTGGAAGGCGTTGGATCTTTATTGCGTGGATGTGCGAAATTACTAGTAGCAGAGAAACGAGGTTGTGGTCGGAGCTGTCTAAGAGAGCTGAGAGCTGTAAACGAAAATCATCTGGATGTGAAACAAGGTAGATGTCTAGAGTATTGGGAAAATCGGTTATATTGTCGGGAATTCTCGTCAGCCCATCGACTTCGTCGGTTTTATTTGGATATTGTAGCCATTTGATGTTGTGGACATTGAAGTCTCCCATTATGGTCACCTCAACTGACGAATGCTGTATTTGGATCGTTTCTACATTGTCGCCTAGATACTGAAACAATCTAGGGTAGTTATCATCCTTATAAGATCGATACAGACAACAGAGGAACAGGGTTTTATTATATAAACAGATTTTGAACCAGGTCGAAAGCATCATCCTCTTACGTATCATCTCTTTTAAATGCGACATCCGCGTTATGCAAAAACACAAAGCCCTCCCCTAAACCGAAGCCTTGAGTTCAGCTCATAGCCATTGAAACAGACATAGGTGGTGTATGTTGTTGGCATTATTTGAGTTGTGTTGGTGAATTGCACTCCCTTTCATGTTGGTGTGTCCTAGTTCTCTTATGATGCAAAACTCAATAACAAATTGGCTTCTATCATTGGATTCTGGGGGACTCCATCCGCCCGACAGAGGACTGTTGTTTGGCGCATTACCATCATGAGACCCCCGAGCCAATTGACTGGAGAGCGACGTTAACTCCAGATAATTGTGTCCCAAGAGAGCTCATCATTTTTAATCTGAAAAATTCTTCCCACTCTGGAGAACGAACCATATGCCAAACCACCGAAACTTAGTCAGAAATGACCAATTCACGACGCCTATAGTTTGGAGTTGGGGTATTACACCGGTCGGCGGTAGTGGGAACGTCTTCCACCTGAGCTCTTAAAGGTTGTTCCTAACGATATCACCTTGATTAGGTCTGACAGTATCATGCATAAATAAAAAGTTTTCACTCATGTTTGCCGTAAATGGTACAATGTGTTCTTCTAAAATGTCTGTAACGTACCTCTGAACATTCAGGGTTCTGTTACGATGACCTGGATTTCAGGGTAAACTTAAAATAGGCCCTGTATTTGTAGATCTCTCTTCGGCATATGACACAGTTTGGAAGGATGGTTAAGTTTATAAACTCTTTGAAGTAGTTCAATGTAGAAAAATTGTGAAGTTGATTGAAAAAATATTATCTGTTAGAAGACATCGAGTTTTTATCGTTGAAAAAAGTAGTAGATTTTATACTCTAAATGATAGCCTACCTCAGGGATCTGTTTTTGCAAAAACTCTTCTCTTCAATTTATATATCTGACATCCTTGAAACTTCCTCTACAAAGTTTATTTATGCTGATGATATTGTTTTGGTTTTTCGACACTATGACTTCGAAACAATTGAGCAAACACTGACTTCCGATTGAGAAATTCTGAAAATTTTCTTCAAAAAATGGGGTTTATGTCCAAATCCTTCGAAAACTGAGGTTTCTAGTTTTCATCTGAATAATCATGAGAAGGATAGGTAACTAAGTGTATTCTTCAATCAATCACCATTAACTCATAATTTCACTCCAACATATCTTGGTGTAAAGCTAGATCGTTCTTTGACTTTCAAATTTCATATTGATAAATTATGTCAGAAGTTGAAAACAAGAAACAATATACTACATAAACTAGCTGGATCTAATTGGGGCGCCGAAGTCTCTACTTTGCGAACTACTGCTTTAGCTTTAGAATATTCAGCAGCAGAATATTGCTGTCAGGTGTGTTTGAATAGTGCTCATGTCAATAAGATTGATTCTCAGTTGAACTGTTCTATGAGAGTTATAAGTGGATGTATCAGTTCAAGTGCTACCCCATGGCTTCCGGTTATTTGTAATATAGTTCCTTCCCATATTCGGAGGAAATTAGCTCTTAAATCATCTTGGAATAAGTATCACTCATTTCCAGAAGTTTTTCCGATAATACACGATCTTCAAAATCCACCTAATCTGAAATTGAAATCTAGGAAACCTATTTGGTCGATTGATTTTTTTGCGTACACGGGTGAAGATCTACACAGGAATTTGATGTTTTCAATGAAGTTCTCATAGAGGATCCTTCCAAAAGGGTTGCAGGTTTTGATATAAGTAGAAAAAATTGGTGTACATTAAATCGTCTCAGGACAGGACATGGTCGTAGTAATAGTCCGGCATGTGAATGTGGCGCAGCTGAAGAAATAATAAGACATTTAGTCCTCGATTATTCTATTTACCATTTTATGGGTGGTTTTCAAGAAATTCATTCAATTTCAGCTTTTTCCCATGGTGTATGAGATGTTCCTGTTGAAAAACAGCGGAGCATTAGTTAAGTTCTTAGATAAGGCAAAGGCTACTCCCCCGTAGGCCTTCATTCCCAAAAGGTGTATGAGATGTTCCCTGTTGGAAAACAGAGGAACATTAATTAAATTCTTAGATTCATGTGAGTTTAGACATATAAGAGTTAGGTATTTTTGATGAAATATTTTTCTGCTGGTTTTTTCTTTTTCCATTGTAACAGATTTTTTCCTGTCCCAAACCCCCTTCCTTTTCACCCATGTCTTCGTGAAGAAGTCCTGGAAATCATGGAGTGCAAGATAAGAATGAGATAATGAAGCTGCCAAGCAGAAAAATTTTTTTGGTACTCTTTTGTACACACGACACTAACACAACATAAACAGACAAGCTATTGCTAGTGCAATAGCGACAGGGAAACGAGTTTTTTTCTCAAGTTGTTTCACTCGTTTATTGAATCATACGCAAGATAGTATGGTTCCCCTGTGGCATTTCCTGAGTTCACAATTTAGGGACAATCGTAAAGGCATGATGCGAGTTTAGATGCCTGATTAAGGAACGGGCATTGTGTCTGTTTTTTCCGATGGTATTCCATTTATTCGCTTGTTCTTTACGATTGTGTTCTTCTGACACACACCATAATTATAGATATAAGCATTTATATTATTTATACAATCATTCGAATTTTTGTAAATCCTCTCTTCCTCTTTTTCAAAAGAATATATATATATATATATATATATATATATATATATATATATATATATATATATATATATATATATATATATATATATATATATATATATATATATATATATATATATATAAAATCTCCACATACATGATACTCTATATTTTCTCCTTTCCTCCGTGATAGATCATAATATAAACCTGTCATTACGATTTTCGTAAACGGAGCTGGTTTAAAAAATTCATATGCAACGAAATGGAAACACAACATTGGAAATATTGATGCCATCTATATATCTGAACATGAAAGAAATCGCCCCGAATCTCCTTGTGTATACGAAACTCATGAAATATTTATATGGGTGATTTTTTACTTTCGTATATCTTATACGTTGGATGATGGAGCATCCGAAGTTGAAAATAATTCGAAAAAAACTATCAAATGTAGATTGCGATAAAACGAAATGACGGCACTCTCAGAAATTGTAGAAGAAAGTTTTACCGAATTTGTTTCGTGGAAAAGTTGCTGTTATTTATGAATTCCAATTTATAACCCATTCAAGTCACGTAGGAAGTTGATAAATATTACGGGGAAGGTGAAAAATCTTATAACGTAGGTATACACTTTACGAAACATTACCTCATTTTTGACAGGGACTTATTTTCAAAGTAACATAGCCTCTTCAGCTCAAAATAGCTGTGAATTGAACCTCTGCTGTATTTCGCAGCTTCGAATGAAGAAACAATTAAAAATTTGTTTTATACCATTTCATTCACAGTGTGATTCAAATCAAAGTTGTGTTTTTCAAATACTTCACCTGTATATTTTCACATATATGGAAATTTGACAAAGTTTAACCGTTCCTAAAACGTATGAATCAGGCGTCATTTATCATTTTGTCTTAATTTGAATGCTTCTGAAATAATTGTCCCGCTTATCGGCAATTTCTTGAGGAGGAGTTTTACCTTTATTGCTCAAGGATGTGCCACTTTTGGTGAGAAACATAATGTGGTTCATGCATGACGGGGCACCAGCACATTTTAGTGGAGAAGCTAAGGAATTATTGAATAATACATTCAACTACCGATGAATAGGCCGGGGTGGGTGTTCTATGGGATTCAAGTCGGGACTTCTGCCTGCCATCTTAAAATATCAATTTCGGCATTTTGCAGAAATTCTGTAACTACTCTAGCTGCATGAGGCCGAGCATTATCATGCATATAAATGAAATTTTCGCCAATCAATGGACCAAAGGGTACAACATGGGGTTCAAGGATATCTGCGATGTATCTGGCCGCTGTTATTCTTCGATTATTCACTAGGACTAACTCAGTTCGACCATGGAAAGAAATGCCTCCCCACACCATTACTGAGCCCCCTCTGAAGTTTTCGGTTTGCCGGATATTGTATTGCTGATACCGTTCCCCAGGTCGTCTGTATACAGGCATGCGTCTATCATTTGATACTAGACAGAACCTGGACTCGTCGGAAAAGAGAACATTCGACCATTCTGAAATACCCCAATTTGCATGTTCCCTCGCAAACTGAACTCTTGCAACTCGATTCTCTCTGGTGAGACGCGGGCCGGTAGAAGCCACCCTTGGTCTGATATCGTTCTCTCTGAGCCTGTTCCTAACAGTTTGCAATAAAATATAAACATTTCTGAAAAGAGCAAGTTCATTTTATAGCATTCTAGCCGTACAGTACCGAACTCTTAGTGCAGTTAAATGAGTCCAACGATCATCAACTGATGTTGTTATCCGATTTCTTCCTTCCTGTTTCGTGGTTCCGATTAATGGCTCTTGAAATAGTCCTTTGGTTAACATTCAACAAGTTAGCCACGTAACGTTGGCTTCGCCCCTCCTCTAGAAGTGTTACAATTCTTACCACTTCATGATCACGCAGAAAGAAATCTTGCATTAATTTAGCGTGAAAACTGAAAGAAATTGAATGAATACTGGTAGTCAAATAAACTCATTCTTGTTTCATACGTGTTTGAGATCATATGGAAACAAATGTTACTACATAGATAAGGTTTTTTTCCCCTCATATGTCCAAAAATATATGTTGACAAAGAAACTGCGATCGAGCTGCTTAAACGATTGTGGAATTCAGAATACCAGGTGACGCGACAATTTTTGTGATGTGTGTATTAGCAGACCACAAACACATTTTTGACAAATAGAAATCAAATCCTCACTATACACATCATTTACTAGAAGCAAATAATAAGTTTAATACCAGTTCGGCTACTTCACAAAATGAATATAATTGATTGAAACTGAACCTATGGGAGGCATTAGAAATCAACAAAAAAGCTCCGGGTACTTACAGAACAGTGAGCTAGACCTTAACCAATCACCAGTTTCTATTTTTTTATCTAGAAACTAATATAATTTCATCAAAAACATGAAGTTTAAATAAATTCTAATTTTCGTAACAAAGTCCTTTCAACTCAAAATGATGTGAGATTATGTTAGTTAGTATCTATGGAACTACTCATTCAACAACTTTGTCATAAAATGTTACCTAATTATACCTACCAAAATTTATAATAACTGCATCGATCAAAATCAGACACCTCTATTTTTATAATATGCAAAAAGAAGGACTCGACAATCGCATGGCAACATAATCTCAATGAGGAGAATTTATGAATTGCACTAAAGAATAAAGTATTTTAATTAGTGGATGGAGAAATAGACACCTACGGCCTTAAAGACTCCCAATTTATGCGGGCCTACCGTTAATATGGAAATTGAAATCTTACAACTCAAAGTTTTAATTGTATTTCATTATTTACAGGAAATTAATCCACAAACTGGTACCAGGTTAGACTGCCCTTGGCCCTGGCCGGAAAAATTCGTACAAGAAGACGGCTATTGTTTACAACAACGTCATCATCAACAAAGATCACCAAGGTTCCTGCCAAAACATCGTACGGAAGAAATGGG
The DNA here is from genome assembly GCA_013387265.2 of Cryptolaemus montrouzieri. Taxonomy (NCBI): domain Eukaryota; kingdom Metazoa; phylum Arthropoda; class Insecta; order Coleoptera; family Coccinellidae; genus Cryptolaemus; species Cryptolaemus montrouzieri. The sequence continues at coordinate 69,033,239 of JABFTP020000001.1, read as the reverse complement.
TATGTAATTTAAGCAGTTTGCGGTGTCATGTACAAATTGAGATAATAACTGGAACAAATTTGGAACGAAATCCAAATAAAAAATGCAGGCCGTTGGTCGTGTGATTCAATTTCGACTCTTTTTAATCCCTTATGTTATCTTTAATGTCAATTTTTCTGTGTTTCTGTGTTCTGTGAATGTCGTATTCAGGAAATAGTTGTCCCAATCAAAAGTCAATGTCCTAATATATAGGGATATTCACCGGGACCTTCCGTTAGGAACTTTTTGAGTTCCAATTACTATATCAAGCTGAAATTTTATACGCGGCCATAACTAGCGATTTCCAATTGAAGTGAAATATTTTCGAAGTAATACCATTTCCGGTTATACCGGAAGTGGGTCATCACTTTGTTATTTCAAATGGCAATCTACCTTTTTTATTATACTTCAAGAACCGACATTTGAGCAAGGCATAAAATACCCAAGTTGTTGGCACTTATCTGTCAAAACTTTTGTCAGATTTAATTATTTTTGTTATAAACTCGATTTTTGAGGAACATTTAAAAAAGTTGTAGCTCGTAGATCTTTTGCACTACAGACACAATTTTTGCTGGGGTGGATAGAAGAAGGATCAAGGAATTTTTTAAGCAATCTACACATGTCAAATGTTTATTGCGTTGTTCTGTATAATTTTTTCAATTTGGCCTTTTTCAAACAGCAATAACTCAATTTTTTCAAATGGCGCTTGCCAATTTTTATATCGCCATCAGACGGAGAGTCAAATTTCAGATGGAATTGTATCAGCATGTACTATACTCATCTCTTATAATTCCGAAATAATTTGGGAATATATTGAATTTTGATGATTTTGCAAGAACTAACAGAGAATGCTTTGAAATATTTGAATCAAGTAGCTGAACTGGCTACGCTCACCTGACAGGTGCCTGAAATTAATGTACTTGTCACTTCGTTCATTCGAATTTGATATTTCAACAAGAATTGTTGGTAATTTGAAGTGAAAATTTTTGAAAAACACGAGATTGATAATAAAATGGCTGATTATTCAAACGAGGATATGTTTAATCTCTTTTTAATTCATGGCGAATGTCAAAAAGTGGTGGATAGAACTTGCAGGCAATTCAATAACCAATTTCCAAATTTGGCGCCTATGAGTAAAACAAAATTTCGAAGGATTAGAAGCAATTTTCTGCAATTTGGAGGAACAAAATACATAGAAACTAAAAGAAAACCAATTCTCGGGGACGACGACGATCAAATTAATACGCTAGCGTATTTTCGTGCCAATCCACATGCGTCCATCAAGTCAGCATCAATAAATATTGGATTGAGTTATACTTCCTTTCAAAGGATCCTTAGGAAACATAACATGCACCCGTATTCTTTTATCAGACTACAAAAATTGAAACCAAAGGACCTTCCCAAGCGGCTAAATTTCTGTGAAAATTTATTAATTCGGCTTCAAGAAGATGAGACAATTCTGCAAAAAATTATATGGTCTGATGAAGCCAAGTTCAATGAAAGTGGAATAACCAACAGGAGAAATCGACATTTTTGGGCCACAGAAAATCCACATTTCATTGAGGTCATTGATTTCCAAAATAAATTCAGCGTGAACGTTTTTACAATTTTAATGAATGATTTGTTGGCTTATCACATTTATGAGGAAAATCTTAATGGACAAAGATACCTGGAAATTTTGAGAGGAACATTAGCAAATTTTTTAGATGGATTACCCCTTAACATTCTGAGGGATTGCTATTACCAAATGGATGGTGCACCAGCACATAAAACACGAGCTGTAGATCGGCAGTTAACAGAATATAGATAGATGGTAGGGTAATCAAGGACCAAATTTATGGCCTCCGCGTTCTCCGGACCTGACGCCCCTTAATTTTTATTTATGGGGCAAAATCAAGAGTGAAGTGTATCTTATTCCTGTAAGAAGTAAAGAAGAGTTACTAGAGCGCATTCATAATGCTTTTCGTAGTATTGATCCTGAGGAAACTAGGAGGGCAACTCATCATATTCGTATACGAGCTGTCAAGTGTATCGAGCAAAATGGGGCCCATATTGAACATTTATTCAGATCGTGAATTAGTTTTCTCCTATGTTTGCTATCATTTATTCGTATTAATGTAATTATCTTCGATGATTGGTTTCGCTTAGTTCCTACAATTTTTATTCATCCGAATTGTAGAAAATTGCTTTTAATGCTTCGAAATTTTATTATTTTACTCATAGACGGTAAATTTGGAAATTGGTTCTTGAATTGCCTGCAATTTCTACCCACTACTTTTTTAGATTATATATATTTTCGTTTGAATAACCAGTGGTTTTATTCCAAATTTGTTGTATTTTTTGGATATTTTCGATCTGAAATAACGACAATTCTTGTTGAAATATCAAATTCGAATGAACGAAGCGACAAGTACATTAATTTTGGGCACCTGTCAGGTGAGCGTAGCCAGTTCAGCTACTTGATTCAGATATTTCAAAGCATTCTCTGTTAGTTCTTGCAAGATCATTAAAATTCAATATATTCACGTGCAATTTGAAGAAATTGAGTTATTACTGTTTGATAAGGCCAAATTAAAAAAATCATACAAAACAACGCAATAAACATTTGACATGTGTAGATTGCTTAAAAAATTCCTTGATCCTTCTTCTATCCACCCAAGCAAAAATTGTGTCTGTAGTGCAAAAGATCTACGAGCTACAATTTTTTTAAATGTTCCTCAAAAATCGAGTTTATAACAAAAATAATTAAATCTGTCAAAAGTTTTGACAGATAAGTGCCAACAACTTGGGTATTTTATGCCTTGCTCAAATGTCAGTTCTAGATATATAATAAAAAAGGTAAATTGCCATTTGAAATAACAAAGTGATGACCCACTTCCGGTATAACCGGAAATGGCATCACTTCGAAAATATTTCACTCCAATTGGAAATCGCTAGTTATGGCCGCGTATAAAATTTCAGCTTGATATTGTAATTGGAACTTAAAAAGTTTTTAACGGACGGTCCCGGTGGATATCCCTGTATTGCTCGGGCTTGAATATCGAAGGGTATTCAATGTGTCAAATGCAGACTTAACTTTAAGCACTGTTCACATTCCATGTCCTCGATTGGTACAGCGAACACATTCAAAATACATCTTATGAAACGCGTTTCTCAAAAGAACTTCGATCAATGAGCAGTGAAATCTAACATTCATAATTGTGGTATTCAGAAATATGTAATACATGATTTTCGTACAAACTGAATGAATACGTATTTATCCGCTCAATTAAACGCTCGCAGACTTATTCGAACTCTCTAATTATCATTAAATGTTTAAGAACATGTCGTTCGTTTCTGTGAAATCCCCTCAGAGTGCCACATTTCTTGTTTATCGCTTCTTTCAGCGTTATTTCATCTCCAAGCGTCCAATTTCCTAATTTAGTTCCATAGTGACGTACGGATTTTGTGGTAATTGGTATAAAAATCCAATAAAAATCCAATCTCGATATCTTGAAGGAAACAATTTGCACCGATATATCTGGGAATGACAGGACTGTCTTCCGTTTTTTTTTCAGCCTAAACAAACTCTAAAATAAATCGTGAAATCTTTACTAGGAGAGACCAGGGCGAGTTGTAACGATATTTAGATGTTTATTCATAATTCTGGAATTATCGAATAAAACTTTGCAAACCATACCATAAGCTGGCATGAGGTATTCAAAAACACTGACAACAATAGTAACAAAAACACTTTTTTGTTACAATTTTCCCCGCATTTGAGGAATGTTGTAACAAAACCTGGGGTAAGTAGCAACGCAATGGTTGATTACCAAAATGACAATAAATTCATATATTTATTGAAACACATAAATAGTTCATCAGAGTGAATATAAATGACAAAACTCAAATAAAGTATTCTTTGGTACAAGAAAAAAATTATTATTGAAATAAAAAAATACATTAGTGTAAATCTGGAGCACAATTATGGCAGACATAAATTGCACTATCGTCAGTGTAGCCTTCATGACCAGAATTTGCATCTTGTGCACATTATCCATTGTCTTCCAGGCCTACTTTGTATATAAGCTTCGGTACAAACCTAACAGAAGTACTCATCTCCATCAAAAGAATCACTCGCATCTTTCAAGATTTTTTCTTCACAATATGTGCTGGAACATCCTTTTCAGGAGTATCTGTTAATATAGTTAATACAATACTTTTGGAAGTGGGCGAATTATGTCAGGTAAAAATTCTTATTGACCTTCGGGCGATTGATTGGCTACTAGCCTGTAATGTACCTAGTTAAGAAATTTCTTCGTTATGGCTACTAAACTATGATACACCTGGCTGAGAAATTGATCCGCACGAGAGAAGTAATGTTATGAATTGTCAGAGATATACCATGAATCTTGAAAATTGGATAAATATTTTTTAGGGTCCTATAAATACTTTTTTCTAACGGCTGAAGGCGATGGAAACAATGCGGTGGGAATTACAGCATGTCTTCGTAACTAAGTGGGACTCGTGATTGTCGAGAAGTAAAAGTACAGGTTTGTCAAAAGATGGCTACAAAATGTTCCATGATAAAAAAGAATTCATCAGCCTGAACCATTCTCAGCACATATGCTTCATTGTGACCCATATCTCACAAAATGGTTCTGGTATATTTTTTGGAAATATGAATCATGGGGGAATAAAATTTCCCAGATCATTGACCGCAATGCATAATGAAAGGAGGACACCCCTTTCACTAGAAGTAATTCCGCCAACCTGCTCCGTCCCTTTTAGACTTTACTGATCTTCTGGAGAGTCATTACATCGGTCACAGCTACCAACTCATGAAAAATAAAGAGACATTTTGTTGATTGAAATTATTAGCTCGTTGCAGACTTGTTACTTCTGGTGTGCGAATAGATAACTTCTTGTTTTTCTTCAAAAACGTGTCATCCAATCTTACCCTGCGCATCCATTTCTTACCCAAGATTAGGAGCAGCTATTTCGTAACGGAGAGCGCGTTCATGAGCTCATTTTTGCACTCCTTTAGGTGTGGGAGAAAAAAATATTTTTGAGGCATACAAAAGATACCCAACTAGCTTCTTGACTGTTCTTGACTACAAATAGGTTTACTGAAGTTACCCACACTCTGAAGAGTTTAATCACCTCATACTGAGTACATTCAGTATCCCGAGACTGATCGTCCATAAAATAGATGAATATCAGCCAATTTTCGAAAGTTACACTCTATTTTAAAAAATTTAACTTTTCAAAATATCAAAAAAAAATATTATTGATAAGAATCAATTATGACAAGTTTCCTGTATATTACTGTGGATAGCAGCAAGAGTAGGTTTCACTTAAAAGTACCGCTCAAAAAGTTACAGGTCATTTGAATTTTCAATAGATAGTATTAACACTTCAAACTGAAAATGATGTAAAAGTACTTCAAAAGGTTATTTTAGTAGTTTTTGTAAAATTGTGAAGCCAGTTCCGATCCATTGTTCGTATTACAGATTAGCGATCCTCACTTAATTCGAAAAACGTGTTTTCTCATGTAAACTATTTTTTACCCGAAAACGATAGCCATTTCGAAAAAAATCGAATGACAAAAGTTTTAAAATTGAAAGATCTTGCCAATACATCATCTTTCAGTTCAGCTGGATGTTGTGAGTAAAAAGGCAGCACTGACGACTTTAATCGAGAAGAAAATTGCAGTCTGTTGCTTCTATATATGACATCTGACTCAATAGTACTACTACTATCGTGACCCTTGTTGACGGTGAGCATGATGACTAGATCGAAAAACGAGCTCCTTTAGGAAAGGCAATTTAACATTCAATTTGGAAATAATCAATACTGACAAAAATTTGATGCTGATGAATCGTGGGCTTTTGGTTATGATTTCAGAACCAAACATCAATCTTTTCAATAGAAACTTCCAATCAACACGCAATATTATGTCGAAGTTCTGACTTTGCCTGAAAATTTCTCGTGACGCTATTAGATGAAAATAGCCACAGCTTAGGGCAAGCGGTAAGTGGCTGATATAGCCCCCTCCGACTTTTGGCTGTTTTCATGAAAGTGCCGCTTAAATAGCGCCGGTTGGACAACAAATGTTTCAATCAAAAGTGACGTACGGTTCAAAGGCGACGACGAGAAGTGGGGGCTGTTTACAGAACTGAAAAAGGCATTGAGAGCTTATTAAATCGAATGGACACTCCTTCAAAGGCTACTAGGGTCCTGGCGATATAGATTAACACACGAAAGAAAGAAAGAAAAATGGAGATAGATCAGATACATTTTGATATATATATATATATATATATATATATATATATATATATATATATATATATATATATATATATATATATATATATCGCTATTGCACTAGCAATAGCTTGTCTGTTTATGTTGTTAGTGTCATGTATACATAAAGAGTACCAAAGATTTTTCTGCTAAGCAGCTTCAATTCTCATCTTGCACTCCATGATTTCCAGACGAAGACAAGGGTGAATGGAAGGGAGTTTGGGACAGGAATCTGTAACAAAGGAAAGAGAAAACCAACAGAAAAATATTTCAACAATCATACCTGACTCTTATATGTCTAAACTTAATTGAATTTAAGAAAAGAATTTTCATAGCGAGCAAGGCCATAAAATGGACTGAGGAGATAATCAAAAAGTACATAAACTGCGACATTTCTTCTTTCACGCAGATGTTCTTCCGTCGCAGTGTGAGTCTCCTGAAATACTTCCTTGTTCTTGCTTGCCAATTTTGAAGTATACTCGCAAAAATCCTTTCAATATTCAAACTCAACAAAACAACTTCCTCTCTGTTCGACCGAGAGAGCCCCGATGGCCAGGTTCGGTCTTCATTTTTGATAATCCTCGTATATAGACATGGCCGACATTATGCAAAAACAATGGATTTTTAGACACCATCGCTTCATCATCGTCTCAGTAGCCCAGAAATAATTATTTGATAGTTAACGAATTATTGAATATTTGTCGTCGTTTGAAATTTACATTTTGAAATTCGCTTCGATACGTAAATCATGATCTATTTCATTCTTTCTGTTCTGCTTTATATCTAATATATTTAAAGTTCGCGTAGGAAAACAACTCTCCGAGAAAGCATTATTCCCGGAGGGTGTCCCATAGGGAAAGTCTTCTTTCACCGAATGTTTTCCTCTATTATATAAACGATCTCTCTAAACACTCCAACACTACAGTTTTATTATTTGCAGACGACACCGCAAACAACAGAATCCCAATAATCCAATTTAAAAAAGTTCATGTCTTCAGCAACATATAAACATCCTAGAGTAGATATTACAAACCGTCGAACGAAACCAGTACACAGAAATCCACATTTATTTTCATTTTTAAATTTCGAAAATTATACAACCGAAATGATTGATTTTTGTTATAGAAGATATATTCGTATGATTATTGACAATTGAATTTCTTGATTCAAAATCCGCTTTTGATTCATCTTCAAAAACGTAGGGAATACAAAACTTCAAACTGAACTATGCATTGCCGATATTATTTGCGAAAGTAGTACTTTTAGGTTGCTTCTCTAAAAAGATAATAACACAAGGAGTATGTCAGTAGGTACCATTTAAGAACATCTTTTCATATTCTAATTATCATTCTTCTCTTACTAAAATGAAGACAATGTTTCATTCACTCTGTACATGCGCAAGTCATATGTTTTGTCCACATCAGCAATCCCCTGAATAATTCAATTATTTTCTTTCAGATGCATTCGAAGCTCAGATCTTACGCCTTCTTGATAAAGTACACGCAAGTATTGACAAAAATGAACAACGAGTATCGGAACAGGAGAGAAAAGAAACTACAGAATTGGAATGGAAACATGCTTCCATAGTCCTAGATCGCCTACTTTTGGCTGTGTTTTTTCTTATCACAATTATTTCAACAACAACCATCCTCTGCAGATCGCCCGAAACAGATAATATATCTTAGTTAACATTAGAAAAGACAACAACAAGAAAGAAGACCTTTCGCTATGGTGAAGGAAACTTAACTTCGAAAATATGGCGTAATATGAATATTTGAGGGTTCAAGATCACATTTGAAACGGGAAAACTGTCACGCTTCACTATTGTCATTGTAACTGTATACTTATCCCGTTTTATGTAGATGAATATATTTTGCATTCTGTCAATTTTAACTTGTTCGATAATGAAAATATTTATGTTGAGAATCTTTGAAATTTGTGAATATTCGTGTTAATGTTGAATAAAAGTCGTACAAAAATGATTATTTATAATAAATATATGTGTTAACAATTCCAATGAGTCTCATTTTATATTCTTGAATAGTCAGATTCATAATGAACACTGAAGGGCGAAGCCTATAGGAACTTTTAAGAAACCTATCCGGACAATATTCACAGTCCATAGAGTATTTTCAGTTCATAGGTAGGCTCCATCATAGCTGCTGTCTTAAAAGCATTGGCACAGTCCCCATCAAGATAGGCAGCCAATTTTCATTAAAATGACTATATGGTACTCCATTCAATCTTTCCAGATGGAAAAATGGATCTATTAGTCACCAATTATACCAGTCCAAACATTCGAAGAAAATTGATGCTGATTGTAAATTTCTAATATATCATCTGCGTTTGCAAAAGCCCATACGTTATTATTGCGGAAATTCGGGATGATTTCACGCACAACCAATAACAGAGCCTGTACCCTTGAAAATGATACATATGAGTTGATAATGATGTAATATTTTCAAAACTATTTGATGGCTGACGTTCAATCTCCTACCCACGTTTTTAGTACTCTTAAGGTGCCCTCTTTTCATTAGAGCGTTTTGACGCTCGAAACGAGTCAAACGAGTCATCTGACCTATATTTCTATAAAATCATGACGCTCCCATGAAAAAGGATTTTTCAGCGTCAAAATATGTCATTTGTCACTTATTTTAGGTAAAAACACTCAATTGATAAATATGAATTCTATTTTTTACTGATTTGGTATCATTTCTGGAATACAGGGATATCCACCGGGACCGTCCGTTAAAAACTTTTTGAGTTCCAATTACAATATCAAGCTGAAATTTTATACTCGGCCATAAGTGAAGTGAAGTGATACCATTTCCGGTTATACCGGAAGTGGGTCATGACTTTGTTATTTCAAATGGCAATCTACCTTTTTTTATTATACATCTAGAACCGACATTTGAGCAAGGCATAAAATATCCAAGTTGTTGGCACTTATCTGTCAAAACTTTTGACAGATTTAATTATTTTTGTTATAAACTCGATTTTTGAGGAACATTTAAAAAAATTGTAGCTCGTAGATCTTTTGCACTACAGACACAATTTTTGCTTGGGTGGATAGAAGAACGATCAAGGAATTTTTAAAGCAGTCTACACATGTCAAATGTTTATTGCGCTGTTTTGTATGATTTTTTCAATTTGGCCTTTTTCAAACAGCAATAACTCAATTTTTTCAAATGGCACGTGCCAATTTTCATATCGCCATCAGACGGAGCGTCAAATCTCAGATGGAATTGTATCAGCATGTACTATACCCATCTCTTATAATTCCGAAATAATTTGGGAATATATTGAGTTTTGATGATTTTGCAAGAACTAGAATGCTTTGAAATATTTGAATCAAGTAGCTGAACTGGCTACGCTCACCTGACAGGTGCCTAAAATTAATGTCCAAAATTTTGGATAGATAAGTGCCAACAACTTGGGTATTTTATGCCTTGCTCAAATTTCGGTTCTAGATGTATAATAAAAAAGGTAGATTGCCATTTGAAATAACAAAGTGATGACCCACTTCCGGTATAACCGGAAATTGTATCACTTCGAAAATATTTCACTCCAATTGGAAATCGCTTAGTTATGGCCGCGTATAAAATTTCAGCTTGATATTGTAATTTGAACTTAAAAAGTTTTTAACGGACGGTCCCGGTGGATATCCCTGTATATATACGTGAGACAAACAGACCAACATTCATACTACAACCAAATCATACATCGGATTCGGGCGTGGGAGTCAGTACCTCTACTGACTTACCCACGTAGGGAGATCTCCTATTTTAAATTTTTGTTTGAAGTCGTTTAAAAAAGAGAAGTAGCTTTCAGAACCATAGAACATTGAGAATACAAATGAGAAAAATAATTCAATAAATGTTTTAATTTCTATTGGATTGTTGAAAACAACTTAGTCCGTGCAATCTCACAAACTGTATTACAACGATCGCTATCCATTGAAGAACAGTCGAAGTTCTATGGTTCAAAAGTCAACATTCAATATTGCTGGAGTAAATGCGAAAAATATTGAATTTTTTTCATGAAAATATGTGATGAGAATATGATTATGTTAGATATTTCTTACATGAGTGTTCTCAAAAGATAAAATAAATCTGTCTTTAACTGTCACACTGAGGAAAAGGAATTTCGGCAATTTACAAAAAAGTCTGAACAATGCGTAATTGACGTAAATTTCATAAGCGAAATATCGAGTATAGATGAAATCAAAAACCACATCAGAAGTTAGAAAAATCTTATTAGATCTAATAATATGAATGAATAATGAATTAATATAACTGAGATGTTATTAGTGGCACCATCCAGATGAATGAAAAGAATATATTGTACAGTGTACAATTCTTAATTCATTACCCTGTAGTATGAGCTAAATATTAAAGGTTCTAAACAGCAGGGTTACCTGTATGTTTTTCAGATCAGATTATTTACAGACAAATAATTATTGTAAATAATCAAAATAGCTCACTTTGCCCTTTGTATCTAATCTTTCTATCAACATTAATATCTTCGTATTCCAAAGTTGTATTATCTTCTTCAAACTGTACTGCTTTAATTTTGGTAACTATTTCATTATCATTGTTGACCGTTTTCAAGTCTTCACTATTTTCAAACCTAGGAATATCTTGTCATAATTTTGTAAATTTAATGAAGGGATACCTCACTTAATCAATGGCGGGTTTGAACTCTCATTCAATTGTGTCATATCAACCAAGGAATTCAAGAGCGTTCCCACTTTTTCTATTAGAATCCATTCCTCAGGGGGTTCTGATTTATAAGTATCCTTAAATTCATGTTCTATTATTTTATTGTTCTCTTCTGATACTTCAAGTTTAATTGTAGCATGCATTGCTTCATTTCGATCATTATCAATTTGTAGTTCACTATTTTCATATCTTCAAATATTCGCCTTAACATATTGTTTGATACAATAATGAATATCATACTTTATTAAACCTTTTTCAATTTCACTTTCTTCGACTTCTATCCATTCTTCAGGGGTTCTGATTTGATTTTTCCATTTCATATTCATGAATTTATTACTTTCAAACTTACCTCTTGATTGTTCTGAAAACTGCGTAGCTCATTGAATGTTAAATATTTTTCTTCTTCTTCTTCTTCTTTCTTTTCTTTGCCCTTGGTATCTATGACCATTTAGGCATGTTGTAGACTCCTTTCGGCTGGATGTTGGACTTGAGAATTATTCAAAGTCGACCCAGCTATATTCTTCAGTTATTAGGATTTGTTTATGTTTTTTATTATTTTAAATTTTTAAATAGGAAATGGAAAACATATAGTATGATAATACATCTGGAATCTGAAATAGGGTGTCAAATAGGTATAATTTTTTTTTTTTTTTTTTAGTATACAATGGGATTTGGAATTTTTGTTAACATAGAAGTGGAAACTCATTTAAGGTTTTACCAACGACATCATCAGTGTCATTAATAAATTTAAAGTTTGATGTTTGAACTAGATAGAAAATTTATAAGTACTTTGATAATAGAAGTATTTGTATTGAATATAATTTCATTGAAATTTAAAGGAAACTGAATTTTACCTTTTAAGAGTGTCTCTAAATTAGAATATAATAATGAACAATTCTGAAAATTATTGGGACAAGATAAAATATATGAGGTATAGATCCTCTTTCCCCACATTCGCACTGATCTGTATTTTTAACATGTATTCTAAATAGATGGGACGGGGAGCAGCAATGAGATGATCTCAATCTACAAATCGTAGTAATATATTTTCTTGGAAGATCACATCCAACAAACCAAGGTTGAGATGAGAATTTCCCGTTCATCATACTCGTATATATTTTACCTTTTCTCGACGCCATTTCCTCCATCTGTATAGCCCAATCATTTGAAATTTTTTTCTTAAAAATCGGCCAGTGCTCAGACGGATCCGTCTTAGGGGAATTCTCCACAGGTAATCCATTCCCTTGTTTGGCTAATTTATCTGCTTCTTCATTTCCTGTAATCTCCGAATGGCCCGGAATCCAAATCAATACCACGTGAAATCCCAAATTCTTTAATTTAAGCAGTTCTTTTCTAATATTGAAAGAAATATAATCATTACTGGATTGAATAGTCCAATTCGATATTTTTTGAAGAGCACTTTTAGAATCTGATAATATCAGGGATTTCCTCAAATTTAGATCTCTGATATATAATACTGCCTTGTTTATGGCTAACAGTTCCGCAGTACAAATGCTGAAATAACTTGGTAGAGATGAAGAGTTTGAAATTAAATTAGGACTAAAAATACCTATTCCAACCGTGTTGTAATTTTTTGAGGCGTCGGTGAATATTCTGGTATAAGTGGGATATAGTGAGGTAATTTTTTCTTGAAAAAGGGCTGGGGTGTTAGTATCATTTTTTTTTAAGTTAAGATTACGAATTCTTATGGGTTCAAAGTGAGCATGTAACGGTGGTTTGAAACAGATTAGGAAATATCTTGTGCAATAGTATTATCAATATTATTATTTATGATGTGTTGAAACGATTTCAATATTGGTGGGATATTGTTTCCCAATGAGATCCGCCAAAATTGAGTGAAATGAGTTTTTAATAATGATGTTATCAGATATGCGGAGAGCTTTCGTAATGAATTTATAAGCTAACCAGGATCTTCTCAATTCTAGAGAATATTCACCACTCTCGGAAAGAAGTATGTTAGTTGGGGTCGATCTCATACACCCTAGTGCTATACGAATTGCCGCAAATTGAACTCTATCCAACTTATTTAATATACCCTTAGAACATTTGCCTATGAAAATACTACCATAGTCTAGATGAGGACGTACTAGTGATTTATAGATCTTGAGAAGAGTATTGGGATGAGCGCCCCACCAAGTTTTGCAAAGTGCTTTCATAACATTAATGCCTTTTTGGGCTTTCTGACACATATTGTTAACTTGAATATTCCAATTCATTTTATTATGAACAGCCATTCCTAGATAATTAACATGATCCACCCAAGGGATGGGAGAATCAAACAATTTTAATATAGGGGGATCTACGAGTTTCTTCGATTTTTGAATATAAAGAGCTTTAGTTTTTGATGGGGATATGGAAAATCCTTTTCAGTTGCCCAAGTTTCAAGAAGGTCTAGAGTGTTTGACATTTTTGCAAAAGCTGTCTGAAATGAATCACCCGAAACAATAATAGTTGTATCATCAGCGTAATTCAATATTTGAACCCCTCTCTGCTTGGTAACATTCGATAAATCCTTAATGTAAAAGTTAAATAATATCGGACTGGTAGGAGAACCTTGTGCTAGTCCATTATTTGTTTGAAGAGGGCCCACCAGCTGACGACTGTATGGATCCACTACAAACAGATCTCTCAGTGTTAATAAATTTTTAATGAAGTTTATTGTTTCACTAGGAATGTTTTCTTTAAGAAGGTCCTGTTCTAAAACATGAATTTTCACATTATCATATGCTGAAAGGATATCAAGGAAAACAATGAGAATGACTTCATTTCTAGCCATAGAAATATATATGGAAGAAAATAAATATGATAAGGAATCATAAACAGATCTCCTTTACGAAATCCAAATTGCAGATGTTTATCTGTAATATTTTCCTCATATACAATCTCTAGTCTGTGTGCTATTATTGCTTCCAAGATCTTGATGAGACACGAGGAGAGGGCAATGGGTCTATAGCTGCGAGGGTCATCAGGGGTTTTGAAGGTTTGAGGATGGGGATTATAATTGTTTCCTTTAGTGATTGGGGTGTGTTGCCAGTAGAAATTGTTAGATTATATAACTGTAGTAATTTATTTTAGCAGCAAAGGGAGATTTTTATCATTGAGTACGTAATACCGTCTCTGCCCGGAGTAGAATCTTTTATTTTTTGTTAATCATGTGTGATAATTCATAAAAGGATATAGGAGTGAAAGGATTAGAGAATTATCTGTTTGAGAGGTTTGATCAAGAGGAATGAATGGAGGAATAAAAGGAGGACATAGGTTCTGTAAAATCTGGATTCCACAAGATACTGAAGGCCTAGGAATAGAACTTGGATTAATTCCTGTCTTAAATCTCTTTATATCCGACCACATATCTTTTGGAGATTTGTTTAAAAGATTGGAACAAAACTCTGAAAATGAAGATTGTTTAGCTTTTTTATCTCACGTTTAGCAATTGTCTGGTCTTTTTATATTCCATGAAATTATTAATTGTAGGATTATTCAGATACCTTTTAACTGATAACCCTCTATTTTTCACTAGTTCGGTTAGTAATGGATTCCACCAGTGAACTTTATATTTGGTAAATTTATTGGATGATTTGAGGGAATAGATTCATTGGCTGCCAATTGAATGTATTTTTGAAATGATTCTAAATCCGATTTTTCCTGATTGTCTATGTTATTTGATATTTCATTTTGGTACGTTGCCCAGTTGGCCAAATTAATTTTAAATTTTTAGTAGAAAAGGAGATACTCTATCTACCATCATATGTATAGAGTTAACTTGAATCTTTACAGGAAGTGATCACTATTACCAGGATCTTCCATAACTGACCATTCCATGTCTAATGATAAATCCGATGAACTTATAGTGAGGTCTGGAGCACTTTTATTTGACCCAGGAGGAGTTATTCTTGTCGGGGAACCATTATTAACAACGACCCAATCATTGTACATAAGGAAGTCAGCTAGGGCCTCTCCACTAGAGTTCGAAATACTAGATCCCCACAGGGGGTTCTGGGCATTGAAATCACCACACACAATAAAGGGAGGAATTAAGTGAGAATTGATCTCAAGTAAAATATCTTCTGTCAAAGAAATATCAGGAGGACAATAAAGGTTTACAATAGTGACATTTTTGATATTTATCGCAATTATTTCAATTCTATCCGGAATATTAATGTAGGGAAAATTAGTTACCGAGAAATTAACATCTTTGTGAATTAAGGCCGCTAATCCCCTCCTCTATTATATCTATCTTTTCTTATGATTTGATAATTATTGAAATGAACTTTTTGTCAAAATCTAACCAAGTTTCAGACAACATAATTACATGAAATTTGTTTTCCATTATTGAAAGTTTTAAATTATTTAAGTTAGAAAATACAGATCGTATATTCCATTGCATAATTTCTAAATTTAAGGGATCCATTACTATATTGATTCTGGGGATGATAAGTTGATACCATCCTCCTCGTCTATTCCTCAGTTTCAATATAATTTGATTTTTATTTAACAATATTTCCAAAAGACTCTTGGCTAATTTATTATTTTCATCTCCTCTTATTTTCTCTTTAATGAATGTTACTATTTCTTCTACCGATTGAGGCTTATATGTCTCAGATGGCCTGTCCTCTTTGTATTATTATATATTATCTCAGAAGGCCTGAAGCCTGAAGAAGATTGTTCGATTAATAATCTCTCATGAGCTACTTTGTCGTACGATGACTGGATATCCAGTGATGCTTTCCGTTTTTAACTACGCTAGAAAAGTTGAGACTGGTAGAGGGTTGGTTGAAAAGGGTTCTCCTGTTATGAGTTTTGATTATCTGGGCATTATTAGGATTAGGAGGGAAGATACTTGGGGAGAAATACGAGGAAAGGATTGAGGGTTATCAATGGGGTTTCCCGATTGTTTTGGGAATAATTTGTTAGCTTCAAAATATGATATATTTTCTAGAGCTATAATTTCGTTGATCTTTTTTGTCTGGCGTATTCAGGACACGTACGATCCGTGGAAGCATGTTTGTTTGAGCAGTGTACGCAGGAAGGTCTCATTGCCGAAGAGCAATCTTTTTCTTCCCCATTTTCATCCTTATGTTGTTCCCCACAATTTCTACACCTTTTATTACTATTACAATTCTTAGAGAGATGGCCATAACGTAAACAATTATAACATTGTATGACCGGACCTATATATAGATTCACTCTCCTAATACACCCCCAGATTCCTACGTATTCGGGAAGGTTTTTGCCTTCAAACGTAATTAGCCATGTTGTTGAATTTACATATTCTACTGTGTTATTATCTAATACCGTTCTTTTTTTCATAGGCTTAGCCGCTAAAATTTTACTTTGGAATCACATTTTATTATGTCCTCATCCGTAATGTCCTGACCTATATCCTTGATTATTCCCTGGAGGACACCATTCTTGTAGGAATATATTTTCTAATTTTTCCTTTTCACAAAATTTTTATTTTCCAGAAAGGAATTAGCTTCTAACGCTGTATTAAATTCAATTCCTATTCTTTTTTACCTTTTTAGAGATATTTTTATCCCTTTTATACCCTCTGATGCTAATTTTTTCCCTAAATTCATTGGATGCAAATTACCCAAATTATTATTTTCAATTATTGATTCAATAAGAACTAAGAACGGGCCATATGACTGAAGAGGATATCGGTGATCAATTTTAGGCGTTTTTATTACTAATTTGTCAACAACGGTATTGTTTTATATTCCATACCTTTTTTTCCCTACTTTCAATAGACCGGGAGCAGTTAAGAGCTGCATTGTATAAAACTACATCTGTAGAATATTGTTTTTTTATCATCTCAATTTCTTTCTTAAGCAAATTTATGTCATCTGGCGAAAAATATAAGTTTTCAGAATCATTCGTTAAAATATTATATGTATTAGTTGATCTGGGAGATAAATGCAAAATCAGGGGGACTTTGGGGTCCCCGAATCTTCCTCCATTATTAGACCTTTTCAATAAATTATTGTATTGCAATGGTATATATATAGAAAAAAAATGAAAACAAACAATTGTGAGAAAAAAAAAACAAAAGAAAAAGTGCAAAATGAGTAACCACTTTTACATAAATTGACTCACCCCTAGACACTCACTTCACTGTTAAAAAGAAAAAGGAGTTAGTGTATTATTGTAAGGGTAGGAAAATTACGTTTAATTTATAAATTTAGATATTTAAATTTCGTATTAAAATGGCGATGTTTACTCAACGACGGCTAACCTCAGAATCAAATATTTTTCTTTTAAATGCTAAATTGGACATATATTCATAGAAGATTTATCTAACCTAGCTTAAAAATTCATAAATTCAAAACCTTACACCAGAGAAAGAATTAACCACTAAATTCTTCTTCTTTCTTATTCTTTCAACGTGTGCTCGGATACTATGTCCATTCATGTAGACCTATGTTTTATAGTGAATTCCGAACCACTCTCCTAGGCCGTGCAATGATAACTGCCACCACAAGGATTACAAGTTACCTGACCTTGAGAAGTTGATGCCCTTCATTTTATAGACGACTCGTTCAAATTCATAGACATATATAACACTCATACCTTCGCCGGACTCGAACCGGCAGCCGCATGCATGCAAAGTGAAATTCGTGTGATCCCACCAGGTCACAGCTGGTGGTGACTGCAAAATTCTTATACAAAACCTCTGTGAACAGATTAGTCTACTCTGTGTCCCAGAACTTTCCTTCTAACCAAAAAATGGTTACACATAATTTTCAGCAACTGAAGAACTGTTGCTGTTCCTAAATTTCGAATATTTACATAATGTCAAATAGAATATATAAGTATGTAATAAAATTTTTATTTCATTTAATCACCAAAATGTTATTTTTATAGTTGTTTTACAAATCTGATGCATTATTGTGCTCCAAAAATAATGTGCAGTAGGTAGAAGAGAGACAATGAAAAATAAGATCTGAAAATCAAGAGGTATTACCAGTGTAATGGTAATATACATATATCTTTGCATTGTGCCACTGTGGTATTACCTCGAACTATAGACACATCGCGACGAATCAGATATTGGCGTCTACCTAACCCTTCATACTCCAAATTCAGTTGACTTCATAGATAGCATAATAATCAACTACCAACTGAGAAATACGGAGAAAAGTATAAATAAACTATTTCCTTTTCTTTTTATTCTTCCAGCCATTACAACGACTTTTTATGTACTAATGCTTATTACATAGGCCTTCATAACATGAATAGGTATCTCTTAAAAATAGTAATTAATTATATTCATTCAGAAAACAAATCTATCTGAATCCGGTACAAACTACCAACTTTGCACTCATGTGCTGGATGAATAATTAAATGCATTTATGATTTCTTATTCAAAGATGTATATTGCAAAGTAGCTTCAAAATAACTCCGCGCTTACTAAATTTGTTCATTAAGAAATTTTTCACTAGTTTTGCAATTACACGTTTTCTTGCTTTATCAGGATTTTTCCAAATGTGGAACAATTAAAACATGTGTGCACGAATGCTGCAGCACCATTATCAACTTGATTTTCAAAGATTCAGTAGTAGAAACTTCCCCTATCTCCGAAAAGCAAAGATAAATCAGTATGAATAAAATAGTTATTTTTTTTTATTTAACAAAGATCGCATCAACCCGGGGGTTATCAGCGATATATGAGGTACAATAGGATAAAATAATATTTAAATATTTTCAATGTTTACAGCCTGTAGGTATTTTCAAAGTTGCAATTTGGTCCAAGTGCTTCTTCAATATTATCGGGAATCTGATATAGTCTTCTCTCTTCAGAAATTCTGGGGCATATTGCCATGATATGTTCGACTGATTGTCTTACGTTATAGTTGTTACATTGGGGCTGTGGTTCCCTACTCATTAAATAACTGGGTGAAGATCGGTGTCCAAGTCTAAGTCGCGCGATTTTTATTAGTGATTTTCGATCAAGTGGTAATATGGACCAATGGCCGGAGTTTTGAGGTCGTGTTCGACTACTTAAACTGCCATGCTGAATTCACTTTTGATTTTATGAACTTCTTCACGTCACCAGTCACTAAGTCTCTCACCCGAACTGCATTTTCGTCACTGACTTATTCACAAGCGTGTTTGTCAGCTTCTCCGTTGCCTGGAATTCCTATGTGTGATGGCACCCAGATGAAAAATGATTTATTTCGTTCGGGACTTTTCTAGTTCTTGTTTTATTTTATTTGCGATGGTGTTATTGGAGAATATTTTCTTGAGTGTCTGAAGGGAGCCGGTGAATCGATTAGGATGTTGAATTTTTCTTCTTAAGAGGAGTTGATGTGTCTTAAGGCTTGAAGTATAGCGAACAGTTCAGCAGTGTACACGCTGCTTTGTGATGGTAAACTAAATTTAAGCACAGAATTAGATGTCACAACCGCTGTTCCTACGCCAGCCTTGGATTTGGATGCGTCTGTATCTACTTCGGCATAACACTCGTAGCTATTCATTATGCTTCGCAGATTCTGTATAATGATATTATTTGTTGAATATTTGTCGCATTGTGTCAGGGTGGTAATTATATTTGGCTGTTTTATAGTCCAAGGAGAAGAGATTTCACGCCTTAAGGACAGGTAGGAAGAGTGATGTTGAGTGTTGAGAGATCGGACCGCACTTGATAAAAAGGTTTAGGTGTTCGTGGATTGTTGGAAAATAAGTTCATGAATTTATCATTGTCCTCATATTTGTATGTTATATTTTTCGGATCTGATTGACTTTTCATTGCGTATGTGATTCTAAGGTACGTTTTTCTATCGTGGAGAGATGGTTCACCTGCTTCGCAGTATAAGCTCTCTATAGGGGTTGTTCTGAAAGCTCCTAGTATTATACTTAATGCGTTGTTGTGTATTGTGTTTAGAATTATGAATGTTGAGCTGTTTACGGAAGAATATGCTATTGAACCATAATCTAGCTTAGATCTTACTAATGTCCTATAGAATGTCAGCATGGTTTGCCTATCCGAGCCCCAGTCCTTGTTCAATATTGTCTTCAACAGCCAGCCTCTTTATATGCTCTTTCCAAGTGAGTTTTTCATCTAGAATCATCCCTAAAAACTTGATGCTGTGTTTCTTTGGTAGGTTTTCATTATAAAGCGAGAGTTGGAGTGTGTCGATACTTCTTTTAGAGAAAACTATGTACTGAGTTTTTTCTATAGATAATTTGAAAACTGTTTCCTTTGACCAATTTTATAAACTATTTAGATAGTGCTGCATCATAGTAAAGATGTTTTGGATATCTTTGCTTTTTCCAAATATGACTGAATCATCTGCAAATAATCGTCCTTTGAGAGTTGTTTTGAGATTATTCAAAACATCATTGATGGCTAACAGAAATAGGATCGGGCTAAGTACAGCGCCTTGTGGTATTCCATTCTCCAGATTCTTTGATGCTGATAGGACTCCGTTAATTCTCACTTGAAATTATCGATTTCCAAGAAAATTTTGTATAAAAGCAAGACAATGCCACGTATGTTATGCGATTGAAGGCTTTTTATGATCAGATATTTCCAAACTGTATCATATGCTTCTTTTATATCAAAAAATAATGATACACATATTTGTTTGGATGCTAGAGTTTCTTGTATTTCAGTTTGCAACGCTATTATATTATCCATTGTTGATCTATTTGACCGAAATCCGCTTTGTTGTGGTATAAGTATATTTTGTTTTTCTTATGTCCATAAGAGCCGGTTATATATGATCTTTTCTAATAATTTACTCATGGCACATGTTAATGAGATTGGCCTATATGACTCTGGTTTAGTTTTGGAATTATTTTGCTTCAAAATAGGGATAATAATAGATTCTGTCCATTTTTTTGGGAATTTGTGATTCAGCCAAATCATATTGTAGATATTCAAGAGGTTTTTAGTCGCATTTCTTGGGAGATATTTAATAAATATAATGGGAATATTGTCCCGGCCAGCTGCAGTATTTTTAAAAGAATTCAAAGCTTCTAGAAATTCTGACATGGTGAGGTTATTTAGTGGATCATTGTCCACAGCAGTGCAATCTATTTCATGTTCCTCTGATTTTCTGAAGTTAATGAAATCATTGTCATAATTATCAGTACTTGATCGATGCTGATATACTTCTGCTAATACGTTGGCAATTTCATGATCTGTAGATATGATTCTGTTGTTGACTTGAAGTACTTTTATTTTGTGGTTGATATTTGTGCCGGATATTCTTTTGTTTTTTTTCCAAATTTCAGTCATTGGTGTAGAGCTATTGAAAGATAGATCTTCACATTCACTACACATAAATTTCTAAACTCTAATGTACACTCATCTCCTTTGCTAGGTGACTGATGATGATTTATAAGTCCTCATTGGAAGACGTATACCATTTATATGAGATACAAGAGTTCCTTTGAGATTTGTTTAATGATAACATTGTTTACATTTGTAATATTTTGTACTGAGACGTACATATTCTATGTGCTGTTTTAAATTACTTTTAGTATTTATTACATATTTTATAGTCACATAGACTACATTTGTGATTGACTCATACCCAGATGTATACTTTCTATATGAAGTTTTAGTTTCTGTTCATTTGAAACCACAGTGACCACAGGGTATATTTTCGAGCTGTGGAATAATCGCAATTATGGCATTTGATTACATAAGCTGCATGGGCACTATTTGCATACATCCTAACTGCAAAGAAAAATGAACCTCTATAATTTACGATATCAAGTAATTATTTTTCCATTTCTATAAATAAAAGTTTGTCCATTCTTCATTGTCAGATTAACCTACCCAGCCGCATAGGAGATGACTGGTCATATGCCTCATTTTGGTTTTTTTGACTTTTATATATTTCAAGATTCACACAATGCAAACATGTTTCTTTTCAATAAGCAAAATCAATGTAGACTTTTGAACTACTTCATAATTGCAATGGGTACATTCATACATTTTTTTTGTTAAAATTTTCTCTATATAACAAGGGACTACTTAATAATTGGTGGACACATTAAATATACTTTTAATTTTCATTTAAATATGTTAACTCTGTATATGTACTAGATAAATTCTTCGAGTTGATCCATTACCAAACTGAGTACAAATTTCCTTTTTATGCATAACTGCGCAAAATCTACATTGAATGTAAGATATAGGATGACATTTAGGAGTTATTCATAATCACAGTAATTATATTTTTTTATTTTTGATGTGCAAATATACACAATTTTTGTTTCATGAGGATATCCTTAAAATTGCTGACTACCCCAACCCATTAGTACTTTATCACGTCCAAATGTATTTTTGTTTGCTGCTTCTATAGATACCTTATTAGTTTCACTTATCATTTTTTATTTTTCAGGTGTACATTATTAATATGTCTTACAAGGGTACTTTTGAAAGTAGCTTGATAATCACATTGACTACACTTGTGAATTTTCAATCCCAAATGTATACTATTAACATGCTTCTCAAGATCTTCGTTGCTAGGTGATTGATGATGACATTGACTGCATTTATAACTTCTTAACTGAAGATGTGTACCATTCATATGATGTTCAAGAGCTTCCTTGAGATTTGTTTGATAATCACAATTCTTACATTTGTAATTTTTATGCTCAAATGTACATATTCTATATGCTGTTTTAGATTACGTTTATTATTTGTTTTATAATCACACAGACTACAATTGTGATTTTTATACCTAGATGTATACTCTCTATATGCAGTTTTAGATGAAACTTTTTATTGGTTTGATAACCACAGTGGCCACATGTGAAATTTTTAATTTGCAGATGTAAATTCTTTGCATGATTTTTGAGGGTACTTTTTCGAGCTGTGGAATAATCACAATGATCACATCTGTGCATGTTAAAAACATGGGCATTGTTCCAATTATCTTCTAAAGTTTCTCTTTGAATTGTGGAAATAACTTTCTCTATATTTCCAGAATCACAGCTGCAAAGAAAAATCAGTCTATATGATTTAGTATACAAAACAATTATTCATTATTCCTAAATTCAATTCAAATTATCTTATGAAAAACTTTTTAATTATTTGAATTTCAAACTGTTACACTTTTACTGTATGTGCAGATTTATCATACATTCTAATATATATACTAATAATAATAATATAATACTAACTATATATATATATATATATATATATATATATATATATATATATATATATATATATATATATATATATATATATATATATATATATATATATATATATATATATTTACACTTGAATGTTTCTTCAAATCGCAGTTTTGAACTTTTTCGTCAGCAATGCGGAAGAAGATGTAGTGCAGGTTAGAGCGTGTGTAATGGTAATTGACCAATTGGAGCGAATACTTCGATGGCATAGCATGCTTGAATAAAGATTTTACCATAGTGTTGGATTCATTAACTGAAGATAAGAATCCAGAAAGGGTTAAAATAGATGTACTACTCTTTATTTGTACAGGGTGGACAGGTTTCGACGATTTAGTACTGCAGCTAATAATATTAATATGATTTGGGAATAGAGAAGAAATGACCCCCCTGTCTCTGTGTTCTTTTTGCGCGAGAAATGCATTCAATCAGTTTAACTGCATTTGTTTTTCAATTTCTAGATGTGAACTATATGACTCTGGAGAACTTCTTTTTTAATTTTATTTATCGTTCCAGGAAATATTTGAGGCGTCCTTTCCGATGGTTACAATTAGAGAGAGAGAACATTGGCACCGAAAAAGTTACGGGAGTCGAAGTCGACAAGGTCTCTGAAAAAGGTTGTCGAAGCCACAGAAATCATCCATAGGCTGAGAAAAAATGAGTAGTCGGTGAGCTTGCTTCGAGTGCTGAGGAGCACTTAAGAGCAAGCTATATGGATAATAGGAAGTTGGAAATCCACGATTATATATGAAATGTAGACGATAAATTAAACGCTATTTGGGAGGTCATAAACATGGAAACAGGGAAAAGAAGGCAGGAAAAAGAGTGTTAAGAGTACTCTTAGCCCTGATAACCTAAATGACTACTTCTCCAGCATTCGGGGCGATATCGTGGGCCATGTTCAACCTCCCAAAAATTCTATGATGATGCTGAAGAGTAGCTTGAAAAGTATTACCAGATATATGTTCATTCGGCCAGCTAGAAGGGATGAACTCAGCAATATAGTAAGAAAGATCCTTGCTGAAAGAAATTTATCCTCTTATTCAAGATTACGTCTACTGCTTTGTAAATCAATGTTTGGGAGAGGAAGTTTTCTCACAGAAACTGAAGTTTGCAAAAGTTATACCAGTATATAAAGAAGATAACATAAATGAGTGCAAAAATTATAGTCCCATTTCAATATTACCAACGTTATCAAAGATACTGGAAGAAGTTCTTAAGAATCGATTAGTTGAATACCTAGACAAGAATAACATAATGGATAAACAGCAACATGGCTTCAGATCAACAACATCAGCATTTGTTGATTTGATGACTGGAGTTGCAGATGCCTTCGACAGTTACCAATATGCGGAGATATTGGCCTGCAATTTATCTAAAGCATTTGACTGTGTTACCAGGGAGCTACTACTGGGAAAGTTGGAGTGGTATGGTGTTTGGGGTTTGGCACTTGATATATTTAGGTCCTACAGGGCTCCATTCTTGGACTGGTACTGATCATCGTCTTTGTTAATGACCTGCCTTTAAGGGTTGGAGCACAAACTACCTCACTCTATGCTGCTGATGCAACATTTTTAAGTGTAGCTTCTTCCTGTGAAGATTTGAGAAACTATTCTTCCAGATCTCTATCAAACGTGTGATTGATTTGATGCTAATAGACTCAGATTAAATATTGAAAAAACACAAAGATTGGAATATGGTATGAGAAGAGCCACAGATGCGTTGAAGATCCTTGGTTTGACCGCGGATGGAGGACTCACCTGGGGTGAATATGTTGACAGCCTCTTGAGAAAGTTAAGTACCTCCATTTATACAATAAGAAAAATGAGGGAGGTATCTACACCTAATATCACCTATCACCTATTAAGCCAGTTTTAATTTTCAGGCAACTCATGCTATACTGGTTTGGGGCCATAATGCAGGATTATAGAAGATTCTATTAAAACAGAAGCAGGCCTTGAGAGTTCTCTGTGGAGTGTCTCGTTCTGTAAGCTGCCAACCCTCTTTAAACAACAGAAGATACTGAATGTGGTGTCCACCTTTATCTTAGTCTCATTAAGGTACATCCAAGAGAACAGGAGCAAATTTCTGACCAATGCCAGCCACCATAACCATGACACCAGAAAAAAGGATGACATAGTGCTTGCTCATCACAGGGTAAGCAAGAGTCAGATGGGTTTCAACCACTTGGGCTGCAAGTTTCATAATAAGCTACTACCTCGCCTGAGGGAATTCCCATTGCACAGGTTTCTTTGGAAATCAGGAAATTACTGCTTGAAAGGACAATATACACTGTGGAGGAATTTTTGTGCTGTAAAATTTTGTAGAGAATTTCAAATGCCTATTGTTGGCTTTGACTTAGTTGTGATAAAATCCCGTATGTTTTTAACAAGAATCATTTATATGATACTGATATTTTTTGACTGACATGTAATTTTTTTAATGTTTATGAATACACGCAGAGTTGGACAGTGATTTCCGAAAATTAAACATTACCTCGAGTCATAAACCATCAAACAAAGAATTTCAGAAAGATCAAGATGTGAAGTTGAGGAAAAGATTCTAGAAAATTGAACATGATGCAAACGAAAACTAGAGAAGTATAAGTCAGAGTTCAAGTTAAGTTAATTAAATTAAGGTAAATTTATAGTATACAAATGAAAATCTGAAGAAACCTTTGTAAAGATGAAATTATATTGAGGAAATGCGTGAATTGTAGTGACTTATAACGAATAAAAGTAGATGAATTATTGCTTGGCACATCAATTGAACCCCGATTTCTCAGTAATAAAAAGTCGTAACCTTCACATATCAAGCACATACCAAATTCTGAAATTTTAAAATTCTCAAATGACTGAAATATAAAGAAATTAGCTGACATTCCAAACCAGTAATATCATATTTGAAAATACTGTGGTGATATTGAAATTTAGTGCTGCCAGCACAGTCCATATCGAAATCCAAATGGTCTCATATCAATGCATTGATTATATTCACTGGGTTCTTTTCTATTAAGTTCAAAAGATGAGTTAGTTTTTCAAAAGTGAGAGTAACAAACACACTCTTATGCAAGGCTTACTACACTATTGGGGAATATTTAAACAACAAGGAGTTTTCAGTTTAGTTGAAAATTGTCCTGTTGTATTCTTTGAATTTTGGGAGTTGTATATTAGTTTGTTTGTTATATATGCGAGTTGTATGTTATATCATATTTTGTTAATATGTACTTCTGACTTGTCCTATACATAATATGATGTCCTAAGGGATCTTACCTGGGATTCAAACCGGACCCTCGGCATGGGAGTCAGTACCTCTACTGACTTACCCACGGAGAGAGATAAACCTATACATTTACTATAGATGAAAAACTTACTTTGTCACCTTCCTATCAACATCAATAAGTTTATGTGCGATAGTTTTACAGTCTTTTTTGAAAAGTTCATCTTCAATTTTGGAAGCAATTACATCAGCTAGTTTTGATTTCATTTCTGGAAAATTTGTTTGGCATTTATCAATTACTTTGTCACTAAAATTTTCTTGATCAATCCTAAAAATTCCATATAATTGTTAACTCCTATCTTTATGAAAGCTTTTGTACTAAAAACCATCATAATTTTTCTTTTCTGTGATGTCAGTTTTTCAGATCAGATGAGAAGAATAAACAATTATTTAGTTTAGACAATCAAAATAACTCACTTCACCCCTTCATATCTAATCTTTCCATCTGTATTAATATATTCATATTTCAAACTTTTAATTTCTACTAAGGATTCATCTTTAATTTTGAGAACTATTTCTGTTTTATCATTGATGGTTTTCAACTCTCCTCTATGTTGATACCTGAAATTATCATTTTGTAGAGATCAATAAGGAATACTTAGCTTTATTAATGCAGAGTTAGAACTTTCATTCATTCCTGCCATATTTACTAAAGGGTTCTGGAAATTTTCAATTTTTTTACTAACATACACTCCTCATGAGATTGTAATTGATAAGTATCAGTAAGTTCATGATCTGTAATGTTGTCTTCTTCTGATAATTTAAGTTCAACTGAACCACCTACTGTTTCATTTCCATAATTTTCAACCTTTAATTCAATTTTTTCATACCTAGAAAAATTTTCCTCATCATATTCTTAAATATAATAATGAAATGAATATCGCACTTCATTAAACCCTTTTCAATTTTACTTTCTTCAACTTTTATCCATTCTTCAGGTTCTAATTTGATTTTTGGAAAATCCATTTCACTTACATGAATTAAGTACTTCCTGACTAAACACTTTTAGTTGTTCTGGAAATTACATTGGTTGTTGAATGTTATATGTTTTCAAATCTAATATAATATCAAATACCAGATTCAAGATTTAAAAAAATTCGATACCTAACAGTAAACACATTGAATCCCAGATCTTTCCTTCTTATCAAAAAATTGATTTACAAAATTTCTATCAACTGAAAAACTGATGCTATTCATATTTTCCGCTTCATATGAACATACATGTACTAGTAAGCTTAAGCAAAATGTTTGAATATTTTGTGAAATTTGCTATATTTTGAAATAGAAAATTTCATGTTAATGCAAAAAGTATTATCTTAGTTATCCTAAATAAAATGTCATGAATATTTGTAGTTGCATTAACTAAATATAGTGGAAGTTGGAAGGCAACTTAAACGCACCCCATAGAGTTAGTTGAAGTTTCTATGCCAAACAGAATCGCCAATTCTGGGCTCTGGCTGGTTAGAATTGAAAGATTGAGATAAGATTCATAGATGGCTCTTGATAAAATAGAATACTATGAATTTTTATTTTCAATTACTACTATAAATTTCATTAGTATGATTTACGTTGAACTTTTTTATAGAGTTATTGTTTTTCAATCTATCTTAGAAAACATAATTGCAAACATTTTTTACATTGTGAACTATGAAGTTAAAAATAAATATAATCATATCCAATATTGTAATATCTGCTATGCAGAACTGTGCAATTGTTAAGAAATTATGCAGTTATGAGCAATATGCATTCCTACAAATTTCTTGGATTAAAAATTCATTTTCTTTTTCTTGTTTTTTGTCAAAATGCAAGAACGCTTCTAAAATGAGCGGGATTGATTCTGTCATGCTGTCATTGTACTTATCCGCCTCCTAGCGGCGGCTTATGGACTCACCCTCACAACAGTTGCATAGGTTGCATATCAATTATAGAAGTTAGGCTTGTGAGAGGAGAGATTGTGAAATGCAATATTTTTTCAAATGAATTGACGAATTATTCATAAGTAAACCAAAAATTTTAAAATAAAAAAATCAAACAACTTCGTTCTGGCTGAATATTGTGTAAAAGACTCACAATTTTGATAGCTGTGTAATTTGCAAATGACGCATCAACGCCGATCTACCGTTGTCATTTGGAAATGAAATCAACATTATTTTTTGTGAATGTACAAGAAAATCCAGTGTTTTATGAATAATGGAATCAATTAAAGGAACGAATACGCGTTCTAAATCAACGAATGAGAAAACTTCATCTGATTCTGATATGAATGGCGAAAAAGCAAGTTCAGAAAACGAAGAGGTGACCACTATGGAGGTAGTGGAATCAGAAGTTGACTTCAAGAGTGAGGAAAATGACAAAACAGATAGCGAAAAACCGAGTGAAAAAATTGACACCAACTCTGAGAAAGACAAAGTTGAAAATAATGGTGAACTTTTATCTGTTAAGGATGACCTAAAAGATGATAAAACTATTGAACCTGAAAAGAAAACTCGTAAGAGAAAAATTAGTGAAATAGCGAAAGAGGAAAAGAATATTTCAGAGGAAAATATTGATATAACAAATAAAGAAGTGATCGAAGATGAAACCTCCGATCAAAGAAAAGAAGGTAAGCTTAATAGAATCTTCGTTTCATTACTTGGTGTACTTCAGCTTAATACTTTATTCCATTATTAGCATTACTATTATATATACACATTTTGGCTAAATCATAATTTTCTAGAAGTTGTCCACACTCAATTCCATGTTTTAAAAGTTCAATTTTCATAAAAGAGTTAATGTGCTTATCATTTTCCGAGCATTAAGTAGTATTAGGTTTGAATAAAGCTTAGCCTTGTATTATTGCTTGTCAGTATTTTGAATTTCCTGTTGGTGTTTTCCTTCTATTTCCTGTGAGAGTACCATTTCTATCAGTTAAATTCAAATCATTGAAATTGTTTTGTTTAATTTAAGTACTGTGATTTCGTGATATCTATGTCCACATAGATATAGAGATATCTATGTGGAATCTCCTCTTTTTGTGTCATATCAAAATACTTGTTCTTTCTTAATTTGTCATGAAATTGAAAGTGCTTTTTACAAATATTAAATTGACATAAGTTATTTTCTTCTAGATGATAAAGATACTTCTTCAGACTTAAGTATGCCGTCAGTAGAAGGATTGGGTAAAGGAAAACGAGCTAGAATACCAAATAAACGGTACAGTGATATAGCATTGTCTCCTTCTGTGAAAGCTGCCAAATCTTCATACTTAGAAAATGGTGAGAAAGAAAAAGAAAAAGAAAAATCTAGCGCCACCTTACTCATTGAACGGATAGAATCTGAAACATCAGGGACGAGCAGTCCAACACCCAAAAAACAAAAAATGAGCTCAGTAGACCTTGCTAATCCCAATTTTCTGAAACCATTCAAATTTGGATGGAAGAGAGAACTCGTTTGGCGATCTGTCGGTTGTGATATTGCGGGTAAAAGAAATGGAGATATTTATTATTATTCTCCTGAAGGAAAGAAATTGAGATCGATGCGGGAGGTAGCTGAGAATTTGAAAAATAAGGATCTTAGTATAGGCGATTTTACATTTTTCAAAGAGCCTTTGGGACTGAATGATCCCGAAAAAGAGATAATTCGAGATGCCAAGATTAAGGTGAGTGTTTAGTTCCTTATAACGGCATTAGGAGTTGGTTTTTTAGGATCTTTCTGTTGAAGATTTAAATCATTTTTTTTATGAGAAGTATTTTTATTTTCGATTATTCTTCTCTTTTAATGTTGGTTGATGTTAAATTTGTGTGCTCAGTGCGGACAATTTGTTGTTTGTATCGTTCTCCATCTGGCTCAGTTGCAAAGTTTCTAGAGGATTTTGAGGAAATTTGTGGTAGACTTACTGTAACAACTTGTAATTTCATATTAGCTGGTGATTTCAACCTAAACTATTCGGTCGACAGTTTCTATGTTACACGAATAAAAAATTTGTTGACTTTGTATGGCATCGGACAATTTGTTGATCAGCAAACAAGGGTCACTGTTGACAGTAGTACATTAGTAGGGTCAAGTTGATCAGCAAACAAGGGTCACTGTTGACAGTAGTACATTAGTAGATTATGTATTGTCTAGTAGGGATCAAGTTCAGGTTCAGGGCAAGTTATCACTTTGTAATTTCTTTTAACTTTCTTGAAGCCAATGATTCTCCCACATAGTCAACTAGAAGCTATAGAGATTTCAGTGAGGAAAATTTGGATATCGTGAGGGTTAATTTGATTGAGTATGAATGGAATCTGGATACTACAAATGTTGGAAATATTTACAGACAACTTCTGGACAACTTTGAGGTATAAATAAATAAAGTTTCCCCTATTCGAACATATAGACAGAATATATCATTGTCGTGGTTTGATAAAGAGGTATACATGAAAATGATATTGCATATCCATCATTCAGGAATTGTAACAATGGAAGTAGAAATGATCAGTGGGAAGTTTTCGAAGCATGCAGAAATGAGGTTGTTAATATGATCAAAAGAAAAAAGTCGTAGTAATATATTGATAGAATCGATTAATATCATAGAAAACCAAATGGAATGTGGAAAACTCTGAAGAAATTGATCCATTTAAAGTCTTGTGGTACACCTCGGCATATACAGTTCGTTTTTGGTAATAATAGAGTTGTGGTGGATGACAAGATGGCTAATAATTTTAATACATATTTCGTTCACAGTATAGCGGATATTTCGGGTTGAACCTAGTGAACAATGGGAGAATGTTAATTGTAACTTGTATTTGCCATTCGACAGTTTTCGCAGGTTGTCTCTTGCAGAATTGAGAATATTTGTAAACTCAATGGAAGATAAAAGCTCCACTTCTAAGATCCTAAATTCTAAAGTAATCAAAGCTATTATTGAGACAGTTGGTTATGTTATTCTGGAATTGATTAATACTTCACTTGATACAGGCAGAATTCCTGAAGAATTAAAAATCAGTACGATTATTCCCATCCAAAAGATAGCTGGAACATGTAAAGCAGAGGAATACAGACGGATAAACACCTTGCCTTCCATTGAAAAAATTCTTGAATCGATAGTATTTGATCAGCTGATAAAACATATTGAAAATGATGAAATTTTGATGGATTGTCTGTCTGGTTTGAGAAAAAACTTTTCATGTGAGTCTGCAATTCAGGTCATGTTAAATACATTCAAAATTTATATCGATGAAGGGAAAGTTGTTATTACTGTTTTTCTAGACTTAAAGAGAGCGTTTGAAAATAGATAGAATGATTTTAGTTTTGATACAAGATGGGTATAGCTGGGGTCATGTAAGATTTGTTTGAACGATTATTTGCAGGTGAGGAGGCAGAGGGTTAAATTGGGTGAGGTACTGTCAAATGAGATCAGAGTGGAGATGGGTATACCTCAGGGTAGTGTATTAGGCCCACTTCTGTTTTTGCTATATCTTCATGACTTAGAACTGTTTGTTGATTGCGAATTTGTTAACCTTTTTGCCAATGATACTATGTTAGCATGCACTGGTAATACTTTGGAGGAGGCAGTGGAAAAAAAAAAGAATGATGTTCTGGAAAGGGTGGCAAACTACCTCAATCTAAATAAACTGAAGCTAAATGTCTCCAAAACAAAGGCGCTCATTTTTTCTAATGAACAGAAATGAAAAAATGTTGATAATGAATCAGCTCACTAGAGGATTAATGATAGTGAAATAGAAATTGTACCAGTCATTAAATATTTGGGTTTCCAACAGCACACACACATGAATAAGAAAATTTGTAAAAAGCTTTATTTTTTTCGAGAGTATACAGATGTTTGACTGTCAACACTAAGATAACTGTGTATAATGCTATAGTGCAGCCACATTTCGACTATTGTGCTTCGGTGTTGTATTGCTTTGATATTCGCCAAATCCATACTTTGCAAAAACTTCAGAATCGAGGTATGACGGTCATATTGGGGGTAAACCGCCGAACGCCCATCTCTACTATGCTAGAAGCACTTGGATGGATAGGAGTTTATGATAGGCTTTACTTTTTGACAATGACATTCATTCATAAAATCTTGAATATCCAGACACCGGCTTACTTCCGGAAATTTGTTATCTCCACTTTTGATATACACGATCATGATACAAGTTCACGCGATAATTTATATTTACATAAAAAATCGTTTACATGGTCAATGAAATCACTTGTATATAAGGCTTCCTTGAATATAACAGGATACCTAAATCTATAAATGTGTGGATCGATTAGAGTTTTAAAAGTACAATTACAGTCAAATATGAAAAATAAAACTGTAACACCTTCACAAATGATATAATGAGTCTGCCCAAATTTGTTCGGGTTTGGTGGTGTTTTTTTAGTTTCTCATGTTCAGTGCCTTATTAATGATAATGATTGATTTTACATTATTTTACAAACTGTTACATCTATTTGAGCCAATTTTTTTTTGTAAAATTGCATTTCATTATTTGGAATAATTATTGTTTAAGAATGAAGATTTTGTATAGTACAGGTTTGTTCCAACAGAGAATCACAGACCTGTTTCTGATGCGTTCCTGACATTTCTCAAACAGTAACAGTGCGCAGGCGTAAATATTTATCAATTTCAAACTAGTAAGGAATTCCTTTTGGAACACACGGATTCTGTGACATAACAGTAAACATTGAGTAAAGAAATCGGCTTGTGTAGATACTTTTCGTTTTCATTAAATTACTACTTCGGTAGACGGCGCCTTCATTTTGCAGAGAAAAAATAAACGTCATGGATCACGAATGTAAGTATTTAGTTTTGTATATTTTACACCTTGGTCCTTGGCCATTTTATTTTATATGGAGAGAGGTTGCTCAAAAAGTATATCATCCTTTTCAATATTCTATGAAGACAGCTAATGCTGATATTGAACCTATCAGCAATATCACGAAAGCTTGCAGTTTGGTGTCCTGCAAACCACAGGAAAATATGTGTATGTTGTTGTGGGTCGAGATTTCCATTAGGTCCCGATTGCGTATGGAAATAATCACTGATACTCAATCGTTGAGTAGTATCTGCAGCAACTTCCCTGCTCACTCGAAAGTGTTATATAAACTCATTTCTTCTAAATAATTTTCATTTTTCGGTCTCCACCGTTCTTCAAGTAGATCTTCCAGATCACTCTCAGAATCACTTATTTCAGATTCATCATCTAAAGATGATGAAATATCGCTCATTTCGACGCCAATAAAATTCCAAAAAATGAACACTAACCAAACCCCAAAACTACAACGCAATAAACAAGTTTATCACTCCTCCCGAAGAAAAATTTAACCACAAAACAAACTTAACTTGTTGAACTGCTCATTGCGCAGGTTTGCGACACTTGATTTGCTTTTCGTTAGCAAACTCGTCTGACAGTCATAATTTAGTCTGAAGATTCAGTTGGAACACCCATTTCATAGTTTGAGCCGAGTTTGAGAAATACCAGAAATGCTCTTTAAAACACTGCGCACAATCTTGACAGTCCGTGACTGTTTCTGATCGCTGTAGGAACAAACCTTAGGTGTAATCCTATTTGAATAAAATTACTTACTTAAAAATGAATAAAATTATGTGAGGTGCATTTGGCATGCCAGGATATAATATGAAAATTTACAGCTAGTTGATCAAAGACTACAAATTAGTATTCATATCAAAACGAACTATTTCTATTCAGAAACTATTACCCTTATCAGATACAGGCTTATCCAATCTAAATTTGGGTAGTGCTGAAAAATATACAAGAGAAATTGGTAAGGTGAAAATACATAGGTAAGGTGAAAATACATAGCAGTATGTTGAAAATATGAAATCATTCGGTATCGGGACAAAGTGTGCCTTTGGTTACTTCATTCTTATTTATTTATTAGGTGCTATAAGATTTGTTTCAACAAACATTTTAGAATGGTCTTGGGACGATTCTAGAATCATTAGAACTAGTGTAATGCTTGGGCGCGAACCTTACACTGTTCTAGGACGATACCGAAATTTTTCTGAGTTGGAACGTTTTCAGAATCGATTGAATACTAATTGTGTTTGCCAACTCTTCAGTTTTTATTTTTCGTGATTACCAAGATTTTACGTTACCCTTTAGTCTTTAATTCAATTTATTTTCACTTTTCGTCTATTTCTATTTGCTTATTATTCTTTATTAATTAATTATTTTAATTGATGTTAAGTTAACCCAGAGTTTGTAACTCTGAAATCTAACCTAACCTAACCCAGAATTTGTACACATTGAAGTGAAACCATAAAATAAAATATGTACAGGGTCATTCCAAAGTGACGGGTGGGACATTTCAACTCCCTTTTCTTCAAACTTTAATTAATTTCTCTTTATCTATTAATGCCACTATTTTTCAAATAATACATAATGAAACAAGATATTTGTTCCAAATGAAATTAATAATATAACAAAATGATTTCATTATTTACACCCGAAACGAGACGTTTAGTCAGTGTGACGAGTGGGACATCTGTGACACCCACCTATCTGAGTCGATAATTTATCTGCTTACTGCAACAATTTATGAGCGACATTATTATCGGATACAACATTGATATTGTTACCTCAGTAGAATCAAGACAAAATATAAATAGTTTCTTGAAGCATTTTTTTATATGATATTACAGAAATGGTTTTTTGTTATAAATTGTTATTACATATTTAACTGACTGCTATGTATTTAAAAACGCTCTGTTTTCTGCCCATAGTAGTCTCTAATTTGACCAAAAGGTACTGGCCAGTCCTAACATCAATACCAGAATGAGTGGTTATACTGTTTTGGAGCCTGGGTTCTGGTGAGTGACCAACATTGTCGACATTCATTCATCTGGATTTTGTCTCTTCACTTTCGCTGTCGCTGTTAACATCGCCATAACTGAGTTGCCCTCTTGTGACAACAATATCTTCCGTTGATGCGAAGTAACAGTAAGAGCATATGCGAGGCATTTATTACTCAATGCTTTAAAGCAGTGTTGCTTTCGAATATAAGGGATCGACCTAATTTTAAACCATTTATTCTCAAGTTTCTTCTTGTTGGTGTATATATCGTCGACAGCAACGAAATGAATCTTCATGCCTTTCAGCTGCTTCGATTTCAAATAGTCAAAACAGTCCCAGCTGGTGTTGATTATTTGTCTTCTAGTCATTATGGCATCCCATAGCGCTTTTTTGGCTGTGGCGCCCACACCGGCTATTGCTCCCTTTCCATGACTTGTGGCGAAAAAGTTCCACTCCACCTCTACTCCCCAGTCCTCCTACGACCAACAGATTTTTGACAGGGATATTCAAAATTCGACAGAAGGTTGAATATTGTTCCCTGACTAAAAGTCTTCAAGTTTCTGAATTATTCATAAAAAGTTAAACATCATTTTAATTTCCCCGTTCGATAAATGTTTGCAATTTTAATGTGTCGGTGAAAGATTTTAAAATATTTTTCTATAGACTTTATTTCGAATTCAATGAACTATAGGCAGTGTCATATTTTGTGGAGATTTATCAAATATTAACTTCAGAAGTAGACAATATATACGATTGTTAGGATTCCAGAACCAATGAAACATGGTAAAATATGCGATGTGTTAAATCGTCAAGAATTTTCGCGACTTATGTTTGATTGTTTGTTTTCATTTTTAACCTCTTGTGGTCTGGATGTTAAACAGATGGTTTCAATATTTGTCACATATTTAGTACTCGAACTTGTAACAATTCAGTTAGAATATTAGATTAACTTGATGTGCTTTTTAAATTATTTGTTAACGTGTTTATGATTTATTTTTTTCGTGGTAACTAATGCAGTCGAGACATTCATGGTATTCTCTATGAAAAATTATTTGAATTATTCATGAGTATAAGCATGGATGTATTTTGTTCGAAATGCGACGATTTCATGTGCGATGAGGACACCTATTTATGTGACTGTTGCGGAGATCCATTTCACAAGAAATGCATGAACCTTCCTTCGAATAAAATGAACGTGATGCAACTGAAAATGCAAAGGGTATTCTTATTTTGTAACGACTGTTTGTTGTCTTTCAATAGAGTTCAGAGACTATTGAAATGTTTCGAATTTGATGAAAGCAATCTTCAGGAGCTGAAAAGTCCAAACAGTATGTTAAAGAAGCAATATTTCGATCTGAAAACGAAATTAGAAGCTTTAGAAACTCGATTATCCACAACTGCGCAACCGGACGAAAGAACCAATGCAACAAAATTGCCGAATCCATTTGAAAATGAAGAAATTATCTCAGAAATGAGCAATATCGATTTTGAACCGAATGAAGTAAGAGTTAATAATTGCCGGAAGATTAAGTTAGAGAAAGACATTATTGTTCAAGAAGGGAAGGTAGATATTGTATCAAATGAAAAACGTCAAACATATATCGAAATGCAAAAAGGTAGTGTTGTTCCAGAAGTGAAGATGGATTTTGTTTCAAGTGAAGAACACCAAACACACATTGAGGTAGTACTCGATTCTAGAAATGTTTTTTTACACTAAAAAGTTTCGATTTATCTCTTTTAATTTTTATATTTTATATATATTCATTATAGCCATAGATTCACCAGATAAAATTCTGATGAAACTAATCGAAAAATCTTGCTATTTCATTTATTTAAGCTATGAATTATTATTATTATTATTTTCGTGGACTTGTGCAATATCTCAGCTGTTAGCTGGATATAATTAACCTTTCCCAGATTTAGCAATCAAAGGGAATAGGCTCGATTACAATATACTTGACATAAATTTCCTAACTATCCTACATGTATTAAGAATTACAGCTTTTCGCATTTCTATATAGGTATTCTTATGCAATTCTAATTTCTTAAGGCTATCATGCAAAGTTTTGGGTATTAAACCAGTCGAGGATACGATGACAGGAACAATATCTATTTTCTCGAGGTGCCACATCTGCTTGATCTCAATAGATCAATAGGTCTGTGTATTTGGACTTTTTCTCCTGGAACTTATTCAGCACGTTGTTATTATTCGGTATGGCGACATCCACCAGCATTGCTGTTCTGGCTCTCTTATCATACACCACTATGTCCGGCCTTTTATTCGTCACCATTCTGTCAGTGATAACAGGCCTATCGTAGTATAATCTGATAGAGTCATTTTCCAATACGGGCGCCGGTTGATCTTGTAATATGGCTGGAAGGTATTCAGAAGTCCGTACTTGTGTGCAAGTTTCTGATGGATAATGTTGCACACTTGATTATGCCTGTGAAGATAGTCCGTATTGGCCAGTTGTTCGCATCCGGACGTAATATGCTGTATAGTCTCCGATCTTATATGGCATTTTCTACACTTATCTGTTTGTAATGTTCCGTCCTTCATAATAAATTTTTTGTAGTTTGTAGCGATCACTTGGTCTTGGATGGCCATAAGGAATCCTTCGGTTTCCGCGAATAATTCTCCTTTCATCAACCATTTGTTGGAGGCTTCTTTGTCAATGTGTGGTTGATTAATCTCATGGTGATGTCGTCCATGCAATTCCTTTCTTGACCATTGCTCTTGTTTTTCAGTATCTGATAGGAACGGTAGATTCAGCAGGTCATCTCTGGTAGCAAGATTTAGAGGTGTATATCCCTTATCAGCCAACGATACCATTCTATGGAGGTCAGAAGTGAAAGCTTTTGCAGAGAAGAATTCTCTGAGATTTTTTATCTGTTCGGTGTGTAAATTGACAACATCTATTAATCCGCGTCCTCCTACTTTCCGCTTCAAAGTTGTTCGTATCACAGATGATTTTGGATGATGATTGTTGTACTTTGTCAGCATCGTTCGGGTCTGCCTTTGAATATCATCCAGCTCTGTCTTAGTCCATCTGATTATTCCAAATGAGTAAAGCAACACTGGAATGGCGTAGGTGTTAATTGCCTTGACTAGATTCCCCGAGTTCAACATTGATTTCAGCACAGACTTCAGACGCTGACTGTATTCTGAACGAATCTTCTCCTTTGATTGTTTTTGGTCTAGCAATCTGGCTTGTTGGCATCCCAGATATTTGTATGTTTCGCCATCTCTCATGCACTGTATTATATCACCGTTTGGAAGTTGTGTTTCACCATCTATGACTTTCCCTCTTTGAATGTTCAGGGTCTTACATTTTTCAATCCCGAATTTCATATAAACATCTGCCGAGAACTCACTAACAGTCTTCAGCAAATCATCCAATTGCTTCTTGTTCGAAGCATATAATTTGATGTCATCCATATACAGCAGGTGGGAGATTGTATGATAATTCCTTTCTGCTTTTATCCTAAATCCGTATCCTGTTCTATTCAGCATTGGGGACAATGGGTTCATAGCTAAACAGAACCATAGTGGACTCAAAGAGTCTCCTTGAAAAATTCCACGACGTATGGGTATCTCGTCGGTTTTAATTGATGTATTGTTCATGTTGACCTGCAGAGACGTGCGCCAGTGTGTCATTGTTGTCTTCAAGAACTCTACCAGGGCTGGCTGAATTTTATATATCTGCAATACTTCAACAAGCCAAGAATGGACGGTACTATCGAATGCCTTCAGATAATCGAGAAAAGCCGAATGAACATTCCGATGCCCTACGTGTGCCTGTTTCATTATCACAGAATCGATGATGAGTTGTTCCTTGCACCCGTGGTGTTTCTTTCTACATCTTCTCTGCTCCTCTGCTAATATATTGTCGTCAAGGTGTTGGTATATTCGATTGGATATGCATGAGGTGAGTATTTTGTAGAGTGTTGGTAGGCAAGTGATTGGCCTATATTGAGACGGGTCCTGTGTTTTATCGCTCTTAGGTAGCATATATGTTAAGCCTTGCGTTAGGAAAGTAGGTGTTTTCTTGGGATGTTGAAGAACATACGTGAGCTGTTTCGCTAGGGCTCCATGGAGCTTATCAAACTTCTTGTACCAGTAGTTGTGGATATTATCTATACCTGTGGCCTTCCAATTGTTGGTCGCTCTAACTACTGTAGTGACTTCTTCCTCCGTTATTCCTTCGAAGTCCATATGTTTGATATCAAGGCGTTGTTTTTCATGCGTGATCCATTTTGCATCATTATTGTGTTCTTTGGGGTTCGACCATAGTGATGACCGATAATCGGTCAAGCACTGTGCGTCAGGTACTTCTCTGTTATTGTTGGTCGCAGTTTTGTTATTTCCCTTATGAAAATTGGCCACGTTTTGAAGGAACCTTTTTTTTTGGTGTTTCCTTTCAGTACACTTGACGTATCTTGAAAGCCTCTTTGCTTTTGCTTGGAGTTTCTGTTTCAAAGTGTCCATGTACATGTCGATGTGTTGTTGGCGATCAGGGTGTTTTGTGTTCGTACCAATTTTTCTATGAATTTTGCGTATATAGGATTTCAAGCGCCTTGAAGGCTTTTTGTTTCTTAGGAATTCTGTGAGGCGACCGATCTGAGCTCTAATATTGTCAATATCTTTCTCCAGTCGTTTTTGCCATGGTGGTTTTCTGACGCTTTTTGGCTCAGATCGAATCAGAGTTGTGGAGACTTGTTGTTTGTGTAGTCGAAGAACCGCTACCGCTCCACAGTAAATCAAAGTGTGAATTCTCTCTAAGGTGATATGGTCAGTGTATTCTTCAAACACTGAGTTTATGCTTGCTAGGATAATATTGGTGTTCTTGTTCGTCTTGAGTTTGGGCAGTTTAGGTCGTTTAGTTGGGTCACTACCACTGAATTCAATTATTGCTCTGTTGAGTTCTGATCGTGCTAAATTCATAAATTCGTTCTGCTGGTTCGTCTCAGGGGGACGCTCTATTTTGATATTCGTTTCCATGGCTTCGATGTTATTTGTATTGCTTTCATTGACGATAGGTATACCGTTATGAGTATCATCTTCACTTCTGAGTTCCATTATGACCTCTTATCGTATGCTTTGCAGCGTTTCTGAAGAAAGTAGCCTGTTTTTAACGATTGTTCTTCGTTGATCCGAAATTCTTTGCTCGGATATGTGCTGTAATTCCGGATAGTGTTCTACGAACGCAAGATGTAACGCGTATCTTTAAGCTGTCATTTCTGATTCCAAGTTCGTAATCTTGTAATAGGAACGCATAATGAAGGAATTCATTTCTGGGGTCCACTTCATGCGTTTCCTAGGGAGTCCGGCTCTCGTGGTCGTAGTCATAATGGCTTGCGCCGCCGTTGAAACATCAAGAGTCGGTTGGGAGGTGTTGATGTTATTTCCCACTTAGTTTTGTGTTGCAGTATCCCCACTCGATATCACGCTGCTTCTGTCGCTAACCGAGGGAGAGTGTGACTCACTTTCCGAACAAGACCCTCTTCCTAAATCTTGAACGCGACAAGAGGTTATGGTGGTACAATGTCGATTCACCCGTTTGTTCCTTAGATTGTACATCATTGAAAAAGTTGCATTTTATACCTACTGCCAGGTTCAGCTTGGTTACCTCGGGTTCGCTAAGCCCGTACTCAGAAACAAAGTTCCTGAGCCCCTGAGGCCTATTATTATTATTGTTATTATCATCTAATTCTTGTTACAGTCGGCATATTTGTCCTCGTCTTCATCTACAAAAAAGGCCTCAACGCCGAAACCGAAAAAAACCGTCAGTCCGAAAGTGTTAAGTCCTAAGATCGCAAGTCCGAAAGTAGAACCCCCTCCTAGTAAACCTCTTAGTCCGAAAATTGGATCACCCAGGGTGAATCTTACCAAATTGGATATTTCGGAGGAAGGAAAGAATTTGAAATCATCGAAAACAATAAATGCGGCAACAACTAAAGTAAGTAATTTATTATTGAAGTTGCCATTTCAGAATAATTACAAAAATTTTATAGGGTACAAATACAACAGCAGACAGCGGATCTGAAGGAAAGGCTCAGAAGGCTTCCACTTTGAAGGTGAGTGCTTTGACAGTTTATCACGTTAAATAAACCCGTCTTACTAGCCCAAACAATATGTAACGGACCAATGTATCATTGCCCAAAATCCAAAACAAAAAATACTACCACAAAAAGAAAAAACTAAAACATACCTTATTTCCAATGGATCTTTAATGTTAGTAGATGGAAAATTAAGGTTCATAGAGAAAAATGTTAGATGATAAGGTTGTAGCCGTTGAAAAGATATATCGATTCGTTTTTATATTATAGCGATCAGCCATTATTTTTTGGGATAAATTGAAAAAACCGAAAAAAGTTAACATGTCTTGTTTTCGCTGTATTTCTCGCAAATAAAACATCCGCAACTTTCTACTTGCTGTAAATGCAACCCAGGACAAAACATGAAAGTAGGTTTTTCTGAAGTTGGGAGTCCAAAAATTGTTTGAGATATATCAAAAACGATTTTTCGAATATGAGTTGTTTATCTAACCTGACAAGCAAATTGGGTTTCATTTTTTTTTTTAAGAATTGTTCATCACGGTAAAAAAGAATTGTTACAATTTCATTAACTTTAATGATACGAAAATGACTTTGAAATACATTTTTCTTTTCTGTCAGGTTTTCCTTGAATATGTCACAAGTGATAGCGCAATTTTCCAAAATAACTATTATCAGATTTGTTTCTGCAGAACTATATGTAGAGAAGTGACCGCTGATTTTCGAAATTTCATTCTTTTTCGAAAATCTGATATTCTGAAAAAATTTTTGAGTTCATATTTCGAAAAATCGTACTTTTCTGGTTTGCCTTGGGCATTTAGCATAAGTAGAAATTTAATTTGTAACAAATACGGCGAAAACAAACAAGTCGATTTACAACGGTTTTATCTATGCCGAAAAGTGTAATGATCGACATTAAAATGAATCGATAAATAATTTAACACCTACAACTATATAAATTAAAATTTTTCTCTACGGGCTTCAGTTTTTTATTTACAAAAAATTTTTAAATTTTACGAATTGTTTAGGGTAAGATATCCATTGGAAAATATCGCTATCAAATTGTTTCTTC
This sequence comes from Cryptolaemus montrouzieri, assembly GCA_013387265.2. NCBI lineage: Eukaryota > Metazoa > Arthropoda > Insecta > Coleoptera > Coccinellidae > Cryptolaemus > Cryptolaemus montrouzieri. The sequence continues at coordinate 68,990,832 of JABFTP020000001.1, read as the reverse complement.
TATACGACCATATTTTTCATTTTCTGTTGAGAATTTCATGGATTTCCACCTATTGTTTGAATACCTTCCGTGAATGAGAGTTCTTGATTTGAGAAAATTATTGAATTTTGACAAATGATTTGATTGATTCATACATCATTTTTATTGTCACATTTTTCGTAATTTCCTATGTTTTGCGAATTATTTATGATTGTGCCCATTTTTTATTGTTCTAGGTTAAAATTGGAGCCAAGGCGAAAACTGAAAAGAAAGTAGCTCCTTCTGCCAAACAAGTAACAGCTTCAAGTGAAGAGGATACACCAATGCCTGCTAAGAAGGTAACACCAAGAAAACCAGTGAAGTTGGCACAAAAGTAAGTATTGTTGATGGAACACTGTACCTTATTTACGAAAAAGCTCGATTCATTCTTTTGAATTTATGTTTTCAAATCGTGGATAATTTGTTCATTCGTATTGTATGTTAAGTTCGAGTGGCATAAATGCGGAAGTATAGAGATAATCAAAAAGTTATGTTCTTTATTTTATAATTGAATGAAACCATTCAAATTGGGGTCATTTATAATCTTCAATCATCAGAGCTGCCAATAAAACACCGTCACAAATCTTAATGCACTTTTAGGAAAAGCCATTTTGAAATTCGGAATAACGTTGAAAAGAGTGCTTTGCAATCTGAGATTGAATATTTTATTTTGGTATTCGAATTTTTTGAGAGTTACAATAGTGCTCTTTATTAAGGCCACTTTTTGGATGTGCTTTTACATCTTTAATAATTTCTGAGTGGTGACATATTAGCCTAATGGAATTATTCCGCAAATAGTAGTACTCTTTTATGTACCACACTCATCTTGATTTCTTATTATTGAGCAAGTGGTGTAGTGATAACTCTATATAAAACAGTACTGACTATCTCTGATTTTAGCTATTAATTTCATCCTCAATACGATATTCGGTACTTGAAGTTGAGAAATAGAATAATCTGTCAATTTGTCTTATTGTAGAGAGGTTTTTCTTATACTTTTATGCTTATTATAATCACTTTACCCCATTCTTTTCACTTTGAGAGATACGCATTTTTTTCCCAACATTTTTCATTAAAAGGTAACTCCCTTTGAAGAAATGAAAGCTCATTATTGTAGAACATGATTAGCAAAACGTTCATCAAGATGTTGAAGTTTTCGAGGACGGACAATTAGTTTTGTTTACCATCCATAAATATACAAATGCATATAAAAGTTTTCAACATAATTTCTACTGAATCAAGGTATATATCGATAATATAATAATATATTTAGATAGATATATAGATCAATTTTATTCAAAGAATTGTGTTTCACAGACATATACATACATATGTAGAAAATCAAACCACCCAATTTGTGAAGTCAATTAAAAATATAGAACACATTTAAGATACATCAGCGCTTGTACTTTTTACAATAACTATAAAACTCGCTTAAATTGTATGGTTCTCATTCCATGATGAAATTGAAAATCTGTTTCCTGAAAGGTTTCGGTCCTGTTGGATGGTGGAAAGCTTTCGGTAAAGCATTAAAAAGTCTCAGGCATGAGTACTCCACCTGCTGCTGTGTTAACGATAGCTTGCAATTTGGAAATTCAAAGGGGAGTACTCTTCTTGAGTTATTGAGTCTCATTTATAAATGTACAAACCAGCAAGTGTCAAAAATCCGTTTTCCTTAAACAGACCATGACGAGGCTCTCTAAAACGCTTTGAGCAAATTACCCTACCCCCACTTCTGATCTATAAAAATCCGATCGGCATAAGAGCTTCAACCCCAAAAAAATATTCCATATGATAGAATTGGTTGAAAATTGGAAAAGTAAATAATTCGTAAGACATCTTTATCCACATGATATTTGAGGGCATTGAAAGTGTAGATGACCGAATGCAATCGTTTACTCAAATTATCTATGTGATGGAACCCATTTCATGTTCTAATTTTCTAATTGAATTGAATAAAAAGCGAGTACAATAGCTTCCACATTATCAGTCATAGTTGGGGTCTATTGAGATTATAATTTATTGGTTCAAATATAGAAAGGAACCGTAATTGAAATATATTTCATTATCTTTCTTATTAAAGCATATATAATTTGACTCATTGGAACTTCAATCACTTTTACATTTTAATAAGTGAAAGGAAATACTCAACTAGTTGATGCGATGATGGATCCATGTACAATTCAAAGAAGAACTAAGAATAACAAGTTGAACTTGAGAGAAAGATTGGCAAAGGCTCTACATCTCCATCAACATAATAGTTAACAATGACAGAAAGAACAAATTTATAGATGTGATATAAGAGAGAAGTTTAACAAAGAAAATAATTCCGGAAAATGTTAGTATATTTGATGTTGTTACAATTAGGTACAGTGTTTATATTGGTAGACAAACTTGATCTTAGTTAATAGATTCCGCCGTTACTACGTGATAGTTAATCATGACGATATAAGAAATTAAACTATGTATTATACGATGTTTAATTGTTTATTATCATCAAACTTGATCTTACTTTGAGTATTCATCATGCTTGAGCAGACAAAAGATTTTCTCTTCAAAATAGTCATTCGTAGCCAGAATGAACAAGTATTTTCTCAATTTATGCCACTTGAACCAATTGTTCGAACCTTACTATATACAAATAGTTTGAAGAAGTTTATCAGAATCGAAGAATTTAATTATATTTTTAGTTTGTAAAACGACTTCCTTCCCTTTCCTGTGTATCCAATATCCTCACCTTGTTGCCATATTCCAGCACTGGTAGCAGCAGCGATTCAGTCAACAAGCCTTGTCAGCCATGTTCCATTAGATGTCAAGGCGTTCAAGGTCTCGTGCCTACCTTGCAATGTCGGTTATGCCTTTGTTTGTACCACAATGAATGCGTTGGCATGGTACCGAATATCAACATACCTAATTATGTTTGCAAGGTCAGTTTCACGTTGAAAATGTTGGGGAAATGAGAATGTATTGAAACCACGTACGGTCGAAGAATATATAGATCTCAAGGGTGCAATCATATACCCTTTGCGTTGATAGAACAAATCGTATCACTTGTGATTTTCTAAGGTTTTACTCACATGTTAATACCTTCCATAATCTTGAGATCCCAAGTGATCGCTCTTGGGTACTATAGTTTTCTATGTATGTGGTTTGCGGAATAGTTAAAATTTCTGAATATCAGTTTTGTTATTCGGATTTGTTTTTATTCATCTGTAGCCAAGACATTCCATTGGTAGCAAAATTATCAGCTCAGAAAATGGATAATTGAACATTATTCAAATTCGCTCTGAAAGTATTTGTTTATCTCTTCGATTTGCATTACAGGGCTGAATGCTTTTATCTTTGACATATGGAGAGTATTTTTGGGCGGTACTGTTATATATTCGTTATTCAACATAAGACAATTGACAGGTTTCATGTTCAGCAGAAAATGCATCACTTATTTTTAACGCTCTCGATTTTATATTTTTATCCGTTGTTTAAATCATTTTCAATCGAATTAAAGACGGTAAGGTTTTATGACATTAAAAATATCAACACGATTTGATAAATATATTTGTAAGTTTTTGAAAATGAATAAATTGCTAGGTAGGAAGTACTATGTGTGAAATGTAGAAGAGGAAGAAGTAGATAAATTTGTTCATATTTTGGAGCTCAAAGTTTTTGAAATTATTTTGAAGTATGACAAACTTGAAAGAAGATCAGTAGAGTAAATGAAGAAGAAAAAATTACCTTTGGTCAATTTCTGTTTTATGTACAATGAATACACTTAAATGTAACATATTTACAGAAAGTTGAAATTAGAATCTTGAGACTCTAAACAACGATGAATATAATACTTTCGCAGATTGAACAATCAACAAGGGCGAAAACGGAGAATCATGAGCTATTGTCATGAACAGTATTATCAACGTCTTCAAATTATTGATGTTTAGTGTTTAGCTTGTTGAATTTAATATCAAACACGGTTGAAAATGCTCTCAACCTGGTATGGAAATATTTATGTTTCACATTAAGAAAAAATTGTATTTGATGTTATAATCCGAAAACAAAATCATTCAGAAATTTTAATTTGCAATGGTTATGATGAGGGAGCCTTCTAGATATTTTGAAACCTGAGTAAATATCAGTATGCCAGGTAGAGTTCATCAAAATAAAATATTGCTTCCTGATCTATAAGTGAATCTGATTGAGAATGAAGCGAAATTCTCAAGATTTCTCTTTTCAGAGCATGCGCAACAAGCATACTGATATTTATTTCTGGAAAAAAGAGGTGGCGTGCTTGCATGCATAGCAACTCGGTGGAATATTCAAAAAACATTCTGAAGTAACATTTGTTTTTTATTTGTTCCACAGAATTGCCAGCTCGAACAGGGGGGTCAAAATATGTTGACAGGCATCGCGCCGCCACCTCTCACGCCGATAACAGCGCTGCAATCAGTCACCAATCAACCTACGGCGTTGCCTAAGCTACAGAGAATTCCTAAAAGTCCGGAAACTGAAATTGCACAGATTCCAGTTGTGAAGAGCGAGAATATTGAAAATGTACCGACAACTACTTGTAACACGACTAACGAAAACACCAGTATTCTTGGACATGTTACCTCTTGGTTGCCACAGAATTCGAGGATACAAGTGGACAGCCAGCCGAGAAATATAGGTGAAATTGCAGAACCCTCCCGTCCTCAATATGTGGAATTTTTAGCTGGTCGAAAATTTTTAATTATTCCCAAGTACAATGTGGTGTCTGTGTCGCCTACTGTTACGGCGGTCAGGAGTGTCGAGGCAACTAATCACGTTCAAGAAACAATAGATTTAATTCCTGGACAAACTGCGGACGTTGCTACAACCGTTAAAACTGAACCCATTTCCCCCTCTAAACCTGAAAATTCCCAAACTCCTCTTTCTGCTGAACCTATGGAAGTCGAGGATAATGATATTAAGCCTACTGTGTTGAGTACAGATCAAAGTTCGAACGATGCGTAAGTCTTGTTGAACTAATTTCATGAGGAAATAATTTTCAAACGATAGTTTTATTATAAACGATAAAGAATAATTAATTCAATTTCGCTATCAAACATCAGCAGAAATTGAACTTTTCCTCATTAAAACAATTTAAAATTTCAGCTATTTGAAATGTTAAGGCGAAATTGGGATTGTTAACAATGATTATGAATATATGAACCACTATTTAAAAAATAAGTAAGTTGATAACATCTTGAATAGGAAGTTTGAGGAATTTGAAAAATTGAAAAGTTTTTCTTTTGAACAAAAGTGTGTGCGGTATGGAAACTCTTTAAAAATGAAGTTATTGTCTCAACTCTGAATGTAATTCAAAAGCAAATCTGTATTTTATTAAAAATTAAATATAAAATGACTTTTGAATTGGATGAAGAAATACCAATTAAAAAATTCATCGTATCATCATATTGCTATTGTATCATATCAATTATTGGCTTATTTTAACTTTAATGAAGTATTTATATTTGAGATTCAATTTTGTTGATATATCTTGAAAAACAGCATCAACTGTTGACTGTTTACTGCGCAGGATCATTATTAATGATCAGTTGACATTTGTGCAGTTGTCGAAATAGTCAAACTCAAAAGATTGAGCATACTACAATATTCATTGATTGCTGTTAGAATGTACTGAAGGGGAGGGTTTTTAAATACTTACCTAAATGAAATTTCCATAAATTTCAATTATATTAGCTGGGAATTTCAATATTAACATTAAACAAAAGAGAAATTTGAAACATGTTTTTTATCTTTATAATACATTCAATTTAGGTGTCAATAATGATTCAACGCAAAATCACAGAATATTGTTCTACAATTGATGCTGTTTTTTGAGAAAATTGCACGAAATTTTATTTCAGTTATGTTTCTTATCATTTTTTGTCATGAGTGAGTGATTACCGTCCTTCCACCACGTTTTTCGCCGTGTTTCTTACAATCCTTAAATTTTGAAGACGTACTTATAAATTGTCTTCCATACGTAAAACCTTTGGTCGATAACCTTGGCGGCACTGAATTTTTAGTTATTAACTATCAACATTTGTATATTCAACATACAAAATACCCTATATGATTGATGTTGTAGTGCACGTTTCAGTATAACATCTCACACATTTTAACGATAGTAATTTTCTCATGATTATTTTGAACAATTCAGAATTATTAATTAAAGATAAAGCAAATATGACTTTGTAAAAATAAGTGTAACTAGAGGTATTTCATTCGTTATGAAACATGTTTCTTAAAGAAATTGGAAAAGTTGCCATGGCTTTATTTATTTTACACTAGTTTTTTTGAATGACCCTGCCATTCTTTAATCGTGAAGTCATTATTAATGAACTGCAATATAAACGTTGTCTCCAAAAATCTTCTGGAAAAATTAGCATGTACCATACACTATTTCCTTCGAAGGAAAGTACAGATTTCATTTCAAGTACATTTGAGGTGGAGAGAATAAATAACGTAAGGAAGTTCGTTCCTGACGTCCCTTGATAAAAGTTTAAGTATGTTATTAACAGAAAATTGCAATCATGAAATTTGTTTCCGGAAAAATGTTTACATTGCTGGATCAGATATATATATATATATATATATATATATATATATATATATATATATATATATATATATATATATAGCATTATTTTGTCACCTTGCATTTGGTACTAAAACATAATTATACAATTAAATTAGAATTATTCTGTTCATACTTTAGATTCATCAGACAAAAATCCTATGGCACTATTCATTTATTATCTTAGCATATATTCGGTAGATTTGTAATTTTTTTATAACAACCTATATAATCCTAGTCTTTGTCATATATTTCAACAAATTTATTTCATTCATTGCAGACCTGTCACCAGCGAGTCGTCTATAAAACCAGCTCCCACACCAAAAAAGAGAACATTAAAGCTCAACAACATAACCAACACATCAAGCGAAAAGTCCAACGAATCCCACTTTATGGAAAACTATCTGCAAAATCTATCTTACGGTTACAATACTTTGTTGTATGTGTTTCAATATCTCAAGGTACAGGATCTGCTACGTGCGGGTTGTGTTTGTACAATGTGGAAAGATATTGCTAGTCATCCTCTTCTTTGGCGTACTGTTAGGATGAAAAATTCACAAGTCCATTCATTCGAGGGACTTGCAAATACTCTACAAAAACATGGAACTGTGCAGTTAGATCTTCGCAAGATGCTTTTGACTAATTGCGATGAAGTATGGCCAGAATTTTCAAATAACATTGGAAAGGTAAGATAGTAAGATGTAATTTATATTATTTTAGTTGAATTATATTAAAAATAATAATTCATTAAGATATGTTTGTATGACCATATCCTCACATTCTTAGAGCAGTTTATCATTGAAATCAGGCAATCATATCAAACAACATGTAGTCATGTTAATGAAATTGTATGTATTAATTTTTTCTGAAAATACTCCATATATTTCTAGGTTGACACGTTGAGAAAAATAGAACTCTGCAGATGCCCGGCTTTCGTTGTCGAAAGGCTTACAGAAACTAACCCGAAACTGGAAGTAGTTAATGCCGTTACAATCCGTTGTGAAAAAATGAACTTAGCTGGACTAGCAAACTGGACGAATCTCCGGGAACTCCGATTAAAATCGACAACCGGACTTACACTAGAATCTGATATTGAATCTTTGAGGAGTTTGGTGAGTCTAAAGAGCTTATCACTCACCTCTATCAAAGACTTGAACAACATGAAACTGGATGTCATATCTGATCTGAGCAACTTGGAAAGTTTAGATTTAGGGGAATGCACTGATTTCCCTAAAAATTTTGGTAAGGATATACTTTCAAAACTGAAGAAACTAGAAAAATTACGTTTAGAAAAGGGACAAGGCAGTTGTCATACTTTTGAAATGTTAGATGCTGTAAAAGACATGCATCAACTTGAACAGCTGGAACTAGTCAATTTTGACATCAAAGCTGGCTTTGATAAAGCTTTAGGTGCCTGTAAGAACATCAAGAAATTACTTATTATTCCCACATATATTTCACAAAGTGCAACAACCAACCACATGGTTTTGGGTGGTGTTTTAAGGTTGCAGAAGTCTCTGTCTCACTTTGTGTGGGGTGTAACCTTGGAACTCCTAAGAGTGACCGAGTTATTTGTTGATCAGTGTGAAGAACCTGAGAAGAAAGAGAAAAAAGAGAAGAAAGTGATTGGTAATGGTGATAGTATACCTGTTCTTAAACCTGTCCCACTCATAACTGATGACAAAAGTGAAATTCCTCCAGCATTAGATCCTCCCCAAGTAGAAATTTTAGCTCTCCCAGGTCTGCAAAAATTACTTTTGCAAAGTTTGCCTACCACGCGAGTTAAAATTCTTAAAATTCCTTTCCATGCTACGTGGAGGCAAAGTATCACTGATGCCGTGAACTGATAGGATTTTTTAAGTCGCATGTTGGATATTCCTTGGTTGAATACAGAGATGTGCATAGTTTTCAGTTAATTTACTTTGATTTCAAATTTCTTTACAAAATATAATTAGGAAAATGACTGCACTCTCTGAAAAGGATTTCTTTCACCAGAATTGGAAAAATGTTAAAAAGAACTGTAACTATTCTTCTGATCAGTTTCACCCGAATTATTTTTAGTATTGGGAGGTTGATTGGTTGCTATACTAATGTTCTTCATTTCAATCAAGTGACAGTTGATTATTTCCTTCAAACCACATCCCAAAAGGTGGTGTACTGGTCACTTAGTATACTGGATTATGCAATGTAATAATAAATCACATTCTCATAAACATCCAGTAAAGTTCAGCTTTGGAATCATTTCATAAGTATTTTATTAAATGTCGTTTTGTTTATATTTCATGAAAAATCACAATTTATTCCAGAATAATTTTCTTTTCACTTTAGTATGACGTTGGTGATAATTTGATATTATATACAATGTTTATAAAGTAATTTTTTCAACAATTTTCGTGACCTTTTTATTATCAGGTTATTTTCAAGAAATAAAACCTTTCTTTTGAATAGAAATAATTAAAAGTTGTAGAAGTTCAATTTTCTATAATTTACCTTTTGGAAGGTGTATGGTATTCAAAAATAAAGTATCCTTTTAAACCTGAATTTTAAATTCAATAAATCACACTAAATATGAGTTGATATAGTTGATTAATATCAGTTTACTGTACAAATTTTCTTAGGGTTAGAAGTAGGTGTAAGTCATTTTTCAATGTTAAACTAGTTTCATTTTTTGCATGTAAAGAGCTTTGTATATTGATGTTGTAAATCATTTTCTTTATGATTTTTTTCTAGTTTAGAATACTTATTTTAAAAACGTCAATCTAATGTTTTTTCCAGAATGTTTCTATTTTTGAAATGTTCCAGCTATATTCACACTGTTTAAATTATAAAATTTTTAAGTAAAACTTTATAAAAAATACAATTTTTTCAATCCGTATTCTGATTTTTATAGGTATGTATGTTTATATACTGCACAAGCAGTCGAGGTATTGAATAATTTTCTTTAAAAAGAGAAATCACCTATATTCGTCGTATTTTATATTTTTGGGTGAAAAATAAGAATATTTCACAATATTAAGGGTCTATAATACCAAAATGAACGAAGGTATAAAGAATAAATGGCAAAAATGATAAAATGCGAAAAAGGAATTAATGTCGCCTCAATTCTGATAACAGCATGAATTCTTGACGATTGTCAAAATTTTTGCTGTTACTAAGCTGGCACAACTCTATACCGACTCGAAGTTTGAACGCGATCTGTCATTTAGTTTGTTTACAGTTCTCTATGTTATCAGTTCTCACAAGTGTGTTTTGCGATTTTTACAATGGATAAAATATCGAACAAAGAATTTGCCTCAAATTTTGTATTGCAAATAATTTCCTGTATCAAATCGCTGGAAACATGCAGAAAGCCTACAGTGAATCGACTTTTATCAAAAACAAGCGTATATAATTGGTACAGTGTATTCAACAGCGGCCGAGAGATGTGGTAGAAGATTTCCTTGCTCTGGTCGACCATCAACATCTTCAACTGAAAGTAACATTGATAAAGTGAAGGAAATGGTAATTGAAAATCTTCATTTATGTTTGAGAGAGATTTTTCTTGCTTGCTTGCATCTTTTAACAATGTGCTCGGGAACGTAGCCCATTTACACAGCTGGACCTACAGTTTATAGTGGATTCCGAACCACTCTCTTAGACCGTGCAATGATAACTGCCACCACAAGGATTACACGTTATCTGGTCGTCGGAAGTTTATGCCCTCTTTAGGCGACTCTTTCAATTTCAGTACTTTTTTGTTCAAGGACAACATCCATAACCTGTCCCCGGTTTCAAGCAGGAGCCTCGACTAAGCAGTTCCAATATGCTTGGCACTAACCGTGCAGCTACCGAGGCGGTTTTTGAGAGAGATAGGCAATAAACTTTCTGTGTCTCACGAATCAATTCGTACATTTTAAACGATTGGGCATAAAACGCGTTGCCGCTCGAATTTTCTTCAACAATTGAATCGCGTAGAGGTTGCTGAAGACATGATAGAACTAGTCAATTCCGACCCCACATTCATAAAACGCATTGTAACTACTGATGAGACATGGGTTTATGAGTTTGACATGCAAACCAATCAACAAGCTTCGGAATGGCATCTTCCAACTGAACCGAAGCCGAAAAAACAACGTCAAAATCGATCAAAAGTCAAGGTAATATTGTGCACTCGGAATTCTTGCCAGGTCAGACGGTAAATAAAGAATATTACCTAAGAGTTATGCGGCGTTTGAGAAAGCTAATTTGTCGAAAAAGGACAGATTTGTGGAAAGAAAACTCGTGGATTTTGCATTACGATAATGCACCATCTCATAAGGCTATCATTGTGAATGAATTTCTGACCAAAAACTCAACAAATACCATCGAACAACCACCGTATTTACCTGATATGGCTCCGGTCGATTTTTTTCTTGCTCGAAAACTCAAATTACCACTTCGGGGTACCCGTTTGAAATCGATAGAAGACATCACAGAAGATTCGCGGAGAGAACTGAAGTCAATTCGGAAAAATGTTTTGATGATTGGATTATTCGTTGCCGTAAATGTATTATTTCGGAAGGGACCTACAACACAACCAAATTTATATGGAATCATTCGGTATTTCACATTGATTGAATTGAAGTTTTTTTGTTGTGAAAAAACTTGATAGTATGATGAGAAATGTTGAATTATCACCACATGTTTGGGATATTGTACTCAGTCGTCACTGAGATTTGAAACTGTGAATTTCAAAATTTAAAAATGTCTATAATCGTAATTGAAAGTGCCTTACGTTGGGCTGTCTGATGTGCAAAGGGGACGAATAATTTCTCTCGTTGAAGAAGGGGTGGCACAGAAGGATATAGCGGCCACAATGAGGGTATCACAGGGGGTGATTTCAAAAACCTACGCCCGATACGTGGAGCTACAATCTCTGCAAAATAGGCCTTGAAGAAGTCGTAGGAAGATCACTTCAGAAGAACGAGACCGCTTTTTGTGCCAGATTGCAAGAAGAGACTCTAGTGCGTCGCACCCCATACTCCAAAGGCAATTTCTGGAAGCAACATGCATCAGTGTATCAGTCGAAACGATACGTCAAAGACTTCGTTCGAGGGGTTTATACAGCAGAAGGCCCTTAAGAATTCCAGAGCTAACCTGACAACAAAACATTAACAGACTTAATTGGTGCATCGAGCACCAAAATTGGAATATTGAGAATTGGCGAAATGTTCTTTTTTCGTATGAGACCAGAATTGGTGTTCGATCAGATGACCGCCGGATGCGGGTTCTAAGGATCGTGGAAGATAAGCTAGACTCCGAGCAGCAAGACAAATTCCGAAATACCAAGGGGCAGGATGATGTTTTGGGGTGGCATTATGCTGGGAGGCAAAAGATTTGGTTTCGTTTCCTGCGAGTGTAACAGCTAGAAATTACGTGGACCTAGTGCTGGAGCCCATAGTGAGAATCTGGCGAGGTGCCCACGGTGAACATTTCACTTTTATGCAAGACGTTATCTTGAAACAGAAGGAACCGCTATTTTGGACTGGCCAGCTTGCTCTCCAGACCTAAATCTTATTGAACATTTATGGAATAATCTCAAATGGAAAATTAGATCGCGCCAGGATAATCGAAGAACCCCACAACAGCTCATCCAAGCCGCCACATAAGAGTGGCAGAATATCACCCCAGAGGAGGTCGAAAACCTAATCCAAGGCATGACTAGACGGATTCAGGCTTGTATCAGGGCAGGAGGAGGTAATACAAGCTACTGAGAACAATTTTCAATTTTTTTAATACATGCGGAAAGTCTCTTATTTTCTTTCATTTGTTTCTTTCTTAAAATAAACCTTAATTTATTTTTTCCATTGAAATATCTCAAAAGGATCAATTCCATCTAACAATCCTTCCAAATTCCCTGAGGTAATATTCAAAATATTGGATGATTCCATATAATTTTAGTTATGTGTACTTTGAAGGCGATACAATAAATTTAGATGAAAAATAAATATTTTGTGTTTCATTGATCAATTCCTGTACTTTTCATTGTGTATTTTGAACCTATAATAATGGAAGTACCACTACAAACTGTCAAAAATTTTCTGGCCACAGAGTTCCTCAGCAAATTCTAGACATATGCACAATAGGATTTAGATCCGTGGAACATGGAGAAGTGGATTGTGATCAATTCCATGCAGAGCGTCTACCTAAATTAATGGAGTTTTCCTAATTAGCGGTTCGAAAATTTCGTAAATATCCTGAACACTGTATCTCTACGAATAATTAAATCAGTGCGTCCTGCGTATATCCAGCAGAAACTATTAGAAAGCCATCGTAAGATGGAAACATTTATTTTCAACCCATGTTGATATTTCCAACCATCTAAAATATATGGACCGTCTCTAAATACATTATCATGATTTGCCTCTTAAAAGTAAGGAATTTTATTCTTTTTCTCAATATTGATCTTTAGGGAAAGCAAGTGTCATTCCCGAAAACGATTGCAGATAGATTGCATACTTATTGATGGACCTTGGGCGGCAAGCAAGGTATTTTTTCAAAAGATGTGCCTAAAAAAGGATGTTACCTAACATAGGCAGACGATCGTTTTGAGTGATTGTACAGTACTTGTTTCCAAGAACCAATTGCATATCGTACTTTTGGTAGCACCAAATTCTTCTTCAGTATCCACCTGCCACTTTCCAATATAAAGAATTCCAATTTCCCTTCTGCTGCTGTAATGCACCATTTGAATTTCATTTATCGTAATTCAAAAAGTATGTCCTTTTTTGCTAAGAAAAAATGTACAAGAAAGTAATATAAACAATGAAATGTATCTTAAAAGTTATAAATCATCATCAGCCGTCTTTATTCCTCTGCGTCCATATTTTAAGCCGCGTTGATCCAATTTATATACACATTCAGTTGGCGGCCGGTCTCTGCTCCTGACTCCTGTCTTAAGCTCTATTCTAGCAGTTTCTTATCCTTCAATTCTGTTTCCTGCCACGTTCCCTGTCCAATTCCATTCAAGCGGAGTTATCCTCAGTACTGTGTTGATTAATCCTGTTCTCTTATTTCCTCACTCGGGTCCTTCCTTTTGTCAGTTGCGTTGTTCATAATTTTTCACTAAATTGAATGTTTCGGCGTCATAGGTTAATACTAGAAGGACCCATTGGTCGTCAGGTAGGCAGATAGGAATGTTAGGCTTAAAAACATGTAGTTTTTCAAGGTTTCCATGTTAGGTTGGCACTCTTCTGCAATCTCCAGTTTGATTGATCTGGTTTAAGCGAATCTCATGTAACCCGATCTATTTCCTTATTTCCCGCCGAAATCATTCTCCTCACTATTAGATTTATCATGAACTGGTTTTTGACACTTTGCTTACTTTATTCTGGACCTTTAACAATACCCAAAATCTAGGTTTATTTTGACCGAAACATTTCCAGATATTCAGTGAATGTCTCGTCTACAAGGTATCTTTCACATTCATCGAACCAATGAAATTAGTGTAAAAATGCTTAAACACGTCCACTGGCAGAGCAGACGGCAGCTTTACGAATAGCGTTGTTTGGTGAAGCCCAACTTTCTACATTTCTCCCTTAAAAATGCGCTTAATTAGAGGTATAGTGTTCTTTGTCTGTTAAATTCAAATCTTCTCCATTTACGCTATCACCCATATCATAGTAAGATTCCCATTTGAAACAAAATTATTATTATTATTGGTATTATAAATTTCAAATTTTAAAACACTCATATTGAAAATACGCAAGATTATCGTCGATAAGGACTAAAATAGCCGAGAGATAATATTACCACCAGTACCTCATCAGTACGAGGGAATTCTGTAGACAGTTTATTTCCAAATAAAAATGATACATCTATTTTCTTACGAATATTAAAATAGTATCAATATATTTGAAATTTTTATTATGATATATTTTTATATATATATATTAAATTCTGCAAAAGAAATGGATTTATCATTTTTATTTTAGATAGTAGAAGTTAAATGATTTTCCTGTAGTATATTTTTCCCATAAATTATCAGGTCAGATTCAGCTCTTCTTAAATATATTTTGTGTGAGAAACATTAGTTTGGCATTTCAATTAAATTGGATAAAAACTGTCGCTGCGAGATAACTACTTAGCTGCTTGTAAAATAATAACACAGAAACAACAGGAATTTAGATTTTATTCTATGAGTTCACTCATCGTATTCTTCGTACGTTATCAAAGTCTACATATTTTCTATGCGCTTTGTATTCGCTAACTAGTAACTATTCATTTGTCTCACACTTTTTCGCGGGCACGCGGCGTAAACATAAACCGAATTCATTTATCAATTTAATATTCCAACCAATGAAACCGCGCATTATGTCACGAGCAGCCAATCGCGTCCTCAATTTCTGACATCAGGTTCTATTTTTAGCTGCTCATATAAAGAAAAGCGCACATGGAGGTGTGTTCTGTTATGTTTGAGTACTGCTACGGACGCGGGCGGGCCATAGCTGTCTTGATTTTGAACGAGCATATATGCGATGTATATTAACGAAAAGGAATATTTTATGAATTTGTGTTTATATCGGGATTTCGATGTTGCAGTGTGTCATAGACTGTTGACTTGTGAATTTTACAAACTTATTTTTTGTGGTTTTCTCTTAGAAGTCTTCTTTCGTGACAGGTGGCAAAAAACTAGGTAAATAATGATGTATTTACCATTTCTAACCGCTTGAAAATGTTAGTGAATGGAACCGCTTGAATTCATTCTCCACCTGCTTACCTATGTTCGAAACGCTTTTCATGCATCTCATCTAACCTTCTCATGAAATTCCTCAAGAAAATTCCTCAATCAAAAAACCACATAGTTCATTGCCGGATGTCTTTGAAGTAAAAACAGTCAAGGGAATTTATATCATGCCATGATAAACGCTTCCAGTTGTTAAAATCTTTGAGTCTCAATTATTATTTCTGAAGTATAGAAAAAGTAGTAACAAGCGGAGATGCTCATTTAATTTATGAGCGAAGAAGTTACGTCTGCATCATCATAAAATTATCTCAGATGTTCTGAATTACTTATCCGATTCGGATTCTGATAATTAAAATGATATATCGCAAAAGACTGGTTTTATTTTTTCCCAAAGTCTATTTCTGTTATGATTGAGTTAGAAGAATTCAAAATGAAAACATAATCTATGTATGTTAGTTATATTGTTATAAACTTGTCATTTCTTGCTGTTTTCATTCAGAAAACACCTACTTTTAATTTCTGTTTAATTATCTTCTCTTGATTAAAATTTTGCCAACATGCATTTAAGTGTCTACAGTCATATATAAGATTAAGTTGGCCTATTTTAATAATATTTTTTCTCCTACATTATTATCAATATAAGACTAAAATCACACTATTAATGTGAGTTGGAGCTGTGAAAACGAAAATTAAAAAGGCTGGTGAAGTATAAATAGTATAAATAGCTATATTATTTTACTTAACATTTCAATTATGAGGATATAATTCCTTCATAATGTACAGGGCATATTCAAAACTTTTCAAAAGATTAGATTAGATATTGAATTAATGTTTTCACTGACACAGTTTGTTTCAAGGAAAAGAACAACCCGAATAAGTTTGAAGAAATTTATTTACTTAAGCCTTTTTAGGATTCCATTTCCCAAAGAGAGAAACGGAACTATTTATTGATCACTTCGTCGTCCATTTGTCTGTCAATACACTTTTCTCAGAAGCACGTGTAGATATAGAGGTAAAATTGCTATCGAATACTCAGATCGTCAATGTTTGTAACTGTGAGCAAATCTATAGGGAACTTCTCCCTGGTCTAGGAAGATGAGATTTCGCGGAAGTCAATTTGCTATAGTATTGGTCTAGTGAAAAAGTATTTACTTTTTTCTAAGAAACACGCAAATGTATCGAGTTGAAATTCATGTAATAGATACTGAGCTCTTCGATCTGCGAAAATATCAAACTTTCAGTCAACTCCACCCTTTTAGGTTCCATTCTTCTGCTTCGGCACTCACACCAAGGGAATCAAAATCTATAGAGGACTTCGCGTTAACCTAGAAACATGAAATTTAGCGAAGAATAATGTCATTTAGCACGGATACTGGAAAAAATTCTGAAACTAAATTTGTAGTAACATCATGAAAAAGATTATTTCGTTATAAAATTAACATATGCGCCTTTTTTTAAAAGCATTAAGATAGGATATTGAAATTGATACCACATCCATATATTCAGATGTATAATCCCTTCGATTAAATAAAATTAATTTTTTTGATTCAACGAAATCGGAAAAGAGAGCTGTTTATGTCGTCTTCTGCATATTTGGACTCTCAAAAAATCAAAAATTATAATATTCTGTTTATCTAGAATCATGGAATATGGAAAAGAAGTGTCTCAAAGCACAAGTGAAGGAAAAAATCGAATACGTTAATTTGTACTTACAAAACAGATAAAAATATAAATGTGATCAAATAAAAATTTTCCAGTCGCGGGGTATAATAATGTTCCAAAGAACTGAATTAGCAATGGTGATTTGTAATTTGCAAGGAAACGCAAGAGTTATGAGTATAATGGTCCAAACCATGCGATTAACTTCTAGGTGAAATAATTAAGCAAACACGGTTGTTAATCGATATTTGATGATATCGAAGTAGATGCGGTGCTATTGATCGTCAGTATCGAATTTCATCGGAGAATTTCAGAATTGAAATCAATAATATTTCTAACTTTCTTTCGTTAGTATGTAACTATGGATATTTCTTCAAGCTTCTACTGAATACTTTTTAATATTTGTCACTGATACTACACATCAACTCTCTATTCCTTATAGATCGAGTAACTCCCAGTTGGGGAGGCTTCATTTGGTGTAATTTATTTGTAGATTGTTCCACTAGAAAATACTCTTATTTGGAGAAAATTGTAACACTAATAACAATTCATTAGCACTGTACCCAAACACTCTTAAATACCCATTGACGCGCGTTTCGCTAATAGTTGCTAACAGTGTTTTTTCGTTAATGTGGAACGTTTACGTAGAACGTAATTAAGGAAATCTTAACCGGGATGAATGTGTCCAAGCCGTGACGCAGTATAAAGAAGGTTCGAGCTATCATGAAATAGGGCATAGACTTGGCCATCCTCATTGATCACGGCTCTCTGGTAAGTCACAAGTATTCAAACGGGATTTATAGAGAATATGTAGTGTTCTTGCACGATAATTCGAGACCGTATAGTGCTGTGAGGTCAGAAATTACCTTCATGAAGACGGAATCAATGTTATGAAGTGGCCTGAGGGGCATGATCTGAACCTGTTCGAGCACATGTGAGATTTCATGAAAAGGAGACAAGCCATGAATCCGCCTGCAGCCGATCTTGCAATTCTTTGAGGTCACCTGGTTGAGATTTGGACTTTAATAGACCATGATGAGTGTGAAGATGTTAGGCAGTTTTAAGGGACCAAGGCGGAAACATCTAGTATTCATAGTTTGAAAGTCATTTTGGTATAAAACAAAAAAAATTAATGCTCTCAAATGATTCGGTGAAATCAAAGTGATGCCATAATTTCTAGGAGTAGTGGAGTATATATATTTTTTTGGGTGAATAAAATACGAAATGATAATCAAAAATACTATTCTCTCAAATGTTTACCCGAAATTTGTCAAAATAATAAATTCAAATTTATTATCGAGATTTATTTTATCGCCTTCAAAGTAATCTTTCCGAGAAAAAAACACTTCTGCCAACTATTAATCCAACTATCCATATAGTTTGTATAGGTTGCGGCTGGGATCGATTTCATTTCCTTCCTCGAATTTTCTCTATGGCTTGTATCGTTTAGGAAACAGAAAAAGTCACATGAACCACATCTGGTGAATGCAGTGCTTTTTCGATCAAATTAGTTGAGCTTTTGGTCAAAAACTCGCTCACAACGGCAACTTTGTGAGTTGAATCCAAGATTAGTTTCTCCATAAATCCCGTTTTTTTGAAGGAATACTCTCTCGAAAACGCTTCGTATCGACTAAGGTATTCCTTATTCACTGTTTGATCTTGAGGAGAAATTCAAAGTGCACGATAATCGAGAAAACTGATCATGACTTCAATTTTTGATCAGCTTTGTCTTGTTCTCTAGGTTTCGGATCGTTTTCTGTATCGTTTGCATGTCATACTCGTAGACACAGCTGCTGTGGATCAAGCTTTGCTATGACGCGTCTCATCTCCAAAATATCGATCAAAGTTGTATGAGCTCGCGCGAGGCATATCATTTACATCATGACGACCAATTTTCAATGCTTTATACCCTTCCTATACTCGTGTTTTCGATAGAACTGTGTCGCTGCAGGTTCTAACCAACATTCTCAACGATTCCACACAGAAAATTTCACTGAAACACGAAATTTAATGCAATCTCTTTGCTCGACAAAATCTGCAGTTACGAGGTTGGTCTGAAAAGTTTCAACAAAGGTACAAGACCCTTTTTATGAATATTTCTTTTTTATTTTTCTACAAAGTCTACTTGTGTCTACACGCTTTCACCAGTGATGTTTCCATCTCTGTAATTCTTCCAAATTTTACTCGGCGTTTTTCTCTTCAATATAGTGGTTCACAAAGGTGACTTTATTTGACAAAAATCTCTGTATTCCGAGCACAATTTTCAGATGAGGGAACAAAAACAAGTCGCTTGGTTAGATCAGAATTGTAAGGCGGACGGTTAAGGCGTTAATACCGTAATTCGTGGATTTTCGCCATCCCAACCGTTGAGGTGTGTCTTGGTGAAACAGGTTTTTCTTTTTCTGTAAATGTGCAAATGTGGCCGTTTTTCCGTTTTTATCTTATCGAGTAATGATGATGATTTTTTCTCTTGAAGATAATCGCTTGAAATAACTCCATGAGGATCCCAAAAAACAGTCGACATCACTTCCCGAACCTATACCTACAAGCTATCTGGATACAAGGATGGTATTGTAGAAAGCCACCTCCGAAGTAGGCCTAGTGGCGCCATATCTTGGTCAGGCCGGAGCCTTATCAATCCAGCCTCGTATATTTCTCACTTTAATTCGGCGATCGTCTAGCATCATTTGGCGAACTTTGGTAATGGTATCGTCAATAGTTGCAGTTGCAGTGTCTCCTAAGCTCTTACGGCCACGTTTGAATTAAGCTGCTCAAAATTTGACTCTGATAAATGATGGTGCAGAGTCCTCATACACAAAATCCAACTCATCTTGAATTCGGATAGACTCATTGCCTTTCAAAAACAAATATTCAATGACAGCTCTATACTCGATTTTGTCCATTTTCACAAAAACACTCACTGCCATCGTAGAGGTCGGATATTTTTAAGACCATCCTTGCATACACAGGCTAATTACAAACATAACCTCAAACTTGTTTGTTTGTTTGTTTCCATGGACCTACAGTTTATAGTGGACTTCGAACCACTCATCTAGATCATGTAATGATAACTGCCACCACTTATTGGATTACAAGTTATCATGGCTTTCGATGGCATATGGGTCTAGCCATAAGCCATGTGCCCAACTCAATGTATGTCTTTGTCCAATTCACGTTTTTGTTTCAAGGACAACATCCATAACTTGAAACCAGAATCGAACCATGCAACTCGGCTAAGCATATTTCTACATACTTGCTCACTAACTGTGCAGCTACCGAGGCGGTTAAACCTCAAACTTGTTTTCAATATGTCTTCTAGTGGTGCCAATTTAGTGGTAATATCGCTTATGTGGATAGACATTTGACAGAATGTATTTATGTCATCTAGGTATCCCATTTCAAAAGTTTGACGTATGCCGTAACTAAATACAAGTTTTTTCATTTTTATTTCAATTGTTTTTAATTTGCGAATGGTTATAAAAATGGGAAGCACACATTTTAGTTTAGTGAACATGAACTAAGTTCATACATGTTTATGAAAACGTACTTCAAAAATTGCCCACTTGAATCTAACTTGAACCTATTTCATTTTTTTGGTATCATTACATCTATCTCTGAAAGGATTATCGAAATCTTTTGACTCATCATAAAAACTTCAAATAGAGATGAATCGGTGACTCTGATAATATTCGTTTCGTTTCGTGGTACAAAGAAAAGAGTGTAAAGTAATTTGAATGTGTTATCATACACAAATACAACGATTCTTTTTATATCCACCGCTTATCTGAATTCGCTTAGATAATAAATAAAATATGCTGCAAGTCTTAAACGTTACTTCACTTACACTAGGTGAAACGGAACATTTTTTCATCGACTACGCCTCAAAAATTATCAATACTCCATTATATATCTAGAAATAAGATTTGAATACAATAATTTTGATTAATCCTTTTCTCAGAGATATGATTAAAATGTCATATCATAGTGACAACAAGAGTATCTATGTAATCTTATTATTGAATGCGAATATCCATATTTATTCCAGTTCTGAACCACAACACGGAAGGACTTGAATGTGTGCAGTAATTAATATACAGGGTGTTTCCTAATAAACGCCGATCGCAATAACTTCTATTTTTCATCCAATAGGAAAAATTTAAACTCAGTAAGATTAATGACAATATAGGGAAAACCCCGTGAAAATTTTTTTCTGATTTTGAATTGGAACAATATTTGTATATGGTATACCGTGTGTCCATTTAGTGCGTGTTTGTTCAATAGTTCTGAAACTGTACATTATATCGAAAATGTGTGAAGGGAAGATAGATCGATCTTAAACCGTTGTATAATTCAAAATTATTTTGGAATATACGTGTTCCTTTTTAGAGTTTTATATCGAAGATAGATTTTTAAATAAAATGCCTTATTTTTCGTATCATTTTCGTATTTCTGATACTGAAATAATATGAGTTTACTAGGAAAATTTTACACCCAAACCCAACGATTTTTTTCAATTATTCGAGGTTTTGTAAAATTTTGCCTTTTTTTCGAACTCCCCTTGTACTCCTTGTGATTGTCAGAAAATTTTCACCGAGACACCCAAACTTCATTAGAAAACAGAACTTCTACAAAAACCAAAGCGGATGATAGTTAAGTTATACAGGGTGATTATTATTCATTATAAAAATTTGGAAACATTCAAATCACTCTATTTTTCTTTATTTCAAATGGTTCATACTTTATTGAATTGAATTAGAGTTTTAATACCTATCGAATGGTGTATGGGGTTTCGTATACCTTATTGTTATTATATTATTTTCAACGGTTCTCGAATTAAATGAAATTTTTATTTACTTGCTCTTCTTCTTCTAGAAAACATTTTTCAAGCCGATAAATACAATTTCTTCGAACATTACCCAGATCTTCAGGAGTTATTCTAATAATGTTTCATGAATCTTCCGTTTAATATCATTAATAGTAGCAAATACAATTCTTATTCTGCATTTTTACCGTTACCCACAGTTTCCACTTGTGTTTTTTTCATAGAATTTCATTAAACAATACAGTCAAGGTGCCTATTTCAAACCTGAAGACCTAATTAAGCTTTCTATCAGTTCTTGAAAGTATTACCTGGCTAATCAATAGTCTCTCGAAAAATTGTGGTCCATCCCAAATTTTGATACCTTTCTCTTCAGAAATGGAGGGGCCATTTATGCTGAGAATGATTCATGAAAACCTTAAAAGCAACACCTTTTCTGTTTCTTGGGATATTTTGATTGGATTGACCATCTAAACAATTGCAGCTATTACCAAATGTGCAGAAAATATATTAAGAAACTATGATACTTCTATATACAGTATGTTCCAAAAAAAATTGCCTCCCCTCTGTCTAGAAGGACTGATTTTAGCGGAAAAAGCTGAGGCAAGTCCATTTTTTATTGGAGGGGGACCAAATTCTGAGTTGGAGCTGATTTTACATGCTCCGAACCAACTCAGAAATAGGTCTCCTTCCAATCAAAAATTGATGTGTCTTAGGTTTTTTCTGACAAAATCAGACCTTAAGAAGGAGCGGTCGTGAATTTTCGTTGGAACATACTGTATATGATTATTTATTGTTCACATTTATTGTTTCAATACTACCCTTCTTTATTCCCACAAATAATTCTTATTCTTCTCAACATGAATTAGAATAAAGAGGTAAGATGTATGTAATTGGAAATAGCTATGGAAATTGCCTGTTGGCTCCACGTTCATATGCGGCTAAATATCCAGAAAAGAGGCATCCCCGAGTAGAATTTTTTGAAAATTCGAAGCGACGCTTTTAGGAGACTGAATGTGAATGTGAAATGATTATGAAAGGTCGGGAGTTTTTACAATTTTTGAGAAAAGATATTTCTATGCCCTTTTGAAAAAATATTTATCTTCGATTTTATAATAGTCCTAAAATTCATCAATTTCTTCTGCTTTGGATCCAAATTTCTTTCTCCAAAGCATTTTAAGCCATGGAAAACAATATAAATCACCGAGAGTGAGATCCGGAGAACGAGATTGTTGGGTGATCATATATGAAGATGCAATTTATTTAATTTTGCCGTTATTGAGATCGTTTTATGCATTATCGAATATTATTACGCAAAAAAACATGGGCCAAGTATTTCAAAAATTTGCATTGTGATATTTTGAATTGTTCAATACACACCATCCATTTGTACGAAAATCAAAATGGCGGATGCGCTTGATAACAATTTCGACCCAACCACTCAGTCTGTATGTCCTAGTTGGTGAATGTGTTCACATATCACTGGGTTACCCCAATGTTGGGGATCTTAAATCTGGTGGATACACACAACTGATCTGTTGGCTGACATGCGATATTGCTGATATTTCAAATTTTATGCTGATAATACTCCTTCGCATCGTAATCAAAACGTACATACAGCCGCTCAAGATGAATATTGCTCATAATCAACCCCCATCTTTATACCTCGACCTTAACCCGATGGAACACGCTTGGGGTGTTACATAGGGCATTGAAAAACATCAGCCAGCTTCACAGAACTCAATTGGGGACATTTTACCATATATTTGGGAAATTTTGCTACAGAATGCTTCAGAAGTTTTGAGTATGCCGTGAAGAATAATTGAAGCAGTTCTTGAATCGTATGATGGCCGCACATGTTGCTGAAGATGTTTCAGCGAAGAATTCTAGGTTTTTCAAGAGTAAATTTTTCATATGAATTTCTTTCCTGTGCATCATTTAATCAGGTTGTTACACTTTTACCCAGACAAAAAAGTTTTTGAAAGTAAAATTGTTTACTTTATATTCCATCTTATATATCTTATCTGATAGATACAGTTATAACAACTCAAAAATAAGTATTGCTTGTTACTCATAAGTTAAGTATGACTAGTACTCATTTTCTTCGAAATAAATTTATATGTTCCTACAATATCATGTTAGTGGTTATTGGGATTGACCGAGCAATTAATTTTATCCGACCATTCTCATTCATTTTTCCTATCGTAGCCCAAGGCATTGGCTACTTCGAATTTTCTCTACATAATAAATATAAATTCCAGGATATTCTACACTTGCATATTCAGAAAGGTGTACAGAAAGCAGATCTCAAATTACAAAATTCCCGTCAAACTTTTCTTGATACCGCACTAAAGGGTCCATTAAAAGTATCTGGAGAACGTGTTTATCGATCATTTTCAAATTTTGGGATTAGAGTACTACAATACTGATCTACAATTTGCAAATGTTTTCAGAGCAGTACCACTTCAGCTCATACCGGAGATCGACTACTATTTCAAATAGCAATGTGTACTTTCTTATTTTTTTCATTAAATGGCGTCCTTTTTCAAACATCTTCTGTTAAGATTCTAATCACCATTGAGCTACGGTACTTTTAACCAAATTTTCGGAGTTATAGTGTCATTTTCTTCGCCCTCAAAAAAAAATTGATTCAGATTTGAGAATGAATTTCGGTTTCAGTTTGACGTTTGTAAATTATTTAAATATAGCAACAACACTAAATTTGCAACAACACTAAATTTTGTATTTTTTTTGTTAAATGAAACGGTAAATAAATGCTCAGACGAGGATATTATGAATTTATCAATCATTCTTGGTCAATGTCGAACTTCCAGAACATTTAAAGAAAAGTTTCAGAATTTACTGTATAATTGAATTATGTTAGATTAATTTTTAGAAATATGAGCAATTTGTTTATTAATCCTGACCTAATAATTTGGAATTAGGACATGAGTATCTACAATATATAGAGGATGAATTAAACACTCTCGTAACGCCTTTTATACAGTACGCCGCATACTGCGTATTTCAATAAAAATTTGACTACACCTCAAGCTCTCGAGAGAATAATTCTAGTAAAAAAGGCCGAGACAAGTCAACTTTCGATTATAGATGATAGGGGCCGTGTATATCTAGCATAAATCCATCTGGGGCACACAATAAGACTGCCGCAGTACTGAATAATTGCTAATTTTTTCTATGTAGGAATAAGTGCCGTCGATAAAAACAATTAGTTTTGGATTGTCTTCATCTTCGTTGAAAAGAATACTTGCGAACTCTGGATACATGGTTATTTATGTACTCGTTTTCGGGTGATAGCTTGCAATCGAATATTGCTCGGTACAAAACGTGACTGTCTGACATTATTGACTGCCAAGCTTACCGCTTATGGACTGCTATAATTGAAAATGATTTTCAGAAAGTCATCACTCAAACCTTGTCGTCATTCACATAGAAATATTAGTAAGTCTTTATCATTTACGTATCTGTGTGCTCTTTCTCCATCGCAAAATGTAAGCTTTTCATTGAACTGATCTTTCGATATTGGACTAATTAAACTGAATTCATCATCCGTTAGCGAATCAGCGTCGGCTACATCCGAAGGCTTTAGAAGAGAAAAATCACGCAAAGCGGTTAAAAAGTTTTGTAAGGTGACCCCCTCAATCTTGAGAAATTTATTTGATGACAACAGTCCACCTGTAAGAGCCAAAAATACGAAACCTCTTGAATTGAGATGATGTGTACACACTCCAACATTTTCTGGAACATATATATTATTATCCATGAAAATGTTCGCTCCTGTTGACGTAGAGAGGGTATGCACATTTCCATCCTCTCGACATATGAAACATTGAAGGGCAGTGCAGCTTCTTAGTACATTCAATTTTATGCAATTTGGATCATTACTAAATTCGAACTCTTTTCCCACTATCAAGTGACAGTTTATGCATAAACGCGAGCCATCATGAAAATTTTCCAATAACATGCGGGGTTCTCCGTGGAAACGGACAGCTATCTCCTGTTTTTCAAGGACATTTATCCCAGTTATGTGTCTCAACGATATTGGTCTGAATTGAGTATTGCACACATAGCAACTTCTTCGCACTCGAGCAGCCATTGCGGAAAGTTTATCAAATAAAAGAAAGTTTCACACTTAGACTCACTTCGATCGAAAATTAATACTTCAAGAAGCTAGAACACTCAGCTAAAGTGAGCACTTCACCTAGAAATCGATAAGAAACGAATACCTGCTAACAATTGTAATTCTACTAACAACTGTCGAAATTTTTTTTTGTTCTTTGATTGTCAGATCATAGAAATCGAAAATTCCTAGTTATGTCAGCAAGAGCAAATATATTCCTGGAAAATAATAAAGGTATGTAAATTGTTCGAGGCTGATGTCATTGAATAGATTCCTCAAAATGAGGAGGTCACTGCACAAAACTATTTAACTTATCATTTTTCCTAAGCCCACGGATTTAGCCGAAACAGGTTCGCTGAAAGACTATGAATTCAGTTCAATGAAGTGATCCTGTAACTCTAGATGGAGTAAGCGGACAAAAATACTCAATGAAAAGGACCTACGAACATTTCTCTGTGAATTGCGACAAGGTGCAAGTTTCTGAAAATCATTTTACATTATAGTAGCTGACAACCGGTAAGCATAGCAATCACAATGTGAGGAATCAGTATTTCTCAGGAACCAGGCATTTATGAAACACCCTGTATAATTATGGAGATTCTCAGTAGTAACATAAAAACTCCGGAAGAGATAATAATAATAAACTGATGCTGTTTGCGGGTTTTTATTCCTGGAAAACCAAAAGATTCTAATATCAATTTCACAATTTTTTATGGTCTGCCCTGTATATGGAAACAAGTTTTTAGTTGCATACATCAACACTCTTATCATCACTTAGTGGAAAAATATTTTTCTTCTGTTCAAGAATACCCTAAATATATTTTACGGTTGAAAAAGTGAAGTTGGCGAAAATCCGCTTCAATTCAATGATGTTTTCGTTAAAAACAAATTTTTTTCCAAGAAATTATTTTTCTTTCAATATTCGGTCAGTCATGAGGTACCCTGTATATTCAAGGAGAGTCACAGCTGTGTGATCCCTAGCATAAGAACGCTCGAGGTGATGATTCTAATAAATTCATGCCGTTCTGTAGTTTTCCATTGAAAGAAAACTGAGATATTCCATTATCAATTTCACGATTTTTTATGGTCCGCCCTGTATACAAAGACAGGTATTCCAATGCATTTATCAACACTTTTATGACCTCCCAGTTTAAAATTTTTTTTTTCTGTTCAAACATACTCTAAACAGAATTTACAGTTGAAAAAAGGGGAGTTAGGAAAAATCTTCTCAAATTCCATCAAACTTAAACAGCCTCTATCTCAGAAACGAATCCATTGAGGTATGTTTTTTATTGCAGAATTGTAATCATGGTGTTTCGAAGTACAATTGACGAAAATTTGGTGAACTTTCACTGAATGCAATTTATAGTGCATTTTGTGCGTGGTCCTTTGTCCGTGTTTTTCCTATTTTTCTTCTCCTGAATACTTTTCATAACATACAAAATAAAGAAAAAATCCCGCATTTTCGTCTTTCGAATCTTGAATTATAATTTAACATTATATACTACATTCTCAACTCTAATTTTCCTCGAATTTTCCATTTTTATAGTCAGCGTTTCTAACTTTCCTTTCCGTAAAAACTTAATTTGACTCTTACGCACATTTTGAAATTAACAGAGGCCAAATCGATTTAGCCGTTCTGAAGTGATGTGCTTATCAACGAACAGTATTTCATTTTTTAATTATATAGGTTTTATTAGTTATTTCATAATGAACAAGTAATGGAGTAATGGAAATACATATCGATTAAGTGAATAATTAATCAATTATTATCGAAACATGAAAGAATTCCAATAAAAAAGAAACAACATTTTATGCTGTTCAAGAAAGAAGATGAGATTTTATGTTTCAGCTACTATTTCTAGTTAATATATTATCATTTATGCATTATATTATTATACTATTACGTATACAAATAAGCAAAAGCAGGAAGAGCCGACAAAAGGTATACTTTTTTTACAATTTCCTGATCTTCAAAACCTAATTTTTTAATTAAACTTCACAAAACTGGTTATATCATCAAACAAGTTGTTTTCTATGTAAGTGATCTAGCGACGTTAGTTTCGCATTTTTAATAGACGTTAGTGAATTCATAAATTTCAAATCATAGTTTTCCATGAAAAAATTCATATGGGAACAAATTAAAGATGAAACTTTCGTTCCAATTGAATATTAGATTCTTTTGACGTATTTATTTTTTTAATGATCCTAGACAAACACGAAATGAAGTGAAGCTGGCTCCATTCAGCATACATGTTTTCTATTAAAAGCTTGCATTAATCAAACTTACTTGAATTTTAATGGGCGATAAGCGATACTCAGTTTCACACAAGAATTAAGTGCTGCTTTATTTGATAATCCCTTGAGTTAAACATTCAATTTTTCTGTATCGGTAAGTAAATACAATGTGCATAAAAAGTTTGGGATATTGAAATATTCTTTGAAAAAAGTATAGTAGTTCTGTATTTCCGTCTTTGACATTAATTGGTATAAAATTCGAATGTACCAGAATAAGATCATGTTAAAGATGAATACTTTTTATGGGCAATCCGTTAAGTCCTTTGTTAGCAGAAATATTCATAAATAACTTAGAGAAATTAATTCATAATCATCCACTCAGTAAATATTGTTTATACTGGTATCGCTATGTAGACGATATCATTATTTGCTTCACAGGAACAGATAGACAGTTGAAAATTTTCGAAAATCATATGAATTCATTACATCCAAAATTGCATTCACAACCGAAATAGAAAGCAATAATTCGATAAATTTCTTAGACGTAACAATTTCGAATGAAAATGGAAAACATGTTTTCGCAATTTACCATAAGCCGTCACATACAGATATTATAATACATAACTCGTCGTGTCATCCATATCAACATAAAATGTCAGCATTCAATAGTTTTATTCATAGATTGATTAACATCCCGTTATCACCAGAAAATTTCAACAAAGAACTAAATTTGATTAAACAAATAGCCAAAAATAATGGTTACAATCCCAAACTAATAAATAATATTTTAAATAAAAACAAAGTAGAATCGCATTGAATGAAGTTTACCCTGTCGATAAATTGAAACAAAATTCAACACCTTAACCTACGTTGGCATTACAAGTGAGAAACTGAAATCATTCTTAAGTAGCAATAATTTCAACATAGCTTTCCAAACTTATAATAATTTAGGCAAATATATAAAAATAATAAAACCAAACCAGGTAAAAACAATAAATCAGGTGTTTATAGATTGAATTGCAATGACTGTGATAATTTCTACATTGGTAGAACACATAGAAATTTTAATATTAGAATATTGGAACATAAACGCAGTTTTCAAATAAAAATCAGATTCAAATTACGCGAATCATCTCTTAGAAAATAATCATTCTTTCGACCCACAGTTTGAAATTTTGCATACAGATAATAAATATTGGAAGGTAGATCTTTGGGAAACTTTAGAAATCAATAAATACAAACACTCAGGTAGACTCATCAATGAACAAGTCGATTTAAGCCCTTCACCTCTATTGAATCTTTTCGGGGAGCAATCTATTCCTTAATTTTATTGTATATACCGGTCAGAAATAACCACTTTAGAAGAAGCAACCCAATATGCTTTTAATTACTCAAGAACATTTATAGTTATATTCTCATTTATATTTTTCTGTATATTCATTCGTCTGAAGAAGCTACGGTGTAGTGAAACGCGTTACGAATCGCAATTATTAAGTAAAATTCCTTAAAACACAGTACTTGTTTTTCATTAATTAATACTTTATTAAATACAGTGTGCTTCAACGAAAATTTGAGCACTCATCCGCCCCCTAATCAATAATCATTATAGCGAATGGGGGTCTTTCCATTCTCTATTCGAATATTTTATTTGCAGAAAGTAGTAAACGGCGAAAGTTATTTTTCAGCGAACTCGAATACTTCTAAAAACTGATTCATTTTGATAAAATATCAGGATAGAGTTAAGTCCGGATCAGAAAAGGATTCCTACAACTTGAAATTTGTGGACAAATCTGATTTGAAAATTATATTTAAAAAATTCAGTAAATTTACTTAAATTTTTGTTTAAGATAAGAAAAGTATGTTTTGTTGCAATGTCTTTCTAAAGCTCTTTTTTCGAACTATAGCAATGTTAAAAAGATTTTATTGTTTTATTATGTTCACAGTATTAAAAAGGAAATGTATTGATTACAAATCAAGTCATTATTGTTATCCATTTCTTCCATATAATAGGGAAAGCGGGGAGTTACGCTCACCTAAGGAAAAAGGTTCGGTAAAATTTATCTTTTTTCCAGATAAGGAAACATATTTCCTTCATTTGTTACACTACTAGAGAAAAAATTGCAGCTATCGACATAAAAAATACAAAACCTAATTCATGGGTACTCGATTATGCGAAATTACCCCACATGTTGGGTAATAGCGCGCGGGCCATTGGATAATTCCGCGCAGATGAGAAAAATTCGAAACGACCACAAAATATAAATTTTTATTAAGAGAAACGAAAAATACAAATTTTCTAACAGAAAAAGGAATGATGCTTGAAATAATGTTTTCGACGTTTAGTCATTTTCAATTTTTTTTTGTCCTAATTTCAGACACAAATCACATGTGTAGTTGACTGCTGATTCCCAACCACTACATTCTGCGCGAGACCAAAATTAACAGATAACACAGCGATACCAAATTTCCTTGTCACGTCCGAAATCACTACAAACGATGCAAACATCTAAATCATGGGATGGATCGGCATCAATATCATTGAGTTCACCATCGTCACATTGAATTAATTGACTCCGAATCATCAAATTGAAGTTTTCTCACACCTGGTTTTTCAGTTAAGCGTTTTTTTTTGTTACAATAGGTTTTCCACTCTTTCAGCCTTTTATTTCCGTTCTTTTCCTTTTTTATTTCTTCAGCTTCTTTCTCCTGTTTTTTCTCTAACACCGATTTAAGAGGTGTAGATGTAAATATCTCGGAATGTTGCTTTGTACGTGATTTGTTAGTTTGATTTATTTTCAATATTGTAACTGGTACTAGAGTTTCTATAGGCCCATCTAATCCTTGATTTGATTCCGATGATCCAGGTATCTCTTCTCTGCATCTTCGCCTGATTATAAGAACAATCTGATAATCAATCATAATAACACGAGTTAACCAGTTTTTCCGGATGGAATTGTTGATTATTATGCGGCAATTGTTGGTCAGTAGTTTTGGATTTTGGAAGAGCATAATTCATATGGCTTAGTTGATTTGCCTTTCAATCGACAAGAAATCAAAGGAATGTAATTAATCAAACGAATGAAAAAAAAGTCCCTCTCCTGGAATAACTTCTACAATTTTTCTTCTCATTTAAACCTAATTCAAATTGCTTAATAAGTTCAGCCAATCTCAAGTGCTTTTAAACAGCATTATTATTATTTGATTCTTCAATTTTGATAAGCTTTCCCCAGAAATTTGAGAAACCTTCCATTGTTTCTGAGGCCTTCATTTACTTGTAAAAACAATATAATTATGTTAGTCATTCATCCATTTAATAGGCCAGATCCTTCAAAAATTATATTTTACATGATCGTCCCTTCCTTCCATTCATTTCGAGTGACCTCACTGTTAATAATTTTCGAGCTAGATGAAATCATAAGCTCAAGCGAAAAAATAGAGAAATCTTTGTGCATCTCCGCTCTCCTAACAAGGTCGTAGGTAACATCTTCAGTGTTGATGTAATGATTGTAACTCAAGTTTATAATAGTCAATCAACAAATTGATGCAATCGATTAACAAATTCCAAAATGATTTTCTTAATATGTGCGAATAGTATATCGAATACGTAATAATTATTGTAGGAACAAACCGCGTCGAACAAAACAAGAAATATTTCGAAAACAACACTTTTATATACATTGTGTATCAATAAAACCCTGAATAATTCGGTTGGTTTGATTTTTCTGCAAATTTTCTGAAACTGGAGGACTGTTCATTGGAGGAGGACATTTTTCGTTACATGTTTTGTTCTACCCCAATTTTTTGTATATGAACAAAGGGCCGTGTAATACCTTTTTGAATTCGAAAATGTGATTTCATTCTTTATGCGATCACATAATTATTTACTTTCTGAAATCACTTGACGAATTGAAATCGAGAATTGTTTAAAAAAATTCTAGGTTGTTACTCATTTAAATGTTTGGGTATCCACCCCCTTACCTCTATCAACTACCACCTGGAAGAAAAAAAATAATTCGAGATGCGTTAGATCAGGTGATCTAGCCGACCATTCTATTGCGCCTCTCCTATCTATCTAACGACCCAGTAATATATTGTCCAAATAGTCTCGCACAGCGGCAGCATAATGAGAGTGTGCTCCATCATGTTGATACATAACGTTGCATTCAGATAAATGTCGATCTCTTTCGATGATAACTCTTATGAGTTACTATTACTTCACCCATTGGCTACAACAATTCTTGTCCGGCATTTGTACCACTTTCTGAAGAATTCAGAAAATACTTTCCCGACATATTTGTGTATTCTCCATCACTCAAAATGGTCACATAAATTCCTTCGTTATTCATAACATTCCATGAATTTACTCGTTAACTGTTACTGCTACATGTGTAACAGTTAGTCTCAGAGTGTGTTGTGAACAAAAAGTGGATTCAAAATCATTGTGTTTATGTTGTTCTTCAATTGGTAGTGCCATTGCAGTAATCCCAGAAATAAAGGAGAAGAACATCATACTCGCAATTTGGACTATCTACAGAATTCCACATAAAAAGGATACTAATTTAACAACCATCCCCTATTCTCAAACGATTTAAGGTATACCAAATCTTTCTACTAAGATCAATTTTTTGTGTAGGATACACATATGGCGTGGAATAAAGAAATGGAACTGATTTTTCATTCAAATATAATTAAAATGCAATATTGTCTCCTTGGGAAGCCACACAACGCTGGATACCGTACTTCCAATCATCAAAGCATTGTTGTACCTCGGATACTAGAATAGCGTTCAGCTAATCGATTATAGCTGTTTGGATGTTTTCAAGTATGCAGAAATGGGTTCCTTTGAGGTGATTTTTAATTGTCGGGAAGAAGGAAAAGTCACAAGGGCTCATGTTTGGTGAATAAGGAGGTTTAGGAGCCACAAGGATGTTTTACTGGCTAAAAACTCCTTTATTGAGATTTCAGTGTGACATGGCACACCCAGATGTTTTTTTATGTTTGATCGCACACGAAAGACTCTTTTTCGAAGTCCTTCGAGGACTTCTCGGTGATAGTGTTGATTGGTCGTTTGAACTTGAGGTACAAAATCTTTGTGGACGATTCCTTAGCTATCGCAAAAAAACAAGTCATCATTCATTTTATCTTCAACTTGCTTATTCGTGCTTTTTGGGCCTTGGAGAGATGGCAGTGTGCATGATTTGGCGTTTGGTCGTACTCAAACACTCAAGACGCGTCACCAGTAATGATATTTTACAGAAAATGGAGATCATTTTCAATCGACCCCATAAAGTCAAGACTTATTTCCTTTCTGAGATTCTGTTGGTCTTGAAAAAGGTTTTTCGGGATCATTTTTGCACAAAATTTTTCTCATCTTCAATTCATCGGTTACAATCTGATGAAGGAGGTGTGATTCAGTTCAATTATTTGGCGGTTATTCAGAGTGTCAACCGTCGATCTGAATGACTAAGATCCCGGACTCTGTTGACATTGCCATCGGTGTTGAAAGCCTTTCATTTCGTGGTTGATCTTCAATCGACTTTCTTATAAAAATACCTTAAACCACAGAAAAACCTGGACTCTCAACAAAACACTTTTCTATAGGCCCGCCGAAATTTTTCAAACGTTTCTGTTGCACTGTGTCCTAGTTTGAAGCAAAACTTGATGGCACACTGTCGCTCGAAATTGATGCCATTCATTTTTAGAACACACAAGAAAAAACTGTTTCACCAAAGCTAAAGCTAACGCTATGTACAAACAATTGACTGTAGCGAGTTCAAACTTGTACTGAAGGTGAATACCATGTGCACCTGAGGATGCTCAAAGCCTCTCTCTCACGAGTTACCGGATCGGAAGCGACTTTATTTACAAACCATACCTAACATGGGATATTCTCTCTTTCACGAACTGATCTTCGGTCGTAGGACGTGTTTCTTGTGAGATGATTGCTCTAGTTCCATGGGTTCTTGCTAATTTGGAAACATTCTGTTTTTTAGTCCGAGAGGGGTTCTAATGACTAGGTCTGTTTTTCCAAGGGATGGTTACTCTTTAAGATGTTTGATAGCAGAAGTAGAAACATTATTGGCGCCAAAAAAAGGGTTATCATCCTCCATATTTGAGAAACCTTTGTAATGAATGAAATTTAGGAAAAGGCTTCCGACATTCAAAGTTCCGAGTTTCCATAAAAGAACTAGTGATTCATCGGAATGAAAATATAGTTCCCATGTTATCCCATGAAAGCCATTGGAAAACCAGGTATAATTTCTATATTTTACGCTGCATGTGTCTTAACTTAATTGTTATTATTCCAACCAATGCAACTGAGTCATATGAATTTCTTCATTCAGACATGGAAATTTACGACCTATTATTTATAGAGTTCGTAGAAAATTGCACCACACTGTATTCGATTTACTTCCAGCACTCATGATTAGAAATGTACACACAAAAGTCTCAAGTAACCTTTTAAGCACTGCAATTCCAATAAAAATGGGCGGCTTATCTATTCTCGTTAGTTGTGTTTTAACGTTTCCGGACGAATAAATATCACAAAGATTGAAAATCGAAATGATAAAGTTGCAATAAATCCCACAAGCAGTGTAAAATTGCTTATTTCATTATGTTTTTTAAAACTATGTTTTCATTGCTTCATGAATTTTAATGAGGAGTCTCTCATTCTGGAATTGAAGCTTTTGTTTTTGAAATAAATTTTATAATCTTTACAGTAGAGAAAAACGTATTTTTTATAATTTGATATTATGAGAAAATATAGGCATATTAACAGAATTCGGTTTGTTCGGTAGTAATAGAAATAATTATGTTGAAAGTAGAACGGAGTACCTCTGGATCATTTCATAATCTAATAAAATAAATATGTTGGGACCACTGGAAACGGTGGTAAATAAAATTTGGAAATATAATTGCTGCTAAATAGAGGGAAAGGCAATGTAGGTTAGACATGCGTACTCAGTTTCTGGTTTTTCCATAATGGAATATATTAATTCAGATATTAAATTGAGAATATTATAAAGATATCTGTACCAAAAATGATGTGTTTTTATGCTAATTTATTATTCATTATTCATTAGTTTGCAAAAACATATATTTGTTGGTACAGATACATTGATGATATTTTTAAATAGACAAGTTCTTACATTTTCTAAATAAAATGCATAATAAAAAATCACTGCTGAAATTTGACGCAACAATTCAATAAACTTCCTTGACGTAATCATCACTAAAATCAATAATAATTTCTCCTATGACATATATAGAAAAGAAACATTTAGACTCAACAATCCCAATGGAATCTAACCTTACCACATTACACATAAATTATCCGCTTATAATTGAATGATTCATAGAGCCTTTTCCATTTCCCCATCCATAACAGACACTTCAAAACGGAAATCAATCATCAAAATCACAATCATCAAAAAATTGCACCAAATAATAATATTCCAGTCTCCAAATAAACAGTATTATTGAACGCAAAAAATAAAAATAATTTTCTCAATTACTATATTTTATTATAGAAAAAACCACAAAATAAAAACACATATAATATATATAATAATGAAATCTGGAATTTTCTTCTCAAATTTAATTCAACAAGCTTCTTTTCAGTGGTCCAAACATGAGAAAATT
Organism: Cryptolaemus montrouzieri; assembly: GCA_013387265.2. Taxonomy (NCBI): domain Eukaryota; kingdom Metazoa; phylum Arthropoda; class Insecta; order Coleoptera; family Coccinellidae; genus Cryptolaemus; species Cryptolaemus montrouzieri. Next base: position 68,955,014 of record JABFTP020000001.1, on the reverse strand, counting down.
AGTATTCAATGCCAAACAAAAACTAATAAATTCATACAGTCTGAAATATATAGAATTGAATGCTCATCAACTTACGTAGGAAATTGTGAATCTAGATTCAAAGAACATATCTCATCAGACAAAAATCCGCAGTTTTCGATCCTATTAGATGTACAAATCATATAATTACATTAGATACTCAAAACATTCAATACAAATGCAATAAAGGGTTCACACTGAATCTGTTGGAAAGTTTGAAATTAACAAACTTTCTAATGAACCGAAATTCACCACTCTCAATAGTCAACTAAAATTAAATCACTGACAACTATTTAACATTTAAAATAGGTACAGTTAGCCCATTATTTGAAACTTAAAACGACGTAACCGTCGAAACCGGTAATGTGTATTGAAAATAAACATTGGGGAAATCAGACCAAAGTGTTTCATTTTATTTATATTAAAATGAATTGCCATTAAATGAATCTTACTACGATCTATGACCGTATACCTCACAATTATCAAACTATCTCTACAAATGAAAGGAAAGGCTTTTCTTAACTGTTAAAGGGCACGAGTTCAATAGCTTCACTGGCGTATACGTCCGAATGTTTTGTTAGGAGACAGAAATTACGATGGTTCGGACACATTGCTAGAATGAAGGAAGGAAAATCCCTGTAGGGAGGAGAATGAGACACGACCAAGAAAAATATAGTTGAAAGCGGCAAGTAAAGACTTCGACAAGCCGAAAAAACATGGGCCAATCCGTAATATTGGCCCATGTTATAAAAACTGGAGAGGAATCATTAAAGTCTTGGACTTCTAAGTCTTGTTTTGGTGAACTTTATAAATAACCTTCGAACAGGTGTCACCATCATGAAAAAGAAATAACCTGGTCTCTAATGTACGGTTAGCACTGAGAAGCCCAGTCTGCTTGGCTCGAAGACATTCTGCAGACTTCGGGGTTAACCAAAGGTAAGAAGAATTTTGCGAACAGAAAAGCTCAAGCGCTTACACGAATCAACCTAGCTACACTTGAAATAGAGAAAGCCAGTTTCCGATAACGGCTGCTTATCGTAACATCAAAAAAGAGAGTCACTTGTGACATTATTTCCCAAATTGTTTCACAAATGCTTTAATTGGCCAAATAATTTTCTATTCTAATACATTTTCAAAAACCCTTGTTTCCCATGTCAGTCTGTAGAAGTAGATACTAAATATCATTATTCTGAACGATTGAGTTGATGTCGACAATCAGGTACCTTTACATCTTGCAGTGATTGCTCCACATCAACATTCCACTGAAGCTTAGGATCCAAATACACTCCCAAAATCAACGGATTCCGCTAAATCCAAGCCCCGCTCCCCTTAAGAGAGGATAGCATCGTTTGAGATTTTTTCATTCATGCGCAATACATTTGATGCGAATTATTGCAGTGCAGACGGCCGCGCCGCGTTACTCAGCTCTACCGAATCCGCCATTTCGGCACCACAAACAGTGCTATCGTCCACAAATTTAATTGATTCTGCTGAATTGAGAAAACCCGCAAAATCGTTTATGAATATAGGAAACAGTTACGGCCCCAAAATTGATTCCTGTGGTACCCCACACTGGATTAAATTTTTCTGAGATAACTTTCCTTCCAAAACAAACATTCTGATAACTATTGGACAGATATAGTTTTATGAGGTTGGCACTGTCACTACTGAAATTGTGCCACTCTAGCTCTGAATGCGCGAGGCAATCGAACGCCTTTGTTAGGTTCAAGGAAACGGCCAAGGAGGGATACCCTACCTCAAAGCGAGACATTGTGTACTCCACAAATTCAGTTGTAGCATTTGCTGTACTTCTCCCGCGTCCGAAACCGTACTGTCTGTAATCGGGGAACGATAAAGAAATGGTTATTGAAGTGGAAGGCACTTTTTGGTAAGGGAATATTCTTAGCAACCTTCACACAATCGGGAATTATATTTTCTCTCAAGGAACAATTAATTAAAGTTGTTAGGGGATTGAGTCGATATTTTTCTTGAGTGTTATGAAGAATATCCATTAAAAATCCCTGGATCTGCTAATCTTATGCAACTTGACCGTACCCCTCTACAAATGAAAAGAAAGGCTTTTCTTCATTGATCTGCGGCATGAGCTCAATAGGATCACTGACGTGTTCTACCGAATATTTTGCCTGCAAACATAGATTACGATGGTTTAATCACATTGCCAGAATGAAGGAGAGAAAATATCCTGTGGGGGAGGAGATGGGACGACCAAGACAAATATGGTTGGAAGCCGCAAGGGAAAACTTCGAGAAGCTGAAAATCCATGATTACGAATATGAACCAAAAATTGAGAAGAATCATTGAAGTCTTGGACTTCTAAGGCTTATTTGTGGTGATCTTAATGAATAGCCTTGAGCAGGAGGCAGTTTCATGAAAAAGAAACTACCTGGTTTCTAATGAACGGCTCCCACTTTTCAGTTGTTATGAGAAGCCCAAGTTGCTTGACTCGAAAGCATTCTGTAGAATTCGGGATTACAGAAGTAAGGTAAGAAGAATTTCGCGTACCTCGCAGTGGAAGCCAGTTTTCGACCACGACTGCTATAGTGAAATACCGAAAAATAAAGACACTTGTGCTGATATTATATTTCGATTATATTGTTTTATAAATGCAATAATCTGCCAAATGATTTTCAGTAATACATCTTCAAAAACCTTTGTATCCCTTGTCAATCTAATGTAGTGGTACTAAACTGCATTATTCTGATCTATTGAATTGATGTAGACAGTCGTGTACCTTTATATTTTACAGTAATTGCTTTCGACCTAATGTATGCATCAAATCAATAAGAATTTTTCTAATTGTATACGGTCTGCACACTTGATTATAGGCTAAGAATTGTTGAGTGACCGCTTGAAGCCATCATAATTTAGTATCTCCGAGCAAAGTACACAAATGTCAAATAACTTCGATACAATTAGTACGAATTCTAATGGAGCTTAGCACTACAGACAGAATGGTGTTCTCATGATTCACGATTGAATATACAGGGTTGATTAAGGAATTCGAACAGTATATACAGGTGTATCCAAAGTTATTTGAAACATTTCATTCGTTATTCAGTTTTGAGTCGAAAAGTTCTCAAGCATGTGTTATCTATGTGCACAGTGTTAAACACATTGCATTATTTTATTTCTGATACTTTCTAGAAGAAGAAACGTTGAAGTCTCTTGAAATTTCATCAGTTGGAGTTGGTTCTGTAGAGTGAGTAGATCGGAGAACCTTCTCCTTGAGTGGGGGATATTCATCATTCTGAGAAAGGAGAAATATTGCTGCTTGAATAAAAGTCTGCAATATGTTTACACATGAAGCGAAAACATTTCCCGTATTATCTGATATGCATATATGATTCACATCTGGATTAATATTCAATCAACTACTTGAGCGTTAGCTGATTTTGGCCATTGCATCGAGCTACTCTACACAGTAGCGGGGGGAAGTCAAACTAGTCTGGCTTCTTTAAAGTTCTCTTCATTTGATCTACTCTTTGTCTCCATGGTTTTTCGGTCACCCTATTAGTCCTTAGTGTCCAAAAATTTACAAAAATTCAAAGATAAACTAGTTTTTGTCAATGATTTACGCTGAAAAAGGCAGATTTCTAAACTTCAATCTCAGCCAACTATAAATTACTTAGAAACATTAAAATTCATATAAGTTAAAAAAAACGGTCGTACGGAGCTCGAATTAAAGCTAATTAAATTTTTTAGAAGAGTTCTGGGGTTACTTGATAAAAAAAATTGATGAAGTACACAGACGGTTTTAGAGACTAGCAAAAATTTGGAAAATTTATTTTTCGTTGGTAATTGGATACAGGTACAACGGAAGTTGCTACTGAACCCTCAATTTCATGTAGGCAATTTGAAAAAGAGTGCGATACCAATGTCTGAGATTCCACGAGTTCTCAGAAAGAATAAGCCGATGAGGAATTTTCAACCGTGATAAAAATTTTTTTTTCTTCATTTTGAATTGGAAAGGCTTTTTGTAGAAATGGGAGACAATAGAAAATAATACCAAAAAACCCACTAAAACAAAGACAAAAAAATAAGTAACATTATGTACGTTCTATCATTGAAATTTCAAAAAAATAATTGAGTTTTTAAACTACAGTCAGAAAAAGAGTCAATTATTATAAGGAACTAATGAAGGTAATTGTGTTCTCAAAATTTTGTCTTTTAGGATGAATAGCAGAAAATATGCTTCTTACTTTCAATAAATCAAAAACGGAAATTATTTTCGAGATTGATCTTGAGTTTGATTTGCTTCAGTTGAATATCAGTTAAATATCCATGAAAATATATCATGAAGAAATTTTAGTAGTAATTACGTAGATCGAGTAGACATTCTTTATCGTTTTTTATTGAAAACGGTCACAGTAACAACAAAAATGCAAGAGACGTAAAAGATTCAAAACAGACTGAGGATAAAATTCTATTCATAGAAGCAATAATAGTGATTTGTGCTTACGTTTACGTACTAAACTTTTACGCTAGTTCAGCTCGTCAGCGTATATACTTGATAGTCCAGGTTTATATTGGGTGAACGACAAATACGAAGAAGATTTTGAATAAGGGTGTTCAAATGGAATAACTTAAGCTTTTTTTGCACTTAAAACATAGTTATCGGGAATTTCAAAATCGTTGGATATGACGACATCGAAAATATTCTCCCAGAAGCTTACTTTTTTTATGCAAACTTCTCAAAGAAAACGTTTTTCTAACTTTCATCAAATAATTTTTTCTCTTTCTAAATCGTAAAAAAGTAAGAAATACAAGTATTTCCCCCAAAGCAGTTCTATCGTGATATCCATAGAGGCTGTGCAAAAATTTGAACCCACTTATTCAAAAATTTTCCTTTGTTTTCCGCTTTCCCGATATAACCCTGGACCATCGAGTTTAGGACACCCTGTACATAAACACTACAGAAATTAATGATTAACTCGGAAGGATTTGCTCTGATGTGTCTCGAAAAGTCTAAAGGGTGTTTGCGATTTTCGTTTTGCTTATTTAATTCTATTATTGGTATTATCTGATAACATTTTCGATATTGTTTGGATAATTCTTGAGCATAGACAATATTCGTACTCACCTACGCTATACTTGAACTACAGAAACTCATTTTAGGTACCTTTTCTAAATGTATTCATCATGTTTCCCACCTTACTAAAGCAAAACCAATAACACTACATGGACAGTATAAACCTACCAAAAACTTATAGTAGTGATGATATCAAGGGACCTAGGGCTCTGTGTGTCCTCTTCCTTGTAAGTACTTCTCCTGCTCGATCCTTACAAAGAAGTCTCTAATAGACTGAGGGGTATCTCTTAGGCAGATTACTCTCTTCTAGCATTTTCCAGCCCAGTCGGTTACACCTAAGGCGCATCCATGAGGCATGTGGTGATCAAATGAATTGATGTTTTGACTGTAATTTTGGACCACCTGCCTTAGGATTCCCCACAGGTGATATCTGATCTTGCTATGCCCCGTCACTATCTGTGACATTAGTTTGACTGCCTTTAAGTACCAACTTTGTCCAGGTTTCATAAGGTGATGTACCCAGCATTCCTTGGACAGGCGACAACCTCCTGCATTTAAGCAGGTACCCTTATTTTGTTCTGCTAGCTATTCCTTAAACCTTGCCTCAAAAACAAACGCTGACCAACTTAGGAGCAATCTGTTCGAGCAGATTGTGATCCACTCATCAGTTGTACCCAGTTATGCCAGCCTTTGAGCACAGTCAACTATCGTCATGACCTCCGACTGAAAAACTGTTGTATGCTCATCTAATGGGAGGTAGAAACCCCTCTCATTTTTGTGCAGTCCTTACACAAGTTGTGAAATCTTCTATTAAACCAGGTACGTTATTTTAGTTAGTATCCATGATACTCCTTTATTAGTTACCTCGCAACATATTGATTTCTATGATCAATCACTCTATAAATCACAGCAGATTATATAGCAATACTCACTTATCAAAGAAAAAGTCTGTTTGACTCCGTCCAACAGTTTTTGTTTTCCACCCTTCTTGTCTCGATAACTACAATTATATTTTCAATTTCTATAGGCGTTCCTCGTGGTCTTACGAGAATTGTTGTCGACAGCAAAGAATCAATTGCCATGAACAGATTATTTGCATAATTCTCCTTGAAAAAGTTTGCGTTTGTCACTCTCGTAACACAAATTTAGCAAATCAAACAATTGTTACACCTGGAACAATTCATGTTTAATAGACAAATTATCCCCGATTCGAAGTGACCTCACTCGCGCATAAAAATAATAATTTTCCGCTATTTTCCATAATTCCAATTGCTCTCACCGAGTCGTGTTTGTAATTAAAGGCCTGAAGGCATTGAAATTCAAATTTTATGCACACATTTGTTCATACGAAAAGAATAAATTTCAATCAGAACACTGTGCGGTTTCAAATCAAAGAAATGGGCGTGATCCACATGGAAATTGTGAGCTATTTGTATGTATTAGATCCTATGACATGTTCTTCTGGCTTTGTGAATGCCAATTGAAGTCAATAACACAGAAAAATCCTGTTCGTAGTCTCGCGTTGAACATAGCTTTGGATGAGAATATTTTGAAATGTTACTTGTGTATTGTACAATTTATTATCGATATTAGCTTGTGGAGATGTTTGGAAAACTTATGATTATTAAATTACCAATATACTCCAAATTCAGAAGCGGTTGCGGTGTAGGTGGCGTGGGTCATAATATAAGGATAAGAGGTATGAGAGGCTTAGCGGTTCTGATTTTATGCAGATATTTAGAATAGTCTTCGTACATTAAAAACGAAAAGTTCAACGAAGATAGGAATTTATTTTGGCATAACAACTATTTCATGAGAGTTGTCTTTAACTTCTGACTTTGTAATCAATCCGGTCAGTTTAGACATCTTAAAGTATAAAAATTTGCACCCAGCTCAAAGTTGGTAGGATTGTTCAAGAAATCATCCTACTTGATATTTCAAAAGTTCTCATCCATCCGATACCTGGAAAAACTATGGGTTTCACTCGATTTTCTGCTTCCTCTTCTCTTTGTTCTTCTTCTTGATCTTTTTCTTCTCTTAGGACACACTCTTTAGGAAACACGCTATTCTTCTTCTTTATCCTGGGTGCAAGTAAATTGCTTGAATAGTGATACATCCCATGTCTCCTCGTTGGTATCAAACGAATACTTTATCGTTGGTGACTAAAAATAGGAGCACGACCGGCCTTGAGAATTTGTACATGCTAGAGAATAAAACAGTACAGTTCTTTGCAACCACATTCCGCTCTACATCCCTCTTTACAGTTGCAGACAATTGTGTTCAGCAGTTTTTCTGGCGCATGTGATAATAAAGTATCAACAGGTATGTTTTGTCAACGAATTTCCAACGCCAGTCTTTAGTGTCCAGGTGATAACCAAGCCACTCTTGAACTTTGTAATATACCCTACAAAGATATTGATGAGTATCCGCTTAGGTTGGAAGAGGAACATCTAATTGCACTCATTTTTTATTTTGAGTATTTTTAACGAAGCATACATATCGAAGCTTACTTTTTTAGGAGCTCCGTGCTTAGAAAGAAGAAAGCGAATTACATTAGTGATAACTTCTTGTAGAGTTGAAATACTCTTTCTAAAAAGTTTAGTACATTGAGCTATATCTTGTATTTTTAAAACTGTTATTTTACCCCTCTCGAAAAATACTGATGTATCACAGTTAGTAATTTCGTTTCATTACATTCTGTGACATATTTATAATGTTTCTTTTATATCGACCACTAAGGGTTATTCGCGAAAAATACAGTACATATAAAATACAAGATATAAGACATTGATAGTGATGTTTGGAGGTTAGTAATTCCCCATATACAGCGAGCAACGGTGGATTTAGGACGCACGCTCAAAATATGTGCTATAGTTGGGCAAATATCAGGTGGTTCACGTTTCATAAGGTGGCAATGTGTCAAAACTGTATGGCCTCTCTTTAAGGTGCTTATTTATTAGGTCTCTTCTGTTACTATTGTTAGGTTGATGAAGTTTGGAAGACAAAATAGGTACTACAGACTTAAGCTGGGTGTTTTCGGCGTTTCACATCAATTGCCACTTTTCCTGTGTCAGTCGGTCGGCCTCCTAAGCGCCTGTTATCCCCATATGGAAGGGGACCCATAGAAAATTTACGGTTTTGTTCTGACCCTAGAGATTGAGAAGTTCCTATTTGATGAGCTGGGTGATAGGGTGCTATATGTATAATTGCTTCATGGTTTTCAATATACTGAGAAAGTGATGATGAACATATTTTCAAAGCCTGTAATATAGTTAAAATTTCATCACTATATACTGAAGTTGTTTGTTGTAAGGCGGAAGGCATTTCTTATTTATTCGGCTATTACAGCTGCTGCAGCTCCGTTGTGGATGAAGGCTGGGGTGAGTGAATGTTTGGAAAAATTAGGCTGATGGTAGAAATTTTGACTATCCATGAAGGGAATACAAGCTGATATGGTAGTGAGAGTTTGAATTGTTTAATATCGAAAATTGCTTCTGAAAAACCTTTTTGATAAAAAATATATACGGTTTTTGGAGTACCTGAAAATTGTAATAAAAGAAAAGATGATTGGTTGATGTTAGATTTACTTACTGAGACTATAGATGCATAACACAACGGTAAATATCCTTGACGGAGTTCTAGAGGTAGTTCTTTCAAGAGGAACTCTGAGGTTCTGGATTGGGCTAGAGCGATATGTTCTTGATATAGTACGCATTTATAATATTTTATATTTGTAAGTCATACTGACCTGCAGAAAAATATTTCTACTTGTATCACAGCTTCAGTTATATACTAGGTGGCATAAAAAGAATACGCTGCTACTGCAAAAAAGTTTATGGTGGCTTGTAGTCCTTTCATATATAGGCAGACATAACAAATTTCAGGGCGATACTGGCCTTAGTTTTGATTTGACAACTGATTGTTGTTGAAGTGTTTCCCATCATTTTGAGTATGGACAAAAACGATTTTCGTTCTCTCATAAAACATTATTTTTTGAGAGATGAAACGGAGAAGGAAACAGAAGAAAAGTGCATAAATACTGTGGGGGTAATGCTCTGTCAGATCACACCATCAAATATTGGTTTCGACAGTTTCATGGTGGCTGAAACTCCACTAACGATGAAGTCCACAGCGGCAGGCTCTCCGATACGGTTAAAGAGGACAATGAAATGGTGTTGGCTGAACGGAAAGTGAAGGTACGCGAGATAGAAGATGCCACAGAGATTAGTACTGAGCCTACACGCTATATTTTGGGCGAGATTCTGCATATGAAAAAGTTATCCTGCCGCTGGGTGCCGCACATGCTGACTCCGAACCATAAACACGAATGCGTGAGCACTTCGAAAGAGTGTTTGGAATTGGGCGGATTTTTGGCGTTGATTGGTGACTGTTGATAAAACCTGCATCCACTATTACACACCAGAAAACAAAATAAAGGCCCGGCAATGTACTGAACCTGGCATGAGTGCTCCGAAGCGGCCGAGGCTCAAAAGGTCGGTTTTCTGGGATTGTCATGGCATACTCTTCGTGGACTATTTCGAAAAAGGAAAAACCATCAACAGCGAGTATAACTGTGCACTATTGGAGTGATTGAAGGCCGAACTCGCTGCAAAACGGCCTCACATAAAGTGAACAAAAATGTTGTGTTTGCAAGACAATGCGCTGCTGCACAAGAGCATCGCAACCACGGCTAAAATCAATGATTTAGGGTTCCAATTGCTTCCGCCTGCACCGCATTCACTCGAATTGGCTCCCTCGGACTATTATCTCATCCCAAACCTCAAAAGAAGGGTCATCAATAAAAAATTCAGCTCACGCGAGGAAATCACCGACGTCGCGAAGGAGTATTTTGCAGACCTTTTCGAAAAAATAGTTTTCGGAAAGAAATTTCTTTAAAGATAATTATCTGATCTTCAATTGTTGCCTGAGCTCACCTTATGATGAAACTCACTGTTTTGCTGAACACCGCGAAAACCCCATTTTAGTGACCTTTGACAACGAGTCAATTTCTTCGAATCGAAGAGGACTTTTTAGATATCATTTATAATGGTATTTTGAAAAATCTTTTCTAACTTTCAGCTGGGTGCGATTTGCACCTTTACTCTTATTGGACTAATTAAGATTTTACTTTGTGAGATCTCAATATTTTCAATTCAAAATTTTATGTCTCGAATTTTAAAATTGAGCGAATTGCATACAATATTTCAACTCCTATTTTGCACGTTTGGGTTTCCCAAAATCCTAAATTCACAATTTTTTTAAAACTTATTTGTCATCCATAGGGCTGGTATTTAGGAAAGTATTAATATTCATACTTCCTCTATTTCATATAAATTTTCACTTGTAAACCTAAAGAAAATGTGGCTTTATTTTAGCCTGAAGTTGAAGGTATGTCCATATCAAGTGCCATCAATATCCGTTGAGTGGTTTAGCTTTGCAGGTATAACGGACAGATAGAGTTACTTTCACATTTATGATATTACGAAGGTCGTAACTTTTGGATTTCCCGTGCAGTAACTTTAACTGCTGCACTCCTAACCTCAATTGCTATCGTTTAACAGCCTACTGTGAGATATTGAGCAAGATGCTGTTTGACAGCCAGACAGCAAAATATAATATGATAAATACTATAGAAACTCAGTACCAATAATTTCAATTGAGGAATGGTTTTTTGAGTTGTGCTCTTACTTACACGAGTGATTAGCCTTTCATATACCCCAAATTTGTCAAGCTAGAAATCGTCGATAAGTACTTGGAATGTATTTGACTATAAGAAAATGATAGCGTTCAAGGTGGTTGAGACTGTAGGCATCTCAACTGAGTGGATTCATTATATTTCACATGAATGAATTAATATGAAAAAGTTATTGACCATAAGCGTAACATTGTAACATCTTTGAAGGAGTGCTTGGTGATTTCCACCTGTAATCTGAAATCTGAAAGAAACCAAGGAATTATTAAAATAGTCGGTCTCTCTGAATAAACCTGCAGCAAAGAAGGCCAACGAAGTCATGGAGACAGTTCTTTGAGACGCATGCACTCTTATTCATATTGACTATCTTGAAAATGATAAAACGATCATCACCGAATATTATTCTAAATTTTTGATAGATTTGAAATAAAAATGACTGCATTTGGAAATGAAAAAAGTGTTGTTCCATCAAGACGATGCATGGGTGCACACATATGTAGTCACCATCGCAAAAACTAACTGGTCGTCATCCAGCATATTCTCAAGATCTAGCCCTCTGCGACCATTTTATTTTTTCAACTTGAAGAAATGGCTGAAGGTAAGAGATTTGGGTCGAATCAAGAAGTCATCTCTGAAACAAACGCCTATTTTGAGTGTCTTGAGAAAATCTTTTTTTCGGAAGGAATGAAAAATTGACAACACGCTGAACTAAATGCATTGAGTTGGAGGGAGGTTTTAGGAATAAAACGCTTTTTTGCCAAGTCATTGATTTATCAGTTGCTCTCGTAGTATAAATTGTACATCTTCCTTAAAATTGTGTCAAGATATATCCATTACATTTTTTGATTGAAATAAATACTCATTATGCTTATTCACTTATATTCTACATGACTTGAATTTGAATGGTTTGAAGATTTCAATCTGTGAGAATTTTGCTTAATGCGAATAGAATTATCAGAGAGGAGCTTATTGATATTCTGATAGTGATGGAATGTGGGCAAAACATTTGATAACCAGAGAATCACATATTCCAGTAGAGTTAAATTAATGTTTTTCATTGTTTTCGAAGACACGGAACACTATGAATTTTACCCAAAAGCGGTCGACCACATGCTTCGGAACAAACCAAACAAATTGAGTATTCTTGGAAATTGTTAGCTAGGGAGAATGAATTTCCCAGAAATACCAACCGTACAAATTCTTCTAGCGTATTAATACTCACACGGAAATCTAGGGATATTTCTTTAATATAATACATTATCGTCGTTGTAGGAATTAGACAAACTGTAATTTACATGATACGAGGGTCATTCAATAAGTCTTTGGAAGAATATAGTAAAACAAATTTTATTATGGGTATTTTTTATTGTTCAGCATACGAGAATTGCTCCAAACGTAGCCGACCTATGTTGATATATTCGCATCAAAACTCCGAGTCAGCTAGGTTAGGCATGAAAGTAGCCATCAAGCTTCACGAAGTCCCCGAAGGCGTTTGTTATCGGCGGAATGCCTTGATTTGAAACAGTGAGTCGTGTTCGTCGTATATACTTATTGCGAAAAATTCGAATCGAATTGATGAATAAAAAAAGAATAGAGATCGTCGACTAACTGTGTGTTAACCAGAAATTAATCTTGGACTATCGAAATCAGTCTCCATTCAATTCTTTTAAAGGGTGAATATTGACGACAAACTAACGATTGAAACAAATGCGATATAGCATTGAAGACGATACTGAAAAACAAGACCGAGAATACTTCCAAAACTAGAAAAGACGCTTGAAGCGTATTGTTTAATCCAATGGAGACTACTTAGAAAGATGACCCGAGCCAGACTAGGTAGAATAACACCGTATTTCTTTCGAGCTTTATATATTTTTCTAAGCTTTTGTCTAACTGTTTTGAGCCTTCTAGAAAGTTAGATGACGGGGAGTCCGTGAAATAAATATGTGTCTTCTGAGGAGATTGTCTCCACGTTTGACGGGATTGAAAATAATTTTTTTCTTTTGGAAATGAGGGTGTTTGGTCCTGATATTTTACTCCAAATAAAGCATAATACCTTATATCTATTGCTTCTCCTTTTTCCAAGTAATCAATGTGGATTATTTAGAGAGCATTCCAAAAACTGTAGCCATAAGCTTACCGGTTAAATAAACCATCCACGCTTTTTTCAGAGCCTCTTGACTTTGGTATGATAGTGTATCCATATTTTGTTTTCACTCAAAGCATCATTTGTGTTGCTACGAGTGCCATCTTTTGGGGTTTTGAAAGACTTGTTAAATGAAACTTGTATTGAGTAGTCATTTGATAATACGTCGAAAGTTTCAGGAGAAGAATTGTCGTATGCATGAACGAAAACTTTTAGTGACGCCGAAACTAATTGATATTGTATGGAGGAATATGGATTCTAGTGTCAAAAATCGCTATCGATGTGACATACCTTTTACCTGATCATCGAGTATTTCATGAGAGTTGATTGTTCAGGCTTCTTGGAGAGTTATAAATAGGTGATTCTGAAACATAGTTACTTTTTAAAACATTTCGTTGCATTTTCCAAGCTTGCCCTACTGGACATAGGTCAGGCAATCAATAACGCCATGGTAAAACGTTTCAAACATTATCATCTCAAATTTATTGAGCTAAGTACATGAAAATGAAAATTTTATTTATAAGCGCTGCATACAATAGGTTCAAGTATCTAATTGAGATTAGTTTTGGCATATTTTCCTGTAACTCAATCATTTCATGGTCGCCATCACTGCATTTGAAAGTGGGTGACAGATATGATTGAGAATGTGAAAATATACAAAACTGCATAAAACTCGGTCTATGGCTTGAAATAATCATTACAGAATGCATTATGTGGGTGGAGGTAGGGCGTAACTACTAAACAGCAGCTGAATAGTGATCTATTAGAATAGTGTATTCGCACAGGGTTGTATTAGAACATCTATGAGAATGGTGTATATAACATAGTTGCAAGATACTTTGTTTTGTAAAATACAAACATTAAGTTGCTATGTCAGAGTTTTTTGGTGATATTTGTTATTACTAACCTTAGATGAAACGGAATGCGTTGTTTTATGTCAGCCTACTGCATTGCGTCAAGAAATTAACGCACAAATCGAAAATTGGAATTTATTGAAAAGTGAGTTAGACATGTTGAAGAATTATTTTCCCAGTAATCCGCCAGCACTAAGGAATTAAAATGGTACCCATAGAAAATGAAAAATGTAAAACTTTAGTAAAGAATCAAAGTTCCCAAAAACCTGTTAATACCGGACATTTCTACCCTTGGCGAGAATTGCTGCATGACATCTACGATTTATATTCGAAGTCTTATACCATTCTGATCTATTTCAATCATTACTTGCCTACCAAAATATTGAAATTGTAGCAGTGTATAAATTTTCTGGAAAAAAATGCCAAACAAATAATTTTTTTGGACCGGAAGAAAGTTTTTCTCATAATGAAATAACTATATATTGTTACAACGAAATGCAATTCGATCAACTATGCCTTGAATGAATTTTAAGTTGGGAGATACTCGATTACGCTAAAATTTACTTTGAAAACGGTACCACCTAGATCAAAAATGTACCTGTCTAATTTATATAAATTCAAAGCTGATTGAGTACCTTTTTTTCTATGATTCATAGTTCTTGAAAATTTGTAAGAGTCAGAATAAATATTGAATAAATTATCAAGCATTCATATGTGCTGATACCACCGTTGCAACAACCGCGCTTGTTTGATTCTTTCAACTAGTAACTCATCGCATACCTTTTGATAGTTATACTTATAATTTACACCATAATCTCCCTAATCGTAGCATAATTTGTAACAGTATCATCAACCTCGAATAGAGATTCTCAAAATAAAACAAAAGGGACAAGTTCTTTATTGTTTCAGTTCCATGGGACTCTAGTCTTGAGTGTTTGATATCAATCTTTACTCGATACGAGTTCCTGACAAAATGCGAATAAGTTGGTTATCTCAGTAAATGGCATGTTTTTCGTGATGTAACTAAAAAATTATAGTTTTTCAATTTTTTCCTGTATCCGTCTTAAAAGGAAAGGTCTCTTCTCAAATTTCATCTTTCTAGATCAACAGAAAGTATTCTCGTGAAAGTGTTAAAATATGCAGCAGAATGTAAAATAAACGGCCGTACTTTCTGCGTGCGTTGGCTGAAAACGCATTTTTACACATCTTTAAGGTATTGGTATTTGGTATTGATTTTAACGCGATTCCTTTTCGAGTTCCTGAGAAAAAGCGCATAAGTTCATTAGGTTAAATTTTTTTTTCTGTAAAAGTGGTACAAGACATTGCTTCTCGCCAAATTTAAACTTCTAGGGCAACGAGAGGTATTCCGTTTTGATTTTCTTTTCAATGTCAAAATATGCCACAAAATGCAACCTAGACGCCTCATCTTCCAATTGCTTCGATTCAAAAGTTTGATTTTCTCACCCTTTACACGATCACCATCTTGAGTATTTAGTATCTATTTCAATGACTCTATGTCTACACATGTTCCTGAGAAAAGAGTCGTGATATACATAGAGACTTACTGACGAACAACCAAGTGATGGTATAAGTGTGCTGGAAGAGTTTTCAACAAATATTCGAATAATGACAAAAGCAATTGAAGATTTCAAACAGACGATATATATATATATATATATATATATATATATATATATATATATATATATATATATATATATATATATATATATATATATACAAACAAATTTTCACTGGGAAATCGGGGTTAAAAAACAGAAAGTGTTTGAGGTTAAAACTTATAATTTGCAGAGTGTTATTACGCGTTTCGGTACAGGGCAGAAAACATTAATCTCTGCACAATCACAATCTCTACATTTCTTACGTTAAAAGCTATTCACCTTACACATTCTCTCTGAATAGCTTTTAACGTAAGAATTGTATTATGTGTTTTACTGAAATTATGATTTTGTTTTAGATAATAATTGTGCAGAGATGAATGTTTTCTGCCCTGTACCGAAACGCGTAAAAACACTCTGCAAATTATAAATTATTAATCTCAAACACTTTCCGTTCTCTTAACCCTGATTTCCCAGTAAAATTTGTTTATTTTGAAGAAAGGGTTAGCAAATAAAAATCAACTTAATCACTATATATATATATATATATATATATATATATATATATATATATATATATATATATATATATATATATATATATATATATATATATATATATATATATATATATATATATATATATATATATATATATATATATATATACAGTCCTCGTGGAATTGCACCCTTCAAGCTTTCTAGATTCATGATTTTGGGATGGATCACTCCTCTTCTTCCGGTTTCATTTTCTTTCTGTAATTTCCTTTCATGTTTTCCTGTCTAAAGCCTCTTCTTTCCATCCTCTGGTTCCTCCCTGCTGATATCCTGTAGCCACCTCAATCAATCTTGTCTTTCTCGTCTTTCTCTTCGTCTTGGTTCCCATTCTATTGATGAAAATTTTATTGAACCTGCATTCGCTCTCCACACATGTCAGAACCATTCCGCTCTTTGTTTGATTTTCTTTACCACATCATCATTACCCAGTTCTTCATAAATCTCATCATTCATTCTCATTCGTTATGTCCAATTTTAATAGGGCCTAATATATTCCTCAGTATTTTTCTCCCCGCAATTTTGAGCCCTTCTTCTTCCTTTTTCGTTATAGAGATAGTTTCTGCCGCGTACATCATACTAGGCCTTATCATTGTCTTATATATATTCATCTTTGTTTTCTTCTTCAAAATCTTATTTTTCAGTAGTTTTTTATTGGCGTACATAGCCCTCTCAGCCGCTATGATTTTCTTCTTTATTTCTGTTGTTTTTCCGTCATTTGTTATCGTTACGCCTAGATATTTCATACTTGTTACTTCCTCGAATTCATACCCTGTGATCTTCAGGTTTCCGGATCCAATTCTTCTCCCCACTCTAATAATTTGTCTTTTTCTCGTTTATTCTAAGTCCTACTCTTTTTCCTTCATCGATTATCTTGTTCATCATTTCTCTCATCAGTTCTACATTCTTGGCTATTAACACAATGTCATCTGCATAGGCTATTATCTGTTTTCCTCCAGTTCTCAGGTTACCTCTACCATTTTTTCTTACAACATATTCGAGTGTAATATTGAATAGAGTTGCTGATAGAGCATCTCTTTATTTGAGTCCTTTATTGAACGTAAATTCATCTGTTTCTCCTTTCTCAGTTTTTATTTTTGTTTTAGTTTCTTTCAGTGTCATCCATATCAATCTCCTCATTTTCGTCTCTACTCCCGTTTCTTCTAAGATCTGCATAAGCTTTTTCCTTTCAATTGAGTCGAATGCTTTCATGAAATTAACGAAAAGCATATCTAAGTCTATTTCGTATGTGTGCGCCTTTTCCATAATTTGTTCGAGTGTATGAATAGCATCTACTGTAGATCGCCCTTTAGTGAAACCACACTGGTATTGCCCTATTATTTTCTTTGCACTCACTGCTAGTCTTTTCTGTATACCCGTAGATAAAATTTTGTATGCTGTATTCAACAATGTGACTCCTCTATAATTTTGGCATATTTGCCGATCACCTTTCTTATGAATTGTTATTATCTGCCCCATATTCCACTCCAGCGGCATGCATTCGTCTCTCCAGATCCTCCTCACTAACAAGAACATACTCCTTTTCAATTTTTCGCCCCCATATTTTATCAACTCCATATTTAAATTGTCACTTCCTGTCGCTTTTCCGTTTCGACCCCTTTCAATTATCTCTTTTATTTCCTCCCACGATGGTTCTTTCACCTCGTCATCTCCTGTATTTTCTTCTGTTTCTACCTCTTCATACTGTTCTGATAGGAGTTCTGTGAAGTAATCCTTCCACACCTGCTTGTACTCGTTTTCATCTACCACCACTTTTCCATTTTGCCGCTAATTTCCCTTCATAAACTTTGTTGTGCTGGTTGATTTTCTGATGAAATTTCCTTGTATTCTTTTTCTTTCTCATCATTTTAGTGCATTCCGCTCGTTTTCTTTTATACTCTTCTAAATCTTCATTTTTCGTTCCTATCCAAGTTACTTTCTTTTTCGCCTTTTCTGCTAACACCTGTTTGCATTCTACGTCAAAAATTCTTTTATTTTTTCCTTGCTTTTTGCTCCCAATTGCATCCTAGCTGCTGTAACCACACATTGTTTTATCTCGTTCCATTCTCTTTCTACATTCTCAAATGTGTTTTCTTCATGTCTAACTCATTTGCGAAAACATTCCTCACTTCTTCATTTCGAAGTTTTTCAATATACCACTGTGTTTTACTCATTCCTCTTGTCTTCATATTTTTCAGCTTCTGTTTCATTTTCGGCATAACAATTGAGAAATGGTCAAACAGACGACATGAAGGACATGTTTCACAAATTCTCTTTACCTATTGTGTAGGTGTCGGAGTTTTCAGAAAAATAAATTAAGA
Organism: Cryptolaemus montrouzieri; assembly: GCA_013387265.2. NCBI lineage: Eukaryota > Metazoa > Arthropoda > Insecta > Coleoptera > Coccinellidae > Cryptolaemus > Cryptolaemus montrouzieri. Next base: position 68,936,759 of record JABFTP020000001.1, on the reverse strand, counting down.
GCAATAACAAAAAGAAGGCGAAAAATATTAACTTTGGATCAGAACTGCTGTTAGGAATCACATAATTGGTTGTTTTTTTGTTTTGTAACTAATGATTTATGGAAAACAAATATAAAAAATTTGGGGTAGTCAAAAATTCGGTCAACCTGTAAATATTATGAAATTTGTATGCGCTTTCGATCATAATTGATAGATAGAAATAATATATTTGTTTTTTTTTGTTTGTAATTTATAACTCAATAGAAGAGGAGGAATTTGAGTATCCAAGAAAAAAACTAGTAGTATTTGATGGAATTGCTGTGCTGTACCCCCCATACTAAATTGCTAATACTTACCTTGTAGGTTGAGAAACTGAAAAATTGGTTATTCAAGAGCTATTTGTTCTCATTACGACTCTGGTTCAATAAAATCGTTAACAATCTACATTCATCTAAAGATACTTTTCTTGAGCTTTGTCTGTCAAGGGCTCATACAACAATACTACACCTATAATCGCTAATAATAGAAGCGGAGGTATTCAAATATAATGGATTTATGCATCGTGAACTGCAACATTATTCAAGCATAATAATTATTATACCTCTTAAGTTGTTTGGAATTGGAGATAAAACGAAATAGAAAATGAAGAAAAAAGCTTAATGCTAATGCATTCTGATTAACAAATCTATGGTATTCGTGATTTACAATCTGCATGAATGATGCTTTGCTGATTTTTCTTTGTATTTTATAATTTTATGAAGGAGATTTTCATGAATTGTAATGGAACGATTTGTATTATATTATATTTGAATCACCTGTGGATCTTCTTCAATAATGCAAGGTCGCAAAATGCAATGAACATTCATGATTTCTTCACTAAGAATATGGTGAACAGCCACTAGATTCACCTGATTTGGCTAACTGTGATTTATTCTCTTTGATATAAGATCTTTCCGAAATCACGTTTTAAAATACGAGAGTATATCATTTTGAATTGAATAAATAAATTTGTATTTTCAAATTATTGCCCTACTTGCTGATGGCCAGTTCAAAAAAACTTCTGGACTTGGCGATTGGTAGGTGAACTTATTCGAGAAGTTGTAGATATGTTAAATTTAATGAAGATTCAGAGCGGAAGTAATTCAAAACTTCTGTATTAATTCTTCTTATCATTCAACTTCATTTTAATCAAAATGTATCATTTATCACCCAATTAAAAACACTTTAAATCAGCATCCAAAATAAAGAGTATAAATAATTCAAATGATATTGAATTCTAGAATTCTTGGAAGTTTTAACCGGAACTGCCTACTTGGCAGTTTAGTTTCGTAACCGCAATATGACTGGACCAATTTAATGACGTCGTGACTTCAAGTGACGTCATATTAGTCATATCGATGATGTCTTTAATCAGAGGTAGTTATTATTACTCATATACACATCTTATTTACGATTTTACTATGCATTTATTTATAGTTTTGCATAAATAATCAATTATTAGTCATCTGGCGGAATACTGTTGTTTTCTTTCTTTTCTCGAGATTTATTATTCCTTCTCTTTCCTTCTTCGTGAGTTATTATTTATAAGATTCTTGGCAGCCAATTTGAATATGATAATTAGTAAAATATTGGGTATAATTTTTTGCGTCTAATGTTTATGAATCGATAACTCTTGTCAATTCGCCAATTCCATTGGAAAAAGCATCAGAAGCTACCATCAAATGGCTTTCCGAGGCATTCGAATGTAATTTCTTTTTTGTTTTATCTTAACTTCATAAACCTGATATTCTCTTCAAAATGGATCTGAGTCTCAGTAGTTATCCAGTTTTGGAAAAAACACAGCTTGCGACTCTACGAAATGGTGAACACTATTCTTTCTTGGTCCGTTTGTGAATCAGACGGGGTTTTTGCTGGTAAGTAGGGTATGGGATGTTGACCAAATTTTCTTGAATGGAATGACAACCTTGAAAAGTTCTGCAAACAATGAGAAGATGTTATGAGCTCCCTTGAGAAGGTCAGGTCAGAGTTTTCTTATTTTATTAAGGTATGTGGACTGTCCTAATTTTAAATTTCTGTCCGTCCATATAGCCCTTCCCCATAGCCTGAATAAGATGCTTACGACCATCTCCTTCATAACTATAGCAAGGGGGCAACCCAGCAGAAATTTCATAGAGACTATGAGGTTAGGTTTACCCCCTCTTGAGACTCCGCTGACTGATGGACACGCTTACCTTCGAATCTTGATCTCGCATAGTTTTTGTCCAATACAGGTTACCCTACGATGGCCGCATACGTTATTAGCGGTCTGACCACTGTTGTGTATAGGCAGTTAGATCCCATCTGGTTCTACATAGCTTGTGGTAATTCTAGAAGGTGTTTGCACCTTTAGCGCGATGCAACCTATCTTAATTGATTTTAGTATTCAGCCTTACACCTAAATATTTTACGTGTTTTATAAGTGTTTGTTGCACGATGAAAGAGGATGGAGCCTTGAAAGGCGAGTGTTTTCTTTTACGAGTGAATGTGACCATGCCGTCTTGTTTTGGATTATGGATAGGTTGTGCTCTCGGCACCATTGCTGAGCCATTTGCAGTGCTTTCTGCGCTATGGTGATGAGATTTTGAAAAAATTTCTGAAGAGGAGGAAGGGAGATTACAATTGTCCGCAATGGCATCGTCTAGATGCGATGGTTCCATCTATCTATCGAAGACTTCTTCTATATTTTGCAAGATTCAAAGTGTTATTTCGCCTTTTTCAGTCCTTTTTTTATATAACCCACTATAGATTACCGTCCATTATCAGCTTTGCTCATGTTGAGTGATACGTAGGGGGAATTTCCGCTAGGGTGTTCTCCATGAGATATCTTTCGACCTATATCTTTATGATCTTCAATAGGACGGAGAAGAGACTGATTGTTCTAAAATCTTTGATAATTGAAGCCGTTTTCCAGTTTGTTCTATCAGCATGTTCGTTTTGTTCCTGAGTTGCTTGATGGGGAAACTTAAAACTGGTGCCTCAGTTCAATTTCTTACTCCTTCCAAGATTATTTTTCTTATGTTCAGTGCGTGTCGTTTTGTTAAGGAGGTGTCGTCATTTCGTCGATTGTGCAGTTAGTTCTACTGTTCACAGCGTTTTCTTTCTGGCTCTATTGTACTGTACAGGGTAGACTTTATGATGATTGATGATGAAGTTTAAATTTCTTCGATGTGATGAGCTTCCAGCTCCTTGACATTTCTCGATCTCTTCAATATTGGTTCCGACAAATGTTCCAAACATTAGTCCGAATCAATTTTCTTAGGGTTAATTTTCGGTAAGGTACTGCTGATTCGGTAAGGACTGCTGATTCGGTAAGGCGCTGCTGCTTCGGTAAGTAACTGCTATTCTGGTAAGGACTCCTGTTTCGGTAAGGCACTGCTGTTTCGGTTAGAATGTGCCGATAGTGGGGACGACTCTACTCTTGAGGCCATTCCACATTTTCGAATTTTCGAGGTGAGTTAGTCGCTGCTTGATCTCGTTCATTGAGGTTTATGCTGTAAAGGTATTCGATTAGCTTCTCTCCCCTGATATTGCCTTGGCTTTCCTACAGTATATGGTTAGTGTTGGGAGCACATCCTATGACGATTTTAATGTTTTAGAGTAATATACTTGTCGCTATACTAATTTTGTTGGAGAGGTGGGGATGTTATGAAAAATAATCCTGTAGGTCCCTGAAGCAAAATTGGGTAATATATGTTTTCTTTTACTCCTAGGGATAGTAACGCATGATCTAGGAATCCCTAAAAAAATTAGAACCATAACGAACATCAAATATGTCATTCATGTTGTCAGTTATGATTGGAGGTGCATACAAAAATTATGGTTTTTGAGGTTAAGAATCGGACTATTAGGAACATTTTGAACCTAAAATCAACCAAATTAGCTCAGCCGTCTAAAGTGATGTACAAATAACAAACAGTATTTAATTTTAAATGTTCCCCATCTCAGAAGCCAAAAAGGGATCACTTCCTTGTTAGTCTGTGTCCGTGTCAAGACTATTTTCTCAAAAATACGAGCAGATATTGGGATTAAATTGATACCGAATAATTAGGACGGTAATCTCTTGAAGTTATGGGAAAATTAACGTCTAGATTTACGAATCGCAAGATACAGTTGTATTTTGCAGCATATTTTGACACTGGCGAGAGAATCAAAATGTATAGGTTATTCCTGTTGATCTAGAACCTTGAATTTTTGCGAGAAATGGGATTTCTTTTGTTTTGTTATATTGAATTCATGCAGAATCCTCGATGCTGAAGTCGTTCTCCCACGGCTTTTTTATTTCTAAAAATAATAAACGACAGATATCTCTTCCTAAAGGTTAAAATTAAAATCGTCTTCATACATTTTCTTTCAAATTAATTCTGGTTTAAACGAAATGATTTCTGATAACTGTATGCTGGGATTTCGAAATATCCTATCCAATATAATAAATTAACGAATTAGGAAATCAAACTAAGGGATATGTGGCGTGTGGCTTTATGGTTTCCTCTGTAAAAAGTTGGGTTTTCAGTGTTTTATCATAATTTATCAACCACAGATAACAAAAGTGCAGACTGAATATTCCTAGAAACTATTTGAATCTTGGTATTCATAGTATAGTGTGGAAACAAATTCAATAACTGTATAGGAAGCAAAAAGCTGGTAAATGTTCACCAAATGAATTTCAGAAATCACCTTAAAAATACAATTGTTAAATTTAATTCAAAATTTGTTGTGTATTATGTTTTTCAACCAAATGAAGAAACAAATGAATATGGGTTTTTCTACTCCTCACACCAATTCCTTCTGAAATAACGCGACTGACACCTTTGTTAGGTGCTCTGTGGTGAGTATTGTCTTTCAAATAACATTATTATGACGGACTGCTTAGTTGTAAAATCTAAACAAAATAAATTAAATAGCAGCGCTTCAATTTATATATATATATATATTAATATATATATATATATATCCTCAACAATATATATACAGTGTGTTCCAACGAAAATATATATATATATATATATATATATATATATATATATATATATATATATATATATATATATATATATATATATATATATATATATATATATATATATATATATATATATATATATATATATATATATATATATATATATATATATATATATATATATATATATATGAAAACAAAAATATGATTATTACAACAATTGTTCAAAATGACCTCCGCCCACCTCCATACAGTTATACAGACGATTTTCGAATATTAGCGAAAACTTCAGGAGTCAAAATAGCTATACACTATCATTTCAAGTAGTACCAGTCAGACGAGATAGTTTTCTGATCGAAGTAGTATTCTCCATTTGTAGATGACCCACTACTGCCACTTCCGTTGCCTCATTTCTGACAGGACATGCCACTTCATGTTTTTGTTTGCCACCGAACCCGTAGCTAGGAATTTGTCAACCAAATATTTAACGTACTGGTGACTGACTCCCTTTCTCTTTCAGGATGGTTCCTATCGAATATCCTTGCCGTTTCTTTGGCACAACTGTTATTTCGAAAATACGTCGATACAATTTCGACCCTTTCCTCAGTGGAATAAACCATTTTCAGATTAATTTCAACTGACGAACAACAACAATAATGAGGAACTGATCTGAATAATAATAATATTTCATTGCAAAATGAGAAATAACAGATGACTGCACGCCAGATGGAAATGAAAAAATGTGAACATTTTCAATGCAGAAATCAGCTTTATTTCTTCGTAATTGATGCTCAACACATCGTACCCCAATACTTTTAACAGTTTCGAATTAATTTTAGTTGATAATTTCAAATGACGATATTGAATTTTTCGAAAGCGACATCCTGTATGGAGAGCCGAACTGAATGAAATGCTTTAATCATTCTGGAATTCAAAAACCTTTCTGAAGATATGCCACTTGAATTATTTGTATGATTTTCAAGTTGGGGATGCTGAATGGAAGGGGTTGATTGCAAAATTCTATAACCACACAAGAAAGTCCTATTCTCGGATCAAACATGTTCTCGTATACCGAAATGAACCAGTTTCAAAAAGTTATTTGGATTTTCAATGTTCCTGCTTCGGGACACCCTGTATGATGATTCTGAATTTCGAAAATACCAAATTCGAAGAGAAAATTGCAGTACCTTTCCAACGAGGTGCCACTTGACCTATTATCGATCGAATGATTTTTGAGTTGGGGATGCTGGAAATAGGGGGTTGATTGCACCAACTCCAAATTCACAAGTGTAGGTCGTTTTTCTAGACCGAGCATAAACCTGCGCTTGCATTATGCCAAAATAAATCTATTTCATTTAGTATTTGGGATTTCCAGAATTCAACTTCACCCTTGGTTGGGACACCCTGTATGTTAATTTAAAATTCTAAAATGACAAATCAAGGTGGAGAATTGACAGACCTTTTCAGTAAGGTGCCACTCGACCCTTAACCTAGGTGTCACAATTTTACGACATATTGTCATTACGTTAGAAAATATCAATGTATATATATATATATATATATATATATATATATATATATATATATATATATATATATATATATATATATATATATATATATATATATATATATATATATATATATATATATATATATATATATATATATATATATATATATATATATATATATATATATATATATATATATATATATATATATATATATATATATATATATATATATATATATATATATATATAAAATTTGGGTGGTTGCAAAGTGAAATTGCAGGAATTGGCTGGGATCTTAAAGATATCCACCATATTTAACATTTTACAAGAGAATTTAGGCATAAAATGACTTTTCGTCATATCGAAAAAGATGATGAAGAGAAAAAAATCTGAAAAGGTTATTGCCGATAATAACGCCTATTTAGGAGCCAAAATAAATCCTTGTGAGAGAAAAGCATAGATATGTTAAAGAAGTGTTCCAGTGATTGTATTTTTGTAGAAGGAGAGTATATACTTGAATACATTCGAATTTGGGGAAAAATTGTATTTTCTTTGGTTAGTCTCGGGTTTTTTTGACCCATATGTTATATCAAAAGATCATATCTTTCTTCTTTTTCGATAGACAAGGAGAAAAGCTACGAAAACAGCAATATACTCCTAATTTTTCATGCCCAGAGTATTATAAAAGTATAAGATGGCATGATGTAAAATAATGAATATACCTACTTTGGTGGTGCAAAAGTTTCTGGCTTGAACCAGAGACGGCGTTACCAGAATCATCAATCGAAATTTATAACAATGGCTATCCAGCTTGCATATCAACAGCGTCTTAATGATATTCTATGGTCAGATAGTGGTTTCTTAAATAAAAAGAAGTTCGCATGAAGATGAAACACTTTTAGGAAGTCCTGTTGAGTTCGCACTTTGCATGAGCGAGAAAATACATAAAATAAGTCGCTTGGGGCTAGATTTGGTAAGTAAGGCGGATCTATTTCATTTTTAACACTACTATTTGGACTTCGCCATGTCCATCGTCTTTGTGAAGGGTTTTGGTAGAAGGTATTCACACAGAATAGGTTTTCATTTCTGCAATAATCAATCAACATTCCTTCTCTTTCATTTCTACAACCGAGACCAAATTTGCCAACGTGTGGGGTATCATCATCCAACTTTTCGCCTACTTTGGCATTAAAGTCGGCCATAACTACCACGAACCTGGGGTTTGCAGTAGTGATATCTTCATATAATTGTTCTACCTCTTCGTATTGTGCAACAGATGTTGGGGCATATATTTGGATTATTTGTAGGCTGTATCTCTGGTTTAGTTTAAGTAGAACATATATGAAACGATCTGATATTGCAACAAACTGCTCTACTAGGTGTTTTATTCTTTTGTTGATTATGAGTGCCACTCCTCCTATGTGATTATTTGTATCTTTAATCTACTGGCTTTTATTTACGAGTGCTGCCATCTTCACGAAGAGGTTGGAAACTTTTCAGGCCATCCTCGTATATAACATTATATGTGTTTGTAGTTGCTCCAGGAATATTATCTGGTTTTTATATCACAATTACTACTGAATTAAATCAATATATAATCTGGTTCATAAATCATTAATTTCGAAATTATTATTGGACTTCAGAAAGAATTGGATTCTGATTCCCCCATCAATCTATAAAATAAACACACGAACCTCGACAAAGAACAATAAAAGCAGCGTTCTAAAAAGAAGGAAAACAAAACCTTCGATCATAATTACGCCCGACAGTTTTGATGGAGTGTGTAACATTAAATAGTTCGAACTATGCGGGCTTTACCACGAATATTCGAATAAAATTCATTAACATGTATTATAATTCACGTAAATTAAGCTAAACTCTCGTAATTCTAGCAAGGGTATGATTAGATCTGAATTGAAAATGAGGTTATGGTTACAGGCAACTTAATGTATAGGATAGTTGAGTTTAGATGGAATGGTTACGATTAAATCGTGGTTCTACAGTGTGGCGCAGGTTATTTTGCCTATTTATTCATTTATTAATTTATTTAAACGAAAAACTTGGAGATCTACATTCATGTCATAAAGTTAATGTGAGTCAAAACACTATTGGAAAAAGCCCAGTATATAGAATGGTTAAACAGACTAAACCACCTAAATAAGAACATTGATTCAAGATAACATCATTGATACCTCACAGCTTGTCTGCGAGTGTGTTATGTCATATAATTACAGTGCCGTGGATATCGTGAACTGACCATCCTGTAGGTATACTCTATTTCTAGAAATATATCAACATTGATAGGTGACAAAGTGACAACGAAAATACTAGTTTTTTATTTCAGTAACAGAAGAAATGATCCGTCTACCTTTTTCATGTTTCGGTTGTAATTTTGCCAACGCATATTTTGGGGAGTTGTGTCATATCTATAAACTGAATACATTCAGTTATCATAAAATACGTTTATATACGAGATGCAAATGTAAGCTTCTCTTCAAGTAGATTCAATTTCCATTCGCAGGTGTTATTTTGTATATATTCTGTTGATTTTGAATATTTCAGGTAATTCTGGGAAATTTCTGAACAAAATGAAGTATTTTTTAATTTCCGATATAATTGGTGAAATACAAAACCTTGGCTATATTTCAAAATAACACTATTTGATGTTTTTACCTACTTCGAAAGATGATAGGATGTTGGTTTATCTTCGGTGTTACCTCCTTTGTTCAACTCAAACTTTTTTGCACTACCCAAAGACCATTTCAATTGAAATACTTTGAATTTTAGTTCTTCTTGAAAACTTTTTGTCTCTTACAAGTTTTCTTTATCGGCAACCATCTAAAACAAATCAATAGTTATAATATTGAACAATAAAGTTGAAGTGAATTAAAGTTAATATTTCTTCATAAATAAATCATCATTCAATTCAGAAATCATTAAATTGTAATAATTATTGATATTATAATCTATCTACTGTGGGTTTAATAAAATTGAGGGGTATAAGCGTTCTACATAATCAAAAATAAAATAGAATTGTTGAGAAATGAGAAATGCTGAAAACGTTCACCTACTGCTAGAATGTATGTCTGTGTTTCTCATCTCAATGGTACTTGTTAAAAACTACCTGAAGTTCGTCATATCGAATTCGACAAATTTAGTTTAATTTTTTTCAATTCATTCGCATTAATTATAGGCGTGATGAAAAATAAGGGAGATGGCCCCATAGAAAGAAGTCCAGTCTGTTAAAGCCTGGATACCTAGGAGGCCAAGCTGTGGTTCCTGCATGGCCTGTCGAGAGATTATTGAATTGTTGATTTAAATACATACGCCACAAAAATTGTCGCATCACCTGGTATTCTGAATTCCACAATCGATTAAGCAGCTCGATCACAGTTTCTTTGTCATCATATGTTTTTGGACATATGAGGGGAAAAAAATCTTATCTATGTAGTAACATTTGTTTCCATATGATCTCAAACACGTCTGCAACAATAATGAGTTTATTTGACTATCAGTATTCATTCGATTTCTCTTCAGTTTTCACGCTAAATTAATGCAAGCTTTCTGTGTTTCTTGTTGATTTTCGAATCTTTGAATTTATTTTAATGGCTTCTGAACGACCTGGAGGCTATTTGAGTGATCATAAAGTGGTAAGAATTGTAACACTTCTAGAGGAGGGGCGAAGCCAACGTTACGTGGCTAACTTGTTGAATGTTAACCAAAGCACTATTTCAAGAGCAATTAATCGGTACCACAAAACTGGGGAATATGGAAGAAGGGCCGGACAGGGAAGAAATCGGATAACAACACCAGTTGATGATCGTTGGCTTCGTTTAACTGCACTAAGAGTTCGGCACTGTACGGCTAGAATGCTACAAAATGAACTTGCACTTTCCAGAAATGTGCATATTTCATCGCAAACTGTTAGGAACAGGCTCAGAGAAGACGATATCAGATCAAGGGTGGCTTCTGTCGGCCCGCGTCTCACCAGAGAGCATCGAGTTGCAAGACTTCAGTTTGCGAGGGAACATGCAAATTGGGGTATTCCAGAATGGTCGAATGTTCTCTTTTCCGACGAGTCCAGGTTCTGTCTAGTATCAAATGATAGACGCATGCCTGAATACAGACGACCTGGGGCTTTACCAATCCACCTATAAGTAAAGCGATAAAATAAAATATGTATATAAAAATACTAATAAACTTAAAAATAATTGCAAACTCTTATTTTTGGTTTCAAATACATTAGAATAATTAACTACGTAATTGAGTTCTTATAGTTTTGATTCTCAAGCGAGTACTGAAATTATGGTTTCGGAATCGTTCTCAAATGGTCCGAAAAATGAGTTGGAACAGAAATGGATCCATTCTAATGATTGCACTTGAAACGCTTTCAGGTTGAGTGGAATTGTTGAAATGGTTCTTAGCTCAGTGTGTTTTTGCAAGAACCATTAGAGTTCTTAAAGAGAAATCACAGTTAAATAGGGCTTAGACACGTTAAATATGATAAGGCTATAGCAAAAAATCATCTCTAAAGAATTTGTGAAAGTCTTGCAGCTTTTCCGAGCGTTGAATTTTTCGCCTTTGGATCGAAAAGAGCTTTCCCGATATTTGGTGTTATTGTTGTCTGTAGAGTCCCTTTCGATCGATTATTAGACTGGGAACTTCCTGCTTCACGTAACTAGTCTTCTGCAAATTGACGAAGATGTAAGTTTATTCGGCAAAATTTTATTAAGTAGCATCTTGTATACATTATGAAGTTCTTTTCATTCGATTATTTGTTGAAAACTTCCTATTTTGAAAACGTTCTCTATGGATTACCGGCCATGTTCGTATAGGCGGCGAAATTGTATTTGGAAAGCTGTTCTGGTTTAGCCGTTTTGCTTTTAAATCATTGTTGTGTGCAAGACCATACGTGTAGTGCATGAAAATTTGACATGTTTGAATAATGGCTCCAGGTTCATACTCATTTATAATTAATTAATAATTCATATCATATATTAAAAATGTCAGTTTGTTCTTTACATTATTTTCTCCCCCTTTTTTCTTGAAAAAAAATTAATTATTATAATTGACAAAAAATTATAAAAAACAAAATTTCACAACAAACAGATAATGAAATTATTTCATTCGAGATTGTCATTGGCGCTCTGCAAAAAGAGAAGGAACATACTATTAATCTTCATAACAGTGTAGAATATCAGATCGTGTAAGATTTGAAATATAATCAATTTTTCAGATTTTAGCCAATTACTGCCAAAGTTAGAGATATCAACTAAAATTGTTTTTTAGAATTTCAACCCCTCAGTATCTATATGTAGAGTCTGTAGACCCATCTTCATTGAAACTTTTTCCTTAAACATCCCTTAAAATCAATTATGAAAGAACCCTGTATATATTATGTCATTCCTGTAAAAACATTCAGAACTATTTCCTTAGGAGTCTCTAAACAACAAGTGTACATTACATTAACACCATCTAGTTCACAGTAAAAACGTTTCAAACCGAAGCAAGGTCGAAGTTGTTTACATAAAAAGTTTTGTCTATTATCAGAGACAAGTTAATTGGTGAAACAGATACAAATTAGCGTATGAAAAAACGATCAACCAGTCTACTGAGACCCACCAAACTTTAGAACTAACCTTGCGGCGATGTTAATGTTCATTAAAATTGCATTATTCAAGTCTGAAAAGTACCTATGTGGGTTATTCTTTTGTTATCTACATTTGTTCCCATCACATGCCACATCAAGGACTCTCTACAAGTTATTTGTTTGTAATCTAATGGAATTGCTTGACCTATTAATATTATGTATTCAATTACATAGAAGTTCATAGGTTTTTATTCTTATAGTTTGTATGCGTCTTTTATATTCACAAATTGTACTATTTCTTATGAATTTATGAAGGTGTGCAAATCCGCATACCTCCAACCAGTGTCTAGTATAACTGAATGCGTTTTATAATTATTGTGTATTGTGCTAAGTAATACTATCTAGATGACAAGCAGAGTAAATTTACTCATTCAATAGTACATAAAATTTGAAGAAACATAAGACATTGTTAATGAATTTTAGTTATGCAAGAAGATGACAACCTTTTTCTAGATAATCTTGAAAGGTTCCTCAATAGACACAATTATCACCTAGAGTGAATGAAAATACACATCTGTGCCGTGACCTCTGTTTCGAGGTGTTTGGAGTTTCAATGTGTATTGCACGCATGGTACATCGATTTGGTATCACAAACTCCTAATCATTTCTCGAGAAGAGTATATTCTGTTTTGTAAAGATTGAGCAATGATAAGTGGTTGGTAAATGCGGATGGAAACTGGTGTTCCCACATTGTATTGCCCAGCTCACATATTATCAATACGTCCCTGCTGACTGGTATTGTACCGGACTCATGGAAGAGGTCCATAGTTAGGCCAATTCCTAAAGTTCCAAATTCAAGAGAACCATCTGATTTTAGACCCATCAGTTTTCTCCCACTGGCCTCAAAGATAATGGAGTCAGTGCAAGAGCAACTGCTTGAGCATGTAAATTAATATGTCCTGCCGTCAATCCAATCAGGTTTTAGAAGATCACATGGTACCCATACAACGCTTCTCAAGGTTACCAACGATTTTGCCCGGGCCATTGACGACTTCCAGATTTCTCTGCTTATGGTGTTGAAGCTAGGCGTTTGACATTTTTGGTCACGTTCTCCTGATTGCTAAGCTCAATTATTTGGCTTTTTATTCTCTGTTGTCGCATGGTTGACTAGTTACCTGATCGGTAGAACTCAACAGGTAAATGGAATCGTATCTGGGGAGCGCTAAATATCTAAGGGAGTACCTCAGGGTAGCATCCTGGGTCCCCTGTAATTTTCGATTGATAGTGCGGACTTGGGTTAATCTATTAAGAACTGCAGGATTCACTAGTACGCCGATGACACACAGATTTACAAAACATTTTCGTCCCGGGATATTAATGATGCCATCAAACAAATAAATGAGGAACTTTCGGTACTGAGAAAATGGTCGCATAAAACTGGACTTGTTCTCAACCCTCAAAAATCGGTGGCTATATGTATAGGATCCAAGAGGTCCCTTGCATCTGCATTAAGCATTAAGTCTTCTGATGTTGAGATTGATCTACCCTATTGCAGCTGGTGGAGTCTGTAAAATACTTAGGTGTTGTATTTGATAAGGAGCTAAGATTTACTAAACATATTAACAATCTGTTGCGGAGTGCTTATTTGAGGTTGAAGATTGTCTATAGCTAGAAACATTTTCTTAACAATATTTTAAGCTACATTGGCAGTACAAGTGAGAAACTTTTGATCTTTCCAAACCAATAATAATTTGACCAAATCAATCAAAAACAATAAAAATAAATCCAACAAAATATATAAGTTAGGTATTCACCGTTGAACAGAAATTTGTTAACGAATAATTAAATTATACAGTGTGACAAAAAGTATCCGGAAACTTGAAATACAGAGCAAAAATCTTTATCTACCTCAATATTTATTGAATCTCCTTCAGAATAAATCCGGACGTTTACGGCGAAAATTTTCACGCAAACGTCTCAAAACCTGGCATTCTGAATTCCACAATCGATTAAGCAGCTCGATCGCAGTTTCTTTGTCAACATATGTTTCTGGACATATGAGGGGAAAAAAGTCTTATCTATGTAGTAACATTTGTTACCATATGATCTTAAACACGTCTGGAACAATAATGAGTTTATTTGTATTCATTCGATTTCTCTTCAGTTTTCATGCTAAATTAATGCAAGCTTTCTGTGTTTCTGGTTGATTTTCGAATCTTTGAATTTAATGTAATGGCTGCTGAACGTCCTGGACGCTATTTGAGTGATCATAAAGTGGTAAGAATTGTAACACTTCTAGAGGAGGGGCGAAGCCAACGTTACGTGGCTAACTTGTTGAATGTTAACCAAAGCACTATTTTCATTAATCGGTACCTCGAAACAAGGGAATATGGAAGAAGGGCCGGACAGGGAAGAAATCGGATAACAACACCAGTTGATGATCGTTGGCTTCGTTTAACTGCACTGAGAGTGCGGCCCTGTACGGCTAGAATGTTACAAAATGAACTTGCACTTTCCAGAGATATGCATATTTCATTGCAAACTGTTAGGAACAGGCTCAGAGAAGACGATATCAGATCAAGGGTGGCTTCTGTCGGCCCGCGTCTCACCAGAGAGCATCGAGTTGCAAGACTTCAGTTTGCGAGGGAACATGCAAAAATCTTTATCTACCTCAATATTTATTGAATCTCCTTCAGAATGAATCCGGACGTTTACGGCGAAAATTTTCACGCAAACGTCTCAAAACGGTTAAATAGAAGTCCTTATTGAGCGTTTGACCTTACGGAACGAATTCATGATGACACCACGAATGTCGAAGTAAACATTCAGCATCATCCTGATTTTCGAACGACTTCGGCGAGGTTTTTTCGGTATTGGCTCATTTTTTCCCACCCATTCCGATGATTGTTGGCTCGTTAGTGTGTCGTATCCATAGACCCACTTCTCGTCACCAGTTATGATCCGTCCCATGAACGTGAGATCAGAATTCGAACGATTCAGCATGTCTGCAGCTACCTGCATCCGGCACTGTTTTCGAAGAAAATTCAGCTCTATCGGAACGAGGCCAATTACCCAATTGGTTCTCCAAAATCAAACGAGCTGTTCCACGAGAGATGTTGAGATCACGAGCTATCTCTTTAACACTGGTATAATGATTTTCCAGCACCATTTCCTTGACTTTTTGGACGTTATTGTCGGTTGAAGAGGTCGAAGGCCGTCCGGCGAATCTTCGACGATCTCCCGACCGTCGTTAAAGGCTTTGTACCACTCGTACACTTCGGTTTTCGATAAAACAGAGTCTCCATAAGCCTTTTTCAGCATTCGCAACGATTCAGCACATGGAGTTTCTTTAATAACACGAAATTTGAGGCAAACTCTTTGTTTAATATTTTTTACCATTGTAGAATTCGCACAGTACCACTTTGGTCGACTGGTTTCAACAGCTGCCGTAAACAAACTAGTTGACAGATTGCGCTCATGTTTAGCAATGTAATTAAGGACAGTCCCACCAACATACAGAAACTTAAAAAACGCGGGCAAATTAAATGAGAATTTCCGGATACTTTTTTCTCACAGTGTAATAGCTGAACAAAGACGAAGTTCTTTAAAATCAGAAATCAGATTCAATTGACAGAAATCATCTCTGAGAATATAATCATTCCTTCGACCCTAAATTGAAATCTCATGCGTAGATAACTGTTACTGGAAAATGGATCTTTGGGAAACTTTAGAGATTAGTTGACACAAGCACTTAAGAGATATCAACAACTCAAATTCTTCACCCCTATTGAATCCCTTCAGGAAACAATCTTTACTTTAGTTTTATGGTTTTACATAAGGTAGTTCATTTTGGAAATTTCTATCTATATTTCTTATCGATTTATTCCACTTATAAGTAGGCCATTATTATGTTGCATGCTCAATCGCCTTAAGAAGTCACTGTGTGGTAAAATGCGTCAGAATTCAAACAATTTTCAGTGAAAATCTTTGAATTTTTGATTATGATTATGTATTATTTATCAAGTAAGAACCTCCAAAATGTAAATGTCCAACACTAATCATCGGTTCCTCTTTAGTTACACACAGATGACATATGACAGTATTAGAAGAAACCATTTCATTTGAAATAAAAATTTCCTGTATTGATTATACCAACTTTAATTCAATTCCTCCATTTCGAACAATGATTTCAAATGATTCTGTTATTTCCAAAAAAATTGAGTGAAAATATAAATAAACAATCGACCAACATGCTTTTTATTATAGTTAATGCAAGTAGAAGTACGTGTTTTGATCGTATTCAACGATCGAAAAACCTTAACCATAAATTTGTTTGAAGGTTGACTTTTGACGTTTGAAATGCTCGACCTATCAGTGAGTCGGATCGACCATTCTGCAAATTAGTGGCTGCCTCAGTAAAACACATGTAAAAATATCGTAAAAGTCATTTACGACGAGTTTTTATTACCGCCACGGCAAACAGATATTATTTTATATTTTAGTTTGCAACACAGGCCTTGAACCTTTTCCGGTCTAGTTCTACTCTAGGGAAAACTTATTTCTATTCTACCCTGAATTAAGAGAGCATTAAAATATAATCGTATCATATTTAAGTCACACGTTTTGTTTAAATTTAAGCTGAAATACAAATTCTTTCTCTTTTTTTGAATAAATAACACTCATAACCTGCGTTCATTTTCGAACATTCTTTAGTTTGTTGGTGTGTTTCAGGATAAATAGGTTTTTGTGTTTTTCAGAAAACACTCATACCTAATGGAAGAGCCATTTCATAAGATTTTAATGGAGTAGTTCCCTCCAGTTTTCTTCATTCTTCAGGATTACTAACTTTTTGTAATTTGGAGCCTGATATTCAAATATTATGTGTGAGGTTGTTTTAACCTTTTCATTACGTTTGGATAGATTCTTCCTGGTATCTTCTCCTTTTTTTGCAGATATACTTTAAAGGAATAATGGATAATTAAAGGGACCGTTTCGGTCCTTGATGGATCTCTTGTCTTTTTAAGGATTCTTCTCAGTAATTGCTGTCTTTGGTTGTATTATTGTATGTCCCTCCATCTCTTGGCACGTTTTTGCCTGATCCAGGTAGCTAGCGTAACCTGTACACCCTATACGATCATGCTGATGGCTTATTCTGGTCCTATAAATCATTGAGATAAGGTTTTACTTCGTTCCTGCAATGTCCTTGTGTTCTGGCATACATATCATATTAACTCTGTTTCTTAGTGTCAAACTTGCAGACTTATGTAGATTTACTATATTTGTTCTTCAGTTTCATAAGAGCACTCCTGCTGTCCATGAGGATCTTGATTCGTCTCATCTGGGGCCCTCTTTTTATAAATTCTCAGACGCAGATTTCTATGGGATAGCTTTCTTACTGGCGTGTAATTTCCTAGTGATATTGATGGTTTGAATTCTGTTTTTCAGCTGAAAATCCCTATTCTAGAGTTTTCTCTGTTGGGTACTGTGTCACACCAGTTATTTTTTATTTTGAGGCCTCTTGGAGAAGTTATGTTGATACGATGGCTTCTTACCCCCTTATAACAACGGCTTTGTCGGGATAGTTGGATTTCTGTTCACTGTAAAACGATGTACAAAGATAATACATACAAGTAATGTCGTATCCAGATTGTTCTCTCCATTATTCCACGACCTCTAAGATGTTTAGGCAGTGAAACTTTCTGTTGACTTGCTGTACTGTATTCGTTGCCTAAGTCAGTTAGATACCAGAAATAAAACTAGATTAGGAACCGTATAAGAATTGACTGCTCTGTACAGGTTTTCATTGAAAAGACTGTCTTTTATACATACATTGAAGATTTTTGGATATTGGAAAGTTTTATACCTTTAGGGGTAATCGGGTAATCTCCTACGTTCTTCATGAGGACATACAAATGATTGATGAGAGCCAACTGATGATTACACGCTTACATAGACAAGTCCTTTTCTATATTCCTTCTCTCCATTTATTTCTAGAGAGGAGCGAAATGGATTAAACATAGATCCGATCGAACGACGAAATTTTTTTTTGAGGGCTATAGTGCTCAGGACTCTTGCTCGATACTCTATCACCTAGAATCCTACTTAGACATCATGCCTTAAATGTCATGCAGAGATCAGTTCTTCTGAGTATTCAACCCAAAAAAGATGATTGGGCTCAGCAAGGTGTTGCTACCTTGGAGGCTCATCTAAGGTTGATTACATATGATTTCAAAATTCCTGAAGGTACAGGACAATAATCTGTGTTGGTAAACTTGAAATCAGCTAGTCATATTCAAGGCAGAAACACGGAGGTGTCATATATCGGCCAGCCGGCCACAGTAGCATTAAAATATTCAATTAATTATTTAATTTTATAACAGTCAAGAGCTCATGGTTCAAATTATTGTACTTCAAGAACGGCATTGGGACTGTCGAATAACTCTGGGACATGGAATGAGCTCCCGAGTGGTTATTGAGTCACTAATCGGACAACGAACAGATCAATTTGCACAAATCGGTTCCTCACTTTCTGTGGTGTGATCAGAATAAAGACATCCTTCTTCAAATTGCTAAGCAGGCAGTTAAGGACACAACGAAGGTTAAGATTAGCTCATTCTGGCTGAATCACCCTGGCTTCAAATAGTCAAAATTGTTAATTAAAGGCGACTGCTAAAGCTTTCCTCACTTAGCCAAAACCTAACTTTTCTCTTTGTCAATAACTGTCAACTTTCTTCGAATTATTCTCTCCTATCGTTTTTCTTTTTCATTTTAATTCAATATTATCCTTTCATTTCATTGTATGAAATGAAAATAAAAGGCATGGTGTAGCCTTAGCCTGTATGCTAATCATAATAATAATAATAACACTGATAGACAAAACTGACCTTAATGAAAGTTAAATAGAATTGAATGGGTTATTTTGTATCTACAACTAGTCTGTAACTAATCTGCAGTTTTAGAAAATTTGGATCCCCTCAGTTTTTGGCAACAGCAATTAATCTTTTTTAAGTAAAAATGTTTCAAATGAAGAAAAAATAACTCATATTTACTTTTATTCAGGATTTTCGAGAATATTTAGCATCAGGTATATCCTTTTTGAGTGTCCAGCAGTAGTCAGCTAACATATTCGGACTACACTTGCATTGGTACCTTTTTTTTATGTTGGATATGTCCTGATGGAATCGCTCACCGTGTTCGTCGCTAACTGCTCCCAAATTTTGAGGAAAAAATCAGATGCGGGTGTTAACAGTGAATCTTGAGCGACATATTGCATCCCATGTTCTTGTAAGCCGCTGAGAGGTTGTTGACTAACTCTTTATAGTTTTCGGCCCTGTGGTTTCCTAGAAAATTACGAATAATATTTCGAGAACATGTACATGCGGTTTTTTCGATCGGATTATATTTTAGTCAAACCCTTCATCAGCCAGTAGTTCTCTTATTTGTGGCTCTACAAATATTCCTTCTTTTATTTTGGCATCACTGATTTTTGGGAATTTTTGTTTCAAGTAACAAAAACCATCTCCATTTCATCCATAGCTTCGACAAAATTTTTCATTAGCCCGAGTTTTATATGCAATTATATACATCTTCAGGATTTATTAAAAGAGTGTGAAGAACATTTCGTTGACCTTGTACAAGAGCGTCTCGCTTAGACCACTCCTTGTGACAAGATTTTTTTTGTCTCGACTATCCCATTCACAGAGGAAAAAATAAAACTTCGTATATTCAAGCTGTAGACTTAGCAGCATAGCAATTACTTTCAAATCGCCACATATTTTCCAAGAATATTGGTTATATTTAATATGTTCTAGCAGTGATATCATATTTTCATATGATTCTTTCATTTCAGTAGCATGAGCGATCGGTATGGAAGAGTTTTCATTACCATTATGTAACAGTACAGCTTTTGAACTAACCTTTGTTGAATCGATAAACAACCGCCAGTTAGATATTTTATATTCAAACGTTAACTCCGTCATCACTGAGGGAATATCACTACAAAACACTTTATTGCCATCTTGAAAATAAAATTCCATTCATGAAGTCGGGACGCCAACAGTTCTGCCTGTATTTTACTGAGATCAAAATCACGTACCAAGTCATTAAGATCGTTTTGAGTTATAATATGAGGTTCTCTGTTTGAAGTACTGGACTCAAAAGTCGGATCGAAATCTGAACTCTCGGATACATTTTCTTCGATCACATCATCCATGTGTACTGGAGGCTGAGGAACAGGCAAACCATCACTGGGTGGGATAGGTCTTTGAGCAGATTGTAGATTTGGATAGTTCAAAGAGTGCCCAGATTTGTGATTAATACCTTTTAAAGAAGATTGCAGAAATAACAATCTGATACATGGTCTTTGGGTTCGGCCCATATCATTGGATCTGCGAACGGCATATGACGAGATCCTATAGCCCATGATGTTAGTGCTGTGCACAGTGTGTCACTGTCACAGCAAACACTAGGATCAAGGTTTCATCCAAATTTCGCGCCGGAAAACCAAAATAATTAAAATAACAGTTTGTAACTAATAGTGTCAAACTACGTTGACTTTTAACAGTAAGTTGACCGCAAATATAACAGAAGTTATCAGGTTGGTTTATACACACTCTCGGCATCTTGTTTGTTTGTTTTTCCTTTTACGTGCTCTAGTTCTGCCTTTCGGCTAATGACACGCCGGGGAATTGTCACCTCACTAACCCGGGAAGTTTGCCGAACCCCTCTCGTGTCGAGGAAGGGATCTTTAATGTCCAACACATCTCTGTTAGACAGGACCGACAGCTTTACATCTCCTCCGAAAGATGGACACTCAAGCGATTCCCAGAATCCGAAAAATCGCACCGACTTTGTGGGGATTGAACCCATGTAACTCTGCGCAGGAGACGAGCATCATATCCCCTACGCCACCGAGCCGGCCATCTCGGCATCTTAGTATGATGTACAACACTAATCTAAAAAAAAACTGTTT
This sequence comes from Cryptolaemus montrouzieri, assembly GCA_013387265.2. NCBI lineage: Eukaryota > Metazoa > Arthropoda > Insecta > Coleoptera > Coccinellidae > Cryptolaemus > Cryptolaemus montrouzieri. Next base: position 68,915,703 of record JABFTP020000001.1, on the reverse strand, counting down.
TAATTTCAATATTTTTTCGTTAATTTAACCGGAAACACACGTCGGTAAGCGAAATTCTCATAATGGAGTTGTCAATGTTCTATGAAAACTCAGGGTGATTGAACAAAAATATGCATGAGGTTTATATGCGGGTAGGTAGTAGTGTTTGAAAATATGACTTGGTTTCGTTTAATAAATGTACTGTTTATCAGTGTAATTTGTGAGAATCAAATCACGGATTATTTTATAATTTACGAATTATCCTCCTTATACTCGTTGCGTAGTATAGGACTGAAATTGTTAAGCTAGATCAAACACCAGTTTTCAACATAAAATTCCCTGCTACATACTTTAGATATCAACCATATGGAACATAAAATAATCTAGGAATAAAACTCCAATAATCATTCATCCTAATTCAAAGGCTGAAAGATAGTATACGAAGTGGCACTGCTCCAATTCAGCTGCCGTAAAATAATCAAAGCATTTTTCCAACGTAAATACACAAATGTTCGAGCGAAATTGTTTCTAATGCGTTACTCAATTTTCTACACTAATTTCAATGATTATACCTGCAGCGAAGTGGAAAAATATATGAAATTTCTAAGCGCGAAATTTAACCGATAACAATTAAGATACTAATTATTTTGCTGGTAAATCATATATTTTGGCATGATTTCAGAAACTTGTAAAGATTATTTGTTATAGAGTACGAGAGGCGATCGTTAAAACTTCTGTCGATAAGCTCATGAGATTGAAACTTTCAGAAATGATCGGTGAAAAATATATTTCTTTCTGTTAGCTGATAATTTTTCAAACCAAAACTTTCTATCTTTTTCCCTATTTGTAGTTCAGAATTCATTTAATCCGACTGTCCTAATATTTTTTCTACCGTGAAGAAATCATTGGCGTTGATCTTTCGAGGTATAACATTGATTGACTGACTTTTGAGCTATGTGAAATTGTGTCGGTAGGTATATCTCCGATTTCTAACTAGTATAAACAAATTTCGAATGACTGAAATGAGTCCGTACTTACCTTAATTTTGGATGAACTCAGCCGGAAAATTGTACTTTGTAGGTTCACCATTTATCCTTATGAAGACTGGCTTCTTCGAGACATGCTTTTGCTCAGATTTCTTGGGAAATTGCTAGATGTTAATTCGTCCAATGTGAGTGGTGGATGTTTTTCTTATGAAAGCTGTAATTGAAGCTTGCCTAACGATGCTCGATAGACTTGATATCTGGTGTTCGGGGTGATTCGAAATGGTGGCAACTATGTCCGCATTGTTATCCTAAAAAGTCATATCAGGTCAGGAAATTTGTTGAGGTTGTGTAACAATAGCCAGATGTACGTTGTTCTTGTATATATTTGTGGTTATTGTCTGATTTCTGCTACTCGAGCCCCCATATTCTGCTCAAACCAAGCGTTCTCCTCGTCTCTTCCAAGAAAGGAGCGCTTATCTTTCTGATGCTTTGTGATGAGGTTCAGCACCTTTCTTCACAATCCCAATGTACTTTTGAGCCTCATTTTTTTTTCAACTGTTTGGAGGAGGTGATGCATGTCATACCACAGCAGTGACCGTCCAAGATGATTTAATGTGTTTTCATTCAATTCTTGAAAAGGGCCAACTTGTAAGTTATCCGAAAGACGTTTGATGGAAGTGAGTTCCAAGGCATATTAGCCCTGTAAATCATCAGAGCATTTACCATGGAAGTATCGTTAAGAAAGAGAAAGATCAAAACCCGCCTCAATATTCGATACAAACAACTTAACTTATTTGGAATAAGAGCAATCATATTCAATTTCATTTCCCACAGGAATATTGATTGAATTGTATTAAATTGCAAGATTTCAAGAGAAAAACGGAAAAATTTGTGAAAAAAAAAATCCCAATTTTGTATAGGGTGTTTTAATTGGGCAGCAATTTCAAATACTGCAAATAGAGACAAATGACCCTTCTATCTTCATCCTCGATGTTGAGTAGAATTCACGGTTTTACCTCAAAATCAAGCTGCTTGACTCGATTTGAAATTAAGTCAAGCTTTTGTTGCCAGAATTCAAATCAAGTCAAGCTTTTTTTACAAAAGCTTGAAAATTCAAGATTCTTGAATTGCTAAACTTGAAAGCTTAGATCAGAACAAGTTTGCACTAAAACATTGCACTTCCTCTTATCTACGTTAAGAACCGGAATAAGGGTTTAAATAATACGGAATATTTGATGGGGAGATATTTTAATGAAATTCAACGTGAGAATCTTTATACGCAGGGTATTGTTACCGTGTTCACTATGCTATCTAACCATATATCGCTCTACGCTCCTCCGACTAAGTGTCATCTCGTTAACCACTCGATAGCAAGTGGCGCCGAACGCGGGGCGCTACTGTAAGATGCAGCGTGGTTCGCTAGTAGACAACGGCGGTTTGGCAATATGGTTGACACATCGTCTCCGTAGATCGTCTGCAGCACGCATTGCCACGGGTCGATTCTACGGACCCAAACGTCAGCCATATTGCCAGACTGCCGTTGTCTACCAGCGTGTTTTATTCAATCTTACAAGTTTTTGTTAACCATCGACGTCTTCGTGTGTGGAGGCCATCCGGTAGCAGTATGATGCAGACGGGCGCATCACTATACTCAAGGATTAAGAATGAAAATTGAAATTTTAAGAAATCGTGAATCATTCAACAGAAGAGAATTGCGACACTGCTCATTGAACGAAAAATGAGCCGAGCGAAATTAGAGATCACGCGTGATCTCTGGGTGGTCAATGAGGCGCACTGCTGTGTTTTGGATACTATCCAATAGAGATATGCAGCGCCCCATACATGTGAACAGTATTCCAGACCAGGTCGCTCCTTTGCCTTGCATAAATGAATCTACTTTGATTGCGCGAAGCACTGCTTAGCCCTGAAATGAATACTGAGTTTAGCAGAAGTAGATTTAGTACAGCCTGACTATGGTCATACCAGCAAACTCCGATGTTGACTGTGATGCAGTGTAGATGCCTGCTCGTTTTTGAAGATATTCAGTGTCCTTTCATGATCAGAGGAAGTTCTCCAGCAGTCTATTCTCACATTGTCTCCAAAGGTTCGAACCTACCTCTGGAATTACTCAAACTATATGCTTCGTAGTATTGGATTGAAATTGTTTGTTATTCCTTTAAAATGCTCTATTTCCACCCTTCGGCCTATGACACGCCGAGGAAAAAAAATTATCAACCAGTTTTGGAGTTCTGATCAGACCAAAATTTGAGAAGAAAGTGAATTTCGAAAAAATCACGATTCACAATTTTCGAATGGAAAAATTTAAGTAAGCTGTTCATGTGTTATGTGTATTTTTTCAAAAACACCAAGAATTTCTAATTTATGATATCACATGTTAAGCAGCTAAGATATTTGCAAATTTTAATTTCCAGCCATATTTTTTTTCCTTAATATAATAGTATCTTTATTAGTATTTCCTAACAAAGACAAAAGAACTAACAAAGGTAATACCTGTGGTAAGTTTATACAGAAAAATTTTAAGAACAGAATCTATATATCAAAACGAATTACCATACTCAAAAACATACATTGAAATTCTCCAAGGAATGCCGAAATGTAACCATACTAGCTAATGAAACTGTGAATAATTATTTAATATTTACCAAACTTTTAATATAGTTTCTATTGCATGCGAATAACCATTTATTCTCTTTGCATTTGTACTTTTTCGCAATTCTTTACGATTTCACCTCCAATGGAAGTCTGTTGTAAATTCTGGTTCCAAGGAAGAAGTGGCTTCGCTGACTTATGATCTTGTGAATTTTTGGAATCTTTAGGGAGTACTCAATATATCTTGTACCCATACGATGTTGCACATGTACTTGTTTCTGAAGATTATTGTGAAGATGTTTTAAAATCGCAGAACAAAATAGTTGTTTCTCATCCTCCTGATATTTTAAACAATGAATTAGTTGGGAATGTAATATCTTTTTTGTGAACAATTTTGAGGAACCATTTCTGTTGTATAACCTGCTTATCGATATATTACTATAAGCGCCATCCCATGCAACAATACCATAACTCAACTTCGACTCCACCAGAGCTGTGTAAACCATTTTCATACGTTTTTCGTCGATTATGTTAGATAAAACCTAAAATTTAGAGACGGGACCTGTGAATTTCAATACGAGGTTTTTTATATGAGCACCCCACAGGTGCGAATCCAAGATCACCCCCAAATACTTGACATTGTTACAACAAGGAATCTCAAAGGACACATCACCATCCCTCACTAATAAAGGGGTTATCTCTGGAAGGGAACGTTTATCAACCGAGAGGGGAACATACACATACAAAATCATTTCCTGCGGTTTTCCTCAAATCTTGCCAATTATTTCCAGAATTAAATAGTGCAGTCGTCCGCAAAGCTTATTATACGATATTTAGTTTGTAAAAATAGCAATTTGTTCAAATATATTGTGAACAATAACCTGAAACTGAAGATTTTCGTTCCTTACGGAAACACATGTAGCTGTTCTCTTGGAGAAATGCCTTAAAACCTCTTGAGAAAGCTTCCGTTCGACACCCTGATAATATTTATGTACGTTTAGTTTAGCTAAACGTACGAAAAAATCGTAACCATGTAGCGAACTTAGACTTTTTTCAAATTTGTAGGTTCAATTGTCGACCAATTTATGTTGTTCACAATGTCAGAATATCTGTCTGTTGTAACCATGTTTTTTCCTGAGCATCATATCAAAAGGATGAAAAAGTCAATACGTGATGCATACTAATCTGTTATGTATTTTCATTCGAGAAAGTTGTTCTAAGATTTTAATTGACACCTGCCAGTGATTATGTTGTTTTATGTGAGTACTTGGAATTGCCTGAGGTACTTTATGAAGGAAATCTTGTATTGTTGGGCGACTTTAATTTGCCAAAGTTCGAATCATTGATGGGTGCACAAGGATTGGAGAAATCTGTTTGGGAGCTTATGAGGTTTTTTGAATTGCATCAATACAATGGGGTGCGTAATGCTGGCGACGGTATTTTGGACTTGATTTTGTCTAACCTGCCCTGCCGAGTTGACCGCGATATGTCACCTTTTTTGAAGGAAGATAAGTATCAGCCGGCTCTGATGTGTCATTTGAACCTGGGCTTGGACAGTTGCATCAAATTGAGGCTTTCAATTTTCATAAAGTCGATATGGCTCCGCTCTGTGAGGACTTACTAAGTGAACAATTCATCGTTAGACAGAATTGCCCTGGCGGTATAAACTTTCTGGTGAATGATTTTCATAAAAAACTATACAATACAATGAGTAAATCAGTTCCAGTTTATCGTAAACAGAATTGGAGGTACCCCACATGGTACAATAAAGAGATCATTGATGCTGTTAAGTCTAGGAATCGGATGCACAAAAAGTTTATTAGAACAAGGAACGATCACTATCTCGATTTGTACCAAGAATTTAAAAGGTCAGTTAACGCCAACCGACTTTGTGGGGATTGAACCCAGATAAATTTGCGCAGGAGACGAGCATCATAACCGCTACGCAACAGACCGGCCATTTAAATATTAAAATAACACAACAAAAAGTTTTTTGACATCAAAAATCGGATTTCAGTTACACAAATAGTCATTTAGAAAATAATCATCATTTCGAACCAAAATTCCAAATTCTATACACAGAGAATAGCTATTAGAAAATGGATTTTTGATAAATTTCAGATATTAAACAATAGTACTCAGATAATATCATCAGCGAACGGATAGATTTGAATCCTTCATACCTATTAAATCTCTTATTGAGCAATCTTTATGTTGTTCTAACCTAACCTAATAATTTATAGTCATTAGTTCGTTCGTTCGTTCATTTTTCTTTTAACAATGTTATCTGGTCCAGGAAGTTTATGCTCTCTATAGGCGACTCTGTCAAATTGAAAGACGCATACAACACCCAAACCTTCGCCAGAATCGAACCGGCAGCCGCATGTGTACAAACTGGGAAGCGTGTGATCTTCCCACCTGGCTACAGCGGTGGTTTTATAGTTATTAGTCAATTTGGGAATTTCCGTTTGTATATCTTATTCACTCTTGAAAAAATTATCACCCTTGCATACCCAGTTATTTGAAAAAAGCTACAAGTGAAACGTGTCACGCTTTTGATAATTAGAATAGTAATAATTCTCGAACGTTTTGATTATATTATTTGTTTATGAATTTTTTTCAGGTAAAAGTCTTCACAGTTCAAATGCTGAACTTTCAAATTTCACCCTTAGCTTTTTAAATTTCCAACTTAGAGCAGATCCAGTTAATTGATGGACTACCCACGAGGAGCTTATCATTTTTAGCAACATAAAAAAGATACGTTTTAACGAAATATATCAAAATGAATTTTTTTACCTCATTGTTTCTGCTAACAATTTCTTGGCATTTACCCATTTTTGTCCGCGACAAATATACATTATTGAAGGCTTATAATAGATGTGGAGCTCTAATATTTTGTTTCTGAGACAGTATACCAGTTTAATGTGAATTTATGCAGAATTAAAATTTCTTATTTGTTTTGACTACAGTATCTTTTGAATTTGGGAGGCTTTTACTTGGTAAATTTCCATTATCAATAGTAAAAACAAGTACTGTGTTTTAAGAATTTTACTTAATAATTGCGATCCGTAACGCCTTTCACTACATCGTAGCTTCTTCAGACGAATGAATGTACAGAAAATAAGAATGAGAATATAAATATAAATGTTTTTGAGTAATTAAAAGCTTATTGGGTTGCTTCTTCTTAGGTGGTTATTTATGACAGGTATATCCAATAAAATTAAGGAATAGATTGCTCCCCGAAGAGATTCAATTTATTAGTGAAGGGCTTAAATCGACTTGTTCATTGATGAGTCTACCTGAGTGTTTGTATTTGTTGATTTCTAATGTTTCAAAGATCTACCTTTCAATATTTATTATCTGTATGCAAAATTTCAAACTGTGGGTCGAAAGAGTGATTATTTTCTAAGAGATGATTCGCGTAATTTGAATCTGATTTTTATTTGAAAAACTGCGTTTATGTTCCGATATTCTAATAGTGAAATTTCTATGTGTTCTACCAATGTAGAAATTATCACAGTCATTGCAATTCAATCTATAAACACCTGAATATAAATGTTACCATAATAATGAATATTTGTTATGATTGAGTAATTATGCTGCAAAGCTTATTCGAACGACAACTTCATAACAGGATAAATTGAGGCTCCTAACTTCTTAGGTGGTTATTTATGACAGGTATATCCAATAAAATTAAGGAATAGATTGCTCCGAGAAATAATTTAGACTGATGAAGTTTACATTAGTAGAGATAAAATATTCAATCGTTCACTGGGGTCGGAAGCAAACCCACTTCGCCATATTAATCAACGTCAAGTTCGATGAGTTCAAAATTTTCTTAATGGTCGCGGAACGATATAAATCACACAATAATTGTAACGTGTTGAGTGATTTTTCAACAAGAAGTTAATGGTTGAAAATGAAGATAGCTCGAAGGACCAGTACAGAATTTATTGTTGAAAAAGTACTGTACACACTAACTTTGTTGATGAGTACTGAACTTGGTGAAGGTTACTCTGATACTCTAATACTACTGGTACAAAACTAACGTAATTTGAATCTGATTTTTTATTAAAAACTCCGTTTATGTTCCGATATTCTACAATTGAAATTTCTATGTGTTCTACCAATGTGAAATTATCACAGTCATTGCAATTCAATCTATAAGCACCTGATTTATTGTTTTACCTGGTTTGGTTTTATTATTTTCATATATTTGCCTAAATTATTATTAGTTTGAAAGCTATGTTAAAATTAATGCTACTCAAGAATGATTTCAGTTTCTCACTTGTAATGCCAACGTAGGTTAAGGTGTTGAATTTTTGTTTCAATTTATCGACAGGGTAAACTTCATTCAATGCGATACTACTTTGTTTTTTATTTAAAATATTATTTATTAGTTTGGGAGAGTAACCATTATTTTGGCTATTTGTTTAATCAAATTTAATTCTTTGTTAAAATTTTCTGGTGATAACGGGATGTTAATCAATCTATGAATAAAACTATTGAATGCTGACATTTTATGTTGATACGGATGACACGACGAGTTATGTATTATAATATCTGTATGTGACGGCTTATGGTAAATTGCGAAAACATGTTTTCCATTTTCATTCGGAATTGTTACGTCTAAGAAATTTATCGAATTATTGCTTTCTATTTCGGTTGTGAATCCAATTTTTGGATGTAATGAATTTATATGATTTTCGAAAATTGTTAACTGTCTATCTGTTCCTGTGAAGCAGGATGTGAATGATATTGTTTACATAGCGATACCAGTATAAATAATATTTACTGAGTGGATGATTATGAATTAATTTCTCTAAATTATTCATGAATATTTCTGCTAACAAAGGACTTAACGGATTGCCCATAATCAAGCCGTCTTCAATAGTATAATATCTGTTATTGAAATGGAAATAATTTTGATCTAATCATCTTTCATTATTACAAATTTGTTTAGATCAAAATTATTTTCATTTCAATAACAAATATTATACTATTGAAGACGGCTTGATTATGGGCAATTGTTAATCCTTTGTTAGCAGAAATATCATGAAAAATTTAGAGAAATTAATTCATAATCATCCACTCAGTAAATATTGTTTATACTGGTATCGCTATGTAGACGATATCATTATTTGCTTCACAGGAACAGATAGACAGTTAAAATTTTGAAAATCGTATAAATTCATTACATCAAAAAATTAGATTCACAACCGAAATAGAAAGCAATAATTCGAAAATTCTTAGACGTAATAATTTCAGAATGAAAATGGAAAACATGAATTTGGAAAACAATTTACCATATAAGCCGTCACATACAGATATTATAATACATAACTCGTCGTGTCATCCGTATCAACATAAAATGTCAGCATTCAATAGTTTTATTCATAGATTGATTAACATCCCGTTATCACCAGAAAATTTTAACAAAGAATTAAATTTGATTAAACAAATAGCCAAAAATAATGGTTACAATCCAAAACTGATAAATAATATTTTAAATAAAAACAAAGTAGAATCGCATTGAATGAAGTTTACCCTGTCGATAAATTGAAACAAAAATTCAACACCTTAACCTACGTTGGCATTATAAGTGAGAAACTGAAATCATTCTTGAGTAGCAATAATTTCAAAATAGCTTTCCAAACTAATAATAATTTAGGCAAATTAATAAAAATAATAAAACCAAACCAGGTAAAAACAATAAATCAGGTGTTTATAGATTGAATTGCAATGACTGTGATAATTTCTACATTGGTAGAACACATAGAAATTTTAATATTAGAATATCGGAACATAAACGCAGTTTTTCAAATAAAAAATCAGATTCAAATTACGCGAATCATCTCTTAGAAAATAATCACTCTTTCGACCCACAGTTTGAAATTTTGCATACAGATAATAAATATTGGAAGGTAGATCTTTGGGAAACTTTAGAAATCAATAAATACAAACACTCAGGTAGACTCATCAATGAATAAGTCGATTTAAGCCCTTCACCTCTATTGAATCTCTTCGGGGAGCAATCTATTCCTTAATTTTATTGGATATACCTGTCATAAATAACCACTTAAGAAGAAGCAACCCAATAAGCTTTTAATTACTCAAGAACATTTATATTTATATTCTCATTCTTATTTTCTGTACATTCATTCGTCTGAAGAAGCTACGGTGTAGTAAAACGCGTTACGAATCGCAATTATTAAGTAAAATTCCTTAAACACAGTACTTGTTTTTTATTATTGACTACACTATCATTAATTCATAAGATACTCAAGGCCCTAAACAATTCTTTTTATTTTACTCGTGAATAACTGAAGACAAATTAGTTGAAATGTTCGTTTCCTCTTACGTAACATTTTATCTAGGATCTCTTCACGCTAGAATAACCAACCATCGGAGGCATAAATCAACTTGAATTACCTTGCCCTGCCTAACCTAATTTAGTATACCATAAAATAACGATTCGATAACTGGTCTTCCTGTTGCTAACTGATTTTTTTGTTCACAGGTAAGGCATTACAAACTTGCAACTTCAACAATGGATTGTTCTGGTAAGTTTGAAAGAAAATTTGTGGAAAATCGAAATCATTCTTCTCAGAGCTCCAGTATTTTCACACAAGGCAGAGGCTATAGATCAATAAGCAGATCAAAAATCAAGCTGAGAAATTCAAAAGACTTTACACAATCAATGAAGAAGATAACTGCCAAATTTATAAATATAAGAAGTCCTCAGTTTCTTGCTCTGCATATGAAATTTCTTTTGCAACACTAACCCTACCTGCAAAGAACCAGCCAATTAGTCTATGAGAGGTAAAATTAAACACACCATAAATTCAGGAAATTTGACTTATGCAATTTTTTTCACTCATTGTGCAGGGTTAGGTTAGGTTAGATTCTTTAAATTCTGTTTTTGAGGGTATAATTGCTCACGAGTGGGCAAGAAATTGTGAAAAATACAACAAAATATACTGAAAATCAGTTGGAGAGGACACTATGGTGTTCTAAGGGGTTAAGACAAGTTCATTTTGAATGCAACCGGTTCATTGTCATGAATATTTCAAGTTGGGTAATGAGGATGATTAATGGATATGATGGCTTTTGTACGAATGACAAATAACGTTAAGTACAAGAAGTTGAAATTTACCGATTAAATTTAAGTTCGATGTACTCTGCAGGGATATCCAGTGGAGGGGAAAGAGACGACACTAAGCACTAGTTCTATATTCAAAATTTTCTTGTCAAATTGTCTGCTCTGATTTCTTTAATTCATCTTCATAACAATATAACGTTTCGTACAGACCGACTGGCCTCGGCTTCAATGAAAACAATCTTCGAACAGAGAATTTCAGAACTTTAATCAGTAACGAGCCATACTGGATGGGATAAGATTAAATATACCCTCATTTTCTAATGACTTTTCGATTTTGAATATGATTAAGTTTGAATAATGATGACATCGGTAATCAATAAGGAGAAGAGTATATTTATCTTAATATATGAAACAAAGTGGGGTTCGTTCGAACGCTTATAATTCGAGAACTGCTGGACCGATTTTCATGGTTTTTGATTGGCTGGGTTTGTCTCCGTACCGAATAGCAGAATAACTATTAAAACTATTGGAAAAATTAGCGAAAGAAGAAAAGAAAGAATATTTTCCTATACGAAAGTTCACGGGTTTCGTACTTTCGAACATCTTTGTTCATCCCGTCGATATGGTCAACTTTCCCCTGAAATTAGTAGGGTCCTACTTGTGGCTATGTTAGAAACAGAAAATTAACGGCCAATCCTTGACTATTTGTGGTCCCAAATTAAAAGGTTTACGTTTTTCTCATGATCCGTTGTACAAGGCATTTTGAACACGTGTTGGCAAATCATCCGGTTTATTCCTTTTTACGCCCGATAAAAGACAAAAAATTTTGTATATCACAAAGTACTTCAATAAAGGGAATCAACCCGAGTGCACAATATGTACTGATAACCGGCTCGGTGTTGTAGAGGATACGATGCTCGTCTCCTGCGCAGAGTTACCTGGGTTCAATCCCCACGAAGTCGGTGCAATTTTTCGGATTCTGGGAATCGCTTGAGTATCCATCTTTCGAAGGAGATGTAAAGCCGTTGGTCCTGTCTAACAGATGCGTTGGATATTAAAGATCGCTTCCCTCGACACGAGAGGGGTTCGTCAAAATTCCAGGGTTAGTGAGGTGACAGAATTCCCCTAACAACATATACAGGTGAACAGATTTCAACGTTTTAGTACTGCAGCTATATGAAGTATTGTGAATATAGGAAAATTATTCTCTTCCCAGATTTAATTTTGTATAAGGCATTCATTGTTGAGAGTTCAGTTGAGAGTTATCTTTTTGAAGAAGTTAGAAACGAACCGAGTTATAATGCATTTTCAGATATCAATTGTAGGAAACTTAGATTTTGTTGAATAGATTTTTATCCTTTTCAAAAATATATCAAATGTGTAATCAATTCTTTCATCCGGGGCGTGTTTCAATGAAAAACCGAAAATTGTATAACCTAATTTAATCTATTAAATCTGTGTCCATTCGCAGAATTCACACGGAATGATTGAATTAGTTTAAGTATGTTCTGTGCACTCATTATGATAGTTCGAAAATTAATTCTTGCAATGACAATTCAGATAAAGTACTTAATGTTTTTCATCAAGTTACTACAACTATATTGTAAATATAGTACCATAATAATGAATATTTGTTATGATTGAATGTTATTTTCAAAATAATTATGATGCTATGCTGCAGAAGCTGCTTATTTGAATCGTTTTCCTTCGAACGACAACTTCATAACAGTATATTCGATAAATTGAGGGAAAACCTCTTAAACAATCAACGTCCTAACGAAATAAGGATATGAAGTAGTTGATGGAGAACATGCAACATTTTATGTTACAGGTAGTGTAACTGTGAACCCATCGAATTCGAGCAAGCAAATTGGAATACAAACAAGAGTATCTAAGAGTCGATCGCTCAGTTTTCTCAAGAAAAATAGATATAAACTTTATAATATGATAATATCATAATTTTTGCAGCCAGGAGAGTTCCAACGTCAACTCGATTCTTGCAATTGGTTTCTGCAAGAAGCTTAAGAAGTTTTTCCGAGAAATAATTTAGACTGATGAAGTTTACATTACTAGAGCTAAAATATTCAATCGTTCACAGGGGGTCGGAAGCAAACCCACATCGCCATATTAGTATTCAACGTCAAGTTCGATGAGTTCAAAATTTTCTTACGACATGGTCGCTTTCTTTTTACGAACGATATAATATTCACACAATAACTGGAACGTGTTGAGTGATTTTCTCAACGAGAAGTTAATGGTTGAAAATAAAGATAGCTCGAAGGACCAGTACAGAATTTATTGTTGAAAAAGTACTGAACACACTTATAAATGATAGCCTCAAATGATTGGATGATGGCTATATATAAAAATGAATTTGAATTTTTCTGTATGAAAAATAACTATGTTGATGAGTACTGAACTCAGTGAAGGTTACTCTGATACTCTAATACTACTGGTACAAAAACTAACGTAGAAATATTGATACAATAAAATCTTACCTACTAGGGATGAATACCCTTACATTCGGCATTAAATTTATGACTGTGTTCAATACATGAATATTGGGAATTTCAAGCAATTGTCATTTCCTATTTTAAATACTACCTTAACAACAAAGATTTTGAATTAACAATGAAAATATTCGAAACATATTTCGTATTTTCTATGGGTTATTTGCATGTTGAGATTATTCATTACAATTCTCAACATAACGTGATGGAAAAATCTTGAATAATTAACTGAATTAATTTTCGTATTAGAGAACAGTACATACTTAAGCTATTTCAATAATTCCACTTAACTCGGAATTACTAGTTACACAATTTTCGGTTTTTCATTAAAACTCGTCCTAGATGAAAAAATAGAGTGATATATTTCTGAAAAAAAATTCTATTTAACGAAACCAAAGTTACCCATAGTTCATACTGAAAGAAATGCAAGTTTGCTCTATAACTCAAGACCCGTTGAACAAGAAAGAAATTTGAATTTGGGAGGCTTTTACTTGGTAGAATTCCATTATCAATAATAAAAACAAGTAAGTGTTTTAGGAATTTTACTTAATGATTGTGATTCGTAACGCGTTTCACTACACCGTAGCTTCTTCAGACGAATGAATGTACAGAAATTATGACAACTATATATAAATAAGAATGAGAATATAAATACAAATGTTCTTAAGTAATTAAAAGTTTGTGTTTGTTGATTTCTAAAGTTTCCCAAAGATCTACCTTCCGATATTTATTATCTGTATGCAAAATTTCAAACTGTGGGTCGAAAGAGTGACTATCTTCTAGGAGATGATTCACGTAATTTGAATCTGATTTTTTATTTGAAAAACTGCGCTTATGTTCTGAGATTCTAATATTGAAATTTCTATGTGTTCTACCAATGTAGAAATTATTACAGTCATTGCAATTCAATCTATAATCACCTGATTTATTATTTTTATTCGATTTGGATTTATTATTTTTTATATATTTGCCTAAGCTATTATTAGTTTGGAAAGCTATGTTGAAATTATTGCTACTCAAGAATGATTTCAATTTCTCACTTGTAATGCGAACGTTGGTTAAGGTGTTGAATTTTTGTTTCAATTTATCGACAGGGTAAACTTCATTCAATGCGATTCTACTTTGTTTTTATTTAAAATATTATTTATTATTTTGGCATTGTGACCATTATTTTTAGCTATTTGTTTAATCAAATTTAATTCTTTGTTGAAATTTTCTGGTGCTAACGGGATGTTAATCAATCTATGATTAAAACTGTTGAATGCTGACATTTTATGTTGATACGGATGAAACGGCGAGTTATATATTATAGTATCTGTATGTGACGGCTTATGGTGAATTGCAAAAACATGTTTTCCATTTTCATTCGAAATTGTTACGTCTAAGAAATTTATTGAATTGAATTATTAGAAGTAATAATTTCGAATGGAAATGGAAAACATGTTTCGCAATTTACTATAAGCCGTCACATACAGATATTATAATACATAACTCGTCGTATCATCCGCATCAACATAAAATGTCAGCATTCAACAGTTTTATTCATAGATTGATTAACATCCCGTTATCACCAGAAAATGTTAACAAAGAATTAAATTAAATTTGAATAAACAAATAGCTGCCAAAAAAAACAATCCCAAAATAATAAATAATATTTTAAATAAAAACAAAGTAGAATCGCATTGAATGAAGTTTACCCTGTCGATAAATTGAAACAAAAATTCAACACCTCAACCTACGTTCGCATTACAAGTGAGAAACTGAAATCATTCTTGAGTAGCAATAATTTCAACATAGCTTTCCAAACTAATAATAGATTAGGCAAATATATAAAAATAATAAATCCAAATCAGATAAAATAATAAATCAGGTGATTATAGATTGAATTGCAATGACTGTAATAATTTCTACATTGTTAGAAGACAGAAATTTCAATATTTGAATATCAGAACATAAACGCAGTTTTTCAAATAAAAGTCAGATTCAAATTACGCGAATCATCTCCTAGAAGATAGTCACTCTTTCGACCTACAGTTTGAAATTTTGCATACAGATAATAAATATTGGAAGATAGATCTTTGGGAAACTTTAGAAATAAACAAACACAAACACTCAGGTAGACTCATCAATGAACAAGCCGATTTAAGCCCTTCACCTTTATTCAATCTCTTCAGTATTATTGGATATACCTGTCATCAATAACCACTTAAGAAGGAGCAACCCAATAAGCTTTTAATTACTTAAGAACATTTTTATTTATATTTTCATTCTTATTTATATATAGTTGTCATAATTTCTGTGCATTAATTCGTCTGAAGAAGTTACGGTGTAAGGAAACGCGTAACGAATCATAATTATTAAGTAAAATTCCTAAAAACACATTAATTCTCTTTATTAAGCAAGAAATTTCCTTACGTAGTTTGATGATTATACGTAAAAAATGACAGCACAATGTCTGAACATTTTTACATAAATTCAAGAACAACCGAGATATTGGCACTTTATTGATTATGAAAATACTGAAAATCTAACTGGAATCTTTTTGCGGCAATGAATTCCTCACGCAAAAATAATACGGAATAGGGGGGTCATTTTCTTGTATTCACATTATCAATATTCCACATAGCTGCAATATTGAAACGTTGAAATCTGTTTACTTTGTACCTGATTCAATCATGTCGTGGTGACAGGCGATCGAAGTACTTGATTTTTGTAGTTTTTTCTGTATTATTATCTAAATAAATTATTATATATTATCTAAATAAAGTACTGAACCTAATATTCATTTTATATTCATCCTGTGACTTTCATAAAATCCTAAATTAAATTCAACTAAAAGGTAACACGATATTCATTGACTATTAGGTCGTACGAAGCTAGTGTATGATAAAATAAACTTTAAATCCCTCCAGTATAGTACGCTCCTATATTTGGATAATTTGAGCTACCGCTTTGATTAATCGTGTAAAATTATTGCCCTATATCGAATTTTATGATTTCATAGCAAACGGCTTTTGAAATTTTAAGAAAAACTGTAGTGGCCCTCTGAAGAAGTGTACTTTCCTTTGCATTTTTTGACGAATATTTATATGAACTTCTCCCTATAAAAACAGTTAAAATATTGGTGAGAAAATTTACTTCTAATAATATATCCTGAAAAAGTTATTGATTCGCACAATACCAATACCAAGTGAGTATACAAACGTGCAGACGTACAGAATCTCAAGTATCTATTCGCGCAAACAGACGTTCAATAGTTGTAATAGGACAAGGTCGAACATACTGAATAAATAAAATCAACTTTATTGGAAATGTACATGACAAACAATATATGGTGTGTATCGGATTGCTTCGGAAAATGAGTGAGTTTAAACACACGGAATTGGAACTGAATAGAATACACGCCCAGTCTATTTTCAGTACTAATCGAAATCAATTACAGTGTGGAAAAGAAAAGTTTGGACTTACCCGAATAGCAGTTACTCTTCAAGTTTCATAGAAACGCTGAAATTGGTAGATTTGGTTGCTTCTTCATTTGGTTGTTTTACGAGGCTGATTTTTAAGGATGTAATGTACCTCTGAGTCAAATTTTCTACTAAGACGTATGATTCATTCTTGTATCAGGTGCTAGTTGCCGACTGACACTATGAGAATTTTCTTCAAGCTGGAAATTGTCATCCACCTTCGATCTTACATTTTCGAATAAATCTTTATCATGACCTTATTCTTCATATTTTTGCAAAATTTTGCAAACGGTGGATTGCATTGTATTTGGTCAGGATGAATTTGATTAAAAAGTTTATGTACCTCGTAAGTAAATCCTGACAATCTATTTAAGCAACCACCATAAGAAATTCAATAAGGTCTCTCACTGAGCGATCTTTGAGGTTTTTTTCCAAATGGAATTTCACTAACTTCGAACCGAACCGTTCGTTAACATCACCGATCCAAATTTTTATTCGTTATTGTTTTTTCAGATCAATTCAAATAATATTGTGATATTTTTCTTGTTACCATGTATGGACTTCAGATCATTCTGATTCATAGTTGTTTTTGATCTGCTTTTAACTTATTTATTTTTATTTAGTTTCACTATATCCACCAGATTCAACTCCTAGCAACTATGATTTCCCAATGGAAACCATCGAAACTTGGGAGTGGCTTCCAATGCTGTGTATACTTACTTTGAGGTTTTTGAAAGATCACAAGATGAAGTAACGCATAAACATTAGAAATATTTAATTGATAATTATATTCATGAATTTAATTTAAAAACATCTAAGAATCACGTTTTCTCCGCAGTTTTTCAAACCTTCTTCGTAGGATATAACCGTCATTTTTGTTCATGTGGAAAATTGTATTGTAAAGAATTGAGTTATTTGAAGAGAACAGTAATAAATAATGATTCAGAAACGGAAGCGCACGCTTTTGTGATCGAACTGATCAGTAAAAAATATTTATATCAATGAAATTTTCATAAGCAGCTATGAAATGTTGATTTATTCAATAATATTACATTAATAAACCGTTTTAAGTGTTGGAGAAATCACAATCTGCGAGAAGATTGCCGTAAATATCTGGAGTAGTCCGAACAATTGTTTTCAGGATTCTTCACAAATATAAATTATATCCATATAAAATTAGGCTCGTTCAGAGCTGAATGAGAAGATGATTTTGATCGTCGTTCAGAGGTCTAACATTTCAGTGTAACAATGAGAATTTGCTTCGAAATTCTGTAGTCTGGAATGATATTAATTCCCATTCGAAGAGGGATAATCATATTCAAAGACCCCAAAAATTTAATATTTCGGTCAGAATTTTGGGAAAACATACTGTAGGATCCTTCTTTATTCAGGAAAACTTGGATGGCGATACCTATTTGAACATGCTTGAGAATTTGAGTAATCCTCTGAAAACATTTATTATCAAAGGAAATCTGAATTTATCTGGTCATAACATTATGTAACAACATGATGCAGCATCCCCCATTCAACTATCGCTATGCGGGACTATCTGGACAATGGATTTCCGGGTTATAGGGTAGATAGGAGAGACGCTATAGAATGGCCGGCTAGATCTCCCTAACTGACACCTCTCGATTGCTTTTTATGGGGCTTTCTCTATGTTACGCCATCCGAATCGTTGGAAGAACTACGAGAAATGACTGCTCAAGTATGTCAGCAGATAACACCACAAATGTTGCAAAATGTTGAATGTACACTGGTGAAACTAATATTTAGGGTTGTCTCAATCCCACAGTAAGTCACATTGCGATCATCGTGTATCACTTCGCGTACTGTATCGATCGTTTGTGGCAAAACAGCTGATTTTGGGCGGCCTTCACGAAGTTCGCCACATCATCAAAAGTCAGAGCAAGTTGATAGCAGCAATGTTGTCGAGTTAATCCACGTCAAAAATCGTAAAAAATCATCGTACTAGAATGTTCACGTGTTCATTCGATTTGTTGTCCAAGCTGAATTTTTGGAATGACTATGACCGAAATAATACTGACTCGTTCGTTGAAGTGTTGTAAGTACATTTAGGTTAAAATATGTCAAAATACACGACGCAATTGTCATATGGGAGCTGTCAACAGTAAAAGTACCAGAAACGCAAAATTTAAAAGGCAACCTACGTATTTCGTACTACGGGGTGTTACATAATAGTATGTCCCAACTTGGGGGGGTAAATCTACGTGCAATTTTAAGAAAAAAAGTTTATATAAACATTCTTCTACAGTGTTCACTGGAGTGGTATAAACTAAACTTTTCAGATATCCCCATAAGAACAATTCTGAACTATTTAAGTCTGGAGACTTAGGAGTCATGGTTCTGGCCCACCCCTGACATATCCTTCGGTTGTTGAATGTATTATTCAAGAATTCCCTAGCTTCTCCACCAAAATGTGCTGGTGCCCCGTCATGCATGAACCACATTATGTTTCTCACCAAAAGTGGCACATCCTTGAGCAATAAAGGTAACTCCTCTTCAAGATGTTGCCGATAAGCGGGACCGTTTAGCCTGTTAGGCAAAAATAATGGCCCAAACAAATAAATCCAAATCTACGTGCAATTTTAAGAAAAAAAGTTTATATAAACATAGGTCTGCAAAAGCTTCGTTCGTCGGGTGTTGAAATTTCCGGGATTTTTCTTCAAAACTCCTGCAGTTTTTGAGATATTCAGCTCAACTTTGGAGTGCAAGCTATTTTTCACAGCCTTCATCATTACTCGTCCTAGATTTCAACTGAAATTCACAAGGTGTTTTCTTTTCCGAGGCCATGTCTCCTTTTGCTATTTCAAAAGTTTTTTGCAGTACGCCACTGATCAGCGTACAATCAATTTTCGTTCAATTCAGAAACTTTTTTGACACTTCTTATTTTTTCGTATCTCTAACCGTTTTCGAGTGAAAAATTATTAAATTTGAATTATTTGAATTGTTATTCGCTAAATAAAAAAAATAATAGAAATACTCGGTTTGCCCAAAATTTGCTTTTATTTTGATAGTTCGTCTTCTGAGACTCTATTTATACTTATTCAATATCAAACTAAAAAAAAGAACAATTGAAAACTAAATAAATTGCTGGAAGTGTCCTCCACCTGCAGGAATACAGGCCTCTGTCCTTCTTCGTCTAAACTATTCAAGTCTGGGGACCTAGGAGGCCATGGTTCTGGCCCACCCCGACCTATCAATCGGTTGTTGAATGTATTATCAATATTCATGAATTCCCTAGCTTCTTCACTAAAATGTGCTGGTGCCCCGTCATGCATGAATAACGTTATTTTTCTCACCAAAAGTGGCACATCCTCGAGCAATAAAGGTAACTCCTCCTCAAGAAATAGCCGATAAGCGGGACGGTTTAGTCTGATAGGCAAAAAAAATTGCCCAATCAAATAATTTCCAATTATTCTGACCCAGATATTTAGTGAGGATTGTTCTAAAAACCATCGGCAGAAATTCAGTCTTGAAGGAAAAACCTTGAGGAAGTAGAGTTTGGACGCGTTGAATATGAAACGGGTACAATAAAAAGTAGTGGATGATCCTCCAAACTAGAACATGTGAAATATTCAACTGATTTTCAATTATTCTTGTACTCACATGAGGATTCAAATCAATACAATTCAAAACTGCTTCCTTAATATCTGGTGTTGTCATAGTTTGAGTTGCACCTTTTAAATGAGTATTTCAGTAAAAGTACCAGTTGCCCTCAACCTTCTGTGTATATTTGAAAATGTTCGCCTGTCTGGTGTTACTCGATTTGAAAAGCGCACCTGATATAATCGCCTAGCTTCTGTTGTGTTTCCGTCAGCCACACCGTACAGGTAATGGATATCAGCCAATTCGGCGTTAATAAAATTAGCCATTTTTTTTCAGCAATAACTGTCACTGTCACTGTCACTGTCAGAATAAATAAATAAATGAAAAAATCAAAGGCTATCAGTCATTTTTTCAATTAGAAGTGCTTTCAATTCAGCGAATGCATACAATAGTTAAATAATTTTTTGATCGAGAACGGTCGGAGATACGAAAAAATTAAAAGTTGCCGAATAGAACGAAAATGACGAAAATTGATTGTACACAGATCAGTGGCGTACTTCAAAAAAGTTTAAAAGGCAAAAGAAGACATGGTTCCGGAAAAGAAAAACACTTTGTAGATTATAGTTGAAATTTTGGACGTGTAATGATGGAGGCTGTAAAAAATAGCAAGCATTCGAAATTTGGGCTGAATATCTCAAAAACTGCAGGTGTTTTGAAGAAGAAACTAATTTTTTCCGGAAATTTCAACACCCTGTAGCTCTGTAACGAAGCTTTTTCGGACCTATGTTTATATAAGCTTCTTTTCTTAAGATTACACGTAGATTTACCCCCTCAAGTTGTAACATACTATTATGTAACACCATGTATATGATGTTTCCAATTACATGTACAGTGTGTGGTATTATCACAACATCAATTCATTAATCTTGATGATCCTGCTTTTCTGAAACAAACTCATCAATTCTTGTATTGTCGACGGCTCCTGATAACTTAGCAAAGAATTCATTTTATCTGACTTTTTGAAGAAGCCATTTCAGACAAACAAATAAACGAAACTTTCAAGTAAAAATCAGTTCAACGAGGGTTTAATTAATCTGATTATTGTTCGCACATCTTCTGAAAATCTGATCCCAATGAATATCTGATATGGTTCATTTTATCCGAAATTCCTCAGCGAGGCTCCTCCACTCAAGTGTAGCAACCTTGACATTTCTAGATGCTTTGAATTTAAGGGAATATAAGGGCTGTGAGTTCATTCAAAACTATAAATTATAACGAAATCAATTCAACACAAAGAACACCATTTTTAAATTACCCGCGCTGATTATTCTTGCAAAGCAATAAAAACCTTCTATTTTTCTTCATACGATAACTGAAAAATATTTCCAGCTTGTAATCTTAAACGTACATATAAAAGCTGCTTCTAAAAACGCAAAATTGATTCGTTGTTCGTTGTAGGTGTGTCCTTACAAAGAGCATTTGTTTTTTCGAGCTACGCACGCTCAAGTTTAAAGGAATGCAACCTAGATAGAAGTCAATTTAATTTTATTAACCTTAACGTTCGGTTTCTTAATTTGATCAAATAATTATATTGCTTCTAATTGCCCAGTGAAGATGATATCTAGGTCTACAGATAAGACATTCAATACTATAAATGAAAAGAATTGACCTAGATAATATTTTAATAGTTTTTTTAGGTATAAATCCAAATACGTTTTGTATATATCGGGTGTTCCGTGCAAAACGCTCCAGGCTATAGGTGCTACAATTGTTGATCAATTTCAATGAAATAAAACCCGAATTGCATCTTGAAAAATATTCTAGCAACCTGAAATATTTTCATTGGTCTATGACTTCAAGAAATACCGAAAGCGGACTTTCACTTGGTCTCTTCAAATGTTAACCCCATATTTTAATTCTTTTTCCTTTTCTTTCAATTTTCAGTACCTTCTGCGCATAAAATTATATTTTCCGAGAAAAGAAATTATCGAAAATTTCGTAAGAAAACTCACATTTCTAGTTCTTCGATGTAATTCGTAAAATAGGCGACTGTTCGAGTTTCTGATAAAAATTTTTGTCCTAGAAAGTGTTTCGGTCATTATTTCAGTTCAGATAACTCACACTATCTCGTATTTTTATATAAAAAGACTCAAATCGCAACAGAACAATTTATTTAATCGTGAAGTGAACTCTGTGGCGAATACCATAGGAATCACATCATAGGAATGGATGTCATTTGCAATTATACATGCTGCTTAATCCAGCAGCAAAATGTGAATCGATGCTGCCCGTACTCTGCATTTAATGCCTTCACTTCCTGTTGATGAATAAGATGCAGCTCCTCTCTTTTCTAAACATGCCACTCGACACTTTGGGGCATTTGCAATGTGCCGAATACTAATCGAATGATTATCTTCAACACAGTTTATAATATTCTTCTAAATTCGTATGTTCAACACAGACTTGACGAGGTCGTGCATGTTTTGTGCTCCCGTTTCTCTGAATCTTCAGAATACCGAAGTAAGAGCTGTACGAACAAGAGAATGTCTTCGTGCGTTTCTAAGTCACAACCATAACCATAGCTGATATCTGCATATTCTTCATTACTGAAGAAATACATTTCAGAACATTAATAATCTATCGAAAAAGATATTCTGACATTTAACTATCAGAAGTAACTCAACATTCTCAATAATCATTCTACTATGGTTATGAATATTACCTTCTGTACAACCAGATATTTATCGCATTCCATCTATGGTAACATCACAGAATCGCCTTCGTATGTTGAAAATTGGGATTTCAGGACCCGTGAGGATCAAATTTTGAAGCTGAATATCTCCAAATTTAAGAAGATTGGCGCCGTGCTGTTCTCAATAATTTATTTTAGAATTGCTTCAGAAATTAACTCTATAAGTTTTATCATAGATCTTGTGGGACACCCTGTATTTCTTATCTCCATTATCTGATCATATGATTGCGTAGAATTGAGATTTCCGATTCACGAAGCTGATTTTGTAAGGGTGTAATTTTCTTGTGTCAAAATTTTTCCAAAGACTTATTCTCTTATCGAGGTGGCTTTGTCATCTAACTTGAATGTAAATAGATTTGATGGTATATTTGTTTTGTTCGTTAAATTTTGTTGATAATTCCCAAAGAACTGAAGATCTGGAGAAAACTTATTATTGAAATTCGGTCTATTGGGTTAGTTATTGATGCAATTTTTTGTATTACATGTGAAAAAACGCGTAAATTCTGTATTAACCTAACAGCAACTCAAACTCTTGTATTTTCCCTGGTTTTATTGATCATATTTTTTTTGCTATAACTATCACACTTCTGTAATACACAGGGTGTCCGTGAATTGCGTGTACAACGTTATACCACAGATTCTTTAGCTCGAAATAAGTCGATTTAGGCAAACTTATCTGTCTGAAAAGTTTCTTCGTTTGGCCGCTAGAGGTCGCCAAATTATAAGATTTTTTTTTGTTATTTTTCAAATAATTCGAGAACGACTCACTCGATAGAAACCATATTTGGTAATCGGGTGCGTTATTCACGTTTTTTTAGTGATGCACTCAATGACCTTGACGTTTTACAAGTGTCCCTAAAAACTCGAACGTCTTTTTAATCAACCATAATTTTTGAACTGTCGGCGTTTGAGCAAAACTGTTTTAGACATTGAGTAGCTAGACTTATCATCAAACTTCTTTGTCTCTCGAGAAATTTTGATATGATGCGGTTCAATCACAAAAAACAGTTTTTCAATTTCATGATTTCATTTCTTCAACCACCTAGCAAGTCAAAAATATCACATATTGACCATGTTGGATTTGGATTTTTTCTGTAGTCTGGCAGATTGTAATTTTATTATGTTTGACAACCTCTCGTTGATAAAATCATTTTTTCTAGGTTGCTAAATCGGATCGAGCAAATAGGAAATTCAATGTTCAGTAGGACAAAAATCGAAAAATTCGAAGAAATTTTTACACAATGACTATTCAAGAATATGAAAACAGGTGTGGCTAGTTGGAAACTAAATAAGAAAAAGCAAATCACTTCAGAATAACTTCTGCCATACAGGAGTTAATCCTCTTCAAGAAATTAAATTGGACCGTTGGCATTACTACAGGTCGCATTTAAAATTCTCTTATGTAAATCTTCTCGGGTGGCAATTGAAGAAGAGGGAGAAAAGTAAACTCTAGATTTTAAAGCACTCCAAAGAAAGAAGTTGCACGGTGTCAAGTCGGGAGATCGTTCTGGCCAACTTGCAGAAGCATCAGCTCTCCTTCCGACCCATAACCATATCACCATTTCAGAGTTACTGTACATCTCCGTGTCTAATAGTGATGAAAAAATCACCAAAATACCTAGTTAAGAACTCAAGGAACACTGTTGTGTCAACAATTGGTTATCAAGCCTATTAAAATGACAATCTGCCAGACCACAGAAATAAATCCAAAGCCAACATGGTCAAATGTGATATTTTTGACTTGCTAGGAGGTTGAAGAAATGAAATCTTGAAATTTAAAAAACTGTTTTTTGTGATTGAACCGCTCATCATATCAAAATTTTTCACGTTCGAGTTTTTAGGGACCCTTGTAAAACTTGTAAAAGGTATGAGTGGATCACTAAAAAACGTGAATAACGCACCCGATTACGCATAACACATATGGTTTTTATCGATCGAGTAGTTCTCGAATTATTTGAAAAATAAGAAAAAAATTTTTGGATTTGTCGACCTCTAGCAGCCAAACGAAGAAACTTTTCATATAGGTAAGTTGGCCTAAATCGACTTATTTTGAGCTGAAGAACCTGTGGTATAACGTTGTACACCCTGTATATCATAAAATAGACCTTGCACATCAATTTTTTCAAATTACCCGCAGTTGTTCTTGTGGTCTTCGTAAAATTGAAATAGTTGAAGGATAATTTTCAGAGATGAATATTTTCATTCGATATAAGATTGAAATATTTATTGACCTCCACATGTATTTTTTAATGTAAATATGTTGAAATAATCTCTTATTCACTGTCAGAATTGTGGGATATTTTTATTTGACATCAACGAATATTCGTTGCCTTCGTTTCGAAACTAGTACGGACAGAGATAAATATCACTTTTTCAACCTACCAAAATTCGCAACAATAAATCTATGTGTCAAGTACAAGGCTATCTAGATTTGAAGACTACCGGAAATGGAAGATAAACAATAAACTTGCTTGGGAAAAAGCCGACACACCATTTGACTGAGATGCAATTTAGTCAGGTCGTTTTCACAACCGCGGGGGAGCTTGAATAGAAGAATTATAAATCATAAAAAAAATACTACTACGATTCGAATAAAAACGTTATGCGTTATTATTTTCTCTCCATATGCTTTTGAGTATTCACATAATAGAGTAATTTGCGGCATCTTATGCTGAAATATGAATTTAGTCTTTGAGTAACACATGATAAATTGAGTGGTATCGATAGACTCTCAAAATAAAAATATCAACCAGAAGTAATAACTAAACATAAAGATTACACATTTTTTGACGATTTAAGGGAGGAAATCACATAAATCTCCATCTACGTCAAGAGAAAAACAATGGCAATGGATTGAAACATTCTAGTTTTTTGTTACTTTACCGAAACTCTGGCTAGAGAGAAATATTGAATGTTGAAAAGCGACAGAAATAAAATCAAAATTTCAGTTTTTCTATTTTTTTTTACAGAAAAAGAGATACGCGGTTATCTAGTCTTTCCAAATTTAAGTTTATTGATAGCTGATTCGAAACAAATGTTTATAGATTAATTTTTCGAAAAGTTTTGAATACGGCGAACAGAAAAGAAAAATGAGCAGTTTTTTATCATTAACGTCTTGTTACACTCCAAATTATATCTGAATTACTTACAAAAAACGGAACTCAAGGTAATAGAATTGGTGTACCCAAAATGAAAAGATCAACATAAATATAGTAGGCTCACATACATAGGTACGTTGGGAAAGTTAACCATTATTAAAAATTTACCGGAAAAGTTCCAATTACACATTGCATTTTCAGCCAATAATAATAATCTATCTAAACACATCGAAATTAATAAAAGTAAAATGGATGAAGGAAAGAAATTAGAGTCATTGAAAACTAATTATAATTACTCAAACCATTTAATTGAAGAAAATCATTAGTCCAACCAAAATTTTAAAATCTTACATTTATCTTATAAAAACTAGATATTAATTCTTTGAAATCCTTCGAAATCAATAGATATAAATTCTCCGACATATTATCGAATGAACAGATATGTTTTGCCCTTCACTTAATTTGTTTCCGCCTGAGTCATTTATATAATAGTTATATGAAATATCTAGGGTGGTTTTACTCCCTTCAAATCCAATGTTGTAATTCATATACTGAGTGATTAACCAGTGGCGCGGTGCTCTGTAGCTCCTACACTCTTGAAGATTTCATTTTTGTTCGAACGGTATTATATTTATAAAGTAAAAATCTACTTCAGCAATTTATTTTGAAGTAAACAGGGTGTCCCAATTTCTATGATCTTGGGAGGTTTTTTCAGATTATAGCAGTTTTTTATTGAAGATTCAAGAGCGTCCTAATCTCTGCTATAATGTCTTTAAGTAATAAGTTTTGTTGGTGAGTAGTTTCGTCACAACATTTTTTTTCCGTAAAAATTCTTGAAAATAGGCTCTCACATCATCGCAGGCTCCTTCGGTCAGAGAGGATGAATACTTTTTTCCTTTCGTTTTCCTATTGCCCAAGAATAGCTTTATTGATTAATTGAAATAGATTATACTCATTTTATACAGGAGTGGCTCGAAAAAATTATTGAATATTGTGATTTTAAAAATATCATATCTTGATGTTTTCAAATGGAACATCTTGTATTTTATTATTCATGTCAACGCATAAAATATTGTGCCATATTTTTGTAGAAGTAACCTTATCTTTATCTTCGACCATTTTCGAAAAAAAACTAAAATAATAAAATTAGAGGATGCGAAAGAAGAGTTTATTAGTACATATACTTGATCAGAGAAATGGAGATATTTTTAGGTAGTCGTGTATGAAATACGTAATAGATTGGTTTTTGGTGAGATGATCTACAAGGTGTTGAACTATTTCAATAAGTGTTCGAAATGTTGCCCGTTTCTTTATAGACACAACTCAATCCTTCTGAGGAAAGACCGTTGAACTCTCGACAACATTTGCGGATTAACTGACTGGAAATCGTCGACTATTCTCTGTCTCATATCCAACTGTTTTGTAGAAGGAATCGAATCTGGTAAACGATGCCCTTAATATAACCCCACAAGAAAAAATCTAGAAACCTAGCTGGCTATCTAACAGGACCACCACGTCCTATTCATTTGTTTGGAAATACATGATTCAAATGCTCCCTAACCTGATGTGAGTAATGTGCTGGTGCTCCATCCTGTTGAAACCACAAATCTTGTCTTATATGGTCTGGTGCATCGACAAGTAACATTGGTAAATGATTTTGCAGAAAATCTAAAAACATTTCACTATTGAGGTGCTCGGCGAAAAAATGCGGCCCAATTAGATATCCATCTACTTTAGCGGCCCATACATTTAAGGGCCAACGATGCTGGTGATCTATTTGTCTCATGAGGTGTGGATTTTCTGTGGCGTAATAATGAAAGTTGTGCCTGCTAACAAGCCTATTCTTGTGGAAAGTTGCCTCGTCCGAGAAAAGAATTCTGCTCAACATATTTAGATTTTCCGCTACTTTGTCACTTGCCCAATTGCAAAAATTGATTAGATTTTCATAGTCTTAATTGGTCAATTCCTGGTGAAGATGTACATGATATGCATGAAATTTATTCACTTTCAAGATTTTCTGGACGGAAATTTGACTTATATCTGTTAACTGAGAAATCTCTCTTTGGCTTTTATAGGGGACACCTGTCACTGTCAACAAAACTGATAACTGGTTGTCTTCAGCTGTAGCAGTTTTTGGGTTTTCATGTTTTTTGTAAGCGTTACTACCCGTTTCTAAATCTTGCATAGGATGCTTCTTATCAGGAAATCTTTGTGCATAAACTCTACTTGCCAACAAAGAATTTCTATCACACTCAATCCAGAATAAAAATCGTATCAACCATTTCTTCTTTGGAGAACTGCATGGCAGTCATTTGAGAAAGTTGGGTTCAAACCTCACTTTAACAATGTTTAATAACGAAATACTGATAAGTTCACGATGTAAAATGCAGAATATGATATGTCCGGACACCTGACAGAAGGCACAAATGAAAAAAATGTCAAAACATACTTCGATTTATGTTTTAATGATCTTGATTTTATCATTCGTTAAAAGAATTATCTTGTTCAGGTTTCATTTTTTACTACTTGGATCATTACAGAAAAAACAAATGATGATGCATGTTGATGAGTTTGATACGATTTGTAGAATTTTCATCAAAATGTTTACAAATAATCGAATATTTCGAAAATGATCGAAGATAGAGATAAGGTTACTTCTGCAAAAATATAGCACAATATTTTATGCGTTGACATGAATAATTAAAACAGGGTGTTCCATTTGAAAAAATCAAGATAAGATATTTTTAAAATAACAATATTCCGTAATTTTTTTGAGTCACTCCTGTATAAAATGAGGATAATCTATTTCAATTCATCAATAAATCTATAACTGGGCAATAAGAAAACGAAAGGAAAAAGTATTCATCGTCTCTGGCCGAAGGAGCATGCGATGATGTGAGAGCCTATCTTCATGAATTTTTACGGAAAAAAATATTGTGACGAAACTACTCACCAAAAAAAACTTATTATTTAAAGACATTATAGCAGAGTTTAGGCCGCTCCTGAATCTTGATCAAAAAAGTGGTCTTCCAATCTGAAAAAACCACCCAAGATTTTATAATAGAAAATTGAAACACCCTGTTTACTGCAAAATAAATTACTGAAGTAGATTCTTACTTTCTAAATACAATACCGTTCGAACGAAATTGAAATCTTCAAGAGTGTACAAGCTACAGAGCACCGCGCGATTGGTGAACCACCCAGTATAAATTGTACTTTATTTTAGTTTTCATTTTGTATCTGTGTGATTAGTAATCAAGTATAATTAAATATCATTTTATTGATCATTGAAATGGATTTACATTCAGCAACTTCCACTAGTGCTCAATTTTCGAAAAAACAATTTCAAAGAATTCGATAATAATGCTTATCAAGTTGTATTTGAAATGAAGAACTGAATTGATCTTTTGACTCTTTTAGTCATTTCAGATATGTATCTGAGAAAATTTTGTACAGAAAATGAATACATAACCGGCATCATTGTAAACTCAAAATATTGCCGGACAGTCCAATGAATGCAGTATAAAACTATGAAAGTTATGGGTTCTGGCAATAAAAAGAGGTGTAATAAAAGTTTTATGAGCATTTCATGGCCTAGTTTCAGCCAAGATTATACTCGGAATCGTAAAGACTGCATCTTTTCTGCCAGTAACGTGTTTAATCATATATACTCACATATCTAGAATTTCCTGAGAGTAAAGCTGCAGTTTTTCGAAAAGACGAGTTCAAAGGAGTTATAAATCTTTATCGAAATCAGGTAATAACCAAAATTTCATAGAAATAACACAGGGATCAAAAAGTCCCGGCACTATCACATAAATACACCAGTAATATCGAATGTGCAATTGTTTCAGGTAGTACGAACCATCAAAAGAAACGTGTCAAAATTTCATGACACTACTTTTGTAAATTTCTGAACAAAAACCGTAGCTTCCGGTAATAAAACACTGCTATTTTATGGGTAAAAATTCCGTAATGGCCTGAAAAGTGTTAACGAAGAAATTCCCCGTCGAAAACAATCTTTTGGCGATGTTATGCTGATTTCAAACCTGGTCGTATGACTACGGAAGACGCAGAATGCTCTGGAATGCCAAAAGAGGTGATTACGCAAAACATATCAAAAAAATTTCAAAAATTGTTATGGGTAATCGTAAAGTGAAATTGCAGGAGTTTGCTGACATTCTAGAGATATCAAAAGGTACCATATTCAACATTTTACCCAAAAATGTAGGCATGAGAAAACTTGTTTCGAAGTGGGTGCTACGTTGGCTCATAATGAATCGAAAACAACAACGAATTAATCTGAGTGTTATTTGGAACTTTCAAAGCGCGATAAGAAGAATTTATCCGTCGATATATGACTACAAATGAAATATGGATTCACCACCACACGCTACAGTCGAGAAGAACATCATCTGCGTATAGAGACACCTGAGTCATCCAAAAACTCAATAATCGGCTGGCAAGGTTATGGCGTCTGTATTTTGGAATACGTATAAAATATTGTTCATCGACTATGTGAACAAAGACCAGACGATCGACAATGACTATTTTATAGCCTTACTCGACCCATTGAGTGACGAGATTAGATGAGAGTGCAAACTGCTTCATATGGCAAAGTAAAAAATCATTGTTTCATGAAGACAAGTCGGTAAAGACCATGGCAAAAATAAACGATTGTTGCCACATCCACCCTATTCTCCAGATCTGGCACCTAGCAATTACTGACTCTTTGCTGATTTGAAGAAGATGCCCCACAGAAAGGTATTTGGCTCGGACTAAGAGGTTATCTAAATCGTTCTACAAGAAAGGCATAGAGAAGTGTTGGAATGACTCTATCATTGTACAAGAAGAGTATATAGATAAATAAAATGGAATTTTGAGAAGAAATTGTATTTTTATTGGTGAGTCTTGGAACTTCTCGATCCATGTGTTATAAGGTTTATTATAATATCGCTACTTTTGAATATGAGATATATGTTTATATACAGGTTGTCCTACTGGGAACTGCACCGATTGCTATGGAAAAAACTATACATGGATGTGTTTTGATTTGCAATTTACAATGTTCGTCAACCAGTGTTTTGCTTCAGTTAATGACAGGAGTGTCAACTATTGGTAAATAAGTGTCACTTATTGTTGTTGTTGAATGGAGCATCACTTCATGCACATATATAAAGAAGAATTGGATTGAATATAGCTGATTGATGCCCTATATAACAAGATGAATGTCTGTAGCTACATTTGCTGAAACAGAATCTGTATCTAGAACAACGCTATGATATTATTATGGTAGAAAGTTATATGACCTGCAGAATAGCAAACTACCATATTTCTCACATCTGATAAGGCAATGTTGCTTGAGCAGTGAATACTTTTTCAAGCTGAATTTCATTGTCCAGTTGATTCAGAGAGCAAATAAAAGAAAACTAAGAAAAGGGATATGGAAGTAGGGCTACACGCAAGTGGGAGATTTCGTTTCAGTTTTTAGGCAGGAAAAGAATGATAATATCTTATAAATACTTTTGCATCGTGCAGAAAATATACTTAAGAAGTGATATCTCTGAATTCGAAGAATGAGAAGTCCTCTTGAACTGTTTATTCATTTTTGTTCTGCTATATATATATATATATATATATATATATATATATATATATATATATATATATATATATATAATAATATTATTCACTTTAATCTAGGAATTAAACATGACCTAATTCCCAAAAGAAAAAATTTCACAAATATGAACCTGAGATTATTTGTGAAAATGACAAATATAAACTTTATTTTGATAAAACAATTCTTTGCAACAGAGTTGTAAAACACAATAGACCAGATATCGTTCTTAATGATAAACAGAATCAAATAACATATATAATTGATATTGCTATACCCGACACACATAATATACAAAATAAATACAATGAAAAAATTTCTAAATATATGATGCTTGGCGACGAGATTAAAAAATGTGGAAAATGAAGAAAATATTTATTCTACCGATTATTATTTCTACAACAGGCGTTATTCCTAGAAATCTTCACAAAAGTATTGAGATTTTGGGTCTGAAGAAAATTTGTTTGAACAGTTACAAAAGATAACAGTCATCAAATCTTGTAATATTCTTCGTAGGTTTCTTTCCGAAAATAATAATGAGGTAGAGTCATAGGTTTTCTCTTTAGTTTATACTGCTCAGAATCTCATTTCATATTTTATTTATTTGTTTATATAAATGTAATATAATTAACTGACAATTTTGTCATATTTATATTCAGAGCAGTATTCTATTCGATCGTTCACCACTTCACACAAAGGAAACTATTAATGAGTAACATTCAGTGTTACTTGACTAAGGTCCGTACACTGGATTTTTCCGGGAGAAAGCCTCTGACACTACTCGTTGGTACATTGATATCATTGTCTGATGATGCTATAGTATGTATATATTCTGGTAGATTGATATATTCTCATAACATTTAACGTTATCCTAATGTATAATTACTCCAGGATATGTTTTGATTATAATCATTGCCTGGCAATGGTATTAATTACCGGGTGGTGGATTTATATTTTTTCATGAAATCAGTTTGATTGCATGAACAGATATATGGGCAACTCGTCGGGGTAAAACCCCCTATATATGTATTATGGAAAGGTGTTTTGCTGCTCTGAATTAATTTGGTCAACCCTTTGTATTAGGGGCCTATACAGGGTGTTCAAACTGAGTAATTAATTTCGTTAGCTAGCTGGGTACATCGGGTCGATTAAGTCTAATTTAATTTGATATTCGATGCAAAAAATCTTGAAAATGGTGTGATCAACGAAAGACAAATTAGAAATTGTTTCTATTCATTTTCAATATAACAGTTGTGCCAAAAGAACGGTAAGAATGTTTAACTTAAATCATTCAGATAATCAAATGTGTTGAACTTCTGCGTGTAGTGAGAGTGAAGTAATTGAGATAAAAGCTATGGAGAAAACTGTTCAAAATGACCCCCTCCTACCTCCATACGATGATTTAAAAGGTTTCTTCTTACGTTCTCGAAGACATAGTCGGCATTCTGTCACAATTGACCTCCGCAGCTCGCCGAAAATCTTGGCTGCGTAGCGTATATTTCAGATTTTTGATGACCCCATATGGAAATCGAGAGGATTCAAATCTGGTGACCTTGTTGGTCACCTCCTACCTGATCTGAATCTGAAACCTAAATATTCTCACTCGAATATCAAAATGCGGAGGATCACCATCTTGTAGGAAATGATATTGATCTTCTCAAAGGTGAGTTCATTTTGCAATCAAGATTATTTTCTATGGTCTTTTTATTAGACTAAAATGGTTTCCGTACAACCCTGCCCACTAATTTTTTTGTAGAGTTTGTGTATTCACTTGTACAAGTGAGGATTCTGGGTGTCCTGGTATCACCAAGTGATCTGCTTACCTCTTCATTGAGCATAAAGGTAGTCTCGTCAGAGAAACTGATATTTTGAAGGAAGTAGGGATCATTATTCATTTCACTCAAATTTTCGCAAAATTGCAGGCGACGATCAGAATCATCTTTATTTAGTTCATGGTTCAATTTTATTTTGCGGGGATGAAAATTAAGATACTTCATACTCTGTAGACAGTTGTACTTGATACTTCAGTTTGATGGGATAATTTCCTAATGGATTGAGCGTTGTCCATTTGTAGATGACCCAATACCGCAACATCAACTGCTTCATTTCCCACAGGACGTACAATTTCATGCTTTTGGTTCTCCACTGGACCAATTACGTGAAATTTTTGTATCAGAGATTTGACATATTAGTGATTCACTCTTTTTTCTGGATGCTTCAAGTTTAATATTCTTGCTGTTTCTTTTGCGTAACTATTATTTTGAAAATCAAGTGATTCTCATCAATTTAGTACATCATTTTCAAGTTTCTCTCATAAGTATCAAATCGATTCAATTCTCATTCAAACAACCGATTGATCATAGTATGATTAGAATAATGAAATTATTGCTTTAGAAAAATTTGTAGAACACTTTTTAGGAAGTTGATTTGCTGATTGCAATGATGTTTACCATTTTTTATGAATATCAAGTGATCTTTGAATGTAAGTGTTATATACCATCTGTAGCCAGTTTCTGGTTTCACTAACGAAGCAAATTGAAGAATCCCGTCGAGTAAATCTGAATTACACGATCTGACGTACCTAACTTCCAAATTGCATGAATACATCGATTGGAATATCCTGTATAGGTTCTTATGACTTAATTCCTTCAGATCATCAATGAGGTGTCATATGATAGACTTTGTGATTGAAATTCTCAAGTTTGAGGATGCTGAGGGGAAGAGGGTTCCTAGACTTCCAAATTAATATGCTGAAACACCTTCTTCAATACTGATAACAATCTGTATTACCATTTATCCATAATACATCGGGTTCAAAAGTTTGTTCAATTTTTTACGATAATATCTTTTTGTAGTTGGAACACCAAACAAGCTTTCGATAAAGTTTAACTCAAATAAATAATCGATTCATATGAATAATCGAATTACCTTTCTAACGACATTTTCTAACTTGACACATACTCCGCATGATGTTAGCAGGGCTAGGTGGTTGATCTGTTATGCTTTAAAGCGGCATAAATAATGGTCCCCTCAAATAAAAAGATCGACCTGTTCAACGTTTTGCTGACACTATCTTCTTCTGAGCTAGATGAAGCGTGTCAAATTTTCATTGGTATGCTTTATCTATCTATATATATATATATATATATATATATATATATATATATATATATATATATATATATATACATGTTACGAACTACAAATTTGGAAAGGTGAAAAGGAAATAGGAATTTTCTAAAATCAAAATTTGAATTAAGTCCTTTAAGGTTTTGAAAATTCCTTAACTGATAGGTGGAAGTAAAAGATGCTCTATGCTACTGATTTTAGGGAAAATGAAATAAGTGAAGACCGATTTCTTCGGGGAATTCTTTCGCGTGACAGGAGTACTCACAGTAAGTTTACACGTCGAATATCGGCAAATTTACTCATAAAAAGTGTTCTCGGTCTTCCACAGTTATGGACCCCTATCTCTTGTTACTGTTCTCATAGTTAACGATAAATTATAAATGACTCTTTTTTGTAATTGTCAAGAAATTATTTCAGTGCCTAGTAGGTATTTCCGAATTATTTTATTTATATTATTTATAGTTATAAGTAATAACCTTGACCGAATACATACTGATTTTTTCTTGGAATAAAAATCATAAACCATGTTATTCAAGAAAGACTATCAGGCATAAAAATTCAAAACCTTCACGAATAAATATAAAAAGCTCTCTATATAATGCTGTCTGTAACGTCGAATAGTGGAGAATTAATAGCCTTAAACATTCGGATATTTAATTGAAACCGCTCTCTGAAATAAACAAATTAAATACCATTTTTAGTAGTTTAGTGGTTTGTGTTAAAAGATAAGATGATACATTAATGAATTTATGGGTGTGAGAATCGTGCGAGGCCTTGCACGATAGTCTACTATAAAATATATCTCCTTTATTTAGGGCAAGCTTAACTCCGTATTTCATTTGCTGAGTTATATTATACAATATTTTATACTGTATACAGTCTTAACCATTTTATCATCCTAAAATAGGTGTGTCATTTTTAGTTTATTGCGTGTAATTCGTACTGGGACACGAGATGCATAATGAGCATGGCTGTGAGAAAGGCTCATGAAGAATACTTGGCTGAATGTCATTTGAAATATAGTGAGATCGGAAAGTTTTTTTGAAATTGTTCACATAACATCGTGTGCTAATGAATTTGTGAAATATTTTCAATAATTTTGCCATTCATTTAGATGATGTAGTTGAAAACTTGGGAGATAAAAACATAAAAACGTAAAATTCACAATGAGAGAAATTCAGAATTCTATGAACAAAAAAAAATTACTTCTTTAAAGTAAGTGAGGACTCCACGAAAGCGTACAAGAATTTTAACTCGTCTTCACATTCGACGAATTAAATTGTCTTTGCAATTTTGGTGAATATATCTGTAGAAGAGACGCTTCATGATCTTAAAAGGCTTCAGGAGAGTTTGAACGATTAATAAATTGATTTAACATCTCAGCTCAAACATGTTTAATGTAATTCATACCTGGAGAACGTGCTGGCAACTACATTCAACACATTATTCACGAGAACTGGGCGATGTGGTATTGGCATGACTAAAATGAATTATCGATAGCATCACGAAAAAAGACAAATATTGGTTTGAAAATTTTAAGAAGCTATAGCAAAATCACCGACAGTGCCATAAATTGCATAAAGACAACAGTTATAAGCGCAGCAAATTGCAAAAAACCTTGGATTACACCGGAAATACCCCAGTAGTTAGATGAAAAAAAAGGAATACAAAAACAAATCATGGAAAAGTAGATACAAATAAAAGCAGATATGGATTATCAGTGAAGAGGATTATTGAATCAAAAACTATCAGAAAATGTGTTGTCAAAAGATAGAAAGAGAATATGGGAAGATTCTGAGGCGGAGGGTATTAATGTCCCGACTGCTCTTGCGGAATGGCTCATGAAGCTTTTAGGAGGTAGGAGAATCACCTCGACGATCGATAAGATATTCACATCGTCACAGGAATGGTGAGAAGAGGCTATCCACAAGGTGAAAGTCTGCTGCATGGAGGTGAATGGTCTCTTAGGTCTTAAGGTAAACACTAAAGACGTTATTAAAAATGTTGATCTCAACCTTGAAATTCTCCGATAAAATTCGTTTACTCAAATATATCTGATATATACTACCAATCATATCGCTGAGTTAAACAATGCTTTAAATTATTGTTATTTGCTGGCATCGGCAAAAACTGTTCTTGTTCGATTGTTTCAACACGAAATTTGTGTCATGGCTTTTGATTCTTATATTTATTCTTATCTTATAAATCCCCTTAATAGCCGCAGAATTGTGAACTTCATTGTTCCTGGCAAATAAGGAGTTTTCGATCATAATTAAATGAACTTTTCCCTTTACTTGAGCTTTGAAACATTGCTTCGAGCAGAATTTCATGATTTTAGAACAGCAGGAATAACAGAAGGATTCTACTACTGTGAATGGCTGGCTTTCGTCCAATTGATGAATAGTTTTAAAATACGGTATCTTTTAGAGATTTCAACTATGGTGCACTAAACTAGTATAGATTGACATTTCATCATTATCGGATGTTATGATCATTAACATTGACATTTGAATAAAAAACACATTCATCTGAGAAACAAGTATTATACAATGTATTGAAACCATTTACTAGATTAGATTTTTCTACATAATTTCACTAAATTCCAAGCAGCTGTCATGGTCGTTTTTTTTGCATTAACTTTAATTTATAAGGTTGAATGTGTGTGTCGGAAAACAGGAAAAATTTTATGCAGATCCATTGGTTTACTTTTGCGTCTTATTTCTATTATACAATCGAATAGAAATCAACTAAACGGTAGGATTTCAAGGTATGAATGCAATTCAAGATACAGTAATGCGAATGCAATATAATCGCAAAAGTTTTTTGCGATCACGAAAACGTCTGATCATCACTATCTACGTCAAAATGGGACTACCTAGCCCTTTGACATCAATCCTATTTATACCTACTTCTTATAGCTTACTTTGTTCTAGAGTACTATGTTGATGCCTTCTAAACCCAATTATACAAGCAAAATTTCCATGGATGGGTGGGATGATAACTTTTTAACGAAATATCGAAAGATTTATAGCTAAAGCATTATAGGGAACACTTTATCACTCTTCCGAGACAATGCTCAACTGTTCTTCATTCTGCGATATAAAATTTAATTCTCAATTTTCTTAAGGGCATAGGAAAAAGCACCAAGCTCCAAGTGATGATAACAAATTCCTAAATGAACCATAAGAAAATATTAATAACAAACTATGACAAACTTTGTTGACTGAAAGGAAAATATCTAATGTAACATTCTTCAAAATTTCAGATTCTATTCTATTTTCATTGGAATTGCTTATTGGTGAATATTTCACTGGTAGAAGGAACATGACCCCAATTCGAAGGTAGACTTCATCAATAAATCTCTTGTCAACCAAATCTCAAGTTTGGATAGATTTGAAAGGAAAAAATGTAAATGCATTTTCGTTAATTTTTCACAAAAATCTTTGGGAATGAAACCAGCATATACGGGAAGAAATCGATTGAGACTAACTTTTGGCTCAAGGATCAGTTTGCGAAATATTCAGCTTTGAAGTGTTAGAATCGAGTATTCCTGCCCTTATCAGTGAAATTGTTGCATTTCGAGAGAGATATTTCAGTAATTTGAAAGTAGACTTACTAATGAATCTCTTTGTCAACCATATTTGAAATGTGGATGAACCGGAAAAGAAAGAATGCAAATGCCTTTTCGTTTATTTTTCGCAGAAATTTTTGTGAATTAAACTTACTCAATATTCGGAAATGACACAGGGAATTCTGCTGACCGATCTAAATTGGAGATATATAATATTTGTCTGATATGCGAAAAATATCTCCCGCGAATCACCGGTAATTAGAACGAACGAAAGAAAAACCTCGATTTCCAGGACGAGTTTCGATCATGTCGATGAGTACATGCTGTCTTTTGAAGGAAGTCTGATCAATAACTTTAAGTTCTCATCAAAAATTTTGATTTTCAAAGATAGAATATGCATTTTTGGAAAGATAAGATATCTAACCATACAGATAAGAAATTCTACGAAAATTCGATCGGCTTGAAAACTCCTTGCCTCGATGCTCGAAATATTGTGACGTAGATTTCTACGGAATCGTAGAGGAGTGGAATGGAAGGATTCTTTCTTTAAATTACAAAGACCGTTTTCGTCTTCGAAAATCGCGTTCTTATTTTCTTCATTCCCCTTTCCAATTGTGTCCATTTAGTGCGTGTTTGTCCGATAGCTCTGAAAGTGTACATTGTTTGTAGAGGCGTGAGGTAGATCTTAAACCGTTGCAGATTTCAGAATCATTTTGAATATAAAGGCTGTTTCGTTTCAGAGAATTATATCAAAGTTATGTTTTTTAAATATAACTCCCTATTTTTCGCATCATTTTCCTATTTCTCATACTACCTTCTTCTCAAACACACTTTTCATATCATAATTTTTTGTTCTTCGAACATTTTCCAGTGCTGCATGAATTCTACGAAATGTTTCCGAATCCTTTGTTTCATATAGTCATTTGTGGTGGGTCAAAGGGTACAACATGGGGTTCAAGGATATCTGCGATGTATCTGGCCGCTGTCATTCTTCCATTATTCACTAGGACTAACTCAGTTCGACCATGGAAAGAAATGCCTCCCCACACCATTACCGAGCTCCCTCCGAAGTTTTCTGTTTGCCGGATATTGCATTGCTGATACCGTTCCCCAGATCGTCTGTATACAGGCATGCGTTTATCATTTGATACTAGACAGAACCTGGAATCATCGGAAAAGAGAACATTCGTCCATTCTGGAATACCCCAATTTGCATGTTCCCTCGCAAACTGAAGTCTTGCAACTCGATGCTCTCTGGTGAGACGCGGGCCGGTTGAAGCCACCCTTGCTCTGATTCATCTTTTCTGAGCCTGTTCCTAACAGTTTGTAATGAAATATGCACATTTCTGGAAGTGCAAGTTCATTTTGTAGCATTCTAGCCGTACAGTGCCGAACTCTTAGAGCAGTTAAACGAAGCCAAAGGTCATCAACTGATGTTGTTATACGATTTCTTCCCTGTCCGGCCCTTCTTCCATATTCCCCTGTTTCGTGGTACCGATTGATTGCTCTTGGAATAGTACTTTGATTAACATTCAACAAGTTAGCCACGCAACTTTTGCTTCGCCTCTTCTCTAGAAGTGTTACAATTCTTACCACTTCATGATCACTCAAATAGCGTCCAGGACGTTTAGCAGCCATTACAATGAATTCAAAGATTCGATCAACAATAAACACAGAAAACTTGCATTCATTTAACGTGAAAAATGAAGAGAAATTGAATGAATACTGATAGTCAAATAAACTCATTCTTATTTCAGACATGTTTGAGATCATATGGAAACGAATGTTACTACATAGATAAGATTTTTTCCCCTCATATGTCCAAAAACATATGTTGACAAAGAAACTGCGATCGAGCTGCCTAATCGATTGTGGAATTCAGAATTTCAGGTGATGCGACAATTTTTGTGGTGTGTGTATTTTTGTTGCATAGAACGAGATCGAGGACTCTACCAGTATTATTGAGAATATTGTTGAATTGCATCAACTCTACAAAGGACAAAGTATCAATCATAGATGCGAACTTCAATTCAACAGTAGTAGGTGCTAGAAAACTACCGTTATCAACCCAAGACACAGTTGGGCACTTGAAGCCACCACACACGAGAAAGGCGCTGTCACCAATTTTACTCATGTTGAACATCAACTTGCTAGCAAAAGCAATACAGGCTGCTGAATCACCAGGAGCGATCTATACACAACACAAAAATAATCTTGCCCCATTCACACTAATCGACACCGAGATATTCTCCGCTTCACTGCAGAACTCGTTTAGTTGTTGAGGGGAGCATTTTTGACGTATAGCTATAAGCACGCCACCCCCATTTTTTTTTCGAAGATCCGGAGGATTCCCTATCACGATGAAAAAAAGAGTATTCGTGGAGATCGAATAGTTCATCGTCAGATATTGACGCGTTTAGCCATGATTCAGAGACAGAAACAACATCGAACAGACATCGAACTTAGCTTGAAATCGAGCAATTCCGTACGCAGTTCACGTACGTTCTGGTTGAAATAAGATTCTTCTGCAGCATCTTAATCATACCTATTCTGTATATACCATTCCAACATCTTGTACTTTTCGTAATTTGGGAATTGAGAGCCATAACGATTGAGTTATAAAAAGAAATTTTTGTAGGAGATAGAGAAGAACGACATGAATAATTGTTTTCATAGAATTGATTGAATATTTCATTTCTTTGAAACAACGAATTGAAAGAATCCACATCAATGAGATTGAATAGGTGTCATAAAAGAAGGAAATCTATATTTTCAATGAAATAAAACTATGCTATTTAGATTTCCACTATATTAACAAAACTATGACCGGTTTCACCACACTGTGGCTTCATCAGATAGATACAAACTAATGAACAGAGTTATTCCTTATATATTAGTCTTATTTCCTATTTGATATTACAATAGGTAAAAGTACAAGGGGTATGTTGGGAAACCCATCGGAGTTGTTTACTTTATGAATTGAAAAGATTGAGTAAAGAAGAAGGATTTAGATCTTATTGACTATTAAGTAACCTACCTGAAGTCTTTTCTTTGTTGTTCTCTAAAATTTCCAATAGATTTAGTTTTTGTCTATTATTTTCATTGTGTAAAATTTTGAAATTATCATTAAAGATATGGTTTTTTCGAGTAAGTGATTAGAATAATGGGAATCTGATTTATGATAATTAAAACTACGTTTGTGCTCGGATAATCTAACTTTGAAATTTCTGAAAGTTCTACCAATATAAATTTTATTACAATCCTCGCAAGACAGTATATAAACACCGGATTTATTACCTTTATTAATTTTAGATTTGCAGTTTTTGATATGTCGGCCTAAAGAATTATCAGTTCGGAATGCTATATTGAAATTATAATGCATTATAATTTGATAATTTATAAAACTAAGAAAGATAGCTGAAATATGTTTTCACCAATGAGTTTTTCTCAAAAATCGAGCTCGAGAGAAGGGGGAATCATTTTTCTCTATCTATAATATTTCACATGGCTGCTGTACTAAAACATCCACTTTGGTCCACCTGTACAGTTTCAGAGCTATCGAACAAACACGCAATAAACTCACATACGGTAAACATAAAAAGTCTAACAATTGAAGAAATAAAGATCTGGAAACTATAATTGAAAGCTGTTGAAAAGATGATATTCAAAGACAACATACTCCATCTGAAGAAAGGCAGAATAATCAAGGAAGGAAAAAACCTTGAATTCTTAATGAACTCATTATAAAATCCAACATAAATTCACCTTATAGGCAATGATGGATCTATTGGATTCATCGGCTAGAACTTCTATGCGTTTCGAAATGAAGGTGGACCATCATTCTCTTAAAAATAATTATAGGTTGCTTTCGGTCAAGGTTAGAAGATAGCGTTCGAATTCAGCACTCACACAATTACCCTCGCCAAATTAAATGAATCGACCGACGACGCTTGTAGTCGAAGTTTAGTTTCCATAAATTTCCATGGGCGTGTTCATTTCGCAGGTGAGATCGACAGAACAAACACGAGGAACGAAACTATACCAATTCAATAATGGAAAATACTTTGAGTTGTTGG
This sequence comes from Cryptolaemus montrouzieri, assembly GCA_013387265.2. Lineage (NCBI taxonomy): Eukaryota > Metazoa > Arthropoda > Insecta > Coleoptera > Coccinellidae > Cryptolaemus > Cryptolaemus montrouzieri. The sequence continues at coordinate 68,873,236 of JABFTP020000001.1, read as the reverse complement.
TATTGAAAATTTCAGAGAATTTTACTCCCTACATTCACGTATTTTCTATTTTTATGACCCAAACAATAGATGAAAGATAAAATTCATACAGTGTGAAAAAGTATGGACTGCTGTGCACAATAACTTCTTCTCATATGTATCTCAAAATTCTCGTCAATATAAGAAAAAAATCTCTTGAAGTCTAGGCGATAGAATTTTCTTTTTATTTTTAAAGTACTGGAATTCATTTTTCTTTCAAATTCTGCTTCATATAACTATCTTATAGGAAATTTCTCTTCAAAATTATTTTTATGCTTTTATGCATTTTCTCTGAGCTAAACAAAAACGGAATTGTCCAAGGATCGAATAGGAGGAAAAAATTGATTAGTGAATTATTTTAACAGACAAGTTTATTATTCTAACTTATTTATTACTTAACTCGATTATTAATCAAAATTTTAGAATTCAACAATATTTCGAAAAAATAACAAAACAAAGTTTACAATAGAAACGAAATTGTGCAATTATCATATTCATACATTTTTTGGTCACTTCTGTATATAATATTGTTTATTGCACGAAGGGTATAATTTGCTACTTCAGAATTTTCCACAAACACTGTTTTTGTTCTTCGTCTCTAGTACCAAACTGATTGCATTATTCTATTGAAGCAAATGCTCTTTCAGCAATATCATTCACTACCATCACATTTTTTCTAATAACGATAAGCAAGGTAAATTAAGAAAATCACTTGAAAGTTCAAACTGTTCGAAGAAAGTCATGGACTTCTTCGTTATAAAATCACCAATATTTTCAGTGCACAATAAATCTAATTGGTTACGATCAACGTCAATACGTTTTTTGTCAGTTTGACTGTCTTTCATTTTCATTGCTTCAACCATTTTTGACTTCATTTCCAGTGGCACAGAATCATCAAATTGGAGTTGAGAGAAAAATGCTTAAGAAACATTCGTAGAGAATTAAATTTCCTATGGCATAGTGAAAAGTAATTTAAGAAAAAGTAATTGAATAATTATTTTAAAAATACAGAAACAATTATATTGGAGAGGAGAGGAGATGCACCTTGTGCAAGCTCAATCTTTTGAGATATTGAAATCGAACATTAGGAGAATTTTTTCTTATATTGAATAATATTTTGATATTTTCAATGAAATAAAACTATGGTATTTAGAGTTTCACTATATTAACAAAACTATGACCGGTTGCACCACACTGTGGCTTCATCAGATAGATACAAACTAATGAACAGTTATTCCTTATATATTATTCTTATTTCCTACTTAATATTACAATAGGTACAAGTACTAGGGTATGTTGGAAAACCCATCGGAGTTGCTTACTTTATGAATTGAAAAGATTGAGTAAAGGAGAAGGATTTAGATCTAATTGACTATTAAGTAACCTACCTGAATGTCTTGTTAATCTCCAAAATTTTCCATAGATTGAGTTTTTGTCTATTATTTTCATTGTGTAAAGTTATGGTTTTCTTCGAGTAAGTGATAAGATTAATGGGAATCTGATTTATGATAATTAAAACTACGTTTGTGCTCGGATAATCTAACTTTGAAATTTCTGAAAGTTCTACCAATATAAATTTTATTACAATTCCCGCAAGACAGTTTATAAACACCGGATTTATTACTTTTATCAATTTTAGATTTACAGTTTTTGATATGTCGGCCTAAAGAATTATCAGTTCGGAATGCTATGTTGAAATTATAATGCGAGAGGAATGATTTTAATTTTAAACTAGGATTACCAATATAAGTTAAGCTGTTGTATTTTGTGTTAATACTTTTTATACTTGGAAATACTTCCTGGATTGCTTTTTGAAATTTTTGCGTGAAATCATGTTCTCAATCGTGCTAGGAATGCCGTTATTGACTACTATTGGTTTAATTATATTTTGCTCTTTTATAAAATTATTTTGTGACATTGGGATATTAATGAGTCTATGTACCATACTACTGTAAGCAGCTAATTTATGTGGATAAGGATAGTGTTATGGATGAACGTGAATTTAATATTATCGTGAATTTTGTTATATGTTTTGAATGACTCTAATTGTCTGTTTGTGTATGAAACGATGATATCGACATATCTAAACCAATAAATAAAGGAAAATAGTTTCAATAATCATGTTTGGTCTCAGAGGATTACCCACGATTATACCTTTTTACTTTTATATAATACTCCATTAAAGTTAAAATAATTTTGTTCTAAACAAATTTCTAAAAGGTGTAAGATTTCTGATTGAATTACCGGATTGACTTTATTAATTTGAAGAGCTTTGTTGATGAGTTTCACTGTATCACTAGGTGGAACACTAGGGAAGAGATTTACTACATCCCATGACATAAGCTTAGCGTTCGGTGGTAATATCGCGTAGTCAGTGGTAGTATCGTGTGCTGAATTTTATTTATTAAGACTGAAGAAGTTTTTATTGAGAATTTAGGTTCAAAATCAGTGTAGTGTTGAATGATGTCTATGAGAAAGCGTGAAAGTTTTGCAGCTGGAGCTTGAAAATAAGAAACTACTGGTCTAATGGGATGCCCTATTTTATGGAGTTTGACGAGGGAGTAAAGTTTTGTTAATATAGTGAAAATCCAAATACCATAGTTTTATTCCATTGAAAATATGTATATCGATTTTCATCGAGTAACGACCTTCTCAATCAAAAAAGAATATTTTGAGATTACTTTAATAGAAAAAGAATTATTTTGGTACTTATAATGCATAGGTTGTCAGACTTATTTGCTTGGACAGGTCTAATTTTGTTATTATTTCACCTTCTAATATAAGGTACATTAAGGATTTATTCACTTGTATGAAAAACAGGTTAACTAAAAGTTGTAGGGCTACATGCACTAATGTCAAATTTGATGTGAATCAAAACACAAAAGAATGAAAGTTGGTATATAAAATAAACATTTGAAACCCACCAAGCCTACAACCATAGCCCCTAAAGTATAAGCCCAGGAAAAAGAGAAGTAACAGTTGAACTATACATAATCTTTTATGTGGTTCAAAATAACAGAGAGAAAAACCTGAGGAGAAACCGTGCGCGTATCGGATAATCAGAGTTATTGTCATTACACTCCATTCTTCATTATAGCCGGATCTTCGATTGGTGGTGGGATGGCAGCAATATGAAGAAGAAAGAAAAACCAGCAGATCCACTTTATCCTTTCTAAACCGCTCTAAATGTTGCTGAGAAAGTCGCATTCGAATGTGTTTTGTTAGCGAATGCGGCATCCATTGTTCACACAGCTTTCTAAAACCTAAAATTTCACTTAAAATATGGCTCACACAGCCTAATGAGATGTGTAGAGCCTCCACTGAATCCCTCTCAGTCAATCGACGATCGTCCAAAACCATATCCTGCATTTTGGCTATGATTTTTGGTGTTGATGCGCTTTTGGACGTCCTTCACGTAGATCGTCTTCGAGGCTTGTACGAACACGTTTAAATTCAGCAACCCATCTTTCTACTGTTCTAATTGTAGGTAAACAATCATTATACACTCTTAGCATTCGTTCGTGAATTTCTTTTGGTGCTACACCTTCCAAAAATAAGAGTTTTATCACTCCACGATATTCAATTTTTTCCATTGTACAAAAATACTGTGACACGGCGACATTAAATAGCTTGTAAACAAAGAATAAATTGACAGATTGAAATGAACTTTCACATAAGTTCATATGAAGAGTGCACCAACAAAGCAAAAACAAATTTGGACTAGTAGCAACACTCTCTTATCGAACGACAAAACTTGTTGAACAATCTGGTATTTATTATTGTCTTCTTGAGGTAGTAAAATCGCTGCTATTACGGAAGGCATTGTACAGTCTGGACGAATTTACAAGTAACTGATTTTTGTGATTTAGTGATCAGATAAACATTGTTTTGTATTCCAGTTTGACATTTTTTTGTTCTACTTTGTATACTATGTTGTTGATTGCGTTGATGTCTTAGAATCTTGTACTGATTTGTGTGGGTATCTATGTTATGAGTTGGTAAATGTAAACCAATGTGGTACAAATATGCATTAAATACTTCCTTATTTACTATGATGAAATACCACCCCAATATGCTGCCGCTGTGCGGGACTATGTAGACGATAGATTTTCCGGTCTTTGGATAGGCAGGAGAGGCGAAATATAAGTATTAAGGACTATTCAATTATGTTAGCAGATAACTACACAAATATTGCAAAATTTTAGGCAATCATTCTTATGTCTATTGTACCATTGCAGGGAAGTAAATGGGGGCCAGCTCGAACATTTGAACATAGAATGTACCACGATTAAAATACCTTGTAAATTGTTCCATTTCATAATAGATTTTCATAAAAAATCATAGAAGTCCAAGCTGTGTTAGTACTTAGTCAAAAGCACTTCAGAAAGCAGATCAGATAACTTTCCTCCTCATAAAAATTTCGGGGTGGTAGTTGATAGGGGTAGGGCGGATACGCAAAGTTTAAATAAGTAGCAAAAATTTTTCCGATTCGACCTAATCGAATTTTTTCGATAATTAAAAATAAAAATTATATAATAAATAATTTACTTGGTCGTATAGAGAATAAAATCAAATTTTCAAAAAAGTATTACACGACCCCTTTTATTCTTATTCAAAAATTGAGGGTAGAAGCAGCCAGGAATAGGGTTGATTGGAAAATTCACAGACAAATCAAACCAGTTATGTTATTCTGGGTGATTCGTTTTCATTGAAACGCACTTTATCTTGAATGATCAAACACAACCGCATAATATCCTTTATTTCCGATCAGGAGAGGCCAGGTTATGGTAAATATATTCAACTATAGAAGCAGAAACGCTATGATCCCGAAAAGAAGAGTTTCCATCACCCATATTTAACTAGCAAATGATTTGAACAAGAATTTGGAATTAAATAAAGGAAGTAAAACGTTACCATTGAAAATCACATATAATGTATGATTTTTCGTTTCGCCCATTTTCCAAACAGTATTAAATCTTCATGATGTGTTCTCGATCAGGACGTAATACATAATATTCGTTGATTGAATAATAAAACTTTTCAGATGTTGATTCAATAACGTTATAGGCGCCAAAATGTTGTACTATTATAGCAGGTGTTTATTTTTGAATTTCATAACCACTTGCCAACTATATTGTATGAGAAATTGGAGGTCGTTAATTATTCATTGAAATCACAACGTTACTCATTTTTAATTTGACTGTTGAGAAATGATTTGGCGAAAATCCATTCGTTTTACAACCTGTCGTACCTGAATTCAGTTTAGATAGTTTATCAATGATGTTTAATACAGGTTTTATCTCTTCAGGGTTCTGTGTCCCTAAGGGAAAAATTAGTCCTTATAAGATTACTTTGTTGTACGTCTGTCTGTCTTGACTTTTTTCTGAAATAAGATTCGAAATTGATACCGAATACATATACAACTGCTTAAATTCCAATATTGGCATCTTTAAGAGAATAAAAACATATAGGGCACTTCTCATTGACCTAGAAAGACAAAATTCGACGAGAAGCACTGTCTTATAGTACAGATGTAGGAAAAAAATATGAAAACTATTCAGAGGTGTTGAATTGGGAGTTTCAATTCATTGGGTATTGCAATTTCAGGAGTGGACGCTTGAAATGGACGATCTGTCACTGAAGCAGGGAGAAAGAGATTCCGGAAAATTCGAAATCTTTAATTATACTGATAGGCATCAACGCTAAAGGCAGAGTATGTCTCACAAGGGAAGGAATGGTATTAATTGTCACAGTTTTATCGCCATTATATCTTATCCACACATCTTGAAAATTGAATAAATACTTTTTTAAGGGGTCCACAAACACTTCTGTCTAGCAGCTCAAGATGGAAATGATAGCATGACTACACGGTAGTGAAATTCCTCAGCCTCCAGTAAACATGGATGACGTTACCGAAGAAAATGTATCCGAGAGTTCAGATTCCGATCCGACTTTTGGCCCAGTACTTCAAACAACAGAGAACCTCATTTTATAACTCAAAACGATCTCAATGACTTGGTACGTGATTTGGATCTCAGTAAAAGACAAGCAGAAATGTTGGCGTCCCTACTTCTCAAGTTTTTCTTCTCAAGTTGACATTGACATTCCCGCAGTGATGACGGAGTTGACGTTTGAATATAAAACATCTGACTGGCGGTTGTTTATAGATTCCTCAAAGGTTAGTTTAAAAGCTGTACTGTTACATAATGATAATAATTAGCCTTCCGTACCGGTCAGTCCAGCTACTGAAATGAAAGAATCATATGAACATAAGAAATCACTGCTAGAACATTAAATATGACCAATATTCTTGGAAAATATGTGAAGATTTGAAAGTAATTGCTATTTTGCTAGGTTTACAGCTTGGATATACGAAGTTTTGTTGTTTCCTCTGTGAGTGGGTTAGTCGAGACAAAAAAAAAATCAATATGTCAAAAAGGAGTGGCCTAAGCGAGACGCTCTTTTACCAGGTAACGAAATGTTCTTCAATAAATCCTAAGGATGTATTGCTATCTCTTTTGCATATCAAACTCGTCTAATGGAAAATTTTGTCATGGCTATGGGAAAAATGGACATAGATTTGGTTACTTGAAACAAAAATTCCCAAGAATCAGTAATGCCAAAATAAAAGAAGAAATATTTGTAGGACCACAAATAAGCTACTGGCTGATGAAGAGTTTGAACAAAAACTTAATCCGATCGAAAAATCCGCATGGATATGTTTTCGAAATATTGTTTGTAATTTTCTTGAAAACCACAGGGCTAAAAACTATGAAGAGTTAGTCAACAACCTCTTACCGGCCTTCAAGGACATGGGATGCAATATGTCGCTAAAGATTCATTTTTTAAACTCGCATTTGGATTTTTTCCTTGAAATTTGGGAACCGTTAGCGACGAACACGGAAAGCGGTTCCATAAGGACATATCCAACATGGAAAAAGATACCAAGGCAAGTGGAGTCTGAACATGTTAGCTGACTACTGCTGGACACTGAAAAGAGATGTACCTGACGCTAAATACTTTCGAAAATTCTGAATAAAAGTAAACATAAGTTATATTTTCTTCATTTGAAACATTTTTTTACCGGTTTTACTTGAAAAAAAGATTAATTGCTGTTTCAAAAAAGTTGAGACGAATTAAATTTTCTAAAAATGCAGATTAGTTACAGACTAGTTCTAGATACAAAACAACCCATTCAATTCATATAACTTTCATTAAGATAATTTTGTCTATCAGTGTTATTACTATGAGTGAATACACATCAATGACTCAAAGAAGTATTACCTAGGAATATAGTATCAGTTTCAGAATTATAAATAAGACCTTAAGGCTAAAAGAGAGTCGATGATTGAACTGAAAAAGGGACAAAAATAAAATAAGAATTGAAGCTTTTGAAAATAAGAAAAAGGTGCTCAAGGTGTATTCTATTGATCATTGAAAGAAATTGGATCTGAATCATTCAAGATAAGTATAATAATCAGATTAAATTAATAACTGGAAATAAGTAGCGACAAAATACAATAAACTCCATTCTTAAATGAGAAGTTTTCTATTAAGTCGACCTTATTGTAATTCAAAAGATAAATTAATATTAATTTTTTCAGATTGATACTTCGTCGATAATAAAAGCAATATTCCCAAAGCATCAATTGCAGATTAAACGTCCATTAACATACGAATCATCATACATCTTTTTGAATGTTCCATTCGCTATATTGATATTTTAGTCGATGCCGCTTTCTATTCAAACAATCTAATTAAATTAGTGGAACTTTTTAGGTGCGAAGGTGTGGCATCGTCCATTTGAGAGAGGAGAAAATTGAAACGAAAAAATTAAAGGATCCTACGTAGCCATTATTTAATGTTATTTGAAACATTTGTCGTACATTTCATCAGTTTCTTCGAGAAAATTGTTCTTCAGAAATTCAATTCAAGAGGAACTATATAAGAGAGCAATTTCTACATCGTTCATCGTTCTTTTCACTCATTGTTATTGAGTAAATCTTGGCATGCATTAAAAAAAAATAAACAGACCATTTTAGAAGTACAAGACACCATTCTAATGCATTTGAAGTAACCTCAATTGCCAAACTTTGTTAGGTTACAAAAGCAAGTTTACTGCTCTCATTGCCAATCCTGTTTTCAACTTCCTCTCGGGGATTTTAACATAGTTGTCAACAAGAGGTTCCACTCCATATACTACATAAACTAGCTGGATCTAATTGGGGCGCCGGAGTCTCTACTTTGCGAACTACTGCTTTAGCTTTAGTATATTCAGCAGCAGAATATTGCTGTCAGGTGTGGGTGGTTGAATAGTGCTCATGTCAGTAAGATTTATTCTCAGTTGAACTGTTCTATGAGAGTTATAAGTGGATGTATCAGTTCAACTGCTACCCCATGGCTTCCAGTTATTTGTAATATAGTTCCTTCGCTGGAAATTAGCTCTTAAATCGTCTTAGGATACGTATCACTAATTTCCAGAAGTATCTCCGATAATACACGATCTCCAAAATCCACCTAACCTGAGATTGAAATCTAGGAAACCTATTTGGTCGATTGACTTTTTGCGTACACGGGTGAAGGCTGTTGATCTTTGGAAAACTGAATGGCAGGAAATTGATGTTTTTAATAAAGTTCTCATAGAGAATCCTTCCAAAACGGTTGCAGGTTTCGATATAAGTAGGAAAAATTGGTGTACTTTAAATCGTCTCAGGACAGGACATGGTCGTAATAATAGTATGTTGTTCAAATGGAATACTGTAGAAAGTCCGGCATGTGAATGTGGCGCAGCTGAAGAAACAATAGGACATTTAGTCCTCGATTTTCCTATTTACCATTTTACGGGTGGTTTTCAAGAAATTCATTCCGTTTCAGATAATTTCATTAACTAGGTAGAGAACTTTAAGTCTATTTAGGAGATTAGTTTTTGCTCTCCCTTAGTGTTTTTTTCCCATGGTGTATGTTGATAAGGCAAGGGCTACACCCATGTACGGTTCATTCCCAAAAGGTGTATGAGATGTTCCCTGTTGAAGAACAGAGGAGCATTAGTTAAGTTCTTAGATTCAAGTGAGTTTAGACGTATAAGAGTTAGATATGTTTTGATGAAATATTTTTCTGCTGTTTTTCTTTTTCCATTGTTACAGATTTTTCCTGTCCCAATCCCCTTCCTTTTCACCCTTGTCTTCGTGCAAAAATCCTGGAAATCATGGAGTGCAAGATGACAATGAGAGAATGAAGCTGCTAAGCAGAACAAATTTTTGGTACTCTTTTTGTACATACGACACTAACACAACATAAACAGACAAGCTATTGCTAGTGCAATAGCGACAAGGAAACGAGTTTTTTCCACAGGTTTTTTCACTCGTGTACTGAATCATACGCAAGATAGTATGGTTCCCCTTTTACATTTCCTGTGCTCACACTTTAGGGGCAATCGTAGGAGGCATGATGCGAGTTTAGATGCCTGATTAAGGAACGGGCATGGTCTGTTTTTTCTTCTGGTATTCTATTTATTCGCTTGTTTTTACGATACAATGTAACGTAAATACAATTATTTGAATTTTGTAAATCCTCTCTTTTCAAAGAATATATATATATATATATATATATATATATATATATATATATATATATATATATATATATATATATATATATATATATATATATATACTCCATGAAAATTGATAATTTTGTTTCTGAAGCGTTTAATCAACCGTTAGCCACAACTGCCTACCTGCACACAAACGTTCACATCTTCAACATCGCCAAGTTAGCAACAATATTGACAACAATTTTGTCAACTAACTACACATGAGAAAAGGAATGCAGTGATATATGATTCTACGATAATTTGTTCTTCTCTTGTAGTTAATAATCGACGGTTGAAATTCTTATCAATCTTCAATGTTTAAAACTCCTTCAGTTGTTTACCTACAATTGGTATTATGTGTTGATAACTAAGCTCACAACATACATTAAGTGTGGTTCCATATTTTTTTGTCCATGTAGCTGTAAGACTACATGTGGCTTACATAGTTCTTATCGGCAAGACCGATTTATGTAATTTACTGCCAGCAGCATCCAAACAGTTTTTTATAGTGTTGTAGCTTTATCTTCCGAATGCATTGGCTCGCTTCAAATACAAATCCATATAGCTGCAGTATTAGCCTGGTCGTCCACTGAACAAACAAAGAGCCGAACTACTAAATTTGACGATCGGCAGTTCGTATGTTTTTTTCGAAGGATATATTTTTATTTCCTTAAAAACTTAATGAATATGAAAACATAATGGATATAGAGGATATGCTAGAATATGCATCCTATTAAAAGAAATATCATAAGATTTGTCTGATGTATGCATAATCACTCTTAATTTAGATTGAGCAACCATTTCCTCCGCTGTTTCAGCCACCAGATCGCGTCTGTGATATTATCAAATCCCGTCGTTTCACAAGGAATTAAATCACTTCACAGCGTTAATAAATTTCTCTCAGTTCATTGCGTTCCCTATTTAAACATGAACTTCGTCAAAAATTATTTGAAAATCCTATTTTGACGGGATCGAAGCCGGTTTTAGTCGAATGCAAGTGTGGTCGACTGAATGAACCGTGTCATATGGACGAGGATCAACCGATATATGTATTTTAGTATCGGACATGCGTGTTCGGCCGTACATGGCCGAACTGGTTTCGTGTGAATGACAGTTTCAGTGGACGACTAGTCTAAACGTTAAACTTGTAACTTCGAAACATCTTGAGGGTCGTCTGCAGACCGAACTGACTTCTCTAACCAAACTGTAATAGTTCTTGGTGAAATTTATTTCTCCAGAAGCTCAGATTGAAATTGAGGTGCAGTATAGTTCCTCGTGGTAGTTAATTGGAGAAATAGGTCTTGCCGATGAGAAATAACTGGATATTTGTCTGTAGACTTGAAGTCAGAACTTCACAAATAATACACTACACAAAAAAACAGATTTCCAATTGCATGGACAGAAGATTCCGTTTTTCTTTTAAATATGGATCAGTTTTGTTATAATTTAAAAAGAAATGGCTCTTATTGAGGGAAGAGTATTCGACCTTCTGTAGATTGTTGAATATCCCTCCCCGAAGGATTTCGTATTTCGATCCACTCCCCATAATCATCGTCAACCAGAACCACATAGTAGTATTACAGTCCGGTCGGTTGTTAAATATTGTTCCCTCAATATTGTGTTTACGCATATACTGATAAATTTCGCATTTTATCATATTAGATATGAAAAAAACCAGCTGATTATCAACAATATTTGCGAACAATTAATTTCAGGAGCATATGACCGCCACAAATTCAAAGGAATTTGAATATTCCTTTCATGATTGTCATGTATGTAATTCGTTTCTTTAGCAGGCTTGAAGAGTACATATGGGTCTTAGGAAAACCAACTTCGCGATCAATATTGTCGCTTTTAGGCAGGTCGGTACTTATGGTAAACGATTGGAAAGATCTAAAACTTTCAGTAGGTAGAGTCTCATGTTGGCAACCCTGTTGAACAATCTGTGAGTTGAATAAGAGGTTGTAAAGACCCAAGAAAACCGATTTTTCAAATGGAGCTGGAAACAAGATTTTTTACCAAGGTGATAGCCTAAAGAAAGTATGGTCTAAGTTGGGAGCAACTTTATCTAAATGATGGTTTCTCGTTGTCTTTGAAGAAAGTCGGATTATTTTTGAAATCTCATCACAAACGTTTCAAACAACATTAAATAATAGTTACGTGATTTCCATTAGCTTTTCGTGTTCAATTTTCTCTTCTCTCGAATGGACGATACCACTCCTTCACACCTTAAAACTTCTACTAGTTTAATTGGATAATTTGGATAGAAAGCAGCATCGACGATAATATCAATATAGGGAATAGCATACTTAAAAAGATGTACGATGATACGGATGTTAATGGACGTTTAATCTGCAACTGATTATTGGGATTATTGCTTTTATTATTGATGAAATATCAATCTGAAGAAAATATTATTTTATCCTATTGATTCCAATGGAACTACCAATGCCTTTCTCTTTCAATGGAAAACTTCATTCAAGAATATAATTTATTGTACGTTATCACTACTTTTTCCAGTAATTTACTCAACCAGTGTATCATACTATCGTTGCTGTGCTCGATCCATTGAATATAATTATAATAAAATAATATTTATCTTCCTTTTTGCATCTCAAATTTATTCATTTTAATCATTCCCTCCTTTCTCTCAAAATATCATTTGCGGTCCTTAATCTTAGGTATATCATATTTGAGACTTCTATTCAGGGAGTAATATTCAACCTTCCTCAGAATGTTACATAATCTTCACATTCTACAGAACGGTAAATACATAGGGTGCGCCAGAGAACACCCAACGTTTTTTTTCCGTTATAACTTTCGCAATTTTGGAGCCATATCATTCGTTCTGCCTTCATTGGAAAGCCAAAGCACTAGGTTTTCAGGAATTGTATCGAAATTTCACTTCCGGTGAAATCGAATATGGCTGCCTCATTCGAAAATGAGCAATATTTCAAGATCGCTGAAACATTTTTTTTCACTATAAAATTCGAATGGGGCATTCAGTCGATAATTCAGTTTTTTCTGAACAATTTGACATAGTGATCTTAAAATTATTTCAATAATTGGTAAAAAAGTAGCGTGAAGAATTTTTTCATTCTGATTTTCAGCTGAAATCGAAATATTTTTTTCACCTCATGGCGTTGGCACTCCTGAAGTTGTTGTGTTTTTCATGGATATTCTAAGAAGACAAAGAACCTTATTTCACTAAAACCAACCTAAAATTTGATTTCCGTTCGAATTCAAAATGGTCGACTTCCTCGTGCATTAAAAAATTTTTCGTGGTCGTAATGAATCAGCTGCGTAATTCAAACACTAGATTGAACCTTTCCTATCATTTTGAGGGGTCGAACTCGAATATTGATTCAGAATTGTGCCAATTGTCTTCAATAATGTTTCTCTATGCCACCATCATATGCTCCTCCTGCTGTGAAACCTCTGAACATAGACTGCGTACATTAACTCTATGAGAAATATTAATAATGAAATGTCAGTTTTAGACGAAATCTGGTTTGAACTCGAATTTTATCTTGGTGTTGCTTGTTATTGATGTTTGAAATTGTTAACAATGGTTCAAACAAATGAGGATAAGCGTTTCATTGAATATTTATTTGTGCGTGGCTATACTGTTAGGCAAATATTACGCCAATTACCAGACCCTTATAATAAAAGAAGTACAATCTATGATCTTGAGGAAAAATTTGGGACAACAGGGTCATTAGGAACAAGGCCGGGTACTGGTGCAGCTAGAACTGTTAGAACTCAGGTACTCGCCTTTTTCATAATCTGTTTCAAGCATCAACTCTACATTTTTTGTATTACAAACTCAATTGACAATTTCAGGATAACATTCAGCGAATTTCTGTATTAGCAGTCAGCTCTATCAGAACTCCAGGAACCAGCTTGACTGTTTCCCTAACGTCTGAGAGATACCAAATCTCAAAAATCTCTGTGAGAAGAACTGGCACAATTTTGAATCAATATTCGAGTTCGACCCCTTTTGAATACGTCGGAGTCGGCCATTTGAATAAGAACAGAAATCAAATTTTAGGTAGGTTTTAGTAAAATATGGTTCTTTGTCTTCTTAGAACATCCATGAAAAATACAACATCAGGAGTGCCAACGCCATGAGGTAAAAAAAATATTTCGATTTCAGAAGAAAATCAGAATGAAAAAAATTCTTCACGCTACTTTTTTACCAATTATTGGAATATTTTTAAGATCAATATATCAAATTGTTCAGAAAAGACTGAATTATCGACTGAATTCCCCATTCGAATCTTATTGTGAAAGAGAAACGTTCCAGCAATCTTGAAATATTGCTCATTTTCGAATGAGTCAGCCATATTGGATTTCACCGGAAGTGAAATTTCGATAAAATTTCTAAAAAACCTTGTCCTTTGGCTTTCCAATGAAGCAAGAATGAATTATCTAGCTCTAAAATTGCGAAAGTTAAAACGAAAAAAAAACGTCCTGTTTTCTCTGGCGCACGCTATATATAGAAGCTCTAAAAGAATTATAAATTCGCAATGTAGCAAAGGGTTAACATGTAGTTGATCTGAAATATCAGACGTTAGGTCAATACTTTAATCTCTTGGAATGTTTGAAAGCATGAAAAATTGAATGTTTGATTGTATTTTTAGCAGTGAAGTTCGTCATTTTTTTGAATATCATATTTAATTCTTTTTTTAACTTGAAAATGCGACTGCTATCAAATGAAACCACTGGACAGATCGGAGCAGATAGGCCTTATGCAACCAAATTACAATTTATATTGAACTAAAATTGCATTCCATATTCATGGTTTCGTTGTAGTCGTGCCTTTAAGCTTTTTATTCAATTCTGCTGTTATATTTTCTTTTCGGTACAAGTGCCGAAACAATTAATTTCCAAGGAAAAACACAAAAGGTAATACCTGATGTTTATTTGAACGTTACTACTAGAATTTAATTTTTGTTACCATTGGAAAATCAACATGAAGTTTATCTTAAATAGTTTAAAAATTCTATCGTCCATATTCGAAACGCCGAAATCCATTCCAGAATGCGAAGTAGAATATTTTTTCCTCAAATCGCTTAAAGAAGAAACACTCATACTGGATGTAAGACTATACGTTACCACTTCGATAATAATTTATATCGATTTAAAAATATCTCCAAACAACCGTAAAATTATGTACCAAAATAAAACGGTCCAATACGAAATCCAGTGGGTGAAAAACTAGTTTAACCATGCCATTATTCCTTCCAAAAGAAGCATGCTGTGAGAGGAGAATTAGCATAAACATGTGGGCGTCCCAAATTGGAAGGCATGGGTGAATGTTGTACACAATATTGAACCGAACATTTATCGACTTTTAGCCGAATAAGAAACAATTTGATTGGTGAGGCCAGTAATTGGTAAAATTTGATATACTACCTGAATCGAAAAGTAGTAAATTAAAATTCATGGCCTCATCCAAAATGAATAATGTTTTCTATTATATTGGTAGAAACTTAACTGATACCTGTGTCACTTTTAATGAAGATTCAGTTGTTAATGAGAAAATGTTTTGACTTTTGGTTCTAAAAGTTCATACTTCGATTTTTGATATGAGTGCAAATATTCATCAAATTTTGTTCGGAAAATGAGTTTTCAACGCGATGTGTTTTGAAACATGACAATATCATGTCCCGTACGAGTATTTTTGGTTGGCGAATCAAAAGTGGACTGGGAACGAAAGATATTAAAACGTTGACAGTGCTGTATGAATTAATTTCTCTGGGTCCAACTGTTGGTTTGGAATATTTATTAAGCATTACGTGCTGTTTGATTGAATGTGAATCAATAGGTGTCCAGATGCCAGATTTATGTGCGTACAGCTCATTTTTCATTATAAAGCATGTAGGCCTTGATGATCAATGACATCTTCATCAAATGTTTTCCTCTTATCGCTCCGCCTCCATGCGAATCAAAATTATTGACGAAAGCTCTTTGATTGATACGTATTGTAAAGCTATATTCATATTTCAGAAGAGCTTCTATCATATTGACAATATATTGATGGAAATTCATAATGAAGGTCGTTAATGGTACGGTGGGACCTAGCTAGGTATTATTTGCACAATTCAAGAGAAAAGCTCAAGCAGAAAGTATAATATATATACAAGAAATTAATGCGCAATTTCAATATTTCAAATTTCTCTTTTGCTAGGCAAATAAACATTAACGAATGTTTTTTTTCGAATATGTCCGGACATATGCTTGCAAAATTCAATGTTTTTTCGTGACGCATATGTTCCTCTTATGATAAATCAAATGAAAGAAATAAATTGAGATTTTGCAAAGAAAACACACAAAATAACAAAGTCTTAATTTTCAGTAATAATGCAACGCGAATCATAAAATTTGACCCTGGCAGAATGTGCTGAAGTAGTGATGTCAGATGACCTAGATTGGAATTATACAAGAATAGGCCAAAGGCTTGTGGTGTCCCATTTAACTGTTTCCAGGATAATCCGCCGGTACAGGGAGATATGTGGTCATGAATGAAGACCAGGGCAAGAACCACCTTGAGACAACAGTTCGATAGTACTATGTACCTTCAAATGCAGCTTCGACAGAATAGTGGAGTGCAAAGTACCACTCGAGGCTCAGCTATGACCGCAGCACATCGAAGAGCACGATTGGATTTTGTCAGGGAACATGTCAACTGGTTAGAAGCTGACTGCGAGAGAGATTTGTTCACATATTAGATCATTGCGATCGGCGTTCTCTAGTGTAAATAACTCGAAATGACAGATATGTCCAGTGCAGTTTATTCGAAATCTCGTCTGCCTGCATCTTTTCTGTTTTATTTTGATTGTAGGGTCTGTTCAATATGTTTGTAATCCCTTGAAGGTTACGATAAGTAAGGTCTGGATGCCTGACCCTCAGTTCCTAGAAGTTGAGAAAACCAAAACTTATTTTGAATAATACACCAGAATTCATTCTTGTATCAGTCTTCGAACAAGCAAGACATGTTCAGTTTCAGCAATTTATGAATCCGTCTAGAATGAGTAAGACATTCATATTATAGTTTACTACATTCTTAAATCAAACTGTCTTAAAAGACGGTCAACGGTTAAGTGCAATATACTCCTGCGGACGTCACCAAATGGTGTGGGAATAAATTTCTTTAAACGCTCGCACTGATCAGGTATCCGAAATTAGTGGAATCATGAATGCTGAGAAGTATGTCATAGACATTTAAGAAGAACTTGTTGTACAATTTGCGCAAACATGGATGAAACCTTTTTGTTTATGCATGACAACGCCAGACCTCACTAAGCTCATATCGTTAGGAAATACTTTCAAGATCTCGAAACTACTTCAATGGAGTGGCCTGTACGAAGTCCAGCCCTTGTTTTGTTTTGTTTGTTATTCCTTTAACGTGCTCTATTTCCGCCTTTCGGGCAATGACACGCCGGGGAATTCTGTCACCTCACGAACACGGAAATTTTGCCGAACCCCCTCTTGTGTCGAGGGAAGGGGATCTTTAATGTCCAACACATCTTTGTTAGACGGGACCGACAGATGGACACTCAAGCGATTTCCAGAATCCGAAAAATCGCAGCGATTTTGTGGGGATTGAACCCAGGTAACTCTGCACTAGGGACTGACATAATTTCCTCTACGCCATCGAGCCCTTAATCGCATCGAACATGTCTTGACATTTTCAATATCATAGATTAAGAAGCCAGTAAAACCAGCCAGCTACCGTGTATGAGGTTCTCAACAGACTAATCAAAATTAGGAACGAAATGGATCCGAATGCTATAAGGCCATTGATTTTATGTATGAATCGTATATCATGCAGTAATTCTTGCCAAGGGTGAACTTACCTGATATTAACAGGTTTGTGGGAACGATTTCTCCAAAAGATTTACATTTTTTCATTATTAATTTTATTTAGTTCCTATGAATACCACTGTCATTCCGATTGTTCTTAAGCATTCCTCTCTGCTCGTGGACTACTGGAAAAATAATTCTTCAACATATCCAAACTTCATCTGAATGAATTTTAATTTTCGATTTGGTGCTTTTTTGCTGGCAGTGATATAAATTTTATCAAATAATACTGGAGTTCTTCCTACTGGTCATTCACACCTTTGAATATAAGTGCCTTTTTTTCGTTTCCTCCCATGTACGTCAAAAACCTGTCTGAACAATGGTCTTTTACGAATATCCCTATCTGGAAGCTACCTAGCCGATGAGAATGCTCATTATCATGTTGATAATGATGGTGACCAATCAGCCGCATAAACATATTGCCGCTGATTAGCGAATGAAAATGGTTCTTATGCCATGGTACCTACGTAAACCGAAGGTTAATATTATTTGAATGAGTTTGTGGTTAGATTATCCGATCTTTCGTCTTCGCAATCACTTTAGTTATCAAGGAATTGAGTGAAGATATCTCAACGAAATATGAAAAATTTTCAATTTTAAAGGCTAGAAATTGAGCACATTGGGCAGCTCAAAATTGTCAGTCCGTTTCAAGGGTTTTTCATATTTAACATTCAATAAAAAACTGATCGTTTCTTTTCCTTGGCTACTTTTTGGCGATACCTTAAATTGGAAAAAAAGCATAGTGTCATGAAAACTTAAAGCAGATTGAAGTAAACTTTACTAGTGAACAACTGTATGTGCATGTTGGCAAAACACTGATAAGGTGATTAAAAACAGGTTCATACTAAGAATTAAAATTGCTACATAGCCGGCTCGGTGGCGTAGGGGATACGATGCTCGTCTCCTGCGTAGAGTTACCTGGGTTCAATCCCACAAAGTCGGTGCGATTTTCGGATTCTGGGAATCGCTTGAGTATCCATCTTTCGGAGGAGATGTAAAGCCGTCGGTCCTGTCTAACAGAGATGTGTTGGACACTAAAGATCCCTTCCTCGACACGAGAGGGTTCGGCAAAATTCCCGGGTTAGTGAGGTGACAGAATTCCCGGCGTGTCATTGACCGAAAGGCGGAAATAGAGCACGTTAAAGGAATAACAAACAAACAAACAAAATTGCTACATTTTGTGAAACATTTGAGCTCGCACTCAAGCGACACAATTCCACAGAAATAACGTATAATCCAGGCTCATTTCAAGGTCTAATAAATTACTTAGCTGTCCTTAAAGAGAGATCAAAAGAACATAGCTAAACTACATTTTTGAGGTTTATCGGGATATTATTCCAGCGCAATTAAACGATAGTGATTTTTTTGTATTAATATGAGATGAAGTAACTGAGGTTTCTCTCGAATCACAAATAGTGATCGTATTTCGATAAATTAAAAATCTCTTGAGATGCTTCTGCGGATTTTTTACAAACCTTTAACAAACAAGCAATGCCTTTAGCTCTCACTTTAATAGAACTCGATCCACTTGTAGAGGAAATTCAATTCAGTCAATTCAATCAATTTATGGCTCAACCATTGCAGTTTTTCTGTAATTTATCTGAAAATTCATTTTTTGATGTTTGAGTTGAAAGATTTTGATCCCATTTTTTACCGCACTCTGAGGTCACGCGCCGCCACTGATTGAAGTGCATGATGAGGCCTTCAGCATATCGGCCAATATGATTGATCGTCTAGGAACTGCTCAACAAATGTTTTATATATTGGAGATAGATTTGGTATAAGTGTATTGTAGTCGAAGGACAGTACTTTGTGATCACAATAGTATAAAGCGAATGAACTAAGCTTTGCAGCATTGATAATGTCGACAATTTAAAAGAAACAGATGGTCCACCAGAATAAGAGAAGTGCTCTTATTATTGTAAAACTTACTTACCCCGAATTCAATTTAGAGTTGTAGGCATATCAAATAACTGAAAAGAACAAAACATCTGGCACCCGTTTCGTTTCTCACATTTATAGACATGAGAATTGTGAGTAATTTGATATACTTATGTTATTTGGTAATATTTAAAGAAATTTTGCCTTAAGATATCCTGTTTCAATACTCAAAATAAATTGATAATTAGTTTGCTCAAGATCACTGATACGTGAATTGGAAAGTTTCTAATTTCAGATCTGGATTTTTCAATGATACAGAAAAGATAAATAATGAAAACATAAGTAATTTCATATTCAGCATTTGCGTTTTCATTATGTATTTTACAGATGGTTTTATAAAGTTTGTTCGGATTCTGCATATCAGTTTCTATTTGGTACTTTGTATTTGAATTATATTGAGTATGAAAAAAAGTTTAGTGATCCGCCAAGCCAAATTGTGTTATTCTGGAACGATAATCTACACCATGACTGATTCTATCCAAAATTTTTGAATGAGAAGAAGGGGTCGTGTGATACCTTTTGGAAAATCTGATTCCATTCTTTATATGACCACGTAAATATTAACTTTCTTAAATAAAATGTAACCATTTGAAATCGACAAATGTTTGGATATATTTCAAGTGCTTATCATTCCCTTCGATGTTCGTTTGAGGAAAACACTCAATCAAAATCGTTTCTGTTGGTTCTTCCTTTCCTCTGTCAACTACCACCCCGAAAATTCCATATTAAAAGAAGTTGTGTAATACCTCTTTGAAAGGTTTACTGCAATTTTCAAATTCATTGACGATCGTGCAATCCTTCACATTCTATGTTGAGATCCATCAAGTCGATTTTGTTTCG
This sequence comes from Cryptolaemus montrouzieri, assembly GCA_013387265.2. Taxonomy (NCBI): domain Eukaryota; kingdom Metazoa; phylum Arthropoda; class Insecta; order Coleoptera; family Coccinellidae; genus Cryptolaemus; species Cryptolaemus montrouzieri. The sequence continues at coordinate 68,852,976 of JABFTP020000001.1, read as the reverse complement.
AAGAGATAATAATTCTGTTGATCTGAAATGAGAAACAATGTTTCATTTAGATCGCATGTGTCGGTTTGTTGAAAACCTTCCATTGTTGAAAAATTTTTGCAGATCTGCTAGGTTCTTAGTTATTCGTTCAAACACAGGTTACTTAATTTGGTATTATTTTCCATAGTTTCGAAAACTCGGCATAACAATAATTTAGTTGAAGATGGTGAACACTCCAGGAACGCATTGCATCTGTGAATTTATTTTTCAAAAATTATATTTTTGCTAAGGCAACTGCATGCATTTTGGATGGAAATAACCCTAGGAAAAACTTAATGCACAAATACGTTTGTGAGTAAAAAAACACAATCCCACCAGTTGTGAACCACGATAGAATTGGTGTGGCCGTTTTGACTGAAGTTGTCATCATGCAGAATAAAAAAATGTGAGAAAATTGTCGTAACTATCAGAAGTATGCCCGATAAGTATTTTGAATATTCTTCACAAGTACAAAATCCATCCATATAAAATTAGCCTCGTACACGAACCGAAAGAAGATGGTGTCGATCGTCGTTTAGAGTTTGATGAACATTTCAGTGAGCAGATCAATATGCATGTGCTTGACCATAACTATAGAGTCTGAAGTAACGCTAATCCCAATTTAAAGAGGGATAATCATACTTAAACACCTCAAAAATTTAATGTTTGGACCGGAATTTTGGGAAACAATATTTTTGGACCTTATTTATAGAGGAAAACTTCTACGGCGAAACCTATTTAAACATGCTTGAGAATTTGATTGATCCTCTTATAGCAATTATTATTTAAGGAGATCCAAATTCATCTGAACATTAGATCCAAATTTATCTGAACATTATCAACATGAAGAGGCGCCGCCGTATAATGTTGCCACTATCTGGACACTAGATTTCCAGATCGTTGGGTAAGTAGGAGAGGCACTCTAGAATGGCCGGCTTGATTGACCTATCTAACGCTTCTTGGTTTTGTCTTCTGAGGATTGTTCAAGCAGGTCAGTAGATAACTACACAAATGTTGCAAATGATTCGAATCTCGCTGGTACCAATGCATGGGAGTAAATGGGGGCCCCTCCGAACATCTGCGATGGGAATCTACCACGATTTAAATATTGAAAACTGAATAATTTGTTTCAATTGATAGTAGAATTTCATGAAAATTGTAAAACTCCAAACAGTGCTACTTTTTAATTAATGGCACTTCAAAAAGTGAAAAATTTTCGGGATGGTAGTTGACAGGGGTAGAGGGTGCATACACAACCGTTCAAATAAGTAACGAACGTTTTTTCGATTCAAAGAAATCCATTTGATGTTTTTGTCAAATAATTCTTGATTTCAATTTGGCACATGTTATTTTAGGAAGTAAATAATTACATGGTCATATAGAAAATGAAATCACCTTCTCGTCGTCACATGACCCATTCATATTATTCAAAAATTTGGGAAAGTAGCTGCCAGGAGTAGGGAGTTGATAGGATGAGAATGAAACATAAAGAAAATGTCTCCCCCCAATCAAGAATCGATCTGATTCAGGAAATTCGCAGGAAAATCAAATCAGCCGAGTTATTCAGGATAGTTCGTTTTTATTGGAACGCATTGTATCATAATAATCATAATATCATTATATTGTTTTGGGTTATTATATTAGCTGTTGCACATTACAAACGCATCACCCTTGTTACTACCAATGTGGTGCTTTCAACAAAAATGCTGAAGCACGAGTTCTTTACTTTATAATTGATATTTTAGAAATAATTTTCCAATTCTCTTTATTTGAAACTGAGCTGATTTCATATAACATTTCAACCCCACTGGTTTTTCTGAATAATTGCTTCGTAACCAAGATGTTAAATGTAGTTTTTCATGTCTCAAATTTGAAAACTGAGGAAAGTCCTTGATCGCTGCAGGTTATATTAGATGTTAGCACAGAGTCTTGAGGAATCTGACTTACTCAAAATTTTGCATTCAGAGAGTTGTTAAGCGAAAAGAATTCGGAGAATCTGCGCGATTTCCTCTTGTTAGAGGTTAAACATACAAAAAGGGTTCTGGAGTGAAGATTGATTTCTGGCCTGTTGCCAACAGTTCTACTTGAAATATTTGGTTCACCTGATTTCGCTAGTCCGTTGTAGTAGGATTCCGGCGGACGGTTTGTGGAAAGAAGCGGTGCTGTGAATCTGTTGTACCAGAATGTCTTACTTCTCTGAACAGAGCTATCAATCGCGAAATAACGCTTTGACTAGTGCCCATCATTTGTGCAATTTTTATCTGTTGCCCTAACATCCACTACAGTTATTATATAGTAGAATATTATGCAAATTTAGAGAAAAACTGGGTTTGAGTCCTTATGGCTTTTGTAAATAAGAAATAATTATCATAATATGCTAACATTTTTGCTATAAACACCTCAAAAAGTCTAGGGAACACTTCTGAATATCGATATATTGTATCCAGAACGATCAAAGATTTTTTCTAAGAAATGAACACCTGCATCAATTTCCCACCAAATTATGTAGAGTGCCGCAACAGAATTCGGTTTTTTTTTATAAAAAACTAAAAATGCAGCAGATGCGACGCTGCTTTATAATCATTTCATGTTTTCAGTGTTTGAAATCAGTTAGTTGGCACTTTGTTTCTGTTGTAAGCACAAATAAAAGATTCAAGTTTTGTGATTCGACCATGGAAAGACGACATTTGACTAGAGAAGAGATGTTACGAGCCCTTGGCATGCTCCAAGCTGGGAGCTCACAACGGGAAGTATCCAGGGTTCTGGGAAGTAGCCCAAGTGTCATAAACCGTTTATGGTCGCGTTTCAATGAAACAGGTAACGTAGAAGAACAAGTCGTTTCAGGATTACTACAGTCGCCCAAGACCGATTTTCGGTTTTACACGCCAGAAGAGATCGTACTACCACAGCATCTCAATCAACTAAAGAGCTATCACGAGTTCATAATGTACAAATTTCCGACCAAACTGTGAGAAATCGACTGCACGAAGGTCAACTCCACTCCAGACGTCCTTTAAGAGTTTCACAACTGACCCATGGAAATCGCGCTGCTCGTTTAGCTTGGTGCCAAGAACATGTAAACTGGGATCAAGAGAGGTGGGCCACAGTTCTCTTCAGCATGTGTGGGACACCCTAAAAAGAAATCTCCTGCGTCAAAACGTCTTCCATCATGAACAGGAGCTTCGATTAGCAGTTCAGGGGGCTTGGAATGACTTAGGCCAAAATGTAATAGACAATTTAATATTGAGCATGCCACGACGATGCCAAAGTGCCATTAATAACAAAGGTGGACCTTCTGGGTACTGAAAAATATAAGTGCTTCCATATCGTTTCGAAAATATTAGTTCAGGGTTTTTTTTGTTTTACCAAATTTCGTCATTTCCAAATTTCAAATTTTTTTTATAATAGGTGTTTTGGAGAAGTCAAATATTATTTTGTTTTCTTGAGAATACATTATATACAATACATCCTAACAAAACCGAAAGATTTCTATAAATTCGAATCATCAAATTCATATTTTAAAGATATTGGTAAGTGTTCCCTAGACTTTTTGAGGTGTTTATGTGTATGATCATTTTCATACAATTATGAACATGTAATATATCTGTGAAAATATCTATTAAAAAAATTAATCTAAGTTTGTAATATAGTCTTCTTCAAACCAAAATTTCCCAATTAGTATGTCCTTAAGAACATCAAACATGTCAGGAATTTATTCAAATTGGTTTACTTATTTGGATGTTAGTGTCGCGGTGTTTCTACTTCCAAAAAGATTGAGGTCGTAAATTCTATAGTCAAAACTCATTCATAACCATCATCTCTATGAAAGTTGAAGATAATAAATACATCATTAATATTCAAGCACTCGGCTATTGATTATGAAACAATTATTAATTATCGCATGTCGAAGACAATCTATCATAATTTCAAATTAATTAAGTCAGAAGTTAAAACGATGTAGGGGCATCTTTGACAAGCCGCTACCATAAAATAAACATAATGTATGATGAATATGTCAACCTTGCATGTTTAGATTTTTCGAAAAAATTAACCCATATTATACCAGGTGTGATATAAATAAAAATTCCTGTTTTTTTCTTTTTATTATGAGTCAAAGACAATAAACGTAAGAACAGGTTTTTTACATATCAACAAGTAATTTAGACAGTAAGGGTCGTATACGACCCAATGGCTTCATATGCTAGAGAGTGTGATACGTCTTGAAACATTCTGGGTGGAGGTGGGTCTCACATTTTTCGCAAAAGAGTTTTGTTTTTACATTGTCGGCACCTGTTGCGAGTGTCTGATGAATGCCTTATGATAATGTGGCCCACATTATCTTACCTTCAACATGATGAAGAAGTCGATGGTCTTCCGAGGTTCGGATTGGGAGGATTTTCATCCTCAGAAGCTTCGAATTTCATGAGATGAAGAACGCTGGCCGAAACGAATTCAATTTGTGGCAGCGAATTCTTTGTTTAGGCGACGGTGAGTTTTCTATGCGTTCACAACAGCATACCCCATATAATTGAATACTTCTTTCAGCCATTCTTTGGTGCCAATAGTGTTTCTGCTTCTGTAGCAAATCAATATTACTATCACCTGATTAGACCCAATACTTTTGGTTCTATCGGTTGAAAAGAAAGTATATTGTTGTGATCGAGGGCAAAATTGATTTTGTTTCCGAATTGTCAATATTCCATGATGCGGAAGTATTCCCTGACAACAAACACAAACTTCAGCTGAGGATCAGATCGTGAGAATGAAAGTGTAGCAGGTTATGTTTGATTATCTTCTCAGTTATGTGTTCGAATGTGCTTCTTATGTTAAGTATTCTTCTTTCTTTCTTATGTCCCCGGCTGCTACGAAAGGATAATTAGTACTTATATAATGTATTTCTGCAATTTTTCTTTTTTATGTTTCATATTGCTCCCCTTCCACTACCAATCGAAGTTGGGGTTGGTGAATTCACTCACAGACTATCTGATACTGATGTATCACCGATTGGGGAAACCTTAGATTTTTTCTCCCTGTTCTCTTGAATCTTCTAAAAGATTATGTATAGTTCACCTATTTCTTCTGATTATCTTGAGCTTACACTTTGGGGGATCGTAGGACACTTGGTCTGTTTTGAATGTTTTTGTACTCTATGATGTAATCCATATAGTCATCCAATTGTTTGTTACTTTCTTTTTCTTTCGAATAAATAAATGAATCTACTTTTGTTTCTAGAAAATGAATAATTATTGCTAATAGGCAGACAGAAAATGTAATGTTTCCCGATATAACTGTAAGATCGGTTTTTTTCGATTCATTTACCCAATTCTGATCCGTTCTTTCACGCCGAATATCGAAATCCTTAGATCAAGGAGAGAAAGTCTAAAGGCTCTGTTATTCGTGTTAAAATTGAAAATATAACCAGACGTTCCGAGACCATCAAATGTGCGAAAGCATAACTTAGCTCCTTGTCGAAAATTTTGATGATTTCTTTTTATGGTGTGAATATTTGTGGGATACGCAAAAATCAGAATTTCTCAGTCCTGACCTGCAAATTAAAAATTTGGTATACCTGAAATTGGAAATTTAGTATATGAAATCCAGATCATAGCTTGCTAATCGAACTTTGCAAATGCTAAATCTCTTTCTTTGTTTTATGTGTCACGGACTTAAGAAAGTTTTTCCGAGATGAAAGACTCGAAGAATTTAGAACAACTGCAAGCATTTCCGCATGCGTTTTTGATCATAACTGGCATTTGGAATAAAATTTTTTTTTTGGAAAAAACAGGGTAATGACAAAAGGAAATTGGAAAATTCTACCATAAACAACGACAGAAATCACGTAGTTTGTTAATTTTTTTGAAATTATAGGAAAGTCGAAACATTTCGAACAAATTGCAAAAATTTGTTGTTGAATTTTTCTTCACAATTTTTTGATTTTATCTGTCAGTATGATTGACAACTGCTAATGTCTACAGAAACTCTCAACTTTTCTCAACTTTCTCACCAAATTCCAATATCCATTTGTACTTATTTCGTGAAAAGATTATATATTCATGAAAAATGCTACTATATCAGCAACTTCATGTTTAGGCAGAAAGAAGATGTTTTTCTGAAAAAATAACGAAATCAAAAACAGTATGAGTATTAATTAAGATCAGGTAACAATAGGTAACGGTCCATTGTATAATTTCCCAAAAATGTTTACTAAAAACAAAAATTATGGACGTAAAGGAAAAAACCATTTGAGAAAGATACTGTTTCTTCAGTGGATCCCCTTCATAACCAAAAAAAAAGTGAAATCAAAGTTTTTAGTAGGAAGGAAGAAACAAGAGCTTTTAGAGGAAAATGTTTTAAAGTGTTTCTTGCAAATTAACGATTTGTAAGTTGCTATGAATAAAGCCAATGACAATTCAAAATAGTATGTTTTCTTCAGGTTGAAAAAAGAATAGTTTTCTAGATATTTCAAGGGAGGCTTTCTCCAAAAAATACGCCGTGTTAACTCTTTCATTATATTCAAGTGTCCTCAAAAAAATAAGATTGAATTTGAGAAATGTTGTGATTGAACAGTATTCATCAATTCAAACATTCAAAATAGAAAAAGAAATTGGGCGCGATGTTACCTCCACTTGGTCGTTCTCTGGCATGCCTCGATTTTCGTTTATTTATGAAAGAGGTTGATGAAATGAAGTGTGTTATGCTTTTTATTGAAAATATAAGTATCCAACTGCGATCTCTGCAAAAATAGTCACAGTGCATAGTCGGTGATCTCCGAAAAAAAGATGACAAAATTACGTCTTTTTTATTATGTAGAAAAATATATATTTCTTAAAATTATCGGCAATTAATTTCCGTTATAGACATTAGAAAGAAATGAAAAATAAAAAAAGTATTTAAAAAGAACGTGACCGATAAATAATTTTCAAAGTTGTTTACGGAGATCTAAAATTAATTAAATCTTCACCATTTAATATAATGGTTTACTTCTTCAAGAAAAAAATGAGTCAACGTTTTTTTCGCAAAAGCTATCTGTCCAAAAGTTATAGTGGTCGCCTTTTTTTCAAAGAATAAATTTATCCCAGAAACTCGATACATTTTGATTTCGAAAACAGTTTCTTATAACCTTGCCCCGTGTTCTATATTTACATCAAGTACCAACTTAAGAAACGTTAATTTGCAAGAAATTCGGCCGACCCAAAAATAGTCGATTGTCGATGGTTATTAATTTTTATTACTCAATATTTTTTCTTAGTCTTGCTTTTTTATTTGCGGAAAACCATCTTGATAATTCCAGAAATATTGAAGGTTATTGAAGACATATCAGAATCGTTGAAAAAGTATCATTTTTATCATATTTTGTTTCAAAAGACCATATTTTTCATTTTCTGTTAAGCTTTTCAGTTAGCTTTTAGATCTATTGATTGGAATAAAAATACGTTAAATGATGATTTAGCGTTAGCAATACCAGGTTGTTCAACAAGTTTTGTCGTTCGGTAAGAGTGGGCGTTGCTACTAGTCCAAATTTGTTTTTGTTTTGTTGGTACACTCTTCATATGAACGTATGTGAAGGTTAGAAGGAATTTCAATCTGTCAACTCATTCTTTGTTTACAAGCCATTTAGTGCCGCCGTGTCACAGTATTTTTGTACAATGGAAAAAATTGAATATCGTGGAGTGATAAAATTCTTATTTTTGGAAGGTGTAGCACCAAAAGAAATTCACGAACGAATGTTAAGAGTGTATAATGATTGTTCACCTACAATTAGAATAGTAGAAAGATGGGTTGATGAATTTAAACGTGGTCGTACAAGCCTTGAAGACGATCCACGTGAAGGACGTCCAAAAAGCGCATCAACACCAGAAATCATAGCCAAAATACAGGATATGGTTTTGGAAGATCGTCGATTGACTGAGAGGGATTTAGTGGAGGCTCTACACATCTCATTAGGCAGTGTGAGCCATATTTTAGTGAAATTTTGGGTTTTAGAAAGCTGTGTGCACAATGGATGCCGCATTCGCTAACAATGGAACAAAAACACATTCGAATGCGACTTCCTCAGCAACATTTAGAGCGTTTTAGAAAGTATAAAGTGGATTTTGTGCGTCGATTCATCACTAGATGAGACTTGAGTCTATCACCATGATCTTAAATCAAAATAACAGGCTAAAGAGTGGTGTGAACCTGGTTGTTCGGCTTCGAAACGAGTTCGTATCCGGAAATCGGCCAAGAAGGTTATGGCATCAGTTTTTTGAGATGCGAAAGGAGTTTTGTTTTTGGATTACTTGCAAACTGGTAAAACAGTTAAGTTTGAATATTATTGCAACATTCTGGACCAGTTGAAGGAAAAAATTCGGTTTGCAGAAGAAAACAATCCTTTTTCATCAGAACAATGCACCGTGTCACAAGAACATTTTGATAATGGCTAAAATCCATGAATTAAAGTTCGAGTTGTTGGAACATCCACCGTATTCACCAGATTTGGCCCCCAGTGACTTCCATTTGTTTCCAGATCTCAAAAAATTTATTCGTGGCAAGCGTTTTTCATCGTAACGGCTGTAGAAGCGTACTTTGCAGACCTTTCGGATTCTCACTACAGGGATGGGATCTACAGATTGGAGGATCGTTGGAGCAAGTGTATTAATGTTTACGGAGAATATACTGAATAATAAAGTGTATTTTGAACCATAACATTGTGTTTTTCTTATCGAACGACAAAACTTATTGAACATCAGGTACAAAATATACCGTGAGTCGTCTTTCCTCCAATTTTTCTTTTATCCTCTACACCTCTCTCAACTTTTCACTTTTTTCCTTTTATTTTTGCATCCTCCGTTGAGAGTATAGGAGTGATCAAAGATTCTTTAATCACTGGGAGATTTCGGACGCAAACAGTGTGAAATATCAATTTTTCCCCGTGACTCCTGGATTTCATTGACTTCTCTTTGAGTTTCCAGATTGTGCACACCTCTCTCGTTGACTCTTATCTGTTTTTTCTTTTTATGGTCCTTGAAAAGTTTTCAATAGAAGGTATTCAAGTTTTACATGTATCTTCAAAGGTAACTGACGATAACAATGACATATTTAATATATTTTATTTTTGTTGTGTTTCTAACGAAAGGTTCTGTAAATATTTTCTGGGAAAAAATCGGATTCGTGAGAATCTTAATTTTTGAATTGCCGTGATAACTAGTATTTTCAGAGTATTTATGTTCACTAAGATTAATAGATAGATAGCCACTATGCTGCAATAAATTCGTCTTGTCTAAAAAACTAATAACTTATTGTTGATCGCTGTCGATTTCCACATTTCTTATATTAATTCCTAAGGTTATGTAAATTGAGTTATTTTGTTAGAAATCTCTGAAACGAATACTAGTTTTGTATCAGGCATAACTGCATGAATTTAATAAACATAAACATATAATCTGTATACAAATGTTACTCCCACACAACACCTTGAAAATATGGCCTCAACTATCCACTACATCCATCAATATTATTCGAAACGTATGTCAGAAAATTCTATTCTTGAATAATTTCAATTATTTATTGTATTGATTCGAAAATTGAAGTCAATTTTGATGGCCTTCCATTCAACTATCGAAATTTGCTGGCACTGAAGTAATTATAGATATATGCTTGTCATCGTATTTTCGATCGAGAGAAATGATGACTTTAGGCGATCAATTTTTTCATATGCAGAGATCTTTGAGAAAATACAATCCCTTTTTTGTGTCAAACCACATCCTTCCCTGACCTTGAGAATATTTCTACAATAAATACTATTCACAATTTTTTCTGAATTTAAACAATTCATATACGAAAACATTACAAGGGTTAGTGTACAAATTAAAGGCTTTCGCACAACAATTTTTCATTAGTATCAAGTTTTTCCATTGATTTGGGGAGAGGTGACCCAAAAACGGTAGTGATTCGGAAAAACATTGTGCGCAAGATCGGCACGCAGATTTCCTGTGTTATTTGAATCTTATATGTCCTTAAATTAAATGTCCTTATTTACAAAACACTGATTAGACCAGGTATGATGTATACTTTGGAAACTATGATAATGACAAGAAAGGATGAAGAAGAAATAAGAATTACCGAAAAAAAAATAAAGAGCGGAGAGTAAAATGGTTAGGGCATGTATGGTGAAGGAGCAACAATATTTCCAATGCTGCATTGGGACCCAGGACCAAGGAGAAGACGAGGCCGACCAAGATCGAAATGGCTGCACGAAGTTGAAGAGGACCTTACCAGGGCAGGAGTCACAAGATGGAAGGAAAAAACAGCGGACAGGAAAGTATGGGGATAAATAAGTAAAGTGATGTAACTAGAGGAAGAGGGGAGCGATTCACCCTATAATGAATGAATCTAGAGAGTTTGCCGTGCAATTCCACTAGAATGTTAAATATATATATATATATATATATATATATATATATATATATATATATATATATATATATATATATATATATATATATATATATATATACAGGGTTATTATTTTCGATTTTTCGGTCATTTTCAAGTGATTCACTTGAAAATGAACGGTCGTGATTATTGAATAAATTGTGGAAAAGTGACAAAAGTGTCTCATTTCGTTTCACTTTAAAGATGAATTTTCATAAAATAAATAAATCATCAATACTATCAAGCTAATAGAACTATCATTCAAACAATAATGTATTACATCTCTATTGTATTATTATTTAGTATTCTGTGTGTCAATTTTTCTGATTCTGCTTTTACTGCATTGAAATACTTAAGATGAAAAATTAATGTTGTGTAAATGAGGGCTCCTGTTAAGCTGATTGACCGAAGCTTTTTCCTGCTAGAACCAGTCCATAAAATTATATATAGATGGTTCAAAAGAAACAAAATTCAAATATATTGCCAAAACGTAAAAGGAGAGGATCAATTGTTGACACTCTGTTTTTCAAACCTTTTTCATAAATACCATTGTAATCAAGAAACAGAATACTGTAACTTATCGAAATGTCATAAAATTTGACGAAAACTATCTTCATTACTTGTGTGGGGTTCTCTTAAATCATAAAAATTATTACATAAAACCTATTAAAACTTTCAACAATGAAAGTCACACAGAAAATAACTTTTTGTGAGAGCGTATTTTACCAAAACCTAAGAATATGAACTCAAATTTAGATACAGAATATGAAAAAGGAGATGAAAATGTTCCTTTAACAAAAAATTACACATAGAATCAATACTACCTTTTCTTAATTTCGTGTTCATCTTTGGCGATCATAAAGTATATGCATCTTGGAAGAAATAAAAGTTATTAATGTTAATGATATGGTTCGGCACATCGAATCGAATTATAGTATTAGACCACCACGAATAAACTTTTAAACTAATTTTAGATCTGATGTAATCTAATCACAGTGCATTAAATCTATTGATTTGAGTATTATTAATTTCGATTCGTGAGCTAGTGTTCGCTTGATATTCGATATTATAAAGTAATAAACTTTTTCCCGTTTATCCTTTAGTTTACTATCGATATGATATGTTTGTTGAATTTATTTCTCAAGTTCCTAAACAAATCTTTCATTAATTTGAAGATAATCAAGACATTGTCATTTTGCAAAAATATTACGTCTAATAGTATTTTATTAATGCAAAAGCTTGCCAGTCGTAATAATTTCCGCAGTAATGTTATCCTCGGCAACGACTATAATTATTTAATACTCTAACTATACACTATTACAGGTAAATACCTGGTAGGATCTATATTCTATGCTGGAGGTGAGGAATTTTACGGAGGTGGATGAGCAGAGATTATTGAATTATCATGTGTCATTATTATCTATCATTAAAAACTGAGTATTGAAGAAAACTAACCGAATCTTGGTAATAATATAATAATAATACTATTGTTTATTATATAAGTATAAGATGAAATTTCGCACTTGATCCTCAGACAGCAGGCTAACATTAAAAAGGAATCCTTAAAATATGCTCGGCACGATGTAGTTTTCGATAAACCATACATGGACCTTTTTATTCTTTTATGCATTTTAAAAGTTTCGACAGAATTTGCACTGTTGCCCCAGTACACTATACCGTAGTTCATTACAGTTTTGATGATCGAATAGTGAAAGGCTCTGAGAACCTGGGATTTTCAATTGACGCTGGACAAAATGTTTTCGTGTCAATTTAGTGCATAAATACGAGACATAAGCTTTCTATGATAGATAACTGTCAAAATTCACACTCAGAAATTAGACTGACGCATGTGGAGGATACTCCCACAAGCATAAATACCACCCAGTCAGTCTTACTCTCATTCAAATGTAAGCTTTTATTCTTACGCCATCCACACACACGAATAAGCACGTGTTTGCTTCAGCTGTGAGTTCATTCAGTAACAATAAGGGTTGATGTATCATCTGCGTGAAGTAAAGTTCCTGATCTACACTCATCTAGATAATTAAAAGGGTCAATAATGAATAAAACAAATAACATCGGATTACCCTGCGGCACACAACTCCTTAGCTTAATTTCCTCAGATTTTTATTCCCATCCACCGGACATAAGTCGGACCTATTCAGAAGTTAGGAGCTAAGCCACTCCAGAATTGCACCTCTCACTTCATAGTTCTCTAGTTTGCTAAGTAGCTTCCCCAAATTGATGGTGTCAAAGGCACTGCTCAAATCAAAATACATACCCAAGTAACATCTCTTTCTCTCGAAGTGGTTCAGGGCGTTATTTTACAATGATAGTATGGCTTCCTGAGTGGACCTATCGGAACATGATCCAAATTGATGCGAATACAACAGGCGGAACCTACCAAGAAATGAGGCCAACCTATTTAAAGATAATTTTCCTAATATTTTGGAGGAGACGGATAGAAGAGCAATAGACAATCAAAGCAATTTTCAATTCAGAGGGAAAATAGTCGCCTTTACAAGACGCTTTAACCAAATCAGACAGAACATCAGCTATATAGTCTCATTCGGTTCAGTAGATCGCTTATTAGGTAAAGATATAAAGATATTATATATCATCATTGATTGAAGCTTTTGTTGAATTAACAAAATAATCATTTAATGCATTTACCCTTTCAGAAGGACCCGAGTGAGTGATCCCGGCATTAAACTAGCCTTGGAAGATCTCTTAGTTGATTTTGATCTCATGCCAGACTGTCTTAAATTTGTTATCAGAGTTCATAATATGCCGTAATGTGATTTTCTTGTTGTTTCAGTATTTTTTGCGTGTTTTTAAGTTCTTCATAAATGTTCAGGACATTATTGTAAGATTTGGAAATCTTGTGAACATTTCCAAGCCTTTCTTGACAATTTTACGAGTTATCCATGGATTCCAAGCTTGAAGAACCACCAGAAATTAAATTATATGTTAAATATGCTCCTGATGATCCAAAGAGTGTGGTGAACTTAACCCCGACACCAGCTTACTATTATACATCCTTCCAGCGCTCCTTCGAAATCAAATAAATAAACTAATTAATGTTCTTCTGGGGGAACAATCTCTTCGATATAGAAACATGAGGCATTTCGTCAATCTTATTGAAGTATTGATCAACGTGTATGATCTGAGCTCGGTGGTCTGTGTTTTTATCAAGCGTAGTTGAGTGTACATTATGGAGGTCTATATTTTTAAATATTTTATCAATTAGTAACTGAGACTCATCCTTGAATAAACCTCAAAACACCCTCGGTAACCAAAGGCCTCAATAGTTTTCGTGTTACTAGAGTCCAACATATCATTGTAATCACCTGCCAGAAAACTGTGACTCAGGAATCTATGAAGCACACTTTCTAGAAAATCAAAAAACATACCAAGGCCCGCACGTAGAGACCAAAAACATTCACATTTCACATGTGAAACGTCTACTAATTGAGCAGAGTGAGCCGTAACGCAAAGGTCTTCATCTATATTCTATCATAATAATTACGAAACAATTAGCCTTATACCTCATAAGTCATATAAGTGTAAGTATTATTACATCCGTGAGATGTAACTTGACCTTCTTTAATGATAGTTGAGATGAATTTCCAAGATCTAGTCACTCTTAGTAGAAAGTCCTTATTTTAAGAAGAAATATTTAATCTTCCGTAGATGATAGATTCACCTGGGACACGATGAGAATAATTAGTAGGTCGAAATCGAAGAGAACCTAAAATACCACTTCGACCATTTGCCACAGCGCTACAAACCGTGCGTGACGTGTGTGGTTAGTCAAACACGGCTGTGCTCCAGTATTTGTCGAATCATCTCCAGATGTTCACCATATCCCAATATAAAATATATTAAGATATGCATCCCTGTATGTATTATTACAATGAAGAAGCTTTAATAAAATTAAGAGGAACCAAACTTTCTGAATAGACAGAAAGAAAATAAGAGACACTACTCTACCAGTGAGCCCCCCACTCTTCCAAAAATACTTGAAGTTCTTCGTATGTTAACACAGTAGTAGGTCTTCTGTGTCTTTTCGTTGTGGGGCGACACACGTATCCGTACACATCCGGGTCTTTTACCGAATCGATACGTTCAGTTGAAATCCTGCTAGATTTTGTGAATAGGGTTCAATACTGTCGAGTGGAAAGGATAATGATATATATATATATATATATATATATATATATATATATATATATATATATATATATATATATATATATATATATATATACAATAAATGCCCATATCTATAATTTTGGTGTGTGTCAGAAAAAGTACAAGTGGGAGCTCAGGAAATGTAACAGAGGAACCATACTATCTTGTATATGATTCAATAAATGAGTGAAAAAACCTGAGGAAAAAACTCGTTTCCCTGTCGCTATTGCACTAGCAATAGCTTGTCTGTTTATGTTGTGTTAGCGTCGCGTGTACATAAAGAGTACCAAAGATTTTTCTGCTTAGCTGCTCCATTCTCTCTTGCATTCCATGATTTCCAAAACAAGGGTGAAAGGAAGGGGACAGGAATCTGTAACAATAGAAAAAGAAAACCAGCAGAAAAATATTTTAACAATCAAACTTGTTATATGTCTAAACAAATATAAGAAAAGACTTTACATAGCAAGCAAGGTCATGAAAAGGACTAAGGAGATAATAAAAAATACATAACCTGCGATATTTCCTCAAATTCCCTCTCTGTTTGACCGAGAGAGCCCCGATGGCCAGGTTCAGTCTTCCAAGTGATGCCGATTATGATCTCTAGATGTTTTAGAATCATTATGGACCCAATAATCTGGGTTGTCATCGCCCATATATTATTTCTTCGTAGAACTTGGTTAATTTAAAGAAAAATTTGCGAAAAAATTTTGACAGTCGTTCGAAAAATATGACAAATGTCATAATAAACTGTACCATTGCTATTGTAGTTTGTGTTCCTTGTTGACGATGATTATAATGAGTAGATACTAGAACAAAAACTCGGTCCTCCAAGGAGAGATAATTAATAATCTACGGAAGATTCTCCTTGAATAAAATCTCCATTATGTTAATACATATAGCGATGCATATTGCAATGGATTTTAGATTGGGATATGGGATATGGAAATTCTCAAGATAGGTATTTCACTTCAATTATGAAACGAATAATACAAAATTATCTTATTTCGTTTTATAAGTGTAATTGATTTACATGAAATTATCGAATCATTAATATCATTAATTAACTTCAGTTCAGTAGCGCCTTAAGCTCTGCTGTTAATATCACAGATAGTGAACGTTCGAAAATGTGTAATGAAAATGTTAGAAGTCACAATGTGTGAATCAAATCGGTTAATATATTCGGAAGTACTGTGAAAAGAAATAAAAAAGCAAGAAGTGTTTTTCCTGAAAAAATGGACAAAAGTGAATTAGAATACTTGATACGGAGAATCCTACTATGAAGCGATTGATGATAACTTTCAAGGAATGTATTCTTATTCTCAGGGATATAAGAAATTTTTCTACATTAACTAACAGTAAATTCTTATATTGGTCCTTTTTCGACTTGAGCATGAACAACTACACTGCGCCAACAAATTAACGTATAAAATCAAAAACTCGAATTTATTCAGAAGAAGTTTCAATATGTTGAAGAATTATAACTCCTGTAATTCACCATCACTAAGGAATGCTTGAGAACAATGAGAAAATTAATAATGAAAAATGTGAAACTTACCCAATAACCTGTTAATACCGGATATTTCCACCCCTGGCGAGAATTACTGTATGAGAACTACGATTCTCACTAAAAAGCATTATGACCCATTTTGGTCCAAATTCCGATAAGTCTGTTCCGATTCTCATTCACGGTTACTGGCTGGTTTTGCTAGATTTTCAATCTTTTATTGAATCATGTTCAATGGGATGGAGGTCGGAACATCATACAGGCCACGTCATTGAAGTGATTCGTGATCTTGAAGGTAGTCCCTAACGATATGTCATTGGTGAGGACTGGCGTTATCATGCATAAAGGAAAAGTTTTTAACCATATTTTCCGCAAATGGTATTATTCAAGATGGCCAGATCAGTGCGAGCTGTCAAAGAAATTCCTCCTCATTCCATTATTGAACCTCCACCAAAACCATAGGTAGATAAAAAGTACCACTGAGCATATTTCTCATTGCGACATCTTTCCACTAGATAACGTCGATCGAACTAATTGACATGTTCCTTGGTAAAATTCAAACGGGCTCTTCGATGTGCTGCGGTTAGAGCTGGGACTCGACCTTCGATAAGATACGTCCAAATTCTTTAAAACGTCGAAAATGCATTTTAAGGTGCCTAGGAATAGCGAACCGTTGTCTCTACCATGCAATCTTACCGTTGTTGCTCGAAGTCGTTCTTGCTCCGGTCTCTTTTCATGACTACTAGTCTCCTTATACCTGCGGATCATTCAGGAAACATTCGAATGGGATACCCTTAGCATTTGGCATGCTCTTGTAGTCCAACCTAGGTTATCTATGTCCTTCAGCACATTCTCGGTGTCAAATTTCGCAATTCGCTTTGAATTATCAACGAAAATTAAAATTTTGGAAAAGAATAAACGTTACGCGCAAAAATTGATCAACAACTGCTCTTGTCAATATGTGGAAGTTAGTTGCAAAATTTCAATTTCTTTCTCATGAGAGGAACATGTGCGCCAAGAAAAAATTTCGACGACTTTTGTTCGCATATATCCGGGCATATCCGAAAAAAACATGTGTTCATAAATTAGTTGCCTACCAAAAAAAATATGAAACATTAGAATTGTGCATTAATTTCTTGGCGCAGTGTAGATATCATCCTTCCTAATGAGTTCAAAGCAGACGAATCAGCAGATTTTTTGTTTTACCTTCATTCAAGTAGAAACACTTATAATTCAATATGCATTATTCAAATTAAGAGTGATTGATTGATTTCCTTGAAATGAATTATTAGAAATTCTCTCAGTCAGTATTCAAATGCTGAACGCTGTTTTCCATTAGGATCAAGTGTAAAGTATACATTCCAATTATACAAATAAACGTTATGCATTCGCCATGGGAAGATATGTTGAATGAACTTTCGGATGAAGTGGACCAAATATATTACGTAAAATTCATTTTGACCTCCTTAACCTTTTTATCGCGCCCATCTGTGAATTCTTTATAGTACATCATAAATTATTGCTACTTTTTTAGTGATACGTCTTTAGTAAAAACTTCTACATTAATATTAATGATTATTATAATACACTGCGCCAAGAACTTAACACACATCAATATTTCAAATTTTCTTTTTTGGTAAGCAACTAATTATTAACACATATTTGCTTTCGGATATGTCCGGGCATATGCCAGTATTTTTCTTTTCGTGGACATGTTCCTCACATGAGAAATAAAATGAAAGAAATAAATTGACATTTTGCAAGAAACCACCACATATTGATTACAGCAGTTGTTGATCAATTTTTTTACGATTAATATTTGTTCTTGAAAATTTTGATTTTCTTATATTAGAGTAGGCCAGAACCTACGAGGGGTCCCATTTAACGGTTCCTTGAAAGATTCGCAGGTGCACGGAAACTAGTATTCATGAAAGAGAGACCTAGGCAAGGACGACCTCGAGCAAAAGAGGCGATCTGTTACTCGATCTGTTCACCTGTACATATTGTTAGGGTAATTCTCTCACCTCACTAACCCGGGAATTTTGCCGAACCCCTCTCGTGTCGAGTGAGGGATCTTTAATGTCCAACACATCTCTGTTAGACAGGACCGACGGCTTTATATCTCCTCCAAAAGATGGACACTCAAGCGATTTCCAGAATCCGAAAAATTGCACCGACTTTGTGGGGATTGAACCCAGGTTACTCTGCGCAGGAGACGAGCATCATATCCCAAGACGCCACCGAGCTGGCTAAAATTGCCTATGTTTGATTTTGTATAAATGGAACTTTCAGTATTTTGTGATGGAGTGCAATAATAAGGCGCTACGTCTAATTTGTGATGAAACCATAGCTGTTCTTAAAGATCTTAAACATCTTCAAAATTACTTTAAATATACTGGAAGTTTGCGGACGGAAAAATTGGAAACTTTGAAGCGCGGACAGAAATCGCAGCAATCTTTGTTTACCAAAGCAAATGCTGACCAAGAGTCTACAACTCGCGCCAGCTTTCGTGTGGCTCTTGAAATTGCAAAACGTGGAAAACTATTCACCGATGAAGAAATGATAAAAGATTGCTTGATTGCAGTAGCCGAAGAAATATGCCCCAAAAAGGTAAATTTATTGAAAGGTGTCAGTTTGTTAGCAAACACCGTGAGTCGGAGGGTGCAAGACATCGCAGAAAATATATCATCTCAACTGTCTGACAAAAATAGACATCTTGAGTGGTTTTCTCTAGCCTTGGATGAGTTAAAGGATGTGTCAGTTAATGCTCAGGCTTTGATTCTTATTCGTGGAGTAGATAAAAGCTATGACGTGTATGAAGAACTGCTTGATATTGAAAGTATTCACGGCACGATTACTGGGGCAGATATTTTTAAGGGAGTTGAAAATGCAACTAATAAAAAGAACCTTCGATGGAAAAACTAAAAATGTATCTCCATCGATGAGGACAAAAATATGTATGGAAAAAATGAAGGAATAGTCGCACTTGTGGCTGTAGAAAATGATGGTGGTTCAAAACCATTAGTCTTACATGGTATCATTTATCAACAGTCCTTATGAGGAAAATGTTTGGATTTGTATGAAGTTCTAAAACCAGTCATATCAGTTGTTAACCTCATCAGATCCACAGGACTGAATCACCGACAATTTTTGCCGTATCATACTACCGTAAGCTGGCTTAGTTGCGGAAAAGTCCTTATGCGTTTTTTTGAACTTTGAGCAGAGATAGAAATTTTTTTGAATGAGAAGCATCGCTCTTGTGCTGATTTAGGAAACAGTGAATGGCTGTGGAAATTAGCATTCTATGTTGATTTGACAAATCATATGAGCAAACTAAATTTGAGATTGGGAAAACCAGCATCTCCCAGAGTTATACACCAATATCAAAACGTTCTGGCAGAAAACAATACTATTTCAATCGCAATTACGTGAAAAATGTTTCACATATTTCAAAACATTTAGCCACACTACAGAGACTGAATTTCCCGTCGATTTTGTAGTCGAAACTTTGTGTGCTTTAAAGATGAATTTCGATTTTCGTTTCTCAGACTTTGATGTGATCGCGAATGAAATTAGGCTTTTTCAAAATCCTTTTGATTCTGACGTTGAGACCCTGGCTCCGCAAGTCCTAATGAAAGTTATTTATTTACAGTGCAATGAGATGTTTAAGAACAAATATCAAAATTCATCTTTATTGGAATTTTACAAGAGTCTTCCATTGGTACAAATTGATAATTTGCATAATTTTGCTTGTGGGTTGTTTTCTGTATTTGGTACTACTCACTTGTGTGAGAAAACGTTTTCCAATATGAAGTACACAAAGAACGTTTACAGATCTAAATTAACTGATGAGCATCTTAAATCTCTTCTAATAATTGGTACAAGTAAAATTAATCCATAACAACAAGCAATTGTCGCTCGAAAATCACAATTACATAAATCTCATTGGTGTGGTTTTTTTATTAGTGTGATTGATTTCATATTAATTATTCGTTAGAATATGCTTAAGCTGAGATACTTAAGCTTGAGTGATAATTTCTGTCGTAAAGTTTTACCTTGCAAGTAAATAAAACCGAGTAATTATCATTCTGTTTCCATTTTCTTCCATTCAACTTATCACAGCAATAGTAACAATAGTGAAACATTGGCTCTCGTTGGCCAGATTGATGATACTAGTCTTAAGCTGTCGCTTACCGCGGACCGCGGGCCGTAGTTAGGAGACTCTTGACTTAGAGGAACTATTTGATGGTATTCTCTAACAGCTCAACGTTCTTGATAATCATTTTACTTACTGGTTACCAATTTTACTATGGTCGCCTTCTATACAACAAGATATGTATTTCATTCCATTCATGGTAAAATCACAGAATTGCTCTCGTATGTTGAAAATTGTAATTGCAGGACCTTTGAGGAACAAATTTTCGAAGCTGAATACATCCGAATTTGAAAGATTAGGACTGTGCTTTCCTCACTAATTTGTCTTAGACTTGCTTCAGGAAGTACCTCTCAAAGTTTGCCATAGTGATTGGGGAACACTATGTTTACGGTGACCGCAGATGAGCAAAACAGCAAATAATTTATTTCTGAAGATGAGTGGTTTCATGAAAAAATTAAGGGCCATATTTTTTTCCATTCTGTCTATGTCGTATTTGGACGAAATCAAATACGCTAATTTTTAAAATGTTTTCAAAATGCAGACGATTTGATTATAAAGTTTTTTTTAATTTAATATTGCCTTTTAATGACTACACCACGACTGCAGGTATAACTAAAATATGCAAATTCTTAGGAACACAAAATAGATCTGATAACGAAATTATTCCAACAATTCCGTTGGAAAATATGCACAGTATTGCTTTATAGTCTACCTCGTAAAATTTATAGCTTTCCTAAATTTTCCAGTAACTTCTACTGTTTCACGGATATATAACTTCGGTGCTCATTTCGAATGTTTCGAAGCATTAGTTTGTTGATCAAACGTTTCCTTTGAGAATATTCTGGGATATCCGCGTGAGTTATTCAGTTTGTGTCATTAAAGATAACCATATCAATAAAAACAGTTTAATATCTACATGTGATAATATATCTGTGAATTTCATTGTCAAGATTATAATGATACACTGATATGATTTTTTTTTGCAGGTTGCCCTATTCAAGAGAATCCCTGCACCATAGCCGAGAGTTGAGACTTCGATAACATACACTGTGCAACAGAAAAACTGTGTTGGACACCATTCATCTTACCCCAAGTTACCTCGTGATAGAACTTAGTTCGTTTGTGAGCATCCTCACAGACGATTGTGATTTTAGTAGTGTAAAAAATCGTGATATTATGTATAATTTGAACGTGAATTTGGCCGAAACGGCTGCTAATGCTGTTAATAACCTGCTCGTCGAGAGCAATGGACCTACCCCTAGGACCCCCGAGATTCTTAATTCCCTGATAGCCATGACAAATCCCCTGGATAACTATTTCGGTGATGGAAGCCATAAGGTAAATATAAAAGATTAAACTTTAGCTTAACACCAACTCGGAGTAAAGTGCCTCGAAAAATAACACACAATTTCAATATTTCGAATTTCTGTTTTGGTAAGCAACTAATTATTAAAATAAGTTTTTTTGGGATATGTCCTGACATATGCCAACAAAGTTTGATGTTTTTTCTTAGCGCACATGTTCCTCCCATGAGAAATGAAATGAGATTTTGCAAGAAACCACCATAAATTTATAACATTAGTTGTTGATCTGTCTGTTCTTCTTGAAATTTTAATTTTCGATAATGATGCAACGCCTATCACGAAATTTGACCCAGGCAGAATATGCTGAAGCAGTGGTGTTAGATGATCTAGGTGGGACTTATACAAGAATAGGCCAAAGGCTTGGGGCGCTCCATTCAACTGTTTCCAGAATGATCTACAGGTACAGGAAGACTGATAGTCACGAAAGGAGACCTGGGAATGGACGACCCCAAACCACAACGGCGATCCATGAACGTTATTTAAGAATTTCCTCGTTGAGACAAAGGCTCGCTATGGCTAAGCGCCTTGAAATGCAGTTTCGACAGAAGAGTGTATTGAAAATTAGCACTGGAACGATACGACAACGTCTCAAACAGTTTGGTTTGAGATCAGGGCTTGGCACAAACAGCAGCACATTAAAGAACCCGAGTGAGTGTTTGTTTTCTCCCCTCACGGCAAAAATTTTATTAGTTATCATAACACACCGAATCATATTAATTCAGATGCAAGGACAATCATTCGAGATTAACATACTTCAAATTCATGCCATCAACGAGGTGATATACTGTTTGAATTTTGCCAGGAAAATGACATGGTCATCACGAATACATGGTTTAAACTTCCTAAATGACGTCTTTATACATGGATATCACCAGCGCAAATCAACGAACAGGAACCCATTAGAAATCAGATAGACTACATTCTGGTAAATAAACGTTTTATGAACAGTGTGAAAAGAGTAACAACCTACCCTGGTGCAGATGTTGGCTCGGATCATGTACCCTTAGTACACCCACTAAATCTTGAGAAACTAGAACAACCAGAAGTAAGAGAATCAGTTCAGCAAGAGGTAAATGCTGAACACGGCAAATTGAAACACAATGACATAGCAGCAATTCAACCGCTGTGGGAGGGACTGAAGAGCACACTGAGCAAGACATGTTAAGTTACCTAAAACCATCGAGGAAAATCAGGAAAAAAAGTAGATAACCAACGATATCTTGTAAAAAACAAGAATTTAAAAGACTGCAGAAGATCATCAAGTACGAAGTCAAGAAAGCCAAGGAAAGATGGATGAAAGAATTGTGCCGACAATTGGAAAAACTTGAAACAAAGCATGATTATTTCCGCATGCATAAAAAACTAAAAGATATTTCTGGTATACACGAGAAATCACAACCCACTACTCTGGATTTGATTCATCAAATCTACCTATAGTAGGTGTACAGGAAAACATGGGAAAACTATATAAATGAATTATTTTATGACGACAGACCCCCCTTGCCAAACAACGAAGCAAATATGGAAGGCCCAGAAATACTTAACGAGGAAGTACTACATGCCATCTCTGTGGCACCTAGCCGAAAATCACCAGGCCCGGACCAAATACCGACACAGATACTGAAACTCATAGACGAGAGCAACATTAAACTAGTCACGAAATTATTTAATTCGATATATAACACCGGGTTGACCCCAGATCACTGGCTCAGATCAACCTCAAAAACCCAGATCTAAAAAATGCAGTGACTTGATAAGTCTGATGAGTCATCTCTTGAAGACATTTTTACGAATTATACATGCCAGAATCCGCCAGACGACACAGTTGTCTTATGTGACAAAATTGAGGATCATCAAGAATTTTTAAATAAAATCAGTGGGAACAATTTATGGTCTTAACATAAATACCAATAAAACAAAATTCATGATATGTAGCCGCTATCCACACAAAGACACCAAGCTGTTTCTGAATAATTCTCAAATTGAAAGAGTTGAGACAAATAAGTATTTGGGAAGTATTCTGACAGAGCAATTAGATCCCGATACTGAAATAAAGTGTCGCATTGAGACAGCCAGAAATTGCTTTCAGATCATGAGAACGCTCTTTTGTAATGACATTAACCTCAAGCTTCGACAACGAAAGGTCAAATGCTACATCTGGCCAGTTATTTTGTACGGTGCAGAGAGCTGGGCCCTCAAAAAACGCACCATTAATCGTCTGGAGAGCTTCGAGATGTGGATCCACAGAAGAATGCTGCGTATTTCCTGGACCGATTCAATTACTAACGAAGATGTTCTTGGTCAATATTAGACGTAAAGGCTCTAACATCAGCCAATCTGGGAACAGATCACAAGCTTGTATTATGCAAAATGTTAATGGAACAACCTCGTAAAGTTATAAAGAGGCATATCTACATAAGAAAATTCAATATAGAATCTTTGTCTGTAAGGAAGTAAAGGAACTGGCAGATATGAAACGTAAAAGCTATCTATTGTATTTAAGTTCACCAACAGAAACCAATCGAACGAGATACGTTGAAAATAGAAACAAAGCTAATGCAGCCATCAGAGCCATCAAAAGGGAACACTGGAGACAGTTTACCAGTGAAATGGAACACGACCTTTATGGAGCCCAAAGAAAGGTATGGAAGATGCTGAAAAACAGGAAAAAGCCAGTAAATGAATACGTTCAAACTAAAATCATATCACCTGACATCTGGGAAAAATAATTTGGGTGAACGAAGACGAAACACCAGATGATGTTTTGATAACAGAGGAAGAGCTGAGAAAAAGAATACAAAAGCTAAAAAACAGGAAAGCCGCGGGAACAGACAACATCCCGAACGAATTGCTAAAATATGGGGGAAAGAAACTCACCGAGAAGCTGCTAACTCTTTTCAATAAAATTTTAAACACATCACAGATTCCTGAAGAATGGCGCAGCAGCATCACTATTACTATCTTCAAAAAGGGGCAAAAGACATCACCTGAAAACTACAGGGGTATAACCCTGCTAAGTACGTCCATGAAACTGCTCACTGGCATCCTAAAAGACAAATTGGAATCACGTATCGAGAATAGAGAGGAACAGTTTGGATTTCGAACAAATAGATCAACAACGGACGCTCTCTTCATAATGAAACAACTAAAGGAGAAATCAATAGAGTTCAACAAGCCTGCTTACATCTGCTTTATAGACTTAACAAAGGCATTCGACAAAGTGCGCTTGACAGACATCCTACAAATTCTAATAAAAAGACAGTCCCCGTCCCAAATCACCAAACTAATTAAAAACTTAAACACCGGAAATGTGACAAAGATCAAGTCAGGCGAACATACTACACCTAACATAAAAACACCAGGCGTAATTAGACAGGGTGACAGCCTGAGCCCTTTCCTTTTCAACCTCTTGATGGATGAAATAATACAACAAGTCACATCCTTAGATTTGGGATACAGAATGGGCCACTCTAAAATATCTGTGGTCTGCTATGCTGACGACGCAGCTATTATAGCAGAAACGGAGAACGATCTTCAGAGACAGCTTTTTAAATTCTATCAAGTCAGCCAACAACTCAACATGGTAATTTCAATATCAAAAACCAAAGCCATGACATTCTCCAGAGAACCTGTCAGGTGTAAAGTGGTTGTGGAAGACAAGTCAATCGAGCAAGTCAATGTCTTTAAATATCTAGGCATGGACATCTGCAGCTACCACGATCCGGCGAAGGAAGTAAGAAGTCTCATAACTAAAGCAGCAGCTCTGTCAGGGTGTCTTAGAGATGTGATATGGTCAAACCAGCACATGGGAACAGATAGCAAGGTGAAGATCTATAAGACTTGCATCAGACCTATCATGACTTACAGCATAGAAGCACGCGAAGACACAAACAAAACTAAAAGTATGCTACGCGCGGCCGAAATGAAAACCCTAAGAACTATCCTCGGAAAGACCAGACTGGACAGGATAAGAAACACTGACATACGAGCTCAATGCGGCATAGTAGACATAGTCAGATGGGGCAGACAAAGACGAAGAGAATGGTATGCGCACGTGCGAAGAATGCACGAAAACAGATTACCGCGCATAATGATGGAGAGCAAGCCACATGGAAAGCGCCCACCAGGAAGACCCCCAAAAAGGTGGCAGGAAAGCTGGCAGTCCACCTCGCAAGAAACCATCCAGAGACGGCTTCGGCAAGCAACAGACCAATAGGTCTATTTAAAAGAATAAGAAGAAGAAGAAGATGTTCTTGGTCGTGCAAGAACAGAAAGACAACTATTCACAACGATAAAATACCGCAAAGTATCTTATCTGGGTCATATAATACGAGGAGACAAATACCGCTTGCTTCAGTTGATCATGAAGGAAAACGTGGTGTAGGTCGAAAACAGATGTCATGGCTTAGTAACATAAGAGCGTGGACCGGCATTCGAAATGCAGGTGACCCTTTTAGAATGGCAGAAGATAGAGATGCACTCTCCACAGTAATCGCCAACGTTCGAGGGACCGAGCAGGGCACTTGAAGAAGAAGAAGATTGAGTTTTGCAGGGAGCATGTTAATTGTTTAGAGGCAGACTGGGAGAGTTTTGTTTACTGATGAGTCGAGATTTTTTTTCCAATGCATTATGCATTCCCTAGTGTACAAACGTCGAAATGAGGTATGCCTAGTGCAACTTTTAATCCACCAAAGATTTTGGTGCAGGTTTAATGATGTGGAAATGAATTTCTTCGGACGCTCGCTCTGATATTATCATTGTGAATAATGGAACCCTGAATGATCAGAGGCATATTACAGACATTTCAGAAGAACATGTCGAACCATTTGCTGAAAACATGAATGAAAACTCTTTGTTTATGCATAATAACGCTAGACCTCTCCAAGCTCATAGGAACTACCTTCAAGAACACGAAATAACTTCAATAGAGAGGCCTGCACGACCTCAATCCCATCGACCATGTCTGGGACATCCTCAATAGAAGATTGAGAAGCTAGCAAAACCTGCCAGCTACAGTGAATGAGGTTCAGAGCAGACTGACCGAAAGGAACGAAATGGATCATAGATTTTGAGTTGAAGATGTCATGCAGTAATTCTCGTCAGGGGTGGAAATATCCGGTATTAACAGGTTTTTGGGGACCTTGATACCTGTAAAAGTTTTACATTTTTCAATATAAGTTTAATTTCAATTTCTATAACTATCATCATAATAATCATCACGATTATTCTCAAGCATTCCTTAGTGCTGGTGGATTACTGGTAAGATAATTCCTCAACATATCTAATCCTCTTCTGAATTAATTGGGAATTTCGATTTTGTTCATTAATTCCTTAACGCAATGTACATACAGGTAATACAGGGTTGATTGGGGGTGGTCGAAAAGAAAGTAAAGGGTGCAAACATTGTTACCAGAGGTAGGGTTGGGATGGAAACTTTTCTCAAATTTACCTTTACATGGAACAGCAAGGTCCATCGTCAAAAATGTCGATATTTGTTTGAAATAAATCTTAACTGGATTATAGAAATACAAATCAATATCCATAGTAAGTTACCATGTGGTCAGGCATTATTGATGGCCATGTTATTGATCCAAAATTCTTCGATGAAAATCGAGGATGACATTGAGGATTCTTGAGAAATGATTTTATCATCGACAAGGGTACTGCCAAGAAGTTATTGGAGTTAATTTTGACTCTAGAGTAGTTTAATCATTATTCAACTTGAATGTGACATGGAATCATAAGATAAAGCTGTAGCATATTGTTGAAAATAAAGAAGTTACATGATACATAATTTATTCCATTCAAAGTCAGCTCTCTGTATAATAACAATAAAATAATTACGCTGAATATTGTTGTGCTTTCAACATTTTCCTGTCCTCAGGTTAAAAACGGCCCACCTACGAATGTCTCTACAGACTCGAACTCCTCTAGTTCATCCCAGCTAGAGTCTCCCACGGCAAATAATCCGCCCAGCATTCAACACACATGCTCCCAACTCATCAAAGCAGGTCTCAAACTGACGATCGAACAGAAACGAAAATTACAACACGACGGGGACGACTTCCTGGACCTCGACAAATGCCCCAAGAGGCCAAGAAAAACAGAATGCAGCGAGAGTGAAGAGGATAAGATCAGATTGGATAGTGGGGTGAGTGAAAATTTTTGTTTAGATCGAGTAGAAATAACTTTGTGATTGTGGAAATATTGGTCTAATGTGAAGCTTGAAAGAAGTAATATCTAGTGTGGAAAATAAATGAGAACTAACCCTAATAATTAGGTAGATTCAAGTTTTATTGAAAACGTTTGAACAGGTCGAATTGTTTTTCATTCTCTCGCTTCCTGAATAAGAAATTAGATTATTATGATCTTACACCAGAAAGTTGAATTTCCTGGCATATGGATACGATCATCTTATCATCATATCCCATATGTACACAGACTATATTTTCCAGCAGGCCATGCCATTACAGGGTGTTCTAATTTCGATGTACAGTAGCTATGTGAAATACTGCAAATAGCGAAAAATAATGTCCCCATCTCCGTTCTCGATTTTCGAGGAAAATCTAACCTAATCTATCTTCTTGTTTTCGAGTTACACAATATTTATCTATTTTTCTGGATTGAGGCATATACCAATATGTCGGCTGCTTTTTTCTTGAGGGAATCAGCTTTTCAAAATCACTCTTAGATTTTCAGTAGCCCAAATGTGGCAGTTTTTACTTGTGAACGAATGCTGACCATAGAAAATGGGCTCAGTCGGAAAAAAAGATGGCAGGTCATTCTTTAATGAATTGAGTGAGCATATGTCGATATGAATGATGGATCGGGTGCAATTCTTACACCAGTTGCTCATTATAAGGCTTCAAAATGAACTATAGTTATTGAGGCTAATCCCATTTGCTGAGAACGTCGAGGAATTTTATTTGAATGGGATATTCACCCTAGGAGAAAATTTCTCCATTTTCTTTGGTGAACTCTTTTCTGTATCGAAAATAATTCAAAATCATTCTTCTCGAAAAACGTAGTCATTCTATATGATAGAGTGCTCTTCTTTGACAACAATCTCTTAAAAGGCACATGTCGAGATAATAGGAAGCGAAAGAGTAGATGAAGCACCGAAAGAAGTATGCAAAAATCCCATCCAACTGTCAAAATATGTCCCATCAGGACTCGCGAATATAGGTATCTCGTTCATTTTATGAGAATCTGGAGGAAATACCATGTGCCACAGTGTGGTTCAAATGTTCTGGTTGTGATCGAAAACACTAAGTCTGAAAAAGGGGCAGTTACGGTCTCCTACTTTCTACGCAAAATAAGACGTGAAGAGGATACACTTTGTTCCTGTGGTGAACTAAGATCATCTCTTTTTATAGTGCAGCAATGTTAAATATTCCTCACTGATGTAAACAAGTTTTTACAGTTTCAATCGACCATACATTTTTTCCCTATTATCATCAAAAGATTGGGATGTTTATGAAGTATTGAACTCTCTTGAAATTTTAAAATGCATAGCGGATTCCCTATTGTAGAACCGTCCTTTCAACCTGTGACTCAAGTTTCGTGTGTGTTTGAAGATTGAAATCGCCTCGATGAGTCCCTTGGCGTATTGCGTCCCTGTTTGTGTTAGTTGAATTAAAACGAAGAAAGTTGGAATATCCAATTGATATGCGACATTGAATTATTAAATTGCTGGCTGATGACAAATGGCAATGCCATTTCTGGGTCGTTTGATCCAATGATTTAAAAAAAAAACTTCAACGACTCGTTAAGATTTTTACAAATTAGTGTTAAGACAATGTGTACCGATACTGTCGACACAAATTTATTAGCCAAATTCTTAATGGCGGTCTCAGGAAGATAATTATGTTGGTCATCTATAAAAATATCAAATTTCTTTTACAGATACACCACTTTTATAGTGAGTTTTCATTTGCCAAAGATTCTACTATTGATATGTCAGAAGAATAAAATGTCAAAACTGTATTTTTGTTCCAATCTGCCAATATTGAAAAACTCAGTACTTGTTTAAATTTGGAGGTAGAACGTTGTTCTAGTCATGATACTTTCTTCCAACTTGAGCAACGTTTCGTTTTGGTCGTTTGCTGCGAACCCTCAAAAAACTGTAACTTTCAGAGCGGATTTCTTCAGTACGAAACTGAATTTCGAAATAAGGGTTCGTGATCGGGGAAGCTCCTTGATTTCTCAAATCTTTGACTAGAACACCCCAGATCGATTCTCGGCGGTTTCCCAATGGGTCAGACAATTCCGAACCAGGCGAGTTTCTTGTGACGTTTCGGAGATGCATTTGTTCCAATTTTCGAGTAAAGAGCGGGTTTTTGTTCAGAAGATATTTTCCCCCATATACACACAACCAAATTTATATGGAATCACCCGATATTTTGAAAATTTCGAAGGATTGTTAGAATTGAACCTTTTGAGATATATCAATTGAAAAAAGAAATAAATTAAGGTTTATTTTAAAAAAGGAACAAATCAAAGAGAATATGCTCTTTCCGCATGTAGTAAAAAAATGGAAATTGTTTTCTCACGGAGTAGGTGTGTCTTTCTCCAACTCAGAACCTCGTATTACCTCCTCTTGTCCTGGTACAAGCCTGAATCCGTCCAGGCATGCTTTGGATTAGGTTTTCGACCTCCTCTGGGGCGATATTCTGCCAGTCTTCTGTGCCGGCTTTGATGAGCTGTTGTGGGGTTCTTGGGTTATCCTGGCGCGATCTAATTTTTCTTTTGAGATCATCCCATAAATGCTCAATAGAGTTTAGGTCTGTAGAGCAGGCTGGCCAGTCCCAAATAGCGATTCCCTCTGTTTCAAGATAATGTCGCGCGAGGTTGCTGGCATGCGGAGGACCATTATCTTGCATAAAAATGAAATTCTCATCGTGGGCACTTCGCCAGAGTCTCACTATGGGCTCCAGCACTAGGTCTACCGTAATTTCTAGCCGTTACACTCGCAGGAAACGAAATCAAATCTGTTTTGCCTCCCAGAAAAATGCCACCCCAAAATATCACACTGCCCCCTGGTATTTCGGGATTTGTCTTGCTGCTCGAAGTCTACCTTGTCCACCACGATCCCTTAAAACCCAAATGCGGCGGTCCTTTGATCGAACACCAATTCTGGAATCATCCGAAGAAAGAACATTTCTCCAATTCTCAATATTCCAATTGTGGTGCTCGATACACCAATCAAGTCTGTTAATTTTTTGTTGTCTAGTTAGCTCTGGAACTCTTAAGGGCCTTCTGCTATATAAACCCCTTGAACGAAGTCTTTGACGTATCGTTTCGACTGATACACGGATGCCTGTTGCTTCCAGAAATTGCCTTTGGCGTATGGGGTGCGACGCACTAGGGTCTCTTCTTGCATTTTGGCACAAAAAGCGGTCTTGTTCTTCAGAAGTGATCTTCCTACGACTTCTTCTAGGCCTATTTTGCAGAGATTGTAGCTCCACGTATCGGGCGTAGGTTTTTGGAATCACCTTCTGTGATACCCCCATTGTGGCCGCTATATCCCTCTGTGTCCCCCCTTTTTCAACAAGACCAATTATTCGACCCCTCTGTACATCGGACAATCCAATATAATGCATTTTCAATTATGATTATAGGCTTTTTTAAATTTTGAAATTCATAGTTTCAAATCTCAGTGACGACTGAGTACAATATCCCGAACATCTGGTGATAATTCAACATTTCTTATTACACTATCCAGTTTTTTACAACAAAAAACATTCTTCACAAGTAGTCAAAGATCCATGATTAAAAACAATCAATAATGTGAAATACCGAGTGATTCCATATAAATTTGGTTGTGTGTAGAATCATTATCGTTACTTTGTATCGAAAAGTGAGGAGAAATATTTTTTGAACTGATATCGCAATTTTTTTTCTGCCTAGTGTTAGATAAAGAAGTAAAAAGGTATCAAAGTTTTTTGAAAGACAGGCTACTTTTCCTTATGACAATCTCTTCCGACGTCCCTGCATGACTTTATTCGATTAAGTCAGACCAATCTTCATTTGAATACAGGAAGTCTATAACATGAAATAACCTTTATCTGCCTGACAAGAATACAGATTGAACTCTTATTTATCGGACGAAGAATTGGCAGACCGTCGTCTCTAGTAATTTAATACTGTTTGTTTTGAGGATCCTTGCCAAAAAACATATTAAAATAAAAGCATTATGAGCTTCTCAAAATATACATCGTTTTATCAGCATGAAATTGTGGTTACTGTACGAAAAGGCATCATTAATAATAATTTTCCGCATTTGATTTCGGTGTGTCGAAATCTTTTCATTTTATGATTCGTTTTGAATAAGTTAACTTTGTCTGGAAAATTATGAAATAAAGTATTTGTTGAAAACAATTTTGAAATACGAGTTTGTAGGTTACGAGAAGGTTTGAGACTTATTCGGCGACTCATTATAACAAGAGATATGCAATTGATAATTATTTTTCAATCCAAAAAAAGTAAATTTCAAAAATGAATACAAATCAACGGAAGTACTTCTTGGAGTGTACTTTGTCGACAATTAACTTCTTATCATATGTTGCGAAATACTTCAACTTGAAGAATTTTTTCTTCATTACTTTTATCGATATTTATATCCATCTTTCATTACAGGAGGATAATTTGATATGGTACCATCGTTTATTTTGGACGTGTCTTTGATTATATTCCTGAATGACTGCAACAAATGTGTTTTAATAGTGTTAAGCTTCTTGTCTAAATAATGCATCTAACCGAATCGAATAAAATTGAAATATTGATGATGACTGATTATGGCGACAGAACCAAAAGTGAGTTGCTATTGGTCGGTTATTTCCAGAAAAGCAAAATTGTGGGATAATTCCGGAAATTAGGGAATTTGAAGCAAGTACCTAAAAGAAGGCAATCCGTTGTTGACAACGACACTAAATTAAATATTTTGATGACCATTTAGAAAAATCCAAAAACTACTCTCTGGCAAAGCACTCGTGACTATAATGTAAATTATTCACGAAGATGCATCCTTGCAAAATAATAGGGTGTCCCATTTTCGATATTTTAGTACGGCAGCTATGTTACACACTTCAAATTAAGAAAAATGACCACTTTCATCGACGGTTTTTGATTTTAGAGAAAAATTCATTGTTGAAAACAGATTGCAGCTATTTTCTATTGTTTTCGATTTCGATGCTATCAAAGTTTGGTGAAAACTATTCACCCACGAATAGTAAGATGCAGAGATATATTTAAAAATTTATTTTGTTATATAGTTTTAGAACTATAATATAAATTTGTGTTTTTTAATGTAAACCATAGATAGAAATAGGAAGAGTATTTTTATCTTTTTCCAAATAAATACAGGATTGTTATAATCATAGATGGAATGAAATACATATTTTGTTGTATAGAAAGTGGCATTCACAACCAAAGTAGAATGATCATCTAAAATTTTGACTTACTTTCGACAGGTCAAAATATCTTCTTCGATTTCGATAGATAATTATACACACACCACAAAAATTGTCGCATCACCTGGTATTCTGAATTCCATAAGCGATTAAGCAGCTCGATCGCAGCTTCTTTTTCAACATATGTTTTTAGACATATGAGAGGAAAAAATCATATCTATGTAGTAACATTTGTTTCCATATAATCTCAAACACGAAACAAGAATGAGTTTATTTGACTATCAGTTTTCATTCAATTTCTCTTCAGTAGTCACGCTGAATTAATGCAAGCTTTCTGTGTTTCTTGTTGATTTTCGAATTTTTGAATTTATTGTGATGGCTTCTGAACGTCCTGGACGCTATTTGAGTGATCATGAAGTGGTAAGAATCGAAATACTTCTAGAGGAAGGGTGAAGCCAATCTAACCTCACTTGTTGAATGATAACCAAAGCACTGTTTCAAGAGCCATTAATCGATACCACGTAACAGGGGAATATGGAAGAAGGGCCGGACAGGGAAGAAATCGGATAACAACACCAGCTGATGATCGTTGGCTTCGTTTAAACGCACCAAGAGTTCGGCACTGTACTGCTGAAAATGAACTTAAACTTTCCAGAAAAGTGCATATTTCATTGCGAACTGTAAGGAACAGGCTCAGAGAACACGATATCAGACCAAAGGTGGCTTCTACCGGCCCGCGTCTCACCAGAGAGCATCCAGTTGCAAGACTTCAATTTGCGAGGGAACATGCAAATTGTGGTTTTCCAGAATGGTCGAATGTTCTTTTTCCGACGAGTCCAGGCTCTGTCTAGTATCAAATGATAGACGCATGCCTGTATACAGACGACCTAGGGAACGGTATCAGCAATGCAATATCCGGCAAACCGAAAACTTCGGAGGGGGCTCAGTAATGGTGTGGGGAGGCATTTTTTCCATGGTCGAACTGAGTTAGTCCTAGTGAATGGAAGAATGAACCCTTCGGTCCATTGATTGGCGAAAACTTCATTTATATGCATGATAATGCTTGGCCTCATGCAGCTAGAGTAGTTACAGAATTTCTGCAAAATGCCGAGAGTGATATTTTAAAATGGCCAGCGAGTAGTCCCGACTTGAATCCCATAGAACATGTTTGGGACAACATGGGGTGGTAAATTCAGCAACGTAGGATGCCTTGTAGAACACTCCAACAACTAGAAAATCTGCTTCCTGAAATTTGGAACTCAGTGACTCAAGAGTACATCCAAAATTTGTTTGAGGGGCTTCCGAGACGTATACTGGCAGTAATTAGGGCCCGGGGAGGAAACACTCGATTTTTAAAATGAATAGTACCCATTCGATAGTAGTTGATTGGTCTCTTCGCGAATGTTTGAAGATGGTAGAGTTTTTTGATTTTTCATTAACTCGAAAATTGTTGATATTTTCCATCTCTTCTTATTTTACACTTCTGAAAGTGTCCTAGCGGCTCTTGAATGACCAACCTAAAAGTTTATATAGTATTGTCGTAAAAGTAGGGTGATAAGACAATTTTTGTGGGGAGTGTAATTAACATTGTTGATTCAAAAGTAATTTTCTGAAATCTTTTTGTTTGAAAAATGTTAGAATGTTACGTTCAGAATGGGAATGATTCTAATACAGCTTCAGAGAATTATACTGTTCGTTTTCCTGACAGGATGCTACCCCAAAAGTCTATATTTCAAAGAATGAAAAAGACTCCTAGAACATTGATCCTTTCACAGCACTTAAAGAAAAACGTTACAGTAAACAAGATAATGAAGAAGTTACAATGGAGGTTTTGGGAGCTGTTACTGAAAATCCCTCACATTAATGTAGGCAACTTGAAGCAGATTCTACCAAACTAAAATCTAAGGAAAGAAGATGAGGAAAATCTCAGTTTCTACACCCAACGGATTATGAGCGTCGGCTAGAATTTTCCGATGGTATCAGGAAAAGTTAGGACAGTATACAATACTGATGGAATGGGGGTCGCCAGTGACGGATTATTCAAACGCAATGATAAACATTACTGGTCCGATATCAATCCACATCGGGAAGCGATTGTTCAATACCGTGTGCGATTCGGTTTTTTTTAATTTTTGACGGAAATCATCGTGGGGAACTTCATTATGATATAATAAACGGGAAAATAGTCGAAGGTTCTTTGAATGAAATTCTCCTGGCTTAGAGGAGGTTAATATATTTCCAGCATGACGGTACGTCCTTACAACAAACAAGAATGTCTCAGAACTTTCAAACCAGTATTTCGGTGATGACTGCATTTGATGAGACGACGAGCAAGATGGCTGCTTCGTTCATCAGATTTAACACTGTTAGATTTTTTTGGGTTATGTCAAGAATTTATTATATAGACAAACCCATAATGATATAAAATTGAAACAAAATATTAAAATTATTCAGCTTCAGTGACCAATCTTGAAATTCAAAATGCATGCGAAAGTGTTTATGGATGTTGCAATTTTGCATTTTGAATAAAAGAAATACTTTTGAGCATTCAATATAGTTTTTATTCATTTTATTAATTATTTCTGATATATCCTTACTCATGAGTAATAAATAACTTTCGTCTGTTCTTATTATAAGTGAGTTCATTGTTCATTGTTGTTATTCCTTTAACATGCTCTAGCATAAAATTGAAAATATTTTGAAATGATCATTCTACTCAAGCGAAGCACGAACTTTATGAGGAATGAACCTTGCGCAGGAGACGAGCATCATATCCTCTACGCCAGAGCCGGCATTTGGATGCAATGAAGAGTTTAACAATTCTGTTCATTGCATCCACCATTTTATTATTCAGTGAGAAATTTTCCACCATGTTGAACATTAAGTGATTCGGACAAAATTGAAAGTCAACATTTTATAAAGTTCGCAGAAATATCTTATCTTTTATTGGCACACTGAGTTGAGATTTCCCAGTATTAAAAGCTAATAATTTTTTTCAGTAGACAATGAGGCTACGAATAGGTGCAAGTAATTTTGTGGACAAATAAAATGATTCATTTATCTGTATATCTGAGATTAGATACAGTTATCCTGATATATTTCTCTCTCATTAACAAAAACTTATCTTAAATGTTTGCAATGTAGGGAATTCCTAATGTCGTTTGATATGAGAATAACAAATACCTTCAAGTCATCTTGTACTGATACACTATATACCATAAAATTGGAAATCAAAATTTTCAATTTCTTTAACTTTCAAGATCAGTTGTCTTGTTATATATATATATATATATATATATATATATATATATATATATATATATATATATATATATATATATATATATATATATATATATATATATATATATATATATATATATATATATATATATATATATATATATATATATATATATATATATATATATATATATATATATATATATATATA
Organism: Cryptolaemus montrouzieri; assembly: GCA_013387265.2. Lineage (NCBI taxonomy): Eukaryota > Metazoa > Arthropoda > Insecta > Coleoptera > Coccinellidae > Cryptolaemus > Cryptolaemus montrouzieri. The sequence continues at coordinate 68,816,462 of JABFTP020000001.1, read as the reverse complement.
TATATATAGATATATTGGACCATGAAACATTCATGTGAACATTTAGAAAATTTCGAAAGGTGGAAAAATGAGATTAAAATCTCACACCACAATAGATGATGCAACCTTGCAATTAATGAAAAACAGAAGTTTAAAAATCTTTTATCTAGATTATTAGATATAACATTGTTTTAGGCTGAACAAAACCTAGCATTTCGTGGACATGATGAAACCCAAGGGAAAACTGCTGTCAAAGTATGATGCAGTACTCAGAGAACATATACTATATTTGGAGCAGAAAAAATCACCTAAAGTAACATATTTATCGCCAATAAATACAAAATGAGTTCATAAATGTTTTAGCTATCATGTAAAATGTCAGCTTGTCAACGAAATTAAATCGGCCAAATATTTCGGAATCATGTTTGATAGCACACCTGACGTTTCACATGTCGATCAAATGTCTGAAGTGATTCGTTATGTAAAATTAATAATAGAAAAGTAGAAGTCAAAGAAGTATTCTTAGGATTCTTTCCTTTACATGGAAAAAAGCAGCTGATTTAAGCGCTGGAATACTAAAGAAGCTTGAAAACGATGGCTTAGATATTATGATGTGTTGTTCTCAAGGTTATGATAATGCTGCAGGTATGAGTGGTATACACGGAGGATTGCAAGCTATTATAAAAGAAAAAACAATAAAGCAATTTTTATTGGTTGTATAGATCATTCAATTAATTTATGCGGCCAACATTCGTTCGCACAAAATGTGACTTGTGTTACATTTTTCGGAGAAGTGGAAACAATATTTAACTTTTTTTCAACTTCCACAAGCCGTTGGGAAGGGCTCCTCAATCACAGCAAAGCATCTGTTAAAAGACTTTCGACAACGCGCTGGATTGCTCATTATAGTGCAGTAAAAGTATTGGCTGAAAATTTTGATGGGATAATATCTGCAATTGAGGAACTATGTAATCAAGACGTAAATTTAGAAACTAGAGGTGCTGCACAAAATCTTATGCATGCTGTGTGCAAATTCTCATTTCTTTGTTTTCTTCTCTTTTGGAATGATGTGCTAAGGGAAGTGAACAATGCTCAGATTGCATTACAAAGTAAAGGTTTTAAGTGTTGATGACATAATCATAAAACTAGAAGCACTTCGTCTATTCATTGGAGAGAAACGGTTGCATCTAGCAGAAGAGGCAATAGATTTTGCTGTGCAAAAATCAGAAAAATTCAACACCGCATGCCCGGTGAGTTAGCATCGTCCACCGATGCTGGACTTACACTAAGAGCGGAACTTCAAAAGGACATGTTAGAATGTATTGACAGATTCAATATTGAACTCGAAACAAGAGTAAAGTCCATTAAAGACGTAGCTTCATTGTTTGAGGTTGTGCAGTCAAAGATCTTGCTTTCGGCAAACACTGAACAGTTAAAATTTGCCATATCAAAATTTACTAACCTTTACGATGAAGTATCAGAACCAGAACTCCTTTTAGAAATACCAAGATTGAGAAAGCATTTAAAAGCGGCTAATATTACTGTCTCTAATTGGGTAACACTGGACTTTTTGAAATTTATTGTGGAATGGGATTTTAGAGAATCTCTTCCGAATCTAACGGTCGCACTAAAGTTATTTATAACAATATGTGTTGCTTCATGTGAGAGAAGTTTCAGCAAATTAAAATTAATGAAAAATTATTTGCGGTCTACAATGACTCAAACCAGATTAAACAATCTTGGTATTTTGACGATAGAACATGAAGCAACACAAAATATAAATTTTGAAGACGTGATTTCGGAGTTCGCTAGTGTCAAAGCTAAAAGGAAGAAATTTTAATTTTTAACAAACTAAATTTGTCTCACATAATATACAAATATTTGTAATAGGTACTCGTATTTTAATAAAACTTAAATGATTATAACTTTTTTTATTTTAACAGTATCGATTGAGTTTTAGAGTGACACCTATAAAATCCGCCCCGGGTGCCACCTATGCTAGCTACGCCACTGTCCTCCAATCAAGATTCGACTTTTTTCAGGAAATTTGTAGAAAAATCATACCAGCCGAGTTATTCAGGTTGGTTTATTTTTATTGGAACGCACTGTATAATTCTTACTTGGAAAGGCAATAGACTAATTTCAATGATTTTCATTTACAAGTTATAAGATTTTAATATTTGAAACTACAATCAGAAAGCACGGTTATTTCATAGTTTTATGTTTTGACTCTTAATAATAAAACACAAGTACTGTGTTTTAAGGAATTTTACTTAATAATTGCGATTCGTAACGCGTTTCACTACACCGTAGCTTCTTCAGACGAATGATTATGCAGAAAAATGTAAATGAGAATATAACTATAAATGTTCTTGAGTAATTAAAAGCTTATTGGTTGCTTCTTCTTAAGTGGTTATTTATGACAGGTATATTCAATAAAATTAAGGAATAGATTGCTCCCCGAAAAGATTCAATTGAGGTGAAGGGCTTAAATCGACTTGTTCATTGATGAGTCTACCTGAGTGTTTGTATTTATTTATTTCTAAAGTTTCCCAAAGATCTACCTTCCAATATTTATTATCTGTATGCAAAATTTCAAACTGTGGGTCGAAAGAATGATAATTTTCTAAGAGATGATTCGCGTAATTTGAATCTGATTTTTTATTTGAAAAACTGCGTTTATGTTCCGATATTCTAATATTAAAATTTCTATGTGTTCTACCAATGTAGAAATTATCACAGTCATTGCAATTCAATCTATAAACACCTGATTTATTGTTTTTACCTGGTTTGGTTTTATTATTTTTATATATTTGCCTAAATTATTATTAGTTTGGAAAGCTATGTTGAAATTATTGCTACTTAAGAATGATTTCAGTTTCTCACTTGTAATGCCAACGTAGGTTAAGGTGTTGAATTTTTGTTTCAATTTATCGACAGGGTAAACTTCATTCAATGCGATTCTACTTTGTTTTTATTTAAAATATTATTTATTAGTTTGGGATTGTAACCATTATTTTGGCTATTTGTTTAATCAAATTTAGTTCTTTGTTGAAATTTTCTGGTGATAGCGGGATGTTAATCAATCTATGAATAAAACTATTGAATGCTGACATTTTATGTTGATATGGATGACACGACGAGTTATGTATTATAATATCTGTATGTGACGGCTTATGGTAAATTGCGAAAACATGTTTTCCATTTTCATTCGAAATTGTTACGTCTAAGAAATTTATCGAATTATTGCTTTCTATTTCGGTTGTGAATGCAATTTTTGGATGTAAAGAATTTATATGATTTTCGAAAATTTTCAACTGTCTATCTGTTCCTGTGAAGCAAATAATGATATCGTCTACATAGCGATACCAGTATAAACAATATTTACTGAGTGGAGAATCGCAATTATTAAGTAAAATTCCTTAAAACACAGTACTTGTTTTTTATTATTGATAATGGAATTTTACCAAGTAAAAGCCTCCCAAATTCAAATGTTTTGACTCTTGTCGGCAATCGCTAATGACTACCTGTTTAATTTTTTCTAATGTTGCAATAATCCAGATGATTATTTATGACGGAACAATGGTGCTAGTCTCTAGAAAGCCTTCTTTACGGTCAAGAATTAAGGAAAGGAAATTCGATCTTCATACTTAAACTCCGAAAATAACCATAACACATTACTTCTACAAAACGTTTCTAAAACAAATTCGAAAACAACACCGTAAATCCCACTTTTAATAAGCGATTAACCCAGTAACATGGACGCTAACAATTCTGCCTCGAATAATTCGAGAAAACAATAACAATTAAATTGTATAGAGCCAATCCCACATCATTTCGTGTTGCAGTTCCGTTATGTTGGCTATATGGAAATATGAACTGCGATAACCAAACCCAACGTCTGATAAAATACCGCAAATTCACGAAAACCATTTACAAAACAACCTTGCCTACATAGGAATAGAAATGTGGGCAGAGTATATTTGCAAAAACTGGTTCCAAACTGTCATATCCATTCTGAGATAAAAACGGATGAACGTGATTATCTTTTCAATTGAATAAAGTGAAATCTCTGAACGAAAACGATTTGTACGATCCACTTACGATCATGAAGAATTAGCTGCAGGGTATGTGGGATTGTCAAATCGTTTTGTACAGGGTGGACAATTTTCGACGTTCTAGTACAGCAACTATGTGAAATATTGTGAATAAAGAAAATTGATCCTGCCATCCCCACGTTTTTTTTTGAAGAAAACCTAACATAAGAAGTTAATGCCGCAAGGTGATTCAAGCTAAGTCTTCCCGTTTTCTAGTTCGAGAATTTTCAAAAACAATCAACTCTCAATATCTCGGTTGTTTTTGAGGTTAGGTTTAAATGGTTTTGTCATTCTACAGCCTTTTTTTTATGTGATATCGAACTAATGCTAAGGTAGTTTCCCGCAAGGGTAAAACTAATAAACGGAATCATGCTCTGGTTGTTGGCAGTTATTCTGGCAGCTCATCCGTCCAAGGAGTAGAGAAATTCAAGGCATTGCATGTGTCCAATTTAAAGCCCGAGACCACAGTTGAAGATCTACAAAACTTCCTAAGTAGTAATTTTCCAACAGTTAAATGTGAAAAACTCATTTCAAAGTATCCGAAAACTATTCATCATTTAAAGTTTTAATAGCTACATCCGACTATGAAAAAGCTCTTGATGGATCAAACTGGCCAAACAAAGCGAGTGTCCACTGTTTTTTCAACCGAGACAATTGAATCGCCCTGCAACATAGATGGTACAACATCTTTTGGTTTTCCCACTGTTGATGGAGAAAAATTGAAACTTTACAACTTAATGTACAATGTATTTTAAATAAGTTAGATGTTCTCGAAATATTTCTATCTGAAAGGAAACCAGATATTGTAAGTGTTGCCGAGCACTGGTGCAGTCCTGAGAGTGTAAATACCATGACCATCCCTGGATATCTACTTGCAGATTCATATTGCCGCCCCTCAAGAGCCCACGGTGGATCAATGGTTTACATTAAATCTGGATTACTAGTGAAAAATTTATGTGTGTCACGCTTTTCAGAAGAAATGGAATGTGAAATAAGTGGAACAATAGTGATGGCTCGTGATATCCGCTTGGGCATTATTAGTGTGTATCGGCCATGTTCTGGTACCTTCGAGGTGTTTCTGGACGGGATATCGCTTGCTTTGAATTTTGTTGCAATTCAGCTGACATTATATTCCTGTGTGGTGATTTGAACGTTGATTTTTTTAAAACAGAATGTATGAACCGTAAGTTACTTGTAGATTTAATGAACTGCTATAATCTAAAAGTCTCATCAGATAATCCTACCAGAGTATTCACGAATATCACAGGTCACACATCAATTTCTAAGGTTGATTATATTTTGACCAATGCAGAATTATCAAATTGTAATAAACAAACTTATGAAGCCCATATCAGTGACCACCTTGCCCTCTCACTTGATCTATGTATTAGCTTCCATAAAAAAGCCGAAACTGTATCGAGAATGGTCAGAAATTTAAACGATCAAAATCTTAATAAGTTTGCATCGAGTATTTCTCAATGTAATTTTCAGGACTTATACATAGATTCTGATGTTGATGAATGTTTTGGGGCATTTGTAGATACCATTCAACATATCTTTGAAATTTGTTGCCCTCTTATGCGTAGTACCAATTATACTCAAAACAGGAAAAACTGGATTACTCCAGAAATTGTTTTGGCCAAATGTGACCTACAAAATTCATTGGTTACATTCTAATATAAAAACTCAATCCTCTAATGATTTATATAAGAAAGCCAAATCATATTATAAATCCTTAATCCTAAGAACCAAATACAATTTTCACAGTGAACTTATTGATAAATCTGTAAATAAAAATAGAACTGTGTGGAATCTAGTAAATACTATGACTGGTCGAAAACGTATGGAACAAAATTCTATTGCACTGGTTATTGATAATGTTACGCATAACGATCCCAAGGATTTGGCTGAAATTTTCGCTAATCATTTCACTACAGTTGCCGAATCTTCCCTCAACAGTTATTATAAAGACTCAATGTCATCCTCATGTACGACGTCACGTATGTTAGACACAACCTTTTTCTTCCACCCAGTCCTGGAGCATGAAATCCATGATGTTATAAGATCACTCAAAAACAACAAAGGTTCTAGTGTTGATTTCATCTCAGCACGAATTCTGAAGATGATAGGTACCGATATCAGCCGACATTTCGCTCATGTTATTAACCTGTCAATTAGCACAGGCGTATTTCCTCGTATTCTGAAAAAAGCAATTGTCATTCCTATTCATAAAAAGGATGATGTACACGATATCATGAACTATAGACCTATATCTATCTTAAGTGTCTTTTCCAAGGTTTTTGAAAGAACAGTGTTTGATAGAATGATGAAGTACCTAGATAAATTTCAAATACTTGATACTGCACAACATGGTTTCAGAACCGGCCGCTCGACTTAAACTGGAGCATTGCAGTTCGTGGAGTTCGTCTATCGTTGCCTTGATAATGGTCAATATGTTGCTGGATTGTTCTCTGACTTGTCTAAAGCGTTTGATAGTCTTGCTATCCAGTTTATATTGGATAAATGTTATAATCTTGGATTCAGAGGCGTGTTCTTGAACTGGATTCGTAGTTATCTGGAGGACAGAACTGCCTCAATCAGGGTTCACGACTCGTTCTCAAATGAACAGTACTGTAAATTAGGAGTACCCCAGGGTTCTGTCTTGGGGCCACTTCTATTTATGTTATTCATCAACGATCTGCCACCAAATTTGAAAAAAATATTCTACAGAAAATCTAATATTCGCAATTTATTATCAAAAATAATCTGGTTGATACTGTTCGCTGATGACTCTTCCATAGCTATTACTGCTGAGACTCTTGAGGAGCTTCAAAAGTTATGCGAGCTGCTGGTGGAGAGTTTCGTAGAATGGTGCCATTTTAATGCTATTATGATCAATGTCAACAAGACGGAATGCATTCACTTCACTCTGTCGTCTTGTGATCAGGGTAGCATAACAATAAGGTATTTAGATACAATCATCTCTTCGAAGGACACCACTAAATTCCTCGGCGTTCACATCGATAGGAATCTGAAGTGGAGTGCACATATCGATGCGATTTGTAAGAGGCTGAATAGTTCCTATTATGCCCTAAATAGAATCAAGAGTTCACTACCTCTAAGTTCCCTTGTGAACGTTCATTACAGTTTGGTATATAGTCACCTGTCCTATAATATCTTACTGTGGGGAAATTCCTCAGACGTAGGTAGAGTTTTCATCATCCAGAAAAGAATTCTGCGAATGATGTTCGATACAGCTCCACAATCTTCATGTAGACCGTTGTTCCTGAAGAATGGTATCCTCACATTGGCGTCTATTTTCATTTTGAGATGCCTCGTTTATATTAAAGAGAATGAAAGTAACATGACTAAACTTTCTAACTTTCATTCCCACAATACTAGAAATAAGGAAACATTATGTATCCCTAAACACAGAACTTCTAGATTTGAAATGTCGCCCTGTACCAGGGTATCAGATTGTTCAATCATCTTCCACGGCATATACAGGGTTTAAGTGTAAATAGATTTAAGGTAGCAGTTAAGAATTTACTTTTAGCAAAATGTTTTTAAGCTGTGAATGAATTTCTATGTGTTGATTTAGATAATGTCTAAATGTCTTTTCTATTGACCTGTCCTATACAAACGTGTGATGTCTTAAGGGATCAATAAATTATTATTATTATTATATTATTATTATTAATGCAAACATTTTTTATGTCCAACGGTTTCTGAGTTATTGTGCAGATCAGAGGTAACTTTGATTTCCGTTTAAATAAAGTTCTTTTATTCTTCGGAAAAATATATCACATGTGCACTCAAGTTTTTCATCCAGGACGTGTTTTCATGAAAAATCGAAAATTGAACAACTTTAATCTCATTTTATCTAGTAATACCATTCAAAGAATTTACTTGGAACAATTGAAATAGCTAAAGTATGTTCTGGGCTCCAATTAAGGCAGTTCGAAAAGAAATTTTTGCTATGACAATTCAGATAAATTATTCAATGTTTTTTCATCGAGTTGCAAATTTCGTGTGAATATAGTATCGCTTGTAAAAGCGAATGTTATATTCAAAAAAATTATGATGCAGAAACAGTTTATTTGGATCGTTTTCCTGAGAGGTGACAATGTTATAAAAGTATACCCGTTAAATTGAGAGCAAACCTCATGAACCATGTTACGTACAACGTCCCATGTAAAAAATAATATAAAATAGCGCTCGATATTCCCAACAAAATGGATATAAGACTTATAAATGAGAATATTTCAGTTTTTGCATCCAGAAGATTTCCAACGTTGACTCGATTTTCGTGGCTGGATTCTGCAGAACTTTGAAGAAAATCCGCAGTTTTTCCGAAAACTTGTTTCGATTGATAAAATTCGCATGTGCTGTGATGGAGTATTCAATCGTCAAAATCAACATTTCGTCTACTGTCAACCCACATCGCCATATTGATACTCAGGCACTTGGCAGATTTTATTTATCCATGAAAATTGAAGATTCCTATGGAAATTCGCTCGATCTCAGGCTCAGTAGTTCAATGTTGAACAACTTATTTTGAAATACAGCAAACATATACTTATAAAATATAATTGGAGATAATAATATTCATTTTCATCGGCTTTTTATTGGTAATAGAACGTTTCCAGTCATTTCTTTTTCAATACGTCATGAAATTTTTTATGTACTCAGTCATGTTTATTATTTTAGAATCATAATACTTTTCATTTAATGCATGGCAATTATTTTCTATAGAAACGTGTCTATTAACGATAATTTTTATGTTAAAACCCGACAGACGTTGTTTTGTCCATATCACTGAATATCCTAAATTTTTGCCGGTCTTTCTTATGTGGATTTTCTAAATACTACCTATTGCAACCGTCCTCATGGTGAAATTTTCATCGGTTTTCGAGTTTTATATAAATAAATTAATATATATATATATATATATATATATATATATATATATATATATATATATATATATATATATATATATATATATATAGTATATTTTGAGTAAAATATATATTTTACTCAAAATATTCTGGCTCTTACTGATCCCGGATATGTTCGAGAGTATTGATTTCTAGAGAATCCGTGATTTTGCAAGGCGTTCACAATTTGCTACGTTCAGTGTGTATATAAATGATGTTTTCAACAACCGAGATTCGAAAATCAGGTAAAATAATTTGGAATGCCTTGAATGTACATTTTCCCAATTATTGTTCTTTTGAATCCCTGCATTTTTCAAAACATACACCAGCATAAACTACTAGTGAGTCTTCCTGAAATGAAATTTTTCTTTGCATAATCCATTGTTGATATCTCCTCTGCCTTCTCCTCCGGACACGAACACGTCGAATATTTATACAGAAACGAATTTCAATCGTCGCTGAAAAGTATCGTAAACGAACTAATGTTTCGGATTCGAGAGCCTTGAGGGTATGGAGAATGGCTTGACAAATGCCATACCCGATAATTATTACGGTTAGATTGAACCGTTGTTGGTGGATCTTGGAGTGCATATAAGGCAAATCTAATTGGGAAGCTCATAGAAAGGAATTTCGCAGTGTTGAGTTAATGTAACGTTTTGAGGTGACCAACAACGTGGACCTTCATTTCTAGGTGTTTGGTCATCTATACCTGATCCTAAGAACCGATTCCACAACCTACTTATCATACTTTGACTAACAGCTAGTTCTTCCCTGACATTCACCTGCCCCTTTTCAGCATGAAGCATTCCCATTACCCGATTTGCTTGTACTCGTATCGATCAGGTGAAATATGACGAAGTAATCATTAGAGCAGTAAAAAGAATCATTGTTTGAAAATGAACTGTTAGTTCTTTTTCCCTAAAGCAACGATAAAAGACTCTAATTCGATATCCCAAACTATTTGTACACAGCGTACTTCTCATACATACATTCTACAACAGAGAGAAATGCGTTAAAATTTCTTCAGTAAATATTCTTCCATTTAATTTTTCTATAACTTTTTTTCGATTCTCTGGTACCTTGCCCGCTTAGAACTATCGCAAAATGAATTTATATACACTTAACCTTGGAATTAAAAAACTCGTTTTATTTTATTGCATATTGGTGTGCGTGCTTAGACCCACGGTTATTATATTTACTAATAAAACTTGTTAATTATATTTTATTTTGTACCTATCCATTACAGTTAGCTCCGAAGACTTGAAAGTTCGTGGTTCACGTTTTACATGAAATGGAGAAAGACAAATTAGATATACAAATATTATCCACTTTGTGGGATGCACAAACAAGAATATTAACATTTATGTGATTGGAAATGCGATGATTATACAATGAAAATTTTTAAGGGATTTGCGGCTATTTTAATTTTAATTGATAAAGGCCAGATTACAAAGCCCATTAAGGAAAAATATTTCAATGAAAGGAAACTTCTGGTGCACTTAATATACAGGGTATCTCGCTTGAAGTTATCAACATTCTACCACTTCCAGTTCTACCTGAAATTTCATTTCAGATTATGATTCCTATACAATTTCAAGTGATTTTATTATAGCATTCTCTTGTCCAAATTCTATCATCTTCGAGAAATCAATCACTTTGTGAATTTCACTATTAAGTAGAAAAATAGATACCATTGAAACCTGGTTATTGAAAAGCTTCAATCGTTCATTTACATGTCATTTAATGTTGAAAGTTCTATATTATTTTTGAATAATTATAATTGTTCATATTAATTGCTTGAAATAATTATTGTAATGGTAATAATTGATTACACCAATGAAATCTGGTTAAATCTTTCTTTTGGAGAAACTCTAAATCTAATGATCTTAAAGTGAAGTAGATGAAATTTCATTCCAAAAAAATAACAATGTTTTTTCTTACTTCTTACAAACACCTCGTGAGTTACTCAGAAATTATTTACTGCAATAATGATTGAAATACATTTCCGATTTTTATATCTTCTATTTTTGTAATTGGATTATCGTACACAATGTTTTGATACATCCCCAAATAAAATAATCTGTAGACTTGAACTAACCAGAAAGTCAAAGGTAGGTTTCCGCTTTTGCAAATCACCTATCTTTAAACAATCATTTCAAAACAAGATCGACTCATTTTGAGGAGTGAGTAGTCGAAAGAGCAGATCATCAACTCCATCATTTTGTAAAATAATGTACTTTTCGGTATTAAATTTTCATCGTACATGAAAATGCAAAAAAATCTGGTTTTAATTGAACAATACGGAGTGAATCTCCAAATATTCTGAAAATGGTGGTCGCGACACAGATGTGGATTTTCATCAACCCAAAGATTGACGATATCATTTTTGATGAATTTGACTCGTGCAAACAATTGAAATTGTCTAAAAACAGCTCTTCATGCGAAACTAAAAATTCTTCTAAATTATATGTACCATTGATTTCAGAATGTGACAATTAATCTCTGCTTATTGTACTGGGGCATTTGGAAACGCAGCAGAAGTGGTAGAACTGAAATTTGATTGTCCTCGTCATCTAATATCTTCGAATTTTAGATAAAACGCTTCCAAAAGTAGAATAATTGTTTGTCGGATTTTCACAATGTTGAGTGGTGGGAATGATTAGATTCAGGTTGACGGAGCATGGTGAATTTTGTGTTTTTATAAATTCTGTTGATTTCCAAACTTTCTAACAGATTCATTGTCATTCCTTCATAGACTCTTAGAATGTATTAGGTTTCTGTTTGGCTTTGAATAGTAATTTCTTTATGTTGGGAGCACTGGAAAAGGAGGTTGTTCGATTAAATTTGGAAAGATAATTGCTGATGTTTTCAGCGGCATCATTATTCAACAGCTTACATGGGACAAACAGGTCAAAATTTTGAATCTAGATTCAGAGATCATCTCTCCTCAGATAACAAATCCAAGGTGTTTGAACTTATTAAATTCACAAATCACATAATTACATTACAAAATTCGAAAATTCTCCACAAATGTAATGAAGAGGTAATAATGAATCTGTGGAAAAGTTTGGAAATTAACTAACTTGGTAAAAACCCATAATTCATCCCCATAGTTAAGTCTAATTAAATCAATTAAATCATCCGCAACTACTCGACATTGAAAATACTTAAAAAAATATATTTCTGTAAAATAAATCCATCAACAATATAAACTGGAATAATTGTCAAGGGTCTTTCGAACAAGACTATGGAACGGACGCTTTATTCGAAAATAATTCTGCTAGTTCTGGTTAAGTTCTTATGACATTCAGCATAAATAGTTATTTGATTTAAGTCTTCATTTTTTCGAACAATTCTTGCCATTCAATAATTGACCCCTTGGTGTCTTGGTGGTTTCTCTAAGAAACTACTCATTCAGATTGATCGCTTAGATCGCCACCTATGAGAATTGTAACCGTTCATGAAGTTCCCGTTTGTGGTGATGTTTTCCATATATTTTCAACATGTCTTCGAAAAAGAAACAAAACAACAGATTCTCCATTATTGTCTATGTAAATATTCGAAAAATTTACCTCTTTCAATATCATCTAAACTTTGTGTACTAAACAAATTCTTAATAAAAAAAAAACAAAAACTAGGTTTCTCGATATGAAATTATCTAAACTATTTCCATTGGAAGAGCTAAAAGGTACCTGTTAATTTCAGAAAGGTTGGCTTGTCACAATTTTGAAACAAACAACGAATTCAAAAAATCCGTATAGTTATCGTCCTTTAACGTCTCTTTTTTTCTTTATCATTATTTTCAATCTTTCTACAGCATATAATACAGTGTAAACAGACGGTCTCATAAAAACAACTGTGTAAGGTTGTTCACTCTAGTAAAATTATTAAGACGAACTAGAATTTGTTGTTTAATAAAACCTTCGGGTTTTCGTTGGAGAATAATAATTGGAATTTCTTACTACAAGAACTAAATAGTTAAATTACAGGAGTTCATCATGGATACTGACACCTGAGCCTATGACTCTTCGTGTTCTTTTTTCTTGTAACTACTTTCCCTGCTCAATACTCACTTCCAGCATTTCCCCGCGCAGTCGGATCAATGGCATATGGTGATCAAATGAATTTCACATCACCTGCACTCAGGATTATTCGCCACTCCTATCTTGCTGATGGGATATCTCAATGCCCCCTGAGTCAGGGGCCGTGCCTTAGTTCGATTGCCTTCAAGTACCAACCTTGTCCAGGTTTTACTAGGCTATGTACCCAGAATTGCCTTGGACTGGCGACAACCTCGAGCATTCAACCATGTTGTTCCGCTAGCCAGTTTCCTAGCATTTTCTTTACATGACGACTAAGATCCGTACCTTGGGCTCTGGTCCTATCAGAGTATTCTTAGCCCCTAGACAGGTCAACCTCTCCGTAATCTCATTTTAATTTACCCTAAGTTGTTCCAGTGCTTGATCGCACTCCCAGACCACCTTATAAGTATTCTTGTCTTGCACCGACCATTAGCTCAAACACCTTCCCCCCTTACCCTCCCCATCGTCTTTAACCCATAAACAGTCAAAACTGCTCTACTAATAATTGTGAGATGCAGTGGTTTGACCTCTAACAGTGCACCTAACGCCGTAGTGAGGGTGTTGCTTCTTCCTCGTAGAAGAATGTAGTCGTTTACACTCGTCTAACTGTTGCTCCTACTCTGATCTTTACTATAGTTGAATACTTTTATTCTATCTGCTTAAATATTGCTCATATAAGTAGAATTGATTCTCAATCAAATGCTTTGAACACTATAAGACAAGTAGTAATAAGGTTATAAGATACAAATAAACCTCAACCCCAATTTCTTGGCTTCGTATCATTTGCATTCCAATTGGGGTGCTATATTTTCTATAGTTGAATACGTTTGTTCTGTTTGGTTGAATAATGATAATGTGAGTAGAGGTGATTCTCAATTAAATTATGGTTTGAACAATATAGTACAAGTAGTAATAATGTTATAAGATACAGATAAAACTCAACCCCAATTCATTGGCTTCGTGTCATCTGCAATATAATAATTCCGAGCAATATTATTATTCTTTCATTTATTAGATGTCTTCTTTCAAACCAGTATTCCACATCATTAAATAATTCATTCTTCTTCTCGTCCTCTATTAAAAATGAAAGCAGGATCGAATGTTTCTGTCTAGAACAATACATTTCACGGATTCGCGAAAAGCCACCAATTGACTCGAAAATTCCTCATAAAATTGTTATTTAAACGAACACAATGAACAATACGGATGGCCAACCAGGGAATCCGCTTTGAATTTAAATTAGTTTGCTGAAATATTTGGCCTTGGGACGTCGCTGGTCAGAAAGTGTGAGCTTGGAAATACTTTCAGTTCGGGAGGCCCACTATGCCTTCGTTAAATACTGAGAACCATGATATTGTTTATCAGATGGTTTTAACGCAGTAAAGGGTATTCAATTATAAATTTTTGTATGCGAGTAGTAATTTTATGAATATACTACTAACACTAGAGAATTATCTGAATACAGAATGATTTTCGAAGAAATAATGTGAAATTGTGCTTTATGCAAGGTGTGGCATCTACAAATCGATCTCTACTTGTATGTGATTTTCATCAAAAACTGAAAAACCTTGCAATTCTTCAAGTTTTCTGAAATTCTCCCTGTATCTTAATTAAGTTTTGGTTGAGTAAAAAAGTTTTACGATATCATTCAATCTATTTTTCCCGAATCAAACAATCCACAAATGAAAATGTTTCGTTTTCATTCCACCTTCTTTATTTAATACGAAAGAAGCAAAAATCAAATTAGTTTTGCAAATTTTACTTCCCCATTATTCATTGAATTTTTTCTTTTTAGCTTACACCTGAAGATGAGGAGCGACGTAGACGTCGACGAGAACGGAACAAAATAGCAGCGACAAAGTGTCGTCTCAAGAAGCGTGAGCGTACAGCCAACCTGATTACCGAATCTGAAACCTTAGAAACTCAGAATATAGACCTCAAGAGTCAAGTCCACGAGCTTCAACAACAGAAACGATCCCTGGAGGAAGTTCTGGCTCATCACCGGCCACTGTGTCACCAACAGATAAAACAGGCCACAAGGGACGCCCTATATAAACTTCCACCGTTGTCCTCTGTCATGGAGAATCATTCCTATAGTCGCCCCAACCCAAATTTTGATAGGTTGACCCATTTAACGGAATATACAAGGTCTTCCAACTCCTCTTTCATAAGTTCCCCAACGTATATGCGAAACAATCATTTTAAAAATCCACCTACGATTATTGTGGAAGAAATAGATGACAATGCAGTTCGTATCACTAATCTAGACAATCATCATGTTAACCAGAATTATTACAATCAATGTCACAACTACCCGAGTCAAAATTACAACAATACATCTGGACTAGATAATGGATGTATGGCTTGAAAATTGTAACTTTCTGTATTCATAGAAAGAGTTGTAATTATTCCAACAATATTGAATTGTTAAAACAGTTTGGATCTTGTTATTTATTACATCTTTAGATTTTATTAGAAATTTTACCTTTTTTATATACTTTGTGATTTTTTATTCGATTTAGTATAGGTTTCACTGTCATGGACAACTTCTCTTTATTAGAATAGATAATTTGTTTTGACATAATTATCTGGAATGTTTTCCTTGATTTATTTCAACCTCTTTCCAACGATATTAATTTCAAAATTCAGAATATTCTTGCATAGCAATTATGGAAATACTTTTTCGTAAGTGAAAAAATTATCTCGTATTATTTATATTTCCATTGATCATTGCTTTTAATTTTGAATAATTTTGGACAATTTTACTATACTTTAATCGCTATTACTTATTTCTATAGTTGATTGGACAACTTTTACGAGTAACTGTATAAGTATAAATATGGTTAGACTTGTTTCGAGTATTACTGCTTACAATTTTCCATTCACCCTTTACTATTCATACGGTACCCATGTTCTTTTCTTGTGAAATGTGGCAGCCATTGAAGCTTAAATACCCCTCGAAGCTAGTCCAAAAATGTTTGTGTTTCCAATATAGTAGCTCATAGTGATTGTCCATTTTAACAATTAATGGACAAATATATCTCAGTTCCTAGAAAAAGAATAATAGTTATAATAACAACTTTGTTATAACTATCTAGAATATTAATTTGACGATGATACATTCCAGAGCTTAGAAAAATCTTATTATTCTGAGATTTTCCTTATTCAATGTTGGTGGAGGAACAACACTCCAACTATCCTGGTTGGAGTTGAAATGAAAATTGTCCAAATTTATCGCAACTTTATGAGTTTTATTGTTAATTGTTTGATTCATCAGTTTATATTCAAGAATTTTGAAATTATTATTATCAGTTTCAGAAAAGAATTGAAATTTAATACAAGAAAAACAAAAAAAGATGAATTGATGAATCGACATATTGTTACCAGATCTGAGTGAATATTTTATTGTATATAATGTTTTATGTCATTGTTAATCTTAAGAAAATTTGTTTTATTTTGGGCAGAACTCTAACATTACAGCATTCCAAAAATATGAATAGGAATTTGAATATTTT
The DNA here is from genome assembly GCA_013387265.2 of Cryptolaemus montrouzieri. NCBI lineage: Eukaryota > Metazoa > Arthropoda > Insecta > Coleoptera > Coccinellidae > Cryptolaemus > Cryptolaemus montrouzieri. Next base: position 68,799,849 of record JABFTP020000001.1, on the reverse strand, counting down.
CTTCCTTGTACAATATTTATAACTCTTCTTTATTTTGATAATTACTGCCAAATTTTTACCTACTTTTACTCTTAAATATTATCATATGTGAAAATATTTAATAATTGTTTTATTGTCATATTTTTATCTACTATAGTAGTTTTCGAAACGAAAGTATATGTACCTTCTATAATTTCTTACCTCTTTAGAATTAGGTAATTATAAAAGTAATGTAACATCACATTTTGAGAAACTTAAGCTATGTACGAAATTGGAATTCCGTTCTCATGAAAATACCACAAAATCCCAATACCATACTTGAAATTACCTTTATTCCAAATGAAGTAAATGTGTTGAGAAAAATTTTCGAGAATATCAAACGTAAATTCGATTTTGTTACTTATATTTCTTCATATATATTATTTTGTCTTTTAGGAGAAAATGAACACTGTCACATTCCTTTTATAATACTCTCATCTTCTAAATGTCCATTTAGTTACTTAAGCAATTTATTTGTCATAAATTTGCTTTAAAGAACATACCTGCTCTTCAAAAAATTTAGATGCATATTTTTAGGATCGTGCAAAATGCATACCATATATTTTTGTATAAAAAGCTGTGCCTTATTGTTGGATGAACAATAAATATGGCATATGTTTGCTAAGCCTTTAAGAAACTTAGGAATTGTGATATTGATATTTACAACCTTAAATATTACAAAATATTTAAATATCTACCATGAATCAGATAATATTTGGATTACCACTACCAAACATTTCAACTCGTCCGATATGATTTTTCATAGATATTGAAATCGTTTAGCCCTTTTAGTCTGTCTGATAAGTGTTTTTCATACATTACCTTCCCTTATCCACTTCCAACATATGATGAGTAAAACTTCAAAACAGTCATGAATCTCGTCAAAACTTCTCCCATTTCAACCAACCCGAATAAATTATTTTTGAAACAAGAGTGTATTTCCTAACGAAAACCCTGCACTTTTTGTGATCACCTGTTTTAGTGGAAGTGGTGAACAAATGATTGTTGTTTCTTTTTTTATTTCTGAGAAAATCTACACAGTTAATTTCTTGGAGAAAGCATGTGCCATTGAAAATATAATCGCACATATTTTCAAAAACTCAAAAGTACGAACGCTTTACATTATTTTTCTACGTTTTGATACTTTCTAGAGAGTCTATTTAACTTTCCGTTACTAAATTCCAGGTTTTCAGCAGATTTTTGTAAGTTACCTGTATAAAAACGGGTTTAATTGTGTTTACATTTGTGCCTTATATACTTTATTAATCTGTGAAATACTGGATATAATAAAAGAATATTTTATCTTTCGAAAAATTGTTTTAATTGAAAATGTCCTGTTCTATTTGTTGTTTTTCTCTTTGTAGTATTAGAATGCAAAATTAAAATCAATTTATCCATAGGACAATACAAAGATAAAAACGAGTGGTTGTAGTTCAATTTCAAAACAGCACTCTTTTTGGAATATAATTTGTATACCTTCTCAGACTGTTTTGCTGTAAATGGAATGAATCTGATGCTAGAAAATCTATAAATAGATAAATATTATCAGAAGAAACAGAAAGTTTGTTTCAAATTCATATTGATTTCATTTATATTTTCTCAAGAAAATTTCATACTACCCTGATTCATCTATTCATATTATGTTAGCAAAAAGAGTGTGAGAGGTCGTTTGCTTAGTTAAACCATGTATTTGGCAGGGCTATTGGTTTTTTCCAGGGCCCATAAATTCAAAATGAAAGGTACTAATACTAGTTGACTTCCTATGTTTTAGGGCTTCATAACTATGAGTACATGTATTCGTTAACATATTCATTAATTACATGAACACTTTTTCATTTTTGCTATTTTACTGCTCTTAACAATCAATAGAGATCAAATCTACTTTTTGAGATAATTTCAATAATTTTGCAATTTATTTGAACGATGAAGGAACAACAAAACATAAGAAAAAACAAACCGCAAAATTAGAGCTGATGAGAAATTCCAAAATTTTTTAGAAAATAAGTAATTTTCAATTTTCTTATTTCTTTGGAGCTCATATATATAATGGAGCCTACACAGGAGTGTACAACACTTATAACTCGTCTTGGCAATCCTCGAAGTAAATTGTCATTATATTTTGAAGGATATTTGCCCATTTGACTCCCAGAATTACCCCAGATACCTCTTTCTAAAACTTCATACATGATATTCATAAGTGCAAAATGTTGGGGTTACAGATTGGTCTTTGCTGGAGACTTCAATCTTGATGTCTTAGTCGACTCTAAAGAGAAATTAAGACTATTAACTTTATTTTTATCGTATAATTGCAAACACACTATGCAGGAACCATCTCGTGTAACTCCTGACAGTGCAACATGCGTAGATAATTTATTCTGTAACTTCGAAATGAACTCCAAACGCACAGTAGATCTCCACCTTGGTGACCATTCCGGTCAATTCATGAAATTTGAATCATCGAATAACAAAAAAATCCTAAACCAAAATTTAAAACCAAACATCAGAAAAATCACACCTAATCGAACCGACTGCATGAGACAAAAACTGCAAGGTGAAAGCTGGAACCGAACCAAATACTCTCAGGGAAATCAACTAACGATGCTTTCACTCTATCTTTCCACAGATTCAGAAACTGGTTCGACTCGTATTTTCCCCAAATTGAGAAATATGCACCTACAAAGCGTTCTAGAATTCCACGCGAAACTGTGGAAATCAAACGTGTTAGAGAGAATCTTGAGATTCTGAACACGGTGTTTAGAGCTACATGGTCCCATGAAGTATTTCATGTTTATAAGCATTGCAAAGATTTGCTAGGGCGAACAATCGATGAAGTTAAGAGAAAACGAAATGAAGAAAATATACGATCCGCAGATAACAAAACGAAGGCTATATGGACAATCGTTAAGAATGAGATAACTGAGCCAAAATCTGAAAAGCACTCAAGTCTCACAGCCAATACTCTCAATAAATTTTTCGCAACTATAGTTGAAAAAATGAACAACGACATGAGGTTCACTGTGAATGATAGAGCACTAGAACTGCTGGAACGAAGTGTACTAAGAAACTGCCGCATTAGTAATTTTGAATCAACCACCGAATTTGAAGTATTGAACATTATCTCCAATCTGAAAAGTAAAAACACTCAGGACATATATGGCATGACGACTAACTTCATCAAGTCAATTGGAAAAGAGATCGGTCTACCACTTACTATAATCAACAAATGTATGGCAGAGGGTTTTTTTCCTGAACCGCTGAAGATGGGAAAAGTCATTCCAGTTTTCAAAAAGGGTGATCCAGAGGATCCAAATAATTATAGGCCAATTTCCATATTGCCAGGTTTGTCCAAGATTCTAGAAAAACTAATCAAAACAAAAATACTCGCCCACTTAGAAGAGAATGAACTATTAGGAGAGCAGCAGCATGGGTTCAGACGAAGCAGATCAACATCAACTGGCCTTCTTGGATTGATGAAGCAGATAATTGACTCATTGGACAAAAAAGCGATTTCTGAGGTTGTCTCAAGAGATTTGACGAAAGCATTCGACTCTATCCTTCACGAGTTATTGATTAAAAAGCATGAAGTATATCGAGTGACTGACAATGCTTTACAAATGGTGTCATCCTATTCAAAAAGAAGAAGCGTGTTTGGTGGAAAGGTGGTTTCTCGGAGGAGGAGACTGTAAATTTTGGTGTGCCGCAGGAGTCCATTCTGGGACCTTTGATGTTCAATATCAATATACATATCAATTAATTGAATTAAGAAAGGATATACTCGACAGATCTGATGATTGATTCAAGAGTCACTTCAAGTGAATGACATTAGAGCACCTTTGGATCAAATAGCGACCGAGGATCCACTGTGAAATTTCGGGGAGCACACTTAGACCCTAGATTATCATGGGAGAAGCACATTGAGGCGACTAGGAGGAAATTGTCTGCGGACATTTTTTCATTAAGGATAGTAAAGAGAGTGTGTACTTATGAAGCAGCATTAACAACGTACTTCACAAATTTCCACTCTCTACCATATACTATATAACCATTTGCCTGGGAGGATGAAGATTACAACAGCTAGAGGATTCAAGAGGGATGTTAAAAAGCTACTATTAAGTAAAACAGTTTATAGTATAAGAGAATTTATGGAAATCTCTAATTCATATGTATGTTAAATTTTCTCATCTTTTTTCTGACATGACATGTAAATAATTGATGTCTTCAATATATTTCACTTCCACTTTTAGATATAGCAAAATTTCGGCTCGTGAAAATACAAGTTCTCCATACATTCATCGTCCAGTTGCGATATTCTTAGGTCTTAGGTAATAAGTCGTCGGATTACATGATTTTGTTTATGTTAGTATGATTATTCCAGTAGCATTTCTAAAAGTGCTATCGATTGAAAATTAATATTTCTCATTATCGTTATTTCTAAGTTTTCAGCGGGGATGCTTTTTGTCTCTCGCCACCATGTATGTTGGTGCTGTATTTATTAGATAACGAATCTAGACTCTATTCGCCACACTAAACAAATACTTCAAATGCGCAGGCTCTTTGCTTTCAGTCAACCCTTCGGTGATTCAACGAGTAATTTTGTTAGGCTGGGCGGCTATTTCCATGTTTAATGCACATTTAAAGTATAATCCTTATCAACGGTGAAGGACTGTATTTTTGATGGATATAACCACGAAGCAAAACTACTAACAATTTTCTTTAATTTTTAAATATGAAGTAATATGATAAACGGAATGAAATATTATAAAATACAGAATAGTATGAAATACTCATGTTTGGCATAGCTAACAAGATTAACATTTTTCAATTTTTCTACTGTCTGGATACCCCTGCTCTAGCTACAGGTCTGGTAGCAAGTCCAAATGGTGATTATGTTAGGTTAGGTTATAGGCAATATTAATTAATTTTTCTTTCTTATTCTTATTAGTCTTCAAATGTAGTAGATTATGATCAAAACCTATAGCAAATCTATTTGTTCATGCTCGAGACAGAGGAATCCAAACCCCGAAAGAAGTCAAAATGAGTAAAAGCAATTTGTCATATCAAGCAGCAAACATCTAAAGCGAAACATTTAAAGTCATGGATTCAAATATTATTAATTTTAATTCATCAATTTATAGAACAAATGGGTTTATGTAATTAATATGATAAGAATATATTTCAACATTTGAGCAAGTATTATTTAAATGACGAATAAGCATACTGGTCGTTCAGAAAATTATCTCAATTGGGGCTGCTTCAATAATAGTTTGTTGCAGTTTGAAAATTTCGACGGATTCCAAAAATCTAACTTTCGTCCCTTAGGTATTCTATGAATAATATGAAGTTGATCTATGGGTAGAAAATTATGGCCATTTTCGAAACAATGTGAAGCAAAAATAGATTCGTCGGTTCTCTGGTTATTGTAATCTGATTGATGCCCTTTGTATCTAGTTTTGAATGAACGACCCGTTTGACCTAAATAGACGCCTTCACAATCCATACAGAACAACTTATAAACTCCAGTATTGTCGAATTTATCAGTTTTATCTTTTTAAAACAGAATAAAATAGTAGCTTTCAAAACCCACATGAAACTCTTCCAGGAAATTTTTTAATAGTGAAGATGAAACTGATAAACTTAACAATACTGCAGTTTACAAATTGTTATGTATGGATTGTGAAGTCGCCTATATAGGTCAAACTGGTCATTCATTCAAAACTAGATACAAAGAGCATCAATCAGATTACAATAACCTGAGAACCCACGAATCTACTTTCCCTTCATATTGTACCGAAAGTGGCCATCATTTTCCACCCATCTACATCAACTTCAAATTATTCACAGAATACCTAAGGGACAAAAGTTAGATTTCTTGGAATTCATCGAAATTTTCAAACTACAACAGTCATTGAAATATAGTCTCCATAGAGATATGCTAGTATGGCCCAGCTTATTCATCCCCATTCGAAATATTTAAATAATACCTGCTTCTATCAAAATTACTTTATAACCTCTTGTTTGCACCCTTATAAATTTTGTATATACGTGTTTATACATGTATGTGTTTTCAACTTGTATCAAACATATAATGTGTTATGAAAATCTGGTTTTACATCAAAACGGTTGTAACATATTCAACTTCGATTACCGAGTCTTATTCAATTCAGTTATCATTGACACCAAGTTTGGAAAGAGTCTTATGGAAGAGAAGAAGTCCAAATAAATAATTTATTCACACACAAATCTTTAGGTTCGTATCAGAGTCATATCTACACAGATAGTAGTAAAAATTCCAGATCAGTTGGTACGGCTTGTATCTGTCCTGAATTAGATATTAGTAGGAGAAGAAGTCTTTCTTCGTATACCACAATTTTCACCGCAGAATGTATCGCTATTCTAGATGCTTGTGAAATTGCTACACAGAATAAATCAAAGAGCTTTTTCGTTTTCACTGATTCCCTAAGTGTGTTGGAAAGTCTGCAAAATTTTCGATTCAATTCTAATGTTAATGTGGATCAACTTGCAAAAAAAGCTACTGAACTACCCAGCAACAACATACAATACCTCATTCCCTATCAAGATCTGAGAGAAAGTTTTAGGCATACCGCATATGTAGAAACATCCAATTCAATAATTAAATTGAGAACAGGGAATCAAGGAAAATTTTATTTCAAAATTCTTTTAAAGTTGAAAAAAATCGAAGAAAATTATTATTCAAGGAACAATATTCAACCTTCCGTAGAATGTTAAATATCCTCCCATGAAGGAGCTAGTTTTCCGATCTACTCTTCAAAATCACTGTCAGGGTGGATATTTAACATTCTACGGAAGGTTGAATATTGTTCTTTGAATAATACTTTCTTCGATGTGTCTACACATTGCGGAATCTCGGATATAGTAATAATGAAAGGAATAATGTTATCAGAAAATTGTTAGACATAGGGCTGTTTTTACCTTTGGACATTAAGTGTTTATTGTTCGAACCTAATATCCTAGGTATGAGAATTGTCTTTAATTTCTTAGATAAGTGTAATAAACACCTCAAAAAGTCTAGGAACACTTACCAATATCTTTAAAATATGAATTTGATGATTCGAATTTATAGAAATCTTTCGGTTTTTGTTAGGATGTATTGTATATAATGTATTCTCAAGAAAACAAAATAATATTTGACTTCTCCAAAGCACCTATTATAAAAAAATTTGAAATTTGAAAATGACGAAATTTGGTAAAACACAAAAGAAATCCTGAACTAATATTTTCGAAACGATATGGAAACACTTATATTTTTCAGTACCCAGAAGGTCCACCTCTGTTATTAATGACACTTTGGCATCGTCGCGGCATGCTCAATATTAAATTGTCTATTACTGCTAATCGAAGCTCCTGTTCATGTTGGAAGACGTTTTGACGCAGGAGATTTCTTTTTAGGGTGTCCCACACATGCTCGATGAGATTCAGATCTGGGGAGCAGGATGACCACGGTAGAAGATCGATATCATTCTCTTCAAGAACGTTCAAGCCAACTCTTGCACGATGAGGAGGGGCATTATCTTGTTGGAAGAGTGGATTTTGACCCATTGTTTGGAGATACGGTACCACTACAGGTAAAACTATCTCATTTGCGTAAGAATTTCCCGTGAGGTGTTCTGTATGAAAACGAGGTCAGTTCTTCCACCAAGGCCTATACCTCCCCAAAACATCACTGATCCGCCTCCCTGTCTGACAACTTCTCGAGCATGCTGGAGACGGTTTTGCTTTCTTCCCGAATCGGGATAATAACTAAATCTAGATTCATCACTGAAGAGAACTGTGGCCCACCTCTCTAGATCCCAGTTTACGTGTTCTTGGCACCAAGCTAAACGAGCAGCGCGATTTCTATGGGTCAGTTTTGGAACTCTTAAAGGACATCTGGAGTGGAGTTGACCTTCATGCAGTCGATTTCTCACAGTTTGGTCGGAAATTTGTACATTATGAACTCGTGATAGCTCTTGAGCTAATAGAGATGCTGTGGTAGTATGATCTCTTCTGGCTTGTCAAACCAAAAATCGGTATTGGGCGACTGTAGTAATCCTGAAACGACCTGTATGGCGTTCTTCTACGCTACCTGTTTCATTGAAACGCGACCATAAACGGTTTATGACACTTGGGCTACTTCCCAGAACCCTGGATACTTCCCGTTGTGAGCTCCCAGCTTGGAGCATGCCAACGGCTCGTAACATCTCTTCTCTAGTCAAATGTCGTCTCTCCATGGTCGAATCACAAAACTTGAATCTTTTATTTGTGCTTACAACAGAAACAAAGTGCCAACTAACTGATTTCAAACACTGAATACATGAAATGATTTTAAAGCAGCGTCGCATCTGCTGCATTTTTAGTTTTTTATAAAAAAAACTGAAATCTGTTGCGGCACTACATAATTTGGTGAGAAATTGATGCAGGTGTCCCTTTCTTAAAAAAAATCATCCATATTGATCGTTCTGGATACGATATATCGATATTCAGAAGTGTTCCCTAGACTTTTTTGAGGTGTTTATACACTTGTGAATACATAAATTTTAAAAATTGTCACTATTACCATAGGATAAAATGTAATTTATTGCTGTACGTATTGAAGTTAAGCTTAATAACCCTTGAAGGGTTCTATAGCTCTAATAAAGAAAAAAAAAACCTTAGTTCAATAGTTGTTGTCAGCTGAAGATGGTCGAGAGACCAAAATTGCAATCCTGATTTTCAATTACTCTCTTGTGATATAATACATAGTTCAATTTATTATTATCATCATGATTAACTATCAAGTAGTACCGGCGGAATCAATTAACTATCTCAACATATTATAAGTGAACAAAAAAACTAAACAGCAATTCCCGTTCATTAACCTTCAAAAGATCTGTTTCCTTCTCCTATGTAAGATTTCCAATTTTTGATTGAAAGAGATGATTTGAATCTGATTTCAGATTGCAAATTTGATATTAAAGTGAACATACAAAAAGGCGTTTGAGAGCCGTGTCCTTTGTTGAAAATTATTAAAATTCTATTAACTTAGTACTTAAATGTACCTCTCATTGCCAACCAAAGTAAATAAATACTTTTTTCAGCAGTACTGATATTTAATGATAGGGTGACTGTATTAAGACATCAAAATCCATCCACTCTTTACATAAAACCTGATTTGAATTAAAAATCAAGTTACAACTATTGGAATGATGCTCATTTTTCTTATAACAATCATTTTTATTTCATGAATGCATGAAACTTAGTACAAAATATCATTGAAACAAAGAGAATACATCTACCTATACTTAAATGTGTGAATTCACTTTCATGAATCAAATAAGTTAAAGATATGAGCATGATCTGAAGATTATGAACCTACGATTATATTGTTGATAGGTATGTGGATAAGTTTCACAAAAAAGCCTATGAATCCCATAATGCAAAATCCTATAGCTGTAGCTATGGCGATTTTCTGGAATTCTGAAAGAAATAAAATAATTAGAATTAATATTTTTGACATCAAGCAAAGGTTGACTTTCATTCGAAATGAAAAATCTACGTCACAGATTATACTCGTACAAACAAACAATTGAATGAATCAATTGCTTAAAAAGAGTTGAGTTTTATCAACATTTCGAGTTTTCAATTTTTCGCTATATTTTTAAGTTACACGTGATGATCTAGTAGCAGATTTTGTGAACACAAACATATAATAAATAAGAAAAATATCCAATTCATGAATATTCAAAATGAATGATTGGGGTAATGTTAAAACAATATTACAATAGTTATGATAACAACTAAATTAAATTTGCCATTTCTTGGACAGAAAGCATTATTGGCACTAAATGTTCTCTATTTGTTAACAATTCACGAAACTTGGCATTTTATCAAAAAATGTTGAAAATGAGTAACTTACTTCAAACAGCAATATATAGAAAATATGTGTTATTATCTCTTACCTTTCCTGTCTGGTTTGGTACATCTCTTCACTAATCTGATGGAGTCTTTAGCGAACTGTCTGCCAGGTTCAACAACTTTTATGATTTGATCCATTTTATAACTGAAAAAAGATTCATTCATTAGATATTCCGTATCATGACAATTAAATTATCTTACTTTCTTGAAAATATGAAACTCTTTCGCTAACAAGAAATAAAAATGTGTAACTACAGGTATTCAATTACAAAGCGACCGACGAATTTTGCTTTGCTGGAACAAGAACAAATTTCTAGCTTTCGCCTCTTTTTTCCACTGTTTTTAGTTGTCAAAGTACGTCATCGATGTCATGCCACGAATGCACACGAATCATGTCGAGGTAAATTTTATTGGTACATGAAAACCACGGTAGAATTCAAGAGTTGAATTAAGACGTCATGTATAGGCATCTCGAATTTCCAGTTAGTATATAACAACCAAATGGAGAGAAGAATTGTTTAAAATTGAAATTTACTAGACGCTCTAAATTTGAAGAGAGATTGTTCATTTAACATAAAGGAAAAATTAACTATATTACTTTGAAAAACTTGCATAAAGGAGATATTTCAGTAATAATTCTTGTGGTACCATAGTAAGAGTAGTATTATGGAAAGGTTATACACGTGAGAAAAGTTCACTCCATCTAGTTGATGAATTCTTTTAGTTTCTCATTATATTTTCGCTTTGTACAGGACAGTAGGTTCTTATTTGTATTTGAGAAGGATAACATACGACAATGACGAAACCGAATAAGGACGAAACGGCAGTTGGCTTTTCATATTGTGACATCCAGCTTATCTCGACACCGTGATTGTGTTCCTCATAGAAGATGATCACTATAGATCTAAAAAATTATTAGATCCTCAATGAAAATTGTTCGATAAATTTTTCTGATATGAATTGTTTACAATGCATCAACTCTCTCATCAACTCATTCACCGTGCTTGTTAATTGAAAGATTTTTAATTTACAATTTGCATTTTCGTAATTCTAGGAATTCTAGGAAATTAGTTTTATCTCCATTCATATCTGTTATTTACTCATGAAATTAATATAATTGAACGCATATATTTCTGGACACGCGATGAATATTGACATAATTTTTCAAATTTAAGTGTTATCACTGATTGACCTTACGTAAAATAAAGAATAGCTGGAAGTGGTCAATAATATAATTGATATCACGAACACAGGATAGTATAATATTAAATCCTATTGAAGTATTGTATAATTCTAAACTCATTTATGTTTCAGTGTTGCCTGACTGTTGAACCTTTCAACTCGTAACATCTCACGAGAACAATTCACAATGATTCCAATTAAGAAATTAGTTGTTCCAGTTTTGGTATTCTATTTCTTTGTGGATGTTCAAGGAACATTTTACTATGACTGTGAAGGTGAGTTATCATAGATATTAATATCATGTTCACTTGTAATTATGAAAAATCAATCCCCTTTCGTTCATCGTAAAAATGTTCACGTTTATTTAATTCGAATTATTTATTTATATCTATGATGTAATTTTTCTCTGCATTTTGAAGGCAAATAATTTGAGTTTCCATTTCATGACATTGTGTTGCTTCATAGATGAAATTTTTTCACATATATCGATTAATATAAGAGAAAAAATTGTCTTGTTTGCTGTTGGAGTGTCACTTTTTCAACTTTTTATACCTAAATATTTCAAGTTTCTGTTGATTATAACATTGTGTGTGAAGAAATCATTCAAGAACAAAATGAGGATGTTATATTGAAATGATTTTAAATCTTATCTTGTACCAACAAATTATCTGTTCTTAAAAATACTATTTATTGGAATTTAGTTCAAAATAAGTTTGAATAAATTATGCATTAATGCCATATGACTTATGACTTCATAATTTTTGTTGTTTTTCAGTAAGATAATGTCGGTATATATAGCCTACCTGAAAGGAAAAGATTATTTCTAGGAAAAAACATAAACTTTCAGTTATAAATAAAGTTAATTGCTGTCCGTCGAAATATTTTGCTACTGGTACTTTGTTCATGGGTGGTGGTAGTAATTCTTGAAAACTATTATTGGCGATGGTATATAAAATTTCTTTGTATTTGGGCACTATGCGCTCTTTTAAAATTGATAAAGGCATATTAAACTCATCGTCTTCATCTGTCTCTACAGTTTCTACATTCTGGTTTTCAAACACATTGTCCTGAGGATCTGGGAAGTTTGATGGAACAAAAGGTGCAAACGCTGATTCGGGAATTACCTCCGGATTGGACGAACAAATTCCCGTTGCTTGGATTTCATTAATTATATTTGCCGAAGTCATATACAAAGACCAAACCTGAGACCAAATAAACGTGACTTTTTTTAAAGGTTTCGTTCAGGATGCTGATCCTATTCACGTAGTTGTTGCTCGTAATTGGATTAAAATAGACGATAAACTGATTTATAATTTATAAAAGAGGTGTAATTCGTAGGTGGTGTTAGACGGTGAACAGAAAAGAGTGATGTTATTCTAATAGTAACTATAGTATAGTCGTAATGACACGAGGCTCTGTCAAATATTAATGAAATACGCCTTTCAGTTTAGAACAGAGCCAATTGCTAAATAAATTGAATAGAAAGATCTATTGTCATCGACCCTTTTGGTCCCAGGAATATGGTCGACATACTCAGGTTTGAGCGTTTCCCTCATAATATTATCACTGGTGCAATATAATTTACCAGTGCATTTTATGCGTGCTTCCCAGGAATAGACGTACCTGTTACACCACATAAGTGGGTGCCTGGGAAGAATTGAGGTGTCTATTTGTTCGCTTCTTGAAGAGGGCCAAATTGTAGGATGTTGGGAAGATGTTGAACGAAATCGAGTCCCACAGCTCATGGGCGGTGTAAACAAAGGAATTCTTATAGAGAGAGCTTTGAGGTGTCGCTAAATGTACCGCCATATGATAAGAACTCATTGCCAGCCTAGTGTTGCGGCAAAACATGGGTTTTCCCGGAAAAAGGTCTTTCAGCTCATTGGAGGATCTTCCGTAGAAGTACATGTAAAACAGAGAATGGTCAGCAACTTGTCTTCTGAGAGCCAGAGGTTGGAGATCGCGAGTGATGAGGCGCACAGCCCGTTTTTGCACACTTTTCAACATCTGTAACGAATGTTTGGGAGCAGATTCCCATACATGGAAACAATATTCTAAAGCAGGTCATATTTGCGCCTCATATAGAAGTAACAGCTTAGATGACGTGAAGTATCGCTTGGCTCTGAAAAGAAAATTAAGTTTAGCTAATGCAGACTCAGCTATTGCTGATACATGTTCATGCCAGCAAAACTTGGAGTTGATCGTTATTCCGAGAAGATGCATCGAATCTTTGGATGCAATTTGTTGGCCTTGCATCGTTAGAGGCGGTTCTCCAGCGGGGACCTATCTAGAAAACGTAGTTGCTTGCCTCTTGCTCGTGTTGAAGCTCACCAGGTTCAACTGACCCCACTCCGATATCTTCTGTCAGTCAGAGCTTAAGTTATTAATTTTTTGACGTCTCTGACGCTGAGATTCCGCAGCTGTAATCGGCCGCAGACTACTGAGAGACGAAAAGGACACAATCGTCTGCAAAACCGCAGATCTTGTTCTTTGTAGATGACAGAAGATCGTTTATCTGCAACAGTAACAAGGTAGGCGAAATAATGGATCCTTGAGGTACTCCTGCTTGCAACTGGAAACAATCAGATGTTATACCGTCGACCACAACTTGTATTGATCTATTTGAAAGAAAGCTACTTATCCTACCTCGCAATTTTTGGGGAAGCCCATATGCAGCAAGTTTATTCAACAAGGCTGCATGCCAAACCCTATCGAAGGCTTTAGAGATGTCGAGGGCTATTGCTTTAGATTCCCTATGCTTTTCCATCGTTGATGTACAAACATGAGTGACGTAGGCGATCAGATCTCTGGTCGATCTTTGCTTGCTAAAACCATACTGACGACTGTAACTCAAGATATTTGATGAGTTCATCGTTCATCACTCTCTCCATCGCTTTGGACATAATGGGAAGAAGTGCAAAGGGGCAGTAGTTTTGGGGTGAGGACATCTTTCTTTTCTTTGAGATCTGTTAAATTCTCGCTATCTTCCAGCTGCTCTGTAAAGTCTGGCTTTCATAAGAAATCTGAAACAGACAGTTGAGAATGGGTACCAGTTCAGGAGCACACTTCCTCAGGACGATTGGCTGTATTTCGTCTAGACCAACTGCCTTCTTGCAGTTCAGCTGCTCGAGAGCCCGTCTGACAGTGCGACCTCTGAACTTGATTTGTGCCATGGAAGAATTTGTAGGTGGAATGTTCGGTGGTTTTGCGTTAGATGAATCTAGCACAGAATTTTTATAGAACAAGAGAGCAGAGAGATCGGCTTTCTCTTTCAGAGATGATGCTATATTTCCGTCCTCTCTAACAAGAGGCGGAAACGCAGATTTGCAGAAATTGTCACTGACAGTCTTCGCCACAGATCAGATGCTATGATATGAATGGGTATGGATCCTCTTGAGGCCAATACGTTTTCCTGATGGTGGATGACGATAATTTTTTTTTCATCCATATTGTATATGCTATGATGCTTACTTATAATGTCTCACTCATTTGACGTTTAACGCAACTTCATGAAGTAATCATTTAGAATAGCTGAATTGAGTTTTTTTTGCGCTGGGTATTAGTTGGACTTTTTTTGGAAGGTTTGGATGTCGACGACGAAACTGGGTTAGCCAAGCTATACCTGCACATTGTTGAATTTGTGGATTGCTGTTGATTCCGCGGTTGAACAGGAGTGAAGAAACTGTTTGGGTAAATAAACAGTAAATATGACAGTTGTTATGGGCCATATAGCCAGGCCATATACATATACCTTAGTGAATGTTCAAGTTCAATTTTGAAATATTGGCGAACGGTGATCATTTCAGTGATGTTTTCAACACTAAAGACGTTTCAATTTATGATGCAATAATAGTTATCAAATTTTCTCATTGAAAATAACTAATCTTCAGAAATAACATATAAGAAATAAAATAAAAGAATACGGAAACTTGAAATCATATTTCCAGACATCGAAATGGATTATTTAATGCATTTAATTACAAATAAAATGGAGCAACTGTCTTTAGTTTGTTTTTCAGCAATTTTTTCAAGATGAACTCACAAAAAAGTTAACAGATTATGTCAGGTTTTCCGTATTTTTGACTTGCTTTTCAATTATCATGGAAGTCTTATAGTATCACTTCGTTGTTCGTTAGCTGTTATGTCTATTCAAACTCTTTTCTCAGGAACACGAGTAGTTACCTATATAGGGTACATAGGATTACCAATATAGGGTATAAACCATTTTTTTTTATTATCAACTTTTGGAAGATGGCGATTCTTGTCAAGCTACTGCTGTGACCGCCCAAGATGGTTTAGTGATTCAGAAAAATGAAATTTGGCGAGAAGTAATATATGAAAGCATATTGAGTTACATCACGTAATAATTTTTTTTTTGGCTATTATGAACTCATTCTGTTTTTCCCAGGAACGCAAAAAGTTATCAAATTGAGATTCATACCAAACATTAAGCTCCGTTATCCCTGAAAGCTGTGAGTCTACGCATTCAGAAAATATATATGTCGCATTCTGTTTCATATTTTGACCCTCAAAAGGGTACAATAGGATACTTTTTATTGATCTAGAAACAAGTTTATCCTTAAGCAATGTTCCATAGCATGGCAACAATTCGAAAACAGTAAATTTGTAGTTGATAATAATGAAAATTGGAATTTCCAAGAACCAAATAGTTAATTTATGTAGGGATTATATCAAGATCAAAACTTTGAGTGAACACAAAATACGATTCGTATGTCGCATTTTACTGAATTTGTTTGAATTTTTTTGACACTTACTGAAAGCCATTGGGTATTTCTCAATTACTTAGAATTATGAAATTAGGCCTTATGTCCCAAGTAAGAAAATTACGAAAACTGCTGATTTTCTGATGCATCACAAAAGAAATTCGAAGCATCAAGTTGAAATTAGTTGATCATTCCTTTCGTCCTTAAATCATGAAATTCTGCATAAAGCAATGTCTTGATGCAAAAGCAGAGGAAAAATCTGAAAACAGGAAATTTCTAGATCCATAACAGAAATCGTTTAATTGTGATCAAGTTAAAACTCCTCTTTCGCGGAGGACAATAATGTTCCTAATTATGTCGCGATCAAGAAGATTTCTAAGATTAGAATTTATAAGTATTATAATCGAATGTCATGTGATACATTACGTGTTAAAACAATCAAACAAGCGCGATTTTAGCGGCGCCGATGTATAAAGGGTATTTCCTGAATAAGGAGACCTACGTCAGCTAAAATGAGGATCATATGTCAAATAACTTTTAAGATATAGATGTTCGAAGTGGAAATATAAATTGTGGTTTTTGATGTTTTTTTCGTAAACGAAATAAGCAACCATCTTGAAATTTAGCAGAAATCCCCCCTGTTCAACAAGAGCTCTCATGTCATTTTTTTATCCATCCACCTTTTCTAAGAAGAAAGCCACTGAAAATATTTGGTAAATTGATAATCACAGTCGATAATCTTACAGTTGGCATATATTATAATAGGTTTTTAAATTTCAGATGTAACTACTCTCGGCAAAGTACAGTCACTTGCAGTAATCAATTGCACTTCCGAGGAACCCACTTCAAAATGCCGTCTCAGGAGAGGCGCTAATACTACTATTGACCTCACATTCAAATCAGGTATGTTGATACAGATCGACAGATATTTTAATTTTTATTTATTACCCAAAATAGAAAAAAGTACAAACTACGAATATTTATGCCTTAACTAATGTAACTCAATAGGGAATAAATCACTAACTACTGAGCTAGTCGTACAATCCTTCTCTTGCAAATACTCCATTTCAGCAATGCTGTTTCAGGAGTTGGATTCTGCATTAAGTTGCCTGTGGTTCATCAAGAATTCCTTCAGTTTTTTTATGAATTGTTTGAGATTTTTACTGTCTTTGATCTCTACTGGTAAACTATTATAAGCTTGCGAGCACTTTTTTATAGGATTGTTCAGACCAACCTGGGTCCTCACTAGACAGAAGTGTAAGTGAAGAGTTTGACTGGACTTGGTATCATAACCATGTATTTGAGAATTTTTCAATAGAGAGGTATTCAGTTTATGATTTGATCTTGTTACTTTATAAATTTATTCACACTGCAGCAGGGACTTTACAGGTAGAAGTTTTAATCTATTATATAGTTCACATGAGGGAGTTCTATAATTTAAATTGAACAATACTTTCAAGAATCTATTTTGTAGCGTCTGAAATTCACTGAATAAAGTATCTAAGCAATTTCTCCAGATTGGAGCATTTTCACGTAATAATTTCCAAAGACAATAATCTCAACAAGAATGTTCCGGCGAGTTGGTTTCTGTTTTCGGCATTAAACAGTCAACAATTTTCCGTTGGTATGGAGAATTTAAGCGCAAATGTTAGCAAATGGTTAGGTTAGAAATCTAAGGGCAAGTGTACCAAATACAGTGGTCACTCAAGAAAATGTGGTAGCTGGGCGTAAGATTATCCATGAAGATCATGCAGCATATCGAGAGATTGAGGCATATTTGCGAAGACCTCAATGCAAACAATTTTTCCCGAAGAATTGCGTGTGAAAAAATTTGGTTCTCGTTGGATACTGCATCAGTTGACCCAAGAACAAAAAGCTGCAACGTTAATTTTGGAAAGCCTAAAAGCGTTTATAACATTGTCACTGGTGATGAAAATTTGATTCATTCATGTGAGCCAGAAAATAAGCGCCAATCTTCTGTTTGGGTTTTCCAAAGGGAAGAAAAACCGACAAAAGTCATCCGTGGTTGAAGTGTCTGAAAAAAGATGGTCGCAACGTTTGTTTCAAAAACAGGTTATATAGCAACAGTTCCTTCACAAGATCGAAGATCATTGGTACACTACAAGTCGTTAGTTACTTCGAGAAACCAACCCCGAACCGCGAATCATCCTTCACCAAGACAATGCAAGTTCACACACAGTCCGGAAAACAATTGAATATTTAATGCAAGAAAACATCGAATTTTCACATTATCCTGCGTACAGACCGGACTCAAGTCCCACCGATTTTTTTACTTCTCCAAAGCAAGAATGGATTTCGTGGTCGAAAGTTTCAGTCTTCAGAAGACGCTGTTGATGCCTTCCAAAAGACCATTTTGAATGTATCAGCAAACGATTGGAATAACTGCTTCCAGAATCGGTTCGAACGAATGCAGAAATGTTCAACCTACGCAGAAAGAAGCTCTCAATTGCTTCATTCTAGCTCTATATGCAAAACTTAAAAGACATTCCTCGTAATTGCAATTATGGAACCAAGTGACCTTTCAAAAACTGTAAACAGTTGCTTCTGTCTTTCTCATAATATTAGAGACGTTTATATAAAAGATTGCAACTAATTATTAGAGATGCTTTGTTTCATTCACAAGGTATCATTCCTCAAGTCGGGATTTCAGAGTAAATTTGAAACAGGATTCGTATTTTTGAATCTTTCTGCATTACCTTTATGATACAGTGTGGTTGTTCACTGTGGAAAATTATTAGGTTGATTGAGGATATCGTTGAAATCACACCTAAACTACGTGTATGCAAAATCGCTGTTTCGAAAATGACATTTTCTGACAGCAATTAGAAAGTGTGGCTTTGGCATGGTGATAAAATTCAATATCGACCCAAAAAATGAATTTAGATGAGAACTACCAAAAAACTGATAGCACTTCATTGGCGTGATGGTAACTATATATTATCTGACAGAAGGTTTCAGGCTTGTTGGGGAGAAAATATATAATATAATTATAATCTTCCACAGGGATCCCTTTTTGCACACCACTATCATTCAATTTATGTTTGAGCGATATTCCCCCATCCTGAGCCAATCAGTTCATTTATACCGATGATATTGTTTTATAGTTTCATCACTTCGAAACCCTTGCAAACAAGTTCCGATATTGATATTCTGAGCAATTTCTCCAGGGAGAGTCGTATGTTCACTAATCCTCTGAAAACGGTGATATTTTGGTTCATCTGAATAATCATAAAGAAAATAGGCAACGGGGGGTATTATTTGGATAATTTCCTACTGAATCATATGCACATTTTCACCTGCTGATTAGAGGAGCAGCTAAAATGACTACCTGCTCACCTATTCACCTTTCCCGAAATGGGACAAATATGTTCAGCCGTGAGCTGAGTATGACGTCTGACATAGCAATACCCAAAACCAACATGGAGCTGCCATTCCAGATCATCATTCCTAGTAGACAGGAATGGGCCTGCTCCGAGGATATTCTACTGTTGGTTCATAGATGGCTCCAGAACTGCCCAAGGTGTTGGAGCTGGTGTGCATGGTCGAGGTGCTACATTGGCGGGCATGCGAGTGTTGTTCAAGCAGAAATATTCGCCATTCATCACTGTGCTAACGTCCTGCTTGCAGGGGGATTAACAAGCAGGTCAATAAGAATCAGCACGGATAGCCATGCATCTGAAGCCATTGGCATTAGACAACTGCACGTCACTTATTGCGCGCTAATGCACTTCAACCCTTGCCAAACTGGGAGAAAGAAATATACTCCATTTGTTATGGGTCTCAGGCCACTCGGGCATTGAAGGCAATGAGAAGACGGACTCATTGGCTGCACGAGAGATTCGCCGGACTGAAGCTCAGGCCTGGAATTACTCTACAGAATGCAAGGATGGAAAATAATCGGTGGTTGGATCTGAAGATACGGGAGCGCTGACTGAACCACCTAACAGTCAGATACTCTCGGCTTGCCATCAGCTAGACCTGAGAGTTCTTAGTGCCATATTTAAGGGGCATGTCACCTAAATAAGTTAGGATTGAGCGAGGACTCTTCATACAGACTATGTGACGAAGAGCGAAAATCAATAGAACACGTCATTTAGCCAGCTGGAGACAAAATCAGACTTGAGGAACTTGGATCCAACAAATTGAAACTAACTGAGCTTATTAAGCTCTCACACAAATCTTATATCCTTTACAAGTAGGATGGAGCTTGTGTGTGAAATTTAGTGTGGCAGAAAAGGCCACTGGGTCGCAGTAGCAGGGCTGTCAATCAACCCAAACTTAGTTTTAATATCTATCTATCCTGCAAAAAATAGCAAGAAGATCCGGCGGTTTCTATGTCCACATTTTTAGAATTAATGTTCTTGATCTGTTCTCTTCTACAGCCAGTTGAGTACGGTTGAAGAGTAGTCTGTAAGTGCTTTGATTCCCATTCAGGTAAAAAGTCCCTGTTTCATTTCTGACTGGAATAACTAATTTCATAGATTAATACTGTTACTTGTTTGGATCATCATAAACTTATTAAATATGACTCATATTAGAAAGATAACGATTTCTTAGAGCGCTAATTGGATAAAATATAAATAGCAGACTATTTAAGTTGTCCATGACATCGTTTCTATCTGTTCTAGGTTCAGACTAATGTTATCATAATATAATCGATACAAATATAAACTAATTAATTGATAACCAAATAATAAGAAGCTAGTTTTGGTAGTTTGTTAATCGACATGATCGCTAAGATAGCCTACTCACAACACAACACAGATCGAAAGGCTTCAGTTCCCCTTATGAGTTATCCTGAGAGACCGATCACGTACATACAAGGTGTCCCATTATTAGATGTGATCCCAAGATTTTTTACATAGAAATATCTTGAAAGTTCTCAACAACATATATCGAAAAATATTTTCTGAAACAGTTACACCCTGAAAATGCCACCACAAATAGGTTTCTACGATATTTATGGATTCTTGGTTTTATACCTATTTCAAAAAATTACAGGGTATTACTTTTTCCAGAGTTTTTTCACTTTTTTTGCAGTGTTCCAATGACCACTTAATCTTTAATTTTTGTTCCGTTTGAGGAACTATTTTCAGAAGAAATTAAAATTATTATTGCGCATAATGAACAAGAAAGATGAGCAATATGAACTTAATTGAATTATTGGTAGAAAATTGAGTCACATCAGATTGTTGCCAATAGTTTTTGTTGACAGATTCAAGAGCTGAAAAGTTCCTCTTGATAAAGATGCATTGTTAATGTTATGTTTTTTCATCACGAGCTTGAAGAATGAGTTTCCAATTTATAATCAGTATTTTTTCAGATGTTGATCTCGACGCTATCAAGGTTGTAGTTCATGGTATTATAGCTGGTGAATCAAAGAGTTTTGCGTTACCAAACAGCAATGGTTGCAATGATTCTGGATTAACATGTCCAGTTACCAAAGATTCTGTCGTCACTTACACAACTTCTTTGCCAGTAAAGAAATTTTATCCAAAAGTGAGTAACTTATTGCCAGTTAATGATTTATGAAGGTCAATCTAATCAAATAAAACTTATAGATAATTATTTACAAACAATTAATTTTTTCGAGCTAATACAATGGCCACCTCAAATTACTGTAATAATATGTAATAAAATTAAATATTAACTATAAATAATAAAATTCATTTTGAATCTTTTCAGATTTCTGTTGATGTGAAATGGGAATTGAGAAGCAAAGATGATAAAGATATAGTATGTATAATAATTCCTTCTCATCTTAACTGATATCGCTTTATTGCCGGATATCAAGAAAAGAAGATACTCTGAAGTAGTTTTTCCTTATCTATATTAAACACCATTTCGTTGGTTATATTAAATGAAAGATAGATTTCCAGCATTTAAAACGAATTTGTCTTATCCTGAAATGTCCTCTATTGGTTATAAAGACTACCAGAAACTACAAGTATTGTATTTTCATTTAAATTAAAAGACAAGTTTTCAATTCTCATCTATAATTATAAAACTATACCTTTGGCGGTGAAACAAAAAAATTTCCTCAGTGGTACATCAAAGAATAACTGAACAAACGAAAATTTTCTCGTATGCGTAAATCTTTATTCTGAAAGAGAATTATTATTTTCGATTTTTTAACCTTCCGAACTCAACCCTTTTCAGGATGACAGTTACAATCTCAATGGCAAAGGGTGGTTGTATAATAATAAGAAAAAACATAAGTCGCAAGTTCTAATCGATTGGTTAAGTAGCAAATTATTCAGTATGAGACTTTCTCCCTTTCTCTGGAATGTTCTTATCTAGAAACAGCCATACATGGATCGCACAGTGCGGGTGTATCCTCCGTACTGAAAAATCAAACCTGATGGCCGATAACGTTCATCTTTTGTGGAATTTCTTGAAGCATTTTGAAATAGATAGAAAATATAATACAATAATGACGTCATCAATAATGGTGCTCTATATGCACTTCTATATAAATTCAAGAGTTGGAATACAAAGTTATATCAATATCAATCAATATAATCAGAACTATGAAAAAAACGAGCATTCATCTGAGAAATAATAATTGACAATAAATTGTAGATTGTGAATAACTCTTTTACTCATTAACTCGAAAACGTGTAATCAGTTTAATATTGTAGAAATGGAACTTACTTTTAAATAATTAAGACACACCTCGTGCTGGTTATGGAATTGATTGCATGTCCAAAAACTGTAACTTTTGCAATTTCATTCGTTCGATTTCAAGCATTTTATCTCTTGTATAGCAGTGATGGTATTGTATGAAACTTCGGCATTAATTCTCTTACAACTGGTATGATTATTTTTGAAAAAAATAAAAGTTCTTCAATAGTCTGTAACATTTTAGAACGAAGAAAGACATATAATATCAGGTACTTCAAGGAAAGAAGTGAAATTCCAAGGCAGTTCTGCTATTACAAATATGAAGCGACCTTCTTGGATAGACATATAATTCAATTCCTTCATTTGAGTATAGAAAAGTTGCTTCAACAAATTTAATTTTTAGATTTATTTTATAATTTTTAATTGTCGAGATAAATAATTAGGCATGACTTGAATCCTCTATACTATTAGAAATGTAGATACATCAGATCAATATTTTTCAATAATTTAATGTTTAATTTCGAAACTTTATCAGTCATATGAGAGGCAATATAATTAAGACTAACTGAATATATTTTGGTACTTTTTCAAAACCTAAGTTGAAACAATATAATATGGAAAATGTTGAAATTGATGTTTAAGTGCGGGGAGATGATCTCCAACTTCTGGTCTGGATTATTCAAGCTTCAAGCAGTAGTTGGAGCGAGCAAATTAGGCAATTCACAGAATATTGAAAAATTATAAATATAAGTCCCCATAAAAAAATGTTCAGCATTGGCATGTCGGAGATGTTTAGCTTCATTCGATTTTCTGCCAATAGTATTTGGATAAAATGAGGAACGAGAACTTTTGAGAACTGTTGTTTGATCTGAAGAAGCAAATATAAATATATATATATATATATATATATATATATATATATATATATATATATATATATATATATATATATATATATATATATATATATATAAAAATATTTGAAATAGAGGCATATGCAGACAAAACCTATAAAATTTCTCGAGGAGGACTACGACTAGTTGATATCTAGATATATTGCGGGAACTTTTGGATGAAGTTCCTTCAGCGCAGTTAAATGATATATATTGTTAGTAGGACGACAACCAAGTTCCTAATGCTCAAACGGTGCTACCTTTTCTGGACACACATTTTCTCCAAAAGTGTAAAGGTTCCATTAAATGGCCGTTCTGGATTCTTTTTCTGAGGCGAGAATTCAAGTATAATTGGGAATAATCAGGAAAGTTAGTGAATATTTTGTGAGAGAAGATTTATACTATTTAGAACATTTTTAGGTTGAACAATAAACTTTTTATATCTTAATCATATTTTCATGATAAAAATTCAGTTTTCTTGAACGAATGTCTACTTAACAAATTACAGTGATGGTATTATCCTTTCTTAGTGCAAAAACTTTTCAAAATGGATTAACATTATACTAAAATACTGTACACCAGTAAACCAGTAATTTATACTGTGATAGAATACCAAAGGTTTCTGTCCTTAAATTAGGATACACATTAATGGTATAATGGTAGAATGGAAAAATACTATAGTTAAGCACTGGTTCATATATGTAGTTGAGAAAAACGCAAAAAAGCAATCGATAAAAGAAACTTTTCCTCATTACCCAAATCCAGAACGCTTGATTCAAGTTCAAAACCTAATTAACTATCATCTTTTCGTTTTTATTCTCAACTCTTGAGGGTTGGCGATGCCTGTCACGCCACTGCTGTGGCCGCCCAAGATGATTTAAAGTGTGTTCACTCGCTTCTTGAAGAGGATCAAATTGTAAGTTATCGAAAAGATGTCGATGAAAACGAGTTCCACAGCACACTAATAAAAGAATTTTTATAGAGAGAGGTACGTGCTAGTTGTCCGCTGATGAGAGTTTTCCTCGAGCCTGGTTTTTATTTGCAACTGGATTCTTTACGAAACTAAGCCTTTCAATTCTTCCGACTTTTCACCATAGAAGTATCTGTAGAAGAGGGAAAGATCAGCAAACCTGCCGCCCTTGAGTAACAGGCTGGAGATCACGCGCGATTTTCGGATGGTCGATGAGGCGTAACGATCTCTGTAATAGGTGCGGAGTCGCAAATATGGGATCAGTATTCCAGACCACGTCGTACCTGCACCTTGTATAAAAGCATCAGCTGAAAAGAAAAATGAGTTTAGCAGAAGCAGATTTGGCAACGGCTGACACATGGTCATGCCAGCAAACTCCGGTGTTAACTGTGATGCCAAATCTCTGACATCTTATTTAAGTCTGAATTCAGTGACATGTTCTGTTGGTATCTTTGTCGGTGTGACTCTTCAGCACCTTAGGACGCTGACTAAAAATAAGGAAACCAGGGTGCAGTCATCGGCTAACCCCAAACATTTTTTTCTTGGTAGAGTAGAGCAAATCATTAATCTACAACAGAAAAAGAATTGGCGTGAGTATGGAGCCCTGAGGTACTCCTGCACTAACACTATCAAGAACCACCTGAATCGATCTACTGAAAAGAAAGCTGTTATTCCAACTACGCAATTTTTCAGGAAGTCCATATGCGATCAGTTCATTCATCGGGCCGCTGCCAAACCCTGTCAAAGGTCTTTGAGATATCAAGGGCGATGGATTTTGATTCGCCATGCTTTTCGATTGTTGATGTCTACAAATGCGTAACGTATACAAAGAGGTCACCAGTTGATCGTTGTCTGCGGAAACCGTATTGTCGATCACTGATGATACCCTGTCACTCGAGATGTTTTATGAGCTAATCCTTTATCACTCTTTCCATGACCCTCGGCATAATGGGCAACAATGCGATTGGACGGTAACTTTGGGGTAGGCATTTCTTTCCTTTCTTTGGAATCGGTTGTACCCTCGCAATTTTCCAACTCTCCGGAAACGCCAGGCTCTCGTACGAAATCTGGAACAAACGATTAAGAACAGGTGCTAACTCTGGAGTACATTTATTCAGAACAGTTATGGTATTCCAGACTCACTGCTTTCTTACGTTCCGTTGTTGAAGAACGCGTCTCACCGTACGCACTCTGAACACTCGACACATAGTCGATTGAACATCTTTAATCAAAGGCGAAAAGGTGACTGCCTTCGCCTTGGACCAGAATCGACGAATTCCACTGGTCTGCTTCAAGAGTCTATTCATAACTCTTTCATTGAAGTAGGTTTTCGTTTTAACAATTGTTCAATTACAAATGTACCTAAAAGGCACTTTCAGCTGAAGTTTCACTTGTTGGATTTTACTTCCAATTCTTATAAGCGTTGTTTTTGAATGCGGCAGCTTTTTGACAGTTTTTAGTGACTCAAGACTTTTGTGCGGGTGTTTTTTCGTGGAGCGTGGAGATAAGATTTACAACAAACGACTTCGATAAGCTAGAATTTGAAAATTAACTTTTCATGTGAATTTTGCTTTCCCCATTCATAATATGAAACATAAAAAAGAAATGGGACTCCCTTAAGTTGCATGAGTTTTAATCATACTTTCATTTTGTTTTAGTTGGTCAATAAAATTAATCTACTTTTAATAAGTGCACTTTTGTAATTTCATAGAAAATATCAGGAAACGAGTAATGAATTTTGTTTTTGACAATTTTTGAAAAAATTTTGCAAATTGTTTGATAAATCTTACATTACGAGTCTTGAAAATGCAAAAGAAATATCAAGTAGAAGAAAATAAACTTGCAAACGTTGAAATCATAAATGTCTTTGAATAAGTATTAGTGATACATACTTTGAGGACAATGGAGCTTGCAACAATGAAATTTGTTTTTGTACAACACAAGCAACAAAATTACTTTTTTTGTGAGGGAGAAGCCAAGCAATTATCAACTAATTAGATTCCATGTTGACTGTATAAGAATAACAAATATGTTTTATATTTTAGAGGATTGATATCTTAGAAATACGGTGCTAGTTGTCAGTAGGCCAGTGATTTCGGGACGATATTTGAGTCAGATTAACATCACAGAGACAACCTAAGTTTTGATTTCTGGGTATGAGTTAGAGTACCTCCCCCTATACACTGTTTGAAAAAGAACTTGGTATTGTTTATTAGGTTATTCTCAATACTTATTTCTCTCAATTTATGGGTTTAATTTTCATCATAGAATTAAATTCAATTCAACTCAATTATTTTAATGTTAATCTCTGTTTTAAAATTAGGGTAAATAGAAAAATTCAAGAATTTCTATTGTTCTATCTAATTTACAAATTTCATAATATTAAATGCTAGAGATATATTTTGTTGTCATGAAGTTTATACTAGGATTTGTAATTAATGATTGGTTAATAGAATTAAAAAATAAGTATGATGTTGCAGAAACTTTTATTGAGATCTACATATGGGCAGACAATTTAATGATTAGATGCTAGGAGTTAACGCCAATTTCGAATGTATAATTCTCCTAATAGATACAAATTTTTTAGTTGCTGTTAATTCAGCTGTTCCTTAGTTATTTTAGCAAGAATGACTTCCACAAACAACTGGCAAGAGACTTTTAAACATATTTGTAAAATCATAAATAAATATTTTAAATATACGATTAAATATACTAATATCACTTTTTACAAAATCATATATAAAAATATAAAACAAATAGGTGCGTATTGCACTAGAAAATATGTGCTAGAACAAGGCAATAATACTTCATAGAAAATATTTAAATTGATGAAGTATTTGAACTATGGTAACACATCTAACTTCTTTGATGAAAATTTTCGACAAAGTAAAGCTGATCGAACACTGAACATTTACAGCTGAAGTGTTTCTATAGATAAAATCACAAAACAATCCACTTGGCAAAAACTGATAAAGAATTATCACTAAGACGATCATACTGATTCAATTCAACAGATTTGATCGAAAAGAATCAGAATGAACAAACATTCCCATGAAGAGGTTACATTCTAGGAAAACAGCTCTTGAAATTTTATTAAAGTTAACATTCAATCATTCATAACAGAATTTTTAATGATTTCAAACGTATAATAGTTAATGAGAAAGGTATATTATTTGTGCTTAGAGATTGTCAGTTGATGGGATGTATTCAAAATAAACATTAGTTTCAGTATCCAAATTTTCCTTATATTAAGGAATCTAACCTCTTCCAAAATCTCTTTCGTACCAATAAATCTTAATAGACTAGACTGATTTAAGCAAAAATATATACATATGGGCAAATAGAGTAGATTTACAAAGGAACAATATCAACATCCATTTCTTCTAATAAATAAAAACAGCGAACAAAATGTACAGTTGCTCATTAAGCTTGGCTCTTACATACTAATTTTTATGTTAATAATTATCCACCTATATTTTTCGCGAAGATTTCTCTTAACGGTGTAGATCCTCTTACGTCGGACATATAACTGAAAAAAAAAAGGAAAAATGGTACAATTCTTTATTTGCAGTTAACCAGAGCTCATGTAATATTTTAGCATAACAATTACTGAAAGACATCATGTATCTTATAATTATGCCATTGCATTATGCGTCCCAATAGCAGTCTGCAATGGTTATTTTGGGATAACAAAGTAACTGATAGGGTCTTGCATAACTCGAACCATGTAGGTAATCAAAAAGTGGATGAAATGACTAGAAATGGATCGGTAGGACTTACCGCTAGTAGCAATGGAACTTCCAGCGCCATTTTCTATAAAAGTGTAGTCACAGAGGTGGGTTAGTTACACACACAGTCGATTAAACATGAATTTCAAGCATGGTAATCAATACCAGAATAGGAATAAGACCTTCCAAGAGTTCGAATTTACTTTCACTGAGTAGAAAGGAAATAAAAGAATTGTTGATTTTCCTACAGGGCACTGCCTTCCTTCCTTATTACCTATATAAAAATGGCAACCATTAGCATAACTGACATGCCGATGGTGTCACTAAAGGATGGAGATGTTCTATATGAGGGTCAAAGCTAGGAACCCGAATTACTCGAGCGTGGGGGCCTCTGAGCTGGAATAATTCGAGAAAGAGGTCCGCTAGGTACAGAAAAGGAAAATATCTGAGAAATTTCGATTAACACTATCAGAATGTTTGTTAGATTAGTGGAGCCAAATGGGTCCCTAAATACACAAGATGATAAAGGACCCGCTCAGAGTCGATGCCTTGTACAGTTTAAACAAACAATTCTTCGAAGTATATTTACATCAATATTTTCTGAGAAAAATACTTACCCTTCAGAATATAGTCGGTCAATAATGCTGGTACAGTCGGACTGTCTTCATTGATGGCTTTCAAAACTAAAAAAAAAGAACAGTTTTAGAAATCGCTAAGTAAACAACTGAATATCTTTTCGTTGATTACTCACTTTTAATTAGAACTTGTAATGATTGATTATCCGGAGGTCCGCTATCTAAATGGTACGGAATTACTGTTGTCAAATACTGCAACAAAAAATTTGAAGTTAGAGACTTTCTGCTGGGTATCAAAAGTAGAATACACAATTAGCATTTTGAATTGGAATCTAAGATAGTAATGTAAGTTCACGTCTATATGTGTTTTCTATCACGGAAGAATTATTTACTTGGATGAACCAATTCGTGTCAAGTAAACACCATGTTATTACACGATAATCATCGGTTGAAATTAATGTGTAACTGGATTATTGACTACATTGTTTCTACTAACGCTATCAGAAGTCTATAGAGGATAAGCTAAGAAGTAGAAAGCAAGAAGAGAAATGCTGTGAACGTCTGAAAATTATTTATTGTATGAAGTCCAAATAAATAATCCATACATTAAAATACACTATCAAAAATATAAAAATTATGGTCTAATGAATTATTACAAGACAAAAATTGTGAACCGTCATAAAGTTGCGCCTTTAGTGGATAGTGTGTATTACTGATAAAAATTTTGAAAATCCATAGAGTTTCGGCAATATCCGATATCTGAGTTGTCACATAACTTACCTATTCATATTCTAAACTTACTTTTTGAGTATAATGCAATGACGAAGAGATATTCTTTTCGTTTTTGAATTTTAACAATTCATGAGGAAGTTGTCATAATTTTTGTCTTTTGAAAGATGTATTACATTTTATAAAAGTATTTTTGTTTGGGAATGTAACAAAAGATTCAACTAATTGAGGATTAAAAATCTTTCATACAGGAAGGAAATGAGATAATCTTATCTTCACTATTGTAATAGAGTTGTTATAATAAAGTATCGAAATCTGAAAATGCAAACAGTAAAGATATAAGGATATTAAATATTGCAAAGTGTGCTGCAGTGAATCATAATTTGAATATGTACTTGCAGTGACATACAAAATGCTATTTCAATGTAATAAAACATTCACAAACTTATGACGCGTTTAGCTACACTGTGACATCATTAGTTTTGACAAATAAAAATCAGATTCTTACTATGTAAACCATTTTCCAGAAGAAATCCAATTTTTAATGATAATTTTGATATTTTACATAACGAAAATGAATGAAACTGAGCCACGGGAAAGCATTGGAAATCAATAAATCAAAGAAATTCAGGAAATTTACTGAATAGTTAATTAAACTTAGATCTTCACCATCACACATTCGTTTAAGTTCTTAAAATAAGCTAAGCTTTTCGGATTTTTCTCACATAAACTAACTGCTTAAACCCATGAGATAATGAATAATAAATAATTTTAATATATAAGGCATATTTTCATTTCAAATGTACTACTTATCTAATGAAGATAAGATAGAGAAACGCTTCATAAGTTTGTTTATACAGTGAAAACTTGAACAGTATTGTTTTCAATGAATTTATGAAAAAACGAATTATTTTAAATGTATGCAAAATCTCGATGAACTAGACTGTCAGTTGCTGCTAATTTATCGTACTGTAAATGTGTTTTGGTGATCATCTTAACATGCCTAGACGCCCTTTGGATGAGAATAAAATGATGAGAGCTGTAGGAATGCTTGAGGTAGGACTCCTTCAATTTAATGCAGAAATCATTCAGAACCTTTGGAATCCTTATCGTGAAAGTGGAAGTGTACGAGGAAGGATTTTTGTCTGGCCAAGGATAACAACTACTAATATGAACCCATATCAGGGTGTCCAGTGCTACTGTCTAAATAAATTCGCCGACGTTCCCCAGACAACATAATATATATTCTTTAAAATATACTACTTTATGAGCCAGATTTTGATATATGCTTATTATTGAAGAAAGAAAATTGATCTTCTAACCATAAAGTAATGCTAATTAAATTGTGAATATCCACAGACAGGTGGTTGAATGATATTTAAACGTTAGCTACTACTACACTACAACAAAAAAAGTTGATTTTAGGTAAAGCTAGGAAAAAAGTATAATTGTGAAGCTTTTTGTAAGCAATGCTACAAGTCTTATTCTTTTGTAGTTCCACTTAATCTTTTTTCTTCCACCTCCTTAAACAATTGGAATTTTCTTCTTCATTTCTCTGAATTTTGACATGTACTTTGTGAGTTTCATACAGAGGTAAATAACGAATACGATTTGTGGTTGGACTATTAGTATTTCAATGGTTCGATTTTTAATTAATTCCTCATGTTATAATCACTGACAATTTTCTGTCGCAAACAGAGTAAAATCTTTTTTTTACACTTAGCGCACTGCCAAACACATAATAATTTGATAGTAAAATTCTTTCATAGCCAGAAATTTTGAGTATGTTTGTCTATTTTTCAAATTTTCCACTAATACGTCTTTACGAAATTAGTATCCCAGTTTGTCGTAATTGAATTAAAGTTTCAGACGCATAGTAGTGTTGTATAAGGATTAACACCAATTGTTTAAATGCGTATTTAAAGATATGGTACTGTAGACAGAAGAGACATGGATGCTACGCAATTTGCTAGTTTCACAAAAGACGGTATAACCGTGGTCGTAATAAGCGAAAAATCATTGAAATCTTTATAAAATCTCATTCAAAACTGAATTTATTGTAGATAATGATGATTTTCTGTACTAGAAAACAGTTTTTGTTGAACTCTTCTGAACTGTCAATATTATCATATCTGAAATGAACACGTCATTTTCTATACATCTGCACGTTTCACATAGCACGCTTGCAGAACTCTATACAACGTGAAATTTGTCGAAAACTTTGTTTCGAACAATAGGCCTAGAAAACCTAGCAAAGTTTTGACACGTACAATTTAAACATTGAGCGATTCACGAAATAAAACCCAACTGTGTTTACGTGCCATCGTATTTCGGCACATAAAAATTGAATTGACATTCTCAAACTTGGCTCACCTTCGGATCTAGTCCGTTGGGGGTTTTAGTTGAATTATTTTTAGAACTCCTCTTCTTTTCCACGTGATATTGTCGTCTCTTGTTCTGTACAGCCAATAAGAGTGAAATGAAGGTGTTTTTGAGTTCCTTTTCGTACTCCAGTTCGTCTCGAAGAGCCAACTCTGAAATGAGTGTTTCAGAAAATTCTCGAATGAGAACTTCTAATTCGAGGAAGAGCTCGTTGAGTTGCGAAAGACTGAGATCTCGAAGTTCTGAAAAAAAAATTATTGTAGTAAATTCATATTCAAAGAGACCTGTGCGATCGGGGGACCTTCTTCAGGAGGTTTGGTAGGCCATTATTTCCAAAGGTCTGTTTTATGAATTTCAGTCAAATATTTTATACACCATAACTCTTGAATGTTACAATCGATTTATATCAAATTTGGTACAAGTGCTTATTGCAGATAGCTTGAGAATGATCAGGAAGATTCTTGGAATTTTCCAGAGATGGACTGAGGGAATCAATTTTTCGTAAGAGGTTGAATCAATCTTTATTTAGGAATACCTAAATATGTAGAACAAGTACTTCAATACCTAATTCAAAAATAACTGAACAAATGTCGCCAAATGACGAACGCCTAAAATCAAAACATTTTTCAAACGCTTTTCCGGAATCGACTTCAGTCCTCGCCGCGAATTCTCTTTGATGTCTTCTAACGATTCAAAACGGGTACCTCAAAATGGTTATTTGAGTTTTGGAAAAAGAAAAAAGGCGGCCGGAGCCATGTCAGGTGTATACGGTGGTTGTTCGATGGTATTTGTTGAGTTTTTGGTCAAAAATTAATTCACAATGATAACCTCGTAATATGGTGTATTATCGTGGTGCAAAATCTATGAGTTTTTTCCACAAATCTGGCCTTTTCGGACGAATTTGCTCTCTCAAACGCCGTATAACGCTCAGGTAATATTCTTTATTTATCGCCTGACCTTCTGGCAAGAATTCCGAGTGCACAACACCGCGATAATCAAAGAAAACAGTCAACATTACCTTGACTTTTGATTTGAGACTAATTCGTTTCATTAATTTCATTCAATATTTTTATCCATTGTAAAAGTCGCAAAACACACAAGTGAGAACTAACAAAATCGGGCACTGTAATCAAACTAAATGACAGATCGCGTTCAAACTTCGCGTCAGTACAGAAAACAGTTGTGCCAACTTAGCAACAACAATAATTTTGACAATCGTTTTAAGCAGATTTTCTAAATAATCAATTCCCGGTATTTTTATGACAGAATATATAAATGTCATAACAACAAGCTTTGAAAACCCATCTTTTATGGGTTTTATTCATTTGACAGAAAGGAGTCCAACTTGAGAGATATGTTTTTCAGGGTTTCACAAGTTGAGTGGCCTATTAGACATTTATGGAGAATTAATAATGCTATTGTTCTGAAATTTTGGTAGTTGATTCAGCTGGTCAGAAACTCTATTTCTAAGATATTTTCACTTCAATGGCACTTCCGATTATTATTATTATTATTAATGAACATTAACAGGAGCCAAGGTAAACCTATATGGCTAAAATTACAGAAATACAATCGATTGCAATATATCAGTGAGTGAAGGATGAGAAAGAAAAGAATAATAAAATTCAACCACAATTAACCACTAGAAAGTCCATGTATTGTTCCGCGTAGTGTTTTTGAACATATTAACACTTGAACTGTTAACTACTTCATCGGGCAGGTTATTCCATTAGTGAAATATTCGGTTCGATAAGAACTGCTCTCTGGCGGTGCGTCGAAAGTTTTCTCGATATAACTTGAAGTCATGACCTCGAAGACGCGTGCTGTTATTCAGACGAAACATGGTTGAAAGGTCTACTCCAAACAGATTGTTGAGTGCCCTATATGTGACTATGAGATCACCACGAAGTCGTCGATCTGCCAACACTGGGAGATTTAGAATACGAAGGCGATCCTCGTATGAAGAGCGAACAACTCCGAAGGGAATTCTCGAAACTCTCCGTTGAATAGATTCCAGCGAGTTTATATTGCCAAGTATATGGGAATCCCAGACAGGTCCGACGAATTCCAAAATTGGTCTGATGTAGGTTGTGAAAAGGACGCGACAGGTATTGATGCTGCATTTCCCAAATACCTTCTCCATTAGATACGACGTTCTGGAAGCTCTTGTGCATACGGAATGGATGTGGTCAGACCAGCTGAGATCCTCTGATATTGTAACTCCTAAGTCGTTATGGTTTTTGCATGATGCGATGGTAGTTCCGTGGATGCTGTAGCGAAATCTGGGATTTTTCCTACCAATATGTAGGACGACGATTAAGAGGTATCAACCATGCCTCACACCAACCCTGAATAATTGTGAGATCCTGTTGTAAAGTATGATGGTTTTGTAGTGGATCAGCGTAAATCTTTGTGTCATCTGCGTACATGGAAGATGTAGAGGTGAGTAGACTAGGTAAATCAGCCGTATAAATCAAAAACATCAGAGGTCCCGACACGGATCCTTGCGGGACTCCGCTTGAAACTGGTTTGGGAGCAGAAAGAGAGTTACCAACGCGCACACAAAACTCACGGTTGAAAAGAAACGAGGCAATCCAGGAAAAGACACCACCGCGAATACCGAAGTGTTCAAGTTTCGCGAGAAGACGTCTACGTGGGACTTTATCGAACGCTTTGGCGAAATCTAAATAAATTATGTCAATGGAAGTCCCTGAATCGATCGATCCGGTAGGAAGCCATGCTGGTTTTCGGGTATGATATTGTTATCGATTGTGAATTTAAGTATCTCAGACATAATCATTCTCTCATAAATTTTCGAGACAATCGATACTAAACTTATGGGTCTGTAGTTAAGAGGAGAAGTTCTAGTGCTTTTATTGAATATTGGGGTAACTCAGGCACGTAATAACTGTGTCGACAGCAAACTTGATCTGAAAGACTCGTTGAATATCACAGTTAAAGGTGACGATAGAGACGAGGCGCAATTCTTGAGGACGAAGGCCGTGAGTCTGTCTGGACCAGGAGCCGAGGAAGTTTTCAAATCAAGCAAGTGCTTCTCGATGTCGTCAGCAGAAAATGAAATTGTGCTCAGTTCTACAGGGGATCTAGGGGAAGTTATACGTGGCAGCGGTCCGTCTGGTTCACGCTGAAGGATGAAGCAAAAGCACTAGCGAATACCTCAGCGGATTGTTTATGATCGTCGCATAGTTTCCCTTTTGAGTCTCGGACAGATGGTATAGTGACCTTCGAATTAAGAGCGGATCGCACAAATTTGAAGAACTTCTTTCGATTCGATGGATTGAGTAGGAAAGAAACAGAGGAATATGTACAGTTGAGAACTCTCCCAGCTGTAGCGATCTTTACTTTTGCTTTGTGTAGATAATCATACACGCGAGTATCTCCAACGGTCCAGGTGTACTGATTACTGCATTATTAATAAAACGTAAGACGGCGAACAATGTTGTTGTTTTGACTACTCCAATGGGAGGGAGAACTAGTGGCGCACTGAAATATGCGTATTCACATTATGACGGCGAACAAAACAGCAGCCCCAAATTAAATATAATTAGAATGCAATTGTAGACTACCTTTTGTCCGCAAAATTCAGTAACACAGGCACCACCTCACCAAAAGTAACACATTCAACCAAAAATTTCGCCAAACCTCAGAATATATCAGACTTTATAGTGGAAGAAAGAAGAGCACGATGTGAACACTGCGGATTGCAACATCAATGTTGCAAGATATTTTCACTTCAATGGCACTTCCGATTATACCGGAAATGTATACCAACTTTTTTATTTAATAAAGAACACCCTGTGTATTGATAACGGGTTCAATAACACTTGTTATTCCAACTGAAAAAATACCTAACACATAAGTCTAGCTTGTTTCGTTCATAAGTATCCTACTTTTACTTGAAAATTATCGATTTTTTGTTGTTTGAAAAAATTGATATATCTCAAGAGCGGCGTGAGCTACCAAAATAATGAAAGGTGTTTTACAAACATAACTCATCCCGGAATAAAACGGGTAAGTTCGTCTTCTTGCCCGGCGCCTTACAGTCGGAAATCGAGGACGAGTTGCTGAGTATGAGGTCTGACATAGCAATACCTAAAACCAACATGGAGCGACCATTCCAGATCATCGTTCCCGATAGACAGGAATGGACCAGCTCCAAGGACTGTCAATTTGAGGGTCCCTCTTGGTACACGGATGGCTCAAAAACTGCAGGTGTTGGAGCCGGTGGAGGTGTTGCCAAGGAACAGTCGATCTGTCTTGGCGGGCATGCGAATGTCTTTCAAGCAGAAATATTAGCCTTTGATCACTGTGATAACCTCTTGCTTGCGGGATTAAAAAATAGTCAATAAAAATCAACACCGACAGCCACATTTCGACACGAAGAAACATCGAAAACTACGTTTTTTCAAATTGTAACCCATATTTTTTTCAACTCATTAGATTCGCCATAAAACACTGAATGAAGTTCCCCATACATACCCTGTACCTAAGATTTCAAGTTTTCTAGTTATGGCGAAAAAACGAATTTTACGTACCTACCTGAAATTGGCAAAGGAGGCTTAGATTTCTGCACGTGCATAGACGTATCTCAGAGCATAGACAGGCTCTTGAGCATAGATAACAAACTATTATTGTTTTAACTGTCAGTCGAATTGATTCGAACAGAATGGCTAGCAACACAAATGATCAAATACTTAATTCAATTTTCATTCACGGAATGTGAGTAGAACTTGTAGGAGATTTAACGAATTATATCCAAATATACGGTTTATGACAGCTAAAAAATTTAGGAGATACATTACAAATTTTCTTTCGAATGGAACGGTCCAGAATAAGACATCATTGTTGCCTACAGGCGATGAAAGGAGACAATGGAATTGCCGTTCTAGCTTATTTTGAAGTTAATCCACGTGCATCATTGGCAATAGCAGAGCATGATCTGAATTTACCTTATAGTAGTATTCACAGAATTCTAAAATAACATAAACTGCACCCTTATAAATTTTCAATGGTCGAACCTCTACAAGCTGGCGATCCACACCTTCGAATAGAACTGTGTGAGATCCTTCTTCTCAGAACACGAAAGGATCCCGATTTTGTCAAAAGGATTATCTGAACGGATGAGGCCAAATTTTCTAATGAGGGAGTTTTTAATCGGAATATCTCACACTTTTGGCCAACCAAAATCCTCATATTACGAGGGAAAGAAATCCTCAAAATAGATTTAGTTTTAATGTTTTTGCACTTCTAAAGGAAAACAGATTTTCGTACTTTGTGTATGGTGAAAACTTAAATGGTGAACTTCATATGCAGATTTGAGAACGGTAGTAAGTGACTTCGTTGACATTGTTAGTAGCTGGAAATTATCGAATTTTAACTGTTATGTTTGAAGATAGATGGATTGGAACGAACAGTGCGTCTTTGTGGCCTCCAAGGTCACCTGACTTAACGCCTATGGATTTTTATTTTTGGGGAACGCTGAAAGATAAAATTTATTCTGAACCTGTGACTTATATGATTTGTATAATAGACTGCAAAATGCTTTAATGCAGTTGGATGTGGAGAAACTGAGGCGAGCCACAGTTGAACGCTGAAAGATAAAATTTATTCTGAACCTGTGACTTATATGATTTGTATAATAGACTGCAAAATGCTTCAATGCAGTTGGATGTGGAGAAACTGAGGCGAGCTACATCACAGGGTGTTATGCGTCGAGTAGAACTATGTCTAGAAGTGAATGGTCATCACTTTGAACAATTATTATGAAATTCAGGAAAATAGAGTTTGATTCGTTTTAATATTTTTTAATTTAACTTAAGAAATTCGACAACAACTGCAGTTTCGCAATTTTTCCCCTTTATTTATCTATTATCCAATGACAAAGGGAGTTAATTGTTAATGCTCTGGGAATTGTCTATGCAAGTTCAGTAGGAATCTAAGCCGCCTTTGCCAACTTTCGGTAGGTATGTAAAATTCGTTTTTTCGCTTGAAATCTCAGGTACAGGGTATGTATGAGAAACTTCATTTAGTTTTTTTACGGCGAATCTAATGAATTGAAAAAAAAGGGTTAAAATTTGAAAAAACGTAATTTTCGATGTTTCTTCGTTTCGAAATGTGAGACGGAAAAAAGAGCACTCTGTATACTGACTGAAATTCAGTCGGATATGAGTTATATTCCTCATGGTTTCTTGTTTGCAAAACACCTTTCATTATTTTGGTAGCTCATGCCGTTCTCAAGATATATCAATTTTATCCAAAAGCAAAAAATCGATAATTTTCAAGTGAAACTAGGATATTTCATGAACGTCACGAGCTAGACTTTTATGTGTTAGGTGATTTTGTAATTGGAATAACAAGTGTTATCGAACCAGTCATCAATATATGTTCTATATTGAATAACAGAGATGGTATCCTTTTTCAGTATAGCCGGAAGTGCCAATGAGGTGAAAATATCTTAGAAATAGAGTTTAGGACCAGCTGAATCAACTACCAAAATTTCAGAACGATAGTATTATTACTTCTTCATAAACGTCAAATAGGCCACTTAACTTGGAATACCCTGTATGGTGTATATAACTTTGAATACTTACTATCTTCATATAGAGGAGAACTCAGAACTTCTTTCGCTTTCTCTAATATTTCGTTATTTTCTACAACAGCTTCCCCAGTTTCGTCGGAGCACGAATCTTCTTGCATCATGTCGTCTATCTCCTGTATAACTTCATCAGCTGTTTTTAATGGCTCGGTTTCTTGATGGATACCTCCCAAAATAAGTGCGTGCATATCCAAATCACTTGCCACTGCTTCGTCTTCCGAGGAAAGCTCAAGGTCGTCGTCCGGAGTCTGAGGTTCCTACGAAGAAAAAATTATAATATAAATAGTTGAAATTTCTTCAATTCATGAAATTTAGCAAACAAAACAAAAGAAGAATTAACAAAATATGTCGTTCCTATGTTAGGATTTTTTAAATTAGTTCGAATTTCAAGATTCTTCAAGGTAAAGTTTTTCCAAGACCATAACAAATAAAATAGAAAGCCAACAATCAACTAACACAAACCTTTTTGAGAACAAAAAATATCGATTGTGTTCGTTTTAAAAATGTATTAGTTAAATAAAATTCTACCAAGATTCCAATTCCGTATACAAAACCCAAATCTTTCATAGAATCAATTGTCTTTACAATGTCGATTACGCAAGCAATTAGAAAGAAACCCTTCAGGCGACCAAGGAACACCCCCGCTTACTTGAGAATTCTCTTTGTAATCGTTCATTGAAATAAGATAATAGGCACTATTGACGTAAAAGCTGCAAGGAATTCTAACTAGAAGAATTAGCGAATCGCAAGAAGACATACATAAAGAGAATTCTATCATTTTTTCGACACAATTGGTAAATCTGAAATACACTCCCCACAAAAATTGTCGCATCACCCTACTTTTACGACAGTACTATATAAACTCTTAGGTTGGTTATTCAAGAGTCGCTTGGTAACTTTCAGAAGTGTAAAATAAGAAATCACTCAAAAGAGATGAGTTTATGATGGAAAATATCAACAATTTTCGAGTTATTGAAAAATTAAAAAATGCTATCATCTTCAAACATTCGCGAAGAGACCAATCAACTAGCATCGAATGGTTACTAATCATTTTCAAAATCGAGTGTTTCCTCCCCAGGCCCTAATTACTGCCAGTATACGTCTCGGAAGCCCCTCAAACAAATTTTGGATGTACTCTTGAGTCACTGAGTTCCAAATTTCAGGAAGCAGATTTTCTAGTTGTTGGAGTGTTCTACAAGGCATCCTACGTTGCTGAATTTGCCACCCCATGTTGTCCCAAACATGTTCTATGGGATTCAAGTCGGGACTTCTGGCTGGCCATCTTAAAATATTAGTTTCGGCATTTTGCAGAAATTCTATAACTACTCTAGCTGCATGAGGTCGAGCATTATCTTGCATATAAATGAAGTTTTCGCCAATCAATGGGCCAAAGGGTACAACCTGGGGTTCAAGGATATCTGCGATGTATCTGGCCGCTGTCATTCTTCCGTTATCCACTAGGGCTAACTCAGTTCGACCATGGAAAGAAATGCCTCGGCACACTATTACTGAGCCCCCACCCCCTGGTGAGACGTGGGCCGGTAGAAGCGACCCTTGCTCTGATATCGTCTTCTTTGAGCCTGTTCCTTACAGTTTGCAATGAAATATGCACATTTCTGGAAAGTGCAAGTTCATTTTGTAGCATTCTAGCCGTACAATGACGAACTCTTAGTGCAGTTAAACGAAGCCAACGATCATCAACGGTGTTGTTATCCGATTCCTTCCCTGTCCGGCCCTTCTTTCACTTTCCGCTGTTTCGTGGTACCGATTAATTGTTTTGAAATAGTGCTTTGGTTAACATTCAACAAGTTAGCCACGTAAAGTTGGCTTCGCCCTCCTCTAGAAGTGTTACGATCCTTACCACTTCATGATCACTCAAATAGCGTCCAGGACGTTCAGCAGCCATTACAATAAATTCAAAGATTCGAAAATCAACAAGAAACACACAAAACTTGCATTAATTTAGCGAGAAAACTGAAGAGAAATTGAATGAATACTGATAGTCAAATAAACTCATTCTTGTTTCAGACGTGTTTGAGATCATATGGAAACAAATGTTACTACATAGATGAGATTTTTTACCCCTCATGTGTCGAAAAACATATGTTGACAAAGAAACTGCGATCGAGCTGCTTAATCGATTGTGGAATTCGAAATACCAGGTGATGCGACAATTTTTGTGGTGTGTGTATATCAATAACATCAGAAGACAGTTAAATAATTACTAGGATTTTTTATTATCCATTCAAAAAAGGATATACAGGTTTTTTTTTCGGACAAAAGGGTCATACGGGGGATAGAGTAACTCCACACCTGTCAGAAATAGTGCATGAAAGTCATTAAAGCTTCCGGGATTTCAAACTACAGGGTGATAACTTGTTTCTGGTCAAATGATTCATCATTCATAACTCGAGAACCCGTTGACCGAAATTCATGAAACTTTACATATTTAGTAGGCTCGTCTTATTGAAGCGACTCACAAAAACACAAAATGCAGGTCCGTACTCAGCACAAACATATTTTCGGAAAATGGATAATATAGACACTCTGTATATGGATAATCTGATTTTTTTAGTTAGAATTCATAGCGGTCAAACACGTGTTAAAAATTATGGCACTATTTTTAGTATTAACGAAATCAACAATGAAAATTTGATGGTCGGCTGTTTTCAGATCATACAGAAGAACTAATGTAAAATACATTTTTCGATTTTCTTTTCAATAAGACTTTAAGTTAATATGTACCGGTAATTAAATATACAAAAAACCTAATTTTTTTTTATATAAACGAAAAACAAAAACAAATTGATGAATCATTAAAGTCTATTTTCCAAACGGAATGAAGCTTCTAGGTATCATTTGCTCATTTGGTATATCCATACAGGCGTTCATTATGCCTTTTACTAGTGGTTCTCTGCAAACAATATCTACTTAGTACTCTCTGAAGTTCGAATAACCCCACAGAAAAAAACTCTAGAGGGCTGAGATCAGGTTACCTTGAGGGAAATGTAAATGGCCCACTACCACCAATTCACAGGTTTTCATAGTTTTGGTTCATAAAACTTTTCACATCATTTAAGAAATGAGGTGTAGCGTCATCGTGCAGGAAACAAATTCACCTCACATTCATGTTTTCTAACAGATTCGACAGAATATCGATTAAAAACTCCAAATATATTTCACCTGTCAATGCTCCTTCAAAGTGAGGTCTAACCCTATGGCCATCATACACACCACACTACACATTAAAGGAAACAATTTGTTCCGATCGTTTATACTTGATTGCATGAGGGTTTTTAATACTCCAAATGAGCTGTTCAGCTATTGCAGACCCCATCCTTCATAAATTGAGCCTCGTCTCCAAATATCTGCTGAAGAGTGCGTCTATGGGATAAAACCCATCTGTCGTAAAATCTCATCTCCTGGCTATGAGGGTTGAACAGTTTGTTTATGAAATGTTTTCAAGTTCTCTTATTTAAGCATTTTCCAAACTCTCATTTAAAATTTAAAAAAATTTTAAACATGTAAAACGCCGACTTTCAATTTCTGGGGTTCGCTCTACCAATGTTCAGGATATTTTGTTTTTCCTGAATATTCTACATAGTGGGGTGTTCATGTTTAGAAGCAAAAGCAGGTTAAGATTCAATATTTTATTAAACTTCTTATGAAATGTTATGTAGTTTGGAATCTGCTGACTTCTGAAGCGTTATTCATATTCTAGAATATTCGTATTCAGTTAGTAACTACGATTGTGTTGTTTACATCCCTAAGGTGGGTAAGTCAAACACACAACCTAAGTCGTTTAGACCGATTAGTCTTACGTCTTCTGTTTTGAAAACCCTTGAGAATGAACATCAATACGCTAATCAATAAGGTAAATTAACCGATCTGGCACTTAAAAACATAGTCGGGAGGATCGCACAGTCTCTGGACCGCAAGGAGACTGCAGCTGCAGCCTTCGTGGACATTGAAGGTCGTTTAATGCGGCCCCCACTGGCTTGCTGTGTGGGGCTGCGAGAGCTAGAGGAGTACCAAATATTATTGCGGAATGGATTAGTAACATGCTAAATGCCAGAGTGATCAACACTTCACTGAAAGGCGAAGTAGTCACTTTTGTGGCTGGCAGGGGCTACCCAGAGGGAGGAGTACTATCCCCACTATCCATTCTAGAATGAGCTTCTGGCAATAATTGGCGAACTGGATGTTAATGTACAAGCATACGCTGATGATATAGTCATTATGGCGCGGAGATGATAGACTTCAGGAGGCTATGTCTGCAATTCAGGGGTGGTGTGAAGGAGAGAAACTTAGCATAAACCCCTATAAAACCCTTATGGTACCATTTACCAGGAAGAGGAGGATATTTGTTTCCCCCCGACCCTAGGAGGGGTGTTTATCCGGTTGTGGAAGAAGCAAAATATCTGGGGATTACCCTGGATAGCAAACTCTAACCTGGAAAACACAATACACAAGGCTAGACATTCCCTATGGGCATGTCAAACGACCTGTGGAAAAAAGTGGGGTCTTGCCCCAAAGCAACTTCAGTGTTTATATGGGATGGTGGTTAGACAACGTTTTATGTACGGCTGCATTGGTTGGTGGGAGTGCAGTCTTAAGAAGCAATGCCACCTCAAGCTCTCTAAATTACAGAGATTACAGGGATTACATCCGCTGCGGCCATGGAACTGATATTGGGCCTTGCCCCTCTTCATCTGGTGATAGGAGGAGTGTCTAGAATGGCTTTCTACAGATTCCATCATTTATCCCGTAATGAAGCGGGTAACTTCATCCTTGTGCCTGGCGCCTTACAGTCTGAAATCGAGGACAATGAAGTGCTGAATATGAAATCAGACATAGCAACACCTAAAACCAACATGGAGAGGTCATTCCAGGTCATCATTCCCGATAGACAGGAATGGATCAGCTCCAAAGACCGTCTACTTGAGGGTTCCTGTTGGTACACGGATAGCTCAAAAACTGAAAAAGGTGCTGGAGCTGGTGTCTACGATCGAAGTGCCGCCAAGGAATAGTCGATCTGTCAATTAAAATCCTCACCGATAGCCAAGCTGCACTGAAAGCATTGGCATCCGATACCTGTACGTCAGTTATGGTGCAGGATTGTCGCTCCACCCTTGCCAAACTAGGTGAGCGCAGCAGGCTCCGTCTAATATGGGTTCCTGGTTACTCGGGCATTGAGGGAAATGAGAAGGCGGACTCATTGGCCGCTCGAGAAACTAACCTGGAGTTCATAGGACCAGAGCGTAAGCTGAGAATTCCCCTGGAAACTCCAAGGATAGAAAACAACCGATGGCTGGACTTGAGGGTACGTGAGCATTGGATGAGCCTCTCAGGCCTCAGACACGCTCGA
The DNA here is from genome assembly GCA_013387265.2 of Cryptolaemus montrouzieri. NCBI lineage: Eukaryota > Metazoa > Arthropoda > Insecta > Coleoptera > Coccinellidae > Cryptolaemus > Cryptolaemus montrouzieri. The sequence goes on along the minus strand of JABFTP020000001.1, from coordinate 68,756,107 downwards.
CGTGCCATCAGTGGACCTTCCACTGCAAAAGCCAAGGCCTGGCTTAAACTCTCTAGGATGGAACTGAGAGTTTTAACTGTCATACTAACGGGGCACTGTCGCCTCAGGAAACACCTAAATAAATTAGGTTTGATTGAGGATCTTTCATGTAGGCATGTGAAGAAGATACAGAATCACTGAACATGTTATGTGCGAGTGCCCAGCTGGGGACAGGGTCAGGATGGAAGAACTTGGATCTTGCAAACTGAATCTGACTAAGCTTATTAAGCTCTCTCCCACGAAACTGGTATCCTTTACGAAAAGGATGGAGCTCGTGGATGAAATTTAGGACAGAGTGTGCCACAATAGACCACTGGGTCTCACTCAAATAATAATATCTATCTAGTGAACTACGATTAAAAAATCCAGAACAAAACACCATATTGGCGTATTTTCTATTTGTATATAAATGAGGAATTGAGTTTTCTCCTGATTACACTAAAAAGATTTTGATCCCAAAATCGAATGAATTTCATCAGGTATTTTTCTGACAGATCACTGAAGAATAATTTCAGAATAATAGTGTAGCGTTCATTCTCTATGTGATTACCTTCGGTATTCTAAGCAAATTCTGTGAATCTGGCCTTGGCAGCGAGAACAGGGCTCGTTAAACGAAGAATAAAAAGAATTTCCGTGGATGGTTAATGCATCAAAAATACACTCTTGGAAATAATTAGCATTCCGTAAAAAAGATATTCATAATAAATCAATTTATCAAAAAATAATATCGGAAGCCTTGTTTCATTTGTTGACATTACGGTGCAATGTGTGTGTGTTTTGTTTTTCCTTTAACGTGCTTTATTTTCGCCTATCGGCCAATGACACGCCCTGGACTTCTGTCACCTCACTACCACGGGAATTTTGCCGAACCCCTCTCGTGTCGAGGGAAGGGATCTTTAAGATCCAACACATCACTGTTAGACAGGACCGACGGTTTTACATCTCCTCCGAAAGATGGACACTCAAGCGATTCCCAGAATCCGAAAAATCGCAGCGACTTTGTGGGGATTGAACCCAGACAACTCTGCGCAGGAGACGAGCATCATATCCTCTACGCCACCGAGCCGGCTGCGGCGCAATGTATTTTCATCATTTTGGGGAACTATTTGTAACCAGTTCCAGTTTGTATATTGATCGAGAATTTTCGAATGATTTCCTGATTTAACCATAAGTATACTCAAAGAACATTTCTAAAATTTTCATGAAGAGAGAAAAATTCTAAAAAATTTAATTGTTCGAAACAAGTGCTCCGAATATAATGGGCATGACCAATTTAATAAGCGTTGGAATCCAGAATGAGTTCACACTTTAAATCGATCTAATTATTTCAACTTAGTTAATTTCCAGCGTGAGATCATCGCGTTATGTGTGACCGGAATGGAAGGTAAAAATCAACAGAGAAAGGGGACTGAAATTGAGCGAAGATTTTGAAAATTATTTGAAAAAGTACTCCGATCAAAAAGTTGATGGAATTTTCATTCATAAAACTCAAAACACAACATTGACTAAAACTCACTGGTATCAACTTTCGATCAAATCTTGAAAACAATCTTTGAATTCAGTTTTCGGTATGGCCAGTAGAGCTGTCTTTGATTTCTCCATTATTGCCTTTCACATAGAGGTAAATCAGGTGACTTTGATGGCCATCTGAGGGTGTCCATTCTGTTCTTGTTTAAACTGACGGACAACGATAGCAATGTGTGACGGTGCGTTGTCGTAGTGTAAAATCCAAGAACTTTTGTTCCACAAATATTTCATTTTTATGTGAACTGCTTCACGCAAGTGTTTCATGACACTTAAATAATCGTCTTTATTGGCCGTGTAGTGAAAATTTGGGTTGCACGATACCTTTGTAATCCATGAAAAACGTGAGCAATGCTTTTTTCAACTGAAAACATCTTGGCTCATTGTGTGAACTCCATTCACTCGCCTGATGTCGTGACGTATCATAATCACATACCCATGTTTCAGCTCCAGTATTAATGCGTTTGATAAATGTAGAATTGGATTCAACAATGAAACTCATGTCTAGCGATGTCAAAGCGGTTTTTTAATGAAATTTAAGTCTTAGGGGGCCAACTTTGCTGCAAAACGACGCCAAGTCAAATCCTTAACTATGTCTTGAACATATCCATAAGCAATATTCAAGTCCGCCAACTTTCAGATATGCGGTTATTTACTTTTTTGGTCTTCTCGTCAGTTTTTGATGTCGACAGCCGGTAGCAGGTCGAGCGTCTATCGAGGATGAAGACCGTTGTGGATATCTTCATCTTCAATAGACTCTCGACCTTTCCTAGAACGTTCGCGTTACTGGTAAACAACGATTCAGAGAACCGTTGCCGAAACAATTTACCAAGATTTCCAATATCTTACACCATTAAACCTGATTTTAACACAACATTCAGTACAAGCAAATTCGTTATTATTATTGGTTCCATTTATCAAAAAAATGTGAAAACGCTTCAAAAAAGGACACAAAGATAACAAATACCATGTAATGAAGATGAAATTTGGAGGGGATATCAATGACAGATGTGGCAATCTAGCAAAACTAATGAGACTCGAATACTATAGCAACAGCCCAGCAGGTGATAATTCCTGAAACTTTTTGATCAGTATAATAGGTGGTGTAGTGAATTTTGCTTGGTAATATATTAACTCATATTTCTGGTGAGCAGTACCATGGGGTTTTTATGTAGGTTAGGGTTCAGTTTTTAACTCCCGGGTCATCTTTGGGTTATTGGTACAGTCTCATGTAGTGTGGCAGTTATGAGGGCAGTTCAAATATGTTGGAGACAAACGCTGCAGATGAAGCGCATGTATGTTTTAAAGGTTGCAGCTGGAATATGTAATGTCTGGGTCCCTTACGAAAAGTTTGGCTTGGCATAGTTTTCAGATATGCGGTTATTTACGAAAGTTTCACTTTTTCGGTCTTCTCGTCAGTTTTTGATGTCGACAGCCTGTAGCAGGTAGACATTAAGAACACATATTTCACTTGCGGGCTACGACCATGAGTGAATGTCAAGTGCCATTGCGCAACGTATGAAATGAGACAAATTTATTAGCAAAATTTGCTACAAAACTAACAATTAAGTGTAAAATTACATACCACAAAATAGAACGATTATACTTCTCTTTTACATGCTGTAATGTAAGCCTTTGGAATCCGCCTAACTCAATACAAGATTTTATAAATAAAAAAACTGAATTGTACATACCCAAGCCCCTGTAAAAGAGCGATTTCTCAGTTTTAGCTTTTTTACCTGTTGGTACATAGATATTCGACTGGGATCTCATTTCAAGTGCTAAATAATCAGGTAACATCTTGTGGACTATCTTATATATGAAAATCAAGTTCAAAAACACAAACCTCTGCTCCACACTAAGAAACTGTAATTTACCCAACATACTATTGACGACGGTGATTTTTGGAGCATCTAAAATGATTCTCATGTCCTTGTTTTCTAATTTTTGGAGCCTATGTTTTTCCGTTTGATTAAAATACAATAAGATTGTCGGACAATATTCGAAACGTGTTGCTATTATGGTTTTATATAATAGATTCTTGTTTTAACTGACAAAAATCGACTGACCTTTCTGCATAAACCTATCTATTTACTCAATTTCTTAACTAAATTATCACTATGACTTTTGAAATTTAGATTTTCATCTATAACCACACCCAAGTATTTAGATTCACAAACGACTTATAGGTTATGCAACAATTTCCAACACATAAACCGAAACACCCTTCAGTCTTTTTCACATTGACGAACATACTATTATCCTGCAACCACTGGAACACTCCATCAAACTTCCCCTGCAACCTCCCTGCTACCTCGTGGACCCGAGCACCACAATCGTATAGCAAGGTGTCATCAGCAAACAAGTTTATTTGAGTTGTTTCTGCCCTAACACAATTAACTATATCATTGAGATATATTATGAACAACAGAGGGCCCAGTATAGACCCTGCGGGACCCCATTTTGCACTTCTTTTCTGTCCGATGTGATATCATTCAGCCTTGTACACTGGAACATCTCACTTAAATAGCTCTCAAACCACTTGATAGCCCCCCAGTAATTCCAATAGCTCCCAATTTACAGGTGAGTATCTTTCTACAGAAAGTCTCGAATGCCAGCTCAAAATTCAAGAGGACTACCACCAATACCAAGCCATCATCCAACAGTTCCTTTCATCTTGAAATTACAAGCTGAAGAGCACTCTCGCAAGAGTGTCCTGCCCTGAACCCAGACTGATTCTCAAAAAAATTACTATTACTTATTAAGTAATCCAAAAGCTGATTCTTGACATGAGTCTCCATTATTTTTTCCATTAATGGTAACATATTGATTGGTCTGAATTCTTCCACCTTGATGGTATTAACAATTACATGAACCGGTACTAGTGTAGCAACCTTCCACTCTGCAGGCACTACTCCACTCTCAAATGATGCATTGAGAAGATCAGTAATTTTATTGATGGCAAATTCACCTCCAGCCTCAATGATTCAGAGATCTATTTCATCTGTTGCGTTAGTTTTTTTTCAGATTTTTCAATATTCTTTTCACTTGATCTTTTGTCATTAATCGTATATTTTCAATTTTTTTTCATCGCTGCAGTATCATATGTTACCAGTGGATTCAGTACTGTACCATTGTTGGTATTTATGCCATCTTTTATAATGCTCTTCACACTATCAACAAAATAGTTGTTAAATATTTTCACCATTTCACTTTCATCATTGAATCTTTGGTTCCTGTACTCGACCTGGAGCAACATGGATGAAGTTTTTGTTCCAATGAGAGACTTCATATGCTTCCACATCTTAGTGCCATTTATTTTATTTTCATCGACTTTTTCATAATATTTCCTATGTTTATTTCTGATCATACCAGTTACCTTATTTCTCTGAAGCTTGTATACCTCCCAACTATCAATGGTACTATGCAATGTAGCACTAATATAAAATCCATCTCGTTTAATTATTTCTTGTTTTAGTTCTTTGTCAAAACATCCACTCGTTTTTTCTCTAGTTTTTATTACTTGCATGGGTATAATTTCATTCATCACCCTTCTTACATTACCATAAACCTGATCAACCAAACTATCAACATCTGCAAGTGTCTCCCATTTTTGTCCCATCATTAATTGCTGGAATTTGCTTTTATCGATTTTCGAACAATCTCTGTATCTTTTTGTCACTAGTTCTTTGGGGTGTCCTGATACTCCTCCTGTTTGGAAGTGTATAATATCATGATCTGACCATTTTGGACTTCTTGAGGCCAAAGCCTCAATATTTCAATTATCAGTGAACAGCAAACCTACCATAGTTCCATAGTTTGCTAATTTAGTGTGATACGTGTACAGTCCCTAATTTTCTGTGATAACCCATATACTTTCATTGTCAGTCAATTTTTTCTTATATATTGATGTACCTTTGAAATTAATATTGAAATTACCCATAACATAAATGTTTCTAAAACGATCACATAGTATTCTCCATAATATCCTCGAATTCATGAAAAAATCTATCAAACAACAACTCGGTGACCTGTACACAGTCACATAGATATAATTATTAACATGAAAAGAACTCACCCATAACCTTTTTCGGATCATCGGATTGTATTATAACCCTCTATTTTGATTTCATTATCTTCCATATCAGTTGTCATTTCAGCTTCAGTGAAGACTAAAACATCGTATTTAATTTAATTAGTATAACATTTAATTTCATCAAGTCGGCCAACTGTTGTTAAACTCTGAATATTCACACAAAGGCATTTTAATGGCTATTGCTCATATAATATTTTCTTTTCAACAGAGTCTTCTTTTCATTGACACCGCCTATCCCATGATGTATGAGCAGTGTCTAATTTCAAATTATACTTCTCATTGGTATGTACACAATTTATGCATTTAACTTCTTGAGATTGGCAATCAACAGATATATGCTCTCTAGCACACTTCGAGCAGATATCACTCTTTTCTCTACAATCATTACTCTTGTGGTTGAAACCCCAGCACCAATAGCATCTAACACTTTTACATGCTCATAGACTTTGCACCTATACAAACCAATATCCACGGTTCCTTGTGCTAGTATTGTTTCGAAAGTAGAGTCATCAGTTTTTTATTTAGTATGGAAACGCATTAAAACCACGAAAATTTTTCGGCGTTCGCGAAATCAGTTCGGTAGTAAATGCCCGAGTAGGGCTGCTGTGTTCAAATGTGCCAAAGCGTAAAAGAATGCTGGCGAAATCGTTGAGAATGAGCCGCATGATCACGAACCAGCATCGCACATTCGCCGCGTTGAACAACTCATTCTTGAGGACCGTAGGAGAAATGTTCGGTATCGGTATTGTTAGTGTAGGGTCTATCATACACGAACATCTTTAATATCGCAAAATAACGGTACGATGGGGACGGTTTTTAGCGCGAATCTTCACTACAGACGAGACATGGGTACACCATTACGCTCCCGAAGGCAAGGTGTCGTCTAAAGAACGGAGGAAGAAGAAAGAGGCGCAAGTTGAAGCAAAGACAACCAGGTTTGCGAGTAAAGTTATGTACACAATGTTCCATTAATGCTTTATACTACTCTAACCTTTTGAAAACACACGTGATACCAACTTATTGCTCGAAACGGAGCAGCATTCCAACGCGAAGTGTGATACTTCTCCAGGATAACGCGCTCCCCCAGGCCGCGTTTCTCACGCTCGATGCAATATCGGAATAGGGATAGGAGGTACTGGCACACCCACACAGTCTAGATTTATCACCCTGTGACTACCACATGTTTGGACCTTTGAATGAACACCGATGACGAGGTAGATTTCGTGTGCACATCTGAGTTGCCCAAAGAATTCTTCGATATCGGCATCAAAACGCTTTCGGAGAGGTGGTATCAATTTTTGTTAATTTTTTCGATAATAAATAAACGTGTCTTAGAATTCGTCTCTATCACATCTGAAGCGCTCTCGCATAACATTGTATCTAAATGAGAAGACGCCATGTATTAACAAATATATTGTAAATAAATGTAGCCGAAAGAGTTGAAGGTATTCTTAACAAACAAAAGTAAACGCATAAAACAACTTAGGTACAATCATAAATCAGAATAGGTAAGATGCAACAAAATGACCCTACCTGACTACCACTTGTGCAGTTCGAACAACATCGTTCCACTACTTGATGCGTTTTACAATTCGAAAATACCAAGAATACCAAGAAACTCAACACCTTCACTTATTTTATAGTTATGATGAATTCAATTCGTCTCGCAATTGAAAAAAATGGCGATTTGCCAACAGTTTAGCAAGCAAGTCAGATAATTTTCATCTTACGTTTTCTACAGCCTTTATTTTCAGATTCGATTCGCAAATTGCATGCATCGATCGAATATCAAATCTAGAAGATTAACTCTAGACGCGAATAAAAGAGAGCATACTGCTTTGCGATAAGGTTCGTTAATGATAGATTTATTATGTTCGCTATGATTAACTTGTGCATATAACTCGATTGGCTGATTTTGAGAATTCGTTTCGTTTGGTCCCTGTAAATTTCGAAACCAATGAATTCATTCGCTCAAATGTAATTTCAACATAGAGGAGATTGTTTCAAATTGAAATGACTACGATTTACCTTCCATATAATATCTCCTTATTTGTCATCTATAAACCCTTCTGGTTCGACCATTTATCTTTTCTCTTGCATATACAGGGTGTCCCCCATGTTATGACAAACTTGATAGGTAGTTCCTAAATAAATTTTAAGACATATTAATGAGAATAGCATGATCCGATTCTTTTTGAATTCGAAGATATTTAGTTTAGAAAGTTAGATCCCCATGGCTCCACAAATCACAATTTTCAAAATACGAGAGCGATTCTGTGGTGTTACCATAGATGGAATGAAATACATATGTTGTACGTAACTAAAGTGAAATGATTATCAAGAATATTGAGTTACGTTTGATAGATAAATGTTAAGAATATCTTTTCTCCTCGACCATCACTGAATGTAATAGTTCTGAAATCATTTTTGATAATAGAATTTAAATATTATCATTCTTGGATTCGAATAGTTATTCTAAACCACTTGACTCCTGTATTTTTCATGTATTTTAATTTTTGAACTAGATATGGTAATTTGAGCATGGAGCAAGAAATTATTAAACGATTGTATGCATTCGCTGAATTGAAAGCACTTCTAATTAATTTTTCGTATCTCCGAAAAAAAAACTAGTAGGCTATGATTTTTTCATTTATTTATTTATTTTGACAGTTGCTAAAGTTGAACCAGTGTCTGCTCGCATTGTTTATTAAATTAACGATTAGTTTTAAGACTTTTGAAGTTATAGCTGTAAGAAAAAATGTCTAATTTTACTAACGCCGAATTGGCTGATATCCATTACATAAACGGTCGACGGAAACACAACAGAAGCTAGGCGATTATATCAGGTGCGCTTTCCAGATCGAGTAACACCAGACAGGCGAACATTTTCATATATCCACAGAAGGTTGAGGGAAACTGGTACTTTTACTGCAAATAATCATTTAAAAGGTGCAACTCAAACTATGAGAACTCCAGATATTGAGGAAGCAGTTTTGAATTGTATTGATTTGAATCCTTATGGAAATCAGTTGAATATTTCATATGTTCTAGTTTGGGGGATTCTCCACGACTTTTTATTGTACCCGTTTCATATTCAACGTGTCCAAACTTTATTTCCTCGATATTTTCCTTCAAGACTGAATTTTTGCCGATGGTTCTTAGCTAAATTAGCTCATATTGATAGTGAAATAATGATCACAGACGAAGCTAACTTTTCGAGAACTGCTATCACAAATTTTCACAATAATCATTATTGGGCTGACGAAAACCCCCATTTGATTGAAGTATCTCATCATCAAAAACAATTCTCACTAAATGTCTGGGTCGGAATGATTGGAAATTATTTGATTGGGCCATTTTTTTTGCCTAACAGACTAAAAGGTCCCGATCATCGGCAATGTCTTAGGAAGGAGTTACCTTTATTTTAGTGGAGAAGCTAGGGAGTTCTTGAATAATATATTCAACAACCAATGGATAGGTCGGGGTGGTCCAGAACCATGGCCTCCTAGGTCCCCAGACTTAAATAGTTTAGAGTTTTTCTTATGGGGATATCTGAAAAGTTTAGTTTATACCACTCCAGTGAACACTGTAGAAGAATTGAGAAATCGAATAATAACCTCTTGTGACACGATAAGAAATACCCCAGGAATATTTCAGCGTGATAATATGCGAAGAAAGACACATGCCGGTATTCTTGCAGGTGGAGGACACATCCAGCAATTTGTTTAGTTTTTAATTGTTCTTTATTGAATAAGTTTGAGTTGATCTGAATAAGTATCAAAAGTTGAGCAAATTTAGGGCATAGTATTTCTATCATTTATTTTTATTTAGCGAATAACATACAATTCAAATATTTCAAATTCAATAATTTTCCACTCAAAAACGGTTGGGGAGATACGAAAAAAATACAAGTGTCAAAAAAGTTTCTAAATTGAACGAAGATGATAAAAATTGGTTGTATGCTGATCAGTGGGGTACTGCAAAAAATTTTGAAAGGGCAAAAGGAGATATGGCCTCGGAAAAGAAATGACCTTGTGAATTTCAGTTAAAATCTAGGACGTGTAATGATGGAGGCTGTGAAAAATAGCTTGCATTCCAAATTTGGGCTGAATATCTCAAAAACTGCAGGAGCTTTGAAGAAAAAACCAATTTTTTCCGGAACTTTCAAGCTTTTGCGGACCTATGTTTATACAAACTTTTTCTTAAAATTGCACGTACATTTACCACCTCAAGTTGTGACTATTATGTAACATCCTGTGATTATTGTTTTGAAACCTTTAATTTTTCGAATTGAAAATGAATTCTTTCGTTATTGAAAAATATGGAGATCTATGTTAATAATTTTTGCGGTGGAAACTCACGACAAGGTGCTAGAGAATTCTGTGGTGATGAAATACCTTCTGTTGAAAGAGTACCGGGAATTGATTATTTAAAAAATCTGCTTAGAACGATTGTCAGAATTTTTGCTGTTGCTAAGTTGGCATAACTATTCTCTATACTGTCATTCAGTTTGTTTATAGTGCTCAATTTTGTCAGTTGCCACAAGCGTGTTTTGCGATTATTACAATGGATAAAAATATCGAAAAAGAATTTGTTTCAAAATTTGTATTGCAAATGGAATTTCGTGTGCCGAATTGCTGAAAATGTTACAGAAAGCTTAAAGTGAATCAACTTTATCAGAAACACGTGCATATGAGTGGTACAGTGCATTCAACAGTGTCCAAGATTTGGTGAAAGATTTGCCTCGCTCTGGTCGGCCATCAACATCTTCAACTGAAGTTAACATCCATAAGGTGAAGGAAATGGTCTTTGAAAATCGTCATATAAGTTCGAGAGTAATAGGAAATGAATTTTCTGTGTCTTGCCAGTCAATTACTACCATTTTAAACGATTGTTTTGGCATGAAATGCGTTTCCGCTCCACTAGTTTCAAAAGACCTGATTTCTCTTCAAAAACATAAGTTTTCCCGGAACACGGTCTTTCAGCTCCTTGGAGCATCTTCCGAGAAATTATCTGTAAAACAGAGAAAGGTCAGCAACTTGTTTCTGAGAGCTAGCGGTTGGAGATCGCGGGTGATCTCCGGTTGGTCGACGAGGCGCACAGCCCGGTTTCGCACACTACCAACATCCGCAACGAATGTTTGGGCGCAGATCCCCATACAGGGAACAATATTCCGAAGCAGGTCGAATCTGCGCCTTATATAGAAGCAACAGCTGAGATGACATGGAGTATCGCTTGGCTCTGAAAAGAAAACTAAGTTTAGCTGATGCCGACTTAGCTATTGCTGATACATGCCAGAAAAACCCGGAGTTGACCGTTATTCCGAGAAGGTGCATCAAATCGTTGGCTGCAATTTGTTGGCCTTGCATCATTAGAGGAGGTTCTCCAGAGGGGACCTTTCTAAAAACGTAGTTGCTTGGGTTTAAGTCAATAATTTGTTGACATCTCTGACGCTGAGATTCCGCAGCTGTAATCGGCCGCAGACTACTGAAAGACGAAACCAGGGTACAATCGTATGCAAAACCGAAGATCTGCTTCTCTGTAGATGACAGAAGATCGTTTATCTATAACACAAACAAGGTTGGCTAAAGAATGGATCCCTGAGGTACTCTTGCTTGCAACTGGAAACAATCAGATGTTATACCGTCGATCACAACTTTTATTGATCTATTTGAAAGAAAGCTACTTATTCAACCCCGCAACTTTTGGGGAAGCCCATATTCAGCAAGTTTATTCAACAAAGCTGCATGCCAAACCATAATGAAGGCTTTAGAGATGCCGATGGCTATTGCTCTAGATTCCCCATGCTTTTTCATCGTTGATGTACAAGCATGAGTGACGTAGGCAAGCAGATCTCCTGTCGATCTTTGCCTGCGAAAACCATACTCGGAATACTTGCCAAAAGGTCAGACTGTGAATACACAATATTACCTGAGCGTTATGCATCGTTCGCGAGAGCAAATTCGTCGAAAAAGACAGACTTCAACCACGATAATGCACTATCCCACAAGGCCATCATTGTGAATGCCTTTCGGACCAAAAACTCGCTAAATACCATCGAACACTCACTTGGTATAGCTTCGACCGACTTTTTTCTTTTTCCAAAACTCAAATTACCACTTCGAGGAACCCGTTTTGAATCGATAGAAGACATAAAAGAGAATTCGCGGCGAAAACTGTCGATTTCGTAAGAGGCTATTGGAAAGGGCCTACTCTGAAGGCGATCCAACAAATTTGGATGAAAAATAAATATTTTGTGTCATTGACAATTCCCGGTACTTATTATACAGAATGTACATATCAATTATGATTATTTCGATCAAAAAAGTCGAGTAATAATTTGACATTATGTTTCAAAGTTGTGAAAATTTATAGAAGAAATTAATGAATAAAATTATATAGATCATTATAAGAGTTCAAAAAGACGCCATCTATTTGATTGGATAGCTCACATTTACGAAAAAAGGACTATAGAACAATATAATGGACATTGTCATTTCTAATTCTTTCGGCGGCATTGTTTATCTGTTCTTGTAGCTGCTCGAAATTCGTTATCTATACACTGTAGACGAGATGTTTCAAGAATCCATATTCTTTTAAGTCTAACGGGTTGAGATCCGGTCACCGTGGCGGCCAAGCAATTGAACCTCCCCAACCAATCCACCTACTGAGAAAATATTCGTTCAACTATTTAATAATTATTCTTCCTTGATATGGAGGTACTCCATCATGTTGATATATATATATATATATATATATATATATATATATATATATATATATATATATATATATATATATATATATATATATATATATATATATATATATGATATAAATTTAGCGGAACATCATCAATCAAACTGAACAACGTGTTCTGTAGAGAATTTGATGAGTTATCTAAAATATGAATGGGCAAGAAACTATTATTATAAAGGTCACCCTAAATATTGATACCGCACCTCCTTGGGAAACGCCTTTGCCTTACCACATGTGGATTCTCCAGGGCCCATAAATGATCAATATGGAAATTTTTTATACCATCTTTTATGAAGCATGATTCATCAGATCATAATATGTTGGAAATGAAATCTGGATATTGAGTATGTTGCTGCAGAAGAGAAGATGCTGCTCATCCCCTTCAGCCTGCACATGCTGTCAGTAATAGTGGTGCAGATCTCTCTATTCAAAACACGCCACACTACACTTCGGTACATTTGCAATTGATTTGCAATGCGCTGAATACTTATTGAAACAAAACAATCTAAAATGTTATTCCCATTTCGTTTGTTGACTTGACGAATTCTACATGTTTTTGCTCAAATGTTCTCGTTTCGGTGAATCTTCTAAATATCGTAATAAAGACTATAGGAACAGAAGGATCTCTTTGAGGAAATCTGCGATGGTATTTTTTAGCAGCTTCTAGTGCGTTTCCATCTCAAAAACCATAACCATTGATCATTTTCGCATGTTCTTTATTACTGAAAGAATAGATTTTCAATTCGAGGAATTTAAGGTTTCAAAACAATAATTATCTATAGAAAAGGATATTCTTCATTTATCGAAAGTAACACATTCTTGATAATCGTCTTACTATTGTTACGAATGTCACCTTCTCTACAACAATATATGTCTTTCATTCCATCTATAGTAGCATCACAGAATCCCTCAGGAATGTTGAAAATTGTGATTTCAGGATTCTCTAGGATCAGTTTTGGAGCTGGATATGTTAATTTGTCTCAGATTTGCTTCAGGTTTGAGCTCCCAAAGTTTGTCACAGAGCTTTGGAAAAACCCTGTATATCACCACATAAAAATACCATTTGACCACTTCAAAATCGTTCTTTTCCTATCTTGATTGATCCATATCGAACGACCGATGGAATGTTATCTATCTGAATATCCATTTGCAACAAGTCTTGAAATCTAGCCGATTATAATTCGTCTTAATAGTAAATATCCACTTGAGTAGAAGAACATCGGGTTTTCGATTGAACCATTTTTCGAAAGGTGTAATTATGCCACCTTGCTTCAGAACCACGCGATTCGATACGTAACTGGCTTCGGTAATAGCTTAGGTTCAAAGCGTTTTATTGATGTCACTTCCAATTCTTATGGAACTAGCACAATCAACAATGGTTCTCAATTTTCGTTTAGGTCGGCCATGGTGATCATCTGTATCTGCTAGGATGACTATATCGTCAGTGTATACCTGGACATAGCTATCCAGGACGCTGATTATTGCTAGTAGATCATTAACCAAAAGAAACAATAGCTAATGAGAGAGAATCCTGTCCTGCGAATAGCTCTCGCCAGTCACAAAGTTGACTACTTTCCCAATCATAGAAGTGTTGATCACCCGCCATTCAACATACTGCTATTCAATGAGCAAAAATATTCGATACGCCTCTGGTTCTTGCAGTTCCAAAAGCAGATAAGTGGAAGATGCATTGAACCTTCTATGTCCATGAAATTTGCAACTACACTCTTCTTGTAATACAGAGACCGAATGATCTTTTCAACTAGCGAGATCGGTTGATTTATCTTTATAGAAAGCAAAATTTGTGCTCGCTCAGAGACTTCAGCAGTAAAATCTTGCTTTGATGAACCAAGGCAACACTCTCATAATCTGTTTGTACGATTTAGGATGTGGATCCGATTTGGCCACCTTAGGAATGTAAGTTGGAAGAATAGGACCCAGAAGAGTATACCCTTATGGTTTAATTAAGATAAATTATCAATTTCACGTATTCTGGAAAAGTATGGATAGTTGAATTCAACAGTACCTACCTTTTCATTTAAATTTAGGGCAGGCATATGTAATTTTCTAGCATATGATTTGGACCAATCTATGGGAAGTATATTGCCAAAGTTGCCGGTAATTGTCCACCACATCCTGAAAAAAAACAGAGTATTACACAAATTTGATAAAAAATAAACTGTTTAGTAATAAAGCGAAGAATTTTTTTTTAAATTTATATAATTAGAATTATCTATATTATCAAAAGATGTTGGGTTCACCCGGCCGTTCTATCAGACGGATTTCGATGATTCTTTTTTTGAATGAAAGGTTCGGAGGAGTAGATTTGACATTGCGTTTTGGAAATCGCCTAATATTCGCCTTCATCGAATTGTACTTAAACGCCTTGAAGTTTCTATTTTTTTTTACTTTCTTCTCTTAATAACTTCTAATGTAAGCTAGGTAGGGAAATTTATCTCGACTTTCTGAATTCTTGTGCTGGAACAACAATTTTGACAAGTAATAGAAGGAGCTAAGACTTGACAATCAATCATAGAGATCATAGATTATATCTCTACTCATTGAACTTCAACTTCCATATGAGTTTAGAACCAGAAGTGTTTTTTTTTCCTTTAACGTGCTCTATTTCTGCCTTTCGGCTAATGACACGCTGAGAAATTCTGTCACCTCACTAACCCGGGAATTTTGCCGAACCCCTCTCGCGTCGAGGAAGGGATCTGTAATGTCCAACACATCTCTATTAGACAGGACCGACGGCTTTACATATACTCCGAAAGATGGACACTCGAGCGATTTCCAGAATCCGAAAAATCGCAACGACTTTGTGGGGATTGAACCCAGATAACTCTGCGCATGAGACGAGCATCATGTCCTAACCAGACGTGTTTCACGTACAACTTTAGCTTCATGAGATCGGGTTGTTAAGAAATAATGTATGTAGGACAACATGTGACAAGTGAGTAATTTTATTTTCAATTATGGGTCTTGAGAGAAAAACGAAAGGTGCTCAGATGATGTATGAAAAATTAAAATCGGTGAGAATTTCACTTTTACCAGCATCGTCGCGCGATATTATCTTGAAACAGGGGGAATCGCTATTTGGACTGGCCAGCTTGCTCTTCAAACCTAAATCCTATTGAACATTTATGGGATAATCCCCACAACAGCTCATCTAAGCCGCCACAGAAGAGTAGCAGAATATAATCCCAGAAGAGGTCGAAAACCTAATCCAAAGCATGCCTAGACGGATTCAGGCTTGTATTAGGGTAAGAGGAGGCAATACAAGCTACTGAGGTGGAGATAAAAACACCTACTGCGTGAGAAAACAATTTTAAATTTTTTTACTACATGCGGAAAGAGTCTCTTATTTTCTTCTATTTGTTTCTTTCTCAAAATAAACCTTAATTAATTCAAATAATTGATCGCTAAAGCCTGAACTACGTGATAGTTGACAGTCATAATGAATAATGAAATAAAACAAGTTACTATGTTTTAACTATCACTAATTTATTGATGGAAAGAATAAAAAGTTTTCATTAGCTTGTTGTTGATGATAGACGTTTGTCCGGAACCGGTCAAACCAAAGCAATGTAATTTTTATTCTTTACATCAATAAATTAGTGATATTCAAAACAGAAAGTTGTTTTATTTCATTATTTTTGTTTTATTTCTTTTTTCAATTGAAATATCTCAAAAAGGATGAAGGCTAACAATCCTTCGAAATTTCCAAAATACCTGAGGTAATATTCAAAATATCGGGTGATTCCATATAAATTTGGTTGTGTATAATCTTCGAGGATTATGAGAGAGAAAGTTTGTGATATTTTCCTCAGCAGTTCACATCCATGTTTGTGTACTGAACCTTGTAAACTTATGTAAATATTTATATATCAAATTCTAATTGGATATGTTGGTACGTACTTACACCATAAATATTTCTGTTTGAATTGCTACTCACATGCAATGAACATCTAGTCACTTTTATCTAATAGCATCAGACCATTTGTATATAAACATAATAAAATACAAGGATGATTGCAAAGGATTTCGATAAGATGCAGATAAAAGAGCATTCTTGAATATATGGTCGAGTAAATTCAAGCAGTTTTCATTAGCATTTTCTTTATGATATCTTGATTGGTCCATTGTTTAAAAATGACCGCGTTGATTTGGCATCTATTCAAAAATGAGTTCTATTTTTTATTAGTCACCTATTATACGAAGTCATGAAGGTTCTCTCTGCTCTTTTATTAATAGCAATATAAGTTGAATATTTTCAATGAAGTTTTATTATCGGGAAAGTTTTATGAACAGGGTTGAGTCATAAGGAACTGAACATAATACAATTGTTTAATAATACACATAATCCCAGTGTCTGCACATTAAACACAAATCAATTTTGCAAAATTATACTAGTACTAAACGCTGCATAGGTAATAGGGATGCTTATTTTAGCGATGACCCTCGACGGCGACCCCTCAGCGGTAATTACATATTGCCGTTGATTAATAATATGAATCGTCGATACTGTGTCAAGATACTTTACGTAAACATTACCTGATGGAGTTTGCGGTTAAATTATCCGATTTTTCCTCTTTATATGTCTGTCGTGTAACTTTTGGAAGTATTTACTACTTAAGTATAGATATTTCAACAACATACAAACAATTTTCGCGTATGTTCATTAATTGAAAACTGAGAATTGAGAACAACGGGCTTCCCAAAACAGAATTGATAGTCGTAGCTATTTCAAGAAGTCGTGGAAAAATTACGGAATTTTAATATACCGAGTGGGGCAACTAAAACGAGAAAGACTGAATAACTGCTAAACTATTCATTTCTGGGCAAAGAGCAGAAACAGGTCAATTTTTGTCTGAAGGGAGACATCTTTTAGCACACGGTGATTTTATTTTACATCAACCCCCTAAGCATGAGTGCACAAAACTCATTTTTTGAATAGAGAAGATCATCATCATCATAGTCACAATGTCTTAACAGTCATGTTGTGAACTCGTAAAATGCATTAAGTCGGAGCTGGAACGCTGCCGATACGAAGATTATCAATTGTTTTCTAAATTGTAGCACGCTATCTTTCGCGATTTCGAGTTAGTTCGGTGGCTTTTGTGACACTCACATTCATCAACTGTTTCGTTGCATCCACCCAGCGTGTAAGGGAACGGCTACGACGTCGCCCATTCGGTGCATGACCTGGACAACAAGTTTCTCCATATTATCGCTTCTATGAATGTGACCGAAGAACGTCAGAATTCGCGTATATACAATGGAGGAGAGCCGCTTTGGATTACCAAGTTCATTTAAAATCGAAACATTAGTTCGATGGGCGGTATAAGGAATTCTCAACATTCTCCTCCAAGCCTACATTTCAAATGCATCAATGTGAGCGCGATCTACCTTTTTAATTGTCCAAGTTTCAGAAGCATATGAGAATATAGAGAAAATAAGAGTCTGAACTAACGACATTTTGGTGCTTTTAGTGATATTATTGTCACGCCATATTTTAGTGAGCTTCGTCATGGCCGCCCGTGCTCGCTGTATACGTCGTCTAATCTCATTTCCATAGCCACCAGAATTTTCGATCAAAGAACCGAGATACATAAAACTTTGAACTATTTGGCAACGGCCAATAGACTTCATTTCAGGATAGTTGTTATGTTCCATGTCTACGATCATAACCTTGGTTTTATTGTTGTTAATACTAAGACCAAACGCTGCACTATGCTGTTCTAGGTTACTCAGCAAAGCTAACAATTCTTCCTGAGAAGCAGCAATAAGGGTAGTATCGTCAGCAAACCTTAAATTAAAGTGTCAATGATATTAATTGCCCATGTCAGTAAATAATTTCATGAAAGAGCCCAAAATGATAGAACAAATAACAATAATGGTTATAATTCTAGTATGATTGATACTGTCCTTATATCGAATAAATATACTACTTATCCGAAGAAGCAACAGTGAGGAGAAACGCGTTATAGCCTTGTCAATATAGTGAAAATTTGAACATCACTGTTTCATTTAATTGGAACAAAATAACTGTATGTAACGTTGGAAAAACTTTAGTTGAGATTTTTTCATCATAACTTCTCCACAATTTATTTCAAACATAAGAGTTCAATCAATGTTAGCAGGTATTTTTATTTTGCTACATCTCGATTACCTGGGGATTCTATATCTCGCGAATATTCAGGTAGAAAGTAGGGGAGCTTTAAATAGGGGTCTATGAACCCAAACTTCCCTTCTGAGAATCGTAAAATTCGAGGTAGCTGAGGGAACGTTTTAAGAGCTTTGAACAATACAGGTGGGGAACGAGAGTTATACTTTAGTCAGTATAAAGGTGAAACACAGTTTCTGCAGCGAGCAACCGTTCATCTTGTACAGGTTATTTGGTAAGTCAAGGCGAAAAACGGAACTGTGCAACTTTTAATTCTAAGAAAACTAAGAAGAATAACCATCAGCAGTTTAGCTGAGAGGATGGAAGTATGCAGAATAAATATTTCATAGACATTATTTTCAGGCAACTGTTATAAACCAAATCCCATTCTATAATTTTATAAATCTCGCAAATTGATATAATTGGAAATATTTATTTCTATAATAAATATAATGACTTCAAAATTGCACGAAAATGCAATCACAAAAAGAATAAGCCCAAAAAGTAGAACGGAACTGATATTTTAGGTTCCTTTTTTTCATTCTAAACTTACTATTCTTTGCAGATTATATATCCCTATGAAAAGCTTAGAATAAAATTACTGACTCCCTTAATGGACAAACTTCTGAGTCCAATGGTAGTTTTTGTGGTAACTGTCTCACAAATATTTAAAACATGGATATTCAGTATAACCTGTCTGTTGTCCTACGAGGGAATTTACTATTTTCAAATCTACTCAGATTTTTTAGTTATGCTCTTCATATATTCCGGATTTCTGCCAATAGCTCGGTTGCTATCAAAGTTAGGCGAAAACTATTTTGACGTTGTACGGGTACTTTCGTGAGTAGAAATTAGAATTATTTTTTAATGGTTTTCGAACTTGAGTTTTTTTTAACCGTAAACTATTGGTAAATTAGGAAAGGAAGGAAGAGTATTTTTTCTCTTTCCAAATTTTGCATGACAAATTTCCTCAAAATTTGAATTTTTTCAGAAATAAGAATTCTTTGAATATTCTGTGGTTTCATTTAGTATAAAGGAGGAGGAGAAAATTCACATTGTTGATTCACAAAGAATTAACCTCAATCTTTTTCATTGAAAATGTTCATAAATTTGGAGAAATTTGATATGTATCAATGCTACGTTCACAATGACTACAATGCATATGCAGCTTCAGGAATTTATTCTGTTCGTTTTCCTGACAGGTCTATATTACAAACATTGAAAAAAATCTGAGGTTTTATGAATCCTCAGAAGAAATAGATTTCAACCTTATGGGGAGATCTCAGTTTCTACAGCCAGAAGATTATGAGCGAAAGCTATAATTTTGGCGATGCTATAAGGGAAAGTCATGTGAAAATCCTACGAGTACATCACATGGACTGATGTAGTGAGGGAGACCAGTGACGGCTTATTCAATCTCATTAATGAATATTACTGGTCCGATGTCAATCTCCATAAGGAAGTGAATGTTGAACACCTAGGTTAGTATATTTCCAGTACGATGGTGCTCCCCTAAACCAGACAAGAAATGTACTTTTTTGGTGTTAACTGGATGGAAACGAGAGGACCAGTGAGACTACCATCTCGTTCACCAGATTCAACACAGTTAGATTTCTTCTCTGGGGCTATGTTGAAGATTTATTATATCGAGAATATTGTTTAGCTTCAGTGGCCGATATTCAAATTCAAAATGCATGCATGAGGAAGTTTGTCAGACATGTTGAATATATTTCGACAGAGAAAAATATACTCTTCCTATTTTATCCTAATTCACGTATGGTTTACATTCACAAAAAAAGTTTATATTATAATTCGAAACCATTTAACAAAAATAAAATCGAATACGTCCCTGCATTCTACTCAGAAAGAGCCTGTAGCATGTCAAAATAGTTCTCACCTAACTTTGATAGCAGCCGAGATATTGGCACGGCACAAAAGATACATGCGATCTGTTTTCACAATCACTCTGTTTATATTTTTAAGAACCCATATTTTGCAACAGACTTTCAACATCATCATAAAAACTGAATACTCTTGAGAAAATATGGCAGTAGTATCTGGTGTGATAGATTTTTTTCTTTCAGTTGAGATGGCAACATTTCAGAAGACTCCACAAATTTAAATACCTTACCATAACTTAATTTTATTGATCTGATTGAGGAGGTCGTTACTAGATGAAAATCGATATACATATTTTCAATGAAGTAAAACTAAAGTAATCAGATTTTCACTTTATCAACAAAACTACGACAGGTTTCACCACACTGTGGCTTCATAAGATAGATACAAACTAATGAACAGAGTTATTCCTTATATATTAGTCATATTTCCTACTTAATATTACAATAGTACAAGGGTATGTTGGAAAACCCATAGGCGTTGCTTACTTTATGAATTGAAAATATTGAGTGAAGGAGAAGGATTTAGATCTAATTGACTATTAAGTAACCTACCTGAATTCTTTTCTTTGTTGATCTCTAGAATTTCTAATATATTGAGTTTTTGTCATTATCATTAAAGTTATGGTTTTCTTCGAGTAAGTGATTAGAATAATGGGAATCTGATTTATGATAATTAAAACTACGTTTGTGCTCGGATAATCTAACTTTCTGAAAGTTCTACCAATATAAATTTTATTACAATCCTCGCAAGACAGTTTATAAACACCGGATTTATTACCTTTATCAATTTTAGATTTGCAGTTTTTGATATGTCGGCCTAAAGAATTATCAGTTCGGAATGCTATATTGAAATTATAATGCGAGAGGAATGATTTTAATTTTAGACTAGGATTACCAATATAAGTTAAGCTGTTGTATTTTGTGTTAGAACTTTTTATACTTGGAAATACTTTCTGGATTGCTTTTTGAAATTTTTTGCGTGAAATCATGTTGTCAATCATAGTTGGACTGTAACCGTTATTGACTGCTATTTGTTTAATTATATTTAGCTCTTTTATGAATTTATTTTGTAAGCTGCTAATTTATGTGGATAAGGATGTGTAGATAAGCTGTGAATAGTAATATCTGTATGCGATGGCTTATGACAAATAGAAAAATCATGTTTGCCGTTAATTTTAGTAATAGTTAAATGTAGAAAGTTAATGGAGTTTTCTGTTTCTATCTCTCTATAAGGAATAACTCTGTTCATTAGTTTGTATCTATCTGATGAAGCCACAATGTGGTGAAACCGGTCGTAGTTTTGTTGATAAAGTGAAAATCTGAATACTTTAGTTTCACTTCATTGAAAATATTAATTTTATTGAGTGATTGAGGGTTCGCCTCTTAACTAGGTATCAAATCCGAGTCAGTTTTACAATTTTGTCTTCTTGACATTTGTATTGTAGAGACTTTAGATAGATAGATATAAAATTAAGTGGGGACTGTCACTCTGCCACTGAGACTATTGTGGCGCACTCTGTCCTGAATTTCACCTATAAACTCCTCCTTGTAAAGGCTATAGGAATTGTGGGTTAGAGCCTAATAAGCTCCAGTTTGTTAGAACCAAGTTCTTCAAGTCCGATTCTGTTCCCAGTTGGCATTCGCCGATGATGTGTTCTATTCATTTTATATCCTCCTTACATACTCTGCATCAAGGGACCTCGATCAATCCTAACTTTTGGTGATTTCTATCATCTGATAGTGCCCGGTCAAGCCTAGTCTCTCGCAGTGGAAGGTCCACTCTGGCAAGCCGAGAGTGCCTAAGACCTGTTAGCTTCAGTCAATGCTCCCGTAATTCAATTCCAACTAACGGTTATTTTCCATCCTTGCAATCTCCACGAGAATTCAAAGCCTTGGCTGTACCTCGAGCGGCTAATGACTTCACTCTTTGTCCTAAATTCCCCAATGACTCAAATAAGATGGAGCCTATTTCTATTTCCTAGTTTAGCGAGGATTGAACGTTATTCGTGCACAATAAATAATGTGAAGTTGTCGGATGCCAATGCCTTCAGTGCATTTTCGCTATCCGTGATAATTTTTATTGAGCAGTTGTTCATACCTTCGTAAGCAGCAGGTCAGCAAGGTGGTCAATGGCAAATATTTTTGCTTGCAAAAGAGGCACTAGCCTGCCAAGAAACAGTCTATCTGTTTGCCAAGACAGATAGACTTTTTTTTAACAGCACCTCTTGTAGTGGCTTTACTCGAACTCTATATCTATTAATTAATAATTAGAATTTGAAAAATTTCAGTAAAATTCAAAATCGTTTGATTTATTTATTAATCAAGATTCTCTTCTACAATTTTCATGACGTCAGGTTCAAAACATGTTGATAATGTCTATATTACTGGCAATGGCGTTTGATCAGAGTAGTTTAGGGTCCTCTGAGTAGAAGACACTTACTTATTACTCCGATTTGACCGTAACGTTCACAATTCAAAAATAACAATCATCATGATTATTACGGTTATAAAAGTCTTAAAAACTCGTGCTGCTTCACAAATACTACTGTGATTTTTGAAATAAGAACATGAAAACGTGAAATGTGATTATAATATTCTTAGAAAAATTTCATGAAATAAAAAATGATCTTTTTAATCCTAACAGCCTTCATGAAACTTAATGAGACTCCTGTAGAATCTGAGCTAGTTACTACCTCCTTTCTCTATTACACAATAGTCATTCATCTCTAACGTGTAATTTTTCGCATCCATTCGTGAATTACATACTCTTCATCTCTGTAATTCGAACTGTATACAAAACAATGGATTATTATTAACATACGTCCTTCCTTGAGGCTAAGAACCATCTGTTATTACTGTGCTGGTATTTATGAGATGGAATAAACGGTGAAAACGAAGAATTCCGGTTGTAATTGTAGATTAAAGAAGGTTTTGAATGTTCAAGTCACGTTCCGAATATAAAATTCTAAATGAGAGAAAAAAGCGGATAATATATGATACAAGAATTTCTCTGAGTGAAATTTAAAGATGAGATAAAAAGGTGTTTGGTAAGTAGAGGTGATGTATTGAACCAATATGAAATTTTAATTCCAAACTGCATTGTTGTCCTTTGTGTCTGAAATATTTAACGACATTTTGCAGGGAAATTAGAAAATTGATGAAAATCAAATGCTACAAAAAAGTAGGATTGAACAGCGCTGCCATTATTTTCAGTTCATTCCTGTAGATTGTATTTTGTACACTTATTCAACTCTGAAAGAAAACAAGAGTTCACGTCAGGGGAGCTGTTAGACCTACTACTGTAACAAGAAAGTATCAGGAAATTCTCATTCAAACTGCCCGCGTTGAGTATTTCAAGTGGATTTTGCATGACGATAACGCACCATCTCATCGAGCCACGGCTATCAACGAGTTTAAGACCAAACACTCGATAAATACTATCGAGCAGCCGCCTTATTGGCCTGATCTAGCTCCGTGTGTCTATGAAATTTCATTTCATAGACGTCATAAAAGAAAATTCGCAGAAGGAGCTGAATGGCAACACTGCAAGCGACTACAAAAATTTTTCGATGATTGGAATGGATTGGGATGATTGGCACATGTGTATCGCTTTAAATGAAGCATATTTTGAAGAGATTCAATAAATATTGACGTAGATTAAGATTTTCGTGTTTTATTTCAAATTTCCGGATACTTTTTCGTCGCAGTGTATGCATCGAAAAATTTCTACTCATTCAACTTCTGTGATGTTAGCCCTTAAATCTCTGGAAAAATTAAATTGAAAAAATGCATTTAATTATCCATCATTATGACCATGTTTTGCAGAAAATTTGATTAACTCATGTATCGAGGTGAGTCTATGTATCATACTGTTGTAAAAACTTTTTTTATGTTGATGTGGATGTGAGGAAGAATTATGCATGGAAATATTTATATGAGATGGTTTACGAAAATTAGAAAAATCATGTCTGTGGTCAATTTGGGTTAGATATTTCTATTTTCTATAAACCATCTCAGCTATTTCATTCACATTTCTTCGGCACTTCCACATAAACATAAAATAGCTGCTTTCAACAGTATGATACATAAACCCACCACGATACAAATGTCAGAAAATAATACCTTGAACGAATTCAATATTATAAAACAAATAGCGGCCAGTAAAGGTTATAATTCTAGTATGATTGACATCATGCTTTGTCGTAAAAAAATGTCAACATGCAATATATCAACTTGTATTGGTAAATCCGGTCTAAACTTAGGGTCTTTCCCCTCTCATCGCTTAATTCGAATATAACTTTTAGAACTCTAGAAAGGTATATTGAAAACTGTAAATCAAACATTCATAAACGAAACAAATCAGGCGTTCCTAGGCTCTTTTATGGAAGTTGTAATAAAATTTATATCGGTACAACTTTTGAAAATTTCAATAATAGGTTATCAGAACGCACTTTCTCACAAACAAAAATCAAATTCCTACTATGCTGATCATCTACAGGAAGAAAACGATACTTTTAATAATAATTTTGATTATCTACAGAATAAAATAATAGATTGAAACTGAACATATGGAAAGCATTGAAAATCAAAGAGCAAAAAAACTACGGGAAGTTACTGAATTGTCAGCTAAGTATCTGCTTTTAGCAATGCCATATATAAGGCACATCTTCCTTTTGATTATCTGATGAAGAAATATTATCTATATCAAATTAATTTGTTTGAAAAATATAAACATATAACATAGGTTGTATGCTTAAGGCAGAGACAATTACAGTTTATTTATTACCCAAATAATCCGATAAAGAAAACGTCAATATGTATTGAAAGCAAGATTTGAGTAATTATTTGTTGTGCTTAGAGGTGAACTCAATTTGTTTATTAGTTTGCATTAGTTTCTAATACAATGATAATTTCTTTTGAAATACAAACTTCAAATACAAGGTGGAGCACCAGGACCAAATGTTTTTGGAATGAACGATTAGACAGGGAGGGGTCGAGTGATTACAGAAGATTTCGATATTCCACAGTATGGAAGAAAATGAAACATTGTGGAGAAACTGAAAGTTCCTTAAATAAAAAAGGGAAAGTAACGACCATCCTCAGTTGGTTTCCGACAGAAATGAAATAATTTAAGTGTAAATTTGCAAAAACAAGCAGAGAAGCATTCTGATATTTTGAGTTTATCGTTGATTCTTCCAAGTACCAGTAAATGTAGGGGAATAGTTTACTTTCTAGTATTTATGAGTTGGGGAAACTACATTTTCTCATTAATAAACTCGATCAAAATAATTTTTCTGAGTAAAAACGACAAAAGTACCTCAAACTCCAATATTCAATCATTATTTTCTTCATTTTCAAGTAATTTTCGTGAAATTATCATGTGAATCATGAAATTCTTTCAAATTTTCAAAATGGTTGCCGAACATCTGTAATTTTTTGTAAATAGTTTCTGTAGATGCTTCCTCGCTTTTTATGTAGCTTCTCTTTTAATTGTAAATAGTTTTTCGTAGATGCTTCCTCGCTTTTTATGTAACTTCTCTTTAATTTTATGACCTATCTGAACAGCTAGCACGAGTTTACTTTTTTAGAATCTCTGAAACTTTTCCTTTAAATTTTTGTCTTTAAATAATGTTAGATCCACGTTATTTTGTTACTTTAAATTCCCTAGTGAAGCTGGCTGTTACGTTAGAGCATAGAATATCTTCGTGATACATGTCTAATTTGTGAAATTCAGTTCTAGGTGGAGAGCCCTAGACAGAGATTCCTAGTTAGAAACTCATACGTGGAGCTCAGCGGTTGAGATGATATAACTTCTATCTGAAGTCCAGAAATCCACATTCGAAGCTGAAATAGAGGTTTTCCCCCATATGCAGCACTAAGAATAAGAACGTTCTGAAACTATTTCACCAAGATATGTCTTATTGACTGCATATAAGATATAAAGAAGCATTTGTGACATGTATCATAATTATAATATGTAATTAATATAATATCTGAGTAGAACTACATTGACTTTTCTTCCAAGATTGCAGTGACAATTATTGAATTAGAGTCTCATTGCTCATTTTTCTCTGGGATTACCAATATAAAAGTTAATTTTGTTACAGTTGATAAGCTCTCTGTGGAAGTTATAATAGAACTTATATCGGTAGAACTTCCAGAATTAGGGTTGACAAACAAAAATCAAATTCTTACTATTCAAATCATTAACTGGAAGAAAACCATGCTTTAAATAAGCATTTTGATATTTTACGTAATGAAAATAATGCATATAAACTGAACCTATGGGGAGCATTGCAAATAAAAAAAACACAAAAATTCTGGAAACTCCCTTAATAGTCAATCAAACCAAAATTCGTCACAATTATAATCTTTTCAGTTCTTAAAGCATTCTGTTTGGATTAACCTCCAATTGATCTAAGAACCTGCTTTTATCAATGTATTATCTAAGGCACATCTTTCTTTTGAATATACTACTTATCTGATGACGCCACAGTGTGGTCAAACTTGTCATAAGCTAGTGAATATAGTAAAAATTCGAACATTATTTTTTATTTAATTCAAAATGTATATCAATT
Source organism: Cryptolaemus montrouzieri (assembly GCA_013387265.2). NCBI lineage: Eukaryota > Metazoa > Arthropoda > Insecta > Coleoptera > Coccinellidae > Cryptolaemus > Cryptolaemus montrouzieri. The sequence continues at coordinate 68,729,041 of JABFTP020000001.1, read as the reverse complement.
TTCATCAAGTAACGACTTTACAATCAAATTGATAATTATTGTCTCAAAATATTTTTCTCCTGAACCTTTTCCCGTATCATAATGAACAAAACAGATAAAACAATTCAACATTCAAATCGTTTGAATCGAGTTATGGTGTTGATTTTATACTAAAATATTCTTTTCAATATTCTCCAAATTTTACATTTTCCCTCACATTATTAAATTTTTCGTAAAAACCTTATTTCTACCACGTTTTTATTACTATCGTCTGTATGTTTGTGTGTTTGTTTATAACGGAATCTTCAAACGTAATTTGAATTGTTTCAAAATATCAGATAAATTGAAGAGCTGCATATTTATCAACCGGTGATATTACAATAATTTAATTAATTAAAATTCTAAATTCTTTACGATTAATGCTTGATTCACCCTTATTGATTATGAATAAGCAACACACATCACATCTGTTGGGACACTAGTACCAGTCAGAGCATGCCGTTATTACATTACCACGATGGAAGGTTTGCAGTTCTTTCTTGTTTTTATTATGTTTAATTTTAGACTAAATGGCTTATATTGTTTGTGCAGTATTATTAGTAAGTTGTTTTCAGCCAGCTAGATATGATATAGATAAACCTACTTGAAAAATTAAGTCTCCAAATTACTTACAAATAAATATTAATTCAGAGAATGAAAACACAAGAATAAATAATGGTTGAAAAACTAGTGTTTACGTCCCAGGCATTTACAATAGATAATCCAGCGCTTTTTATAACAACTCTTGTTTGTTTATCCTTTTATTATTTTCTCAGATCCTGAAAATCATTCAATTATTCAGTGAATTAAAGTCTCATCAATTGAAATCATTTTTTCTTAGTTAATCCTCTACCTTTAAACGCGGGTTTTACTTGTTTAATTTGTTATATATGTATTTATTAATACAGATTCATGATTTGGTGGGTAATTCTTGATCCATAAACTTATTGCCTTTTATTTTTGGAGGAAAACTTCCACGTCGTTTCATTTCAATATTCTAATGATGAATCATGCCCGGTTGAAACTAGTGCGTGGCAAAACAACGGGCACGCGCATATTACATACTACGAGGGAGGTTGTTTGGAAACGTGGAAATCAATACCTTAAAGAGGGTGGACACTTAATACTTAACCCTCATGATTTCACTTGTTACGCACATTTATATGTCTGAAATATATAACTTCAAGAAAGAATTTATTTTTCTTCGGTAAAAGAGCATATTCGTTTTTGGAATTGGTTCAAAATAATCTGAAATGAACATTGACGAATTCTTTTTGCTCGCAGGATCTTGAATATCACATTGAATTTTAACAGTGGTTTAGGAAATCTAATTTTCTGTTGTTGATAATTAAATGCTGTACTTTTATACTAATGTACTTGATACGAAAATACAACTCTGATAAAAGATATGCAAAGTAAAAACCTCACTTTTATGTCAATGTAAACACAAGCAATTTATTATAAGAAAAATAGTTCATTCATCATTATTATAAATATAAATTTACTGAGTTTGGGCTGTGAATGGAAGAAATTTAATGAAACGTCAAGCTATATTTTTCATGAAATTTCAAAAGCTATGTCAATTTTTGTTCTTAGTTATGCTCTCCATGTAATTTCATTTTTCTTGGGTTATAATTGGCGATAATCCACAACTTGTTTTTGGCATGTTATACGTCGTTGAAAATATATATTCAACACAAATGTAATAGATTATTCAGTTTTAACATAATCTGACCACTTCATCAGATAATTCCAAATGGATATATATTTGATGACAAAAGGTATAAAATGCATTTCATTTGCTTAATAGTACCCTTGTTGATGATAAAAACCATTTCTTATGTTTACATCGTTTCCCTACGGCCTTGATAGCCTCTGTGCCGTTTCCTTAGAGGGCGTCAATTGTTGCAGTAGATAGTCGAACTAGTATAGCTACTTGATGTTTTCTGTCCGATCTATTCTTTGATTTCATCATTTTTTGGTGGCGCTGGTAGTAGCTTCTGTGGCAGTTCGTTGGAGGTGCCAATTGTATATATATATATATATATATATATATATATATATATATATATATATATATATATATATATATATATATATATATTTACATGTACTTGATACGTTCCAACGATTTAATATGACCCTGTGGCAGTCAGGCTTAGTATTGTGGATGGGTGTAAAACACTGACGAGTTCAAACGACAGCGGAAATGTAGTATGTTTTTTTCTTGATATCCGACTAGATTACATAACTACTAACTGACTCTGGTTGACGATGATTATAAAGAGTGGATCGGAAAACCAGCTTCTTGAGGAAGGACATTCAATATTCTACCGAAGGTTGAATATTGTTCCCTGAATGAAAGTGTTCAATGTGTTTACACATATAGCGACAAATTTCAAGTGCTATCAGATATTGAGATTCTATTTCTCATATTTATATGATGAGGTCTGCCATATTTTGTGTTATACGTTTCTTAAAAACTCCAATTTATTTTTAAGAACCCTCGATTTCAGTATTTCCCAGGAAAAAATGTCAAAGAGCGTAAGACCCGATTTTCTGGACGACCTTCAAATGGTACCTTTCTTCCAATGGACTTGTTGGAAAAATTATCATCCAGGCGTCGGTGCACATGTAAAACATAGTGTGGAGAAGCATCATCTCGTCGAAAACAAATTCTCCCGACGAATAGTTTGGGTTCATCTCATTTGGGAACAAAGTGGTTAGAGATGGAATTAAAATTTCTTGTGTATGACTTCCATATAATTCGAAAAATAAAATACCATCAAAAGCTGCGAGAAAATGGTACTACGGTAGAGCTTCCTGATTGACTTGTCGAGGCAGTACAAATTTTAGAGGTATGCAGAGTGTTTCACGTTTCAAAATAGTGAGAGAAAAATCAGAAGGCAAAAAATTTTCAAATTCAAATAATCAGATTTAGTTTACAGAACACGTCAGTGGAGCATCAAAAAGAGCGGACCCGAAAACAAACATCAGTCTGTATGATTTCGCATACCTTTCAACAATTGTAAGAATTATCAACAAAATATCTCATTTCTTTCAATATGAGCAGAATCATCTTCAATAACTATATCTCAAAAACGGCAACACATACTGTGGTGGATTGATACCACCACATCCAGATTCATTGGACACATTATCCGGCAGCTGAGATATTCATTTCCCTAGACTGTTTCAGTATCTAGGTGATAAGGTGGATTGGATTCAGACACATTATCCGGCAGCTGAGGTCATTATACTGGGTGACTTCAACGTTCACAACACCAACTGGCTCCGCCACTCTAATAGAACAGATGAAGCGGGAAGACAGGCTGAAACTTTCGCAATCAGCTATAATCTAACGCAGCTTGTCGACGAACCGACAAATATACCCGATCACCCAATCGACTTCCCGAACACCTTGGATCTCTTTTTGATTTCAGATCCAGATGATTTTGGAGTGGAGGTCTCAGTACCGCTAGGCAAGTCAGACCACAACCTTATATCTGCTACTGAAACCATCTCGCTGCCGCTAAACCAAGAACCTAAAAGACCCAGACTCATTTGGCACTATAACCATGCTAATTGGGATGAGCTGCGTGAATTCTTTTCGTGTTTCCCATTCAGTGATGTTTGTCTTTCAGATCCTGACATCAATGTGTGCACTGAATCTGTTACAGAAATCATTCATGCAGGAATGGATCTCTACATTCCATGAAAAGAACAACAGCACAAAAGCCATAGTTCAACAAAGACTGCGAAAGAGCCTCTGCGGCCTAGAGCACAGCTTAGAAGTCATGGAAGATAAATCCAACAGAGGAAACAAGAACAATCTTCGTACGAATACGGAACGTATGCAACCTGACAACTGCAAGAGCAAAGGCCAATTTCAACAAAGGGGTAACTAATAAACTTATTGAACAGGCAAGCGGGACTAGACAATTCTGGTCTATGGCGAAGACATTGTCAATTTTTGCAAATCTGTGTTTCCGCCTCTTGTTTGAGAAGACGGAAATATAGCATCATCTCTGAAGGAGAAAGTCGATCTCTTTGCTCTCTTGTTCTCAAAGAATTCTGTGTTAGATTCATCTAACGCAATACCACCGAACATTACACCAACAAATTCTTCCATGGCAGAAATCAAGTTCAAAGTCCGCACTGTGAGACGGGCTTGCGAGCAGCTGAACTGCAAGATGGCAAATGGTCTAGACGAAATACCGCCAATCGTTCTGAGAAAGTGTGCTCCCGAACGGGCATCCATTCTTAACCGTTTGTTTCAGATTTCTTATGAAAGCCAGACTTTTCGAGCAGCTGGAAAATAGCGAGAATTCAACCGATCCCAAAGAAAGGAAAAAAGTCCTTACCCCAAAACTACCGCCCTGTTGAACTTCTTCCCATTATGTCCAAAGTGATGGAGAGAGTCATAAATGATGAACTCATCAAATATCTTGAGTTGGAGGGAATTATTAACGACCGTCAGTATGGTTTTCCAGGCAAAGATCGACAGGTGATCTGCTCGCCTACGTCACTTATGTTTTTATATGACTTCGATAGGGTTTGGCATGCCGCCTTGTTGAATAAACTTGCTGCATATGGCCTTCCCGAAAAATTGCGTGGATTGTATCTGATTGTTTCCAGTTGCTAGCAGGAGTATCTCAGGGATCTAATCTTTCGCCAACCTTGTTTCTGTTGCAAATAAACGATCTTCTGCCATCTACAGAGAACAAGATCTTCAGTTTTGCAGACGAGGAGGATATCTGAGTGGGGTCAGTTGATCCTGGTGAGCTTCAAGGCGAGCAAGACGCAAGCAACTACGTTGGAGAACCTCCTCTAATGATGCAAGACCAACAAATTGCATCCAAAGATTCGATGCACCTTCTCGGACTAACGATCAACTCCGGGTTTTGCTGGCATGAACATGTATCAGCAATAGCTACGTCGATACTTCACGTCATCTCAGCTGTTGCTTCTATATAAGGCGAAGATTCGACCTGCTTTGGAATATTGTTCCCATTTATGGGGATCAGCGCCAAAACATTGATTGCGGATGTGGGATAACGTGCAAAAACGGGCTGTGCGCCTCATCGACCACCCGGAGATTACCCGCGATCTGCAGCCGCTGGCTCTCAGAAGACAAGTTGGAGACATTTCTCTGTTTTACAGATAATTCCACAGAAGATACTCCAAGGAGCTGAAATACCTTGTTCCGGGAAAACTCATGTTTTGCCGCAACACTAGGCTGTCAAGGAGTTCTCATCATATGGCAGTACATTCAACGACCCCTCGAACCTCTCCCTATAAGAATTCTTTCGTTTAGAGGGACAGTGAGCTGTGGAACTCGCTTCCGTCCAACATCTTCCCAACATCCTACAAGCCCTCTCTAAGAAGCGGGTGAACAAACACCTCAATTCTTCCCAGGCGCATACTAATGTGGTGTAACAGGTTCGCTTATTCCTGGGAAGCGCGCATAAAAAAAATGGCATGCCCTCTTTTCAAAACCCTGGAAAATTTAACAATGATTCTGTACAATCTTTCTTATCTGGCCGACAAAGATCTCTTATTTCATTATGGCATCGCTTATGCTGGCAAATATAGTGAAGACAGATTGTTCACAAAAATAACCAAAATGTAAAAAAAATCCACGATTTAATTGGCAAATAAAATTCAAGCAGTGTTAGGCTGATTGAGGTAACGAGTAATAACAAAATTTACGTGGTTAATTACTAAGTATTATCAGATATCATCATTAATATACTAAATTTAATCAGTTAACAAGAGTGGGCAATTGTGTAGCAAAACCGTATTTCTGATTATGGTGAATTTTTATTGAAAATTGTCCTTAATAACATTTTTTGTAATATTTTTATTCCTTCCTGTGGTATAATTCGATTTCAAAAACTGTCATGACAACTATGAGCAAATACATAACTCTGATTTTTTTCTGAAATTTGCATTATGACTTTACGAATCTCTTTCTTTCTCTGGAACTGCATATCGTTTTTTCAATAAAATTATTTCAACTTGATGCATGTGAAAACTGTATAAAATAATCACCACATCATTGAATACATCTGAGGAACCATATTTGGTAGCTGCGGCGAGTTATTTTCTTGAATATATTGCGTATAATGTATTACGTCAGGCAAGGTGAACAAGTTCTTATGAATTTGATCTAGAGGTAATCAAACTGATATACTTATATTCGATTACTACTTTGATGCTGCACTTGTAACAGAAATGGGAATAAATTATATTTTTCAAAACGCTCTACGTAGCGACAGACATGGTTGGACATGTTCTGGAATATGAAGTCGGTGGTGAGTTGCAATAGAACAGCCTGTATATTTCCACATCCTTCATAAATTTTTTCTAAAAATTTACAATGGTATAAGATAAGTAAATTTAAGATTCCAGCACAGATTAAGAATTATACAGGGTGTTACATGATAGTATGTCTCAGCTTGAGGGGGTAAATCTACGCGCAATTTTAAGAAAAAAGTTCATATAAACATAGGTCCGCAAAAGCTTGTTTTTTTTTTTTTTTTCTTCAAAACTCCTGCAGTTTTCGAGATATTCAGCCCAAATTTGGAATGAAAGCTATTTTTACAGCTTCCATCATTACAAGTCCTAAATTTCAACTAGAATCTACAAGGTGTTTTCTTTTCCGGAGCCATGTCTTCTATTGCCCTTTCAAACTTTTTACTTTTTACAATCAATTTTCGTCATTTTCGTTCAATTTAGAAACTTTTTTTACACTTGTGATTTTTTCGTATCTCCGACCATTCTCGAGCAAAAAATTATTAAACGATTGTATGCATTCGCTGAATTGAAAGCACTTCTAATTAAAAAAATGTCTAGTAAACTTTGATTTTTTTCATTTATTTGTTTATTTTGACAGTTGCTAAAGTTAAACCAGTATCTGCTGGAATTGTTCATCAAATTAACGATTAGTTTCAAGACTTTAGAAGTTATTGCTGTAAGAAAAATTGGCTAAGTTTGCTAACGCTGAAATGGCAGATATCCACATGTATGTTAGATTGTGTGGTACTTTTACTGCGAATAATCATTTGAAAGGTGCAACTCAAACTATGAGAACTCCAGATATTGAGGAAGCAGTTTTCAATCGTATTGATTTGAATCCTCATGTGAGTACAAAAAAATTGGAAATCAGTTGAATATTTCACATGTTCTAGTTTGGAGTATTCTCCACGACTTTTATTGTACCTGTTTCATATTCAATGCGTCCAAACTCTACTTCCTCGAGATTTTCCTTCAAGACTTTCTGCCGATGGTTCTTAGATAAAATTAGAGAAAATGCTCATATTGATGTGAAATAAAGTTTGTTCACAGACGAAGCTAACTTTTCGAGAACTGCTATCACAAATTTTCACAATAATCATTATTGGGCTGAGGAAAACCCCCATTTGATTGAAGAATCTCATCATCAAGAACAACTCTCAGTAAATGCCTGGAAATTATTTGATTGGGTCATTTTGTTTGCCTAACAGACTAAACCGTCCCGCTTATCGGCAATTTTTTGAGGAGGAGTTACCTTTATTGCTCGACGATGTGACACTTTTGGCGAGAAATATAATGTGATTCATGCTTGACGGGGCACCAGCACATCTTAGTGGAGAAGCTAAGGAATTCTTGAATTATACATTCAACAACAGATGGATAGTTCGAGGTGGGCCAGAACCATGGCCTCCTAGGTCCCCAGACTTAAATAGTTCAGACTTTTTCTTATGGGGATATCTCCAAAGTTTAGTTTATACCACTTCAGTGAACACTGTAGAAGAATTGAGAAATCGAATAATAACCTCTTGTGACACGATAAGAAATATCCCAGAAATATTTCAAAAAGTGCGTGATAATATGCAAAGAAGGACATAGGCCTGTGTTTTTGCAGGTGGAGGACACTTCCAGCAATTTATCTAGTTTTTATTTGGTCTTTTTTTTTTTAGTTTGATATTGAATAAGTATAAGTTGAGTTTCAGAAGACGAGCTATCAAAATAAAATAAAAGCAAATTTTGGACATACCTATCGAGTATTTCTATTATTTTTTTTATTTAGCGAATAACATACAATCCAAATAATTCAAATTTAATAATTTTTCACTCGAAAACGGTTGGAGATACGAAAAAATTACATGTGTCGCAAAAGTTTCTAAATTGAATGAAGATGACGAAAATTGATTGTACGCTTATCAGTGGCATACTACAAGAAAGTTTGAAAGGGCAAAGGGAGACATGGCCTCGAAAAAGAAAACACCTTGTGAATTTCAGTTAAAATCTAGGACTTGTAATGATGGGGCTGTAAAAAATAGCTTTCATTTCAAATTTGGGCTGAATATCTCAAAAACTGCAGGAGTTTTGAAGAAATAACCAATTTTTCCGGAAATTTCAACACCCTGTAGCTCTGCAACGAAGCTTCTGCGGACCTATGTTTATATAAACTTTTTTTCTTAAAATTGCAAGTAGATTTACCCCCTCAAGTTGTGACATGCTATTATGTTACACCCTGTATTGTTTTTAGTTTGTTAGAACCTTTACAACTTTATCGATGTAAGTGAAATAATTGTAGTCATTGCACAAATTCACAAAACACTGAAAATTGAAAATGATCGGACATAATCGAAACTTTTGTTGATTCCTCTTTTCTATGAATCAAAGTTAGAGAAAAAAAGGATTTTCTTCGAAAAATTAATTGCTGATAATATCATGCAATTTCGTAAAACTTTGTCTGCCCGACTATTTTCCATAATTATCACAGGAATAGCCATACTCCTACATAATGAAACAGCTTTTCTTCTTTTTTAAGATGAATATCTCCCTCCATTCATAAAAACTGGTTTGGCATACGAAAGAACATTATATACTATGACAGACTTCACTTCATTAGCATTTACGTAGGTAATGAATTTGAGGTGTTACCACTAACATCATGAAACACCTATTCTTCTAACGGAGTACGATAACCCCTTTATGAATGGAAATTGGTCTGGTAAATTATTAGTTCTTATTTCAACTTTGCATCATTCACGAATTTTATGATTGGAAGAAAAGAAAAACTAAAGTTGTCTGAAAACACATTTCTTGATTACCTGATTAATTCTTAATACTTGCAAATTTCTGCCATGGAAAAAAGTATCTACAAATAATTTATTATATATATTACATTTTTCCTATCACTCTCCCCAGGTAACATATTCATCCACAAAGTTCAAGAAATGAAAAATGATTTAAAACGATGAAATTTGATTTTCGTGCAACAGATTTTGATGAAATATAGGAACAGAAATTAAAATTCCACAATACTGTATTTGTTGCAGTTACGTTAGTGGTAGACTACCCTAAACATTCATTATCTTCTAATTTTGAAGGAGATAAAATTTTCGTTGAGCTAATAAATTCACCATGAATTGTTACATCTGTTTGCTAGATGGCGTTTTAGGACCGTTTGTATTGTTGTTCTAGAAAAAACGTTGCTTAGTAGCCTTGAACCTGCACTCAAAGGTTATCGACTAAAATGGTGAGCAAAAAATTGAGGTCATTGTAGAAATTTAGCGGTTTGGTATTATTTCATCACAACCTCAACAATATTGATATGAATCATTCAATACTTTCATTCAATGAATTTTTGCAAAGGGGAATCTCCAAAAATGATCTATTCACAAAAAAGAAAAGCTCAATGGACGAAGTTTACATTATAGCGAAAAATGGTGAAAACAATATAGGAAGCGTAAAAATTACTAGTCCACAGTGAAGAGTATTTCCTCCTCTCGCATTAATGGCAGTATCCCTAACTCATCCCAGACCTGCTCAATGGGGTTTAAATACGGGCTAAGGGAAGGCCACTCAAAACGCCTGGCCATATGTAGCCTGGCATTATTTTACATAGAAATGCCACCATCGGCCATAGTTATCATAAATGGAATCGTACATGTACGAGATCCTCCGCAATGAACCTCTTGAGCTGTCAAAGAGTCATCAATGAAGATCAACTGTGTACGACATTTTGGAGTAATACCCATCCAAAACTTAATCGACCCACCATCAAAAGGAAGTCTGACATCAATATAAGCTGAAGCGTATCGTTCTCCAGGTCTTCCCCATACCCTTCGACGCCCATCCGAACCATTCAGGCAAAAAAAGAATTAATCTGAAAACATAACCCTGTTCCAGTCTTCATCATTCCACGGCAAGTGGAATGTCTGCGCTGAAATAGTGGATCTATAGCCATTCGGCAATTCAGTTGTCCTGATCAAAGCCTACTTCTGACATATACTAAAATTAACATTCCCCACTTTTTGAAAATGATTTTGTAGCGAAACCGCAGGTAATATTTTGTTTTCATCGACTGGAACCTGACCTTCTAGTTATCACTCTCGTTTCCTATACCATGGTTAACTTTCTGAACTGCTAAAAGACCTTTTCCTCGACCATCTTGTAAGTACACAATAATTCTTGCCACAATAATAGCATGCAGAGGAAACGTAACCAATGAATTAGACTGCGCGAATTTAACAAACTTGACCTTTTGCATTCACTAACGAAAATGGTTTGAAGCTCGAACGGAATCATCAAATTGCAACTTTTCAATGTAGTGAAATTAATGCTAATTGCCGAAATTATTAAACACAATGCTGGAAAACTGTCGAATGCCGAATATGTCAGAACACAAATATCATAATACGTGTACGTAAGCCTGTTATATGGTTGAAAACTACGAAAGTAAAGCTTAGATCATAGGAAAACAATGTCAGATGAAATATGGCATTATTTGGAGTTCTATCAAATCTTGAAATTCTATTTAGAGATTTGGGATCATTTTTTATGATTCCCTGTGTTTTAAGTTGTGTTTTATCCACTAGAGAATCTACTAATATTCTCATTTAAACATGCTAAACTGAGTCAGATGGGATGAGCGGCGCGGGTTTTTCTCGTTTTTGCCTTTTAATGATGTCTGTTTTTCAGATCCTGAAATCAATGTCTGCACTGAGTACGTCCCTGAACTTGTTCTTGCAGGCATGGAGCTCTACATTGCGCACTCCACCATAAACTCAACAATTAATGAGGCGAAAACCTACTTCAAGAAAAGAGTTGAGAATAGACTAACTTTTTCAAGTAATTCTTACCACTTTTGATTAAAGATGACGATTATATCGCATCACGACCTAATTCAAAGTTGAATCTCTTTGCAAAAATGTTTTCGCAGAATTATGTTCAACATACATTAAACAAAGCGCCACCAAGCATCCCATATGTTCAATCGAATATGTTTGACGTAAAGTTCAGAGTGCGTTTGGTAAGGCGCATTCTTCAATAACTGAACCGAAAAAAAGCAGTAGGCCTTGATTAATAAACTTCATAAACGCATATGGAATTCCAGACACATTAGTAGCTTTATTTTCAGTAGATCGATTCAGGTGGTAGTTGATGGTGTAACTAGTGAATTTTTTCAGGTTAATGCAGGAGTACTCCAGGGCTCCATACTATCGCCAACTCTTTTTCTATTGAAAATTAATGATCTCCACCGAAGACATAATATTTGAGTTTGTGGACCTAATCTTCTAGTCAGCTTCTTATATCTTGATGAGGAGTCAAACCGACACCGAAGATACCAATAAAGCATGTCACTGAATTCAGACCCGAAGGAGATATCAGAGTGGGGCTGGTTGAGCTTCAATCATGTAAGGACATCGAGTTGCCTCAGAAACGAACATGGTCGGCTTCAAAATCAACACCGGAGTTTGCTGGCATGACCACGTGCAGCCATTGCCAAATTTGCTAAGGACTAAGCAGTACTTCACGCCATCAATGAATCAGAACTTGACAGGGTACCAACTAACTCTAACCTAATCCCAACCGATGCGCATGAAGTTGAAACTCTCATTAATAAACTGTCCAACTTTGTTGTTTCGATGTATTTGGATTAAATAGCAGAATTTTGAAGAGCACTTCCGATATCATTGCGCTACCCCTGTCTCAAACCTTTTCAATTCCTGCTTTGAAAGTGGGATTTTTCCAAAAGTTTTCAAAAAAAGCAAAGTATTGCCGGTGTTCAAGAAAGGGGATCCTGATGATACGGGTAGCTATCATCCTATATCGATCATTCCAGTCTTGGGTAAGGTGCTGAAATCTATTCTGAAGGACAGACTTTCAAACTTCCTCGAAAATAATAAGATATCATCACTTTCACAGTACGGTTTAAGGCGGGGTAAATCCACAATAGCATTTTCAGACTTTGGTGTCTAAGGTAGTTGAGGGGTTTGGAAAGGGGTGAACAAACGTCCTTGCGTTTATTAGATTTGGACAGGGCTTTTGATCTTGTGCTACATACCATTCTCCTCCAGAAAACAGACCGCTGTGTGAGTTCCATGGAAACTCCTCACCTCTTACCTGGGGGATAGGCTTATATGTGTCTGCATGGAGGGGGCTGTTTCTGAGTTCTTACCCATAAAAACAGGCGTACCCCAGGGCTCTGTGCTGGGCCACTGCTCTTTTTGATTTATATCAACAACCAACTATCTCAGTTGAAACTAGTAGGCAGCGTCCTCTTCGCTGACGACACATCTTATATAATACAGGCAGGAACCCATAAATGGCAAATGAACTTTGTGATTTGGCCATGAATCGTGCTGATCTATAGTTGAGAGCAAATTCTCTCAAATTGAACAGAAAAAACCCAAAAATTGACGATTTCAAGTAGTTCTAAACTCTCAACTCTCGGTTATGGCTTATGAGGTTTCTTTATGGGGCAATTGTTCAACAATGCAGAGAATCTTCAAACTCAAAAAAAAAGTGTAAGTATTATCGCACGTGCTGAATACCGTGCACATTGTGTGCCTATCTTCAGAAGACTTGGTATACTGACACTTCCTTCATTGTACGTATACGCCACTTTTATAAACATTCATTCCAACTCAAACGACTACAAAACGCATAGCTTCAACCATCAGGAAAATACAAGACAAAAAGTTTTTCTAATATCACCAAGATACAGATTGTCAGAAAGGAATTCTCCCCATTTAAACTATTATAACAAGTTGCCTCTGGAGTGGAGAGAGCTTACAACTAAAAAATTCAAAGTTAAAGTTGAAGAATTGTTATGTGAAGGATACCTGTACTCACCAACGGAATTCTTGTGTTAATATTTATTACTTCCTTGTAGGTATGTTAGTGTTCAAATTATGTATTATCAACTGATTATTCTACGTTCTTTTTTTTATTTATTTAACAAGGTATTTTCAATTGACTTATCATAAACAATCAAAGATTATAACCATGATGAATAAAGCATACATCACAACTGATGCTTTTGTACGAAGCATATGTGCGGCCTGGTATCGAATACTGTTCCTATGTGTGGGGCTCTAAACCCAAACATTCTTACATCTATTGCATAGTGTCCAGAAGAGATCAGTACGCCTCATCGACCACCCGGACATCACGCGCGATCATCCGCCTCTCGCTCGTGGTGGCAGATTGCTGATCATTTTCTTTTTACAGATACTTCCATTGGCAAATGCCCTGTAGAACTGAAAAACAGTCCGGAATGAATCCAGTTCCAAAGAAAAACAAGGTTTGCGGAAAAATCTTCTCAGTGGATGGTGCAACTAGCAACGCCTCTTCCTATAGAAATTATTTCATATACAGAACTAGTGTGCTGAAGAACTCGCTTCAATCGTACATCTCTCCTCACAATTTGGCTCTCTTCAAGAAGCGAGTTAACACTCACATATTAAAACTTCTTGATCGGCCACAGCTCTGGTATTACAGGCATCGTTTTCTCCCAGAAGTTGAGAATAAAAATGTGAACCGTATGAGTCTAATAATTTACATTAATTCGTGAAACTTTCTTTGATTAGCTTGCACGCCAAAATTGATAAGTCAATCCCTCTATTGTTAAGCGTTTGATAGTATAGTGAAGACGACTCGAGTATTTACACGAAAATTTGGGAAAGCGTACAGCCATCGAATGAAAGGTTTCTAATGAAGAGATTGTTCGCATAATTTCTATTCAGATTATACGCATTCTTATAGTATCACGATGAAAAGTATGTCAACTGATTATTCAAGAATTTTGTGAAAACAAATGGATATAGGGAGTATAAGATCTCTATCGAACATACAGAATACTCATTTCCGATCCGTCATGTTTCAACCACTCCAGTCTGTTTCATTTATGCATTACATCCGTTCACGATGTTATGAAACGTTTTCATTGTTTCTGACGAGACAACCTGTTTCGGATATTTGCAAGTTAGCATAATAAATATTGATCCCGCTGTAACACGGAGAATAGAGTTTATGCTCTCTGCTTCTAAACCTGGGGGAGAATAGTACCACTACAACGCAAAATAGAATGATAAAAGAATTTAATCGAAATATGAAACGTAGAACTGCTATAAGAAAATGAAGGATATGGCACATGTCAAACAAGAAGCATATATCTTCTGATGAATTTTTCCCAAAACTGAAAAAAGGAAACTGACACCATACTCTAGGAAGAAATATTTGTGCGTTTTTTCCTTCTTACTTACTCACACTATAGATGAAAACTTCAGTTAATTGTATAAATGAGAACTAACTCATGTTGAAAATTGTTAAAAATAATGTTTTTCCTTGAAGACGATTTCTACATTTGTTATACCTTTTAGTTCGAATGGTGTCATCATGGTATTTTATAATTGTTATTTTGTTTATTTATTTCTAGTATGTCATGTGTGTATATGATACAAATCTGTTTTGAAATATGTTGGTTCTTACTGGTTCCAATTTATTTTGTATACAGGGTGCTTCAACGAAAACTAAACAGAGGCTATATCTACCAAGATATCCATTTCTGATCAATTATGCGTTTTTAAAAGCAAAAACAGGTCAATTTTTTTGTTTCAAGGGGACATCTTTTGGGGTACAAAACTTGCCTTGAATATCAACCTCCTAAGCGGGGGTTGCAATCCTTGAACATTTTGAATAGGGAAGATGGGTCGAGTTATGACTCAAAAGAAAGGTGGTAACTTTGTCTACATCGCCTTGAACGAATTTCTATTTTTAATTGAAAACTGTAAAAGATACAGGGTGAGCAACTGAAAGATAGGGAAGACTATTTCCCTGAGACTATTCAAGTTTCAGTGAAGTAAAATGGAACAGATCCATGCTGATCAATGGCAGTCAGCATCAAGTACCATCCTTATCTCGAATTTTAACCCCTAGAGCAGGGTGACCACACCCTTGAAAGATGGGTCGAGTAATACCTCGAAAGAAGGTATTATCTTTGTCAGCATCCCCGTGAACGAATTTTCATTTTGATTGAAAACTGTAAAAGATATAGAGTGAGCTACTGAAAAGTGAGGAGACTATCTATCGGCCCTATTCAAGTATTAGTGCAAAAAATGGAATAGATTCATTCCAGATCAAAGGCTGTAATCTTTGATCTGAATGAATCTATTGTTTTCTGCATCAATAGTCTTGGGGCGATAGTGTTCTCTATTTTCAGTGGCTTACTCTGTATCTCCTACAGTTTTCAATAAAAATTAAAATTTTTGAATTGAAAAGTAATACTTTCTTTCGAGTTATCACTCGACCCATCTACCCTCTTCAAAGGGTTGTCACCCCTGATCCAGGGGAAATGGGAGATGATGACTGCCATCAGCATGGATCTTCCTAGGTGAAACTTGAATAGAGAGTCGTACAGTTTTCAATAGAAGGCTAGATGAGTCATCACTCCACCCATCTTCCTATTCCTTAGGGGTTGATAGATAGAGATTCCGTTTTGATCAGAAATGAATATCTTGATAGATATAGCCTCTGTTTAGTTTTCGTTGAAGCACCCTGTATGTACAAAGAAACAAAATAAAGAATCCAATGTACCTGTCCTGTTGTAACGTGCTGAAATCACGTCACAACAATTTGAATTAAAACATCTGATTCCAGTCAACCCTCCTTCTGTGTCAAGCCACTGGCTAACAGTCTGATGCGCATAATCCGGTTATCAGATGGTATGTCTTACCGGCTTCCGAAACTTCTCTAGCACTTTTTTCTGCCGCAGACCTTCAAGCTAATTAGTTCTTGAAAATCCTCTTCAATTGTATTTGAAATAATTAAATTATATCAAAATTGTGTAGTGAAAATCAGAGATATATCGTTATCTTAAATATTGTGTAGTGACCTATATCAAAAATATAGGTCCTAGGTGGAGATTCTTAGGTGGATAGTTGTAGATAGAGATTCCTAGGTGGAGAGTCGTAGATAGAAATTCCTAGGTGGAGTGTCGTAGATAGAGATTCCTATCTCTATCTACGACTCTCCAGAAATCTCCTAGAAATCTCCACCTAGGACCTATATTTTTGATATAGGTCACTTAGGAGTCTCTATTTACGACTCTCCACCTACTAGGTGGAGAGTCGTAGATGTCGTAGGTGAAGCTCAGAGATTGAGATATAACTTCTATCTGGAGTTCAGAAATCCAGATGAATCCGAACCTGAAATAGAGGTTTCTCCCCATATGCAGCAGTAAAATACAAGAACTTGCTGGAATTTGAACTCCCTAAGTGATTGGGGACTATAACATAGACGACCTCTACCTCATCTATTTCACCAAGAAAAGTCTTATTGACTTACATATGTATAGAAAGAAGCTTTTGTTGACATTGTTTACCATAATTATAATATGTAATTAAATATCTATGTAGAACTACCTTGACTTTTCTTCCAAAATTTCAGTGACAATTATTGAATTGCTCATATTTTCTCTGTGAGTCATTTTGTTACACTTATTCTTAAATTTTTTTATCTACAATATTTCTAAATAACTTTACCGTTCCTTAAATTCAATTTAGTTTTAACTGACCTCGTACAATAGAAATCACCTTCCTAAACCCACAACAACTTCAGAAAGAGATCATATGGATTCTTAATAATGGTGAAAATCAACAGACATTCTACGAGTTCATTGAGTGATTTGTTATCTGTCATAAACTTATGATTAGAGGTCCCGATTTCATTAACGAAAACGGAACAATGACATAATTTTATGCTAATGAAATTGAACTTATATGTGCAAATTTAATTAGAGATCATTTCGTAATCGATCATGTGAGAATTTCATTTCAATGATTGCTTTTCATGATCGAACGAAAAATTGAATGTCGTTAATCGATAGAAATTTCCTTACATATACTGAAAATGATTTCTGTAACTACATTTGAGTTTGAAGAATTCGAAATTTTCATTACTGGTGATATGAAGCGGACGCGCAAATATAACAGAAGGATGACACTTATTCAATTTAATATTTTCATGGCTTAAATTAGTTAATGGAAGCAGGAAGAGCGGATTATTATCGTAGATGAATCATGCGTGGGGACAAAATTTGTTACATGGCTATTCATTATGAATTTTAAGAAACAGCAGACCAAACTAATTACTCATCCTATATATTCAGAGAAGCGTGCTTATAGGCTATGGTATACTCGGAAATATGAATGTGGATGCCTAACTTCAGTAGCAGATGTTTGTATCAATCGAAATGACCGTGAAATACACACTTGGGGATGGAAAGATCAACTCAACTGTGTCTGTTCAGAAGCTACTGGAACAGAATGAATGAATAATTCCCGACAATATTTAACAGAGGAAAGGAAAAGTTGGTTAATAATAATCTATTCTGAGTTAGTACTTGCATTTTTCCCACTTTTTAAATAAAAAGTGTTTCAATAAGGACGATAGAACTTTGACATGACGTAGCGACCATGTTGGTAAAGTAACAACTGTCAATTATGTCTGGAAAATTGATTTGGTATTGATATTTCACAATGGAGTGGTATAGATTTTTGGATAATATATCAGAAAAAATATCAAAAAGAAGTACATCAGTATTTCAAATTAAAAATCATTCAAGTAATTTCGTTTTGAAATTACCCTCTGAAATGTTCGTTTGTTTGTTCATCTCTTAATGATGTGTTCGGAAACTTAGCCTATCTACACACGTGGACCTACAGCTTATAGTCGATTCTGAACCATTCTCCTAAACCGTGCAGTGATGATAACTGCCACCACAAGGATTACAAGTTATCTGTTCTTCGGAAGTTTATGCCCTCTTTAGGCGACTCTTGCAAAACTTCATGAGGTGATAGTACAAGTCATTTGCAACAAAAAATGTTCTATAACATTTTTTCGAAAATCTGATAATTATCGAGTTATTTAACACTTCTTGATTTTACGAAATTTTTTGCTCTCTCTATAAAAACAAGAATATCTCTGTTACTCTTACAAATACATCAAATCTGACCATATCATCGGAAAGAGCATTGAATTTGCTATAAGATAGGTAAGTACTAATGGTAAAAAATTTTGTATACCGGGTGTTGTAAAAGGCTAAATGAAAAAATTGTGAAATGAACAAAATTAGTGGTATTTTCTTGTTAGCTGTGCCACTGAAAACTGATCGATAAGTAGTCGTTTTTTTCTTGGAAAAAACTACTGCATTCATCTGGCTTTTAAACGATATATCAAGTTTTTAGCTTACTATTTCTTTACCAGCAATACCATGGGTAAGAGTAAGAACATTAAATTCTCTTATCCTTCGATCACAAATGAGGTAGTTTCACCGGAACGTCTAAACAATTCCACAAATGACTTTTCAATAATCATAAGCGATAAATAAATAACATATCTGGATATTGAATGTTTATGAAACTAGGAATAATTAATTTTCTCGGATTAGAAGAAAAAGAATCGTTGAAGAATAAATCACAGAGGGCTTGTATTACTTGATTTTAAAACAAATAAAAACATTTAGAATCTGACAGGAACTGTCATTCCATGAATTAATGAATTGAAGTTTATATTTTTCCCTTTTACGGTTCCATTTTCTTTTTCTATAAAAATAAAACATGCCTAGTTTCTCGAATATTGAATATCGAGATATGTTATTCGTTTATGGCTTCGCGAATGGAAATTCCCCTGCAGCGGTGCGGGTGTATGCATTGCGCTTTCCAAACAGACACCAACCTTGCAGAAAGACATCTATTGAAGTGTTTAGGCGCTCCGCTCTGGTGAAACTGGTTCATTCAGTGGTTTAAGAATTAGAGAATATGGTGGAAATGCTCAGCAAAGGAGACAAGCACCTGCAATATTGCAGGCTCTTCGTGAGGACCCTACAACAAGTACTCGGTGATTTGGTGCTACATTGAGACATTATTCCACGGTTCATAGAGTTCTCTAGCGAAATAATTTACATCCTTACTATTTGAGTAAGGTTCAAGACCTATAGCCAGTGGATAGTGAGGTGAGGTTGCAATTTTGTAGGTGGTACATGAATAAATTACAGGATTGGGAATTAGATAAAATTCTATGGACGGATGAGGCAACTTTTACCAAATTTGGTATGATAAATTTGAGAAATTCCCATATATGGGATACAGAAAATCCTCATGGCACTATTTTGTCACACTCTCAGCACGAGATTAGAGTACATGTGTGGTTGGGGTTAAGGAGGGGTCAGCTTGTCGGGCCAGTTATACTTCCTGATCGTCTCAATTCAAATGAATTTTTAAATTCAACATTCTGGAAGAAATGCCTATAGCTAATCGGCATCACCTTTGGTTTCAAATGGACGGCTGCCCGGCTCATAATTCTAGAATGATCCAGAACTGGATGACTGAGAGATTTGGAGAGAAATGGATAGGTCGATTCGGCCGGTGAGATGGTCACCCAGAAGCCCTGACCTTACGCCACTTGATTTTTATGTGTGGGGCTCATTAAAGACTAATGTTTATAGAATTCCCCTTAATACTCGAGAAGAATTAATTGAAAGGATTCGAATCTGTTGCAACGAAATGAGTCAAAAACACATTGAACTTCAAAGAGTAGTTGATAGTTTAAGCAAAAGATGTGTTAAGTGCATTCAACAAAGGGGAAGACATTTTGAACACCTGTTATATTTTTCAAATCTCTTTCGTGAAAATATGATTCCTTATTTTTTTTACTTCCTGTTCATGTTTCATTAAGTAATATAAGATATTTGCGTTCTCGAATTTTATGTAAAAATAGTTGGCTCAAAAGTTGAAAACCGTTTGAGAGCCAGTTAAATGTAGTAGTTTTTAACAAAAAAAAAGGTACTCATCGATCAGTTTTCAGTGGTACAGCTTTCAAAAAAATTGCTCATTCCGATGGTATGGTCAGATTTGATGTAGCTGTAAGAGTAACAGAGATATTCTTGTTTCTATAGAGAGAAGCAAAAAATTTCGTAAAATAGATAAGTCTTAAATAACTTGATGATTATCAACTTTTCGAAAAAATGTTATAGGACATTTTTTGTCGCAAATGACTTGTACTATCACCTACTGAAGTTTGGCACCTTTTATAGTAGACAGACGGTAGTAGACGGTTATCTAGACGGTTATCTTTAACAGATGTATAGAGGTATGATGACAATCACGTACAGGCTGAACAAATTTCGACGCTTTAGTACTGTAGCTTTTAAAATATTGTTTGAGGAATTCATTGCAATAAACAGATTCAAGCTAGTTTTTTTTTGTTTTCGAGTTCTATGGATATTTTCGGAATAAGTCAAGTGAAAACGGTTTTTTCAGAAGTTATATGAAAATGGTTTTGACATCCTACAGGAATTTTTTCACATAGAATCGGAATTTGTTCAACGGTTTGAGTTATAATGCAAACTTTCGGTTCAAATATAAACTATAGGTAACTCTGATATCGTTGAATAGAGCATTTTTTCTCCTTTTCAAAAATATATCACATGTGCACTCATTTTTTTCCTCCAGAATGTGTTTTCATAACAAGCTTTTGTTCGATATCATCGAACCAGAACCCCATGGCCCCCAAAGAGTTCCGATCTTAATCCGTGCGACTATTTTCTGTGGCGTCATTTGGAAGAAATGGTAATTAAAAATGGTATAATTTTCAATAATTATGAGGAGCTGAGGCAAAAAATTAAAGAATGGTGGAACAATCTTGATCAAGAAGTAATTTCGAGATCCATAGAGAGCTGGTGAAGACGGGTGCAGATGGTTGTGGATGCCAATTGAGGTCATATTACACATTTGTTTTTCCTTAGCGAGTCGATTTAGTAAGACGAACCTACTAAATGTGTGAAATTTCATCAATTTGATGAAATATTTGATCACAAACAGAAATCATCCTGTATCTTAAAAACCCAGAAGCTTTGATAATTTTTATACACCATTTCTGAAAGGCCAGGAGTTACTTTATCCCCCATTACAGTATAATCCTTCCGTCAGGAAACACCTAGTATTATCCTTTAAATTGTCTTTATAGCTCTACATTTTTGCAATGTGTGTATTTGTCGACCTATACTTTTCAAATTATTCCATTCATGAGCCATTCAAATTATTTATACCGTTGATAAAAGTTTTCTCATCGAAATCACAGGCTCATGAAACCCAGATTACTGTAACTTTCAGCAAAGAAAGAATGAATCGATATAAAGTTCTGGGAAATTTCAAACGAAGACGCAATAGCTGTAAAGCTTCTTTTTGAATAATCATTTTACGCCGAATTACCGATGTAGGGCTGGAATTAGCAATGTTCGATTAGACTCTCTGACCTTTTATCCTCATATTCCCAATATAAAGCTTTCTGAGCACAGACATAGGGGCGCCTAGCGCCCCGACGCTTTTGAGAATTAAATATGAGGGGTGACGATCAATAATTTTATTACGAGGAAACACTCTACGCTTAATGAAAACTAAGCAATACTAATTTACATTTATGCAGGGTTGAAGAAAACTTATAGCACAACGCAGAACGAAACGAAATACACAGGGTTTTTCCAAACAAATCTGAAATATTGTGGTCGTTTTGATATTAAATTTAAAGGCGAAGAGTTCTTATAGGTATTCCCGCTATTCTACAACTATAATAATTACGATAGTCTAAAAGTTTCCAATCTCTACGTGAAGATGGCAGCACTCGTAAATAAAAGATGAATTTTCATTGTTCATCTGTTGACAGTTACTCAACAAAGTTTCAGCTATTTTGGACGCGCAGTTGTTATGGAACAGTCGTTTGAGTGAGTTGATGGGAGTGTTTTGTGAAAATGGATAAAATCGAGTATCAAGCTGTCATCAAATATCACAATGTGAAACCCCGCTCCCATTACCAAAACATTGTGTAAAAACTAGCCAAGTCTCGATGGAGCTTCTTGTTTATCTCTAAAAAGTAATGAAATCTAGACAAAGTCGTGCCAAGTCTTATGTTCCTTACTGCGATTTCTTCATTATTATAGTTAATGTTGTGTGACTTGGCCATTGAACATTCTTCATACGTTAGTGCCTAGGTACAAGTAAATTTTGTTCACACGTAATGTTATATCTGTTGTAAATACCTATGCTTGTTAAGAGAGATAATAGCCCATACTGGTATTGGTAATTAGACGCAAGTGTCTTATTTCAGGCTGTTGTTGATTGTGCAATACATGCATTCAGCATCGACAATGATGACTTCTGCTCACTTCTTTTTGGAGCGTCAAATCGGCCACCGATCTAACATAAAATATTTTTTTTATACTTTTGGTTTCAGGCTCGTCGATACATAAGTATTATTGAAATACGCAGTTTTATCAAGCCTACAATTGACTGGTTATTGAATCAACGTTTTCCAATCGGCAATTTTCCATCGCCAATAGGTAGCGGTTCTGGAGACAGATTGGTGCAATGGTGTCATGGAGCACCTGGTTTTGTACCCTTGTGTACCTTTCAACGTTCAAGTCGAACAACATTAACCATAATAATGAAGAATCGCAATAAGGATCCTTTGACTGGGGACGACTTTGTCTAGATTTCATTACTTTTTAGAGATAAACATGCAGCTCTATCGAGACTTGGCTAGCTTTTTACAGAATGTTTTTGGTCAGATTTCACTTCTTTTTGTAGAAACGTGGGCATATTGATTTATTTTATCAGATTTCTTTATTTGACAATTTTTTTTCTTTCAGGAGTAGTTTTTTTATTATTACAAATGTTTTATTTCTTCTTTTCCGGTTCTGATTCTTGTACATTAACAACAGTTTTTCGCATTGCCCATTCGCTTCATCTTTTTGTAAACTTGTAAGTATAAGTATAAAAGTCAGTCTAGTTAAATCCAGAGTTTTCCTTTAATTTTATTTATATGCGTATTGAAAGCAGAAGGGAAGGCATCTTCATCAGATACTTCAGAACTTCGATTTTTGACATCAAATGAAGTGGCCCACCAAGTTTAATATTAGTTGTAAAGGCGGTATGTCGATCTCTAATAGTGTGGTATGGCTCTTGTGTTTTCTAATTAGGGTCACCAGGTACTAGTTTTTATAGTTTTCCCTTTATGTTGCCAATAAATCCTTACTCTGTACCAAATTTCAGCTCTCTGAGTTCAAGGAAAGTACTAGTTCTAATCTGTTGATCATGAGTGAGTGAGTGATGAGTGTCATAAATGCGAAACTTTGCCTTCCCTTTACTTCGGAACTAAATGACCTAATGACTTCAAATTTTGGATTTTAAGTCTGTGATTATAGCTTACTGGAGGTTCTCAAATAGGGCCTGAAGATGCGGAGAAATGGTTCCAGTAAAGAATGGTACGGCAGCGTTTGCTTCACGCTCGACTTGGCGGGGTCACTACCCACAAGAATGTGTTTGTCACAAATCAAGATTTACACATGAGAAAGCAGTTCGCGCGTTGGGTGCCAACGTTAGACCAAACACGTGTCAGAATAAACATTTCCAGCACTTTGTTGGCGCCGTTTGGACAAAATAAATCCGAGTTTTGGGGCCGATTAATTATTGGAGATGAAACTTAAATACACTATTATACGACAGAAAAAAATTCCGTCCTGACATTGGAGTGCTAAGCAGCAAAAACTGTTATCAAGCTGGAAAATTGATGGCGATTTTTTGGGATAGTTATGTAGTTATTTAAATCGATTATCTTCAAAAAGAAAAAGCCCTCACAGAGCATACTACGCATCATTACTTGACAAGAATTTGCAGGAAAAACAGTCACATTTACGGGAAAAAAATTCTTGTTTCACCAAGACAACGGACCGTTTCACACATCAAAGGTTGCCATGAAGAAAACCAACGAATTACTGTTTGAACTGCTGAACCATTATTTTGCAGTGAAAAACGCCGAGTATTATTTGTACAGATTTCAGAGATAAGTACATCTCTGGGAAAAGTGTGAAGAGTTATAAGGAGACTATATTGGAAAATAAAAAAAAGAATTTTCGAGAAAATGTCTCGTGTCTCTATTAGGTAGGAAACTTTTCAGACCACCCTCGTAAATCAGAAAATATTCAACATATTTTCACTATTCTCTTTCAATGAACGAATCTATTTGAATGCAGTAATATTTTTGGCACAATTCGTTGGATGTAGTCGCCTATATTTGTTATAATCTTGTTAGACCTTTTTGTTAAATTTGTATAAAGCTTAACATGTTTGACGTCAACGAAACTACTTCGTTCCTGTTACGAACGCCGAGACGGGGGGAATGAAATTGAATATCGATGAAAGCAACTTCATTTATGTCCCTTGTTACCTTCGGGTCGTAGCGTAAACAGAGTGGCTAATTTAATGGAAAATGTTATTTAGGATCTCCGTTTCACTATCTAGAATATTCAGTGGAGACAACAAAGGGGTCGTACGTGATTGAAATTGAGAAAGTTAGTTGTTGTCTTCCTAAGGTTTCTAAGAAGTGTGGCAACTATCATGTTTATTTGGTTAGAGTATTTTATCAAAATTCCGCGATATATGTACGAAGGATCTATTTCAAATTTTGTCATTAGAGTGAGTGGATACTGATCTACAATTTCCAATTGTTTTCGAAGTGCCACTTCCGATTATACCGGACATTAACAACAAATTTGCTATTTCAAATGGCATCGTGTATTTTTAAATTCTTTTTATTCAAGGGCATCCTTTTTCAAGCATCTTTTGTCAAGATTTGTTAACCACCATTGAAGAATGGTTTTTAATTTTTTGGTCATCTTCTTGCCAAAAAAATTAACTCAGATTTGAGTAAGATTATAAGTTTTTTTTCTAGTTTAGAGAGAGAATTTTTAAGAGCAACGTACTATTTCATATGCTCAAAAATCGCTTTTCAACTCAATAATAAAATATTTATAGGAATAGTATTTCAAAATAATATTGATTGGTATGAGGTTTCCCTGTAACTAAAATGGCTCGTTTTCATTTCATTCGCGATTTTATCGAGAACCACCAATTCCTTCAAAAAATTGAGTCAGTTTCAGCGAATAAAATGAACAATCCATTTTAGGTATTGGGAAAACAAATAACAATGAACACTAATTCAAAATATCGTTTTAAAAAAGCAAAAATAAATAGATACCCGTATCTGAAAATGTTTTTCTGACAGCTTAGTATTACGTAGTTGACAAGTGATTTTTATATGATGATAAAATATCATCGGAAATTATGTTGCCTCAAAAATAACACTTTTTTCGTGACAGCTGAAAATGGAGGTAATCTTACTAAAATCTTAACAAGTCGGCATTTTTTGGGCTATAATTCCAAGAACTTCGATAAAAGAATCATAGTACAATGGTGGTTGATTTTAGGTAGAATAAATCTGAACGAAAGATGCTTGAAAAAGGATGACCTTCAATAAAAAAAATTGAAAAGTTAACAATGCAATAGCAAACTTTCAGTCGATGTCCGGCATAATCGGAAGTGTATCGAAATACCAGTATTCTCTTGAGGTAAATCAACAATAGAGGTCTCCATAATTTTAATTTCTTCACTATTCTCTAACTAACTTTACGATTGATAAATACCTCTCATTGTTTTGATATTCGAAGTTCTAAAACTCTCCGGTTAACTTTCCTACAAATAATTGCAAATTGTAGATCAGATCAGTTTAATCCCAAAATTTGAAATTGATCGATAAACTTTTTCCCTAGATACTTCTAATTAGCGCGGACACCCTGTATATACACTGTGACAAAAGAAGTATTCAAAAATTTGAAATAAAACGCAAAAATCCTAATCTACTTCAATATTTATTAAATCTTCTTCAAAATATGCTCCATTTGAACCGCTACATATGTGCCAACGTTTTTTCCAATCATCGAAACATTTTTTATAGGCGCTTTCAGGGATGGCCTTCAGCTCTTTCTGCGAATTTTCTTTTATGACGTCTATGGAATCAAATCTGGTTCCCCGGAGCGGCAATTCAGTTTGGAGAAAAGAAAGAAGTCACACGGAGCTAGATCCGGCGAATAAGACGGCTGCTTGATGGTATTTATTGAGTGTTTGGTCTTAAAGTCATTAATAACCGTGGCTCGATGAGATGGTGCGTTATCATCATGCAAAATTCCCGAATTTTTCTGCCACAAATCCGGCTGTTGACGGCGAATATTTTTACGCTAACGTCTCAAAACGGTTATATAGAATTCCTTATTGGCCCCTCCTTACGGAACCAATTCATGATGGACCACACCACGAATATCGAAGAAAACAATCAGGTTTTTTCGGTTTTAACTCATTTTTCCCCACCCATTTCGATGATTGTTGGCTCGTTAGTGTGTCGTATTCATAGATCCATGTCTCGTCACCAGTTATGATCCGTTCCATAAACGTGGCATCAAAATTCGCACGATCCAGCAAGTCTGCAGCTACCAGCATCCGGTACTATTTTTGAAGAAAATTCAGCTCTACTGGAACAAGCCGAGCGGCTACGTGCCGAATGCCCAATTGGTTCACCAAAATCAAACAAGCGGTTTCACGAGACATCACGAGCTATCTCGCTTACACTGGCCTGACGATTTTCGAGCACCATTTCCTTGTTTTTCTGGACGTTATAGTCGGTTGAAGAGGTCGAAGGTCGTCCGGAACGAGGCAAATCTTCGACGCTCTAACCGTCTTTGAGGCTTTGTACAACTCCTACACTTGGGTTCTGGATAAAATAGATTCTCCATAAGACTTTTCCAGAGACAAACTCTTTGTTCAATATTTTTTTCCATTGTAGTACCACTGAGGTCGACTGGTTTCAACAGCTGTCGTAAACAAACTAGTTGACAGATCGCGCTCATGTTTGGCATAGTAATTAAGGACAGTCCTACCAACATACAGAAACTTAAAATACTTTGAAATACTCAACGCGAGCAATTTAAATGAGAATCTCGTAACAGAGTATCAACTGATTATTCAAATAAAAAAATTATGAGTGCAATTAACTTTAATTTCATTGTAAATGTTGTAAAGAACTCCATCGTGCATCGTAGATTGGGTGGTAAAACACCCATACAGAAAAAATTTGAATGCAAACGCGTACTAGATATAAAGTATGAGTTCAATCGTTTCCTAGCAAGCGAAATAAATTTTAAAACGAGCATTTGGTACTTGAAGATAAAATAATTAAAAACTTCAAGAAAATT
Source organism: Cryptolaemus montrouzieri (assembly GCA_013387265.2). Lineage (NCBI taxonomy): Eukaryota > Metazoa > Arthropoda > Insecta > Coleoptera > Coccinellidae > Cryptolaemus > Cryptolaemus montrouzieri. The sequence goes on along the minus strand of JABFTP020000001.1, from coordinate 68,701,605 downwards.
CCTTATCATACTTTAAAATCCATTCTGATCATTTAGTATAATCCAATATCCTTTGAGATTTGATTCAATAATATCCAAATATTAAATTTACTTCGTTATTCAAACATAAATATTAAACAACCTCATGATGTGGATTAATATATGATACTAAACTAAAAGTTTGCGTCTGTTGACATGGTGATATCAAGTAATCATCAAATATTTGTGAATGCCTAGAACACAACTATGTGTTTAATGGATGAGAAAGTTTGAATAAATGATTACTCATCGAACGATAATTTATTATTAACGATTTATGAAATTCTTTTCACATTCATGAAAAAATTTACACCAATCAAGGGTGTTTGAAGTAGGAGGAATACTTGATGAAGAATAAAGAAAACCATTACTCAATGAAATTCAACTTTTTTTTTCAACTATATAGGAAGAAGATTATCAACAAGGTTTTCGTAATTTTTAGCTCTTTTATTATGCAGAAAAGTTATTCTTGAAAACCAAATTTTAGCTTGGATCTAAGCAGTTCGTTACGGGGTAAAATTTATTATTATTTTGGACTATCCACGGTGTCCCAAAAGTGTAGGTCTCTTTATTTTCGAATAGTCGAAATTAATGTGAAGTTTATCACAGTTTCCCTATATCTATGTCTTGTCGTTTTCGAGTTATTTTTTATATAAATTAATTCAAAAATCATAAAGTAAACAAATCAGATGTTTATAAGCTCTCATGTGTTGTGAAAGAATTTCTATCGGTAGAACTTTCAGAAATTTTAATATTAGGTTATCAGATCACAAATGCAGTTTTGACAAACAAAAATCAGATTCATTTACTGAAATAAAACCATATTTTTAGTGATTACTTTGATACTTTACTTGAAGAAAAAAATAGATCAAAACTGAACCTATAACAGGCATTGGAAATCAAGGAACAGAAACTTACTGAACAGTCAATTAAAGCTAAATTCGTCACCATTACTAAACCTTCTCAGTTCTTGAAAGGAGCATCCCTGTTTGGTTTTTCCACCTATTGACCTAAGTACCAATGAAATAATATATAAGGCACATCATCCTTTTGAATGTACAACTTATCTGATGGAAAAATATTATGCATATCGAATTAATTTGTTTAGAAAAATATTAACTTGCTATAAACATACATACATAACATTTGTTCGGTACTGAAATTAGACCGATAATGAAAAGAATTAGTAAATATGTATTGAAAGTGAAACGGTTTCGTAATTATTTGTTGTGCTCAGCGGTGAACTCAATTTGTTTATTAGTTTGCATTAGTTGTGAGTTTAATGATAATTTCGTTCGAAATATAAATTCAAAATACAGGATGGAACACAGAAATCAAGTGTTTTTCGAGTTGGTAATTAGAAAGGGAGGGTTCCAGAAATTGCAGAATAATTCGTTTCTCCTACATCTATCCCCAGTATGGAATATAATGAAATATGGTGGTGAAACTGGAAGTATATTTCTTAAAAACATAGAAATAGCTGCCATCCTAGATTGGATTCCGACAGAAATTAAAAAATTTAAGCGAAAATTTTAACGGAAGGAAAAATAAGCACTTTGATATTTTAAGTTTATCGAGGGGACTGCAAATGCTGTGAAATATAAGGAAATAGTTTAGATTCTAGTATTTATTAGTTGAATTTTGGTGAAAACTACATTTTCAGCAGGATGACGACTGCCAAAACAACTCAATATGATTGAATCTGGGTAAAAGTGTTGTAGAATGAGCCAAAATTAGGCCAAACTGGAACAGATTTGGAACGATTTTCCAAATGAAAACACCAGGTCTCTGTTCAACTGAATGCCGAATAGAATTCGGATGATCCTCAAAACTAAAGGTCACTTCGTATTATTATTAAGTTTTATGTTTTGTCCCAATATTTAGAAGTCAAATACAATAAATTAATCTCGACTCTTCTCAATCCCCGATGAAATCTTGATGTACTAGGTAGACAGATTTAGACTTTTTAAAAATGCAGCTATGTGAAATATTCTGAATAGAGGAAACTGAACCCTCTTTCCGAATGTTCTTCTTGCGTGATAAATTCGTTGCCACTAACAGATTCAAGCTAGCTTTGTTCCCGCATTATTTGGAAATTTTTAACATTTTTTCAAATGTTTGTGGAGTTAGGTATAAATGCTTGTGATCTTCTAGAGGCACTTTTTCGCGTAAAAATAAACTGCGTTCGGACAGTTTTTTTTGTCTAACGGTTTTTGAGTTATAATACAAACTTTTTTCAATATGAACCATAGACAACTTTGATTTCGATAAACATTTTTTTTTCTCATGAAAAACGTATCACACTTGCACACAGTTTTTTCATTCGAGCGTGTTTTCATGAAATACTGAAAATTGTGTAACTTTTTCCTAGTTCCCTAGTAACTCAATGTCCACCTACAGAATTTTACACGGAATGATTGAAATAGCTAAGTATGTTCTCTTATGATGACAGTTCCAAAATCAATGCTTGCAAGACAATCTAGATAATTTATTGAACGTTTTTCCACCAAGTCACAACTATTGTGAGGATACAGTATCGTCTGTAATAACAAAGAGAACATGCCGTGCGAAAATTTTGAAAAGTTCAATATGATTGAATATCACATTAAAAATAATAATGATGAGGAGGCTAAAGAGAACCATGGTACTATCAACGTTCTGAGGGAAAAAATATGAAATAGATGATGGAGAAGACGGAACAATTCATGTAACTGTTAGTGTAACTACGAACCCATCGATTCCGAGCTGTTAGATTGAAATGGAAACAGGGTATATAAGAGTCAAGCGCTCGGTATTCTCAAGAATAGATATAAACTTCATAAATAGAATAACTCAATTCTTGCAGCGAGGAAGTTTCTAACGTCGACTTGATTTTTGCAACTGGTTTCGTCATAAATCTGAAGAAAATCCGCATATTTCCCGAAAAAAATTGAACTGACGTAGCTTCAATCAGTAGAGATGGAATATTCAACTGTCGAAATAAACATGGTGATCAGATGTAAACCATATCGCCATATTAACATTCAACATCAAGGACGATATGGGTCTTACGTATGCTCTGAAAGATAATTGCGCATTAGCGTATGGAGTTGTTGATGAAAACCTTCATGGTGAATTATATCATAAAATTATAAGTAACAACATTGTCGATGAATACATTGAACAACTCTTGCTGAAAGAAGAAAAGAATTTTCGTGAATCACCGTTCCATCTTGATTCTCGGCGATTCACTCGGTCTCCGATAAGGTTCTGCTTGCCGGTGTCGTAGAGGATATGATGCTCTTCCCCTGCGCAGAGTTATCTGGGTTCAATCCCCACAAAGTCAGTGCGAATTTTCGGATTCTGGGAATCGCTTGAGTGTCCATCTGTCGGAGATGTGAAGCCGTCGGTCCTGTCTAACAGATATGTGTCGGACATTAAAGATCCTTCCTCGACAAGAGAGGGGTTCGGAAAAATTCTCGCATTAAAGAAATAACAGAATTCCCCGGCGTGTCTTAAGCCGAAAGGTAGAAATAGAGCACGTTTAAGGATCATTATAGAAAGAGGTTCTGCTTGATATCGCCACATGTAATAAACCCTAATCGATAGATTATTACACTTACCTTTTTGTGACAGCACTACATAAATTTATTTCAAGGTTCTATATATTTTTTCACAGGAATATTGAATTTTCAACGAATGATACGAAAAACCTGAAAGAATCATTTTATTTGAATATATTCTACATTATATAGAAATCTATTGTAGGTTGTAGGCGACATCAACATTTTGTAGAGTGTTGTGGTTGAATACAGAAATATTTCTGAAATTACTGCTGGATGATTTCTTCCCTTTTTCCTTTAAATTATTCAAATTTCCTCGCGGAGATATTTGTATCTACTTTGTTGCGCAGCGAAACGATTTGAATAGATCGAACGTACTAAGTTTTGAGATCGCAGTATGTCGCACTTTTATGGTTTCTCGGTGGTGATGGTTAGTGGCCTCTGTGTCGGTTCGTTAGAGGGCGCAATAAAATTTACATGTTTTGTAGCGCTCCAACGGAATGAGATGAGTAGGTGGCAATCTGGCCTCTTGTAGTAAATGGCTATGCAATATTGACGAGGTCAAATGAGACCGAAACTGCAGTCTATTGCTCCTATTCATGACATCCGACCGAGCTGTACCGCTGCTGTGTAGGCCTGCTTGAGGATGATTATGAAGGGTGGATCGGAGAAGCAGCTCCTTCCGGGAAGGATATTTAACATTCTACGGAAGGTTGAATATTGTTCCTTGAATAAAAATTCTTCAACGTGTCTTAACTTTATGCTTTTACAAGTAACAAGCTTTCAAGCGGCTTGATGTCAAGTCAAGCTTTTGGGTTGCAAAATTTGAAGTCAACAAGTCAAGCTTTTCGAAAAATTCTCAAGCTGCTTGATTTGATGAAACCCTATTCGAGATGGCGCTTTTTGATGAGTAATTTGATAATAACATCGGGATCGTAACCGTTATCAAGAGCTATTTGTTTAATAATACTAAGTTCATTGTCAAAATTGTCTAAGGACAAAGAAATTTCCAAATAACTCTAAAACTAAAAAAGCTTAAATCTTTTATCAGGCAATAAATTCCTCACGCAATAAGAACACTATTAAAGAGGGTTCAGTTTTTTATTCACAATAACTAAAACGTATAAATCTATCTAGCCAGTACATTGTTTCAAATTTCTGTGTAGTCATAACGGATTTTGTAAATAATATGGAATGAGATTAAACTTAGAAGAATCAGCTTTTTCATTTTGTCCCAATATTTTGTTGATAGGGCTCGTAAGACACAGGTGTCATTGGTGAAGAAGCACAATACTCTGCAATGACGATAAGAGAAGGCGATAATCTAACCTAACCTAACTCACGTTCTATTAAATCAAATCAGAATTAAATGCAGGAAAAGTCAACTTCGTGACTAGTCCATTACAAGATAATACACAAAATACATAAAACTTTGAATTTTAAATTTAATCGAATTTATTTTTATATTCACCGTATGAATGATCTCTGAAATAACCTCGGAAATAGCAGCGCCTACTGAAACATCTAAAAATAGGAGTAATATAATTCCTACACCTCTACACACATTAGCTGTCGAGGGCTGATTGAAATCGAGATTGGTTTACCAATATAGCAAAGAGGATTGAAATTCTAGTCGAAATGCATTCAGATAAGGTAGCATGAATTTAAAAAGATCAATATCCATTCCCATATAGCAACTCTGTTGAATTCCGAATATTGACTTGATAAAGAAAATTTGGAAAGTTTCAGCACTGACTCAGATAAGGCGCCCCTGGATATTTTCTTTATCCATATTGTGAACAAAAACTTATGTACACTGCGCCAAGAAATTAACGCACAATTTCTATGTTTTAAATTTCAATTTCGGTCAGCAACTAATATCAACACATGTGTTTTTCGTATATGTCCGGACATATGCCACCAGATTCGATAATGAATTGAGATTTTCCGAGAAACCAGCACATATTTATTTAATTGATCTAATTTTCGGCAATAATGCAACGGAATCACGAAATTTGACCTTGGCAGTGGTGTTAGATGCCCTAGATGAGAGTTTACCAAGTATAATACAAAAGCTTGGAGTGTTCCATTCAACTGTTTCCTAAATGATCAGCAGGTACAGGATATATGGACAAGGACGAACTCGAGTAACAACGGCGATCCACGACAGTTATTTAAAATTTTCTCGTTGGAACTGTTCGTTACTGCTAGGAACCTTCAAATCCAACTTCGACAGTACAATGGAGTGCAAATTAGCACTGAAACAAGACGACAACCTCTCTGGAAATTTGGTTTGAGGCCTCGTCTTACAACTCGAGGTCCTGCTCTAACCACAGCACATCGAAGAGCCCGATTGAAATTTGCTAGGCAAAGTTTTGAACACAGAAGAGTTTTTTGTCTTTTTCGTTGCGACCGACATTCTCTAGTCTACAGTCGTCGAAATGGAGGATATACCCACAGCAACTTTTTACCTACCTATGGTTTTGCTGAAGGTTTTTGTGAACCATAAACAACTTTGATTTCGATAAATATTTTTTTCTCACGAAAAATATATCTCCCACACAATTCTTTCATTCGAGCGTGTTTTCATGAAAAACTGAAAATTGTATAGCTTTTCCATAGTTTTATAAAGAAACTCCATGTCCATTCACAGAATTTACATGGAATGATTGAAATAGCTAAGTAGGTTCTGTGCTCACATGATGACAGTTTCAAAATTAATTCTTGCAATGACAATCTGGAAAAATTATTGAACGTTTTTCCATGAAGTCACAAATATTGTGAAAATGAAGTATCGTTTGTAATAACAAAGAGAACATGCCGTACGAAAATTTTGAAAAGTTCAATATGATTGAATATTAGATTGAAAACAATAATGATGAAGAGGCTACAGAAACTGCTTACTTGGATCGTTTTCTTGAGGGGCGATAAACTCATATCATATTCGATAAATTGATGGAAAAAAATATGAAGTAGATAGAGAAGATGCAAAAATTGATGTAACAGTTAGTGCAACTGCGAAACCATCGATATACGGAAATATGCCACCAAATGTTTTTTCTGTACGCACAAGTTCCTGTCATGAGCAATAAATTCAAGAAAAAAATTGAAATTTTGAAAGAAACCAGCACATATTGTGATAATTGATCTAATTTTCGATTTAAAGATTCAAATTTTTGTATTATTAGTTATATTTCGATTTCTATGAGAACCATTTTCATTTCGATTGTTCTCAAGCATACCTGGTAAATTGCTATGCAAATTATTCTGCGACATACATTCTTTCAGAAAAATACCGGGATTTGGTCAATGAAATACAAAATATTTATTTTTCTTATTTTAATGAAATAAAACTATGGTATTTAGATTTTCACTATATTAACAAAACTATGACCGGTTTCACCACACTGTGGCTTCATCAGATAGATACAAACTAATGAACAGAGTTATTCCTTATATATTATTCTTATTTCCTACTTAATATTACATTAGGTACAAGTACAAGTGGTATGTTGGAAAACCCACCGGAGTTGCTCACTTTATGAATTGAAAAGATTGAGTAAAGGAGAAGGATTTAGATGTAATTGACGATTAAGTAACCTACCTGAATTCTTCTCTTTGTTAATCTCCAAAATTTCCCATAGATTGAGTTTTTGTCTCTTATTTTCATTGTGCAAAATTTTGAAATTATCATTAAAGTTATGGTTTTCTTCGAGTAAGTGATTAGAACAATAGGAATCTGATTTATGATAATTAAAACTACGTTTGTGCTCGGATAATCTAACTTTGAAATTTCTGAAAGTTCTACCAGTATAAATTTTATTACAATCCCCGCAAGACAGTTTATAAACACCGGATTTAGTACCTTTATCAATTTTAGATTTGCAAATTTTTATATGTCGGTCTAAAGAATTACCAGTTCGGAATGCTATATTGAAATTATAATGCGAGAGGAATGATTTTAATTTCAGACTATGATTACCAATATAATAAAAATATAAAGTTAAGCTGTTGTATTTTGTGTTAGAACTTTTATACCATAAATACTTCCTAGATTGTTTTTGAAATTTTTTGCTGCGTGAAATCATGTTCTCAATCATACTAGGACTGTAACCGTTATTAACTGATATTTGTTTATATATATATATATATATATATATATATATATATATATATATATATATATATATAAAAGTACATTTTCTATTTTCTTTTCTTTGGATTTGCTTTATTTTCATTTTTGTTTATTGTATTTTTGGGTAAGAGCGGCAGAACAGCTTTTGCTGAATCTCTGGCTCTCTGTTTTTCACTAATGTTAATGTGAAATGCGATAAGTACTTATCATCTTTATTATTAATATCACATATTTCAAGATTGTCGTCACTCGGACGACAAAAATAAAATGTACTAATTTATTTTATTTCAGTGTCATTTACACCCTTCAGATCACGATTTCGTTGCCAATTTTTTACTTTGTATCCCACTAATCATCGAGATGTCAAGTTTGATGATTGTAATCTGGTATTTAATTAAAAGATTATATCAAAATCGAAAGAGGTGCACCAGCTTGAATACGACCTTTCAAAATGATTTTTAATTTACGTTGGAAGATTGTAGGGCGATTATGTGGGATATTACTGAGGCCATATGTACCTCAACGAAATGTGAGTATCTATAATATAATGTATGAAAATGTTGTACGGACGAGTAGTCAACAATTGTTCTATCCTAATAACGCAAACAAAAGTTTGATGAAGCGCAATCCACGCGAGTTTTTGCGTGAATTATATCTGTCAGCTTAAATTTATAGTTCCAGTTCCAAGTTGAAGGAACTGTTAAAATAGTGGACAATAACTAGTGAAAGTTTGCCGAAGGCGTAGTCGAATAAATCAATAGATATTTTAATTATCAGCATTCGCATATTCATTTAGGGTGACAGGTCTCGTAAACATCTTCATTTTCAGTGAATTCATTCCTGCATCTACGTGCGGCAACGTTATTGCCTCTTTTTGATAATAAGAGAAATCTTCAAATACTACTTTGTAGTTAACCGGTTGATGTATCAATATTGAATAGAGAAGAATTCAATGCTTTTCAGAATACTGGTACTACCGGCTGGTTTCTACAAGGGTAACCAGAAATAACAAAGACATTCTTTCTTTGATTTCTCATTCATTCATCTACGAGGGTTTTTCTACAATTAGGACTAGGCGTCTTTCTCTGCGAAATGATTGTGTGGAGTGCTGTATTGTAGACATGTAATATGTGTTTCATACTCATAACTAGTGGGCTAAAAGTTAATAATTAATCATAACTAATTTATAATATTTATGAAATAACTGTATCATCAATGAACTGTTACTTGTGAGAAGTTTCAATTCCATCTGTAGATGTTTTTTCCTTTACAAACAGACAAGCAGAGTTATAAAAGCGTGCTGAAAAGGTATTTTCTTACGGATATAGTTTGAGTAGTTGAATAACGCAGAATTTTGCAATTTTTAAATGAAGTCAAATACCAGCACTTGCTAAATGTGATTATACTAATCAAAATCGTTTAGACTTTCATGCCAATATAATTTCGAATTCAATATTTACCCTAATTTTTGTTATGAGATTGTTTGACTTTGATAGGGGAGAGTGCAATGAGGACTAGAAGATACATAAGCAAAGTAGGCAAACTTCCCTACCCCTCAGTTGAGTATCTGCATAGATAGAAAATTTTGTTGCGTCAGACGTGATTTGTACATGAGGCATGATGGAGGTCGTTGCATTTTTAATTTATTGAATTTGCTCATAAAATTTTATTATATATATATATATATATATATATATATATATATATATATATATATATATATATATATATATATATATATATATATATATATCTAGAGCACGAAAAAATCGAACATAGCTCTGAATGTATCTTGTGATACACACTAAGTGCTTGGTATAAGGGTAGTAGTTTTGGATAATTTTTCCATTCTTGGAGAAAAATACAGTCTCAATCAGAATAGATTTCACGAACAAGGACAGATTGATGGCAAAATCATTTTATGGAAAGAGATTTTGTCTTTTAGACTGAAATCTTTTCAAGAATTTTCAACGGAGAGAATAGGAATGGTAATACAGGGTGCCACAACGAAAACTAAACAGATGCTATATCCACCAAGATATTCATTTCTGATCAAAACGCAAAAACAGGTCTATTTTTGTTTCAAGGGGGACATCTTTTGGGGCACAAAACTTGCCTGAAATATCAACCCCTAAGCGGGGCTTGCAATCCTTGAACATTTTGAATAGGGAAGATGGGACGAGTGATGACTCAAAAGAAAAGTAGTATCTTTGTCTAAATTGCCTTGAATTTCCATTTTTAATTGAAAACTGTAGAAGGTGAGCAACTGAAAGATAGGGAAGACTATTTCCCTGAGACTATTCGAGTTTCAGTGAAGTAAAATGGAACAGATCCATGCTGATCAATGGCAGTCATCATAAAGTACCATCCTCTTTCAATAGAGCAGGGGTGACCACCCTTGAAAATTTGGAAGAGGGTAGATGGGTCGAGTGATACCTCGAAAGAAAGGTATTATCTTTGTCTGCATCCCCGTGAACGAATTTTCATTTTTGATGGAAAACTGTAGAATATACAGAGTGAGCTACTGAAAAATAGAAGAGACTATCTATCGCCCTGAGCTATTCAAGTATTAGTGCAAAGAAATGGAACAGACTCATTCCAGATCAAAGGCTGTCATCTTTGATCTAAATGAATCTATTCCAGTTTTTCGCACTAATACTCCAATAGTCTTCTCTATTTTTCAGTGGCTCACTCTGTATCTTCAACAGTTTTCAATCAAAAATGAAAACTCTTTCACGGGAATGCAGACAAAGATAATACCTTTCTTTCGAGTTATCACTCAACCCATCTACCCTCCTCCAAATTTCCAAAGGATTGAAATTCGAGATGAGGATGGTACTTGATGATGACTGCCATTGATCAGCACGGATTTCTTCCATTTTACATCACTGAAACTTGAATTGTCTCAGGGACAATTGTCAGGGACTAAAAATATTTAGTTTTTTTCCAAGGGACACGCGGGAATTCTTTCCCAAGCCCGTCCTTCCTCCACCCAATAAGCCATAGATTTGTCATTTTTCTAGCAGAGTAATTTATTCGTAACCAATCATGGGATAAACATAACACCCAGGACTCTTCCGGAATCGAACCAGCAACCTGCCGTGTTAATGCGGGGAATATGCCAGGAAGGCGACCATATGAAGTATAAACTACAACGCGCGGTCGCGCGGCTCTATGTTATTCTATCGCCTCTTGTCGTTATGTATATAATGCTCTCTTCCGCCTCACTTCTGTGCACTTGGGATATCTCTTTCTATCTAGGTCATATCTACCTTCTTTCTCATATAACGAAATATGATTACACGTGACGAATCCTTACAAATTTACTCTTATTTCTCGCCTACTTATCTATTATCGAAAGGCCGTCAAGGACGTTTCCATTTCTTTTGAATCACAGTGATAAAAATTTATTTATATAGTTTTCTCTTCGTAGAAATATTTTTAAGGAATTTTAAAAATTATTCGGAATTCATTTCATATTATATCGCCAAGTTTATCACAAAACTTTTATTTTTGTTTTAAACAAAAAAATACACTTAAGATAAAATTTAACATAAATAGCGATGTATATAGGTTATCTGACATCATAAAACCAGATTCTATCTGAAAATTAATTGATTACATTCAATATCGAATACAAATGTATCCATAATCAATCTTCAATACAAGCAAATATTGTGTTTGTGAATGCTCATCTCAATCTGTTCTAAATTCATGGACCACGATTAGATGTCTTGACAGTGCACAATTCATCTTTCTCGTAAGCGAGTGTTTATCATTATTAATGCAACAATAATATAAATAAACTCTGATTCAGCTGGGAATTCGGCTGATTTATAATAATGTAAGAATTGAACTTACTGGCATTCGTTCATTATCTCCTCCTGCGTCCTAACCTGAACTGGAGCAAGCTTCTCAACCGATTCCTCGTAGTTTCCAAAACATTTGGTTATTTTATCATCAAACGTATTCACTAAATCTTCCAGAGATCCCGAAAAGGTTTCCGTGAAATTATCAGCAACTGAAGGAACATCCCCCTTAGTCAGAACGTTCTTCTTATTTTGAGATAGAGTATCCAGGGTAGAATTGTTGATAATATCTTCGTTCTCGTTAAGATCATTAATAACATCGTGTAATTCCTTCTTTTTCTTGTTTATATTAATGTTGTTAAGCGCGTTTTCATTTTTAAGACCGTTTTGGAATTCGGTAGAACCCCATTCATCACCGTCTTCGAATTGGGCTAAGGGTGCCTCGAATTTTAGCTCGGCCATCTTACTGGCTAAATCGCGCATGGTGCGTAGGCACCTACCGCGACGAAGCTTTCGTTTAAACTGAAGTTTACTGATTCTCTGCTCCTCCGTACGCGCAGTGCGGTAAATATTCGGACGCTCCATTGGAATGCGCAGTGTCACAATGCAACTAGATGAATTTTGAATATAATATATTGCAATTATTTAGGAAGATCTAAACAACGATATGATTTTTTCATCAATTTTTGTCTCCACCTCTTAACCTACCTGTAAATATAATTAGTTATTCTCTATTCGAATGAAAGAGAGATATATTACATAAAAAATTGGAAGACTACATCGATTACACAAGTCTGCAAAAAAAAGGTGAGAGCTGTTTTGGTTTTTGTGTAATTCTTATGTTTTTGGGTGTGCTGAATTCGAAAATGACTTTCATTTTGTCCTAGCACGTCACGTTTTCTGACAATGTAGGTGTCTATGCTAAACAAGTTATTATCTTAAAATAAAACATAATTTTTTTAAATAAAGTAATTTATAATTGCGTATCAAAACTTATTTTCTTATCTAAAATATATTAATTAGTGAGCACTAAACACATTTCTTTTTCCAGTGAGACTCCATTAGGTACATTTTCGCTTGTGGGAAGCATCCAACAGTAGTCTGCCATCATTGAGACGCTACATCTTCCTGGTATCTTTTTTCCATCTCTTTAATATCTTGGTGAAATCGTTCACCTTGCTCTTCACTCACGTCTCCTAAATTTTCTGGAAAATAGTCGAGGTGGGAATGAAGAAAATGTACTTTTAAACTCATTAACCAACCTAAAGCTTGAAATGCTTTTAACATTCTTTTGGCGCTTTGTTTGTAGTTAGGGTCTTTGTTATTGCCTACAAATTTTGTTATGATTTCCTTAAAGGCAATACACCCTTCTCTTTGGGGATCCGTCATGGTTGTAACGAATAGTGGATCAGCCATAAGCCGTCTAATATCTGGTCCAACGAAAACACCTTCCTTCAACTTTGCCTCCGGGAGGCCAGGAAACTTTGATATTAAGTATTTGAAGCAATTTCCATCTCTTGGAAGTGACTTTACAAATTGCTTCATCAATCCCAGCTTTATGTGAAGCGGTGATAAAAGAACTTTATGAGGAGGCACCAAAGATTCATGCAGGAAATTCTTTTCGCCAACTTTAAGCTCCCTCGCAGTCTCATACTTTTTGGTCCAATGATTTGTTCGGTCTCTACTATCCCATAGACACAAAAAGCAAGGGAATTTGGTAAACCCAGATTGCTGTCAGAGCGCCATGCCCAAGATTTTGAAATCATCGCACACTTGCCAACCGTGGTCTTTATATTTTAATTTACAAAGAATCAATTCCAAGTTCTTGTAGGTTTCTTTGAGGTGTACGGAATGGCCGACAGGAATGGAAGCATAAAAACCGCCGTTGTGAAGCAGAACTGCTTGAAGGCTTGTTTTTGAAGAATCTATAAAAATACGCCACTCTTCTGGGTCGTATGAGATCTTAAATGTATTAATCAAACCTTCAATATTGGTGCAATAAACCAACTTGTCCTCTTGGGCAAAGTAGGAAGTAAACTGCTTTTCACGATATCTGAACCAGGAGGAAGACACTCCCGGCAAAAGTAAGTTCCTGCTTTTGAGCCATGATCCAAGCAACTCAGCAGCGTTTTTGGGAAGATTCAAGTCTCTTACAAAATCATTAAGCTCGCCTTGGGAAAACAATTTTGGACTTCTGTCATCTTCAAATTCAAAAGTTGACTGGTCATCGGGTGTAGGTACAGCACCATCTTCGTCAGAACTTGGAACCTCTTCCAAGGTAGCAGGGACATTGGGCACTGGTATTACGGTCCCATGAGGGAATAGCTGATTGCAGATTGGGGTATGAAATTGACTGCTTCTGTTTTGAATTATACCCTTTCACATTACACGAACAAAAGTAACAATCATCACTATGGTTCTTTTGCTCGCGCCATACCGTAGGAATCGCAAATCGGAAAGCTTTTTTCTTGCCCTTAGACCAATTTCGAAGGTCTTCAACACATCGTTAGCAGACTTTATGAGGTGTCCATACTTTATCCTGATCTCCAAGTTTGACGCCAAAATACGCGAAGTATACTTTTTTTACAATGTCCGTAATATTAACTTGTTGCTTTAATGTCATATATTCTCCACAAATGTAACAGAAACTATCCGAAGAGTTCACACACTTCCGCACAGACGACATTGCACTGTATTGAACCAAGATCTATATTACAATGATGAGTTAACACGTAATTGTCCCTCGCCACTTCTACACTATCGGAGCGCGCACGTTCAGGTTACAACATGTTCATACTTGTTCATGTAGGTCAAACAGGGTGTTCCTTATTGAGAAATTAATGATAGTTATGTCCTATACACATTTTAAAACAGTAATCAAAATAAAATTATACCTATCATTTATACTACAAGTTAATCCTTTTAGCCCAAAAATCCATTTTTGTAATAAAATTTTGCATTTTGTAAAATAACCTTACGTTCTGGAATTTTTGAGTATTTTTTTGTTTTCAGAACACCTAAATACATAAAAATCAGTTGAAAATATCCAGACAGCATTTTTGTTGCAGACCTGTGTTATGTTATAAAGTCAAATTCTGATATGAGTGTTGGATTTTATCCATTATTCATATTATACAGAAATAAATCTCTCAGTAAAGGGCTGTAGATGTTTTCATTTAACCTAGACATATATCGATAATTGACATTTTTCAAGGGTTTTAAATTATTCTTTATGAAAGTCCTCTTTTCACATATGTGGTAACTAGACACCGCCTGCTAAGACAGATAATATGTGCCTTCGTTGACATAATAGAGTAGAAATACATTTCACCTAGTTGTTCTAGGAAAGGAAATATATTTAGTTCATATAGAATGCACTTCAAGTAAAGACCTAACTTCTTGTGTTTTCGAATGAAGCACGATCATTATATGAAACTGGCTTTTTCATTTATTGATTACATAATGCCATACATTATCCGAATACCAACTCTTACACGAACTTTGTTATGAATTATTTTGATGAAATGAATGAATTGAAAAACAATTATTATTTTGTTTCAGTCACATCCACTTTTTTGTGATAGCTTTGTGTTCAGCTCTAAACTCATTTACGTGTTTTTGTTTGAACAACTTGGTTTGGGCGACTGTATAACGATTGCATTTAATTGACTGACGTTTGTTACAACAACGATTTGATAAGTCAGTGACTTTTTGAATGAAACAAATTTTTTTCGTCAAATAAACATTTTATTTTCTACATAATAACCGTTTAGCTCGATACATCCAGTCCAGCGTTTTTCTAATTCAAATAATTGATCGATGAAGCCTGAACTACGTGATAGTTGATATTTATAATGAATAATGAAATAAAACAAGTTACTATGTTTCAACTATCACTAATTTATTGATGTAAAGAATGACAAAATTTTTACATTGGTTGGACCGGTTTCGGACATACGTCCATTATCAACAACAAGCTAATGAAAAATGAATACTCATGTACAATACAGGAATTACCATCAATAAAATGCTAGTAGAGGTTACAGTAAATTGAACAATGGTGATTGGTAGGTAATTAAGTCTACCTGATCGTTAAGGAGCTTAACCCTTTCTATCCTAGATGCCTTGAAAATTTTCATCGATTCAAAGAAATTGAGTTTATAAGATTTATCACAGGAATGAAGAATTTTTAGCTGTTGAAGTTCTGGAAAGGGATGACATTAATTCAGACAATGTTCAGCTAAAGCTGAATCATATTTCTGATGTAGGAATGACCGGAAATGTTCTTTGTATCTAGCCTTGACAGAGTGTCCTGTTTGACCTATATAAAAGGAATTGCACTCATAACATGTTAATTGGTATACTCCTGATTTTTAGAATTTATCGGTTTTATCTTTTGTGTTGAAAAGCAGGCCTGACAATTTGCTAACTGGTTTGAATGCAATATGAACTTTTTTACTATCACACAAAACTCTCAACCTGTTCTGACGTCTTCCCAAAATATGTTAGACACATAAATTTTTCGGGCTTTGCTCTCTTGGATTGGGGATATATCATGTTGAATGTGTTGTTGCGTATTTTTCGATTAATTAAACTCTCTATTTCTTTTATATCGAAGCCGTTGTTCTCTGCTATTAACATAATGGTGTTAAATTCTGATTTTCGGTCCATGTCCGATAAAGGCAAAGAAATCGCTCTGTGAATCATGGACTTGAACGCTGCTATTTTTTGAGAATACGGGTGAAATGAATCTATGGGTATGACATTATCCGTGTACGATGGTTTTCTGAAGATATTAATTGATAAACGGTAATTATTCTCCCGGGTAATTGTTAGATCTAAGAAATTTATTTTACTATCGACTTCTGTTTCTACTTTGAACTTAATTTTAGGATGAATGTTATTAATGAAATTCAGGAAGATTTCTAGTTGTCTATTCGTTCCAATGAAACAGGCTAAAATGTCATCAACATATCGGTACCAAAATGCAATATGCCTTTTCGTCAAAGGTGACGTCATAATTTTAGTGTTTTCCAAATTAGACATGAAAATTTCAGATAGAAGGGGACTGAGGGGTGAACCCATAGCTAAACCATTATTTTGTGAATATATCTTATTATTGAACTGAAAATAATTTTGGGTCAAGCATAAATCAAACAGAGAAATTATTTCATCTTTACAGACCACGTTGAGATTTCTTGCCTCTAGAATACTTGATATTGAGGGGACACATTCTGTTGCAGGTATATTCGTTTTTCTAATTTTTTCATACCCTCCAAATAATAGGTTTTCTCAAGGCTCTCATAATACACGGTTGTTTCGGTGATGACTTCTTTATTCGACTCAAATATCTTACCGTCCAGCCATTTCTTTAGGTTTGGAAACAGAAAATAGTCACAGGAGGCTAAATCTGGAGTATATGCTGGATTGGCCATCGTGTCTAGACAAGTGTGCACACGTGCATTGTCTTGATGGGACTGCACTTTCTTCTTCGCCAAATGCGGCCGTTTTTGCTCCAAATCAACATCGAATCTGTTCAAAAGCTTTGAATAATATTCGCCATTGATCTTTTCACCTCTCTCGACGTAATCGATGTGAATGACACCGCGTGCATCCCAAAAAACTGTAGGTATGACCTTGTTGGCTGACAGACTCTGTTTGGCCTTCTTTGGTCCTCTTTCGTTTGTTCCTTCATCTCTGGCGTATTGAAATGAATCTATATTTCGTCCACAGTAACAAAACGGTGCAAAAATTCTTTCCGATTACGGCTGAATATCGCTAAACACTCTTTTGAAGTGATTACACGATTGCGCTTATGGTCGAGTGTGAGAAATCGGGGCACCCATCGCACGGAGAGTTTTTCATGTCCAAATATTCGTGTGAAATATGATGTACCCGTTCAGCTGAGATACCTACAGCATGAGCCAACTCACGCACTTTCATTCTCCGATCGTCCAATATCATTTCATGGATTTTATCGACGATTTCCGGCGTGATCACTTCTCCTGGGCGTCCTGAACTATTGAAATTGATGGTGCCGAGTCCCCGTAGTATTTATCAAGTATTTCGTTCGTTTCAGTGACGGATCTTTTAAGTAAAAAGTAATGCTTAATTTACTTTTTTCCATTTTCGTGAAAATTCTGGAGGTTGTCTGCGTTGAACGGCTATCAAAAACCAACACGACGTAGTTTGCTCAAAATTAGAAAGATAGATTACAGTTGACGGCAGCATTGTTGCATTTGAAGTAACTGCGTGGTAAATTCAAAAAGTCACTGACTCATCGAACCGCCCCCGTACATTGTAAATCTGCCGCGAAAGTGTTCTAATAAGCCGGATAGTTTTTGTTATGTGTGGAGAATTAAGTTTTATATCTCAACGTCGGCAAATTAGGCTATTAAATAAAAAGTGATATTAAGACTATTCTGGTTTTCCTGTGCGCCACCAAGAAATTCTGGGTTCCAGATATATATTGTGTAACATATATGAAACTCCTATTAGTTTGGGCTAAACCAGAATCTAGACATTTGGTTTTTGGTATACCAATGATTTGGATGGAACCAAAAGATTATGTAAGTGATTGGTATTTTTGTTTGATTCAAACAAAAAATACAACCAAGTCCAAACACACTGCCCAGACCCCAAACTTGTCATCGACCAACAGACCGATCCTACATAGTGCTGAACTGCCTGTGCCTAAGCCTCCAAATCAAGCAAAAAGTCTGGATTCCGTTTCTAGTCCGGAATTTATTCTTAGTCGACACAATGAGAGTGACCGATGTTATGAAGCATTAACTTCGAAAACCGTATTTATTGACACGAAGTGATTTGAATAATTAAGTACGTGATTTGAATTTGTCTGAAAACAAGCTGAGCTTTTCGGGTCTAGATAAAGGACTGGAATTTGTTTTCTTCTGGTAAAAATTTCTTAATTCATCGTGAGGTTGAAATGAAACCTTACTCTTCTAAAACAGAATATTATATATATTCATGATAGTATTCCTGTAGGATGAATTTATTAGAATTTTGAATATGAATCGAAACACCTGCGATTTTTCATTGACTCCTCAAAAACTAGCTTGAAAGCAGTGTTGCTATACAACAGAAACAAATGTCCTTCAGTGACAGTTGCCCATGGTTCTGATATGAAAGAGAGAACATGAAGTTCCTTATTGAAAAAATGAAGCACAATGAACATGTTTGAAAAATTTGTGGATTTTGAAAGCCATCACTCTGTTGCTTGGCAAGAGTTTGGTTTCACAGAATATTCCTCTTTCATTTGCGAATAGGACACCAGAGACGCAAAAAGTCACTACACATAAGTATGGTCTAAGCGTAAATCATTTACCCTAGGGCAGAAGATTGTTAAAATTTTCTTTTAGTGAACTCTGACGATATACTTTTTCCACCGTTACATATAAAACTCGGTCTGATGAAAAATTTTGTAAAAGTTATGCCTGACGATAGCAGTGGATTTTTATACCTAAAAGAGAAATTCCCCAAACTCAGCGAGGCAAAAATTGAAAAAGGAATATTTGCTGCTCCACACTACTGCAGGATACAAACTTCTAAGGAAAGCTTAATTATCAAGAAAAAGTCACTTAGAAATGTTTTGTGAATGTTGTTCATTTCTAAGACAACACAAAGCAGAAAACTACAAACATTTAATCTATGAGCCTATAATTTCATACAATGGGATGTAAAATGCCATCTGCTGCACTCACATCTGGACTTCTTACCCGAGAATTTCGTTGCATTGCATGACGAACAAATTGGTTGATTTAATCAGGACATTTACTTGATTACTCTTGGAAGCTTAAAAATATTCACGAAAATCATAACTATTTATTGTTTAGCAACACTACTAATCTCTGTGTGTGAATAAAACTAGCTATCATGTTTATCAAATGAGTTACGTCATATTGAAACATTCAATGCGTATCAAAATAAATAATAGATTTGGAGTGAACTAATAATTGAAAGTGATTTTTGTACTTTTTATAAAAACATATGTCTGTCACAAAGCAACTGATGTATCAATTTTTTTCATTCATACAGGGTGCTTCAACGAAAACTAAACAGAGGCTATATCTACCAAGATATTCATTTCTGATCCAAACGCAAAAACAGGTTAATTTTTGTTTATCTTTGACATCTTGCATTCCCGTGAAAATCAATTTTCATTTTTGATTGAAAACTGTAGAAGATACAAAGTGAGCTACTGAAAATAGAGAAACTATCTATCGCCCTGAGTTATTCAAGTATTAGTGAAGATAAAAATGGAACAGATTCATTCCAGATCAAAGGCTGTCATCTTTGATCTAAATGAATCTATTCCAGTTTTTCGCACTAATACTCCAATAGTCTTGGGGCGATAGTATCTCTATTTTCAGTGGCTATTCTGTATCTTCTTCAATTTTCAATCAAAATGAAAATTTTTCACGGGAATGCAGACGAAGATAATAGCTTTCTTTCGAGGTATCACTCGATCCATCTACCCCTCTTCCAAATTTTCAAGGGTGGTCACCCCTGCTCTAGGGGTTGAAATTCGAGATGAGGATGGTACTTGATGATGACTGCCATTGATCAGCATGGATTTGTTTCATTTTACTTCACTGAAACTTGAATAGTCTCAGGAAATAGTCTTCCTATCTTCAGTTGCTCACCCTGTATCTTTTACAGTTTTCAATTAAAATGGAAATTCGTTCAAAACCATGTAGACAAACATACCACCATTCTTTGAGTCATCACTGACCCATTTTCCCTAGTCAAAATGTTCAAGGATTGCAATCCCCGCTTAGGGGTTGATATTTCAGGCAAGTTCTGTCCCCAACAGATGTCCCCTTGAAACAAAAAGAGACCTGTTTTTGCGTTTTGATCAGAAATGAATGTCTTGGTAGATATAGCCTCTGTTTAGTTTTGGTTGAAGCACCCTGTATATTATTGTTTAGTGGTCACATTACATTTAAAATTTGGTTTAGTTTTCGTGTGTCAAAAAAAAAATAAAATATTGTTTACCACTGATTCAGCTTGCTCTCATTAGAACAATTGTATGTGTTGTGAAATGAACATTACTATAGTGTTGAGAAGTAGAAATTTTAAAATTGTAACCTACCCAATTACTAAAATACGGCAGTGCCACTTTTAGGAACCAGGTCTCAAACAGATTGCATTAAACCTCCCCTGGTGACTGCTGTTATATCGTGCATTGGTAGGTTAGATTCAGCTTCTGTCCACGTTGACCATAACTTGTCCGCATTGCCGTCGAGGTTTTCGACGTATCTATTACATTTTCAGTCCTTTTAGATTGCTTTCGGACAATAAGCTCAATGCGACTTTCATCGATGAAAAAATAGGGAATTATATGCAGATGTATCAATTGAGTGTTGAAAATTAACTGAGTAGTTGAAAATATAGCATAAACGATGGCCTAAATCAGCTGTATCGAACGCATTGCCAGAATATTTCAAGAACTGTTGTCAATAGGTTACAATGCATTTAGTTAATCGTCACTCCAGAAGACCTTAGAGTTGCCACCCTCTAACAAGAGATAAGAGCGCAGCCCGATTAGAATGGGTTGAAAATTGGAATGCGGGCCAGAAGACTGATCCCATGTTTTATTCTCAGATGAATCTGATTTGGACTATATACAAATTGTAGTCTAGTGCGACTATAGTGACAACCAGGTATTTACTGTTCAAAGGCTTAGAGACATCCAAGAAGTACTCGTTCTTTATATAAATGTGGAGTACGAGCATGCTGAGATATCGTGGCGTTTTCCTCCAAATGAACCTCAAAATCAGGCCCTCTCGAATCAAAAACAAAATGCGATGTGCTTTCTTGAAGCTCATGTTCCTCCCATAAGAAGTAAAATTAAAGAAATGAATTGAGTTCTTAACGAGAAACCATCACATATTGATAACAGCAGTTATTGATCAATTTTTGCGAGTAGCGTTTGTTCATCTTGAAATTTTAATTTTCAGTAATAATGCAACGCGAATCATAAAATTTGACCCTGACTAAATGTGCTGAAGCAGTGGTGTTAGATGCCCTAGGTTGGAGTTATATAAGAATATACAAGATTTAGCTAAAGGCTGGGGTGTCCCCTAGGTATTCATGAAAGTAGATCTGGGCAGGGATGATCTCCAGCAACCACAGCGATCCATGACCATTATTTAGGAATTTCCTCTTTGACAAAACGGTTCGCTACTGCTGAGCACATTGGAATGACAATTATCCCAGGGAACATGTCAATTGTTTACAAGCTGACTGCGTGAAAGTTTTGTTCAAAGATGAATCGAGATTTCCTTTTGTTTATTGCGATCGACGTTCTCTAGTGTAAAGATGTCGAAATGAGATATATGCAAAATTTAACTTTCTACCTACCTATTGTTTAGGTGGAAGTCTATTAAATGTTAGGTTAGAATTTCTCTGGTCATCGTAAATTATGGAAACTTGAATGCACAGAGGTACATTACAGACATTTTAGAAGTACAGGTACCATTTGCGGCAAGTTCAGACCAAAATCGCATGGAACATGTCAGGGACATTCTAAATACAAGATTAAGAAGCCGGCAAATCCAGCCTGCTACAGTGAATAAGGTTCGGAACAGACTGATCTTATTTTGGAACAAAATAGATCAGAATGCTGGGGTTGAAATCCGGTATAAACAAGTGTTTGGGTGACTGATTTTTTCAAAAGTCTTACATTTTTCATTAGTATTTTGATATTAATTTTTGAGTTCCATTTTCACTGCAATAATACTCAAGCATTCCTTAGTGTTAGAGGATTTTTGACAAAATAATTCTTCGGCATATCTAAACTTCTTCTAAATAAATTTGAATTCTCTGTTTGGTGTAATGCAGGGGTGCTCAATCGATCGATCGCGAGTGTTTTTTAAGTAGAAAAAAGTTTCAATAAGTAGGTAACTAAACTACAAAAATTTATTACGTAATAAAATATGCTAGCGGCAAAAGGCGGCTGTATCAAACGAATGCGCGGTACTTGTCAAGGAAAGACTGCGTTTTTTATTCTTGCAGCTTTTCTAGGAATTTCAGGTGGCGCGTTTGACGGGAACACTCGAGACATTCGTTCACGCCGATATAAATGTTGCGCCTGCAGGAATTGGAGTCATTCTGAATTGTAACTTGAAGGCAATACTACGTCGATACAAAGTTTATTATTAAATAGTGCAGCGAAGAAATCTGAAACGTATCATTTTAATAACGATTGGGAGGAAGAATTTTTCTTCTGTATGGTGAAGGATAAGTGCATTTGTCTTATTGGTCGTACGTCAGTTGCAATACCTAAGCGTTGTAACTTAGAGATGCATCATAAAACGGTTCATAAAAACTATGAAAAGGATTTTCCGCCAAAGAGTGAATTAAGAAAACGAAAAGTGCGTGACTTGATATCTTGTTTGAAAAAAGAACAAACCATGTTCACAAGACCAGCTAAACTATCAAAAGCTGCTACTATCGCGTCATTTAAAATATCACGCATATTGGCGAAACACACGAAACCATTCAAAGATGGATCGGTTGTGAAGGAAGCATTTATTGAAGCTAATGAGACTTTATTTGGAGATTTTAAAAATTGAACAGAAATCATGTCTGCTATTAGAGAACTTCAGTTATCTCGTCCGATTGTCACAAGGCGTATTGAAGTCATGAGTCAGTACTTGGCAGATAAACTAAAACATGATATCATGAAATATACATACTTTTCTTTACAGTTCGACGAATCCACCAATTTGACAGACAAAGCCCAGCTATGTATTTTTATTCGGATGGTATTCAATGACATGTTGGCTAAGGAAGAATTTTTGACAATCATTCCTCTGAAGGGAAAGACCCGTGGCGAAGATATATATGAAGTTTTCTTCAATTTTGTAAAAAAGTACAAGCTACCAATATATAAATTAGTTTGCATTACAATCGATGGAGCACTAGCAATGACTGGAAACAAAAACGGTTTTGTGGCATCGTGCCGAGCTGATGAAGATTTCCCTTCATTTTTTCATTTCATTGTATTATACATCAACAAGTTTTGTGTTCAAAAGTTTTGAACACGGATGAAATTATGGGCATTGCAACAAAAATTGTGAATTCCATCCGTGCACGTAGCTGGCAACGGCGGCTCTTTAAGTTGTAGTTGGAAGATAAGGAGTCAGCTGAACACACTGATTTACTTCTTCACATGAACGTCAAACCTATGGGTCACGGAAAATTCCTAGAAAGGTTTCAAGAATTATTGCCGGAAATAACACATTATCTAGACGAAAGAGGTCATGACACTCAGATGTTGTAAAACGAAAAATGGCAGAATGTATATTGTGCGGAAAGCTAATATCTATATATGCTACACTACACCCTACCTAGGTAGATAGGTAGGTAGGGTGTATGTACGACAACCCAGCATCACACATACTTGCAGCCTCTCAGAGTCGATCGTAAGTAGTATTAAAATATAGAGGTAGATCGCCAGCAGTTTAAGTTTGAGCATCCCTGGTGTAGTGTATAATCTGTGATATATATTTATGGTGGATGCGCCTTGTGGATGTTAATTTGATCTCACTGCCATCTATTATAGAAATCATCACCGTATAATAGTTATCTATTTGAGCTGCAAGTTTCATAGAGTAGGTATTCTCTCTGTCTATAGATGTCAGGCAAAAGGATATACCGAACTTTTACTAAATATAACATTGTTGATCATATTTTTCGTAATAAAGGGGTTGCGATAAATGTTTATAAATATTAAATTATTGCAATGAAACTGTACCCTGCCTGATCATTTTCATTCTCCATTGGAATAATTTTTAATCTTCATACAATTCCAAATTGAAGAAATTGTAATCCTACTCAATAAATATGTTGTAGCTCTGTTTCATTGGCATATTAGGAAAATTTTCAGATATTTGCACTCATTAGTTTCGTTTCTTCTTATGAAAAAAATTATAGATTTTAACGAAAAATTCAAGTGGATTGTTGGTATTATGAAAGTGTATGACGTAAAAATCATGAATTTTTTTCTTTGAAAATTATACATTTAATGAATCTTTTTATACGGTAGAATAAAATTGAGATAATTATAGTAGACCATGAGAGTTGTGGAAAAATTCATCGAGATTTATTTCTGTTATCAACAAAAGAGGAAATCGGAAATACAGAGGAAATAGAGGCCTGATTCCTTAATTCCTATATAAACCCATATAACGGGAACGTTGATACAATATAAATATAAATTTTTACAGAACGAGTGAAATATTTGTTAGGATTCATTTTTTCCTCGGTTATTAGTTGTTGTGAGAAAGAACATTGAAAAAATAAAACGTTCATTATTGAAAGTACTCGATGGTAAGTATTTCGTGACTTTGATAAATTGTATGTACAGGGTTGGCAATTTCGATGTAAGTATTTGTACGGATCTTATTTTCAGGGACTAAATTAGTGCTGCCAAAATTTTGCTGATATCTCTTTCTGCTCTGGACTTATTCAAAATTTCTTGAATTTTGGGAATTATCCTTCACGGATACCTCGATCATAAGAGTAAGTTTAACATTCCAGAAGCACTTTTTTGAGTAAAATACAGTGCTGTGTGGAACTTTTTTTTAGCTCAGCTGTTTTCGAGTTATAATGCAAACATGCTTTTTTTAAATACGAATTTTTACTCCTATTGGATGCAGTAATTTTTTCCTTTTAAAAAATATATAACACTTGTAGTAAATTATTGCATTCAATGCCTTGTTTTCAGAGAAAAACCTGAAATTGCCACAATTCCATTCATTAGGTGCATGCCCATCAACGATTCATATTGTTCTATGACTGAAAACCACAGATTTTAAAGATCCTATCTTAGATCATGGTTATTTCTATGGTTCGATTCGATTTAGACCATAGTAATTAACTGTGGTCTTAGAGTTTGACACTTACGATTCCAGTTTCAGTACAGGTATTAATGTTTATTGAATATCAAAACTGCTTGTTAGTTGTATGTTCCAACTATTACATTTAAGAATTTGTTCACCTGAGATTTTGGTTGTTTCAAGATGCAGAATAAAAATCATAACTATGAAAATTGTGGAAAAATTCGATATGATGGAATGTTATATTCTTAGTGGGTATGATTCAGAAGAAACAGCCGAAACATATGTCAATCGGTATCCTGAAAGGCACCAGCCAAATGAATCTATTTTTCGAGGAATGAAAGAGAATCTTATCCATAGTAGCTCATTCAGAAAATCAAGAAATAAAAAATATCATGTAAGTGATAGAGAGGAAGCAACGATCGAAGTGATGTAACGGCCATAACCTTCAATTTCGAGTTGACAAATAGAAGCAGAAACAAGAAGTACGAGACGTCGAGCGCTCGGAATTCTGAAAGAGAAGCAGTTTAAACCCTACAAAATGCGAGTCTCCCAATTTTTGCAGCCAGGGAACCCCCCTCGCCAACTAAATTTCTGCAATTGGTATCTGGAAAATATCCAAGAACGCCCAGACTCTTTTAGAGAAGTCATATGGACAGATGAAGTCAGCATCACTAGCGATGCGATATCTAATCGCTTTAATGATCATTTGTGGTCCGATGTAAATCCTGAAAGCCATATTGATGTGCAGCATCAAGGAAGATATGGTTTCAATGTGTGATGTGCACTGAAAGATAGTCGTGTTTTGGCGTTTGAAATTTCTGTTAGCAATATTCGTATTTACAACCTGGAGATGTTGAAGAAAGAATAGGATCTCGCCAGTGGTTTCTAAATTTGACCGAAGAAAATCCTTTGGACGGATGAATCCTTTTTCACTAGACGTGGAGTAACGAATTATCAGAATACTCATGTTTCATATCAATACTAATACTAATACTAATATTTATTTAATAGCAGAAAAAGCTAATACATAGTAAATATATGTTTGCATGGTGTGTATCCTTTACTACCACACTAAAATACACACTAAAATACACACCAAATGCGCATAATTTGGATTACATAAAAAAATTCATCAGAACATATCACAGTAGATATAAGCAAAAATATCTCAATCAACTCAATTTTCACATAGACTCAAATTATCTGAATAGAATTTTTACAATAGGTAATGCATCTGCTTCTAAAGCTTTTGAGGGTTGAACTATTCTTGAGTGTGCTTGGTAAATTATTATATTCTACAAGGTCATTGTGAAAATAATTATTTTGGCTCTCTCACAAAAGTAACACACTCAAAAAACCTGATACACTTAACATTTCCTTCACACTAGTATATCTGTTGCATCCCAAAATAGATCGTAGCGCTTGATTTTGCCTCTTTTGCAACTTAACTAGATCAGACTTATTCAGAAAAAGGATGCTAGAACAATAGTTGAAATGTGGAGCAATTACAGTTTTATAAACAAATGTTTTGTGTACCATGTACTAAGATGCTTTTCAATTTTTCAATTCTGTTAAGGAAATATACTTTTTCTGACACCTTATTTGCAATTTGAGGGGCATGACAAGAAAAAGTCAAACTGCTATCAACAACTATACCCAGGTATTTACATTCATCAACCTGTTCTATAATTTCTCCATTTACAAATATTCCTGTATTATCGTAGGTATTGATTGAACTATATTTGCTCCTTATCACCATGAACTTTGTTTTTTTGACATTTACACTCAAGCTATTCTTCCCCAACAACTCACATACATTTACCAGATCCTCATTTATAGTGTTCACGATATCTTGAACATTTTCCCCACACAATAAAGCAGTGTATCATTCGCAAAAAAACGAATGCTACATTTATGAACTTTTTGAACTAAGTCATTAATATACATTATGAAAAGATTAGGACCCAAAACTGTCCCATGGACACCGAAACAAGAAGGGAGAGCCTTTGAGACACTGTCACCGAAATTAGTAACATGGGAACGATCACTTAAATATTCTGAAAACCACTGTAAAACAACCCCACAAAACCCAAACCTTTCCAACTTTCCCAGCAGAAATCCAGAAATAGCACACCAATGCATTTCCTCTCCTCCAGAGCAATTTTCCAGTCGATAAGGATCGATAGAAGAGCACTTTCACATGAGTTATTCTTCCTGAAGCCTGATTGGAATTTTGTTAACAGCTCGTTCTTTTCTATATTCTATATTTGATCATTTACAATCATCTCTAACAATTTTTCATAGATCCGAAGCATATTGATTGGTCTAAATTCTACTGGTTTTTTGGTATTGGTTACTTTTTCAACAGGGCTGATGGTAGAAAGTGACTATTCTCTAAGCAATTCAAGCAGTGAGATTCAAAAATCTATCACCAACAGACTCAAAAAGCTAATTTCAATATTTTTGTATTAATTCCATCGAAACTGCTTTTCTTTTTTTTCAATTTTTTAACTTTTTTTTTTCAGTTCTGCGAAATTGAGTTTTTTTGAAATTCTCAAATTTGTGAGGTATTCTTTGAATATCACTCAAAACTTCTTCAATTGTATGTGGACTAATTATTGTCGCTATTTCTTGAATACTTGTAACAAAGTATTTGCTAAAATGAGAGGATCTTCAATTAAAGAACCATCGAAAGCTATTCCTTGTACGCTCGTACTTTTGTTACCTTTCAATAGTTGCTTGATTGTTTTCCACATTTCTGTTAATCTGCCTGATGCTTCATCGATCCTTTCCCTGTAAAAACTGACCTTTCTACATCTTATTAGTTTTACTACTAGATTCCTCTGTTTCTTAAAATCCTCCCAGTCACCTCCATCCCTTGTTACGACAGCCTTTCTGTATAGCTGGTCCCTTTTGAGAATATTCTGCTCAATTTCCAGAGTCCACCATTTATTGTCACCCCATTTTGATGACACGGTTATTGTCTTCAACGGTGCAAATCGATCTAGTACCTGGATAATTGAATCCCTGAGGTTCTTCGCTTGTTTGTCTGCGTTAACAGTTGTGTGATTCCAGGGCGTTTCCATTAGATCAATCTGAAATCCTAGTTCATTAAAATTTTTGAAATTTCTATAAGTTTTAATTGTTTTCTTTTTCCTGGTTTCATTATCTAAATCTATTGTTAAAATATTGTGGTCTGTAATCTTTGGTGTTAAGTGGTTCACAACCTTCAGATCTTTGTTGTTAGTGATCAATAAGTCTATGATAGTTTCAGAATCTTTAATTATTCTTGTGTAAGTGTCTGGTCTCATGTACAATCCATACTCCGCAATCAGTCTCCTCAGTTTCTCTGCATAAAAAGACTTTTTTGAAATGTCAATATTAAAATCTCCCACGATTATTAGATTAGAAGTTGCAGTCGAAGTTCGGTATAACCAGAAGTGGTATCGCTCTGAAAACAACTGTAAATTGTAGATGAGTATCCCAAAATTTGAAATTGATCTATAAACCATGTATTCATTGCCAATAACACGATGTATCGATAGCTATGTGTTCCTTAGAGCTTTTGAGTTGCTTATTTTCATACACAACCCAAAGCGGTTTGGAAATTATTAGAGAAAAATTATGAAACAGCACGACAAGTACTTCATAATCAATTTTGAAGTGGGCTTAAAATATTGAAGTCTCCCAATGAAATGTTGGTGAAGATTCCAAGCACAGTCATATCATAATTGAAAATATATGCAACTTTAAATTTCTCCCCATTATTTCGTAATACCACTTTTTCATCAATCAAGATGAAACGTTGTATATGGCCAAGAGATTTTTCATTAGGCGTAAAAAAAATTTTCCATGTTTATTATTCTCATTTCACGAAGATTCCCAAGCCATGTTCAGTTGATTTTTAGATGTTTGCCAAGACCTGTCCGAAACGAAAATAGTAAACAGTTGCTACACTTTAAATCGTAATGGACCAAGCACTTGAATTTCAGTGCTGAAAGATCTACTGAAAATGCGTCATATTCATCTCATATCCGCGGCAGCACGAGTTTTACGAGGATTCAGATTTTCGTGTTCACTTAACATAAAATTAGTTTCTATGAATTTTGAGGTATGTTGTTTATTGTTTATTCTACGAATTCCGGATTTTATGTTCATTTAAGTTTATTGACGTTGAGCTTTAATATTTATACTGTTGATATTTTGTATAGAACATGTGTTTCGAGAGCTATATTGGAATATTTAATAAAGAAAAATTGGTGGATTAATAGAATAATTCCTCAATTAATTCAAATAATTCAATTAGTGGAGTTTTGGAATAACAATGTTTAAATGATCAAGAACGAGACAAAATTGGAGGAGACTGCCTCATCATGAAACAAGAAATTATATATGTTCAATGAAATAAAACTAAAGTATTTAGATTTTCACTAGATTAACCAAACTATGACCGGTTTCACCACACTATGGCTTCATCAGATAGATACAAACTAATGAACAGAGTTATTCCTTATATATTAGTCTTATTTCCTACTTAATATTAAAATAGGTACAGGTACAAGGGGTATGTTGGAAAACCCATCGCAGTTGCTTACTTTATGAATTGAAAAGATTGAGTAAATGAGAAGGATTTTGATCTAATTGAGTATTAAGTAACCTACCTGCATTCTTTTTATTGTTGATTTCTAAAATTTCTAATAGATTGAGTTTTTGTCTATTATTTTCATTGTGTCAAATTTTGAAATTATCATTAAAGTTATGGTTTTCTTTGAGTAAGTGATTAGAATAATGGGAATCTGATTTATGATAATTAAAACTACGTTTGTGCTCGGATAATCTAACTTTGAAAGTTCTACCAATATAAATTTTATTACAATCCCTGCAAGATACTTTATAAACTCCGAATTTATTACCTTTATCAATTTTAGATTTGCAGGTTTTTGATATGTGGGCCTAAAGAATTATCAGTTCGGAATGCTATATTGAAATTATAATGCGAGAGGAATGATTTTAATTTTAGACTAGGATTACCAATATAAGTTAAGCTGTTGTATTTTGTGTTAGACCTTTTATACTTGGAAATATTTCCTGGATCGATTTTTGAAATTTTTTGCGTGAAATCATGTTCTCAATCATAGTTGGACTGTAACCGTTATTGACTGCTATTTGTTTAATTATATTTAGCTCTTTTATGAAATTATTTTGTGACATTGGAATATTAATGAGTCTATGTACCATACTATTGTAAGCTGCTAATTTAAGCGGATAAGAATGTGTAGAGAAGCTGTGAATAGATTATCTGTATGCGATGGCTTATGAAAAATAGTCATGTCATGTCATGTTTGCCGTTAATTTCAGTAATAGTTAAATCCAGAAAGTTAAATCCAGAAAGTTAATGGAGTTTTCTGTTTCTATCTCTAACGTGAATTTAATATTATCGTGAATTTTATTAATGAATGTTTTGAATGACTCTAATTGTCTGTTTGTGCCGGTGAAACAACAAATGATATTGTCGACATATCTAAACCAATAAATAAAGTGTTTGAATAATGGATGTTCTTGGATACTTGTACAATGTAGCATTCCGAACTGATAATTCTTTAGGCCAACATATCAAAGACTGCAAATCTTAAATTGATAAAGGTAATAAATCCGGTGTTCATAAACTGTCTTGCGGGAATTGTAATGAAATTTATATTGGTAGAACTTTCAAAGTTAGATTATCCGAGCACGAACGTTGTTTTAATTATCATAAATCAGATTCCCACTATTCTAATCACTTACTCGAAGAAAACCATAACTTTAATGATAATTTCAAAATTTTACATCTATTGGAAATTTTAGAGATCAACAAAGAAAAGAATTTAGGTAGGTTACTTAATAGTCAATTAGATCTAAATCCTTCTCCTATACTCAATCTTTTCAATTCATAAAGTAAGCAACTCCGATGGGGTTTCCAACATACCCCTTGTACTTGTACCTATTGTAATATTAAGTAGTAAATAAGACTAATATATAAGGAATAACTCTGTTCATTAGTTTGTATCTATTTTCATCAAGTAACGACCTCCTCAATCAAATTTAGGAAATTATATACTGGATGGTTCAGCTTCTATTGAGGAAAATTTAGACACCAATTTATAATCGAAATATTCCACATCTGCTTGGTCTCACCAACAAGGTCTGTGTATTTGTACTTTTTCTCCTGGAACTTGTTCAGCGCGTTGTTATTATTCGATATGGCGACATCCACCAGCATTGCTGTTCTAGCTCTCTTATCATACACCACTATGTCTGGCCTATCATTCGTCAGTGATAACAGGCCTATCATAGTATAATCTGATAGAGTCATTTTCCAATACGGTCGCCGGTTGATACTTATAATATGGTTGGAAGGTATTCAGAAGTCCCTACTTGTGTGCAAGTTTCTGATGGATAATGTTGCACACTTGATTATGCCTGTGAAGATAGTCCGTATAGGCCAGTTATTCACAGCCGGATGTAATCTGCTGTATAGCCTCCGATCTTATATTACATTTCCTGCACTTATCTGTTTGTAATAGTCCTCAATTATAAATTTTTTGTAGTTGTTTGTAGTGATCACTTGGTCTTGAATGTCCAAAAGGAATCCTTCTGTTTCCGCGAATAATTCTCCTTTCATCAACTATTTGTTGGAGGCTTCTTTGTGGATGTGTGGTTGATTAATCCCATGGGGATGTTGTCCATACAATTCCTTTCTTGACCATTGCTCTTGTTTTCAGTATCTGTTAGGAATGGTAGATTCAGCAGGTCATCCCTGGTAGCAAGATTTAGAGGTGTATATCCCTTATCAGCCAACGATACCACTATATGAAGGCCAGAAGTGCGAGCTTTTGCAGAGAAGAATTCTCTGAGATTTTTAATCTGTTCAGTATGTAAATTGACAACATCCTTTAATCTGCGTCTTCCATCTTTCCGCTTCAAAGTTGTTCTTATTACAGACGATTTTGGATGATGATTGTTGTACTTCGGCAGCATCGTTTGGGTCTGGCTTTGAATATCATCCAATTCTGTCTTGGTCCATCTTATATTCCAAATGAGTAAAGTAACACTGAAGTGGCGTAGATGTTAATTGCCTTGACTAGATTCCCCGAGTTCAACTTTGATTTCAGCACAGTCTTCAGACACTGACTGTATTCTGAGCGAATCTTCTCCTTCGACTGTTTATGGTCTAGCAATCTGGCTTGTTGGTATCCCAGATATTTGTAAGTTTCGTCACCCCTCATACACTGTATAATATCACCAGTTGGAAGTTGTGTTTCACCATCTATTACTTTCCCTCTTTGAATGTTCAGTGTCTAACATTTTTCAATTCCGAATTTCATATAATCATCTGCCGAGAACTTACTGACAGTTTTCAGCAGATCATCCAATTGCTTCTTGTTCGAAGCATATAATTTGATGTCATCCATATACAGTAGATGGGAGATTATGTGATAGTTCCTATTTGCTTTTATCTTAAGTCAGTATCCTGTTCTATTGAGCATTAAAGATTGGGTTTATAGCCAAACAGAACTAAAGTGGACTCATAGAGTCTCCTTGAAAAATTCCTCGACGTATGGGTATCTCGTCGATTTTAATTGACTTATTGTTCATGTTGACCTGTAGAGACGTGTACCAGGGCTGGATGAATTTTTTATATCTGCAATACTTCGACAAGCCCAGAATGGGCGGTACTATCGAATTCTATTGATACGACTAAAGAATGCCTTCAGATAATCGAGAAAAGCTAGATCAATATTCCGATGCCCTCCGTGCGCTTGTTTCATTATCACAGAATCCATGATGAATTGTTCCTTGCACCCGTGGTGTTTCTATCTGCAACCCTTCTGCTCCTCAGCTAATATATTGTTGTCGTCAATTATTGCTATTGTTGTCGATATTATTAATGTTCTGAGTATTATTCTGAATATGCGAATACACAGATATTCATTTGCCGCAGTTCGTGAATATCGAAGACGCTATCCAACTAGAAGAACCCCAGATGCTCGTTAGAACACATCAGAATTTTCGTAACTCTGGTCTGCGTGTTCATAATGAACGAAACAGAAACCATCGAAATTACAATCGCAATCGCATAGTTCCAAGGCTCTGCCCTCGAAAGGCAGATTAGCAATTTCAAATACCTACATCTCAAATATTTCGAACATTACTAGACGAACTCACGCAAGCATATCACCTACAGTCCGTTCAGAATTGACACCCTGGAGACGCTGAAAACGATTGAGATTTCGCCAGTGGCTTCTGAATACAGAAGAAAATCTTTAATTTTTTGCGTAAAATTCTTTGGACTGAAAAAGCCTCCTTCATTAGACGTGGAGTAAGGAATTTCCATAATATTCATGTTTGGGTACACGAAAATCCTTGGGAAATTCGACCAAGATAATAGCAAAATGAATTTTCGGTGAATGTTTGGTGAGGAGTTATTGATAACAATGTTTGTGGTCTACATTTTCTACCCCTAAGGACTTTTTCTCGAATTTTTCACGAATAAGTTTTAGGACTACATTGAGGATTTATCTTTTGATTTAAGATATGAAAGTTGGATACAAATAGATGGAGATTCCCCCCGCCCACACTTAAGAGTAGGTGGATGGGAATGGTTAAATATTATATATATTATTGATTATCCGCAATGTTGGATTTGTCGACTAGGGAGGAATTATATGCATCGTGACGTGATTAATGACATTGGACCAGTGGCTTGGCCACCCAGATCAATGGATTTTAATCCCCTCGACTTTTATGTTTGACGAAATAAAATATAAAAGAAAAAATCTACGCTATTCCATTACGTACAAGGGACGACCTAGTTTTAAGGATTCTGCAAGTCTGCAATATGTGTCAAAATCCGAATGAAATATCTGCTGCGATAAATTTATTGAGTAGGCACTGTCGTCAATGTATCGAGATGGATGGATTACATTTCGAGCAATTTCTTTTAAATTTTTATTTATTCAATTTTGTTGCTGAACGCCATTAATTGAATCTGTTTTCCTCCTTGTAGTTTCATTAACATAAAAATTATTTTTCTTCCAAATTGAATGGAGAATCTGAAACGGATTTTCATTTTTTGGAAAAACAGTGGCGTAACAGTTTTTTCTTAAAAAATTTCCAGTTCCCTGTTAGTACGAACACCGATGGTAAAATTAAAAATAATATATGCGGTTGAACGGTTAAAGCCTACAAAATTTCATTTAAATATCTACAATTGTTTGGCACCAGTTAATAATTTTGATTTTTTTTTTTACCAAACTTGAACACCCTATATTTCTTTACGAAGCAATTTTTGAATGTACTTTATATAGAAAATTCTTTTTACTTTCCGGTTCTCTATTGGCCCCTAATTTTCTGTTGTAGAAACTGGACCATCCTGTTAATATTACGTTTGTCTTTCAAGTTTGGAGTTTACAGAAAGTTGAAATATTTCTACCGATGCAACGTATTATCTGTTAATAACTTTGGCAGATTGATATATCTCGATCTGAAAATAGGGTTCATTCAAGAACCGAAATCAATCAAAAGGAAGATTACTGGTCATTTGATCTGATGAGTGTTCTTTTCAAAAAAGCCATCCCGCTCTACAGATTTGATCTCTCCTGATTTTTGGATCTGGGGTTACCTACAGAATCGAGTCTACCGCAATCCACCAACGTGTTGAAGAACAGAAATTCCTCTGGATACCGTTCCACGCCTGCCGTATTCAGGAGATGACAATTATGCTTTTAACAGTATGAAGGGCATTTCAACAATTTTTATGATGAACTTTTTCATATAAGTTGAG
Organism: Cryptolaemus montrouzieri; assembly: GCA_013387265.2. Lineage (NCBI taxonomy): Eukaryota > Metazoa > Arthropoda > Insecta > Coleoptera > Coccinellidae > Cryptolaemus > Cryptolaemus montrouzieri. Next base: position 68,666,410 of record JABFTP020000001.1, on the reverse strand, counting down.
TTTTTCATGTCGATGATTTCGGTTCATTGAATCAGATGTTTCCACTTTCTCAAACTTTTTCTAGTATGGTAAACTTGCAGCGCTTTGATTCATCATGATCTGGAAATCGTTTCCAATAGAGCCAAAATACTCGAGCACTATTTCTGTTAGATTGAGAAGAAACTTGCATAATGTCTGTATTGACATTATTTTCGTCTTCCATACTTATTACTTCTCCGTGGAAAAGACTCGAAACGAAACAATAACAAGTATTAGCTGGTAGTTGCCTGATTTGTCATAATTTTTCGTTAATAATTGCGGATGACATACATTATAATTCAATGGGGATTGCTCTGTGAGTTTGAATGGTACAGAACCAACAAAGATTTATTAAAATTTATTAGAATCTTTTGTTACGTTTCGAGTTTTTTTTCAATGAATTGGAAATGTAAATTTTCTTTTGATACTTTTCGATAATATTTTTCTCGGAAAAAGAGTGGAAATGAATATCATTCAAGATGCAATTCGGTGTTTGCTTCATTGTTTTGAGTGGTTTTATTCACAACCGATTTACTAACCATAAGCCAAACAACTTCAGTACTTTTGCTTCGGAAATGAATATCATTCAAGATGCAATTCGGTGTTTCATTGAAATAATTGTAGGAGCTATACTAGAGGTTTTATTCACGAAACCCGATTTACTAACCATAAGTTAAACGACTTCGGTACATAATTAGATATGTGAGGTATTTGTTTGGTTCATATGATTAAAATAAGCCGTTCTTCTCACTCACTTACAGTGCGCCATGCTTTAAATGCTTCACGGTTTTTATATTTTCCATGATGATTTTGTAAAATTCAATTCACTGAAGCTCATTTTTCCATTGCTGCAATATTCGGCAATATATATTCCACTTCATTAAATTCAATAGATTTCAAATAAACAGATCTGAACATTAATTAATGGAACATCCATAATGGTTCCAATTGGCCCTCTTAGTGTTGAACCTGCGAGTGGAGAAGTGTTTCTGCTCAAGTCTAGAAGCTGAAGGGTGTTCAACCACAATACTGATAGGGAAATGATCGCTTCCTCCTGTATCCTGGTGGACCGACCAGTCACACCTTAATGCTAAATAGGTCGAACAAATAGTTAGGTCACTACTACTGAAATGATATGTTTATCAGTGAGACACATACCCATCCTGCCTGTCAGTTCTGAGAATTGTATAATTAGAAATTGAAATGATGCTATTAAAATTCAAGAAGGTTTCATTTAAGCATATCACATCAGGTTCGATATCCTGTATGAGAATCTTGAGATCGTTAAAGTTAGAAAAAATTGAACGAATATTCCATTGTAGGACCTTAAGCATGAATTGAGTAAAGGAGAGTAATGACTGAAGTGAACGAACCAGCAACAGGAATAGATTTCCAAAGCATCATATAAATGTCATTAATAATTAATAGGACGTGTGATCTGTTATGAATTAAATAAAAGTGTATGTAAATGGGTTGTACGAACATATGTATTGTGATATCAAAGCTATAATCGTGAGAAACTGAGGTGAGGAATGAGAATAGCAAGGAAGGGAAAGTGGGGAGGGAATAGGGATAGGGGAGTGGGGGAGGATAGGGAAATGGAAAGGGGTTGGGGGAGAGGGTGGTGGAAGTGATGGATAGATCAGGAGGAGGACCCTGTGAGTCATCCATCCTGTATATTTCATCCAGGTAACTTTCGTCATGCCTAATCCTAGGTCTTGATTGATTAAAATTGGAGTTATGGTCGTTCGAGTAATCTTTGTCGAATTGGTTATTTCATATTTTGTCAAACGGTAGAAGACAAGTGTTAGTGGGAACATATTTCACCTGATCGCCTTCTTGTATTCTTCTATTGAATCTTCGAACCCTAACAATTTTAGTGTTTGGGTTTATACCTCTACCATAATTGACAATGTCGTCATCTGTAATTTGGGTTCCAACATCTCTTACTATACCCATGACGGTAACCATACGCACCGGTATGTATACTTCATATTCTGTCTTGTCGAAATGATTCTTAAAAGCGGAAGAGTGATATTAATGTCTCGTTCATCGAAAACGTCTATTTTGCGGTTTTGACAGTGACAGATGGAACCTGCTTTATTGGTTGACTAACCTAAACCCACGTGGTAGTTGAGTAAGGTAGGGCAATTATATTGTTTTGGTGTTGAGCTGTCTTTATCACATTTGCAAGTACAAAAACTCATTTATAAATTTGTACAATCACGGACTGAATACGATTAAAATGTGAAACGTTATACTTACTTAGTTTAAGCAACGATTTCTCAAATAGCGGAGCCACAATATGCCAACTGATATTATAGACATGGATGATGTCACTGAAACGTCTATGAAAACCAATAGTGTTGGTTTCCTAAAAGGCGTTATCGCGAGTAGTACGTTAGAAAGCGGCAGCCCCCACTTGCTCAACGTTTTTATCCGGTGATTGTGACTGTTTTCATAGTTATATTTAGTTTTGTTAGATAATTTTTTTCATAGTTTTGTCCTCGTTATCATATTTCCGAAAGAGAGACTAGACAAAAAATTGAATATTTCTTGGTTTGGTAAAAATATTATACAATACAATTAAGGATTTTTCAAAAAGTAAAGAATATGACAAATTTAATGGAGAGACAGCAAGAACAACTCAGACTGGGCAAAGTTCACGTGCAGCACGCTCACTTGAGAAAGGAGACTACATATATACAACGGTTTTTCGATGAATTTTCTTTTTATTATGATCCTAAATTGTGAGTTTGGAAGATGTCGTACCAAATTTTCCATCAACAACTTCTAAAACCTTCGCATCAAATTCGTGTAAATCTGGCGATTTTCAGTGCACTTTGATTAACACTTGGAATTCACTATTGAATTAGAAATTCTTTCGGAATACATATCTGAAAATAAAGACACGTTCATTTTCGTAGGTTTGGAAAATATCATGAAAGAAGTAGGCTGGAGAAATGTTCTCATGAGAGCGTAACAAATTACACGATAGATAATATTTGATGTACTTACTATTTCTTTGAAATAGATCCATGCTATTTACTTGAAAAATCTGAAACTATGTTATATAAACACATTTATAGAGTTCGAATGTAATATAAGGCATAAAATTCATCATTCCTTTCATTTTAGTTTAGTGAAAATGTTCGGATAGATCAATTTTTATATTTAGCTCGAAATATTCTGGGGTGAAGAAATGAATTTTTCTTCGCGTTTTTTCGAGATATCACGTCATCGCCCTTTTTTTTCAAATTACAACCCCCATTTATTAATTTTCATTACTTTCATGGCGAAGTGCTCATTTTCTTTGTATGTTTTGATACCCCATAGTAGGGGTTTGAGATTACCTAATTCCGATATAGTGTCTGTTGCAATTGATATACTTGGCATGGAGAATTCTCAGAATAAATTCACTTATTCCAAATTCTCGAACAGATATGCTTTTATTTCGGAAATGATATATTCTGATGTCAATTCTGAACCAATGAGGCTACCCCTTAACTATCTCATTGTACCCCTGTGAGAGAATCTGCATTAGGAATGAGTAGTGGGAGGCATATTATACGAAGCATATGTGACTCTTACCAAAAAATCTTTTTTAAATTCAGATGCAATGTGTTGAGAAATTCCATATAGGAAAGAGTGCTCGTTCATTCAGAACTAGATACAAAGAGCCTCAATCACATTTCAATAATCAGTGAACCGACGAATCTACTTTCGCTGCACACTGTATCGATAATGGCCATCATTTTCCACTCATAGATCAGATTCAAATTACTCATAGACGACTTAAGGGACGAAACTTAGATTTCTTACAATCTATCGAAATCTTCTAACTACTACAAACCCCCAATAGGTATAATATTCTGAATGACCAGTAGGGCCCGACTTATTCGGGCCCTACTTTCTCTCTTTAACTTCTTATTTCTTTAAATAATATCTGCTTTTATCAGAATTATTTTATTACCTCTTATTTGCACCCTTATTAAGTTTGTATATACTTATTCCTATACAACTAAATTTATATAGATTCACTCGGTATTTCTATTGATTGTTTTAAACCATGCATCTTTGACTACTTGTGAAGAATGAAGTTTTTTGTTGTAAAAAAACTGGATATTATAATAAGAAATGTTGAATTATCACCACATGTTCGGGCTATTGTACTCAGTCGTCACTGAGATTTGACACTTTGAATTTCTGAATTTAAAAAAGCCTATAATCATAATTAAAAATGCCTTACGTTGGGTTGTCCGATGTGCAGAGAGGTCGAATAATTGCTCTCGTTGAAGAATGGGTGACACAGAGGGATATAGCTGCCTCAGTGGGAGTATCACAGGGGGTGATTTCAAAAACCTACGCTCGATACGTGGAGCAACAATCTCTGCAAAATAGACCTAGAAGAAATCGTAAGAAGATCACTTCTGAAGAACAAGAACTTTTTATGCCAAATTGTAAGAAGAGACCCTAGTGCGTCGCACCCCATACACCAAAGGCAATTTCTGGAAGCAACAGCATCAGTGTATCAGTGGAAACGATACGTCAAAGACTTCGTTCAAGGGGCTTATACAGCACAAGGCCCCTGAGAGTTCCAGAGATAATCAGACAACAAAAATTAACAGTCTTGATTGGTGCATCGAGCACCAAAATTGGAATATTGAGAGTTGGTGAAAAGTTCTTTTTTCGGATGAGACCAGAATTGATGTTCGATTAGATGACCACCGGATTCGAGTTTTAAGGGGTCGGGTGGACAAGCTAGACTCCGAGCAGTAAGGCAAATTCCGAAATACTAAGGGGACAGTATGATGTTTTGGGGTAGCAATATGCTGTGATTCAAAACCGATTTTATTTCGTTTCTGCTGGTGTAACGGCTAGAAATTACGTGGACCTAGTACTGGAGCCCATAGGGAGACTCTGGAAAGGTGCCGACGGTGAGAATTTCACTTTTATGCAAGATAATGCTCCTCCGCATACCAGCAACCCCGTATGACATTATCTTGAAACAGAGGGAATTGCTATTTTGGACTGGCTAGCTTTGCTCCCCAGACCTAAATCCTATTGAACATTTATGGGATAATCTCAAAAGAAAAATAAGATCGCGCCTTAATAATCCAAGAACCCTTAAACAGCTCAACCAATTCCCCACTGAGAATAACCACAGAGGAGGTCGAAATCCTAATCCAAAGCATACCTAAACGGATTCAGGTTTGTATAAGGCAAGAGGAGTTGATACAAGCTCGAGTCGAGAAAAAACATCTACTCCGTGAGAAAACAATTTTAAATTATATTACTACATGCGAAAAGAGTCTCTTACTTTCTTTTATTTGTTTCTTTCTCAAAATAAACCTTAATTTATTCCTTTTTTCAATTGAAATATCTCAATGAGGATCAATTCTAACAATCCTTCCAAATTTCCAAAATCCCTAAGAAAGATTCTTAAAAAAGGATGCCCTTTTAAAAAAATTAAAAATTAAACCATGACGTTTGAAAAGTAAAGTAGTCGATGAACGGTATAACCAGAAGTGGTACGGCTCTGAATATAATTGAAAATTATATTTCAGTATTTATTCACTCTAATGTCAAATTTTGAAATTAATAAATCCATTCCCCAGGAACTTCTAAGGGCGCTTTAGCGCGGACACCCTGTATTTCGTCACGAGTTATTATGGGATATGATCTGTAACAATTAAACATAAAGATGTTAAAATGGATACATTTTTTATCTTTGTGGTAATATTTAGAAAATATTCTATTTCGATTTTATTGACATTGGAAAAATGGAAGTGCGAATGAAGCATCATTATGCTAACGTTGATAATATATGGTTTTTATCATTCATACATTTGAGCCAGACATCATTAGTTAAATCGAAATGGCACTCGAATTCAGCAACATCATCTTATAATAGGGAAATAACAATTTGATAAGCGGTGTGACGTAGCTTTCAGAGGGCAAAGGGATCATAACAACCTATTTACTAATATAAATTATCGTATGAGAGGATATTGAATTACAATGCGACATACTCATTGTGCAATAAACAAATGAGAATTTTCGTATACGTGCTGGTGCTAGTGATACTTTGCAGGTCTGATAAGATAAGACTCAATAGAAAAGATATACCGTAAAATTTAAAGTTGGATTGTCAACCAGTTAGTGAACAGGATTTATAATCAAAGTGAGTTTCCAATTTTTTTTATTGTAATTGATATTGGTTATATGGTTATTTGAATATATTTTATATAATGGTATTGAGTTTCTTAAAAGAAGTAAACATTCATTATCTTATCAGAAAAGGCACACGAATGATAAGAGTAACTGAGGACTTTGTTTTTATTCTGTAAGTTATCACTTCATAAACCTAATTTAGACAAGTCTTCATATCCAAGGATAGTCATGAGGATCAGCATCATTTCTTGTTTAGTCTTCTTCATTACTTCGTCTTTTTCTTTAGTTGACATGATCTGATTTCGAGCCATTTTGTTTCTATAATAATTTAACCTTGACTAACTACCTATCAACTTCATGCCAGCAACTAAAAAAGATGAAAAAAAGATTCAGGGTATGATTTTGACATAGCTGCCTCCAGAGTCAACACGGAGCTAAACTACCAAATTATCCTTTCTATTTAACAGGAGTGGACTAGTTCTAGGACTCTCGTTAGTTTATTTTCGACTTTGAGGCCGAGTCGGAGCTGGTGTATGCGATTATATTACTGACAAAAAAAGCGGAAATATTGACAACCCGTGTTTTGAGGCTTTTGACAGAAACTAATGTTTGGTATCTTTCTAGAAACCCATGATCACTTTGGGTAACAGGAGTATATATATGGCAGGTATCTAAGAATGAAACAGCTATTCTCTAACAAAAAATCGTGATATAACGAGACTCATCTTTACTAGAAGAGTATCCTACAGAAATTGAAAATATGATCCTATTTTTCCATTCTTGAACAACTACATTTATTCATTCATAGTCATGTCGACTAGACTGATAGATGGATATGAGATTTGAGTGTGGAAGGATTACCAGGCCCGCCACTGGTACACTCAAATCTTAAATTGCATCTCCATTCATCTTCTAAGGTTAGAATCTTAGTGGGTAGGAGTATGATAAGCTCATTCTGCTCCATTATATGAGATACAAGTTCCCCAAACTTGATTTTGTCCGCAGCATTCCCACATGATGTGTTCTATTAGCTATACCTTCTCCTCGCATAGTTTACATGAAAGGTTCTCGACCACTTCGAACTCATGTAGATGAATTCTGAGGTGACAGGGTCCCGTTGATATAACAATCAGATCTCTTTGGTCTAGCCTGTAAAGTTTAAGCCAAGCCTTGGCGCTTGCAGTGGAAGATCCACTGATGGCAAGCCTAGACTGTTTGAGACCTATGAGACTCAGCCAATGATCCTATGCCTTCAGGTGCACCCACCGGTTATTTTCTATCATTGCGGTCTCCAGGGGAATTTCAAACCGAGGCTTCGGTCCAGTGAATACCAAGACCGCCCATCGGGTGGCCAATGAGTCCGCACGAGGGGTATATCGTGTAAGCAAAACATCTTAAGTAGCACAACAGACGAGTTATTTCTGTATTATTGACAAATAAAATTTAACAATCACTGTGTAATACTACTGCCAGATGGAGGATGGAATGGAGATTAGATAAAATTATAATGGATAGCCCAGCTGCCGTAAAGCTCTCCAGGTTATTTCATTAATGGCGCAAAAATGTCGTTCACCATTCTTCTGACTATGAGACGACAGCAGTGTTCTGTGGGTGGGACTCCTGGGGATTGAAGGAAATATAGAAGCGGAAATACTGGCAACCCGTGGGTTTTTTAGAGCTAATTTGATCGGAACCAATATACGGAATTTTTCTAGAAAGACCTAAATGTGCTTTATAGTTCTTGACACTTCTTGTTTGATACAGTGAACCTTTTAGTATAAGAAATAGGGCTTGACTCAGTCTCTCAAGGAAGGTTCTGAGAATTTTAACAGAGGCAGTATCAAACTTGAGGAACTTCGATGTCACAGACTGAAACTGAATGGAGCTTGTGGATGAAACTTGAAGCAGGATAAGCCAGAATTAATCACTAGGTAGTTGTGACAGGATCAGTTACGACTACATGAAATAAATTCATGGCAGAATCAATCCATCAAGAGAAGAACAAAACCCAAGAACACGCAAAATTACGTAAAAACAAAAGAATGACTGAATAAAAGAGCGTTCCTAATTATATCATGCTTGTTCGTTTAACAAATAAACATGAGCAGACAAAATAGAAGTAGGAAAATACATTTTCTCACCTTCAAAATCTTGGCATAGGATGCATACACGTTTTCGATGATTTATAAATACTAATAATACATTATTATTATTAAGATTATGTAAGAGTTTAGGTAGCACCTACAAACTAACTTACAATTGAGCTATTGAAGTGAACAACTAAACTCTTAAACCTAAACTATTACGTTACAAAATGTATTGAATATAGAAAAAAATATGATGAAATGTGCTCATCAACAGAAATAACAACGTAGAGTCAGAGTCAGTCCACATTACTATTCCAGCGCTTTCACAAGAAAAGTCGTACAAATATCTAGGTGTCCAACAAGTCCTGGAGATGAATACAGCAGAAATGAAGAAGAATTTGAAAGGAAAGCTCTACTCGCGTATCAGTAGGATCATCAAATCGCGATTGAACTCGAAGGCGCTTTTCCAAGCAACCAGTGCTACGGCAATCCCCAATATAGCATACTCCTTCGAGGTCCTCTGACCTGAAGTCCATAGGAACCAAAATCAAGACAATACTGATGAGTCATGGAATCCACCACCCTCATTCATCTGTGAATTCCACAGCGACATCCGAGAAGATGATGAAAATCATTCGGCCCTGGGACAATCGGAACCCTTCTTCAAGGTAGAATCTTACACAACGGCTAAACTAACTGCCAAATCGGACTCTATGGAATTACATGGCAGGTATCCGAACCACCTAAGAAATAAAGATATAGATAGCAGAGAATCGCTAACTTCCCTGAGAGATGATTACCTGTTTCTTGAGACGGAGGAAAGTCTGTTCGCAATCCAGGACCAGGTAGTGCCTACGACGATGTATCTGAAATATATCACCACGCAGGATACCCCGACAGAGCTATGTCGAAGATGTGGAAAGGGCCAGGAATCTTTACAGCATGTAACATCTAGCTGCTCTATATTGGTTCCAGAAGATTACCTTGACCGACATAACGCGGTAGCGAGAGTGCACCACCAAAGTATTGCTGTAAATTTAGGACTTTGTAATAGAACAGTACCAACTTACCAATATCGACCTAAATCAGTGATTGAAACGCCTACTCACAAGATGTATTGGGATACTCCCCTATTGACGGACAGACCGGTGGCACACAACAAACCTGACCTAGCAATTTTCAACCATAATGATAAAACAGCAGTTATCCTAGACGTCAGTATACCAGCTGTTGAAAATGTGAATAGATCGTAAAGTGAAAAACTAACAAAGTATCAGGATTTGGCATTCGAACTGAAGGAAATTTATAAGTTCAAAAGAGTGACGATATTACCACTGATCATATCGGTAAATGGGCTTGTTGAGGCGCACTTGAAGGACAACACCGTGAAACAACTACAAATGAAGGCAGATATTGCATCCAGTGCACAAAAGAAGGTGATACTGAGAACGACACGCGTATCGCCAGAAAGTTTTTGCAGGGCTCATAGTTGTACCGTGTGTTCCTTGGGCCAAAATGGTGGCAACGAAAAATATATATATATATATATATATATATATATATATATATATATATATATATATATATATATATATATATATATATATATATATATATATATATATATATATATATATATATATATATATATATATATATATATATATATATATATATATATATATATATATATATATATATATATATATATATATATACTCCGACTTGGGAAGTCGGAGTATAATGGCTAGTGCGATCCAGCCGAAACTTCGTTAGAAACAATCTGACGCGAAACTGGAAAAAAGAAGAAACCACATTAAAATACGCCGGCGGAAATCTACGAATATTTCTGGCTAACCCATAGATTATGTTGATGTGTATATATTTTATAACCAAAACATACCCAGGAACATTGGTACTCTCAACGCGCAAGTGTTGTAATTAATACCTTCAATTATTATTATTACCAGCCTATAATACTTCAACATCTCCCACCCAAACACCATTTTCTTGAGCGATTTGTGTTTGTTTCAAAGGTTGTTTGAGTTTTTTATTACAGCCTGTAAGCAATATATTACCGATGTGAGAAGCCATTGAAGTCGTGCAAACGTGAATTGCAAATCGTGTTTCCTTAACGAAAAAAAAATCTGCATTGTCCTTTCTGATCTGCTCTGACTGTATGCTAATAAATATTATTGTTATGTAGGTGTGTTCCTGCGACCTTGAAAATGAAAGTATTACATTTGAACGCTTAATTTATATTTATTGGGTCGCCAGAGGAACTAAAATAATACTATTTTACAATATTTATTTTGCGAGAAATGTTTAGGTAAGCTGCACTTGAAACTAGATTTCATTCATATAATACGTAATGAATTGCCGATATATATATATATATATATATATATATATATATATATATATATATATATATATATATATATATATATATATATATATATATATATATATATATATATATATATATATATATATATATATATAGGGGTTTCACCCCGACGAGTTGCCCATATATCTGTTCATGCAATCAAACTAATTTCATGAAAAATATAAATCCACCACCCGGTAATTACTACCATTGCCAATGATTATAATCAAAACATATCCTGGAATACTTATATATTAGGATAACGTTAAATGTTATGAGAATATATCAATCTACCAGAATATATACATACTATAGCATCATCAGACAATGATATCAATGTACCAACGAGTAATGTCAGACGCTTTCTCCCCGGAAAAATCCAGTGTACGGACCTTAGTCCTTTAGGATGTAGTACACTGATGTTACTCATTGATTAGTTTCCTTTGTGTGAAGTGGTGAACGATCGAATAGAATACTGCTCTGAATATAAATATGACAAAATTGTCAGTTAATTATATTACATTTATATAAACAAATAAATAAAATATGAAATGGGATTCTGAGCAGTATAAACTAAAGAGAAAACCTATGACTCTACCTCATTATTTTTATCGGAAAGAAACCTACGAAGAATATTACAAGATTTGATGACTGTTATCTTTTGTAACTGTTCAAACAAATTTTTCTTCAGACCCAAAATCTCAATACTTTTGTGAAGATTCCTAGGAATAACACCTGTTGTGGAAATAATAATCGGTAGAATAAAAATTTTCTTCATTTTCAACATTTTTTTAATCTCGTCGCCAAGCATCATATATACAGAAATTTTTTCATTGTATTTATTTTGTATATTATGTGTGTCGGGCATAGCAATATCAATTATATATGTTATTTGATTCTGTTTATCAGTAAGAATGATGTCTGGTCTATTGTGTTTTACAGCTCTGTTGCAAAGAATTGTTTTATCAAAATAAAGTATATATTTGTCATTTTCACAAATAATCTCAGGTTCATATTTGTAAAATTTTTTCTTTTGAGAATTAGGTCATGTTTAATTCCTAGATTGAAATGAATAATATTAGCGACGGCATTATGTCTTTCAAAATAATCTGTTGAAGCAAGGACTGAGCAAGATGATAATATATGAAAACTGTTTCTGAAGAACAGAAACATCTACGGCAAGAATCATCTATATTTTGTTTGATGATGTGTTTTCTATAATTCCTCGTGAAAACAACCTGATCCTGGATCGCAATTGCCAAGCCTTCTGTTTCAGTAAACAATTCTCCAGAAACTAACCATTTATTCGATGCGATTTCATGAATATAATCATTTTTCAATTCTTTAGGGTGCTTTCCGTGTAATTCCTTCTGCATTCTACTTTCTGTTTTAGAATTATCATCAAATATATCAAAATCTACCTTTTGCATTGTCAAGTTCAGAGGTGTAAGATTATAATCTGAAGCAACAACAATATCATGTAATTAAGACGCTCTCTGTTTATCATGAAAATGGGAACGTGGATGAAAAATCTGTTTACTATGAAGATTATTCAAATCAGTTAATCCACGACCTCCAAGATGTCTAGGTAGTGTAACTCTCTGAACAGCTGACTTTGGGTGGTGCTTATGATATTCACAAAGCATTTTCCTCGTTTGACATTGTAATTCATTTAGATCAGTTTTAGACCATTTAATAATACCAAAAGAAGATGTAAGAATAGGAACTGCATAGGAGTTGATAGCTCTGAAAAGGTTTTTACTAGTTAAATGACTCTTGATGATAATTCTAAGTCTTTTGTAATATGAACTTCTAATATTTTCTTTAGTGCTGCTATGGTTAATTGTCTTCTCTTGACAAAATCCAAGATATTTCTATGTATCTCCTTGATGCATTGGCTCGATTTCGATATTGGAAATCTTTATATAATCAGAGGTGATCTTTCCTTTTTCAATAGAAAGATTTTCACATTTTGGAAGCCCAAATTTCATATGAATATCATTGGAATAGTTGAAAGTAATCTCAAGTAGACTTTTAAATGAGATCTGGTTCCGGCATATAATTTAATATCATCCAAATAAATTAAGTGACTTAATTTGAATTCAGTTGATAGACTCTTTATTTTGAAGCCGAAACTAGTAGCATTTAATTCATGAGATATATATATATATATATATATATATATATATATATATATATATATATATATATATATATATATATATATATATATATATATATATATATATATATATATATATATATATATATATATATATATAGGAAATATAAGAAAATGAATATACAAACTGTTCTCCTGTGTTCACAGAATCACATAAAATATGCAAAAATACAATATGACGAAAAGGAAGTTTTCTTAGTGCATCAAATACTTTCAAACTCATTTATTTATATGCAGATGTCCTATAAAGGGATAATTTAGTTGATCTTCAAACTTCATTTAATATTTTTTCCAACCCACTACTGCTGAGATATTCATTCTGAAAGTTGATGAAAAAAACGTGATTTTCAAACAATGAAAGCTGTTACGTTCAACGAATTTTACTGAAGTTCTGAAAATTTCAATAAAACATGAAACTCATATGCGCAGAGGTGGACTACTGCTAACAGTTATACTCCGATTTTGATATCTCAAATTTCTTGAAGATAGCAATATTTTCTTTATTCTAATTTTTTCAAGATTGTTAGCTGTTCAAGATGAAAACTTTGAGTCATTCTTTATTTCATTGGAGTAATGCATTATTCTCTCGAGCAACTCGAGTATTTGTAGTGGAAACTAGCATTAACTTCATGGGGGCCCAGAATTTAAAATTGTCTGATAACCTAGGTGGCCATGCGATAGGTCCCATTTGAAGATTCGGGTAGATCATGTTATAGAGATGTTCTCTAGGTTCTCACCTAAAATTTAATGAAGCAATATCGTGTATAAATAGATATTTTGCGACTCATAAGTGAAACCTTCTCCGAAAGTTCTGGCCAGTTATTTCAAAGGAACTCCAATTAAGTTTCGCCATTCTGACGAAGTAGCAACCAATACCTACGATGCGGATGTTAACGTATAACTTGATGGTGTCTAGTTTAAAAGATGTCATGAGGGTTTTCATGGCCCAAAGAGTGTAATCAATGTTAATTTGCACCACCATCTCTCTGGAACCCTCTTCATCATAATCGAGAATGGACCCAACAATAGCAGCAGTTTGTTCATCTTGAACAAATGCACTCTTGCGGGGTAATCTTCTGGGGAAAGTATTTATACTTTTTGTACAGAGTATGGGTGAAGAAAATGTTTCCTTAAGATTCTGTGTGGATGGAGATGGGGGGTCATGTTCCTCTATTTGCAGTACTTTTCATAGCTACCGTACTAAAACGTTGAAAATGGGACACCTGTACTGTTGTTCTAGATGAAGGATCATGAACGATGTCAGCTTTTTTTTAATCTACACACTGACCGCTGATGTTCTATTTGATATTTTTCCTCAATTCTAAAGAGTATTTGTTACGTTATACGAAAATGCCACGCTAACGAGGGTAGATTTATATGAAAAAAATATATATTTCACGGAATGGTAAGAACTAGAATCAATTAAAACATTTATTTTTGTTCTGATTATTTCATAATTGTATATATCTCAATTGAGACTATGAAAGCATGTCACAGAAAAAATCAAACCTAGTGTTAAATATATTTCTAATTTTCTATATTTCTTTCATCGAAAATCGACCTCAAACGTCGATTGTATCTAACAACAGATATGAGACAATATAAATTAAAAGTGTTTCACCTCGAACCAAATAAATTACCATCGTCAAGCACTTAGGGTTGGGATATAGGATGCTGTATCTAAACTGTACTTTCATATCGACCTAAATAATCATTACAAAACGATCTTAGCCGACAAGAATTTGCGCAGTGGCCTTGTTCAGGAGATGGATTGATTTTATTTCTTTCCGTTTCAAGTGCTTCCTTCAAGTACCCTTCATCTGTGAGAGACTGTGATAAATGTGTGTCAGTTGTAATGCATAATTCAAATCCTGATAAGATTAATTTATTTGATTAGGTACCGGAAATGTATACAGCACAGTATTGTAAAATGTATGAGTCAGAAATATTTGAGAAGTCAATATCTTCAGATCCGTATACATCATTCAAAAAACATTTTTTTCTTCTATTTCATCTCGCTTCGAGAGACATTTAATCGAATTGTTCGCTTGTCAAAAATTTCCAGTTATTGTTTCAGCGTCTTCCAGATAAATACTCATGATTAATAAATGCAATCCCAAAAAACTGAAGCAGAAACCTTTTCAGTAGGTATTTAAGTACGAAATTTCTTATGTCTGGGGGAACCAGAAAAAATATTTTCATGACATTGATTGTGTTGTTATTTCTGGATCGTAGAAATGTAAGCAGGTTTGCCTCATTTTCAAACCGAGCAGACATCGAACGCGATGCATTGATCATTGCAGATCATTCAGATATTTAGGAAGCCATTTATGGAATTTTTCCCTATTAAACATTCAGTGTCTTAAATATGTGTCTCATTCCAGTTCAATGGTCGGACAAAATCATGTCATGAACTGAATCAATATTGTTGAGGATCGAAACAATATTCGCAATTAGTTTTTCGGTGATGCCCATCTCGACCCAAAGTCCAGGTAAAAAGATTTGGAAAGTACCCATATTGGCCCCAAATACATTTCAGTACATTTATAATTTGCAGTTGATTTCGAACCATCCAAATCTACGAATTGAACTCTATCAGAGAGGTAGGATCTTAACAGTTTATGAATGGGTCCTCGGAAACCAAGACGGTACAATTTGTCTAATAACAAGCAATGTAAAACTAAGTCAAAGACCTTACTGAGATCCATGAAAATTGCAACACATTTTTCATTCTCATTTATGGATTCAAATAATTGATTAAATGAAATTTATAATGGCTGTTTGAGTGGATCTACCTTTACTAAATCCATGTTGAGAATTAGTAAGAATATTATATTTTTCAAGGAATAAAACCATTTTATTGAATAAAACTCTCTCATATATTCTGAAATATTTCCTTTCTTCAAAATCATTCGAATCCTGGCTACTTTTAGTATGGCTGCGAATATTCCTTTAAACATTGATTCATTGATCAAGAGGGCTAGAACTGGCAATACTAGGGTAGCGACTTTTTTAAGTAGATTCATCGTGACATTGTCAACGCCACTGGAATTCGAATTTTTAGCAATTTGAATAACGTTGAAAACTTCCGTTTCAGTAACAGGAGTTAAAAGCATAGACTGGCCAACCCAGTTAGCAGGAGGAAGCAACCCACCCCTTGATTTCCTATGTTGTAATCTCTGAAGCATTTCAGATGAGATACTTAATAAATGATCATTGAAGTGATTAGAAAGAGTATTAGGATCGCTCACTAATGAGTCACCAATCTCGATTTCATACTTACTGCTTCTGGGAGTCGAGTTGTTTATGTTGTTAATTATAGACCATACTGCCTTAGACTTGTTTGAAGCAGTCTAATACAATTTTACATTATGTAGTTTTTTGCCGCCTGTAATATTCCATCGTATATTTTTTTGTATTTTTTGTGGAAGGCAATATTATCAAGGTGTTGGGTCGAGTTTTTGAGGTTGAACAAAAATTTCAACATTTTTGAGGACACGGCTACATCTAGAGTTACCTACGGTTTATTTGTACGTTTTTTAGGCTTAGACATTCGTCACTTGTTAACAAAGCTGTTGAAGGCATCATCAACAGATTTCGCGTTCACCTATTCGGACCAAGACTCTCGAGAGAGGAAACAAAGAAGACTGTCTTTTTGTTTCCTCACTTCAATGCGAGATCTAGATCGCTGTATCGTCTATAAACATAGATTCACTTCAGATATATCCAAAAAGAATTGCACAAGCCGTTGTACAACGTGGACGTCTGTTTCTAGAGCTTGGGGCCACAGTACATATTTTTAACAACTCATTCGACAGCCTAATTTCACACATTAGCCATTTTAATTGCAGTAATTTTCCTTTAATTAATTAAATTTGCAGTTTCATAGTTCAGATAAGTTATCTGAGATAACATACGACGAAATAATCGTTAATCAGTGTTAGTACTTAGCTCGATATAAATTTTACATAAAAAACTCATTGTGTGAAACCTAAAATAATTAAACTTTTCGAATGAGCGAATATTAGAAAATCAGCATATAATCATATCATCATGTGGACTTCACGATTATATACATATAATTTCTAATATCCCTTATATTTTGTGCTTAGTGTATACAATCATTTGTCAATAAAATTTTATAAATGGAGAAAATTCGATTGAAATATTTTAATCGGTCAAATCAATATCAATAATTAAATTGCAATTATGCTAACCTATTTAATATTCCTGTCTCTTTTGTTGTATCAACAAAAGAAATCATATTTAATCTAATTCGTTTCATGGTGTTGGAGGCCATGCCTTAAGGTACTTAACTCAGGGTTGATTGGATCGGGACAACTCTTTAATGAAAGAGAATTTTATACTGACATTTACATACAGACATATAAAGAATAACAACAACAGTTTTATCATGAGTACTGGATGGACAGATTTCGACATTTTAGTACTGCAGCTATATGAAATATTGTGAATAGAGGAAAACGACTCCCCTTTCCCCGCATTCTTTTTGCGTGCGAAATTCATTGTCATAAACATATTCTAGCTATAGTTTTCGGTTTCGAGATATTTGGAGATTTTGAAAATTTTCGGAATCAGTCAAATGCCAATATCTCGGTTGTTTCTGAAGTTATGTTTTGACATTCCACATACACTTCTTTAGAATCGAACTACATTCGGAATTATTTTTTGTTCTTCTGTTTCGGAGTTATAATGCAAACTTCCATTTTTTAAATACGAACCATAGGTAACTTTGATTTCGATGAATAGAGTTTTTTTCAAAAATATATCACATAAGCGCTCATTCACTTTATACAGCGCCCGTTTTCATGAAGAAACGAAAATTGTTAAACTTTTCCGTAACTTTTTCTAGTAACTCCATGTCCATTCATAGAATTCCTACGGAATGATTGAAATGGCTAAAGTATGTGTTGTGCTCTCATTATAATAGTTCGAAAATTAACTCTTGCAATGACAATTCAGATAAATTCTTCAATGTTTTTTCATCAAGTTCTGAAAAATGTAACATGCAATCGCTATTTTAGAACTAACGAGTTATTCTATAGAACTGAAATTTGATGGAAATAATCAATATAGGTATTCGAATGTACTGCCATTATTTTCAATGCATAATTCACAACGCCTGAGGATACTTACTTTGAAGATTTGTAATCGAAGCAAGGCAAGTTAGAAATTTTTCTTCAAATATTTCGACTAACTCCTCTATATAACAGACCGTTGATGTATCCCGAAAGGAAATAGTCTAGCAGCTAGAAATCAAGTTAGCGGACCGGCTATCTTACTGGCCCCTAGTTCCAATCCAATTATTCTCATAATTTGAGTCATGTAGAGCACCAGGGACCAAAGGCTTCATTATGTTGAAATTAGATATTTCTTTTTTCATCAAGAGAAACTTCATCTGAATGTCCATCGAAAATGTTGTTATTTACAATTTCATGATATAATTCAGTACAAAGATTTTCATCAAAAACCATATACGGTAATACGCGATTATCTTTTAATGCATACATATATTGGACGCATATCGTCCTTGACATTAAATATTAATATGGCCATGTTGGATTATATCGATTGAATATTCCATCAATCCTGATGTGAACTTCATAACTCAAAATTATTTCAAATGATCGCTTCGTTATTACAAATGATACTATATTCACAGATTAGTTGTAATTTGATGAAAAAATATTCAATAATTCATCTAATCATCATTGTCATTGCAAGAATTCATTTTCGAACTTCATAATGAGAGCATACTTAAACTATTTCATTCATTTCTGTAAATTCTACGAATGGACATGGAGTAACTAAAAATAAGGAAAAACTTATATATACATATTTATGGGTTTTTCATGAAAACACATGTGATATATTTTGAAGAGAAAAACTATTCAATTCAACGAAAATATTCATGGTTCACATTTGAAATACATTTGCAATATAACTCAAAAACCGTTCGACAAAAATATCCTCACGTAGTTCGATTCTACGTGAAAAAGTGCCTGTAGAATGTTGAAACCATTCATCATACATAACTTCTAAAACAACCGAGATACAGGCACTTGACTGATTCCAATAATTTTAGAAATTTTCAAATATATATATATATATATATATATATATATATATATATATATATATATATATATATATATATATATATTCTTGAAAACGAGGGAGTTTACAAAATTTTGAATAATTTTATTTACAATAAATGCTTATATCTATAATTTTGGTGTGTGTCAGAAAAAGCACAAGTGTGAGCTCAGGGAACCATACTATCTTGTATATGATTCAATAAACGAGTGAAAAAACTGACGAACAACAACAATAATGAGGAACTGATCTGAATAATAATAATATTTCATTGCAAAATGAGAAATAACAGATGACTGCACGCCAGATGGAAATGAAAAATGTGAACATTTTCAATGCAGAAATCAGCTTTATTTCTTCGTAATTGATGCTCAACACATCGTACCCCAATACTTTTAACAGTTTCGAATTAATTTTAGTTGATAATTTCAAATGACGATATTGAATTTTTCGAAAGCGACATCCTGTATGGAGAGCCGAACTGAATGAAATGCATTAATCATTCTGGAATTCAAAAACCTTTCTGAAGATATGCCACTTGAATTATTTGTATGATTTTCAAGTTGGGGATGCTGAATGGAAGGGGTTGATTGCAAAAATTCTATAACCACACAAGAAAGTCCTATTCTCGGATCAAACATGTTCTCGTATACCGAAATGAACCAGTTTCAAAAAGTTATTTGGATTTTCAATGTTCCTGCTTCGGGACACCCTGTATGATGATTCTGAGGAAAAAACTCGTTTCTAAAATGACAAATCAAGGTGGAGAATTGACAGACCTTTTCCTGTCGCTATTGCACTAGCAATAGCTTGTCTGTTTATGTTGTGTTAGTGTCGTGTGTACAAAAAGAGTACCAAAGATTTTTCTGCTTAGTCGCTTCATTCTCTCTTGCATTCCATGATTTCTAAACGAAGACAAGGGTGAAAGAGAGGGGGTTTGGGACAGGAATCTGTAACAATGGAAAAAGAAAACCAGCAGAAAAATATTTCAACAATCATACTTCTTATATGTCTAAACAAATCTGAGAAAAGATTTTACATAGCAATCAAGGTCATGAAAGGGACTAAGGAGATAATAAAAAAATACATAACCTGCGATATCTCCTCAAATTCCATCTATGTATGACCGAGAGGGCCCCGATGGCCAAGTTCAGTCTTCCAAGTGATGCCGATTATGATCTATAGATGTTGTAGAATCATTTTGGACCCAATAATCTGGGTTGACATCACCCATATATTATTTCTTCGTGGAACTTGCTCAATTTTAAGAAAAATTTGCGAAAAAATTTTGACAGTAGTTCGAAAAATATGACATTTGTCATATTAAAAAAAATAAAAAAATAACTCGAAAACTAAAAAGCTTGATTGCGGCAATGAGTTTCTACTGAAAAAACAACGTATAAAAGTGTGTGGGTGTTTCATTCTCCTCTATTCACAATATTTCATATAGCTGCAGTACTAAAACCTCGAAATCTGTTCATTCTGTACTTTCGAAACCAATAATTAATGTGTATGAATCAGAATAAAATGTTACTACTTTCAAATATTCGAAATATAATCAACCAAATTTATATGGAATCACCCGATATTTTGAATATTACCTCAAGGATTTTGGACATTTCTAAGGATTGTTAGAATTGATCCTAGATATTTCAATTGAAAAAAGAAATAAATTAAGATTTATTTAAGAAAGAAACAAATGGAAGAAAATAAGAGACTCTTTCCGCATGTAGTAAAAAAATTGAAAATTGTTTTCTCACGGAGTAGGTGTTTTTTACCTCAGTAGCTCGTATCACCTCCTCTTACCCTGATACAAGCCTAAATCCGTCTAGGCATTCTTTGGATTAGGTTTTCGACCTCCTGTGGTGTGATATTCTGCCACTCTTCTGTGGCAGCTTGGATGAGCTGTTGTGGGGTTCTTGGATTATCCTGGCGCGATCTTATTTTCCTTTTGAGATCATCCCATAAATGTTCAATAGTATTTAGGTCTGGAAAGCAAGCTGGCCAGTCCAAAATAGCGATTGTCTCTGTTTCAAGATAATGCCGCGCGAGGTTGCTGATATGCGGAAGAGCATTATCTCGCACGAAAGTGAAATTCTCACCGTTGGCACCTCGCCAGAGTCTCACTATAGGCTCCAGCACTAGGTCCACGTAATTTATAGCCATTACACTCGCAAGAAACGAAATCAAATCTGTTTTGCCTCCCAGCATAATGCCTCCCCAAAACATCACACGGCCCCCTTGGTATTTCGGAATTTGTCTTGCTGCTCAGAGTCTAGCTTGTCTTCTACGACCCCTTAAAACCCGAATCCGGCAGTCATCTGATTGAACATCAATTCAGGTCTCATCCGAAAAAAGAACATTTCGCCAATTCTCAATATTCCAATTCTGGTGCTCGATACACCAATTAAGTCTGTTAATTTCTTGTTGTCCAGTTAGCTCTGGAAATATTAGGGCCTTCTGCAGAGATTCTAGCTTCACGTATCGGGCGTTGGTTTTTAAAATCATCTCCTGTGATACCCCATTGTGGCCGCTATATCTCTCTGTGTCACCCCTTCTTCAACGAGAGCATTTTTTTAAGCCCTCTGCACATCGGAAAATCCAACGTCAGGCATTTTAAATTATGCTTATAGGCTTTTTTAGAATTTGAAATTCACAGTTTCAAATCTCAGTGACGACTGAGTACATTATTCTGAACATGTGGTGATAATTCAACATTTTTTATCATAGTATTAAGTTATTTCACATCAAAGAACTTCATTCTTCACAAGTAGTCAAAGATCCATGGTTAAAAACAATCAATAATGTGAAATACCGAGTGATTCCATATAAATTTGGTTGTGTGCAATTGCAATTTGATAGCTACATTAGAAGCAATTTTTGCAAGAAAGATTGATAAATCTGATAATATATTATGAAATCTGCAGAGTAACCTTTTTACCTGATCAAAATATCTCGAAAAACCACAAATCTGTTAGGGAGAGCTATTTTTCGATTGATAAATATACAGGGTGTCCACACTAAAGAGCCCATTAGAAGTATCTGAGGAACGGGTTTATCGATCAATTCAAAAATTTGGGATAAGAGTCATTTAATTCTCATCTACAATCTGCAATTATTTTCAGAGTGAGAACTAAAATGTGAAATACCGAGTGATTCTATATAAATTTGGCTGTGTATACACTCCATTCTATAGAAAAATACCTTCTTCGCGTAATCTCTTCAAGTTTGTCTGTGAGAAGAGCTCTAGAAAGCGGAACAATTTCAGACCAATAATTCAAACATTTTGTGATCGTGGAAACGAAGGCCCAATTCTTCGATAGTTAACAATGGTCTAAGTTTAGAAACATTAATCAGAAATTTTGTTTTGCAATAGCAGTTACCTTTCCAAGCGTTTCCATGACAGCATAATTTATTCGAAATCTTATATAAATATCTATACTATAAAAATCATTCCATCTATTGTACTCAGCCTGAAAGACATAAGTTAATGTGTTAAATTGAAATTATGAATAATAGGGGACAATTTCAACGAAAATCATGTCCTGCTTAAAAATATAATACTAGTTTCTGAATAATTTGCTAAAAACTGATCTTATTGTTTTAATTACCTCAGAAAATTTTGTATGTACTACATTTTGTAAATGTCATACTGAATCCAATGAGCTGTCGCTCTTATTTCTAGGCGCTTTATCGAGAATTAATACCAATTTCAATTTTTGAACTAGGCCTTATCCACAAGATGATACTGGATGTTTATATTCTTAGGCTTTTGTACATTTAAATAATCTGTTTGTTATATGTGATCATAAATATTCAGAAAAAAGAACGTAAATTATGCAATAATGAAGAAGAATAGAATATGCATTGTGAATGATAACCTTGAATTTCATAATGCAGAAGACCTTAAACAAGTGAAGGGTCTAGTGAAAAGTTTAAAATTAGATTATTGCTTATTCATCATGTTGTTTTCAATATATTCATAAGTTTTTCCGAAGTATTTTAATTAGTTATATTATCTCAATCCCTTTTCCCAATAAGAACCCTGAATTGTGAAATACAAAGACTGGCATACAAACAAGCTTTTAGAGAAGATTAATGTTCAGAATTATAGGTATGAAATACTCTCAACATCTCGCTGATTTCCCAGTGCTTTAAGTTGTCTTGAGTTTTCGATTAAATAAATATCGAAGGATTCCAAAAATTACATCAATTAAATATGCTACTTGTGGTTATTTCGGAAGTAGGCATGAGCTTTCTTATTTAAAACGTAACATGAAAACTGCCGAGGCTACTTTACTGGGTTGCGCGAAAGTCCTTAGTAAAATTCATAATTTATCGATTTTCGGTTTTCAGCAAAAATGCTCGCAAAGATCGATTTCCGATTTTTAGTACCTAACTTCTTATGATAATTTGAGGAGTTTAACCCAACCCTCTCACTTTTTATGTTCAAATATCAATCCCCATCTTGTGATTACTCGTTTTGGATGTCTATGAAGCATCAAGATAACTGTGTTAAGAATTCCAGAGAAAGCAACGATTTTTCTCTCAAGTACAGAGTGTTAAAATACCCATTATTCCGTCACACCACCTCATCATTTCCTCACGAAAATGGTTCAGGGTTGGGGGTTGGAAACTCAGCTCGTGATTAATTTGAAACACAATTGCGAGTGGTCAAACATGTTCTCAATATCTTTTCCGCAATAATTTACTCAATCTGAATATAATGCATGAATTTTGATATTTTAACAGCTTGCATTGAAAAGAGCAATCGTTTTTCGGGAATTTTGCACAGTTATCTATAATCAATTGAAATGTTACAATTTAAAAGCCGAATATTGCATTTATTAGATTACGCAATTTTATTTTTGGGACATGTGGGAGGGTCATTGACCCTCCCACATGTCCACCTTCTATTGGAAGCTTAACCCCAAGTTTGTGGGGTTGCCACCCTCGTCTCCCGGCAATCATCTTGGAAAAAGGGGTTTTCTCGATATCTCGGAAACTATACGTCCTACAAAAATTTTGTGAGGATATAATTTGTAGAAAATCGCTTTGCCTAAAAATATGCTTGAACAATTTTTTACCCTAAATTCAAAATAATACTAATAATAATGTTTTTATTCAATTCAACAACAATGTTGTAACAATTTCATAACATAGCTTGGTTTATAACAAAATGAATAAAAACAGGTTAAACTTATAAGGTAGAGTATTCTAAATAGATCACATGAATAGAACCATAGAAAGAATAATCCTTATGCATGGTTCTTTCCTAACAATACGTACGCCACATCGATTATTTCTAACATTGAGAAAGATTAATTATTCTTCAAGTCTATCAACATGGAAGCAGTGTCCCGAGGTACCAATATCATCCAATCCTTAATATCAGGTGGTAACTGATTGAAGGATCTTGGAGACAGGTATAAAATACTTCTTTGTTCGATGGTTTTATACATTCTGGGTTCTTTTGAAAAAGAGAGCATTTACAAAAATTCGAATAATTGTATTTAAAATAAATGCTTATATCTAAAATTTTGGTGTGTGTCAGAAAAACACAAGTGTGAGCTCAGGAAAATGTAACAGGGAAACCATACTATCCTGCGTATGATTCAATAAACGAGGGAAAAAACCTGAGAAAAAACTCGTTTCCCTGTCGCTATTGCACTAGTAATAGCTTGTCTGTTTATGTTGTGTTAGTGTCATGTGTACATAAAGAGTACCGAAGATTTTTCTGCTGAGCAGCTTTAATTCTCATCTTGCACTCCATGATTTCCAAACGAAGGCAAGGGTGAAAGGTAGGGTTTGGACAGGAATCTGTAACAATGGAAAAAGAAAACTATCAGAAAAATATTTCAACAATCATACCTGACTCTTATATGTCTAAACACACTTGAATTTGAGAAAAGATTTTACATAGCAAGCAAGGCCATAAAAAGGACTAAGGAGATAATCAAAAAGTACATAACCTTCGATATTTCCTCTTTCGCGGAGATGTTCCTCCGTCGCAGTGTGAGTCTCCTGAAACATAATCACTTCCTTGTTCTTGCTTGCCAATTTTGAAGTATAATCTCGCAAAATCCCTTCATTATTCAAACTCAACAAAATTATTTCCTCTCTGTTTGACCGAGAGATGGCTAGGTTCGGTCTTCTAATTGATGCCGATTATGATCTACAGATGTTCTAGAATCATTATGAACCCAATAATTTGGGTTGACATCTCCCATTAATTCTTCGTGGTTCTTCTTCAATTAAAAGTAAAATTGACAGTCGTTTTAAAAATATGACGAATGACATAATATTATTATTATCGGTGACCACATAATTGGTCCATTTTTTATAGAAGGGAATTTAAATGGAGAGCGATATTTGGAATTATTAAGAAATGAAATTGTTTCAGCCGTGACATCTTTATTTCCAAATTTAAATAATCCGTTAACCCCAGCTGATATTATATGGTTGCAACAAGATGGAGCTCTCCCACACTGTGCGGTAGATGTTCGAAATCATCTGGATGAAGTTTTTCCAGAAAGATGGATCGGTAGAAGAGTGGCTCCCGTGGTCACCTGATCTATCGCCTCTGGACTTCTTTTTATGAGGCCACCTGAAATGCCGAGTTTATAGAGAACGACCTGCCAATCTAGATGAGTTAAGGCGTCGCACAACAGATGAAATCAATTTGATACCCCCACAATTTCTGCAAAATTCTCTTAGATATTTCAGTGATCGATTAAGTTATTGTCTGTAGGTGAATGGAATTCATTTTCAACACTTGCAATAGTTTCAATAAAAAAATTTCTCTCGTTCGTGCAAAAATCATAACTTCAACAAATACTTGACAATAATTGTCAATCTGTCACGTTAATTATGAATTCGAGAGTAATTTGATTTAGGTGATAATAATTATTGTCATTTTGATTTTTTTATGAACACGACATTGGCGGAAAAGCATTTTTCTTGATAGTTTCTAAGGAAGTTTTTCCTCTGAATCTAAAAATAAATAAATATATAGGGTGTTATATTTGAAATTCTCATGTAATTTCCAGCTACACTGTAAACACTATTGAGCACAAAGTATTAACACTGAATTCTTTATGTTCAGCAATGTAAGAATACCCTGTATATTATTATTATTATGTTATTATTATAAATTTTTCTCTAGGTACTCTGAAAAAATATGTGTTTTATATTCATTCATATAGAGTTGTGAGTTTGCGTCCTGTAAAAATTAACCAACTTTTTTCAATCGAAATATTTCAGGTAAATAGGTGTGAATCAAGAATGTGAATTGAATACCTAATGGATAAGTTTTTACATTTATTGTTGTGAGCATGAAATTGAAAATATTCGAGGTTAGATTTCGCACCTGCCAACAAGATGAAACCAAATGTTGATGTTCAAAGAATTTTCATTTGTGGAAAAAACTACATTTCTGGAGAAATTTGTCAGGCTTGTTTTATATGTTTAGAAAAAAGAAAAAACTCTTCTCTTTTTATCAAAATTCGTCTACGGGTTACCATTTTATCAAAATTCGAAAACTATTCAACAAAAAAATATAAATATGTCACTGCATAGAGTGACAGTAAAATGTGGAAATAATTTACACTTAACTTCAATAGCAACCGACAAAGTGGCATATGCCGAAATTCGTGAAATCCGAAATAACCCGAAAACAAAAGAAGATAGCTGCGATCTGTTTTCACCAATGAATTTTCCTCGGAAATTGAGGATGTAGATGGGGAGATCATTTTTCTCTATTTGCAGTGTTTTCACCGCCATACTTTAATATCGAACATGGAACACACTGTGCAACAAACATTTATCGAAGGCGTGGTTATTGAATGAAAAACTCAGCGTTATCTGATATATTCTTGACCGAATTTTTTTGTCTCTTTATGTTAAACGCATAATTAGCACTATTGATTAATCAACACAAAAAATAGTTTTTCATTTTCAGATTTATTGAAACGTAAAAACTGCATTTATTCCCCTCCTATACATTCATCATATTTATACAAATGTTAGTTATAGGGCGAGGCATTGCAATTACAAAAATTTAAATGATCGTACACTTGAGAAATGTAAAAGGTTTTTCAATTATGATAATTCATAATTTACATATCTAATTATGAAATGACAATGAAGAATTCATTTTCGCAACGGGTAACGTTCCAACGTAAAGATTTCAAAACCCCATGCACATAGAAGCCTTCAAATACTTGTAACACCTATTTGTTGTTGTCACAGTGGGTACATTCTATTTGAACATTAAATGCAGTAGCATACTGAAAGCTTAGGATTTTTTGTTTTGGAAAAATTGTTCTTCTACATACACGATATACAGGGTGTCAGCAAGATATGGGATATTAGAAGTATACTGAAAACAAATGCATCATTTTCATCAAATTCTGTATTTGAGGTTATAGGCTACGAAACTACGAGGTCTGGCTATTAAATAACGAAACTGGTTACGAAAAAGTATTCTACATTCGAATGCTCCCCTTCAATATACTCCCCTTCCCTTGCCACACACATTTCCATACGTTTTTTCTATTGATCGAAGTAGTGCTGGAAGTCTTCTTTGGTGAGGGCCTTTAGAAGCTCTTCCGTTTTCTGCTTAACCGCTTCCATCGACTCGAATCGGTCCCCTCTCAAAGCAGATTTCATCTTCAGAAATGAAAAAAAGTCGCACGGTTCCAAATCTGGCGAGTACGGCGCGTGTTCGAGCAATGAAGTGCACTTACTGGCCAAATACTGCTTTACAGATAGCGCATTATGGGCAGGTTTTTTGGCACCAACTTCGCATAGACTTTTGTCATGTGTAATTCCTCGTGTAAAATTTTTCAAACCGTTTCTTTATCGACGTTTCCAGCCTCGGCTATCACCCGGATACTCATTCGACGATCTACACGCTCAATTTGATTGACTTTGGTCACTATTTTCGGAGTTGAAACAGTGACAGGGCGACCTGGGCGCTGGTCATCTTCAGTGCTCTCTCGGCCCTCACAAAAGCGATTACACCACTCAAAAACACGCGCACGAGATAGAGATTTATTCCCGTAGGGTCGGAGTTGCTTTAGGTTTTTGTCACACAACGTTGCTTTACGTTGCTTTAGGTTTTTGTCACACATGGTTTTCGGCACGAGAAAAAAACACGTTCATGGCAGTTTCTGCTGTTGAGAATAGCTTCTTGAGTCCAGATAACATTTGACAAATAGTTTTGGTCTTCCTGGATCAGAAGATCAGGCTTCAATGCTTGAACTTCGATAAATATGTGTATTTTATGTTCTGACAAGATTATTCATTCGAAGGGATATATAAGATCTAAACTTTTCGATGATGTGGAAAATTTGCTGTATTAAAAATTTTGTCCTCGTGGATGACGCTGACAAAGTCCTGAATTAACCTGATTCTTACGATAATGTATTGTACGAATGCTTCCTAGTTGATTTCCATGAGGAACAGTCTTGATGTTTCAAATTTGAATGTTATGAACAAAATGTTGATGATGAAGATGATCACATCAATAAAGTAGTTAATTTACTGATATTCATAGTGTTTTGTTAATATTTATAATATCACTAGTAATTTTTTCAAATAGTGGAAATTAATTATGTGAATCAGTATTCATTTCAATCAAACGATTTTTATAATGTCATTTCCTGATTTATAAATGTATATGCAATAATAACTATGAATATCAAAATTAGGAAGAAAATATTTAAGAGAAAACCTTGACGACAATCGAACATACAGCGTGAATTAATTAATAATCATAAATATGAGGGTGCCCTAATTTGTAGTTTTCAATGAATGGAAACGTCTAAACTAAGAGGGATATGAGGATACGGTTACCACGAAGGGATCAAGAAAACTTTCATACCCCTCTTCATTTTTGAGATACAGGGTGATTTTCAAAGTCTTTTATTCTCAAGTATTCCTCGTATCTCAGTTATCTATAACATGGCGCAATGGTGAAAACTGTATCTTATATATTTTCTACGGGGTGTAACTAGATTTCATTCAAGAAGTACAGTTTTCAAGTTTTTGGTTAATCTTGTAAATTTTCAATGGAACTCCCTGTACACTTCAACACAAACGAACTCAATTTACTAAACTTTCGTAAATATATACATATAATTCAACTTATAGGGAATCATTCGATAATTTGAATATTTTCTCAGGGATTTTTGAAATTGTTAGAATTGATCCTCTTTGAGATATTTCAATTGAAAAAAGAAATAAATTAAGTTTATTTTGAGAAAGACACAAATAAAAGATAATAAGAGACTCTTTCCGCATGTGGTAAAATTGAAAATTGTTTTCTCACGGAGTCACTTGGAGTAGTTCTTTCAAAGGTGTAGATTTTTTCTTGGCCTCAGTAGCTTGTATTACCTTCTTTTGCCCTGATACACAGCTGAATCCGTCTAGGCATGCTTGGGATTAGGTATCAAAACACTTAGAAAAATAATCTCTGTAGAATAATGATGAAACAATATGTGTTGTAATTTTTAAAAGATGGCCGATGACGACATTTTCTATCGAAAGAGGAGGCGAAGGAAAATCTTTATTCGAGACGCAAAATCTTCGCATTCGAGATCGGTGCTGAAGATTGGCAGGTGCGTTATTGAGGTTGCAGCAGCAGCTATTATCAGCACACTTTAGTGCTTTTTTGACCTCAGAAGTCGAAAGCACCATTCCACATACCAGGTGGGGTGAAGTAACCTCTTGGGAATGAAAAAATAATTTTTAATGCTGGGCTGATATTCTGCAACTCTTCTGTGACGTCTTGGATGAGCTGTTGTGGGTTTCTTGAATTATTTTGGCGTGAATTTTCCTTTTGAGATTGTCCGAGCGAGCTGAATTTTTTATTGATGAGCCAACTTTTGAGGTTTGGGAAGAGATAATAGTCCGAGGGAGCCAAATCGGGCGAATACGATGGATACAGAAGCAATTGGAGCCCTAAATCATTTATTTTAGCCGTGGTGCGCCGGCGCATAGTCTTGCAGAAACAAAATTCTTTTTCGCTTCATGTGGTGTCGTTTTGCAGCGATTTTGGCCTTCAACCGCCCCAATAGAGCACAGTGATACTCACTGTTGATAGTTTTTCCTTTTTCAAGGTAGCCCACGAAGGGTATGCCATGACAATCTCAGAAGACCGACGCCATAACCTTTCCGACCCATTGTGCCTCCCTCGGCCGCTTCGGAGCACTCGTGCTGGCTTCAGTCCATTGCCGGGCACTCATTCTGTTTTCTGGTGTGTAATATGGATCCAGGTTTCATCAAGAGACACCAAAAGTCCGCTCGATTCGCATCATAAGTCCAAACACTCTTTCGAAGTGCTCACGTGTTCGTGTTTTTTTTGCCTGATACAAAGCTGAATCCGTCTAGGCATGCTTGGGATTAGGTTTTTGACCTCCTCTGGGCTGATATTCTGCAACTCTTCTGTAACGTCTTGGATGAGCTGTTGTGGGGTTCTTGAATTATTCTGGCGTGAATTTTCCTTTTGAGATTGTCCCATAAATGTTCAATAGGATTTAGGTCTGGAGAGCAAACTGGTTAGTCCAAAATAGCGATTCCCTCTGTTTCAAGATAAGTGAGGTTGCTGGTATACGGAGGAGTATTATCTTGCATAAAAGTGAAATTCTCACCGTGGCTACCTCGCCAGAGTCTCACTATGGGCTTCAGCACTAGATCCACGTAATTTCTAGTCGTTCCACTCGCAGGAAACGAAATCAAATCTGTTTTGCCTCCCAGCATAATGCCACCCCAAAACATAACACTGTCCTCTTGGTGTTTCGGAATTGGTCTTGCTGTTCGGAGTCCAGGTTGTCGTCTTCCACGACCCCTGAAACCCAAATCCGGCAGTTATGTGATCGAACAATAATTCTGGTCTCATCCAAAAAAGAACATTTTGCCAATTCTCAATATTCCAAATTTGGTGCTTGATACAAAATTGAGTCTGTTAATTTTTGTTGTCTGGATAGCTCTGGAGATCCTTAGGGCCTTCTGATGTATAAACACTTTGAACGAAGTCTTTGATGCTTCGTTTCGACTGATACACTGGTGCCTGTTGCTTCCAGAAATTGGCTTTGGAGTATGGGGTGCGACGCACTAGGGTCTCTTCTTGCAATTTGACACAAAAAGCGGTCTGGTTCTTCAGAAGTGATCTTCCTACGACTTCTTCTAGGCCTATTTTACAGAGATGGTAGCTCCACGTATCGGGCGTAGGTTTTTGAAATCATCGCCTGTGATACCCCCATTGTGGCCGCTATATCCCTCTATGTCACCCCTTCTTCAACGTGTGCAATTCTTCGACCCTTCTGCACATCGGACAATCCAACGTAAGTGATTTTCAATTATGATTATAAGCTTTTTTAAATTTTTAGATTCACAATTTCAAATCTCATTGACGACTGAGTACAATATCTCGAACATGTGGTGATAATCCAACATTCCTTATCATACAATCTAGTTTTTTACAACAAAAAAACTTCATTCTTTACAAGTAGTTAAAGATCCATGGGTAGAAACAATCAATAACGTGAAATACCGACTGATTCCATATACATTTGGTTGTGTGTATAATAGGGGTTTAGTTTCGTTGGAAAACGAAAAGTACTATTTTGTTATTAAAAATAGAATTTTCTTCAATTTTTGGAAAGGCGACCGCGTAGAATCGATAGGATCAGTAAACTTTATGGATAATTTGCTTTATCGGAGCGATATCTGACATTATTTCGAAAATCGTACAATAAAATTCCTATTTTGATTTTGTATATATGATATGATTTTGATTTGATATATATATATATATATATATATATATATATATATATATATATATATATATATATATATATATATATATATATATGCAGGAGCAGCAGATATAACGACGAATCTAGAAAAGCTTGTCAAATTACCTGTAATATTTTCACGGGCGAGATTATTGCTATTCGCAGGGAGCACGACGAAAGCGACATCTGATGGTAGCGTAAAATCATGCTCGGCAATGGTATGACATGTGAAAGATCCGTATAAATAACAGTGAATTGTTTCAAAAAATGAATTTAAAAATAAATATGTGTTATAAAAATCTGTGATCGTGTTTTTTAAATTGAAAAAACTCATTACGATGGAAAAAGTGTGTATAAAAAAATTAAGGAAAAAAAATTCTTTGAAAACAAGCTTTTATTTAAATGCGCTAAAAAGAAAAAAATAAACTTTTGCACTAAAACTTTTACCGTTAATTCATAACGTCATTTCAAATTTAACACATTTGACACAATTTATATGTTATAATATAAAAGCTTGTCGCGAGATATAAGTACTCGTATTTACTTTATCAGTTTGAAATATTAACAGGTAGGCATAACATATAAATTGTGTCAAATGTGTTAAATTTGAAATGACGTTATAAGTTAACAGTAAAAGATTTAGTGTGAAAGTTAATTTTTTTCTATTTAGCGCATTTAAATATAAGGTTGTTTTAAAGAATTTTTTAAACTTAATTTCATTTTTAGTTATTCTTGGCAATCTTTCATTTGGTACCCATATTGTAGGAACGAATAAAAGAAAATTATCCGCCATTTCGTTTTGCATTAAGAATAATTGGTCCACCGCCTTGTTGGATTTAGAATGACGTCACATAGTTAATCATGCATTGTCATCCAAACTCAACGTGTATCAAAATTTCAGCTCAGTTGGTTGAGATCAATGCCTTAAAATTGAGTTGTAAGATTTCACCCGAACATACAAACATACATACATTGCAAGTTAAATAAAAGCTTGTAAATATGTTTATAAATAACTAAAAGGAGTTTTAAGAATCCCATGGGGTTAACCTGTGAAATGTAAACAAATTTAATACATGACAACTGCAATAATGAAAATTACAAAAGTGTTGATTGTTAATATGATTTTCAGAAATAAAATGAAAAATTAATGGCAATGTAATTGCGAATCGTAATTTGAACATACATTACCCTAGTTGCATTGTTTCTGAATAATGTTACACGCTACTTTGTTTTTTCTTTTAACATCATTTATCCATTTATTTCTTCCATCCATTTATTTTCACTTGGCCACTGGAAATGTGTAAAATTTACATTTACTGTTTCTAGCTGTATTTTTGCAATCAACAACACAACAACTATTATGGATCATTTTTTATTTAATGTTAACGTGTTTATTTATGATAAAAGCATGATTTAACGATAATTTGACCACATCGAGCGCTGTGATCCATTCAGCTGTCCCCACTATATACTCCGCTCCCTGCCAATAAAAGAAGCTCTTCAAATCGCAGAAATCCTACCTATCAAATTATGATTGTGATCGACTCACTGAGTACTTTAAGTACTTAAGCAACTATACCCGAAGAACCCAATCTTACGTGAAATAAGAGAATGTTCCAAAGAACCCGAATCGATGAACAAGAAAATTTATTTGCTGTGGGTTCCATCGCACATCGGAATACCCGGCAGCGAAAATGCTAACCAGGCTGCAAAGAGGGCTACAAATAGCACAAATAATACCCAGAATCATCTACCCTACTCGGACGCTAAATCTCTTATAAGAAAATTTACAACGAACAAAAGGCAAACCAACTGGAACCTGAACCAAGGCAAATTACACGAAATCCAACAAAGCGTGTCCACTACAATGCCCCTTCCTTCAAACCGAATGAACCAAGTAGTGATTTCCCGTCTTAGATTCGGTCACATGCTCGTCACTGATAAATTTTTATTTATTTTTACCAAATCCGAACCTCCTAAATGTGAATTTTATGATTCAAGATTAACAGTGAAACATATGCTCATCGAGTGCGCGAGTTATATAAAAGATCGCCGTACACATGGTGTACCGAACAATATGAAGTCATGCTTGACTACTCATATGAGCAACACTCTATGTTTCTTGAAATCCATCAATATGTATTCCAAAATCTGACTGCTAATTGAATTATATCAACCAATGTACACAAAACCGCTAATAACCCTGCTGGTTGATGCGGTATCCTCTTGAAATAAATTAAATAAATAAATAAATATTCTGAGGACAGAGGACTTGAATACACCAGTTGTTTCTTCAACTTTTTCGAAATATTAAGTTAGTTCCATCACAATTGATATTTATGTATTAATTTCTTCAATCTCCTGTTTTCTATAGTTTTTTTACGAGGTAGTCTTCGCTCTTTGAACCTACCAAATTCAATCATTAATGAGATCAGCAATGTAGTATATGTAACATTCCATGATTCTTTGCCTTTCTAAGTATAGATCCCTTGCTGCGTTCACATTACATTACTCTCTAAAACAGCTGATGATATTACATTTTTCCCTAAGGACGAAATTTTCATTCGTGGCCAAATTTTCGATATATGGAACACATAGTGTTATTCTAGTTATAAAATGACAGATGACAGGCTTATTAAGCGGACATTGTTCACTTACTAGAAACCTTCAAGTCGTAGGAAAGAGAGATACGCCCGTTCGTAGAGGGAAAACAGTTTATTGTATAAGAATTTCCGATCGTCACCACTACCATGATATAAACACCTCAAAAAAGTCTAGGGAACACTTACCAATATCTCTAAAATATGAACCTGATGATTCGAATTTATAGAAATCTTTCGGTTTTTGTTAGGATTTATTGTATATAATGTATTCTCAAGAAAACAAAATAATATTTGACTTCTCCAAAGCACCTATTATAAAAAAAAAATTGAAATTTGAAAATGACGAAATTTGGTAAAACACAAAAAAAATCCTGAACTGATATTTTCGAAACGATATGGAAGCACTTATATTTTTCAGTACCCAGAAGGTCCACCTCTGTTATTAATGACACTTTGGCATCGTCGCGGCATGCTCAATATTAAATTGTCTATTACATTTTGGCCTAAGTCATTCCAAGCCCCCTGAACTGCTAATCGAAGCTCCTGTTCATGATGGAAGACGTTTTTAGGGTGTCCCACACATGCTCTAAGGAATTCAGATCTGGGGAGCAGGATGGCCACAGTAGAAGATCGATATCATTCTCTTCAAGAACGTTCAAGACAACTCTTGCCCGATGAGGAGGGGCATTATCTTGTTAAGTGGATTTTGACCCATTGTTTGGAGATACGGTACCACTACAGGTAAAACTATCTCATTTGCGTAAGAATTTCCCGTGAGGTTGTTCTGTATGAAAACGAGGTCAGTTCTTCCACCAAGGCGTATACCTCCCCAAAACATCACTGATCCGCCTCCCTGTCTAACAACTTCTCGAGCATGCTGGAGACGGTTTTGCTTTCCAGGTTCCCTCCATATTCGGATTCTTCCCGAATCGGGATAATAACTGAAACTAGATTCATCACTGAAGAGAACTGTGGCCCACCTCTCTTGATCCCAGTTTACGTGTTCTTGGCACCAAGCTAAACGAGCAGCGCGATTTCCATGGGTCAGTTGTGGAACTCTTAAAGGACGTCTGGAGTGGAGTTGACCTTCGTGCAGTCGATTTCTCACAGTTTGGTTGGAAATTTGTACATTATGAACTCGTGATAGCTCTTGAGCTAATTGAGATGCTGTATTAGTACGATTTCTTCTGGCTTGTAAAACCAAAAATAGGTCTTGGGCGACTGTATGGCGTTCTTTTACGCTACCTGTTTCATTGAAACGCGACCATAAACGGCTTATGACACTTGGGCTACTTCCCGGAACCTTGGATACTTCCCGTTGTGAGCTCCCAGCTTGGAGCATGCCAACGGCTCGTAACATCTCTTCTCTAGTCGAATGTCGTCTTTCCATGGTTGAATCACAAAACTTGAATCTTTTTTTTTGTGCTTACAACAGAAACAAAGTGCCAACTTACTGATTTCAAACATTGAATACATGAAATGATTATAAAGCAGCGTCGCATCTGCTGCATTTTCAGTTTTTTATGAAAAAAACTGAAATCTGTTGCGGCACTCTACATAATTTGGTGAGAAATTGATGCAGGTGTTCATTTCTTTAAAAAAATCATCCATATTGATCGTTCTGGATACGATATATCGATATTCAGAAGTGTTCCCTAGCCTTTTTTGAGGTGTTTATACGCTCGAGGAAAAATGAATAACCCCGTACCACTCACAGAAATATGAGCTGGGTAACAACAGTTTTTTCAAGGAGTTTGGATGTCTAACTGTTTTCAGGAACAAGATAAAGCACAAAGACCCTAATCTGGAATAGGTGTAACTGCTTATGCTATCCTCACGTACATATGCGTACATACATACAAGGGTTGATGACTTGAAGGAGCTGGTTTTCCGATCCACTCACTCTTCATAATCATCGGCAAGGAGGGCCGCATAGTATTGGTACAATCTGGTTGGACGTCATGAATAGAAGCAACAGACTACAGTTTTGGTCTAATTTGATCTCGTCTGTGTTGCACACTCATTCACAATATCAAGCCTGACTGCCACCTACTTGTTTCGTCAAGTATATGCATATACATTTGGCATCCTCCAACAAACAGATACCGAGGCTATTATCTGGGAAAGATATTCAACATTCTACGGAAGGTTGAATATTGTTCTATAAATAAAAGTCTTCGATATAGAGATAAATTTCGCATGTTACCATTTTTGAAATATGCTGTAGATAAAGGGCGTTTGAAAAGTTTTTGCAGCCAGTATCTTCTGAAGGAATTCAGAAATTCCCTGTGTGGTTGTTTTCCCACATATTTTTACATTTTCCAGGCACGATTTGCTCTAATGATTTATTCTCAAATTATTACATGAGTTTGTATATTTTAAATACGAAAAATATACATTTATGACATCATCTCTACGGCTGGGACAATACTTAGGCTGGGGACAATCATTGTTCTTTCAGATGTTCTGGAGCTTGTATAAAGACAGCGTAGGACATGTCGTCAGTAAGTTGAGTGTCTGTTTGGAAACTTGGATACTGCCTTTACTGAAGAACTATTCTCCTTGGGTATTAAACATACCTCCTCCTCAGAGATCGGGACTAAGCTTCATCTCGTCATCAAAGACATTTTTTCCATAGATGAAATACATGTTCGAAATATTTCTTGTCTGTGAACAATTTTTTCCTATTATGTCCTTATATGCAACAATTATAGCTATATTGATGAATTTTAATCGAAGGAGTGTCTATAGATTCTAAAATAAAATTTTAGGTAAATATCTTTTGTAACAGCTGAACAAACTAACGTAATAAAACATAGAAATCTGCCCAGCCTGTATACTGAGACATTTTCACTATGATAATAAATCTTGAATTTACTGCGAATATCCTCAATAGGACATGGCTATTCGTATGTTTCCTCAGAGTAGGTGGTTATATTTTTTTTTATATTTTCGCCTTTCTATTCGCATTACAAGTTCGTGATCTCACTTGGCATTGGTAATGGAATTGTTAGTGAAATAATGCATACACATACATAGGTGTCATATTCAGGAATAAGATATTATACTTTATCATTCTTAAAAAACCATATCCTATTACATTCACAGTTTCGTGTCATACTAATGACTTCAAATAAGCATATACACAAAATTCATTCTGAACTGCGTATATATTTGCAAGTTTCTCTCCATATTTTCAAGATTTTTCAATTAATGAATGAATGAATCAGCAAATTATATCGTTTGTCATCAGTCATGATCGAGGGTGCATCCAAAAATATTAATATTTGATGTTTCCCAAACTTTTTGATTAATTTGCACTGTTCTTGTGTCGCCATTATATCTAACAGATAAAAACATCCAGACCTACAAAAGAATTTTTTTTTGGGTAGCTCTGTTAGTATCTATGGTTGATAGAGTAGGTAATGTACAGTTTAGGCAAATTTCGATGTATTTGTACGGCAGCTATGTGAAATATTGCAGATAGAGAAAAATGAACCCCCTCTCTATCTTATTTTCAGTGATTAGTTTAGTGGTGCCAAAATCTTGCTCATATCTCTTTCTGTTCTGGACTTATTCAATATTTCTCGAATTATGGGAAAATCGTCGTTCGCGGATATCTCGATTGTAACTTTTTTGAGTAAAATGCAGTGCTGAGTAAAAAAATTTTTAGCTCAGCAGTTTTCGAGTTATAATGTAAACATGATTTTCTTTAAACATGAACCATAGGAAATTTTACCCCTATTAGATGCAGTAATTTTTTCTTTTTCAAAAAAAATATTAATCTTTATTGAATACCGAAATAGCTGCTGGTTTGTTGTATGTTCCAACTATTACATTTAAGAATTTGTTCACCTGAGACTGGTTGTTTGATGGAATGTTATATTCTTAGTGGGTATGATTGAGCAGCAACGGCCGAAACATATTTTAATCGTATACTGAAAGGCACCAGCCAAACAAATCAATTTTTCAAAGAATGAAAGAGAATCTTATCAATAGTGGCTCATTCAGAAAATCAAGAAATAAAAATGTAAGTGATAGAGAGGAAGCAACGATCGAAGTGATAGGTGCTATAACGGCCAAACCTTCAATTTCCAGTAGACAAACAGAAGCAGAAATAGGAATTTCGAGCCGTCGGGAGCTCGGCATTCTGAAGGAGAACCAGTTCAAACCTTACAAAATGCGAGTCTCCCAAATTTTTGCAGCCAGGGGATCCCCTCGCCGTATAAATTTCTACAATTGGTATCTAGAAAAAGAACGCCCAGACTTTTTTAGAGAAATCATATGGACAGATGAAGTCCACATCAATAGCGATGGGATATTCAATCCCTTCAATGAACATCTGTGGCCCGATGTATATCCTCAACGCCATATTGATGTGTAGCGTTAAGAAAGATATGGTTTCAATGTGTGGTGTGCACTGAAAGATAGTCGCGTTTTGGCGTTTGAAATTTTTTATGAAAATTTGAAAGGAGCACGTTATGAAGAAATCATCAACAGTAGTATCATTGAAGGATTTCTCGATCAACTTCCGTTAGCACAAAGATCAAATATTTCTTTTCAACATGATGGTGCCCCTTCCCACCAAACAAGAGCTCTGTTGAATTTGAATTGTTGACATAATTGGATAGGGACTAAAGGTCCTGTGAGATGGTCGCCTCGTTCCCCTGACTTGACGTCACTAGATTTTTCCTTTGGGATTCACTCTACAAGAGGAACAGTAACAATTTAGATGAGGTAAAACAGAATTTCAGGGAATGCCTTGCTTCTGTTATCAATATTCATATTTACATCGCCTGCGGTAGTGTTTCTCGGCGATGTAATTTTTGCATTGAAAACAATGGCAACGTTTTTGAATATTCACGATTAAGTTTGTCTCGTTAGGACTTTTTGTTCCTGTTGAAGATTTTCGTATGCGTTTTTGGTTTTACTTTGAGAAAAGTTTAATGTCATAGGTCTGGTTTTTCATAATAATATGGTCTAACCAATGTAATTTTTTATTCTTTACATCAATAAATTAGTGATAGTTGAAACATAGTAACTTGTTTCATTTCATTATTCATTATGACTTTCAACTATCACGTAGTTCAGGATTCATCGATCAATTATTTTCCACTGAGACATGAAAATATTGGAAGTTCAATGAGGTCGAACACTAATATGGTGACGGTCTATTCTATTCGGTCAGTTGGTTGCATTCTAGAAACTCACCAAAGAGGCAATTTCTTGATCCTAATGAGAATAAGATATCATTTTTTTCTGAGAAGTGCTATCTCGGAACAAGAGCTCACAGAAAAGAATCGATAACATATCTGATATCACCATGTAAGATAACACACAACCAAATTTATATGGAATCACTCGGTATATCACACTATTGATTGTTTTCAACTATGGATCTTTGACTACTTGTGAAGAATGAAGTTTTTTATATATATATATATATATATATATATATATATATATATATATATATATATATATATATATATATATATATATATTCTTTTGAAAAGAGAGGATTTACAAAAATTCGAATAATTGTTTTCACAATAAATGCTTATAGCTATAATTTTGGTGTGTGTCAGAAAAACACAATCGTAAAAAACAAACGAATAAATAGATTGCCAGCAGAAAAAACAGACCATGCCCGTTCCTTAATCAGGCATCTAAACTCGCATCATGCCTCCTACAATTGCCCCTTAAGTGTGAGCACAGGAAATGTAACAGGGGAACCATACTATCTTGTATATGATTCAATAAACGAGTGAAAAAACCTGTGGAAAAAACTCGTTTCCCTATCGCTATTGCACTAGCAATAGCTTGTCTGTTTATGTTGTGTTAGTGTCGTGTGTACAAAAAGAGTACCAAAAATTTTCCTGCTCAACAGCTTCAATCTCTCATTGTCGTCTTGCACTCCATGAATTCCAGGACTTCTTCACGACGACAAGGGTGGAAAGGAAGGGGGATTGCGACAGAAGAAATCTGCAACAAAGGAAAAAAACCAGCAGAAAAATATTTCATCAAAACATAACTAACTCTTATATGTCTAAACTCACTTGAATCTAAGAACTAAACTAAACTACTCCTTTTGGGAATGAAGCCCTACATGGGTGTAGTCCTTGGCTTATCAACTACACCATGGAAAGAAAACACTAAGGGGGAGCAGTCCAAGCCTTATCTAAGATCTTAACTAATGCTCCGCTATTTTTCAACAGGGAACAATTCATGCACCACTCGGGGTTAATGAAATTATCTGAAACGGAATGAATTTCTTGAAAACCACCACCAAATGGTAAATAGGACAATCGAGGACTATATGCCTTATTGTTTCTTCAGCTGCGCCACATTCACATGCCGGACTTTCTACAGTAGTCCATTTGAACAACATACTATTATTACGACCATGTCCTGTCCTGAGACTATTCAATGTACTTCAATTTTTCCTACTTATATCTTATTAGTAAGAAACCGGGATAGTATGTTAAGAAATGTTGAATTATCACCATATGTTCGGGATGTTTTACTGTGAATTTCAAAACTCAAAAAAGTCTATAATCATAATTGAAAATGCCTTACGTTGGATTGTCCGATGTGCAGAGGGGTTGAAAAATTGCTCTCGTTGAAGACGGTATGACACAGAGGGATATAGCGTCCTCAATGGGGGTATTACAGCAGGTGATTTTAAAAACCTACGCCTGATACGTGGAGCTACAATCTCTGGAAAATAGGCATAGAAGAAGTCGTAGAAAGATCACTTCTGAAGAACAAGACCTCTTTTCGTGCCAAATTGTGAGAAGAGACCCTAGTGCGTCGCACCCCATATTCCAAAGGCAATTTCTGCAAGCAACAGTTATCAGTTTATCAGTCGAAACGATACGTCAAAGACTTCGTTCAAAGGACTTATACAGCAGAAGGCCCTTAAGAGTTCCAGACTTAACCAGAGAACAAAAAATTAACAGACTTAATTAGCGTACTGAGCACCAAAATTGGAATATTGAGAATTGGCGAAATATTCTTTTTTCGGATAAGACAAGAATTGGTGTTCGATCAGATGACTGCCGAATTCGGGTTTTTAGGGGTCCTGGAAGACAAGCTAGACTCCGAGAAGCAATACAAATTACGAAATATCAAGGGGGCAGTGTGATGTTCTGGGGTAGTATTATGCTGGGAGGCAAAACAGATTTGATTTCGTTTCCTGCGAGTGTAACGGCTAGAAATTACGTAAACATAGTGCTGGAGCCCATAGTGAGAGTCTGGCGAGGTGCCCTTGGTGAAAATTTCACTTTTATGCAAGATAATGCTCCTTCGCATACTAGCAAAACTCGCGTGACATTATCTTGAAACATAGGGGAACCGCTAATTTGGAATGGCCAGCTTGCTCTTTAGATCTTAATCCTATTGAACATTTATGGGAGAATCATCTCAAAAGAAAAAATGAGATGGCGCCAGGATTATCCAAGAACCCCACTACCGCTCATCCAAGCCGTCACAGAAGACTGGCAGAGTATCACCCAAGAGAAGGTCAAAAACCTAATCCAAAGCATGCCAAGACAGATTCAGGCTTGTATCAGGGGAAGAGGAGGTAATACAAGCCACTGAGGTCAAGAAAAAACACCCACTCCTTCGAAATTTCCAAAATCCCTGACGTAATATTCAAAATATCAGGTGATTCCATATAGATTTGGTTATGTGTACAGGTCTAAAATCCTCGGCACCAAAATCGTTAAGGCTTTTGTAATTGAATGAATCTAACCTATCATGTATCATTTGTGATACAGAGCTGAAAAATTGTTTTTGCTGATTTTTATTCACCTTTTAGTTTCAATCACTTGTGATGACTCCTTAAAAAAATTTTATATTTTAAATGAGAAATTCTTGTATATACGAATGTACCTATATAAATTCATTTCGTATATCTCAGAAACGGCTCCATCGATTTGGATGAAATATTGTATTTACTCCTCTTATTCAGTTAAAATTCATTGAATTTTCTTCTAATAGAACATCATTCTTCTGAAGTATTAAAATGTCGTCGATTTTTGAACTTACATTTAAGCCTTCAAAAAAAATTCTTTCTGGTCCTGTGCTCGCCCTGGAGATTGCATGCTCGTGCTATGAAAGTTGCGCGAAGGCGTGTGACAATTTTTTATGAAAATTCGTTTTCTTTGGGAATCCCTTTTGATAATTTCCATTAACAGTTTCAGGGTGATTTTCGAAAATATGACCACTATCTCTTTTATCTCAATTTTTCTATAACTACAACTCTTTATGTGATGGTTATATATTTAAATACATTTTCTAGGCGTAATATAATTTTGAATTAAATGAGGTATTTCTCCTTATTTTAGAAGCTACGTTTTTCCAAATTATGTGCACCCCAAAAAAATTCTTTACTAATATCTTAAAGTTTCCACTTGAATTGCCTGTTAAATTTGCGACCGCATTTCCTAAGACCACCTTAGTGAAGAATTCATCGATACCTACATAAGTAATTATGTTTCGCTCAGAAGTAAACGGCGGAACGTCACATTAAGTTGAAAAACGCCTACTGATAAGTAATTAATATTAACTACATTGCCTTTCACGGGAATCTAAGTGGCGTTTGTTACTGATTTATGTCGTCTTGGGTATAAAGCTATATATTTATAAGCTC
The DNA here is from genome assembly GCA_013387265.2 of Cryptolaemus montrouzieri. Lineage (NCBI taxonomy): Eukaryota > Metazoa > Arthropoda > Insecta > Coleoptera > Coccinellidae > Cryptolaemus > Cryptolaemus montrouzieri. The sequence goes on along the minus strand of JABFTP020000001.1, from coordinate 68,623,381 downwards.
TCCTTAATTATAGGATTTATTGAACTTTTTTCTCTATAATTTAGATGAAATATTGCAAAGTATATTCATATTTTGCACATTCTCTTGTTTGTACAATTACCGTGAAACTATCATTTGTTCATGCTCATTCATATGGATAGAACTAAGATACTGTTCGTTGATGCGCACTTGAGAATGGCTGGTTCGATTTAGCTAACCTTTTGTTTTAAGTATTACTCACTGTCGAATATGGTTTTTATGAAAAGAAAATTTGGAACAACTGACGGGGCCTTAGCATGAATTTATTTTTATAATTCAAGATTCAAACGATCAATTCTTTTCAGGGTTCCATGCCCCAAAAAAGTAACAGAACTCTTATAAGATCACTGCTCTGGTTGTGGAGACTCTTTTCTTAGGAACATGAGTAGATATACAGGGATATCCACCGGGACCGTCCGTTAAAAACTTTTTGAGTTCCAATTACAATATCAAGCTGAAATTTCATACACGGCCATAACTAGCGATTTCAAATTGAAGTGAAATATTTTCGAAGTGATACCATTTCCGGCTATACCGGAAGTGGTTCATCACTTTGTTACTTCAAATGGCAATCTAACTTTTTTATTATACATCTAGAACCGACATTTGAGCAAGACATAAAATACCCAAGTTGTTGGCACTTATCTGTCAAAACTTTTGACAGATGTAATTATTTTTGTTATAAACTCGAGTTTTGAGGAACATTAAAAAAAATTGTAGCTTGTAGATCTTTTGCTCTACAGACACAATTTTTGCTTGGGTGGATAGAAAAAGGATCAAGGATTTTTTTAAGCAATCTACACATGTCAAATGTTTATTGCGTTGTTTTGTATGATTTTTTCAATTTGGCCTTTTTCAAACAGCAATAACTCAATTTTTTCAAATGGCACGTGCCAATTTAGATATCGCCATCAGATGAAGCGTCAAATATCAGATGGAATTGTATCAGGATGTACTATACCCATCTCTTATAGTTCCGAAATAATTTGGAAATATATTGAATGCTTTGAAATATTTGAATCAAGTAGCTGAACCGGCTACGCTCACCTGACAGGTGCCTAAAATTAATGTACTTGTCACTTCGTTCATTCGAATTTGATATTTCAACAAGAATTGTTGGTAATTTGAAGTGAAAATTTTTGGAAAACACCACATTGATAATAAAATGGCTGATTATTGAAACGAGGATATGTTTAATCTCTTTTTAATTCATGGCGAATGTCAAAAAGTGGTGGATAGAACTTGCAGGCAATTCAATAACCAATTTCCAAATTTGGCGCCTATGAGTAAAACAAAATTTCGAACGATTAGAAGCAATTTTCTGCAATTAGGAGGAACAAAATACATAGAAACTAGAAGAAAACCAATTCTCGAGGACGACGACAATCAAATTAATACGCTAGCGTATTTTCGTGTCAATCTACATACGTCCATTAGTCAGCATCAATGGATATTGGATTGAGTTATACTTCCATTCAAACGATCCTTAAGAAACATAACATGCACTCGTATTCTTTTATCAGACTACAAAAATTGAAACCAACTGACCTTCCCAAGCGGCTAAATTTCTGTGAAAGTTTATTAATTCGGCTTCAAGAAGATGAGACAATTTTGCAAAAAATTATATGGTCTGATGAAGCCAAGTTCAATGAAAGTGGAATAACCAACAGGAGAAATCGACATTTTTAGGACACAGAAAATCCACATTTCATTGAGGTTATTGATTTCCAAAATAAATTCAGCGTGAACGTTTTTGCAATTTTAATGAATGATTTGTGGGCTTATCACATTTATGAGGAAAATCTTAATGGACAATGATAACTGGAAATTTTGAGAGGAACATTAGCAAATTTTTTAGGTGGATTACCCCCTAACATTCTGAGGGATTGCTATTACCAAATGGATAGTGCACCAGCACATAAAACACGAGCTGTAGATCGGCAGGTTACAGAAATGTTCGAGGATAGATGGTGGGGTAATCAAGGACCAAATTTATGGCCTCCGCGTTCTCCGGACCTGACGCCCCTTGATTTTTATTTATGGGGCAAAATCAAGAGTGAAGTGAATTTTATTTCTGTAAGGAGTAAAGAAGTGTTACTAGAGCGCATTCTTAATGCTTTTCGTAATAAAAATCCTGAGGAAATTAGGAGGGCAACTCATCATGTTCGTATACGAGCTGTCGAATCTATCGAGCAAAACGGGGCCTAATAGAACATTTACTCAGATCGTAAATTAGTTTTCTCCTATGATGTTTGTTATCATTTATTCGCATTAATGTAATTATCTTCGATGAATTTCGCTTAGTTCCTACAATTTTTATTCATCCGAATTGTAGAAAGTTGCTTCTAATGCTTCGAAGTTTTATTTTACTCATAGACAGTAAATTTGAAAATTGGTTATTGAATTGCCTGCAATTTCTATCCACTACATTTTTTGACATTCTAAGATCTACGAGCTTTAATTTTTTAAATGTTCCTCAAAAATCGAGTTATAACAAAATAATTAAATCTGTCAAAAGTTTTGACAGATAAGTGCCAACAACTTGGGTATTTTATGCCTTGCTCAAATGTCGGTTATAGATGTATAATAAAAAAGGTAGATTGCCATTTGAAATACCAAAGTGATGACCAACTTCCGGTATAACCATAAATGGTATCACTTCGAAAATATTTCACTTCAATTGGAAATCACAAGTTATGGCCACGTATAAAATTTCAGCTTGATATTTTAATTGGAACTCAAAAAGTTTTTAACGGGCGGTCCCGGTGGATATCCCTGTATACACAGCGTCCCGAAATTAAAGAACAATTTCAATTTTTCGAATATGTTTCTTGGTAGGTAATTATTAACATATATTTTTCATCAGATATGTCCGAATATATGGGAATAAAATTCGATGTATTCTCTTTTCGCAGCTGCTTCTCTCATGAGCAATAAAATGAAAGAAATAAATCAAGATTTTTTCAAGAAATCATCACACATTGGTAACAGCAATGGTTGATCAATTTTTTGGAGAAACGTTTATTATTCTTGAAAACGTTAATTTTCGGTAATAATGAAATGCGAATCACGAAATTGGATTCCTGCAGAATGTTCGGAAGCAGTGGTTCTGGATGGCTTGGAATACAAGAATAGGGTAAAGCCTTGGGGTACCCCATTCAACTGTTTCCAAAATTATTCGAATATACAGGTAGTCATAAAAGTAGACCTGCGCAAGGACGACCTCGAGCAACCATGGCTATCCATGACCGTTATTTAAGAATTTTCTCATTGAGGAAACGGTCCGCTACTGCTAAGCAACTTTATACGCAGCCTCGATAAAACCGTGGAGTACAAATTAGCACTGAAACGATAGGACAACGTCTCAAAGAATTCATTGTGGAACCTTATGTCGTAGCTCGAGGCCCAGCTCTAACCTCAGCACGTTTAAGAGCACGCTTGAATTTTGCCAGAGAATATCTCAATTGATTAGAAACTGACTCGAAGAAAGATTTCTTCTCAGATGGGTCGAGATTTCTTTTATCATTACGATCCACGTTTCTAGTGTATAGATGCCGAAATGAGAGATATGCCCAGTGCAACTTTTTGACTTCCTAAGGTTTGGGTGGAAGTTCAATAATAGAGTGGGTAGGAATACTTTGAACGCCCACACTGATCTGGTCATCGTTAATAAAGGAATCCTGAATTCTCAGATGTACGATCAGCCATTTTAGAACAACTTTGTACCATTTGCGGCAAACATGGGTTAACACTTCTTGTTCATGCATGATAACGCCAGACCTCACCAAGCTCATATTCTTAGGAACAACGTCACGAAATCACTTCAGTGGAGTGGCCTTCACGAATTCCAGAAGGTAATCCCATCGAAAATCTGAGATATTCTGCATAGAAGATTGAGAAGCAAGCACGACGATTTTGTGCGTTAATTTCTTAGTTCAGTCCATAATCACATACATTTTGAGGATAATCCATTCTCCATAAACATCTAATATGCCATCCACCGTGGTATGGAATGTGCTTTGAAACTGATAATTGTGTTTGAAGAGACTAAGGTACTTTTATTCGGAAAAATCCTTTTTATTCACGATTTCATTAAAAACTGATGAATAATCTACGTAACCTATGGAATTGAGTTTCTAGATACATGGAGGTTGGAAAAGTGGAGTGGCCTGCATAAAATCCAGTCCTTCATCGTATCGAACATGTCTGGGATATTCTCAGTCGAAGATAACAAGCCAGCAAAACCAGCCAGCTTTCAGACACCCTCGGTTTGCCATCTGTGGACCTTCCACTGCGAGGACCAAACCTTGCCTTAATCTCCCAAGCTAGATCTGAAAGTGTTAATTGTTATATTAACGGGATACTGCGCCTCAGAAACCATCTAGATAACACATCATATGCGAATGCACAGCTGATGACAGAATCAGGCTTAAGGAACCTGGATCTAAAAAACTAGCCTTCACAATACGAAAAGCTTGTAGGTGAAATTCAGGGCAATGTTTGCCACAACAGATCACTGGGTGGCAGTGATAGGGCTGTCAATCACACCACACTTAATTTTAATATCTACCTATTTACGCTGATCACATATAGTTTTTAAAATGAGTCGAAACCATTTTTATTCTTCAATTAACATATTGAAAATAGAGGTCTTAGAAATTTAAATCCAGTTGCCTTCCAAGATGCCATTTCATAAATGTAGCCAAATCTAATTTCCATCGCGAATTATGAAGAAGATTAATTTTAGATGAAAGAAAATCTATTTTTTCCGTGATCATAAAAAAAATTTGCCTGGTTCCTATTCTCTCTTGAAAAATGATACCATATATGAAGAAAACACAATTGATCAAGAAGTTGTATTTTCCGTTGATCAGTGTAAATTTTTTCGTCTCTAATATTAGCTGTGATACCCCCAGGGACGCCACTGAACCAAATCATCTCAGTCTCTAGATAGAAAAATACTGATTTTTTACGAAACCTTTATTGCTACGTATTTCCGGATACATCTTTTTTCATTGAGAAATCACCGTCCAAAGTTATGAAACACCCTGTATACAGTCTTTCTCGCACCGCTACTGGATACAACTGAAAAATAATAAATTATTTACAGAAACCCACTGACACGTAAATGGAAATCAATATCATAATTCGTTTTTATCCCGACTGAATGAAATATCAACCAGATCAGACTTCGTATTCGAGAAAATTTATTGAACTGAGTATACACTATTTCCTTCAACCGATTCCGTAGCGTCCAATTGTTTATTCTGATACAAGAGAATGGAATTTATCTATCGTCCGTCTTTATTGGAGCAGAACTAGAACACTCGTGAAACCTGAAATCTGAAACAATAGCAATAATTTTCTGTCCGTAACGATGGCGACCGTAAAGTCGTATTCTGCTAAAGCAGCGCAAAACGGCTTCGTATAATGGAAGCAACAGATTAGGCCAATGCGGCGACTGGTAGACTAGAATTCTGAATGTGTTTGTTGTTTGATAAATGGATCAGTTGAATTTGGGTCTGACCTGATTTTTCGTAAGGGATTAGAGTAGATTCATTTTCTCTTTGTGAGGGCGGGTTATAATATTTTTTTATTCATTTACACTTCTATGCAAATCTCCGTTCCTTTCTTTAAAAAGTGAATAGTCTTTGCCGTTCTGTATTACTGAAAAGTGGGGTGTTTGTTGGAACTCTTTTAATTTTTGTTACCAGCCATTTATTCATATCGGAAAACAAATAATTGTCCGACGGAGCCAAGTCTGAAGAATAGGGTGGATGTGGAACGAGTTGGCTCCCCATTTCCATCAATTTTACGGCTGTAACTGTTGAAGAGTAAGCTGGTACATTTAAGTGATGGAAAATGACTTTTTTGTGGATCATTCGCGAAAGTTTTCCTTTCAGCTTTGTTTTCAAACAGTCCAATAACGATGAATAATAGGCACCTGTAGCTTCACCCATTTCCAAATAGTCTTTGCGAATCACAGGAGACAGACTGCGTATCCTTCCGGGACAACGAAACAATGTTCGCTTTTTTTTGTGAAAATTATTCCCCTTTAGAAATCCATTTTTCAGATTTTAGTTTGCTCTCAAGAGTATGGTATCCATGTCTCATCCACTGATGCGGATTTCGTAAGAACCAAACCGACGTTGCAACACTTCACACAATTATGTTAGTAAGCAATCGCGGTGCCGTTCTTGCGGATAGTTTTCTCATGTCCAAATGTTGATGCAAAATATTATTCATTCCAATTGCACATGCACCTTCATTCTTCTGTCATCCATCATCATATCTTTATCAATGATTCTGGAGTATTGACCTCAACAGAACATCCAGAACGTTTATCATCTGTTGTGCCCATACGATCATTCCAAATATTCTTAAACCACTTATAAACTGTTCTAATTGAAGGATCACAGTCGCCATAATGTTTATCAAGTTTCTATTTAGTCTTCTGAGGCGTTTTGCCATACACGAAGTTTCCTTTTGTTTCCTCACTGGAATTCCTCGATTTAAGAAAATGACGAACACAAAGAAATAAAGTGATCTGGATAAAACTAACTTGGTGTGTTCTCCTCCAAAGAATGCTACTACTACTTCGATATGTACCAGTACTGCCATCTCTCTGACTTTCATCGCACTTTTCAGACGATCCTTATATTAGTAGAGTTGTGAGGCAAGCATACAAAATTTATATAGTTGTTATTGTATCTTATTGGCGAGTTGTTATTCGTTCATTTAAGTGTTGAAAACCAAAGCAAAAAAATTATGAAAATCGATATACATATTTTCAATGAAATAAAACTATGGTATTTAGATTTTCACTATATTAACAAATCTATATCCGGTTTCACCACACTGTGGCTTCTTCAGATAAATACAAACTAATGAAAAGAGCTATTCCTTATATATTATTTTTATTTCCTACTTAATATTACATTAGGTACAAGTACAATTGTATGTTGGAAAACCCATCGGAGTTGCTTACTTTATGAATTGAAAAGATTGAGTGAAGGAGAAGGATTTAGATCTAATTGACAATTAAGTAACCTACCTGAAGTCTTTTCTTTCTTGATCTCTAAAATTTCCAATAGATTGAGTTTTTGTCTATTATTTTCATTGTGAAAAATTTTGAAATTATCATTAAAGTTATGGTTTTCTCCGAGTAAGTGATTAGAATAATGGGAATCTGATTTATGATAATAAAACTACGTTTGTGCTCGAATAATCTAACTTTGAAATTTCTGAAAGTTCTACCAATATAAATTTTATTACAATCTCCAAATTCACGTTAGAGATAGAAACAGAAAACTCCATTTACTTTCTGGATTTAAGTATTTATAAAATCAACGCCAAACATGATTTCTCTATTTTCATAAGCCATCGCATAGAGATATTACTATTCACAGCTCATCTACACATCCTTACCCACATAAATTAGCTGCTTACAATAGTATGGTACATAGATTCATTAATATCCCAATGTCACAAAATAATTTTATAAAAGAGCTAAATATAATTAAACAAATAGCAGTCAATAACGGGTACAGTCCTATTATGATTGAGAACATGATTTCACGCAAAAAATTTCGAGAAGCAATACAGGAAATATTTCCAAGTATAAAAGGTCTAACACAAAATACAACAGCTTAACTTATATTGGTAATCCTAGTCTGAAATTAAAATCATTCCTCTCGCTTTATAATTTCAATAAAGCATTCCGAAGTGATAATTCTTTAGGCCGACATATCACAAACTGCAAATCTAAAATTCATAAAGGTAATAAATCCGGTGTTTATGAACTGTCTTGGGGGATTGTAATAAAATTTATATCGGTAGAACTTTCAGATTTTTCAAAGTTAGATTATCCGAGAACAAACGTAGTTTTAATTATCATAAATCAGATTCCAATCATTCTAATCACTTACTCGAAGAAAACCATAACTTTAATGATAATTTCAAAATTTTACACAATGAAAATAATAGACAAAAACTCAATCTATGGGAAATTTTAGAGTTCAACAAAGAACATTAACAGGTAGGTTACTTTATAGTCAATTAGATCTAAATCCTTTTCCTTTATTCAATCTTTTCAATTCATAAAGTAAACAACTCCAATGGGTTTTCCAACATACCCTTGTACTTGTACCTAATGTAATATTAAGAAGGAAATAAGAATAATATATAAGGAATAACTCTGTTCATTAGTTTGTATCTATCTGAAGAAGCCACAGTTTGGTGAAACCTGTCATAGTTTTGTTAATATAGTGAAAATCTAAATACCATAGTTTCATTTCATTGAAAATACAAAAATGTAGTTTATCAGAAAGATTTTCATTGAATGGTAACTGAATTCAACTTCATATAAAAAAACATTACATTCATTTGAATCACAAACGAGAATTTTATAAGGTCCATAAGTTTCAATTGTTGGCGGAATAAGTTAATAAATCTCTATTAAGTATCTAACACTACATTCAACTTCTTTTGAGTTCCAAACGTTTTCAATAGATAGAGATGTGAGTTATTTTATATTAATTATATCATTTGCTTATAAGATGACTAAAATACACACACCACGGAAATTGTCGCATCACCTGGTATTCTGAATTCCACAATCGATTGAGTAGCTCGATCGCAGTTTCTTTGTCAACGTATGTTTTTGGACATATGAGAGGAAAAAAATCTTATCTATGTAGTAACATTTGTTTCCATTTGATCTCATATACGTCTGAAACAAGAATGAGTTTATTTGACTATCAGTATTCATTCAATTTGTCTTCAGTTTCCACGCTAAATTAATGCAAGTTTTCTGTGTTTCTTGTTGATTTTCGAATCTTTGAATTTATTGTAATGGTTGCTGAACGCCCTGGACGCTATTTGAGTGATCATGAAGTGGTAGGAATTGTAACACTTTTAGAGGAGAGGCGAAGCCGACGTTACGTGGCTAACTTGTTGAATGTAAACCAAAGCACTATTTCTAGAGCAATTATTCGGTACCACGAAACAGGGGAATATGGAAGAAGGGCCGGACAGGGAAGAAATCGGATAACAACACCAGTTGATGATCATTGGCTTAGTTTAAGTGCACTAAGAGTTCGGCACTGTACGGCTAGAATGCTACAAAATGAACTTGCACTTTCCAGAAATGTACATATTTCATTGCAACTGTTAGGAACAGGCTCAGAGAAGACGATATCAGACCAAGGGTGGCTTCAACCGGCCCGAGTCTCACTAGAGAGCATCGAGTTGCAAGACTTCAGTTTGCGGGGGAACATGCAAATTGGGGTATTCCAGAATGGTTGAATGTTCTCTTTTCCGATGAGTCCAGGTTCTGTCTAGTATCAAATGATAGACGCATGCCTGTATACAGACGACTTGGTGAACGATATCAGCAATGCAATATCGGGTAAACCGAAAACTTCGGAGGGGGCTCAGAAATGGTGTGGGGAGGCATTTTTATCCATGGTCGAACTGAGTAAGTCCTAGTGAATAATGGAAGAATGACAGCGGCCAGATATATCGCAGATATCCTTGAACCCATGTTGTACCCTTTGGCCCATTGATTGGCGAAAACTTCATTTATATGCATGATAATGCTGGGCCTTATGCAGCTAGAGTAGTTACAGAATTTCTGCAAAATGCCGAAATTGATATTTTAAGATGGCCAACCAGAAGTCCCGACTTGAATCCCATAGAACATGTTTGGGACAACATGGGGTGGCAAATTCAGCAACGTAGGAAGCCTTGTAGAACACTCCAACAACTAGAGAATCTGCTTCCTGAAATTTGGAACACAGTGACAGTTAGTACTTAATTGAAAATTGGGATCTCTGCGATAGGTTTCCATGATACGAAAACTTCTGCCACAAGTTTATATCAAGAAATTCTTAGCAGACGCCATATCTTTCAAACCATTCCTTGAGATAAATTGAATGGACCAACTGTCAAATTACGAATTAATTCTTAGTAAGAAGCAATCTTTTGTGAGTAACAACAATTTAAGAGAATGATTAACCTGCAATAATCAAAAAAAATTCAAATAATCCGCCCTGATTCAAATCGTATTGAAAAACATATTGAAAAAATTAATTATGAATATAAATATACTTTTTTAACGAATTATATATTCTTTTTATACCCATAATTAACTTAGCTTCTTTTCCTCACGGAATAGTAGGATCACTGACATTAATATTTTTATGAATGAACTGGTTTAAAGAACAGGTTTTGTTGGGAATACACGCGACAGCTAATTTGTAGATTCCACTATATTACTATAACTCGGAAATTTTCTGGCTGACTGAGATCTCGTTCATATGAATCATCATTACTATCAATTCTTCTTGCTGGAAATCACAATGAAAAGGTGAGAGAAAACTGTATCTTTTTAATTGTTTCACGTACTGTGATGCTAATTGTATATTGGTGGATTTATTAGGATATGTGCGAGTTGTATTCATTAGTTGAAGAGAGAAATTGGTTTGTAGAGAAAATTGTTGGTGAGGCAGATTTAGTACTAATAAGGCTTGAAGTTAGCATCACTGGTACGAGCCCTGATTTTCTGTGGGAAGAATCGTATTTTGTTTATAACCTCATAATTGAGTTTAATGATGGCAATACCACAAGAAAATTTCATTTTGGTTGAAGAATGTTATGTGATTCGAGTAAACAAGCTAAATACAACCATAAAAGAGTTGCTTCTTTTTGAACAAGATTTTGTCATGTTATGTCATGTTCATCCTTTTACTAATGCTAAGCCACCTAAAGACACTGAATTATCATCTTATAATAATAATAATAATTTATTATTATTATGATATTCAAAGGCAGATCCGAACGATGCTGACAAAGTACAACAATCATCATCCAAAATCGTATGTGATACGAACAACTTTGAAGCGAAAAGAAGGAGGACGCGGATTAATAGATGTTGTCAATTTAAACACCGAACATATAAAAAAATCTCAGAGAATTCTTCTCTGTAAAAGCTCTCACTTCTGATCTAAGACTGGTATTGTTGGCTGATAAGTGATATACACCTCTAAACATTGCTACCAGAGATGACCTGCTGAATCTACCGTTACTATTAGACACTGAAAAACAAGAACAATGATCAAGAAGGTAATTGCATGGACGACACCATGAGATTAATAAACCACATATCGACAAAGAAGCCTCCAACAAATGGTTGATGAAAGGAGAATTATTCGCGGAAACAGAAGGATTCTTTATGGCCATTCAAGACCAAGTGATCGTTTCAAACAACTACAGAAAATTTATCATTAAGGACGGAACATTACAAACAGATAAGTGCAGAAAATGCCATATAAGATCGGAGACTATACAGCATATTACGTCCGGCTGCGAACAACTGGCCAATACGGACTATCTTCACAGGCATAATCGAGTGTGCAACATTATTGATCAGAAACTTGCACACAAGTACGGACTACTGAATACCTTCCAGCCATATTACAAGTATCAATCAGCGCCCGTATTGGAAAATGACTCTATCAGATTATACTACGATAGGCCTGTTATCACTGACAGAATAATAGGCCGGACATAGTGGTGTATGATAAGAGAGCCAGAACAGCAAAGCTGGTGGATGTCGCCATACCGAATAATAACAACGCGCTGAACAAGTTCCAGGAGAAAAAGTCCAAATACACAGACCTTGCTATTGAGATCAAGCAGATGTGGCTCCTTGATAAAATAGATATTGTTCCTGTCATCGTATCCTTGACTGGGTTAATACCCAAAACTTTGCATGATAGCCTTAAGAAATTAGAATTGCATAAGAATACCTATATAGAAATGCAAAAAGCTGTAATTCTTAATACATGTAGGATAGTTAGGAAATTTATGTCAAGTATATTGTAATCGAGCCTATTGCCTTTGATTGCTGAATCTGGGAAAGGTTAATTATATCCAACTAACAGCTGAGATAGTGCATAAGTCCATGATAATAAATAATAATATTGTTTATTTTCCTATACAATTTTGTGTGTACATAAGTTGTAAAAACCAGGTTGTTGACAATACACTCAGAAAATGAACATAAAACTGCAAAGTCATATGACTGTCTGCAGTGTACTAATCTAATTTTTTCCTTAAGTAAACCTAATATAATATAATTTGTTTGCAATACTATTAATGACAAGCAAAAGATTTCTATCAAATTGAAAGATTTAACTCATAATTTATTGATATTTGTAGGTGTTTGTTAGACTTTTTGAGGTGTTTATTTATGCACTTTTAGAAAATTTGCATGTTCAAATTATAGAGTATAATTGAAATGGGAATTTATGATGCCTTGCAGCTTTCTCGAACTGTAGGACTAATTACTATTATTATGTATAGAAAAATCAAATTCAATTACATAATCCAGAATGTTTGGGTGCGTCTATGACTTACTTAGCTGGCACCAAAGAATTAAGTAAGGGAAGTCGCTGATTCTAAATATATCCTGTTTTCTAACAGCTCTTGTTCACGAGTTATAGCTTTTATTGAAAAAATACTCAACATCATAGTAATTTGCTGTTAATTAAAATGGTTCAAATTATTTTTGTTTCATTTTTGGAGATTATACAGGGATATCCACCGGGACCGTCCGTTAAAAACTTTTTGAGTTTCAATTACAATATCAAATTGAAATTTTATACGCGGCTATAACTAGCGATTTCCAATTGAAGTGAAATATTTTCGAAGTGATACCATTTTCAGAAGTGGGTCATCACTTTGTTATTTCAAATGGCAATCTACCTTTTTTATTATACATCTAGAACCGACATTTGAGCAAGGCATAAAATACCCAAATTGTTGGCACTTATCTGTCAAAACTTTTGACATGGTTTTGACAGATTTAATTATTTCTGTTATAAACTCGATTTTTGAGGAACATTTAAAAAAATTGTAGCTCGTAGATCTTTTGCACTACAGACAAAATTTTTGCTTGGGTGGATAGAAGAAGGATCAAGGAATTTTTTGAGCAGTCTACACATGTCAAATGTTTATTGCGTTGTTTTGTATTATTTTTTCAATTTGGCCTTTTTCAAACAGCAATAACTCAATTTTTTCAAATGGCACGTGCCAATTTTTATATCGCCATCAGATGAAGCGTCAAATATCAGATGGAATTGTATCAGGATGTACTATACCCATCTCTTATAGTTCCGAAATAATTTGGAAATATATTGAATTTTGATGATTTTGCAAGAACTAACAGAGAATGCTTTGAAATATTTGAATCGAGTAGCTGAACTGGCTACGCTCACCTGACAGGTGCCTAAAATTAATGTACTTTTCACTTCGTTCATTCGAATTTGATATTTCAACAAGAATTGTCGTTATTTCAGATTGAAAATATCCAAAAAATACCACACATTTGGAATAAAACCACTGGTTATTCAAACGAAAATATATTTAATCTTTTTTTAATTCATTTAAGAATGTCAAAAAGTAGTGGGTAGAAATTGCAGGCAATTCAATAACCAATTTCCAAATTCACGCGTGAACATTTTCTTCAATATATTTCCCAACAATAAAAATTTTAAGATAGATCTGGAAACTCGCAGTCTACTTGACCAGTTCAACACGATCTATTCATCGCTCTGAAGAATGTATTCAATATTTGCGATCATAATCCGAGATATTAGTTTTATTTCCGGATGATTATGAAGTTGTATCTACAAAAATCGTATCGCGGAAGCCGCCATTCATACGAGGGATGTCTTTTAAGTTTCCTTTATAGAGCTGGGCTTAAACAATTGAGAGCTTTTTCAGATTTTATTGCCTTTCGAAGTATTCTCCGCGTATATTGATGATACTTCGTTTTTTTTCTTTCGATGCAATTCTGGAAGCAGTATATATATATATATATATATATATATATATATATATATATATATATATATATATATATATATATATATATATATATATTTTGAAAAGAGAGGATTTACAAAATTTGAATAATTGTATTCACAATAAATGCTCATATCTATAATTTTGATGTGTGTCAATCATGTGTGAGCTCAGGAAATGTAACAGGGGAACCATACTATCTTCTACATATTTCAATAAACGAGTAAAAAAACCTGAGGAAAAAACTCGTTTCCCTGTCGCTATTGCACTAGCAATAGCTTGTCTGTTTATGTTGTGTTAGTGTCGTGTGTACATAAAGAGTACCAAAGATTTTTCTGCTTAGCCGCTTCATTCTCTCTTGCATTCCATGATTTCCAAACGAAGACAAGGGTGAAAGGAAGGGGGTTTGGGACAGGAATCTGTAACAATGGAAAAAGAAAACCAGCAGAAAAATATTTCAACAATCATACCTGACTCTTATATGTATAAACACACTTGAATTATTGAAGAAAAATACAATCAAACCTCTTATATGTCTAAACAAATCTAATAAAATATTTTACATAGCAAGCAAGGTCATAAAAAGGACTAAGGAGAAAATGAAAAAGTACATAACCTGCGATATTTCCTCTTTCGCGGAGATGTTCTTCCGTCGCAGTATGAGTCTCCCGAAACATAATCACTTCCTTGTTCTTGCTTGCCAATTTTGAAGTATAATCGTAAAAAACCCTTCAATATTCAAACACAACAAAACAATTCCCTCTCTGTTTGAGCTTGAGAGCCCCGATGGCCAGGTTCAGTCTTCCAAGTGATGCCGATTAAGATCTATAAACAACCATACTTCTTATATGTCTAAACAAATCTAAGAAAAGATTTTATATAGGAAGCAAGGTCATGAAAACGACTAAGGAGATAATAAAAAAATACATAACTTGCAATATTTCCTCAAATTCCATCTCTGTTTGACCGAGAGAGTCCCGACGGCCAGGTTCAGTCTTCCAAGTGATGCCGATTATGATCTATAGATGTTTTAGAATCATTATGGACCCAATAATCTGGGTTGACATCGCCCATATATTATTTCTTCGTGGAACTTGTTCAATTTAAAGAAAAATTTGCGAAAAAATTTTGACAGTCGTTCGTTCAAAATAGCCTTTTGGAAGGCATCAAAATCTTCTTCTAAAGACTGAAACCTTTGAACACGCAGTCCGTTCTTGTTTTGAGAAAAATAAAAAATTCGTTGGAACTTATATCCGGACTCTACGCAGGATGATGTTACAATTCGATGATTTCTTGCGATAAATATTCAATTACTTTCCAAGCTGTATGTGCACATGCATTTTTGGTGAAGGATGATTCACTATTCGGGGTTGATTTCTATCGATGGTTGTGTACCAATAGGCTGTAACTTTTATTGATCTTTTGAAGAAATTGGTACTATCATCTGTTTTTGAAACACTCAAAATAGAAGATTAGCGCTTATTTTCTTTGTCGTATGAATAAATCCAAGATGACAATGTTGCCTTCAGACTTTCCAAAGTTAACGGTCCAGAGTTTTTTGACACCAGTCTTGCAGCTTTCTGTTCATGGATATCCAATGGGAAACTAAATTTTTCACACGCAATTCTTCATGCAAAATTGTTCATATTGAGGTGTGTGAAATCGGCAATGATGCCTCAATCTCTCTATATGCTGTATGCAGATCTTCCTGGATAATCTTACGCTCAGCGTCCACATTTTCTTGAATGACCTCCGTTTTAATAATATCAAAATTCTTCATAATTGTGACAAAGGAAAGAAAAGAAATCTGTTGGAATGTTTTGGAAATCAATAAACTTCGTAAAAACCCAAGTGGAATCACCCTTAATAGCCAGCTAGACATTAATACATCTTCACTACTAAATTTGTAGTCAGGCTAGTTATATAAGTTCGTTTCCTGTTGTTGATTTGAAGGTCGAAACCGATCGTGTTTGTGAAAATGAAATTGTGGAAAGTATAAAATATAATTTACTTCATCTTTGTTTTGAATAATTACGTAGTTGTATAGTGAATGGAATCCTTTTTTCCAAAGGGATCATACGACCCCTTTTCTCTATTGAAAAATTTCGGGTCAAACTAGACGTTTCATGAAATTTAGAGAAAAATCAAACCAGCCTAGTTATTCAGGATGGTTCGCTTCAGTTGAAACGCTCTGCATCTTCCACGCGAAGATTACCGGCGAATCACGCCCGTTCATCGCGGACGTAATTCACGAGCGAATAAGGAGGACTTCAGATTTTCGACATAAAGCGAATTACATAACAAAAACCAACCATCTGTTATAGAACCAGTATTTTTTCCTACATATCCTCGATTTGAATGAGCGACTTATCCTAATATATATTTATTTTCTAATTATCTATTAGATTAACAAAATATATACATTTAAAAACCTATGAATGCCAAAATAATTCATATTTCCTGCAATCTTATGAATTATTCAATCACATTGTCGTTATTCAAGACAATGAATAATGAAGTGATTTCAAATATCCTTGCATGAGAACAAAAACGACGGGAAGAATGCAAGTTCACTGTCATCAATCTGAATGTAATTTAACTTAATTATTGGATTTATTCAAATTAGATATCGTAAAGTTGTGTATTGAGAAGTATTAATAGTAGGTAAATAAGCTGCACATTCCAAATTTCCCATAAAAATCTAAGTAATGTAAATAATTTATAAATGTTCCGCTTTGTTATGAATAAGAATTGATCATAAGTAGATAATGAAAGTAAGTTCGATTTTTTATTTAAAGTTTTTGAGTTGGCTTTGTTTTTTCTAAATGAGTCTGGGGGTACGGGAGTGCCCATGCAAATTCGAACAGAGCAGAAAGCATAGACAGTACTCGTTTAAACTTTGTTGGATTTGTAGAAACTAGAATTCCATCCCCTATATTTGTATCATACTCACAGGTAGTACCAAAATGAGACCGAACGATTTAAGACGTGGATAACTTCAGTAATGCTTGTACATTCTCATTTCATAAAAAGTAAAATTTCAATAATGTTTAGTTACTTTTGAAAGATAAATGTCAGAATATCTTTTTCGATAGATAATAGTTGTTTTGAAACCTTAAATTTTTCGAATCGAGAATGCATTCCTTCATTAATGAAGAATATGCAGATATGATTGATGTTTATGGTTTTTCCGTTGGGAACGCATGAAAAGCTGCTGGAGATCCAGGGGTTATACTGTGGTGATGAAATACATATTAATTATATTTCAAAAGGTAGAAAAATAATTTTGATCACATCAAAAGGTCGAAAATAAAAATAATTTTGTATTCTAAAACACCGCCCCAACTCGAATTCATAGCTCACACATCTACTAAGAAGTGAATGGAAATTATCATTTCTAATTCTTTCGAAGACATTGTTCATCTGTTTTTGTAATTGTTAAACAAGTTATCTCTATACTGTAGACTAGTTGTTTAATCTATCGCCATACATAGATACAAGCAATTGAACCTCCCTACCAATCCATCTATTTGTAAAATATTCATTCAACCATTCAACAGTTATTTATTCTTCCTTAATGTGGAGGTGCTCCCGTTATCTTGATATTGAAAAATATTTAACGGAACATCAATTAAACTAAACAACGTACACTGTAGAAAATTTTGATAAGTAATGACTTTCAATCTGTTATTTGGAATATGAACGGGTGAGAAGCGATTATTTCAATCGCCACTCCAAACGTTGCCACTGAACCTTTTTTGAAAACAGTTTTGCCTAACCGTATTTGGATTCTGCAGAGCCAGCAATGGATGATCTTGATGAAAATTACTTATAGCATCTCTCATGAAGCAGCATTCGTCAGACCATACAATTGTTGAAAATGAAGTCTTGATCTTGAGCCTGTTGCTGCAGAATCTAGCGGCAAAATGTGCGTCGATGCTGCTCGTCCCCTGTATTCAATACCTACACTTCATGTCGATCACAAGGGTGCAGTTCCACAGAACACTTCGGGGCATTTACAACTGATATGCAATCAGAATACTGATCGAAGGATTAGTCTTCTTATTTTGAATACTGAGGAAGTTTCTCTGAAATACTGAAGTAAAATGGTCCGAATGTCTTAGAGCAAATCCATGGTATTCTCCAGTTGTTTCACGTAACTTTCCGTAGCGAAAACGATAAATAATATCTGCATATTCTTCATCACTGATGAGATACATTTGCAATTCGATGAATTTATGAATTCAAAACAATGATTATCTAACGGAAAATATATTCTGACATTCATGCATCATAATAATCATTTTACTAAAGTTACAAGTGTCACCTTCTGAACAACAAGATATGTATTTCATTCCATCTATGGTAACACGACAGAATTGCTCTCGTATGTTGAAAATTGTGATTTCAGGACTGAGGGACGGACCACTCCATAAATTTTAATTCTATGGATATTTCTTCATTCGAATCTTCTGTTAAGTGTTGAGTATTTTTCACCCACAAATACGTAATAATGTGAGTTATCTGTATTAGAATAACAACCAAAATACTTTCTGAGATGGAAAAATTTCATCAAAAACTCAAACAGTTGTCTATTCTACGAATCACATCAATGAATTGGAAATGAGTGAGTTTTCGTCCAAATTTAAGTGATAATTTATTTTATCCCGAAAAATATAGAGTTTTAAGTGATATTCATTTCAGCAAAAGGCACTCAAAATTGAATGAGTAATAGAAAAGAAATAAAATATCGGGATAACCTCTTCGAAAGTTCAAGTGAAAGTCAACTTGTAGTATTCCAGGAGGTGACAGAGTAATTAAAATATGTCAGGCTGTTAGAATATCATTCAACAATCTATTCGATTTTCGTTTCATTAAAGTCAATCAACAATTTTGAAATTTATTTGTTGGGGAGTCTTTCATAGAACAGAGAACAACCTGTCTAGAAATTTTTCCAAATTTTTCGTCAATATTTGCTAATGACATCCATTATAATTCTAATAAGACTGCTTTGAGATTTTCAGTGGTATTAAGAGACACATTAGAATCTTCTGTTATATTTTGAGTCTTTTTACCCAAAATATGAAAAATGTTACTTTTCAAACTGAATATAATGACGAAAACATTTTCTTGGACAGAAAAATTGTATCTTAAACTCAAACAACAACAACTACGAATTGCATCGATAAATATGAGTTTTCTTCCAAAGTTTCCCGATTTTTTTGAAAATTAACCGTTCCAAGTTCAAGTGAAGGTCTACTTCCGTTATTTTTATATATGAGAATATTTTGAACTGATATCGATCAAATCGATCAACAATTGTAGGAGTTATAGCTTGTGACTTTTTTCATTGAATTTCCGATATACTGTTTCTCTGAACTGAAACTACAGGTCAATACTATTTAATATTCACAATTCTGTCAGATTCCAAACCTTTGAAATGAGTAACAACAAATGAGAAGGATATTCCAGTCAGTTTCCATCAAGTCGCAAAAACTTCCGTTCTACCTGAAATGAGAATCCAAGAATGAAATTATTTCAATTCCATGAATTCCTTCAGAGAGGCGTTCAGAGGAAAAACCATACTTTCAATTCCATCAGTCAACCTTGTCTCCGTAGGCTGCAATAATATATTTATCGGGCAAAATACAGTTCAATAATTAGCAACCAATTTCAATTCTTGTTTAGTTTAAAGATATAAATATCTCGGAGGATATAAAGCATAAAGAAAGGAAGAATTGAGAATTTCCATTTGTCAAATTGTGATCCTGATTTCATACTATATTTTCACTTTCAGTTTTCTTGAATTCTCAAATTTTTTCATCAGCTTTTTCAATATTTTTTTCTATGTAAATTTATTTAGCAAGAATAATGACAATGACAGATAAAATTAACTCTGAAAGATCGATGAAGCTACTGTCTTTGACATCACCTGAGAGGTGTGGTTATTTTAAAGAATAATTAATTGGGAATCAAGTTGTATCATTTAATCCAGTACGTGTCGTTAACCGCGCTCAGGTAGATGCATTACTGTTTCATGTCCTTCAAACTTATAGAACAACTCTCTATCTTTCTTATATTCGATGGGAAACCCTTTAACAACGTTCGATATCAATACCCTCCTGGAGGGTTAATTTATGAAATTATGTATCATTCAATTATTTTAGTGCGAACGTTTTTGTATTTGATTCATTAGGATACATAATAAGATATATTGCACCGTTCTACAGATGAAATTTGTTTTTATTGCCAAGAATATCTTTGAAATTTTTCATGCCCATATTACGTATATGTTTATGAAAATATTGAATCTGTTCTTGTTTTAATGATGGAGTACTGAAGTACTCACTGACTCCGCTATCCCTTTGGTACACAGAATGAAGCAAACTTACGCCACAAAATCAACAACTACTCAGCCTTGTCAAGAGAAATGGAGAGCGTATGGGACCTAAGAAGTTTCAAAATAATGCCAATGATAATCACCAGTAATGAGATTGCACATGTCGAAATTATCCGGCATTTGAAAGAGCTTTGATAGCAACTGAGATATTGTCAAATGCAGAAATTCCAAATAATCGAGAAATCCGGAATAACTCGACGAAAAAAATAGCTGTGATCTGTTCTCACCAATGAATTTTACTCGAAAATCAAGAAAGTAGATGGGGTTCAATTTTCTCGATTTGCAATCACTCACATATCTTCCGTTCTAAGACATTCAAGATGGAATACGTTGTAGATTAATTTCCATATCCCCACTTTTAGTGCCAGATGAAAACATGTTTCATTTTTGAAGGAAAATCACCCGTTCTCAGTTTCGCTTCCAAATGGAAAAAAGTCATTTGTGTGTTCCTAGTATAAATATAAATTAATTTCTGTAAAATGAATGGAACACCTAATTATTTATTTACTCTGCTTGTTGACGAATGATTACCTATTTCTATTGACATTGCGGAATTTTTTCAAGTTATTATGTAATAAACTCACTTTTCATTGACATTGCTACCGCAAGTATATTTTTTGGAAGAATTCCAACTTTTATTTTCTGTTTGCAGTGATACAATTAAGCACTGAACTGTAGAAATGAAAGGTGAAGTTGAAGGCTGCTTTGAAGGTTACATGTCTGCAACTTCTCAAAGTATGCATTCATCCATGTTCTTTACGTTTGCTTAATATCTACCCATAAATTATTGAATACCTAGTCGTTTATGATTTATATTATTGCATTTAAATTAACTCACATATACCTATTTGTATTATAATATCCTACTTATGATTAGATGAAAATAATGCGATATAATAAATGATATAATGAACTATGTAGGAGGCAATAAAAATATTTAAAGCATTTAAGTATATACCACGGAAAATATTTGAAGGGCAGTTATGAAGCTGTAACGACTGTTAATCTTCCTTCTCTAATGAAATAATTTCTATATGCATTCTTTATTTTCTTTTTATGTTTTTCGTTGATTGTTTAATAATAATGACAAATATTTTCAGAGATGTTCATAAACTTGTTTAATAAGCAGTCCAAAGTTCTTCGAAATCTTTAAAATGCACTTTGTACAAAAACTATGAATGTAAGGAATTATAATAACTTTTTGCATTATTGTGATGCATATGTCGTAATCACTATTTTTGAGCTTTTTATCGTAAAAAACTGCATACATAATTATTTTTTCTGCTATAAAATGTATATTACTTCAAGTATTTTCGCTGATTGATTCAACGATTAGTTTAATTGTATGAAACGATACTATTTGACCAATTTAATTAAAATGAAGGAGCGTCCTCAAATAAGTGCAACTGGAGTACATTAACCTGGGAGGCGATTGAGAGAGGACTGGGAAGAACAAAATTGGATAAGTTGGCTATGGAAACGGTTCTTGGAACATATTCTGTTGCCTAGGTAAATTGATGTCTACGTAGATTCAAATTAATCGTTTCATCAACTTAACAATTAGCCGAAATCCTTTTCTATAGACATCCGCAGTAAAGATGCCTTATATACAGCTCGAAGGCTATTAACGAGTGTTCAATTTATCTGAAAACGTTTCTGGGAATGGCAATTGTCAAATCATACGATTTGTTCAAAATGTGCTTTATTAATTTGTTGGCAGTACACTATTCGATAATAAAAACCATTCTTATCACTTTGAGATATTTTCAGTGAATCTGCCTAATTTCATATGTTAAACGTTCCTTAAGAACCTCAATTGGGATCAGGGTCCAAAAATCACATTCATATATTTTTATAGGAAAGAGTCGAATGCCGTATGATGTTGTTATCCAGATTGCCAACCAAATGATCTTCAGAAACAAAGATGGCTAAAAATGAAATTATACCTTCCTGTCGAAAAATCAGGTATCCTTTTCCAGTGAGGTTTTTTCCAATAATAAAAACAAGTAATGTGTTTTTAGGAATTTTACTGAATAATTGTGATTCGTAACTCGTTTCACTACACCGTATCTTCTTCAGACGAATGAATGTACAGAAATTATGACAACTATATATAGATAAGAATGAGAATATAAATACAAATGTTCTTAAGTAACTAAAAACTTATTGAGTTGCTTCTTATTAAGTGGTTATTGAGGTGAAGGGCTTAAATCGACTTGTTCATGGATAAGTCTACCTGAGTGTTTGTTGTTCGTTGATTTCTAAAGTTTCCCAAAGATCTACCTTCCAATAACTGTATGCAAAATTTGAACTGAGGGTCGAAAGGGTGATTTTTTGCTAGGAGATGATTCGCGTAATTTGAATCTGATATTGCATTCGAAAAACTACGTTAATGTTCCGATATTCTACAATTAAAATTTCTATATGTTCTACCTATATAGAAATTATTATAGTCATTGGAATTCGATCTATAAACACCTGATTTATAATCTTTATCCGATTTGGTTTTATTATTTTTTATATATTTGCTTAAGCTATGATTAGTTTGGAAAGCTATGTTGAAATTTTTGCTACTCAAGAATGATTTCAGTTTCTCACTTGTAACGGCAACGTAGGTTAAGGTGTTTTTGTTTCAATTTATCGACAGGGTGAGCTTCATTCAATGCGATTCTACTTTGTTTTTTATTCAAAATATTATTTATTATTTTGGGATTGTTACCATTATTTTTAGCTGTTTGTTTAATTAAATTTAATTCTTTGTTGAAATTTTCTGGTGATAACGGGATGTTAATCAATCTATAAATAACACTGTTGAATGCTGACATTTTATGTTAATACGGATGACACGACGAGTTATGTATTATATCTGTATGTGACGGCTTATGGTAAATTGCGAAAACATGTTTTCCATTTTCATTTGTAATGGAATTCTACCAAGTAAAAGCCTCCCAATTCAAAATGAGATTGTTTTCAAAGAATTTTGGACACCAATTATGCTTTTCGACACGTTAACTTTCTCTGGATATTGATTATATGAGTTTCTTCAGTCCACTGAGGGCTCTGTTCTTACAAATAACGGCAGTTTCGACAGTTTACCTCATCATTTAATGTAGATGTGGTTTTGTTCGAGAAAAGTATCCATTCCAAGCATGTTCTTCAGATCGATGGAATTCATCATGTTCGCGGAAATATCGTTAGGAACTACCTTCAAGATTTCGAAATCACTTCCATGAAGTGGCCTGCACAAAGTCCAGACCTCAATATCATCAAACATGTCTCAGATATCCTCAATAGAAAATTGAGATGCCAGCAAAATTACCGTGAATAAGTTTTGGAACAGACAGATCGAAATTGGATGGATCAGAATGCTAGAAGGTTAGATCAGATTGATCAGATTGATTTCGAGTATGAATTATAGATGTGATGCATTTATTTTTGGCAGGAATTAAAATATGCAGTAATAACAGGTTTTGAAGGATTATATTTTTCATTATTACTTTTATTTCAATTTCTGAAAGCACCATTTTCATTTCGATTGATTGTTCTCAAGCATTCCTTAGTGTTGGAGGATTACGGGACAAATAATTCTTCAATATATCTAAACTTCTTCGGAATAAATTTATACACTATACACAAATGAATGAAACAACAGAAAATGGTGAAAAAGGATCTTTTCAGGGAGCTGAAAGGGAGAATAGAAACCCTGAAATAAATTAGCACTAAATCGTCCACTTCTAAGTCGAAAGCGTTTACTTATGAAATGAACTGAAGTTGATTCCGAATACGTTTTCCCATTGCTGAGTTCTCAAGCCTGCAAGTTGAGGCAATTGATAAGCTATTGCTTTTAATTTTTTACATTGGCATTAATTTCAAACCTATTGGATTTCTTGATGTAAAATCGTGAAATTGGGCATGAAACAAAATTTCACAGTACAGGGTGTACCATTATCGGTATTTTAGTGCAGCAGCTATGTGACTTGGTGCAAATAGAGAAAAAATGACTCTCCGTCCTCGTTTTCCAAGGAAATTCATTGGTGGAAATAGATCGCAGCTATCTCTTTTGGTTTTTGAGTTATTTCAGAATTCTTGTTTTCGCCATATTCCAATATCTCGGTTACTATGAAAATTAGGTGAAATCAATTTTTGACATGAGAGATGTATTCCAAACTTTTTTCTTCTTTGAATGGTTATGGAATTATAATTCAAACTTATGTATTTTGAATGTAAACCAAAAGTGAATTTGGTTAAAATAGGAGGAGTATTTTCTCTTTTCGAAATATATTTAATGCCAAATTTTATCGGAAATGTGAATTATTCTAGAATGAAAATACTTCATCCAGTATGCTAGTGCGAATTTACACAAAACATCCAAAATATTTCCAACTCTATGAAATGAAATAAAATTTATTATGACATCAATTATTTACATGTCAAGTCAAAATGCAATAGAAGCCTTAATAGAAGTATGCCTCGTTTACGGCTAAATTTCTCCAATTCGTATATGATCCTATGTAGAAGTGGTCTTTGACCTCTCTCTTGAATGCAAGTTGATGTTTTTCTTTGATTTCAATGGGCAAGTGGTTGTATAACTTAGAACCCCAGTAATCAACACCCTGTTGTAGTTTAGTTTTGCTATTAAAGGTCCTCAAGTCTCCCTTTCTCCTCTTGTTGAATTGATGGAATTGACCATTCGTTTCAAAATCAGGTAAGTGCGTATGTACATATCTTACACATTCCATCATATATATTGATGGTAGGGTCGTGACCTTAAGATGTCTCTCTGCAATTGTCTGTTTGTTTCAGGCTTAGAATAATTCGAGTAGCCGTTTTCTGCAATAGAAAAAGGGCTTTGGCTCGTGGAGAAGTGCCCCAAAGATAAACGCCATACGAAATGATAGTATGAAAATACCCAAAATAGGCTGTAATTACAACTTCAGATAAACTTATTTTCTTTAGTGTTCTTGAGGAAAAAAGTGCTGGCGTTAGCTTGCTCACCGTTTTATCTATATAAGTTTTCCAGTTTAACTTTGAGTCGACATACGCTCCGATAAAATTTTAGGCTTGATATTTCATTAGTGGGAACTCCAAACTCGATATATTTGTTTTGTCATTATTAATTTGTAGCATATTACTCTCAAACCAGTTGTCAGACATGTGTACCACCTCATCCTTTATTTCTTTCAAGTGCTCTATTTTGTGGACCTCAAGCTGTACGTGGTATCATCAGCAAACAAAAATGTTGATGCAAAAGCATGACTATCATTGATGGTTATATTCATATCGTTTATGAATAAAATGAAAAGCAATGGGCCAAAGACAGAACCTTGGGGAACTCCAAACTTGACTTTTCCCCTGATAATGAATGTTTCCACCATATTTCTTGCTGCGTTTTTCTCTCCAGATATGTACACATGAGACGGAGAGATGTTCTAGAAATGACATAATACTTTTGCTTTCTCGTTAGCAATCCATGACTTATCGAGTCGAATGCTTTTTTAAGATTTCTTGAAATTATTTCGGATAGCATGTTTCTATCTCTTGAACTTATGATTTGGTCTATTACTTTGAGAAGAACCGTGGTTGTCGATCTTCCATGCCTTAATCCGTGTTGTTGATTTTTCAGTTAATTGTTCGATTCTAAGTAGAAAGTCAGTCTGGTTTTGATAAGTGTCTCTAAAACACTGGTAACATAGAGACAAGCATATAGTTAGAAGGATCATCAGGGTTACCTTTCTTGAAGATATATACCACTCTTGCTTTTCCAAGCTGTTCTGGAAAAAAACCTCATCAAGGCACCTATTGAATATTATTGCTACTGGCTGAATAATTACCTTCTGGATGGATCTAACAAATTTTGTTGACATGCCATATGTTTGGTGTATTTTTGTTCTTCAAGCGAGATATTATATTTGTCACTTCAAAATCGGATGTCGGATGTAGAGTGAATGTTAAATCTATTTTTTCCAGCAATTGTCTGGCTTTATCACACGTTTGTGGGCCAGGGCTAATGTTGACCTCTCCAACATTAGCATTTAATTATTTTGCGGAAAGATTCGCATCTGTTGCAATTACTGGCTCAGTTATCTCTTTCTTTATAATATTCCAAACTGTCTTTATTTTGTTATCCGATTCTTGTATGGGGCCAAGATGGTGGTGTTTCTTACCAAGTTCAATTTTTTGCCGAAAAATTTCTTTCCATTTCTTATATGCTTCATAAGCCTCATTTGAGCGAGTGAAATATTGTATCGATAGCATCCAGTGTGTTTCTTATTTGTATTACTTCATCAAAATCGAATATAGGATGTTTATTACCATTGATAGCTTTTTTTTCGTTCTGGAATATAAACGTCAAACCAGTGCTCTAGTTCATTGAAAAGTGGTTGTAAGATTCTTCCGCTGATTTACCAGTTAAAATAGAGTTCCAATCAGTGTTACCCATTCTTTGAATTACACTATGAATGCCCTCAGTGGTATATTTACCTATTTCTATTTTATGAGTAGATTTTGAATGATTTTCATTTTCAGATGGAGGAGTTATGCATTGACCCAAATGATCTCCTAGATGCAGATTTATTGTAGATGTTCTACACAAATCAAAATTACAGAAAATGTTGTCAATACATGTGGAGCTATTCTGAGTTATTCGTGAAGGTTCAAATAGAGTGCTTTTACAATTATAAGATCTAAATACGATTTTTAATTCTTTCCATTCCCTTGTAGTTACAAGAATATCAACATTGAAATCTTCTGCCACAGCAATTTTGTAATTTCTATATTGCTCGCAATCTGTAATGACAGTGAAAGATTCATGTATCTCTTGTATGAACTTGGTTATATCCGCTTTTTGAAATCTATAAACACATAAAACTAGTAATTTCTCATTTGGAATCTCCACCACTGATATATATCCCATCAATTCTTCTTTCAAAGAATCTAACAGTGCAACCTGACGAGATTTCAATGTGTTTTTACCAGAATTAATGAACCTCCTTGTTGTTTTGTAGATCTATTGAAGATATCAGCTAAAATGTAGCATATTTTCAAGAATGGGTTTACTACGTTCAATTATCCAGTGCTCCGTTATACAAACTATATCTGGGTGATGGTTTTTAATGAGAGATTTAAGTCATGAATCCTACCTTGTAGAGACAGTATATTTATATTCAAGATGCTAATGGACGAGTTATCGTTGTTAGGCCCCCTTGAGAACTTGGCTTTCTTTTTCTAGCTAGGGTTGCCCTTGGCTGGGCATTGCTGATTGAGAATTTGTGTTATTTTGATTGATACCAGTACATCGTGATTGTAAGCTGAAGTTATATTTTGAAAAGAGGACCTGTAAGCCAGAAACTGTATCTTTAAATTGAAATGATACACCTATTCGAAAACACTTATTGTCTTTAATTTTGTGGTAGGTTTCGATATTTTGAACAATGACCTCCTCCTTACTATTTACATTCAATATCAGTACAATATGCTGCTTTATGATATCTTCAGTCACAGTATCTTTAACCTTTGAAAGAAATATCCAGACTCTCTTTTCTTTCATTATTCTGCCCCGGAACTCCCCCTAACTCATATTCATCTAACGCTGTGGAATAATATTTTTCTGTTCATTTTTTATTTGGGTATTATTCTGTGCATCTTTTGTTTTTCCAAGGTTCATAACATCTTTCATAATTAACAGTTGAGTATTTTCCACGTCTGTTGAGGTGGAAGATTTAGTATTAAGAGTATTTTGGTGAGCCTTTACTATGTTCTGTTTACCTTTGTTTTTTCTTGTCTTTCTGGAACAGGGGGAAAGGCTCTCTTCAATTGTTGAGCGTATGTGTCAGCTTTCCGAGTTTCGATATCTAGATCTTTCTGCATGTTGAGATTTTTTAGTGAATCCTTTATAGTGACAAGCTCCTTTTTCATATTGCTAAACTGATTCCTGATGTCTGTTGTTTTGGCATATTCGATTGTATCAATCATTTTCTGGTTTCTTTTGACTTTCAATTCTGATAATTCCTGTTTGAGAATATTTTTCTCTTTCAGAAATAATTGGTTGCTTTTCGTTTATTCATTTAACATTTTTTTGATGTGCTCTGATTGTTTTTCTAGTATTTCGTTAGTTTCTTTTAATGTTATGTTTAATTTTGTTGGCGCTTTTAATTCTAATTGAAGTTTCACCATATTAGTTTCATATTCTTCTTAAGTCTCAATTCTTCACTCATATTGTTAGGCTCGAAATAAAGAGAGATCATTTTCTTTCACTGAATTTTTTCTTGAGTTTTCTGTTGTTACCCTTTATTGTAGAATTGTCAGATCAGCAGGTGTTACAAAATACTTCAAGTTTTCTTTCTTTCAAAACAAAGCATCTCTCCTCTGTTACGGTTTGATTTGAGCACTTGATGCAATATATGACAACACAGCTATCACATCTTGTTGTCATCTTTCGATTTACAATTTGTACATTGCATATTGGCGAAAATCAACAGCGCAACAGTGGAGCGCGATTTATTCGTGAAATGATTTAATTATAAATCACCATATGACTGTTCTTATCGGTACATGATGCAACAATAAATATTCAAATTGTTGCTCGTCATTATTTCACCAGAGTATAGATGTAGAAAATAGGGTTGGAAGAAAAATTCTAATATGAGGCTCCTTTGCTGTGTTAGAAACCATCAAAGTTGTCAGACGGACCACGAAACTTCTGACAATAACACCTAAGACACCATATAGATTTCAATTAAATTTAGAGAATTGGTGATTTTCAATTTACTGTCAACGTAAAGTTTAAATTAGATATCAAATTGAGAAGTAACCACTTCAAGTGAACCTGAGATAATAACATATACTGTTGGTGTTGGCCTTGAATATTTCGATCTCCAATTTCTAGAACGAAAACTTCTTTTTGAAGAGCATATTGGATCATTGAATGTTGTTATTCGGTGAAGAACTTTCCGAACTGAGATTATATCGATTCAAAGATATATTCAAATTACTCTTGTTCCATAAACATTAACGTACTTGTATCAATAAAATAAAATTACTTCATAAGCAAATACATATTCAACCTGTTTTCTTTGGACAACTCAAATTCCAACTTCAAATTCCGTATCTGCTAGATTTCTTGGATTGGAAATATTAGTATGGAATTCACTGATGTTATCTATGGAAATACCTGAAGATTACCTTACACAACTCCTACGATTACAAGATAGCATTCGTTGTACGTGTAACTGTTGGAGTAAGAAGGTGAGAGAACATACAGGGTGCTTCAACGAAAAATAAACAGAGGCTATAACTACAAAGATATTCATTTCTGATCAAAACGCAAAAACAGGTCAATTTTCGTTTCAAGGGGGACATCTTTTGGGGTACAATACTTGCCTGAAATATCAACCCCCTAAGCGGGGGTTGCAATTTCTGAACATTTTGAATAGGGAAGATGGGTCGAATGATGACTCAAAGAAAAGGTGGTATCTTTTTCTATATTACCTTGAACGAATTTCCATTTTTAATTGAAAACTGTAAAAGATACAGGGTGAGAAACTGAAAGATAGGGAAGACTATTTCCCTGAGACAATTCAAGTTTCAGTGAGGTAAAATGGAACAGATCCATGATGATCAATGGCAGTCATCATCAAGTACCATCCTCATTTCGAATTTCAACCCCTGGAGCAGGGGTGACAACCCTTGAAAATTTGGAAGAGGGTAGATGGGTCGAGTGATAACTCGAAAGAAAGGTATTATCTTTGTCTGCATTCCCGTGAAAAATTTTCATTTTTGATTGAAAATTGAAGAAGATACAGAAAAGCCACTGAAAAATAGAGAAGACTTTTGCCCCAAGACTATTGGAGTATTAGTGCGAAAAACTGGAATAGATTCATTTAGATCAAAGATGACAGCCTCTGATCTGGAATGAATCTGTTCCATTTTTTCGCACTAATACTTGAATAGCTCAGGGCGATAGATAGTCTCCTCTATTTTTCAGTAGCTCACTCTGTATCTTCTACAGTTTTCAATCAAAAATGAAAATTCGTTCACGGGGATGCAGACAAAGATAATACCTTTTTTCAAGGTATCACTCCACCCATTTACTCTCTCTCAAATTTTCAAGGGTGGTCACCCCTGCTCTAGGGGTTGAAATTCGAGATGAGGATGGTACTTGATGATGACTGCCATTGATCAGCATGGATCTGTTCCATTCTACTTCACTGAAACTTGAATAGTCTCAGGTAAATAGTCTTCCTTATATTTCAGTTGCTCACCCTGTATCTTTTACAGGTTTCAATTAAAAATGAAAACAACAAACATTCTTTACTGAAAACAAATTGTGTCGTGAATGCTACAAATATATTGAGTGTTCAGTGAAAAACTCCCCAAGCTATAACACCTACAATTTTTGATGGATTTGATTCATACAAAAACCGAATTACATCTTCAATAATATTATAACACCTCGAAATATTTTCATTGGTCTGTCAGTTCCGAAAATACCGGAGTCGGACTTTGCATTTTTTTTTCGACTACTCATTAATTTTTGAGTACCTTCTGGCAAAATAGTATCACTCGCAACGCTGTATTTTCCGAGCCCTAAAGAATCAGCTAAAAATTTCGAAGGAAGACTCACATTTCCAATGAATCATTGTTATTCGTAGAATGGGCTACTGTTTGAGTTTGTGATTGAATTTTTCTATCCTACAGAGTGTTTTGGTTACAAAACGTAACAAAAGATTCTAATGATTGGTGAAGTAAGCTCTGAGGCGAGAATTATAAAGTACGTCACCTGAAATTTTTTACGTGAAATTATTACAGATTGGGTAAATCCCCGCTAATCCTTTGTATCGTTTCGTTTCTAGTCTTGTTCACGGAGAATTAATTAGTACGGAAGACGAAACTCAAGAGAATACAGACATGATATGAGTTTATTTTCGATTCAACAGAAATAGTGCTCGAGAATTTCGACTCTATCGGGTACGATTTCTAGATCGTGATGAATCAGAAAACTGCAAGTTTACTATATCCCAAAAAAAAGTTACGAAAGTGGAAATATCTGTTTCAATAAACGAAAACATCGACATAGAAAAAATCAACTCATATCAATAATTTTTTTAGAAAAATCGTTGAAAATGCTGTTGAATACACAACTGATATCTCCTGAATACAGAATGTGTATTCAGAATGGTATCTGGGAGAATTTCTAGATAAGCCGTTTTCCATTCTTTCTTCCAACACGTCCTAATGAAGTGTGGTAGACTAGATCCTGTAGCTAAATCCAGAAACAAAAACCAGAGGGATTGAATCTGGGGAGTGGGTTGGCCTTATAGAACGATTTGTCCTTATCCATTGATCACCAAAATTATTGTTCACCCAGTTCACATTCAAACCGAAGATCATCGAGGAAACGTGTAATATTCGAATGAGAATTTCATTATAATTGTTCTGATTCAAGTTTCATCAACTGAAAACTGGTCTTAAGCTAATCGAATAAATGGCGCACCAGACGTTCACACCGACTCTTGTTGAAAACTATTGTTCATTATGTTATGCGGATTCTGATGGGTTCAATGTTTAATATAACTTCTATTGAGTACACGATTTTTGTGAAGAGTAGTCTCATTAGACCAAAAATGGTTGTGAAGAAAGAATAATCTAATTACATATTATCAATAAAAAAATCAAAATCTCTAGACGTCTAACATTATCATGTTTGCAGACCAATGAAAATGTTTCAGGCTGTTAGAATATCATTCAAGATTCAATTCGGTTTTGTTTCATTGAAATCGAATTGAAGGTGCTGTATTTTTAGAAAATACAGCGTTTTATTTAAATGCTACGAATCGTTATTTTCTATACTAATTTTTGATGATAAACTGAGTTATTAGGAATTGTATGAAGACCAATGCAAAATTGAAATGAATTTAAATAATGAATTTGATGCAGCTTGTATTTGATAGGGATTCATTTGCATTTTGCATATAAACTGAACGAAAATTATACAATTTCAACTATACTGATGTGTACATTTCGTCAGATCCAATGAAACAGTATTTAGGTTTGAAGGATGAAGTGGCCCTGAAATAATGAAGGAAAAGCTATTAAGCGAGGCAAGATAAACTAACAAAATACGCCAGAAAGATGAATATACGAGGAGTGACTATGAAATAGTCGGACTGCTGTCAAAATAAGTTTTATTAGTCAAGATGAGCGTAGCGAAAAAGATGCAAGGAGATGCACTTAGATTTTCTTGTAGAGAAGAAAATTCTTTGAAAATATTGAAAACATTTCACTCAGTAAGTTACTTTTTGAATACAAACGATTTGTTATGCATCTTGTCAATTTTACTATCTCCTTTTCTGGTGAACACGGAGCGAATTGGATTTGATTCGAAACTAACGTTATTATGTTAACATATATGTATAATTATCTATAAATCATACAGTGTGGAAGATGCATGAAGTACCCCTTATTTATGAAATACGCTCGACAACTCAATTTTGGTGATAAATTGTCGCATCACTTTTACGAGAATACTATATAATATTTTTCGGTTGGTTATTCAGGAGTCGCTTGGTTACTTTCAGAACTGTAGAATAAGAAGATATCATTCAAAAGAGATGAGTTTATGATGGAAAATATCAACAATTTTCGAGTTAATGAAAAATTTAAAAATTCTACAATCTTCAAACATTCGCGAAGAGACCAATCAACTAGCATCGAATGGTTACTAATCATTTTCAAAATCGAGTGTTTCCTCCCCGGGTCCTAATTACTGCCAGTATGCGTCTCGGAAGCCCCTCAAACAAATTTTGGATGTACTCTTGAGTCACTGAGTTCCAAATTTCATGAAGCAGATTTTCTAGTTGTTGGAGTGTTCTGCAAGGCATCTTACATTGGTGAATTTACCACCCCATGTTGTTCCCAACATGTTCTATGGGATTCAAGTCGGGACTTCTGGAATCAAAAAACTACTCTAGCTGCATAAGAACGAGCATTATCATGCACATAAATGAAGTTTGCGCCCATCAATGGACCAAAGGGTACAACATGGGGTTCAAGGATATCTGCGATGTATCTGGCCGCTGTCATTCTTCCATTATTCACTAGGACTAACTCAGTTCGACCATGGAAAGAAATGCTTCCCTACACCAATACTGAGCCCCCTCCGAAGTTTTCGGTTTGCATTGCTGACCCCCAATTTGCATGTTCCCTCGCAAACTGAAGTGTTGCAACTCGAGACTCGGGCCGGTAGAAGCCACCCTGGTCTGATATCGTCTTCTCTGAGCCTGTTATTAATAGTTTGCAATGAAATATGCACATTTCTGGAAAGTGCAAGTTCATTTTGTAGCATTCTAGCCGTACAGTGCCGAACTCTTAGTTTAAGCTTAGTTAAACGAAGCCAACGATCATCAACTGGTGTTGTTATTCGATTTCTTCCCTGTCCTGCTCTTCTTCTATATTCCCTGTTTCGTGGTACCGATTAATTGTTCTTGAAATAGTGCTTTGGTTAACATTCAACAAGTTAGCCACGTAACGTTGTCTTCGCCCCTCCTCTAGAAAAGTTACAATTCTTACCACTTCATGATCACTCAAATAGCGTCCAGGACGTTCAGCAGCCATTACAATAAATTCAAAGATTCAAAAATCAACAAGAAACACAGAAAACTTGCATTAATTTAGCATGAAAACAGAAGAGAAATTGAATGAATACTGATAGTCAGATAAACTCATTCTTGTTTCAGACGTGTTTGAGATCATATGGAAACAAATGTTACTAAATAGATAAGATTTTTTCCCCTCATATGTCCAAAAACATATGTTGACAGAGAAACTGCGATCGAGCTGCTTAATCTATTGTGGAATTCAGAATACCAGGTGATGCGACAATTTTTGTGCTGTGTGTAATTTATCTGTCAAATTCATAATGTCATAAACATTTCTTCTAATTGAAACATATTGCATGAGATACATAGATACATACAAGTTTTTATTTCATTAAATAAGTTTCTCTTTCTAGAAACTTATTTAATTCCGCAATTCCGCCACACTGTTTCCAAATGACGATCTTTCAATTGAAAAGATAGATCTAATTTGAGTACCAATTACAGAAAAATCTTTTTGTTTTGTTGAAAAAGAACATATAATAGGATGTTATTATATTATCAACGACGCATTAGAAGAAGTTAACAGGTTCTAACATTCTGGATGGCGACGAAAAATAAAGGTCAATTTTTTTTGGAAATGGTATTCCATAATCCATGTTCGTCGGAAATTTTATTCTTTCGAAAGGGCGTTCTCACCCCTAAAATGTTTGAATAGGGAAGGGAAGTCGACTCATACTTTTTCAAAAAGGTTGTCTTCATCAATTTATGATTTTTAAATTCGATCACATCGTGGAACTACATGTGCGGAAAATGTAGAATATCGAAAATGCGGAGAATCTTCACTGTCTCTCTCTAGTTGTATGACAATTGTAGAGTATTAACGAATATGCCCCATGTGTGAGTTTTCTGCTTTTCCTGCAATAGAAATAAATCTGCTCAAAAAAATTGTCAAAATTTTTGTTATTGCAAAGCTGCTTTCTATACTGACTCGGAGTTTGAATGCGATCTTTCATTTAGTTCTTTTACATTGTTTGATTCTGTTGGTTCTCACAAGTATGTCTCGCGATTTTTACAATGGATAAAAATGTCGTACAAAGACTTTGTGTCAAATTTTATATAGTGAATGGAATTTCGTGTGCTGAATCACTGAAAATATTACAGAAGGCTTGCAGTGAAAACAATTTATCAAAAACACGTGCATGTCAGTAGGACTCTGCTCTATTCGGCCTTCAACATCTTTAATTGAAGTTGACATCGATGAAAAGAAGGAAACGGTAATTGAAAATCGTCTTTCAAGTTTGAGAGAGATAGGCAATGAAATTTCTGTATCTCACGAATAAATTCGTCTTCTTCTTCTTCTTCTTTAAATAGGACGATGTCCTGTTTTTCTGTTACAGCCCCTGCTGCGAACCGGACCTCCAGCATTCATGCCATCGCTTTTTCGGCCTTCCTATGGGTCTTCTAGTGTTGGGTTTTTGTGTTTTTGCCCACTTCGCCATACGTTCGGGGCCCATTCTGTCTACGTGATCTCTCCATAGGCGTCGACGTGCTCTTGTCCACCTCACCACATCCTGGACACCTAGCTCCCTTAGCGTATCCTCATTCCTTATTCTATCTCTGCGTGTAATACCTCTTATAGCTCTTAGTGTTCTCATCTCTGTTGTCCTCATTAGTTGTTTTGTTTTTGTTGTCTCAGCTCTTGTCTCAACCGCATATGTCATCACGGGTCTCACACAGGTTTTATAGATTCGGACTTTGCTTTCTGTGCTTATGTACTTATTCCGCCAGATTACATCTCTCAGGAAGCCAGATATTCTCGATGCTTTCATTGTCTGCTGTTTTGCTTCTTGTAATAGTTGCCTATCGCTCGATACTTCTACTCCTAGGTATTTAAAGTGTGAAACTTGCTCTATTATATGGTCGTTCACTACTAGTTTGCATCTAATTGGATCTTTCGCTATTACCATCGATTGGGTTTTCTGTGTTGATATTACCATGTTATATTTTTCTGCTGTTACTTTGAACTTTTTAGTAGGCGTTGTAGGTCGTCCTCATTCTCGGCTATTAGTAAAGCATCATCTGCGTAGCACAGTATTCTCATAGTTTTGTTACCCATCCTATAGCCTTGGTTCATTTGGTTAACACCTGCTATTATTTCATCCATGATTAAATTAAATAGACATGGGCTGAGGCTGTCACCTTGTCTAATGCCTGCGTTAATTTTGATCTCGCTTGTAAGTCCCTGTGTAGTTTTTACTTTCGTCTTATTAGAGTTATTTAGTTCTTTGATTATGTTTATGTATTTATTGCTTAAGTTTTTATTTCTAAGGATAGTGATCACATCGTTCATTCGAATTCTGTCGAATGTGAATAAATTCGTACCATTTCAAATGATTATTTGGGTATGAAACGCGTTGCATCTCTACTAGTTCTAAAAGACCTGAATTTTCTAAAGAAATCGAATCACGTAAAGACATGCTAGAACGAGTCAGTTTCGACCTCACAATCATAGAAGGTATTGTAACTGGTGATCAGATATGGTTTAATGAGTTTGACATTCCAACTAGTCAACAAGCTTCGGAATGGCTCGTTCCAATTGAACCAAAACCAAGAAAACCACGTCAAAGTCTATCAAAAGTCAGGGTAATGTTGACTGTTTTCTTTGATTATCGCGGTGTAGTGCTCTCGGAATTCTTACCAGAAGGTCAGACGGTAAATAAAGAATATTACCTAAGCGTTTTGCGGCGTTTAAGATAGCAAGTTCGTCCAAAAAGGCCAGATTTGTGTGAAGGACTTTTATGAATTTTCCACCACAATATTGCACCATCTCACAAGGTCTCATTGTAAATGAATTTCTGACCAAAAACTCAAGAAATACCATCGAACAACCACCATATTCGCCTGATATGCCTCCGGCCGACTTTTTTCTTTTAACAAAACTCCAATTGCCACTTCGAGGCACCCGTTTTGAATCGATAGAATAGTAGTTCGAGAATTATTTTGATGATTGCATTATGCGTTGTCTCAAATGTATTATTTCGGAAGTGTCCTACTTTGAAGGCGATACAATAAATTTGCATGAAAAATAAATTTCACTTCTTCCTCAGCAACAAGTGCTGCAAAATGTTCTTTTTTGTGGTTTTCCACATTCCATCCATTTCTGAAGAAATGCGATCAAAATTAATATTTATATTGGGTGAACCATGAAAAACGACACAAGCTATAGCTCTAGCAATTGTTGATTGATTTCAATGAACAAAAACCAAACGGCATCTTGAATAATTTCCTAACAGCTATTCATTTTTCAGTCACTTTCAAAAATGCTGGAAGTTAACTCTCACCTAGACTTTTCAGATGGTAACTCTTCATTTCCATTTTTCTTCTGCGATAAAAGTATCACTCAAAAAAAGAAAAAACGAAAGGAAAAAGAAATTATCGACAAATTTCGTAAGAAAACTCATATTTTCAATTCGTGGTTGTAATTCGTAGAATGGGTGACTGTTTGAGTTTGTGATAAAAATTTTCTGTTCTAGAAAGTGTTTTGGTCGTTATTACACTCCGGATATCTCACATTAGGGTGCGTGATACGGATTCGAACTTCTCATTCCTCGAACCGAGGGGAGTCGATTCGAATTCTTCCACTGTCTTGGATTCAATATCTATTTGTGAACTTATGCAATTCAATGGAGTTACTAATTGCCCAGATAAGACTCTCGATCTAATTTTCTGTAATAAATTTTGAGTATCATCTTTAGAGCGATGTGATAACCCTCTAGTACAGGAGGATGAATACCATTGTATTGAATTCCTTTTCAATTCAAACTATAAATATTTAGAAACACGCAAGAATATGTAAATCTTTAGGTTCCACAAAGCTGATTATATAACTATTAATCGAAGAATCTCAGATGTACCGTGGTCAGAAATATTATCAAATGGTGATATAAACGCTGATCTGAACACTTTCTATGTCATACTCAATAATATTATCGAAGATCATGTACCTAAAAAGTCATTGGGTAAAAAATTTCCGAGTTACTTCTCCAGAAACGCTATAAAAATTATCAATCAAAAAAACAAAATTCACAAGAAATGGAAAATTTATCAGAACAAACATTTGAGATGGGAAAGTAAAGCTCGGATTGCGGCAGATTCTAATAACTTCATTTCAAATATCGAAAAAGATGTCGAAACGAATCCAAAAAGAATATTCAGTACCTCTTCTTCTAAGCGACTCGGTAGTAGCTTGCCGTCGTCTATGCACTATAACAACGAAACTGCTAATGGAGCCACGGAAATCTATGATTTGTTCGCTAGTTTCTTTCGCTCGGTATTTGTGCCGCCAACAGTAGCAGCAACTCCTCGCGTTGATCTAGTTTTGGAACCCCCTTCTTATCTTTTATTCATTTCGTCAACTCCAAAAGAGATTGAAAAATCAATGAGAGATCTTGATCAAAAAAAAAGGAGCTGGACCTTTTTTGTAAAGTCTTGCCCTGAATTATGTACACCTCTTTCTCTTTTATTTAATGCATCACTCAAAGATGGGTTTTTTTCCGGATCGTTGGAAATGCGCGAGTGTGACACCTATTTTTAAAGGTGGAGACAAAATCAATGTCGAAAATTACAGGCCAATTAGCAAGTGTGTAGTTTTATCAAGTATGTATTTTCATCAAACTGTTTGAATCATTGATCTACAAATATATTTTTTCTCTCGTCAAATTTCGAATTATGCCTGAACAGCATGGATAAACAAATCGTAGAAAACAGGTCAAACGAAACCAATTTATTGACATTTGTCGAGCATATTTTGAATGCTATGAAAGGATGAAGGCTTACAAGTGGATGCCGTCTACACCGACTTCGGAAAGGCCTTCGACAGAATTTGTAATAATATTCTTGATTGTCGGGTCGAGGAGGTTGGTGTGGATGGTTCGCTTTTGCGATGGGTCGACTCCTATTTGAGAAATCTGCAACAGCACGTTGCTATTAATGGTGGGCATAGATCGGAGACATATTGCTGTACATCTGGGGTCCCCCAAGGATCACATCTTGGTCCCTTCCTGTTTCTCATATATGTAAATAATATAAGATATATTTAAAAAAGATTTAACTTTTTACTATAAGCTGACGATCTCAAAATCTATTATACCATCAGGAGCTTGTCTAACTGTCTTGTTGTATAGGAGGAGCTCCCGCTTTTCTCAGAGTATTGCAAAACGAATAGCTTTTTCCTGAATTTGAAAAAATGTCAAACTATCACGTTCATGCGAAATTCGAAATCCTTCAATTTTTCTTATCAAATAGATAACAATTCTTTAATGAAAGTGTAACAAACTCGAGATCTTGGAGTCATCCTGGATTCAAAGTTGGTTTTCGATCAACACATTGATTGCATAGTCAGCTCTTCAAGTATAATGTTGTGGTACCTCCTCCGCCATATTCAAAAATTCTAGTTCTGTTCTCAGTGTTTACTATGCCTACGTATACGATAAACTCAACTTTGCCTCCGTTATATGGAATCCTCAGTATAAAGTTTACATCTCGCGAATTGAAAAATTCAGAATAAACTTTTAAAATATCTGGCTTATTTGGGTAATTTCACGGTGGCGAAGGGGGTTGGCTTCTATGCGGAAGCAAGAAAACAATTTCACTTGGTTTCACTTGAGGACAGAAGAAAGATGAATGACATCCTAACTCTTCAGAGGGTATTGGCAGGGGAGATTAGTGCACCAACTATTCTGGAAAGTATATTCTTCAACTCTACTAATTTTCACTTGAGGAAACATGAGTTGTTCTACATTCCTTTCAAAAGTACTAACTATTCCAAGCACGCGCCCTTAACGAGAATGCTACGCATGGGCAATGAATTTAATCAGTCTGTTCACATTTTTTCAAATAACATCGTAAGATCTAAAAATATTCTAAAAGACTTGTTCTTGATGTAGTTTCTTCTTTTGTTCTTTTTTCAATTATTCATATTTTCTATTTCTATTTACTTAATACCTCATCTTTTTTTTGAATTGTACTAAGTGAATAGTGTTTTATGGGTTTGAACCTGTTTGTATTCTCGAAACAATAACTACTAAACAATTAGTTCGCATTTTGGGTGAAAAAATATTCAAAATGTAAAAAAGAAGAATCGTGAAGTAAGCTTTTTAGTGGAATGGCATTGAAAATCATAGAGCAATCTTCATAAAATTATAATGGATGTGATTCGCAATTATTAAGAAATTATGATAGATAAGGAATCACCCGCTAATTCTTGATATGGTTTTGAATCTTTCTCATGAAGAATTAATAAGCGTGAATAAAAGAGAATGCAGACATGCAAATTTTTTTATTATTTATTATTATTATTTTCAAACTAACGGAAAGATTAATCTAACGTTTCGACTCTTTCGGAAACCGTTTCCAGATCGTGTTGAACCAGAGCGCTACAAATTTGCCATACCCGAAAAAATCTTAAGAAAGTGGAGACATGTGTTCAAATAAACCGAAAACAACAAAATAAAAAAACTCAACTTACATCTAAAATTTCATCATAAGAATTGTTAAAAATTCCTTCACACTCTTAAATACAGAATAGGTATCTCTTGAATACAGAACGTGTTGCATTAAAAACGACATCTGTAGAAATTTTTAAACTCGTGGATGTTATTCTCTTTTTCGATACGTCCAAATTTTCTGCTGGTAAACTCAGTACTTCATGTAGGTAACTCCAGGAGGGGTCAAATCTGGGAAGCAGGCTGAACGCCTAACATTTGTTTCTATGTTTTGATCACCAAATTTATTGTTCAGCCAGTTTATTTTCGAAGCTGAATTGTGGGAAGCAGCACTATCTTGTTGGAAGCAGATTTTTCTTTGGTCTTCCGAAGAAAGATCATCGACGAATGACAATTTCATTATAATTGTTCTGACTCAACTTTCTTCCAATAAAAACTAGTCATATCAATCAATGATTCAAAAAAATACGAATAATTGAGAACCTATACTGGGGACCGACGGCGAAGGTGCGTATAGAAGGAGAAATAACATCTGATATTCAGATACGACGGGGAGTCCGGCAGGGTTATATCCTCTCACCCCTACTTTTCAACCTTTACTCAAACCGAATATTTAAGGAGGCTTTGGAGGATGTGGACAATGGAGTGAAGGTAAATGGCGTCCTGCTTAATACTATTAGATACGCAGACGACACAGTATTCTTATGTAACAAAATTGAGGATCTTCAAGAATTATTAAATAAAATCAATACAGTGGGAACAAGTTATGGTCTTAACATAAATACCAATAAAACAAAATCCATGATATTTAGCCGCGATCCACACAAAGACACCAAGCTGTTTCTGAATAATTCTCAAATTGAAAGAGTTGAGAAATACAAGTATTTGGGAAGTATCCTGACAGAGCCATTAGATCCCGATACTGAAATAAAGTTTCGCATTGAGACAGGCAGAAATTACTTTCAGATTATGAGAACGCTCTTTTGTAATGACACCATTCACCTCAAGCTTCGACAACGAATGGTCAAATGCTACATCTGGCCAGTTACGGTGCAGAGCTGGACCCTTAAAGTACGCAGGATTAATCGTCTGGAGTGCTTCGAGATGTGGATCAACAGAAGAATGCTGCGTGTTTCCTAGACCGACTTAATTACTAACGAAGATGTTCTTGGTCGTGCAAGAACAGAGAGACAACTATTCACAACGATGAAATGCCGCAAAATATCTTATCTGGGTCATATAATACAAATTACAAACAGATAAGTGAAGAAAATGCCATATAAGATCGGAGACTATACAGCATATTACGTCTGGATGCGAACAACTGGCTAATACGGACTATCTTCACAGGCATAATCAAGTGTGCAACATTATCCATCAGAAACTTGCACACAAGTACGGACTTCTGAATATCTTCCAGCCATAGTACAAGTATCAACCGGCGCCCGTATTGGAAAATGACTCTATCAGATTATACCACGAAAGACCTGTGATCACTGACAGAATGGTGACAAATAATAGGCCGGACATAGTGGTGTATGATAACAAAATATCTTATCTGGGTCAATTACCACTTGCTTCAGTCGATCATGAAGGGGAAAACAGAAGAAAAACGTGGTGTAGGTCGAAAACAGATGTCATTGCTTAGTAACATAAGAGCATGGACCGGCATTCGAAATTCAGGTTACCTTTTCAGAATGACAGAAGATAGAGATGCACTCTCCACACTAATCGCCAACATCCGGGGGACCGAGCAGGAAACTTGAAGAAGGAGAAGAAGAAATAAATGGCGCGCCAGACCTTTACATCGAATCTAAACTGAAAATTATTGATCATTATGCGGATTTTGGTGGTTTCAATGTCTAAAAATATTTCTATTGAAATGACGATTGTTATGTAAAGTATAGTCACCTGACCAAATGATGGTTCAGGGAACACAATAGACCAAATGCATTAAACGGTAAACGGTTATGTTCTTCAAGAACTATGCTTTCGTATAACAGATTGAGCAGTCGACGCTGAGGTCCTGGTTACTGCAGAAATTCGCCGAACAGATGCTTCTATATTCAACAAAATATTCAATTCCGTTAGTTAATTAATTTTCTTTCCGAAAGTATTTGCGTAATTTTTTTTTTTTGAGTCTTGAAAAGTTGAGGCGCGCAGGTTCATGACGATCTGGAAATTGTTACTGATAAAGTCGAAGTGCTCCAGCACTATTTCTAGTAGATTGAAAATAGACTTGAGTTCATAATCAATTGATTGATACAGGGCTCACTTCTCGATTCATTATAATATTCTGTTATATCTTTATGTCTTTTTCTTCACAGAATATGAAATAATATGTATTATCCGAACTGAAATATTAACCAAAACACTTTCTAGGACAGAAAAGTTTTATGGAAACTGAGACAGTCGTCCATTCTACGAATTTCATCGACTAATTGGAAATGTGAGTTTTTTCCGTAATTTTTTAGAAAATACAGCGTTTTAAATGATACTTTTCCATTCAAGATGCAATTCGGTTTTTGTTTCATTGAAATCGATCCACAATTGTAGCAGCAATTACTTGGGGCGTTATTCACCAGATATATTATCTCGCTTTCAGAAATCAATTTTAATGAAGAGTTAAACTTAATAAGATGACCTTTAACAACGGCATCGATTTCAATTTGTT
The DNA here is from genome assembly GCA_013387265.2 of Cryptolaemus montrouzieri. Lineage (NCBI taxonomy): Eukaryota > Metazoa > Arthropoda > Insecta > Coleoptera > Coccinellidae > Cryptolaemus > Cryptolaemus montrouzieri. The sequence goes on along the minus strand of JABFTP020000001.1, from coordinate 68,580,322 downwards.
ATAAAAAATGGTTTATCGTAGCAGTCAAACAAATGGCTCGTTAAAGGAACAACTTTCAAACTGTGATACTTTGAAATAATCGTTTTTAAAAATATCATTATACTCCAAGTAGGCACATTGAAGTACGCTGCAGTAAACTGGATGAATCTGGTTTATAAACTATAAATGTGGTTGTAGCAAAATATACCCAGGTAGACAATTTTCTTGCTGTAGTTATTATGCATGTGCTTTGTTACAATACAATATTGGGTCTTCGGTTTTCTGTCTGAAATATTATTCATTATATTGAATGTATTTACGATAATGGTCTTTGATCAATGCACTAATAATTTAATAACTTTTACTCGATGCGAGTCACTCTACAAATCACACACTTTCTCAGTGAAACTCTATCACTATTACATACTTCAACAATGTCAAATATAGAAACCGAACTTATCTGCAGTAACTCAGGTTATTTTCGAATTTCTGTAGCCTAAAATTTCTCAGAAAAATTAAGTGAAACTTACTATTTTCACAGGGTGTGAATGAATAAGAGCAACAGATTTTACACAGCTAATACACAGGAAGATAGACGTCGGCGCATAGATTCATGTGACACCTGATGGACAATCTTGAAAACTCTAAAAGAAACAATAATGCGATTTCTCAAATTTTGAACAGGAGTTGAATTCCCTTAGTAAAAAATCTAACGGATTTAAATCTGGCGAATGAGCTGTCGAAAATTGAGTTTCACCTTAACTTATCTAGCGATCTGGATATATTTGGGTGAATACTGACGTATTATCATATTGGCAGAAACCTCCATTGCCACTCTGATAGTTTAAAAAAATAGGATCAAGTAGAACTGACAGCTCTTCGCTTAGAAACTCAGTATATGTATCTCCATTTAATCTTGGTAGAACAACATGTATGCCAAATGAGTTATTAACCTGCACTTTCAAAGAAAATTTTCCTGATTTTTCTGTGTGATAATTCATAATGGCTTTCCTAGAAAACTTGCCTCGTCTTTAAATGAAACATGTTCCAGAAATTCAAGATGCTGTCTAAGCATAGCAGCATCCAAAAGGAAAATTCTAGACGGTTAAGAAAATCATAAGAGTCTGGACTCGTTGTACATGCTTTGTAGCTACGAAGTAATTTTCCTAGTACTGATGTTGGATTGCTAGTCGATTAAATTAAGTGCTGCTTCTCTCAATGCTGATGTTCAAACATGATGGTGGCGAGAAATTGAAGGAAGGTTCATTATCAATTTTTAATATTCAGTTTCGAGAGCAGAAATAATGCCTGAACCCGAATGAAAGTATCACTCTGTGAATCGAAATAGAACTTCTTCGATTCTGTCACTCTCTAAGCATCAAAATTTTGAGGTACTTCTAGCGGATCCACTTGCAAATTGTTAATTAAGTCAGTATTATACTGATAATGAGAATTACACTGCGCCAAAAAAAATTATGCTAAAAATCGAAAATTCAAATATGCTGAGGAATATGTGATTCACCAGCACTAAGGAATACTTAAAAATGATCGAAATGAAAATAGTGCCCATAGAAATTGAAATAAAAGTGATAATGAAAAATGTAGCATTGTTGGAAGAAACAAAGTCCCCAAAATACCATTAATAGCGGATGTTTCTACCCCTGGCGAGGATTATTCCATGTCGTCTACGATTCGTGCTCAAAAATCAATTAACTTCTGATTCATTTCGTTCCACATTTCGATCAGTCTGTTCCGAGCCTCCTTCGCGGTAGCTTGCTGGTTTTGCTGGCTTCGTAATCTTCTTTTGAGAATTTCTCAGATATGACCAATGGGATTGAGGTCTGAACTTCGTGCAGGCCCCTCTATTAAAATAGTTTTGTGATCTTGACTGTAGTTTCTCATGATATGAGTTTGATAAGGTCTGGCGTTATCATGCATAGACAAAATGTTTTCACTCATGTTTATCGCAAATGGTACAATATATCTAAAATGACTCTAACTTACCTCTGAACATTCAGGGTTCCATTATTTACTATGACAAGATTAGTCCAGGCGTTCAAAAAACCTCCCCTCACCATTCCACCACCTCTACCGAAACCTGAGGTAGGTGAAGAGATACACTGGGCATATCTCTCATTTCGCCGTCTGTACATTAGAGAACGTCGATGAAAAAGATCAAATCTCTACTAATCTGCAAACAAAACTCAACTTCTAACCAATTGACATGTTCCCTGGCAAAATTGAATCGGGCTTTTCGATGTGCTGCGGTCAGAGCTGGGCCTCGAGTTATGATACTAGGCCTCAAACCATTTGCCTTGAGGCATTGTCGTATCGTTTCAGTGCTAATTTGCACTCCACTGTTCTGTCGAAGCTGCATTTGAATATGCCTAGCGAACCGTTGTTTCAACAAGGAAATTCTTAAATGATGCTCATGGATCGCCGTTGTTGCTCGAGGTCGTCCTTACCCTGACTACCAATCTCCCTGTTCTTGGGGATCATTTCAGAAACAGTTGAATCAGACACCTCAAGCCTTTGGCCTTCATGTATAAGTCCTTCCTAGGTCATCTAATGCCACTGCTTCAGCACCTTCTGGCGGAGTCAAATGAAAATTTTCAAGGAGAACAGATGTTACTCGGAAAAATTGATTACATCATGTTATCAATATGATGTTTTGCAAAATTTCATTTTTTTTCAATAATTTGATTGAGAAGGTCGTTACTCGGTGAAAATCGATATACCTATTTTCAGTGAAATAAAACTATGGTATTTAGATTTTCTGACCTGCTGAATCTACCGTTCCTATAAGATACTGAAAAACAAGAGCAATGGTCATGAAAGGAATTGCATGGACGACATCACCATGAGATTAATCAACCACACATCGACAAAGAAGCCTCCAACAAATGGTTGATAAAAGGAGAATCATTCGCGGAAACAGAAGGATTCCTTATGGCCATCCAAGACCAAGTGATCGTTACAAACAACAACAAAAAATTTATTATGAAGGACGGAACATTACAAGCAGATAAGTGAAGAAAATGGCATATAAGATCAGAGACTATACAGCATATTACGTCCGGATGCGAACAACTGGCTAATACGGACTATCTTCACAGGCATAATCAAGTGTGCAGCATTATCCATCAGAAACTTGCACACAAGTACGGACTTCTGAAGTATGGTGACAACCGGCGCCCGTATTGAAAAATGACTCTATCAGATTATACTACGATAGGCTTGTGATCACTGACAGAATGGTGACAAATAATAGGCCGGACACAGTGGTGTATGATAAGAGAGCCAGAACAGCGATGCTGGTGGATTTTGCCAAACCGAATAATAACAACGTGCTGAACAAGTTCCAGGATAAAAAGTCCAAATATACAGACCTTGCTATTGAGATCAAGCAGATATGGCACCTCGAGAAAATAGATGTTGTTTCTGTCATCGTATCCTCGACTAAGTTAATACCCAAAACTTTGAATAATAGCCTTAAGAAATTAGAATTGCATAAGAATACCTATATATATATATATATATATATATATATATATATATATATATATATATATATATATATATATATATATATATATATAAATGCAAAAAGCTGTAATTCTTGATACATGTAGGATAGTTAGGAAATTTATGTCAAGTATATTGTAATCGAGCATATTCACTTTGATTGCTTAATCTTGGAAAGGTAAATTATATCCAGCTGACAGATGAGATAGTGCATGCATCCACTATAATAATAACAATAATCTTGTTACCAGTGATGACCTGCTGAATCTACCGTTCCTATCAGATACTGAAAAACAAGAGCAATGGACGAGGAAGGAATTACATGGACGACATCACCATCAGATTAATCAACCACACATCGACACAGAAGCTTCCAACAAATGGTTGATGAGAGGAAAATTATTCGCTGAATCAGAAGGATTGCTTATGGCCATCCAAGACTAAGTGATCGTTACAAACAACCACAAAAAATTTATTATGAAGGACGGAACATTACAAACAGATAGGTGAAGAAAATGCCATATAAGATCGGAGACTATACAGCATATTACGTCCGGCTACGAACAACTGGCCAATACAGACTATCTTCACAGGTATAATCAAGTGTGTAGCGATAGCCATCAGAAACTTGCACACAAATACGGACTTTTGAATGCCTTCCAGCCATATTACAAGTATCAACCATCGCTGACAGAATGGTGACGAATAATAGACCGGACAAAGTGGTGTATGATAAGAGAGCCAGAACAGCAAAGCTGTTGGATGTCGCCAAATCGAATAACAACGTGCTGAACAAGTTCCAGGAGAAAAAGTCCAAATACACAGACCTTGCTATTGAGATCAAGCAGATGTGGCACCTCGATAAAATAGATATCGTTCCTGTCATCATTTCATCTACTGGGTTAATACCCAAAAGTTTACATGATAGCCTTAATGAATTAGAATTGCATAAGAATACTTATATAGAAATGCAAAAAGCTGTAATTCTCAATACATGTAGGATAGTAAGAAAATTAATGTCTAATATATTGTAATCGGGTCTCCTTCCCTTTGATTGCTGAATCTGGGAAAGATAAATTATATCCAGCTAAAAGCTGAGATAGTGCACAAGTAAACGATAATAACAATAATAAATTTTATTGTCCTCTGATTACAAATATTACAATACAAATACAATTAGTGGAGCTAACATAGTATGGGACATGTCAACAAGTAAAGGAAAAGAAAGTTCCAATTAGAAATAAACAACTCATATTCTAAAATTATAATTGCAAAAATTCACTTGATATAGAGAAACATTTTGAGAGCAAAAATCTTTCTACAGCTTTCTCAAACTGTCCTGTATCATTGATCATATTAAGTTGGGGTAGAGCATTAAATACTCTAATTTCCATATATTTGGATCCCTTCTTATGGCTAGATAAAGTGTGTTGAGGTATGGCGGGAATTCTGATGTTCGTGTTTCATATGAGTGAAAAAATCCTATTGGTACAAAAAAGTAAAAATTACGTTTAACATACTTAAATAATTCTAAAATATATATACAAGCCACCGGTAATAAGCCTAAGTCTCGGAAGAGACTTCTACATGAAGTTATACGAGAAACTCCCATTATATTTCTAATAGCTCTCTTCTGCAACTTGAATATTCTGTCACAGAAATGAGAACCACCCCAAAAGAAAATCCCATACGTAATTCTGGATCTAAAATGTGCCTGGTAATATGACAGACACACCTCCCTTTTGGTTGACACACGCAATCTGTGCAAAGCATAACAAGCAGGAGACAGCACACAACGCAACTGATTGATGTGGTGACACCAGCTAAGAGCAATTGTGATGCCTAGGAACTTCGTTGACTACTTGTTGGATTGATTGATTGTTTACTCATAGTAAGTAACTAGATGAATTAGTAGCAATTGAATTCTTGACGGAAAATGTAACTGTTTCTGACGACACGTTTAAGAACAATTGATCGAACCACTCGGAAAATTTGTTCAGAAGAGTTTTATTTGTTGTTCCAGTTATAGATGAATCAGCACATAATAATGTATTGCCATCAGCAAACATTGTTAGACTACCAAGCCCGTTCAGAATATCTGGCATATCGTTCACGAACAGTAAGAAAAGAAGCGAGCCCAGTACTGATCCCTGAGGGGCCACATTTAATATTTGCAACAGTTGATTTCGAACCATCCAAATCTACGAACTGAATTCTATCAGAGAGATAGGATCTTAACAGTTCATGAATGGGTCCTCGGAAACCAAGACGATACAATTTGTCTAATAACAAGCAAAGTAGCAGTAAACGACTGGAATAACTGCTCCGAAAATTGGTTCAAACGAATGCAGAATTGTATTAATCTTCACAGAGAATATTTCGAAAGACGATAAAGTATCGAAAAGTTCACAACTGTTTAAGTCGAGCAGTATATGCAAAACTTGAAAGACATCCCTCATACTTATGAGGTAAATTAACGTATACTTCTTCAAAATATCCACCGTAGCCCTCGTATTATGTTTCACTGAAGTTGCATAAACACTGAGGACATCAAAAGAAAAGCATCTCCATATTCAGTTAACAATTTCTAATCCACAAATTCACCAAATTTTTGATAAAAATTGGATATTCAAAATAATTAAACTGACATAAGCCAATAAAATATCAGCATTATTTTGAAATCCTTGTCCACAATTCTGTGATTCTTGTGATTCTGCAGTTAGAAATATAAATTCTATAGTGTGTAATTCAATTTACTTTATGGGCATCTAAATATCATATTTCCAATATTTAACAATTGATGGTGATGGCAAAATACCCAATCATCTTTCGAATTATTGTGTTTGTCCATAAAATTTGTAAACCAGAATACCTGCAAATTTTCCCTGAAACACTTTTTCCTAAAGTTATGGAAATTCTCAGATATGCAGAAGTGATATAAATCTGAATAAATACTTAGGAAATGGCTTGTACTCAGGCGATTATACGCAAACTTCTTTCAGTCGTTCTCTTCCGTGCCGACAACAATTCACCCTGTTTTCCGGTTTTCTACCCCACTCGCCCTTGACCCTATGAATAACAAAGTGTGCCACGTTAAACCATTCCAATAGTAAAAGAAAAAGCAATCGAAGTGTATCTTAAAAAGCCTCGAGTATGCGTATCAAATAGGAGATTTTCCATCCCAGCTAGCCATGGAGCCTGCCGAATATTATAAAAGCGGGCGCTTTGCTCGCCGGGCCGCAGATCATTGAAGTGAACGGAACGGTTAACAAATAGAAAAGCATTTGCGTATTTGTTTGGTGATTTTTTCGTGCTAACTGCAGTCATGTCGGTCCAACTTCAACCGAGTTTTTTAACCGAGAGGTTCCAGAATATGACCTTCAAGGAAAATGTGGTAAATAAAAACAGTCCTAGACTTTCCTTATTGAAATTGGGGAAATTCTAACTATTTTAATAAATTTAATTTCGAATAAATTTGAATACATGAATTTAAATTAATTTTAAATAATATTAATCAATGCGAAAATCATAGATTCAACAAACTTCAACGAAAAATTCATTTTCACTGGATACTTTTTCTTTTAAAACCAATTGTGGAAGGTCGAACTCAAAAATAAATTTCATCATCTCGGAAATATATTATATCAACAAAATAAAAAGCACTTCCTGTTTATTGATGAAGTCAACTAAAATTTGGACTTAAATTAATATGTATAAATATACAGAAAACTACTACTACGAAAACTACCGAATTGAACTGAAAATAATCAGAATTTGTATTTCAATAAATCTGGATAGCGAATTTTTATGTGAAATGTTACTATTTGGTTTACTCGATCGATCAACTTAATTGATTCTAAGCATTCCTATTAATATTTTACTCAAGATATTGTTGATTCTTTCTTCTAAAATACACGTGACAAGGACATTTATGGATTCTTATCGGACTTGCATTCAATTACCGATTTTTCTAAACATTAAAATATTTCTTTTCAATTTATATTCCTCGGAATGTCAGATCTAAGGTACTTATTCAAAATAACTTGACAAGTATGAAAGGGGCAGTGGGGTCCTCCCACCCAGTGATAGTATCAAATGGGACTCAAATGTACATTAGAAAATCTGTCACTAATATTCTGTAAAAAATCAATTCAAGTTTTTATTAAATGAAAATTCAATATTCAAAATTGTATTCAAGTAGAATATTATTATTACGGATTTTCGTATGTATTTATTCGAATGAAAGATGAGTTAGAAAAATAGGAAGACTTTATTGATTATGTCATGATTTCAAATTTTAATGCGAGTCAAAACAGGATCGGAGAAAATAACAGTACAGAGATAATAAGGCTAATTTTTTTCAATTTTTTATTCACATATAATCACAATGCAATATTGTTTCCCTAAAAAGGTTCCCTTGGAAAACCACACAGCGCTGCATACGGTCCTTCCAATAATCATAGCATTGTTGGAACTCGGATAGTGGAATAACCTTAGCTGGTCGACTACAGCTGTTTCAATTCCTTCAAATGTCTCGAAAAGGTGGTTTTTAATTTTCGGGAAGGAGAAAAAGTCACAAGGATTCAAGTCTGGTGAATAGAAAGGCTGAGGAGCCACAGTAATGTCTTAACTGGCTGAAAACTCCATTATTGAGATTACAGTGTGACATGGTGCATTGTTGTGATGCAACATCCAGTTTTTTTTGCTGTTAGGTCGAAATACTCTTTCAAGGACCACTCGGTGAAAATGTTAATTAACCGTTTGGACTCCAGGCATAAACTCTTTGTAGACAATTGCGTGGCTATCAAGAAAACTAAATGACATGCATTTGTAGCTTGACTTGCTCATTTATGTTTTTTGGGCCTTGGACAGGGATGCAGTGTGCCACTCCATACTCTGGCATTTAATCATCACATTTAATCGATTCCAAAAAATCAAGACTGCTTTCGTTTTTTGAATTCTTTTGAACTTCCTTCTCATCACCAATTCATTTTTGAAAATCTGGTGAACGGATGTGTGATTTAGATTCAACTGTTCCGCTGTCAACTGACTGTCAACCATCAGAATCAGTTCATTAGTGCATTATACATGACAAACAGGTATATGCACAAGTCAAGTTAAAAATGATTAGGTACTAATAAAATATTACAGATAAAAAACAAAGACATAGATTACAAAAAATTCCAATCTAATAACTCATTGGCACTGTAAAAACCCTCATTAACAAGGATATTTCTTATTTTTTGTTCGAAACCATCAAGTGATAGACACCTGAAGGTCACAGGTAATTTATTATAATAAGAAAAGGCCAGGAAATTCGGGCCATTCCGCGACGTTCTCAATATGACAAAGGGAATATGAACATCTTCACTGTTTCTAGTATTATAGTGATGAATGTCTCGATTTAAATCAACAAATGGATATCTCTTATGAGATTAAATTAGACATTCGAGAATGAAAAGGCTTGGCAGGGTTAGTATGTTAAATTGTTTAAAAGCGTTTTTCCGAACTTTGAAGTCTAACCTAACCTAACCCCGCTAGCGTTATTCCACACTAATAAACCATACCTCATTATTAACTCACATAAAGAAAAATAGGCACTTTTTAAAACCTGCCGCAACACAGAGTCCCGTAAATTTCTTAACACGAAAATATTCCAGCTCACCTCTTTGACAGATCATCTACAACACCAAAAAAAATGAACACTCTTTGCCTCTACAGCTCTCATACTGAAAGTCACTCTCTCTGTCTCCGCCCCATTCATTGCCAACTTGTTCCCGGAAACCACTCAAAAGCTCTCAACTGCGTCCCCTCAAACAACTCATCTACCCGTTCCCAAGTCACCACACAAATCATCGCCAAATAATACAATAATACTGCAGTCATATAGTCTGGAAAATCTATTATAAATAAAAACGGCCCTATTATAGAGCCTTGAGGCACTCCAACTGAAATAAGTTCCTTTTTCGACCAGCTATCATTAGCATATATACATAGGTACCACTCCTCCCATCGAATCGATAACGCTCGAGTTTAGCAATCAGAGCTAAATGTGAAACTCAGTCGAAGACTTTCGTGAGGTCCAAAAACAGTGACAGGAAATAGAGGCCCGACTCGAAACATCTTGAAGTGTTTGCAACGAACTCCAGTATGGCATCGCTCGCACCTCTACTGCACCTAAAACCATTGCTGTTCCGAAAAAATATTATTTTTCTCGAAAAACTCCACAATCTGATTACATAAAACTTTTTCTAGTATTTTAGAAAAAACCGGAACTAACGAAATTGGGCGGTAATTGGCCTAATCATCGGAAGTACCTTTTTTGAAAAGAGGTATTGTTTTGGATATTTTAAGACAGTCTGGAAAGACACCCTCATCCAAACAAATTTGCTCCAGAGGGTCATAACTGGTGAGGAAACATAGGTTTATAGTTATGACGTGGTTACGAAAACTCTTTCTAATTGAAGCTGCCATGTGAGTCAAGACCGAAAAAACTCGACAGGTTCAGTCGAATCTGAAGTTTTTTTTCCACAGTTTTCTCAATTGCGGGGGCGTGGAGCATCACGACTATTTGCCATAGGGGTGGAGGGTAATTTGGAAATATTATCTGCAAGTTATGTGTGTACCTCCTGGAAGCCAAAAACGCTTAAATTTGTGGAATAACAAAAATTGACTTTGGTATTGCAGCTCAACCTCAATATGAAAGAGTTATATTTTCTTTAACGAAAACAAATTATTTTTGCATCATCAGCTACCGATCAACTTTTATTCGTGAAATAAAGTGAATTCTATTTCTTTTCAAATTTTTCTATGGCATGCTTGCAAATATTTGTTGAACTGTATAGATGTAAGCTTCGTAAACACCTTTCATATGGAAATAGCAAATAGACAAATAGAAAATTATTAGCGTTATTTAGCTGCAGTACGTTATTTGAAGTTATTTTAGAATCGTTGTTACCGATATCAAATGAATAATTTCACATGAAAATTAAGTAAAATTTACTTGATTTATATCATGTATTAAAAGAGAGCGTGAAATATTCTTGTTATTAGCCATTGAAATTGAATTGCTTATGATTATCAAATAGATGAGAAAACTGATGGAAATCAATACTTAGTTAGAAGGCATTGGCAAATTTTGTTTATTGAAACAACGTTTCGATGTTAAATCTGGAGACCTTGGAGGCCATTGAATATTATCCATTTGCCTGGAAACATATGATCAATTCGTTTCGAACAGCAATGAAATCATATACCGTGGCCATCATCCATTTGCATCCTCATTTTATTTTTTATGACGTTCGCTAGATGATCAATCAATATTAATGAATCCTCGCCAAAATCATTGATCAAAATCTTGCGCCATTCATAAAACCAAATTATTTTTCCACAATCTACCTTAACTAATTCTTGGTTAGTTGATTGTGGTAAAGAAATCATCTAATCTAATTATTCTCCTTTAAGATTTTCGACATAGAAAATTCCTTTATATATAACTCATTACTCAATTCCAGTAAACTTAAGATGGGATTTTTTCACAGACCAACAAAGTTCTAATTCTTTATTTTCTATCAAATCTGATTTATTTCGTGTTGTTTCCTCGTAAACAATATCTCCAGTCCGCTCAAGTCGTCATTTCAACTTTCCAAGCACTTCACTAGAGAATGTCTTTTTTCCGGATTTGTGGCATAAATTCGGGATGCCAATAAACAATTGCCATAACTATTGCTTAAGGCATATACCATATTTACTAATTTTTCAATAGAATAACTAATGTCAAAAAACAGAAAATCTATGAAAAGTTGAACGGTTATTACTTAAAGAATGAAAAATCTTGGAAATAAACAATGAATACCTTCGAAAATGAAAGATTAAAAGTCGAATTGAAATGAGCATTCGAGAGGGAGTTAGACACCTTGAACATTTTTCATAGCGTATGCAAGATATGTGAAAACTGTAGCATAAAATGCAAACTCATATTTAACTCTGAATCTATTGCAAATAGGTACATTCTAATAGCTATTTGATTCACACTTACTAAATACAGAGTGTTCTATGTGAAATAAGAAAAATAATGAGTTTTGAACCTGAACAAAATTCGACATCCAGTAAAGCTGTCTTAACAATTACTAATTGTTCATAGATATTTGGGTTTATGGCAGTAATTTAGTATTAAAATGGACGATTCCAGTAGATATAGAAGATGTTCTAGAAAAAGGCGTATTTTCACCAAATGACAGTTAATTCAAAAACTGTTTAATAAAGGCATATACTGATCTGGAGAAACTCATCTTATTTCGGTAAACACCTTCGAAAATGATGATAAAAAAAAAGGGTCCTATTTAAAAAACATAACTTCGATATGAGTCTCAGTAATGGAGCACCCTGTATATTTGAAAATGATTCAAAAACAAACAGAAAATTAGTATCCAACTTTTTCTGTTTATTATTCTTCAATATATTCAACAGGAACAAAATTATGGACCGATTACACAATAAATGGACACTAGGTATATTAGAAACTATTATTTCTGTCATTTTCCACATAAATCGTTTTGTCTATTATATTGGGATGAAGTTATTATTGAAAGCAATCGGACCACTATTTCTGCTTAATATTTCCAATAAAATAATTTTTACTATAAATTGCCGAAGAAGTCTCGAATGAAAGAGGGGTGGGTACGATTTGTATGTTTTAATACGCGAACCAATTTCAAAATAGCATGATACTACTAAATCATTTCTTAGAAATAATACAGTTATCGGGAATATTTTCGATCGTTATCGCCAATTTCCTGAACTTTAATAACTTCTTTCATGTTATTCCGGTTATTTATTATTTATGTATACATATATTTTTGATTATTTGAATATTTTCACAACTATGGTTAGAAAAGAAACAGTCTGCATACAAATAGCCCAAACACAACAAAATTTTATTCTCAACGACAATTTGACAATGCTTAACAGCAACTTAAGTTCTCAAAATGACCCTTCGATCTTTTGTAAAACTGTAGGTACTACTTGACCTAAATAATTTTGGTTTTCCTATTATTAGTACAACATTATTGAATGAATTAATTTCGAGCAACGTCAATATTATCGCATGAAATACCATAAAGAAATGTTATTTTCTATTCAAAACAAACCAACTTAAAATCTTTCTGACTCACTAATCAATTAGTATTTCTACCACCACTGAGAGAAATATATAGACGTTATGTGAATAAATAAAGTACAAGTATCTTATGAAAACTAAACTGTACGTGCTTATTGGCATCCTGAATCTGCAGAAGCATAATAATTAGTTTTTCCAAGCTGCCTTCTTCCAGTATCGTTCATTATTCATTTACGTTAGATTTCCCCAGGTTTTCACAGCAAACAACGATGAAATGCGATGAGGAAAGTGCTGAGGAATGTTAGCAAGTTCACGGTTAGTCAGAAGAAAATCGATAGTAGAAAATAAATTTTTCATATCAAGGTCTGACGAGGTTCCACACACGATTTCAATAAAGTATCCTTCACATTTCAAGTTTGAAGATGAGATATTGCTATGTGATCTGAAAGTCGTAATATTTTCCAAATAAAATACGAACATAATGGTAATATTTTATATAATTTTATCTCGTTCAAAGGGTTCACCATCGATTTTTCCTTGAAGAAATCGAAACGCTGGTCACGAAGTATTTTTTAGTTTCGGAAATAGTTAGAGACAAAGGGAGTAGCTAAAAGCAAGGTTGCGCGAACAACAACAACAAACTGCGTGAAATGGCGCATTATCGTCATAAGAAAACGAAGTGTTCTTCATCTACAAATAAGGTTTATTGGTGTATTGTTTCATACAAACGACGCATGAAATTCAAATCACATTCTTCTTGTCATTTTGATTGGCCTAAAGGAGTTCTTAGAAAACAACACCACAAATTGTCGAAGAAAACTGTCAACAGAAACTTGATTTTTAATTTGCTTCGACATGATTTTTCGATCTCGACTAACCTTCATCTTAACAATCTCAAAAACTTGGCGGCTCACCCCAATGTGAGTAGAGTCAGGTACAATGAACAATACAGTGGCCGAATCTCCTGAGCAGATTCAATGTGCAAGGTCAACTCAGATATTCTATAGTTAAAGATTAAAGATAGATGAAGTTGTGTTTTCAATTATCGAGCTTCCAGAATATTATGGCCCCATCTTTTTTAGGTCAACTTTATACTGTAAACATATAATTCATCGAAAAACATCCGCACTATTGGTCCATGACACTTCTATTAAATTTCTTTATTTTGTTCAACAAAGTGTTTTTCCGCTGATTTCATTTCTAGTGCATCCAGTCGACCTTCCTTTATTGTTTTCTCAAGAAGAGCATTCTTTGAAGCTTAAGTATTTCTTCAAACAAGACACGCATTTCTTCTTGTGAAGGATGTTTCAAAAACAAACACACTGTGCTAACAAATTAACGAACAATTTCTATAATTCGAATTTCTCTTTTGATACGTAACTCATTATTAACACTTTTTTTTGGATGTGAACGACAAACTCGATGTTTCTTCTAAACATAAAATAAAGTAAAAGAAATAAATTGCCATTTTGCAAGAAACCACCACTTATTGATAACAGCAGTAACAATGCAACGCAAATCACGAAATTTGACCTCGACAGAATGTGCTGAAGCAGTGGTGGTAGATGACCTTGGACTTATACAAGGTTGGGGTGTCCATTCAACTGCTTTCAGAATATTTCGCAGGTGCAGGAAGAGTAGTGGGTATGAAAGAAAACCTGGCTAAGGACGACTCCATCAACAACGGCGATCCATGACCGTTATTTGAGAATTTTCTCGTTTAGACAAAGCAAATGCAGCCTCGACAGAACAGTGGGGTACAAATTTTCGTTGAACAGATACAACATTTCTGACAATTTGGTTTGAGGTCTCATGTCGCAGCTCGAGGCCCAACTCTAATCTCAGCACATTGAAAAGGCCGATTGTGTTGAAGCTGACTGGGAGAGAGTTTAGAGATGAGTCGATATTTGGTCATTTTCATTACGTTATGCATTCTCTAGTGTACAGACGTCGAAATGAGAGATATGCCCAGTGCAACTTTTTACATACCTATGGTTTTGGTGGAGGTTCAATAATGACATGGAAAGAATATTCCTTGAATGCCCGCACTGATCTGGTCATCGAAAATAATAGAACCCTGAATGCTCAGAGGTACGTTACAGATATTTTAGAAAAACATGTTGTATCATTTGCGGCAAACATAAGTGAGAACTTTTAGTTTATGCATGATAACGCCAGACCTCACCAAAGTCATATCGTTTTGAACTTCCTTCAAGATCACGCAATTACTTCAATGAAGTGGCATGCATAAAGTCCAGACCTTTAGCCCATCGAGCATGTCTGGGAAATTCGCAACTGAAGATTAAGAAGGCAGCAAAACCAACCAGCTATCTTTAATGAAGATCGGAAGAGACTGATTGAAATTTGCAACGAAATGGATCAGAGAGCTATTGATTTTGAATATGAATCGTAGATGTTATGTCAACAAAAATGAGTTTCGATTAATTCGGTTCGTAAACGATGTGTAGTTCTGTTTCAAGCCTACATTTCCCTAAAACGAATAAATTAACCGGGACTGTGGCACCTTTTGTACTAAACCGGCATTGCGGTACGAATTTTTATCACTTAATGCCCTTTTTAATATTTCCCAAGTTCATGGAGCTTAAATCCCGTTCATGGAAACTAAAGTTTATGCGATTTATTGCATTTTTCCACTTGTGTTAAGACTTATTAACGACTCATGCTCAAGTCAAGAGTCAAAGATGTTATCAAATGTCCAATCTAATAAAATCAATTATATATGTTTTTATTATATATATTCTAGGGTTGCTAATTTTTTCCTGACAAGAATCAGACATTTCGTTGACTCTGCAAAAAGAGAAAAATTTTTTTTTTAACTAAAAACTGCGCAAGTCGTGGTTGCGACGGAACGACTTCGACTCTACTTGAAAATAACTCAGATATTAATTAAAAGAATTACCGGTTCATTCAAAAACCCTCGTTCGCCATCTTTGTGGAAAGCATCCATTACAGAGGCATTTAGAAGTGGAGATAAATTCGCACTTCTTAACTAAAAGCATTCTTCCGATACCTCAACTCAACTAGTAACAGAGCCTATTATTGCTGAAGAAATATCAGTCCATCTAGCTCGACATCAAGTCATACTACAACAACAATATGAATTTCAAAATACTCCAGGAGGTTCAATTTCTTTTCTTTAATACAGATATGTAGTATTTTCAGGTTTTCAGAATTTGAAATATGATTTGTGTTTGTTATATGTTCGAAAACGCAGGTGTTTTGTGTTTATTTGTAAGCTCTTTGAAACTAGTCTGAAAGTCTCTACCGATTGGGCCCACATAACATCCAGTACATTCACTGCATTCAATTTGGTTCACTCCAGACTTCTTAAATTTATTCCGTTTGGCTTTTGAATTAAATGATGATTTTCCTAGGTTAGGTGCGCTAGTGAAGGCAGTTTTCATATTGAATTTGTAAAAATAATTCTGTATTTTAGTGGATGAATGTCCTTTATAACTCAGAGAGGTTTATCTGGATGTCTCTTTGTCTATAATGGGGTATGGAATTTTCGAAATTCGATTATTATTACGTTTGTTAATAGGTCTTTCGAAGAGTAACGTCAAAATTTAAATTAATCAAACAAATAGCCATGAGCAATCATTTTCCAACACAATCGATGGAAAGAACTATTAACAAACATAATAATAATTCGAATTAGAAAGGGCATTTATCCACTAAAATACCAAACACTCAATAATCAATTAGATGAATTTAATTCCACATTACTTAATTTATGATAACCTCACCCTTCCTGAGCCTAGCAATAATATTTATAACGTAACTGTACTGTAGTATAAACTCTTGAAAATGAAGTAGTGTTCGAAACTAGTTGTGTACCTAAACAATAAATAGTGAAAATTTGATGAAATATAGTGTATCATTTCCCATTTAAAATGGATTTTCACAAACTAAATCAATCAACAATACTTTGAATTAAATACTTTTGTTACTCTCTTCATATAGGAATTAACTCTACTCTTAGAATAATAAAACATCTATCAGTGGCACAATTAGCTCAACCCCAATTACCTGGCAACAGTTCCAGACTAATATCATTCCTTCCCATATCCGTAGGCAATATACTTTGAAAAAGAGTAGGGATGCGTATCACTCTCTTCGAAACTTTTTCTAATCATCAACGAACTTCGGGATCTAACTGTTCTGTGATTGAAGTTTTAGAAATCCGATTTAGACGCTCAGTCTCTTCTCCGTACTCCCTTCGATGCGTTAGACTTTTGAAAAATCAAGATAAATGTAGTTGTTTGTTCTAAGTTCCCCATACAAGATCCTATTTAGAAGGTTGCCGGTTTCAATCTCAACATGAAGATTCAGTGCTATTTGAGTCAACTTACGAGCGTTGTTAAAGTTTGCTTTTCGAGTGGAATTCTCTAGAGTCCAAATTGCAAGTGTGGTGGGGCTCAGAAAAATATAAATTATTTAGTTTCTAACTGTCCTATAGCACGATATGGTTTCCTATATATTCATACAAACTGCGCCAAGCGATTAACGCAGAAAATCGAAAATTTAAATTTATTCTGTGGTCTTTTAATTTTGACGAAGACCGGAATATCTTTCCTTTCGCCTCTTCGTCTTTCTTTCGCCTTTTTTCAACTGTTTTCTTTTTAGTGTCTCGTTTCAAGAAATTCCACTCTTGCCTACTTATGGTATTGGGTCACTGGTGTTCTCTTTTCCGCTGAAGCAGGAAATGTGTTTATCCGTTTTCCTTGTGTTTGTTTGTACGTTCTCGTGTTCCACTATTTTTTCTATCTTCTTAAATATCATATCTTCTAGCATCGTAATATTAACTTTTCATCTTATTTGTTCGTTTGATATATACCAGGGGCTTCCAATTGCAGTTAAATTTATTCTGGCTAAATTTAGATATATAAAGAATTAATTTTTCAGTAGTCCACGAGCTCTAAGAAACGCGTGAGAACAATAGAAATGAAAATAGTATCCATAGAGGATTAAACAAAACTAGAAATGGAAAATGAAAAATGAAAAAATCAAAGTTCGCAAAGGTCTGTTAATACCGGATATTTCCATCTCTGGCGAGAGTTACTACATGGCATCTACGATTCATGCTCAAAATCAATGACCTTATAGCATTGTGATCCATTTCGTTCCAAATTTCGATAAGTCTTGTTATTTTGCTAGCTTCCTAATCTTCTATCGAGAATGTCGCAGAAAGGTTGGATGGGATTGGGGTGTGTACAGGCCACTGCATTGAATTGATTTCATGATTTTGAATGTAGTTTCTAACGATATGAGCTTAGTAGGGTTGGGCATTATTAAAATAAACAAAAAGTTTTCACCGATGGTCATCGGTTCTTCTAAAATGTCTGAAATATACCTTTTAGCTTTTAGGGTTTCATTATTTATGATGGCCAGATCAAGCGTTCAAAAACATTCCTCTTCTCACCATTTCTGAACTTCCACCAAAGCCATGGTTTGCACTGGTCATATATCTCAATTCGACGACGTCTGTACACTAAAGAACGTCGATCGTAATGAAAGAGACAAAATGTCGACCCCTCAATCAGCTTCTAACCAGTTTACATGTTCCTTGGAAAAATTCAATCGAACTCTTCGATGAGCTGCATTTAGAACTAGGTGTCGAGCTGCAATACGAGGCCTCAATCCAAATTCCCCTAATCGTAGTTGTATCGGTTCAGTACTAATTTGCACTCCACTGTTCTGTCGAAGCTGTATTTGAAGATGCCTAGCTGCGAACCATTGTTTCTACGAGGAAATGGATCGCCGTTGTTGCTCGAGGTCCCCTTTCATGACTAGCTATTTCCCTGTACCAACGGATCATTCTGGAAACAGTCGAAAGGGACACCCTAAGTCTATGGCCTACTCTTGCATAGGCCGCAATCAAATTTCATGAATCGCTTTGCATTATTACCGAAAATCAAAATTTTCAAGAAGATCAAACGTTACTCGAAAAAATTGATCAACAATCATTAGGGAGTTGTTTCTTGCAAAATCCCAATTTATTTCTTTCATTTCTTTTGTCATCCGAGCAACATGTGTACTAAGAAGAAATATGGAATTTTATTGACATATGTTCGGACGAACATTCCTTCATTGGTAGGGTTGAAACTTCAAAATCCATTCATTAATATTGACACGTTTTTCTGTTTTTTCGTTCTATATTTATGATTACTTCCATTCCACTTCCAATCGAAGAATCAAGAATGAAACGTCATTTTAATAATTTTGATTTCACTTTTTGTTAACAAAACACTTACTGATTAGCTGTGACTGAGCTAGCAGCGACGGACAAAACGATATATTTCCTCAGGTTTACGTATGTTCCATTCGATTTTTTTATTTGCCTGAGCTCATAATGTAGGGGCGATCTGGAGGGTTTATCATTTTCGAATGTTAATTGTTTTTCTATTTTCTCATTTAATCGAATGAATCTAAATCTAATCAAAATAATTACAAAATAATGCATCAGTGAGGAAAATTTTCACATATATATTTGAAGCTTTTGCAATTGGATTAACCCAAGAGTCTGAATCAAAAAGCCATGCTTCTTTTGACCACAACAATACAATAAAATTGGATTGAATAGTTTGTTTTCTACTTCCTCTGGGCGTCAGATACGCTAAAACAAAAAATTTCAGACATAGTTAGGTCCGGAATACTCAGGAGTTGCGGTAGTATAAGAAATTACTTCTTGATCAGGAATTTCTAAGAGTGGAAATCGTTTTCATGAGTTCATACACATTTGTTTTTATGAAAACGAGATGGAGGGAAAAACAAAGTCCCAATTATTTAGCCACTTATAACACAGAAATAAGTGAATACACCAAATAATTTAATACTTTATATCTGTATCAATTCTATTGGATTCTTTTTGTAGCGAAACATTTCATTTGTTCTAATTAATCTTCTTAAGAACGACAATTTCATGATAGAAAAAATAATATATTTTTTTGAGTAAAGTTTTGATATCACTGGATGTTTCGGAAAGTTCCATACTGACCCTTTTATTGATTTCGAGGAAGATAATGGGTTAGAGCGTAATGGATGTGAAAAGCTCCATTTCCACTCGTAACCAGGCTGATTACACGATTCTGGCATATCTGAATACGAGATTGAATCGGTTGCTAGGAGATGAATCTATTGTGGTACAATGTTTTCACTCCGAGTATCATGAACGGGGGATTTGCAGTCATTTGTATACTGTCGTCTATATTATAGTGAATTTTCAACCATGAACCGAAATATAATTCGAATATAATCGCTGGTTTCAAGAGAAGAAAAATTTGGACTTTCGTGAGAATACGGAAGCTGTTACTTTTTCGATTCGTGAAAATTTATTTGAATGATGGTTAACTACACTGAAGAGTTCATTTTGAGGGCGAAACGACAGTTCAATTAAATCTCATCGTTACTGATATCCTTGTCGGCGATTGAAATCGATTGACGAATTCTAAATTACAAAAACGGGAAAATAAATCGTCATATTGAATTCGCAAAATATAGATACGGGTTTCGTTCAATAAGTCCTTGGGAATCTAGTTTCAAGACGGAGAGATGGCACTTATAATACCGTCAGTGGTTTGTTTTTAATGAGCATCATCCATTTAGTTACATCTCTGAGTAATTTTGTTTTTGTCGGGGGTTGAACAAACAAAAATATCAATTTCAGCATTTTAATTAATTATGGTGTAATATAAATGAAATGAAACACTTTTGTTTGATTTCAACAATGTTTATTTTCAATACATCGGTTTCGACAGTTACGTCATTTACGCCAATGTCTTGATTCAACAGTTATCAGCAGGAAACGGCCAGCTATACCTATTTTAAATGTTGTAGTGTGGGGAGTGATTCGATTCTAGTTGGCTATTGAGAGTCGTGAACTTTGAATTTTCACAAAGTTTGTTTCCAAACAGATTCATTGTCATCCCTTCATCGTCATTCAATTCTGTATATTCCAGACTGTTTGAATTCATTAGTTTTCTGTTTGGCACTGAATAGTAGTTTGCGTATACAGGGACCATTGGAAAATGAGATTGTTGAATTGAATTTGAAAGAATAATTGTTGATGTTATTAGACAGGGAGCCAATGTAAGTCACACAAGCGTATTTATTTTCAGGTTTTTCTATAATGGAATATAGTAATTGGTAGAAAACGAATATTGAAAATAAATCAGACAAAAGTGTTTCATTTTATTTATATTAAAATGAATTTTCATAAAATAAGTCCATCAGTAATATCATTAAATATGGTGTAATTTGAACATTCGTTCCGTTGGAAAATTTTGTTTAATTAATATTTCTAGAGACTGTGCAATTTTTAACATATATTTAAAGTATTTTCAATGAAATGAAACTAAAGTATTTAGATTTTCACTATATTAACAATACTATGACCTGTTTCAACACACTGTGGCTTCATCAGATAGATACAAACTAATGAACAGAGTTATTCCTTATATATTAGTCTTATTTCCTACTTAATATTACAATAAGAGGTATGTTGGAAAACCCATCGGAGTTGCTTACTTTATGAATTGAAAATATTGAGTAAAGGAGAAGGATTTAGATCTAATTGACTATTAAGTAACCTACCTGAATTCTTTTCTTTGTTGATCTCTAAAATTTCCAATAGATTGAGTTTTTGTCTATTATTTTCATTGTGAAATAAAGTAATATAGAAGGAATAACTCTGTTCATTAGTTTGTATCTATCTGATGAAGCCACAGTGTGGTGAAACCGGTCATAGTTTTGTTAATATATTTTCATTGAAAATATGCATATCGATTTTCATCAAGTAACGACCTCCTCAATCAAATGATATAATTCAAGGTTTTTCCACAATCCTAGCGTTCAGGAAACTTCAGAAATGAAGACACTCTTGAACAGATGTATATTTGTTGAAAAATGAAGAAAAAGTATACAAAATGAATTATTTCACTTAATTTTTCAAAGAATTTATCAAATGAGTATTCTTAATGGTTTGATAAGATATCCTACAAGTCTACAATCGATTTTTACTTCCAGGAACGCAGCATGTCTCAAGATTCTACAGATTCAGACTTCGAAATACAAATAGTTGAAAGAGAAGATAAAAATGACGTTATAAACCTAGCAAGGAGATTTTTTAATCGAGACGAACCAGTCAACGAATGCATAAGCCTCACAGGACCCGATGGACGATGTGCAGATTTAGAAGACTACATTATTTCTACATTAGAAGAAGGAACTTCTTTGAAAGCAGTAGCCGGCAGTAAACTTGTAGCATTTTCAATGAATGGAATTATTCATAGAGATGATCCAAATGAAAAAGTTATTGTTGAAAATCCAAAGTTTCAGCTGATAATGGATTTTCTTCATTTCAATAATACGCAATGTGATATATTTAAAAAATATCCTAACGTTGAGAAGGCGATGTCGGTTAAGATTATTTCGGTTGATTCATGTATGAGAGGAAAAGGAGTTGCAACAAAGTTGGTGGAGAAAACTAGGTAAGAAATAATATCAGATTGATGAACTTTATATTTTATTCATACAGGATGGTACACTTTCATTCTAAAGCACATTATCAAGCATCGGAAACGCATTATTCTGAAACGTTTTTCTCTTATAAACAAAGATCCGCAAACACAAGTTTAAAAATCTTCGTTTTATATTAAGTACTTTTTTCAATGAAATAAAACTAAAGTATTCAGATTTTCACTATATTAACAAAACTATGACCGGTTTCACCACACTGTGGCTTCATCAGATAGATACAAACTAATGAACAGAGTTATTCCTTATATATTAGTCTTATTTCCTACTTAATATTACAATAGGTACAAGAGGTATGTTGGAAAACCCATTTTGATTTCTGATTGAATTATCGGATTGACTTATTATCGTGGACTTATGCACTATCTCAGCTGTTAGCTGGATATAATTTACCTTTCCCAGATTTAGCAATCAAAGGAATAGGCTCGATTACAATATACTTGACATAAATTTCCTAACTATCCTACATGTATTAAGAAGATTGACTTTATTATTATTATTATATTAATAAAGTCAATCCGATAATTCAATCAGAAATCTTACACCTTTTAGAAATTAGTTTAGAACAAAATTATTTCGACTTCAATGGAGTATTATATAATAGTTAAAAGGTTTAATCATGGGTAATCCTCTGAGCCCTCTGCTCGCTGAAATTTTCATGGATAATATTGAAAAAACTATCCAAGAACATCCGTTATTCAAACACTTTATTTATTGATTTAGATATGTCGACGATATCATTTGTTGTTTCACTGGCGCAAACAGACAATTAGAGTCATTCAAAACATTCATTAACAAAATTTACGATAATATTAAATTCACGTTAGAGATAGAAACAGAAAACTCCATTAACTTTCTGGATTTAACTATTACTAAAATTAACGGCAAACATGATTTTTCTATTTTTCATAAGCCATCGCATACAGATATTACTATTCACAGCTCATCTACACATCCTTATACACATAAATTAGCAGCTTACAATAGTATGGTACATAGACTCATTAATATCCCAATGTCACAAAATAATTTCATAAAAGAGCTAAATATAATTAAACAAATAGCAGTCAATAACGGTTACAGTCCAACTAAGATTGAGAACATGATTTCACGCAAAAATTTCAAATAGCAATCCAGGAAGTATTTCCAAATATAAAAAGTTCAGACACAAAATACAACAGCTTAAATTATATTGGTAATCCTAGTCTAAAATTGAAATCATTCCTCTCGCATTATAATTTCTATATAGCATTCCGAACTGATAATTCTCTTGGCCGACATATCAACACCTGCAAATCTAAAATTGTTAAAAGTAATAAATCCGGTGTTTATAAACTGTCTTGAGGGATTGTAATAAAATTTATATTGGTAGAACTTTCAAAGTTAGATTATCCGAGCACAAACGTAGTTTTAATTATCATAAATCAGATTCCCATTATTCTAATCACTTACTCGAAGAAAACCATAACTTTAATGATAATTTCAAGATTTTACACAATGAAAATAACAGACAAAAACTCAATCTATTGGAAATTTTAGAGATCAACAAAGAAAAGAATTCAGGTAGGTTACTTGATAGTCAATTAGATCAAAATCCTTCTCCTTTACTCAATCTTTTCAATTCATAAAGTAAGCAACTCCCATGGGTTTTCCAACATACCTCTTGTACCTATTGTAATATGAAGTAGGAAATAAGACTAATATATAAGGAATAACTCTGTTCATTAGTTTGTATCTATCTGATGAAGCTAGAGTGTGGTGAAACCGGTCATAGTTTTGTTAATAAAGTGAAAATCTAAATACTTTAGTTTTATTTCATTGAAAATATGTATATCAATTTTCATCAAGTAACGACCTCCTCAATGAAATTATTAGGTACTTTAGTAACTTTCAAAAATTGGTCTTGTAGAACGATTATCAAGAATGTTGAGTTACTTTTGATATCTTTTTCAATAGACAATTATATTTTGAAACCTTAAATCCTCAAATTGATATTGTATTTCTTCAATAATGAACATATGCAGAGAATACCATAGAAAATTTCTTCAAAGACATGCTCCTGTCAGTAGAGTTTTAACTTCGGTATTTAAAATACTCAAATCAACAGTAAAAACGAGGAGATTATAGACTGTGCTTATGATAATTCTTCGATACGTATTGGGCGGATTTCAAATCAGTTGCAAATGCCCCCGTAGAGTCGTGTGACGTATTTTGAACAGATAGGAACTGTACCGTTATCATCGACAGGGAGTGCAGGCATTGAATGCAGGGGACGAGCATCATCGACTCAGATTTTGCCACCGGATTCTGCAGTAAAATGCTCAAGATCCAGATTTCGTTTTCAATATTTTATGGTCGCATGAATGGCTGGTCTTATTTTCACATTGTAAGAGGTATAGACAAGAGAGTGTTCTGAAATTTTCAAAAAGTTTTATTTGTATCAAAAAATTACGTGATACTTTAGTACATAATATAAGCTATTTTACAACATAGTCGCCATTCCTCTCTATACAGTTGTTGAAGCGAGGACTCAATTTTTTGACGTATCCAGGAAGTAGTTTCCTACCAACCCCTTCATCTACTTATCCACCTTATCGTCGGTTGAAAACCTTTTTCCACCGATGTGCAGCTTCAGGTAGATAAAGAGATAGTATTCTGAAAGTGCTAGATTAGAGGAATGCGGGTGAATGTTCAGGATATCTCATTTAAACGAGGTGAGCAGTTCCCTTGTGGTGATAACCGTGTGTGGTGTGGCATTGTCGTGCAGCTGGCACACCATCCGCAGTTTTTTTGGGTTTTACAGTATCTGGTAGAGTTGATGGTCTCCCTTGAGGCAGATATTCGATTGAAATTATGCCTTGACTGAAATTGTGATTTTGAACTTTTCGGCGGTGGGTCAAGAGGCGTGACACCACTGTTGACACTGTCTTTTGGTTTCCGGCTTTTAGTGTGCTACCGAAATTTCATCTCGAATCGCTCTTACCTGGAATTCACTTAATTTAAATTGTGTTGGTCTGTCTGTTGCTTTCGGACCCACCTCGCGGACAGTTTCCGATATCCAAGGGTTTCTGTACCTAATTGATTCGTGTAGTAGAAATCAGGAGATTTGAGGAAACATCGCAGAAAGTTCATCCACAGTCAATCTGCGATCTTCACAGAGCGCACCGTCGTCAGTTATAATTGAAGGTGTTCTGTTCCTCTGATCATTATGCTGATACGTACGACCGCTTTCAAACTCTACACCACTTGTACACAAAACGTGTTTTCGCGTCAACAGTTCTTGACGTACTATCTTCGAACCGGTCTTGTTGAAATGGGGGGAGGTCAGGTTACACTACCGTGTAGCCAGCATGACGAAAATAAAATCCCTCTGCCGTCAAATCCTCAGTGCACTTTCTTTCTGGATATGCCTCGTACATAAAAAGGCAGTCTGGAAATTTGTATACCTCTCGAAAAATAGGCATTTTATCCATTTCTGCAAGAGAAACAAATATTTCGAAACAGATCATACCTCATAAAATGAGGTATGAACCAGCATAAAATGAGGTATGAACCCTACAAAATATCACTGTAGATCCTTACAGTGAATTGAAATGCTAAATCGTGTAAATCTATAAGAGTAACATACATTTCAAATTTGAAGAAGAATAAGAAATATTGAAAAAAAAATATCTCTTCATTTCGAAATTGAAATAATCTTTGTCTTTACTGTAAGAATCTATTTTATATGCTCTGTTCGATGGGGCGAGAATGACAAATGAATACATGGCACCCTGTATATGCATATCTAGATTGAAAGATAAATCGGCATCGTAAAATATGAGATAATTCATTCTGTATCTGACATTTCATTCTAAAATATTTATATTAACGATGAAAATAAAACCACTTTCCTCATTTGAATAAGTT
Source organism: Cryptolaemus montrouzieri (assembly GCA_013387265.2). Lineage (NCBI taxonomy): Eukaryota > Metazoa > Arthropoda > Insecta > Coleoptera > Coccinellidae > Cryptolaemus > Cryptolaemus montrouzieri. The sequence continues at coordinate 68,554,236 of JABFTP020000001.1, read as the reverse complement.
TCATTGCAAAAATGCAATAATACGATCATAAAATAAACAATTTATAGTTTATGAAATTGACATAGAGAATGACTCAATATTACGAGAATCATTAAAATAACAGGAGATACGTAAGACTTAAGTATCATAATTAATAATCAAACAGATTTTTACTCATTTGAAAGTTGAAATAAAGAAAATATTTCTATCTATTGAAACAAATGCATATAGTGCGAGATCCAGGAAAAACCGCTATCGCTAATTGCAGATCGATTGCAACGAATCAGAAACCGAATTGCATCTTGGATGATATTCTTGCAGTCCGAAACCTTTCAATTGGACTTTGAATAATATTCCCATATTTACTTCTATTAATCGAAGTAGTTTGTAGAATGGACAATTCTCTCAGTTTGAGATAAAATTTTCTGTCCTAGAAAGTGTTTTGTTCATCATTTCATATAGGATAACTCACATTATTTCTTATTTTGAATAACAAAAGACGCAAAACGTAACAGAAGATTCTAATGTATCGTTATCTCTGTGGCGGAATTATTTATTAACAATTATTATTATTTCGTTCGGAGTCTTTTTCTCGGAGAATTGATAAGTATGAAGATGAAACTCAAGAGAAGACAAACATGATAGAAGCCTATTTTCATTATAACAGAAATACTGCTTGAAGATTTCGACTCTATCAGAAATGATTTCCAGATCGTGATGGACCCGAGCGCCGCTCGGTCAGACTCGAAAGAAACTGACATATATCATCTGTCCGACAAAATTCAGTTTAACGAAAACATCATACGAGCCTTATCTTGTTCAAGAAGTTCGAGCTATTGAGTTTTCGTATACTTTTTACCATCATTTGGTCTAATGAGTGTACATTTCATAACGATCGTCATTTCGATAGAAGTAATTATGGACATTGGATCCACCAAAATTCGCACAACATAATAATTTTCAGCGTATATTCGGTATGAACGTCTGGTGCGCTATTTATTCGAATGGCTTCATAAAAAGTTTTGATTGATGGAAACTTGAATTAGAGCAATTATGTATGATGAAAGTCTCATTCGAGCATTACAGGATTTCCTCGATGATCTTCCTCGTAGAATGTAGAAATATATACTTCCAACAAGATGGTGCTGCTCCTCACAACGCAGCTTTGAATGTGAACTGGCTGAACATTAATTTTGATGATCAAGGGATATGGATGAATGGCCAGCCTACTCCTTAGATTTAACCCCTGCTGATTTTTTGGTCTGCACTTTTCTCCAGGATTTACAGCACTTCATCAGAAATTTCGGACGTGTTGAATGAAATAATGAAAACCATCTATGAAGGAATACCTCCAGACGCCGTTCTGAATGCAACACATGCCGTATTCAAGACATGCCAGTTGTATATTCAACAGATGGTATCTTCATTTTCAACAATTTTATTGAAAAACTTTTGGATATAAGTTGAGTTTTTCATTTCGATGTTTTGGATATATTTATTTATTGATGTATTTATTTATTTATTGATCATACAAACTAAAGTTACTGTAAATTCTTTATCTTTACACAAAGCAAAACAAATGAAATGAAAACAATCAATTGAGTGAGCACTGTGATGTCGAACAAAATTCAAAGTGACCGGATCACATTAATTGCTTTCCTTCTGAAGGTTCTCAGAGACAGAAAAAATCGAGGCAATGAACACTGTTTGCTAGAGTGAGAGTAAGGTAGAGAAAAAAATTCGAAACATAATTGCACCTATGCATTCGAACATTGAACATTGATGTGTGCCGTGTACGTCTTAATGGCAAATTGAAATCAATTATATTTAACAGATTCGCGAAATCTACAGTACTGTTAAAAATTCCAAACAAAAAGCACAGATCTGACACCTTCCGCCGGTTATCAAGAGTATCCAAGCTGAACATGCCCCTCACAATATCAAGATTTATTTCTCTCGGTAAGTGTGAACGGTAAACTAAATATCTTAAAAATCTTCTTTGGATCCTTTCCAGAGCACCGATATCACATAGGTAGAAAGGGGACAATATACTAGAACCATATTCCAAATTAGACCTTACGAGAGAACAGTACAGCACTTTGATAGTGTCAGGAGAGAATTCTTTCGAATTTCGCAGCACAAAACCAAGCATCTTGAATGATTTCGAACATATATGAGGGACATGCTTTTTAAAGTTCAATTGAGTGTCAAGCGTGACTCCAAGGTCTCAAATACTTGAGACCTGAACAATACTTCTAACACCAAAACTGTAGTTGAACTGACACGACTTAACAGTTCTGTGAAATGAGATAACTCTACATTTATAGAAATTTGATTTGATGCAATTAATGTCTATCCAATGGAGGAAAGCATCAATCTGAGGTTGCAAATATAATGAGTCGTGTATATTTTTTATGACTGAATACAACTTTAAATCGTCGGCAAACATAAGAAATTTGACCAATATATAATCTTTAACATCATTGACGAAGAGGTTGAAAAGCAGTGACCCAAGGTGAGAACCCTGGGGCACACTGGATGTTACAAGAATCTCTCTAGAGTAAAAGTTTCTATATCTAACAATCTGTGTTCTACCATACAAAAAATCAACAAGCCATGAAAGCAGAGAACCTGATATATCTGTTTATACACAGTCTAACTGGAATCCTGCCTCAAAGCAGTCGATGATGTCTTTAGTGAAAAGGGCAAGATTAGTTATAGTAGAACGGCCTTTACGGAACCCGTGCTGCTCATTAATAATAACAGAGAAGCATTTCCAGGATAGATAATTGCAAACTAAACAATCCAGAAGCTAAGGTAAGGCAGACTGCAAACAAATACCTCTGTGATTAATAATGAACAAAGGAATCACGAGGCTCTGCTTCCGCAGTGCAGGAAACTCGCCACTACTTGAAGAAAGATTGAACAAATTGCAAATTGGAGACGCAACGACGAAAACACATTTTTTCAAAACGATGGCTGGTATTCCATCACAACCCACAGAAAATCCTGATTTAAGGTTATTTATAGCTTCCAGAACTTCGGTAAGAAAAAATTGGCAGCTACTTATATTAAGAGACATATCATATTCAAATTTGCCTGGCACAGTTACATCTTTGCCATATACACCCGAAAAAAAATCTGCAAAAAGATGAACTACAATTTAACCATCACCACTAGAAACGCTTTCATACTCCATACAACTTGGAAGTTCTAATGTTTTTTTCCTAAAATTGATGAACCTCCAGAAGGCCTGTAGGTCAGATTGGATAAATTATTCGAATACAGTATATCAGAAAGCATCTTGCAATCAGACCTCAACTTTCTGAAGCAATCATAGTCAGCCAAATCTCTTGAATCTACAATGAGCCCTTTTCTTACGACTTATCAACTTGATGAGTTCCCTAGAAAACCAAACAGGATATTTTCTATTTTTCCTTATAATTTTAGGTACCAACTTGTTGAAGCCAAAAAGCACAAAAATTTTATATTTAGAAACACAATAATTAAATCGCACCCTGACAGATATTCATTGAGTCCAACATAATCGGCTCTTCGGAAGTCAAATGATTCCTCACAAAATGGCAACGTGGAGGCAACTGGTTTATCCAAAGCTATGCAAAACTCAAGAGATGCATGATGTATGCTATCCTCCTCAACTGAATCAAATATTGAAACAGATGCCTCCCCTTTCTTGAGTTTTTTTCGAGTACGGTAAACTTGTAGCGCTCTGGTTCATCACAATCTAGATATCGTTTCCGACAGAGCCAAAATGCTTAAAAACTATTTCTATTACATTAAAAATTAACTTGCATCACGTCTGTACCCAGAGGATTTTTTTTGAGAGTATCTGCAAAAGTTTGAGTCTGAAAAACTTGCGGTGCTCAGGTACATCGTGACCTGGAAATCGTTTCTGATACAGTGGAAATGCTCGAGCAGTGTTTTTGTTAGATTGAAAATAGGCTTCTATCATGTCTGTATTCCGCCATAAAGCTTCATTAAAATCCTCAATTACGTTTTTAGTCTTTTTTCACACAAAATACGAAATTATGTGTGTTATCCAAACTGAAATATTGAGTGAAACACTTTCTAGGAAAGAAAATTCTATCACAAAACTGAAACAATTGTCCATTCTACGAATTACATAGATAAATTGGAAATGCGAGTTTTCTTCCAAAATTTTCCGGTAATTTCTTTTTTCGCAGAGAAAACAGCATTTTAAGTGATACATTTTATCAGAAATTACTCAAAATTGAATGAGTATTTGACAAAAATATGGGGTTACCATTTAAATAGTCAAGTGAAGGTCAACTTTCGGTATTTTCGGAAATAACAGAGCAATAACAATGTTTCATACTGTTAAAACATCATTCAAAATGCATTTCGATTTTTGTTTAATTGAAATCGATCAACAATTGTAGGGGCTATAGCTCGAAATGTTTTCCACGGAAGATCCGATAGAATAGATCTTCTTCAATACATGTGAGCAAAAATTTCACATTACCGACAAATGAAGATTTTTTGCGGTTTTTTTCGAGAGAAAACACCAAAAAAGGAGATGGCTTGTTTAGACCATACCATTATCAGTTCTAATAATATTCATTCTGGTAAAGCAACAGTTTTCTCCTTAGGCACAATCAAACTCTCTTGAATTGTTTTCCTTCATTTCATTTCAACAATAGAATGAATGTATTCTTATCAGGAAAAGGAAGGAACTCAATTGTTCATTCAACGGGTCGAGGTCAAATATCAAATCGAATAATAAACGTACCGATATTTATATTCTCCTCAATTCGTAATACCATTTTGGATCATAACAAATATTTATTATCCAGTTTATACGCTACTACGTTTTTCGATTCGAAAGTGATTGCGGTTTTTTATTTAATTTCCCTTGAACTTATGAATATTGGAAGAATATCAGTGATGCGCTTCTACTTTCATTTTGTTATGTATGCCATCACATAATACACACAAACGTGTGTTCTGTTCTAAGACGAAAAAGCTGATAAAAACAAGAAGAGATTTAGATACATAAAACTGGCAGGATAAAACTTTCCTAAAAGTAGGATTAACAATATCCACGGTGATGTTATAGCAGCTATCCTTCAGAGCCGGCGCAAGATAAATTTCTTTCTATGTTGGCAAGTTCTCATTATTGCCGATGTTGTATTGATGGAACACCATATGCGCTGAAAATTGAGGGATTGCTGGATCAGGGTATAAGGTTATCAAAGTTGAAAATGAGTCAGCAAATTTCATTCGTGTGCGGTGCCTCCATGTATCACCATAACCTACAACTATTGTTTGTTTGTTTGTTTTGTTCCATGGACTTACAGTTTATATTGAACTCCGAACCACTTACCGTGACCGTGCAATGATAACTACCACCACTCTGGATTACAATTTATCTGGCCTTCAATGGTTTTTATGAACTCAGATTTCAGCAATGTATCCAAAGTCGATAATGATTTCTTAGTCAAATTCACTTTTTTATTCATGGACAACATCCATAACTTGAACCCGGATTCGAACCAGGTGGCTTGGCTAAGCAGTTCCAATATGTTTGCGCAATAACCGTGCAGCTACCGAGGCGGTTAACAACTATAGTATTGTTATTTCGAGCATCTGTTGAATGAAGCATTTTTTCTGATAATATAACTATATTTAGTTCACGAAATTCAAAGGTTCCAAACACATTAATAATAAAAACAATAGCGTTTTCTTAACTCACGTAAGTAAAAGGAAATGAATTTTACATTCTTTTTCATTCATCAAGATTTCATATTACTTATTAGATTCTAAATATGTTGTAGCGACTTTCTGTAGTCAAATTATTCCTTTTCTTCAACTGATATTTTTTTTATTAACTCTTATAACTCTTCGGAGTAGGAGATGCCTGTCATGCCATAGCTGTGGCCGTCCAAGATGATTTAATGTGTGTGTTCACTCGCTTCTTGAAGAGGGCCAAATTGTAAGTTTTCGGAAAGATGTTCGAGGAAGCGAGTTCCACTGTACACTTTCTCTGTAAACAAATAAATTTTCATAGATGGAGGTACTTGGCGTGGCTAGTTAGACGGTCAGTACGCCGATAAGAGTTTCTCTGCAAATTTTGTTTCTCTTTTGAACTGGATTCGTTCCGCAACAAAGCATTTCAGTTCTTCAGAGTATTCACCATAGAAGTATCTCTAGAAAAAAGAAAGATAAGAAACTTGCTGCCTCCGCTCGAGAGGTTGGAGATCATACTTGATCATGCTTGGAGCCCCACACATGGGGCCACACCTGTACTTTGTATAAAAGCATCATTAAAGATGGCATAAAGTACTCCTTAACCCTGAAGAAAAGATTGAGTTTAGCAGACGCAGATTTGGCGATGGCTGACAGATGGTTATGATAGTAAACTGGGATGATGCATGATTAAAGAGCAGTCAGCAGTGAATTTTCTGGAGAACGTTGTCCAACTCCAATTTTGAATTCAAGTACACACGCTGTTGGTTTCTTTGTCGGTATGACTCCTCAGCCGTTGACTAGAATGAATACACCAGGGTACAGTCGTCCTCAAACCCAAATATTCTGGTCTCGTTGAGGGGGCAGATAATTAATCTGCAACAGAAAAAGAGTTGGCGAGATTATGGAACCCTGTGGTACTCCAGCATTAACCTGAAAAGATTCACTCGTTACACCATCAACTACCTCCTGAATCGATGCACTGAAGAGAAAGCTACAAATCCAACTGCGTAATTTTTCGGGAAGTGCATATAGGATTAGTTTATTCTTCAAACCACGTTTCAAATCATGCCCAAGGCCTTTGAGTCATCAAGAGCAAAAGTTCTTGATTCGCCATGCTATTCGATTGTTGATACGTAATGTATGCAAGGTTGGTCTTTCTGTACGGAAACTATATTGTCAGTCACTGATGATGTATATGGATATACCGGGTGTAACTAAAACTAGGGCCACCCCTGCAACTGAATTTTCGGAATCGGATAGAAGACAACATATGTTTGACATTTCGTTTAGATTATGCCGGAAACGATACCAACTTTCGATTTTTAAATGGGACACCCTGTATTTTTATGCTTATCTCATCCTGCGACCTTTTGACATATTTTTGAAAGAAACAGAACACAATTTTTTTTCGCAATTTTCATTTTTCGTTCTAGATGGCCATGAATAGAGACAATTGGCTCAGATCAACATCTCTTACCACGAAAATACAAGATTGTATCTAGAAATTTTATTGCCCATTTTTCACGGGGTGTCAAAGTTTTGAATTTCAGTTTTTCCTCAAAAAGTACGTTTTATTCTGAGACAACCTTATCGAGCCACCCGGTATTACAGAAGCAGTATTCTGTTATCTTTTTTTTAGACCGCTCACGTCACTCTATTCTTAACGATTCCGCAGTTCTAGGGGAAAAAAACTAGGCAATTTTTGCAAAATTTCCCCATTCGCTGATAACAATAACTACGTTGGAGATGCAAAATTTTTGTTCTTATAAATATCATTTATGGAGAGTGCAGGCAAAATAGAGTTCAAGCTGAACAATTATACAGAGGGCGCTATACGGAAAGACTTCATTCGAATAGAACCTATTTCTCTCGAAAATTTCGTGAGGTGCAACCTGCTGAAGAGGAGGATTTCGTTATGGACAGAGATACCAAAATAGACGTATTGACATTTGTTGATATTAATCCAACCATATCAACAAGGGAAATCGCCGAGAAGCTTGAAAGTAGCCACCAAAGCGCATGGAGAATTTTGAAAAAACATAAGTACCGCTCATTTAAATATCAACTACACCAACACCTGTATGTTAACGATAGTGTTATTTGACTCCAGTACAGTGAAGAGTACCTTAGAAAAATGGAGGGTGATCCACAATATCCCACAAAGATTTTATTCAGTGACTAATCACGTTACACGAACAATAGAATGTTCAATAGGCAAAATACCAGGTACTAGTCGCAACAAAATGGATCAGTTTTCAATCAAAATGAAAATTCGTTCACGGAGATGCAGACAAAGATAATACCTTTCTTTCGAGGTATCACTCGACCCATCTACCCTCTTCTAAATTTTCAAGGGTGGTCACCCCTGCTCTAGGGGTTGAAATTCGAGATGAGGATGGTACTTGATGATGACTGCCATTGATCAGGATGGATCTGTTCATTTTCCTTCACAGAAACTTGAATAGTCTCAGGGAAATAGTCTTCCCTATCTTTCAGTTGCTCACCCTGTATCTTTTACAGTTTTCAACTGAAAATGAAAATTCGTTTAAGGCAATGTAGACAAAGATACCACCTTTCTTTTGAGTCATGACTCGACCCATCTTCCCCATTCCAAATGGTCAAGGATTGTAACCCCCGCTTAGGGGGTTGATATTTCAGGCAAGTTTTATACCCCAAAAGATGTTCCCCTTGAAACAAAAATTGACATGTTTTTGCGTTTTGATCAGAAATGAATATCTTGGTATATATAGCACCCTGTATGACACAACTTGTTGAAAGGGTTCAATTAGAATAAATGCATAGAAAAAAGTATTTTTTGGGTTCCGTATCTCAAAAGAAAAAACTGTTAATCGGTATATCTGTGGAAACTTATATTCAGCAATCTCTTCGTACTGTGAAAGTATCAAACTTCAATCGAAAGATCCAGCCATTTACGTTAGATTATGCATCAAGCGGCATATTTGGTACCTCATAGGGAAACCTGTAGGGTGCGTCCGAGACATACCTCAGACAGTTCTGATGGCACTACCGAAAAATGTGTTCAAAAATTTCGGAGATTGGATCAAAAGGTGTTTTAACCAATAGGGAGAAGTTTGAATGAGACAATATTTATTTTCATTTTAAGTTTTCGGATAAATTCCGGGAACATATTGATCAAGATAGTAGAAACACGGACTTTGGTTAGAAGCAATGTCATATATCACCGATTTAAAACACAAAACGAAAACCGTGAATTCACAGTTTCATTACGAAAAAAAAATTTTTTAGCTTTAATGAATGAACTTATTCACCCTCAAATGAACGGCTCAATGTATCAGGTTCATATCAATACCAAATACTCGGATCTACAATAACTTTTGAAAAATCAATCTTTTCAGTCAACGCAAATTCAAACTATGGAATTTATGTGGCTTCTTTTTGCATATTTTGGCGCTCGTAAGGGAATCAAAAGATATAGAGTGTTAACTTAGAATCATGAAATTTGACAAGAAGCTTTGACTCATATCCCAAATAATATACGAATAAGAAAAGACGATGAACGTTTATTCGAAAAACTGTTAATAATCGAAAGCCATTTGATGAATTACTCATTGAAACATTCAAACAGGCTCGGTCTTCGCCGATGTTAGCATATGAGTATAATTTAGACTGATTGATATCAATAATATTCAATAAATTCTATAGTACGTATTTCAACGTCTAGTTGTTTGTATCGAAGTGGTAAAACGTTAATACTTTAGTGATGAAATTAACTTCCATTTCCAGTTCTGATTGAACGAAGAATAGCTAAAATTTTGGTTTCTTGTAAAGCAATCAAGCGCTAAAGAATTTTAACCTACTGTTTGGATGAACAAACATAATAAACAGATTTTAATGATACTCGTATGAAGAATTTAATCTTCCCGGCATTAATATTTAAAATATTCCAAGTGTGGGTAACTTTTCTTTATCGCTCATTGTTCTTGGTGTCACACTGTCTTAGCTACTGAGACCGACTAGGTAAAACATATCCGTAAACTTAAAGCAATGACATTATAGCAAGAAAAAACTTGATATTCTCATATTCCTAACGTTTTGACTTGTCAGTCTGCACCCAGAGCTGTTGCAGTGAAGTCGTGCTTGCTGTGTCTGTGAATATTGGAAGACTGTTTCTCAGTGGTGGGAGCGATTTGAAAATAAAAATGAGTCGTTAGAGGACAAGAAAGGGTAGGACCTCAAAAGCAGGCGAATAACTATTCGAGACAATACAAAATATCTTAACATCTGTATGAGTCCGAGCAAAGTATTGTTATCAATAAGTTGCAAATAAAATAAGTGATTGCAAATGAAATAAGTGAGAGCCAAATTGTCAGATCCAAACATTCCCAAGAATGAGATAAGCAAAAAATTGCATCTGAGCCTAAAATTCCGAGTTTTCAATTGAAATCCAGAGACTCTTCTTGTCACGTCAGTCGAACAGCAAGGTCTTGGTTGTTTTCGGTTGTGAGGGGAAAGTGCGATTAGAATTTGTTCTATTGGGAGCTACTGAATAAAATAAAATGACTGAAAAATGAATCTACAGCTTTCTTCTTCGTCAATATGCCTCAAATAGCGAGTTCTCAGACAATTAACTTTCTTTTTGCTCTTTACATCCGTCTTACTGACCAGATATAACACCATGCCAATTCTGGTTCTTCCCATAAATAAATAAATGTTCTAACAGGAAAATGTTAAGACATTAAGATGACATCAAGAGAACAGTTGTAATGCAGTCCGAAAGAAGCCTTCCAGAAGTGTTCCCAGTCATTAATTTAAAGTTAGCATTAGCGCATTGCTTGCCAAGCACAATACTTTGAAGAAAATAAAATCGAATTTTAGATTGCCAGTAAAATTATTCACCGAATTTTATCTCAGCTTGTATATGCAATTTTTCTACAATAATAAAATGGCACAAAAATATTACCTATCCTTTCATTTACTTTTGAAATACCTTGAATAATACAGATATATAAAAAGAATTATTTCATAGAAAAAATTCTCATTCATCAACACCACTTCCACATAATGAATTATTAATATAAAATATTGATCTTAGCACTCGTAAAAGTGAAGTTGTATTATGAGAATTCCAATCAAAATTGGCTATATTAACCAGTTCGAAAGAAAATAGGAAGTATTTCCGTCTTCAAAATTCGATTAAAATAATTCTATCAATTTTTGAAATTTGGTTAGTGTTAAGTGCCAAATGTTGTTCACCTCACTTATATATTATAAAAATGATATCTTGGTAGCCTTGACAAAACAAAAGGAAGTTGATTTGTTCTATTTTTAAAATATGCAAATTATCTGCGAGATGGTCTTTTGATTACATTTTCGTCACACTACGAAACGTACAATATTATTGATTTTACCAATTTTTGTTTGAATAGAATTTTATATTGAATTAATGTACATGTGCTATCAGAACGTCAAATTGCCTACATAGCCGCACCAACGAATGTTTGAGTGATTATACAACAAAATCAAATTATTAAATTGAAAAATTAAAATCATCAATTGATCATTTGAAAATATAATTATCTCTACTATTGAGTTGGCAACAATTGATTGATTAATTTACTTATTTATTCAATTAAAAAGTTTGTACAACGAATTAGAGGACTACATGGATTAGGCCTAGTGTCAAAGTTTGATGGGAGTCCAAACACGATAGGCGGAAAGCACGATATGCAGAATAGATGAATACTCGAAACAGACCAAACCTAAAGTGTAAGCTAGGAAAAAGAGAAGAATCGGTTGAAGCATGGGAAATCCTCTATGATTCACGAAATCAGGGAAAGGAACCTGCTGAAAAAACCTGTTTAACGTAGCTGATACATCAGTAGCAACTAGTCACTCTTCGAGGCAGTTGTGAACATGAAGTGTAATCAGATTTATCAATTAATTTATAGTTCACAACAAAATACATTGTATCAGATCCATCTTCCGAAATTATTTACATATACGTGCTAATGGATTAATGAAATATTTTCAATCGTTTTGCGATTTTTTTGAATGATGAAGAGAAAATAACTCAGAATACAAACTGGGAAAAAAACTGCAGAATATCATAACCAAAAAGAATTTTTCTTCAACTGGCCCATATTTCAAAGTAGGTCCTTCGGGAGAGCAACCCAAAACCCGTCTTGGATATCCACTCATTAGAAGTGCTATATCTACAGGGTGTTATATAATAGTATGTCACAACTTGAGGGATAAATCCACGTGAAATTTTAAGAAAAAAGTTAATATAAACATAGGTACGCAGCTACAGGGTGTTGAAATTTCCGGAAAAATTTGTTTTTCTTCAAAACTCCTTCAGTTTTTGAATGAAAAATTATTGAATTTGAATTATTTGAATTGAATGTTATTCGCTAAATAAAAAAAATGATACAAATACTGGATAGGTATGCCCAAAATTTGCTTTTATTTTGATAGCTCGTCTTCTGAGACACAACTTATACTTATTCAATATCAAACTAAAAAAAAGAACAATTGAAAAATAAAGAGATTGCTGAAAGTATCTCCACCTGCAAGAATACAGGCCTCTGTCCTTCTTCGCATATTATTACGCACTCTTTGAAATATTCCTGGGGTATTTCTTATCCTGTCACAAGAGGTTATTATTCGATTTCTCAATTGTTCTACAGTATTCACTGGAGTGGTATGAACTAAACTGTTAAGATATCCCCATAAGAAAAAGCCTAAATTATTTAAGTCTGGGGACCTAGGAGGTCATGGTTCTGGCCCACCTCGACCTATCCATCGGTTGTTGAATGTATTATTCAAGAATTCCCTAGTGTCTCCACTTAAATGTGCTGGTGCCCCGTCATGCATGAACCACATTATGTTTCTCACTAAAAGTGACACATCCTCGAGCAATAAAGGTAACTCCTCCTCAAGAAATTGCCGATAAGCAGGCAAAAAAATGGCCCAATCAAATAATTTCCAATTATTCCGACCCAGACATTTAGTGAGAATTGTTCTTGATGATGATGATGAGATTCTTCAATCACATGGGGGTTTTCCTCAGCCGAATAATGATTATTGTGAAAATTTGTGATAGCAGTCCTCCGAAAAGTTAACTTCGTCTATGAACATTATTTCACTATCAAAATGAGCATTTTCTCTAATTTTATCTAAGAATCATCGGCAGAAATGCAGTCTTGAAGGAAAGTCTTGAGGAAGTAGAGTTTGGACACATTGAATATGAAACGGGTACAATAAAATGTCGTGGAGAATCCTCCAAACTAGAACATGAGGAATATGCAATTGATTTCCAATTTTACTTGTACTCACATGAGGATTCAAATCAATACAATTCAAAACTGCTTCCTCAATATCTGGAGTTCTCATAGTTTGAGTTGAACCTTTTAAATGATTATTTGCAGTAAAAGTACCAGTTTCCCTCAACCTTCTGTGGATATTTGAAAACGTTCGGCCTGTCTGGTGTTACTCGATTTGGAAAGCGCACCTGATATATTCGCCTAGCTTCTGTTGTGTTTCCGTCAGCCGTACATGTAATGGATATCAGCCAATTCGGCAATAGTAAAATTAGCCATTTTTTCTTACAGCAATAACTTCAAAAGTCTAACTAATCTTTAATTTAATAAATAATTCGAGCAGGCACTGATTCAACTTTAGCAACTGTCAAAATAAATAGATAAATGAAAAAAATCAAAGCCTACTAGTCATTTTTTAATTAGAACTGCTTTCAATTCAGCGAATGCATACAATCGTTTAATAATTTTTCGCTCGAGAACGGTCGGAGAAAAGTAAAAATACAAAAGTCGAAAAGTTTTTAAATTGAACGAAGGTGACGAAAATTGATTTTACGCTGATCAGTGGCGTATTGCAAAAAAGTTTGAAAGGGCTAAAAAAGACATGGCTCCGGAAAAGAAAACACCTTGTAGATTCTAGTTAAAATTTAGGACGTGTAATGATGGAGGCTGTGAAAAAAAGCTTGCAATCCAAATTTCGGCTGCATCTCTCAAAAAGTTTTGCAGAAAAAACTAATTGTAACACCCTGTATAGAAGGGTTACTTCAAACTGTTGGATTGTTTCAGGAAGGTTTTGAAGAAGAAATGATTGCATCGACATCTAACCAAATGTGACCATTGTATTCTTTCAATTCCTCTTGCCTTTATCTGCAACTATTGGTCTTCGGCGGAAATGGTACTGGTTTTGTTGTATTGTGTTGGTGCTACATTTATTAGATAACAATTCCATGCTCTACTGTGCACACTCTGGGCACAACTCAAACGAGCAGACACTTCGCGTGTTCTCAAATGATAAACAACATTCAATGATTTTGTCGCAATTGAAGCATGATTTTCATCAATTGTTGAGTGCTCTATCATTAAATATTACAACAATCAAAGTTTCTTTTCTTAAAATTTTTTAGTCAGTTCAGAACTTAATCTTACCATAATTTAAATCAATTTCCAGATTTCGCTCCAGATTTTCTATATTTCTTTTCCACTTCGTAACGTATAGTCACATTTATATCCATATTTATCCGGAATTTTTCGTATTCTCCAATTGTATTCTTTCCGAATTCTTTTCTTTATACATTTTACAGGACGGGAAGAACAACACAAAAAGAATCAAATAAATATATCATTTATACTGAAAATGCATATAGAAATTATTAAATAGTTTTAGAGTTTGTTCAAATTTTTCCACTTTCCTTTGAAGCTGTTGCAAATTCTCCATCCTTTTTCCAAATTCATTATGAAGAACACGAAAAAAAAAATCAACGAAACATGTTTTTCCTATTGTCAATTATGACCGAAGGCTCATATGAAAATAGTAGTTTATCCAAATCTTACATAATATTTTCTCTCCTAAAAAAATCATCATAACCACCAAAACTGAGCATTTCCATCTCTCGAAATGTGAGTTATGATTTCAGGTTCATACTTATTATTAATTTAAGTTTTTCCCAAATTTTTTAAAATTTTCCAATGAAAACATGGCGTTTTAGATCAATTGCCACTTTCCGTGTATATATTTTTTCATTAGCTGTTTCATTTTTTGTTTGATGCAATTTATCGCTATTTGTGTTTAAATCCGGATTTAGCGCTGAGGTAACTGCAAGCCGGTCGGATTCCTCATTGACTATTATTTCTATATGGGAGGGTCCAAAAAAATCTCCAATTTTGTTGTGACCCTGATCTGGATGATAGTGCCACCGGGGTGGGGTTACACATATGAAGAAAAACGTCGATGTTTCACACAAACACTTGTTGTACACGTAAATGTAAGATTAAATAAAACACGTGGTTCGCTGAAAGACAACTGCGACTTGGAGATATGGCGGACGACGTGGGTTGTCTCTAGAGTCGACTCATAGTAAAGCGTTCTGCAGACGATCTACGGAGACGGAGTGAATTCGATGAGGTAGGTGAAGGAAAAGAGACCGCTAGTCTCAGAAATGAGCTAATACCCTGGGCCAGGTAGGCACAGAGTACGTTCTGTGCTTAGCTTGGTCGAAAGGACCTACTAGGTGATCTATGGTTAGAAAACATATTAAACACGATAACAATAAGGTAGCAAAAGTTTGATTACTTCAATAATTTCAATTCACTGAGGAAGTCCGTGATGGTTAGTATTTTTGTTCCGAATTATGATGAACATATTTTTCAGAGCCTGTAAATTTATTGAAATTTCACCACTGTAGATACTGTAATTTCTTATTTGAAAGATTCAAGGCATTTCTTGTTTCTTACGCTATTGCAACTGCTGCTGCTCCGTTCTGCAGTGTCTGAGAAAATTTTGTGGTTGAAGGTTGTTAAAAACTAATGTTTGGCGAAATTTGTGAACGTTAGGTTAGTGGTAGGTTAGGTGTATATATTTTTTTATTAGCTGTTCCATTTTTTGTTTGATGCAATTTATCGCTATTTGTGTGTAAATCCGGATTTAGTTGAAGGTCGTTAGAAATTAATGTTTGGCGAAATTTGTGAATGTTAGGTTAGTGGTAGGTGTTTTGACTATCTATGGAGGGGATTTAAATTGTTTAATACCAAAATTAGTTCCAAAGAGTATTTCTGTTAAAGAATATTATCTAAGTTTCGAATTTCTGAAAATTTTCAAAACAAAAATGATGGCGTGATTGATGTTAGATTCATTACCTGTAATTCTAGATACATAACACAACGATGAATATCGTCAACGGAGTTTTAGATGTGGTTCTGCTAGCAGGATTCAGACACATAGCTGTATTTTGTAGTATGTTTATTTTTTAAGATACTTAGATTAGCGTAGTACTAGCAGATGGTTCCATAGATGGTTTAACTTGGAAAAACTGCTGTGTATGAGTATTGGATATGATATAAAACGAAAGTGTTATATAACTCATAAGATAAGGAACTTTTAATTCAACTTTTACTCAAAAAATATGCTGACGAATCTGCAACTGTTCTGCCAGCCGGCTCGGTGGCGTATGGGATATGATGCTCGTCTCCTACGCAGAGTTACCTGGGTTCAATCCCCACAAAGTCGGTGCGATTTTTCGGATTCTGAGAATCGCTTGAGTGTCCATCTTTCGGAGGAGATGTAAAGCTGTCGGTCCTGTCTAACAGAGATGTGTTGGACATTAAAGATCAATTCCCTCGACACGAGAGGGGTTCGGCAAAATTCCCGGGTTAGTGAGGTGACAGAATTCCCTGGCGTGTCATTAGCCGAAAGGTAGAAATAGAACACGTTGAAGGAAAAACAAACAAACAAACTGTTCTGCGAATATTCATTACTTACCGCAGACAAATAGTGGTAATTTTCATGATACCATCACCGTTACAGTTCAAAGATGCACTCATCAGAAAAAGAAACATGTTCTTTTTGGAGTTTGGCTACCTTTATGACCCTTCATCATGACCTAATATTACTTATTAGTTCTTGAGAACGTCGTTACGAATCTCTCTAATCAAATAATTTCATTTTACCAGCGTTGCTTTCTGCAATATATTTAAGAAATAGTTCAAGATAGGTATCGCAGATCATTGCATTTTTCTGAACAATACAAAAATGTAATAATATTCAGAATGTTGAATTCGAAATAAAAAGTTCTGTATTAGCCTCGGATACGTGACACTATTATACAAAAAGTTTAGTTTGAAACTAGCGCAAATAAAAATTTCAAAAGATTTGTTCAAGATTTTTTTCGAACATGCCCACATATATTTCTTTCAGAATCCATTCAATTTCTCTGATAGCTACTGTACAGTACGAATGAAAACAATAATCAAAATTTTACGAACGTTGACTCTACCTTCTGTGATTATTTTCAGAGTGATTAATTTTCTGGAATATTGTTTAAAATTAGGGCGCATTCTTCACATTTCCGTTTGGTGAAAAAGCTCAGATAAACATTCTCATGATTATCAGAAATATTTCACGAAGTTTTGAATAAATCTCCATGATTAAATTTTCATTTAACTCTGTTGCGTTCCATAAAATCCCTATGAAATTTCACATTTGATGTTGCTTCTCATAAAAAAAATAAAAATATAACAATATCACTCTCGTATATTCTGTAATAGATTCCAGAAAGTTCTCAACACAATCCCCCATAAATTGACTTCAACAGAAATGGGGGATGATGTATTGAATTTATCGCAGCTGTGAAAATTCCATTTTCGCCGATAATACGTCGAGCACGTTTTCAAGTTTAGTGCGTAGTAAAGGAAAACGAGGAGATCTTGCGAAAGCAGCGAACAACCTTGGTGAAAATCGAAGGGATCCTTGACCTATCTGACACTCAGAAATAAAATACAAGACTGGTCTCAAGTTCGTGATATCTTAATCGTATTTTCGAGGGTAATACCTAAAGAATTTGTACTTATTGTGATAAAATTTTATATTGAACGAAAGCTTTGTTGCCCAACTAGGCTAGCATAGCTAAGTATTGTGGAAATAAACAGAAACTGGAAAATTATTTGTTGAAACAGTTGTTTAAAATATTTAGTTGAAATTGATTTAATTGAAAAGTGCCAAAATATAACTCTACCTTGAATTAATCGGCAACTAATTGCTTAATTGTTTCTGAAAGAACACTTAGAAGAGTTAGATTGAAAAATTATTTTATTCGTGTCTGAATGAACACCAATTAATTTTTTCTTATTTGAATCATTTTTTGTTACATGTTTCGTTCTCGTCCTTTCTATCACCTACCCCAGGCAGCTTCGACCCCAAATTTTTGAGTAGGGAAAAAGGATTGTGTGATACATTTTTGAAAAGGTTATTCCATTATCTATACAGAACAATCGATCGAAATCGATTCAATTGAATCGAGGAAATATTTGGTATTCGGAAATGCTTGCTGAACACTGAAACGATCAAAATCATCTCGTGTACCAGTCTAGTTTTATATGCATAGAATTTGTACGTGAAGAATCCTAAAAATACTTCAGATATTTGCGAAAATCTGCTAACAGATTATGATTTATCCATTATGGAACTCCACCTAAAATGGCCACACCAATTCCTTCGTCATTCACAACTCTAGTGGGATTGTGTTTTTTATTAATAACGCATCTAGTTTTCATGAATTTGCTCGTTAGTTCGTTTCTGTCCCAAATTTCTGCTCTGTCACATTTTTTATTATTAAAAAACAAACTCGCAATTTCAATGCATTCTTGCAATGCGTATACCATCAACAAACTCATTGTTATTTTTGGTTATCAAAATTATGGAAAATACCATCAACGCAAGTTACCTGTGTTTTAACGAATAATTAAGAGTACCTGAATCTAGCAGATCTGAAAAAATATTTCTAACATAAGAAGTTTGATAACAGACCTATACGAGACATTAAAATAAAACATCATTCTGATTAATTGAAAGAGAGCTCAACATGAAATGTGAAGGTTTGCTCGATCGTACATGAATTTTTGAAAATGCAGTAAATAGAGGGGCAGGGGAAGGAGGATGATGCGTAAAAGTTCAAATGAGAGAGAAAAAATGTTCTGAAGCAACAGAATCCATTTACATCAAATCTTTTCCTGAAACATAGATCGATCAGATTGATAGAAACTTTTCCCAAATAACTTTCGTAGTATAGAGAATGAAATAGCGTTTTTAATAAGGTATCACATGACCCCTATTCCCCATTTGAAAATTTATGGTGGAAGTTACCATTGGTTTTTTTTGTAACAAAAATAGTCCAATGCCATCAAAAAATCGACCTGTTTCAAGAAATTCACAGAAAAATCAAACCAGCAGATTTTTTCAAGGTGGTTCATTTTCATTTTCACGCACTGTATAACCTAATACACAGATAAGTTAATGTACATATCTTACAATTTGGATCACTTTAATATTCTTTAGTGTATAGGATAAACACATCGAAGAAAATTATTTTTCAAGGGACAATATTCATCCTTCCGTAGAATGTTAAATATCCTTCCTTGAAGGAGCTAGTTCTCCGATCTACTCCTCATAATTACCGTTAACCGGGTCCACCGGGAAGTGGTACATCACGTTCAGATGTCACGAATAGGAACAGTAGACTACAGTTTCGGTCTCGTTTGACCTCGTCAGCATTGTCTACCCATTCGTAACAAAAGGCTATGCCGTTACCTACTCATCTCAATTCGTTGGAGTGAACGCAATAATATAAATATCACTGCGCCCCCCAACGAACCAACGTTGATGAGGTAGCTTCTGTTTCGGTTCATTGGGGGGCGCAGTGATATTACTATCACTACAGGGGGGGCAAAGAAGGATTAACTTGCATATTAGGCTAATTTTTTCTCGAATATAGTTTATAGTCAAATGTAGTTGATATTCAAATGTGTTTTTGTTTATATTTCTAGAGCGATTGCAAAGGAAGCAGGCTGCAAACTGATGTTCGTTGAATGCACAAGTTATTTCTCAGCCCTTATCATGAAGAGGTTGGGCTTTGAAAAAATTTACAGTCTCAAGTACTCTGACTACAAAGTTGATGGTGAAGTAGTATTCAAGACGAAAGAGCCACACGTTGAGTACACAGTATACGTACAAGACCTGTAGATATTCACAAAAACTAGTATTAACAACGATTCAATCGAAAACAAAATGAATATCGATTTAAGAATATACATAGATATGTAAAATTTAAATGATTTAGGGTTGTGAAAAGAATTTGAAGTTCAAATTTAAGGATCCGAATGGATATATTCCTATTTAAGATAAGTTTATCTTGAAGACTTCGATTTTATATTCTGAAAACTAGGCACTAAAAGACATAATTAGACCTAAAATATTTATGTAATATATTTATATTTATTTATATAAGAAAGCAGGGTATTTTATTATTTTTGAATCACCTTGTTCCTGAAATTTTGGTGTCAAATATAGGTACAATATTCTGAAACGTATGTATACTTTTATAGAAATTGTAACAAATGTTGTTATTTTCTTCTGATTCATTGAAATTTTTGCATGAAATACTTTGAAAACTATGTAAGACAAAATTACCCAGTTAGTTTTATATTCTTTCCTCCTTTTTCATTCTCTACTAAGCTAAGACTTACTTTTACATGTTGGACATTGTTTGTTATGTAAATGATTCAAACTATATTGAGAAGTGAATGTTCATTGATATTGTAAGATAATTATATTTGCTCAAATTTATGTACCATTTTTGTTTCATATTGTATACATAAATAAATACCTTATAACGAATTTTATAAAATATTTTCCTGTTATAATAGTGCGAACTTAATTCTGGCAGAAAGGTATTATAGATACCAGAACATTCTTTAGCGATGCTTGGACATTGCTTACTCAATTGAAGCATGTATAGTTAGCCTTCATATTAAGCCGAATTTATTTTGAAGCTGCAGAAAAGGCAGCAACATTACGAAAAAAATGAATGAAAGAAAGGACTACAATAACATCTTTATTCAGAGTTGACCCCTATACATATATAAATCGTGCATGGGGAACATGGTTTTGAAAAAATATAAGATTTAGACAAGGTTGCAAGAAAATTGTTTTTGATTATCATTTTGGCAATCAACCTAATTAATTTCTTCAAATTCATTATTCACTGATGCAATAAATTCAGGAACGATGCTAAGGGTTGTGGACCATTTGTATTAGAGGAGCTCCGGGAGAGTTGAACTGTTTTTCGTTTAAAGTATCGTATTGTACTATAGATGGGGATTAGCGATTCACTTATTACAGTAAACAGTGACTTATTCAGTTGGGTTTTCTAATGCATAATTGTTTTCTCGATATAACAGTGCTGAAATATGTTATAAATATTTGAATGAAATATGGGATATGTCTCCCTACCATTAGGGACACTTGAACCGGGTCTGGGAGGTGTCGACATTGTTGCTTATATATATATATATATATATATATATATATATATATATATATATATATATATATATATATATATATATATGACATTTCATAAACACCTACTTGTTCAGATTTGATACTTCACTCACGGGCTCGATAAATTCAAAGGTTTTCTGATATTAATTTCGGCAGCGGAGTTTATACACATTTTGTAAGGCTTTCTTTTCATGGAAAACTGACTTTTCTAGTGGGTTCTCTAATTCTCCACAGTTCGAATCGGACGAGAATATGTTTTTTCATTGAAACCTTTCATGACACCAATTCTTAAAGTTTCAGCAATCTCACAGAAAACAAATATGCTCAGATTGAATAAAATTACTGTATAGGAATAATAAAAAGATACGAGATACTTTAGACGTATATTGCTATTAGAGCATAAGGAAACAGTTGGATCAAAGCTTAAAATAAATTCAGTGTCTCGAGACGCCAATACAAAATTATTGCATACACGCGAAGCGAGGGTAAGTCACTTCGTAGATCGCAAGTTACATTTCTGTTCTGTGACCAAGTAATTCCAAGTCTCCAGAGTACCAAGCTGGTAATCTCCTTGGTCAGCCTTGGATTACTTCAAGTGTAGTGACTAATATTCCTAAGGAAAGCTGTTAACGTTCACCTGAAGAGAACCGGATCAGTACCACAGAACAGACCCTAGTAAGAAGGTCGACCAAGCAAAACATTCAACACCCCCTCACGACCCCTCACCACTCTTTCTTGTCCTCCCATAATAGATATAGATGGCACTAATTTAACCACGTCAACTGTCAAACTGTCGATCAAACTTCAATCGCCGATAAATGAATTGTCAAATGTCTGTCAATGTCAAAGTTTTCAGTTTCCCGCTAAACCCTTTTATTTTTTTGCGGTTTGTGCTTCCAAAATCATTTTCTCTTCAGGTGTTTCCGTTGCTGGTGTCTTGGACTCTAGTTTAGAAATTCTCTTTTATTTTTCATTACGGTCCTTCAATCAGGATCCTTTAGAAAATTTATTTTGTATTATTAGACAGCATGGTGTAGTGCTTTAAAAACATAAATGGCTTAACATCGCCCATAGTTAATGGAAATCGTAAAACAGATGACTATGAGAATTTGAATGTTTTGTCTTTTTTTGCAGGCTAACCCACAGAACATACTGATTCTAAGGATTCAGAACCTTCTGTCCATGAAGAATATAATGAGATCTTTGAAAATCCACCAACTCCTATAACTGACAATTACGCTACCTATTATGTGGCAGGATAGCTTTCGCGAAAAATTAGTCCCAGAATGTCAAGTATGTAACGAAGAACTTTTTTGCGAAGTGCCTCAACAACATTCAAGGAATTCTGTGATAATAAGTCGAAGTTCTTGTATCATTCAGTAAATGTTTCTCAATTCTTAGAAGACATTCACAATAAACTTACTTTTTCCTGAATAGTCAGTGGCATCAGGAAAATCTTGCTTTGAGATTCAAACAAATCTCATTTTTCTCAATTCGATTTTTGTCAATTAAATTCGGTGAAAGATGAAATTTTTGAAAGAGCTACTAGTCTTCTAATTTTTAAATTCATTAAGGATTAAAAGAAGGAAACTGTTACTTCTGGGACTGAAAGCAAATCCAAAAGGTTCAGAAACAAGTAGGACAGCAATCTTTGATGGGTTCAATTATAGGTGTTTATTGTGATTTTAAAGAGTGGGTTATCTCCCTACTATGTGTATGTTATTTATTTACCATTGATCTTATACAGTCGGTGGTACTATACATGTTGTTTTGTCTGGGCTTTTATATTTATATTTATATATATATATATATATATATATATATATATATATATATATATATATATATATATATATTTACAAACATGTTTTCTAGTTTGTGATATTATTTATTTTCCTGCATGCACCTTTTACATTCATAGGGAAGAAATTCATCTGTGACCAAATAATTGAATTTTTTGGTCCTTTACACCCTACATTCCCTTTCTTATCTATGATTCATGTTATTTTGTGATATACACATTGTTATTATTCATTCAATTTTCCTAATTCTTTTTATTCCGAGTATATATATATATTTTTTTTTACAATGGGCTTTTACACCCTGTGTACACTTAGGGTTCTGCGTAGGGAACCTTATTTATATATTTGGTTTATATTTCTACTATGAACCTATCAATTGAACCCATCTGGAATATTAATGCAACCCTAGTTTCCAAGATCGGTAATGAAATTGCCTATTTTTACTATATTCAACAATTTTCAGTGATCTCAAATTCATTTAAATGAAAACTTCTTGAGACATACTGCGTTTTTTTCTATTTTGAGAAGCAGTATGGAGTAACTGCCATGAAGATGGCAGTGAAAGCAGTTTACCCCCAACGGGGGACCAATGGTAGCAATGTAGGAACAATACTATGGCTGACAACAATATTTCAGAATTTCTTTTTATTTTGAATGTTAGAATGTACCTGTTTTCTGTGATATGTGATTTATATTTTTGATTTACATGTGTTAAGAATAATTTTATTTTTGGAAATGTTTTCTGTATATATGGTTTAAGAGATTTTTGTTATTTTAAAATAAAAGTGTTATTGTGAAAATAACCATTATTTTCTCAATTTTTGAACAG
Source organism: Cryptolaemus montrouzieri (assembly GCA_013387265.2). Classification (NCBI taxonomy): domain Eukaryota; kingdom Metazoa; phylum Arthropoda; class Insecta; order Coleoptera; family Coccinellidae; genus Cryptolaemus; species Cryptolaemus montrouzieri. The sequence goes on along the minus strand of JABFTP020000001.1, from coordinate 68,530,548 downwards.
TCTAATTGAGGCAGAAATACTCAGCATCGATTAGACTAGTTCATATACCCCATTTCAGTGAAGTTAAATTCGATCGTGGGAAATCTAGAATTCAAATAAGGCGCCTTTCGCTTTAGTTTCCCATAATGGCACGCGTAGCGCTAGTTTCTATGCAGAAACAGCCATATTGTTTCCTATGTCGAAGCACTGAGTTTATATTTCTCATCTGTGATCAGTACTGTCTTCTTAGGCTTTTGCACGCGTATTTACGTACGGTCGCTAGCCCTTCAACTCACAACTTAAGGAGGATGATATGACGCAATTTGCGCCCCCTCAGGGATCGCCTCATGACGAGGGTTCGAACTGCATCGGGTTCCTCGTAGCAGGTACTATGATCTAGCATGGTGACGCATAGGCGGTTACTCGTTGAGGCCTGAGATGTTGCCGCTAGCCATAGTGTGCGTGTGATCTGAGATCATCCGTCTTCAACATGGAAGCTCAACACGGACGTAAATCATCTTGAATGTCTCCTCTGTCATTTTGGAAGCACTTAAACCACTCAAAACTCTTGCACGCAATAAATATTTATTGCCTTACACTTCTCAGAAGGTATTCTAAGTTTCTCTTGACGAGAGCTGACTGCTTAAATTTAAATTATCGTCGTAGTTCATCTTAATTATATGATGCTGCCGAACGACGTGAAAATGTCGAGCCTCCCTTCCATGTTGTGTGTTTCGAATTACTGAGAAAAAAGGGTTATTGAAAGTTGAATTATAGCGAATCAACTGGAAATGAGACAATGTGAGTTTATATACGACTTATTTAATAAAATAAATTATAGAGATGATATAAATTCCACAAAAAACTGCAAAATAATTATAATCTCCTCTTACTGAGTTTGATCGATTGATCGCTATTCGTCGTGAAGAAGCATTCTCTTTTTGCTCCGCTTGTCGTTCAGCTGGTGAAGGTATAGGGTTTGTCCAGCAAATATCTGTGTCACAATATTCACATAAATTTTCTTTAAGACATTGACTCGGATCCATGCATCCTCTTTTCTGAGTGTAATTTGATTCTGAAAAAATCCAAAATGAAGTTCAGATACAAGTTATTTTACCAAAACGTGATTCCATTGAAGAAACTTTGAATTACAAGTCGTAATGATAATTGCTAGTATTAACATGAATTTGTTTATGCAAATTGTCTCACAGTTGATTGACACGATCTTATCAGGATAAACGAGTGATACAGCTACAACAAATAGGTGAGTAGACTCTAAACAGACCTGAATTCTTCATTTACATGTGAAAAATACGAATATTCTGTTTGATACTTGAATTTTCAGCAAATAAAAGAAAAAAGGAACGAAACCAGAATTTCCAAAAAATCTCAATTGAAACAGATAAGACGTAAATTTCTACATACATAAGATTTTCTCATAATTTGCACTTTGGATTCATTATATTTGAGCTGACATCCCAACAACTAAAAAATACTGGAGGGAAGGAAGTTACCCTAAATGCCTTCGAACAATTCATACTAATCTAGCGTTGATGACCTTCGCAGATGTTGCGTGTATCAAATTTGAGCTCAAAATCTCTACAATTGCAGAAAATATTGGAAAAGTTTCTTGAAGGTCTCATTTACCGGAATACTATATTCAATTAAAGTGAACCAAGAAATTAACGCACAAAAACTAAAATTGAAATTTATTCAAAAGAAATTTAGATAAGCTGAAAAATCTGGTTTTCAGTGATCCATATTAAGCAATGCTTGACGAAAATCGAAATGAAAATGGTAATCATAGGAATGGAATCGAAACTAATAATGAAAAATGTAAAACCAAGATACCGAAAAAATACCTAAAAACTAAAAACTTGATAATACCGGATATTTCCACCCCTAGCGAGATAACTTCATGACATCTACGATTCATATTCAGAATCAACGACCTTATACCATTCTGATTCTTTTCGTTCCTGTTCTGAACCTCATTTACGATAGCTGGCAGTTTTGCTAGCTTCTACATTTTCTATTGAGAATGTTCCAGATATGTTCGATGTGATTGAGGTCTAGACTACGTGCAGGCCACTCCATTGAAGTGAACTTGTAATCTTGAAGATAGTTTCTAACGATATGAGCTTGGTGAGGACTGGCGTTATCATGCATAACTAAAAAGTTTTCACTCATGTTTGCCGCAAATCGTACAACATGTTCATATAAAATCTGAATGATCAGGCTTCCATTATTCATCATGACTAGATCAGTACGAGCGTTCAAAGAACGCTGTATACTAGAGAACGTCGATTGCAAAGAAAAAGACACAATTTCGACTCATCTGTGAACAAAACTCTCTCCCAGTCAGCTTTTAACCAATTCACATGCAGGAAAGTCTTTCGATACTATGATAGAAATGGTAATTCTCTAACGGAATTTTTGGAAATAGTACAACATCAAGTGTGGTTTCAATTGGATGATGCCCCTGCTCACTTTAGCGTGGATGGAAGAATTCAATCGGGCTACGGTTAAAGCTGGCCCTCGAGCTGCGAAACGAGCTTCAAACTAAACTTTCTGAGACGTTGTCGAATCGTTTCAGTGCTAATTTGCTCTCCACTGTTCTACCGAAGCTGCTTTTAAAGGTGCCTAGCAGTAGCGAACCGTTGTCTGACGGAGAATAATCTTGAATAACGGGCATGGATCTCTGTTGCTCGAGGTCCTCTTGCATGACCAGTCTCCTTGTACCTTGAAATAGTTGAATGGGACACTTTTGTCCTATCCTTCTGTCCACTGCTTCTGCACATTCTACCAGGGCCATAATTCGTGATTCGCGTTGCATAATTACCAGAAATTGAAATTTTCGAGGAGAACAATCGTTATTCGCCAAAATTGATCAACAACTGCTGTTATCAATATAGGCCTGGTCTGGAATACTGTTCCCATATATGGGGCTCCGCACCCAAATATTCATTTCATTTATTAGATAGTGTCCATAAGAGATCAGGACGCCTCAGTGACCAACCGATCACGCGGGATATCCAATCTCTCGCTCAAAGGTGGCAGGTTGCTGCTCTTTTTGACAGATACTGAAAGGTTTGGTCCCGAAAATTCTCACTTCTGACTGGTGCCTAGTGTTGAATAAGCTCAACTTTTGAAGGAAACTTGCCCGTTCTCAGTCTCGCTTCCACACAAGAAAGTCATTGGTTGTGAAACCGTTTACCGATTTGATACAGGTATTTTAACAATATTTTTCGTTTGTATAGCGATAAGATTATTCCTCAAAATCGATATTGTCCTCTCAAAATACTCCCCATTGACTAAAACACACTTGTGCCATCCTTCGATCCTATCTTCGAAATATTTTTTGAACTCAATTTTCGGTATGACCATCAGCGCTGTCGATTTTTCCATTATCTCATTTTGGCTGTTGAATCTCGTTTCACGGAGTGGTTTCTCGATTCGATTGAGCCAAAAGAAGTCAGAGAGAGCCAAATCAGGTGGATATGATGGCTGTTTGATGATATTAGTTTCGTTTTTGCTCAAGAGCTCACTAATGTCGATGGCATTATGTGACGGTGCATTATAGTTGTGCAAAATCTACGAATTGTTTTTCCTCAAATATTTTCTCTTTAGCAGACTATTTTAATCAAACGTTTCAGGGCACTTAAGTAATAGTCTTCATTGAGTGCCTGATCTTCTGGTAAAAATTCGTGATGCACGATACCTTTGTAATCCATGAAAACCTCAAGTATTGTCTTTTCTTAACTGAAAACGACGTGGTTTTTACGGTTTAGTGTTAAGTCTCAATGGGTGAACTCCATTCACTCGTCTGATGTTTGGATTGCGTGTTGTACTCATACAACAACGTCTCATCTCTAATTATGATGCGTTTGACAAATCTTGGATCTTATTCAGCAACTCATGTTATAAGCGATGACAACGCTTTTTTTTATTGAAATTCAAGGTTTTGGGGACCAAAATTACTTCAACATAACGCAAACCGAAATCATTGATTACAATATCTTGTACAGATCCATAAGCAATACTGAAGTTCTTCGCTACCTCTCTGTTTGTGAATTTGCGGTTATTGATCAACAGTTCGTTTACTTCCCTGGTGTTTTCGACAGTGTTTGATGACGACGATCTGTCACTACATTCGTCATCGTCCATGGACTCCCGACCATTCCTAAAACGTTCCTGCCACTGCTAAAGAACGGTTTTCTCAGAGAATCTTAGCCAAAACAATTTTCAAATATTTCAAAGGTTTTCTCACCATTGAATCTGTTTTCAACACAAAATTTGAAACTCAACAAAATTCAATTCCATTTTACATTTTTTCCGTACTTGGATGTACTTAAAAGGGCACAACTTTTACAATTGTCAAGCTATGACGTTCAAATTTGTAGGGAATATCACTAATAGATGGCAACCAAACAACTATAATAAAACTCGAATTCTATGACGTGAGAGCACCAGCCGTTGAAAATGCTGGGAACGTTTTGATCAGGGTGGTACAATCCTGAACTTCTAGATATTGAACATTTTTATGCACCAAACCTGTGTTAATAATTATTTTCCAACCGAAAAAGCAATCTGAAATATTGAAATTGTGTTAATTTCTCAGCGGAGTCTATTTTTCAATAATTATTATATGTGATAAAAACCAGAAACGAGAAAATGCAAGATATGAAGAATGTTTTAAATTGAATGGTTCATCCGATTTCACTTGTGAATATGTTATAATGCACCAAAATAACAGTTTATAGGCAAAAATGACCGGTGAAAAAATATTATTCTGCATACTGTTACAAACATTCGGCTTGTTCAGTTATGTAGATTTTCGTCGACAACACTTTGTCAATTTTAGGCAGAAAATTTCGAAGACTAGTTGCTATAAGAGAAAAACTGAAGCATTTTTGAAAATTAAGCACCATGTAGGAAATATGGAAATATCAAGTGAAAAATTGAAAAAAATTGGATTAACACTTATTTACTTATTTCTAACGCGGTTTATTTTATAATCATTATTATCTTGTTGATCTTTAAATTGTACACTGATTCTATTGTAAAGAATTTCCGTTTTTGTTAAGTAATTGATTTACAATATTTGAATTCAACCATTCTAAATAGCTATTTGTTTAGTAATACAAAGTTCTTTATTGAAATTATCTGAAACTGAAGGAACATTTAATATTCTGTAGATCATGTGGAAAGCTGCCATTTTATGTTGAACAGAACGAAACGGTATAATGTGAATTACGGTTATGACAGATGAATATTTCATATGCATTATTTAATTCGGTAATAGTTAAATTTTTATTTATCTTAACGTAATTTCGATAAAAATTTTGTATTATTAAAATTATCTCTTAATAATGGTTACAATCCAAATATTAGAACTGAATTTTTAAGAACAAACGGAAACTCAAGGTAAAATCTAAAAATAAAACACAGATATGGTAGCCTCACATACGTTGGGAAAGTTAGCCAAAATGTGAAACATTTACTGGAAAAGTTCCAGTTACACATCTTATTCCGAACCAATAATTGTCTATTCAAACACATCAAAAATAGTAAAAGTGAATAAGATAAATGAAAGAAATCTGGTGTATACAAACTTAGCTGCAGTATTTTCAGTAATATGTATACTGGTAGAACAGACAGAAATTGCTTTAGAGCAGGGGTGCTCAAACGGTCGATCGCGAGTGCTTTGAGTAGATCTCGAGAAGGAAAAATTTTTAATATGTGGGTAACTTTACTACAAAAATTTATTACGTAATAAAATACCACTCTGCTAGCGGCAAAAGGCGGCTTCATCAAAGGAACGCGCGGAACATGTCAAAAAAAGCCGCGTTTTTTATTCTTGCCGCGTTTCTAGAAATTTCGCAGGGCGTGCTTGACGGGAACATTCGGGACTTTCGTTCACGCCGACATAAATGTTGCGCCTGCAGGAACTGGAGTCATTTTGAATTGTAACTTGAAGGCAATACTACGTCGATACAAAGTTCATTATTAAATAGTACAAAATGTGTAAAACGATAAATGCATTTGTCTTATTTGTCGTGCGCCAGTTGTAACACCTAAGCGTGGTAACCTAGAGAGGCATCACAAGACGGTTCATAAAAACTATGAAAAGGATTTTCCGCCACAGAATGAACTAAGAAAACGAAAAATACGTGACTTGATAACTTGTTATCAACTTGTTCACAAAACCAGCCAAACAATCAAAAGCTGCTACGATTCCTTCATTTAAAATATCTCATATATTGGCGAAACACAAGAAACCATTCGAAGATGGATCGGTTGTGAAGGAAGCATTTATGGAAGTCGGTGAGACTTCACTTGGAGATTTTAAAAATGAAACAGAAATCATGTCTGCTATTAGAGAACTTCAGTTATCCCGTCCGATTGTCACGCGTATTGAAGTCATGAGTCAGGACATGGCAGATAAACTAAAACATGATATCATGAAAAAAAAACACACTTTCTTTACAGTTCGACGACTCCACCGATATGACAGACACTGCCCAGCTGTGTATTTTTATTCGGATGGTATTCAATGACAGACATGTTGGCTAAGGAAGAATTTTTTTGACAATCATTCCTCTGAATGGAAAAAACCGTGGCGAAACTATATTTGACGTTTTCTTAAATTTGTAAAAAACTACAAACTACCAATGTATAAATTAGTGTGCATTATAACCGATCGAGTACCAGCAATGATTGGAAACAAATACGGTTTTGTGGCATTATGTCGAGCTAATGAAGATTTCCCTTCATTTTTTTCATTCCATTGCATAATACATCAACAAGTTTTGTGTTCAAAAGTTTTAAACACGGAGGAAATTGTGGGCATTCAAACTAAAATTGTGAACTCCATCCGTGCACGTAGCTTGCAGCGGCGGCTCTTTTAGTTGCAGATAGGGAGTCAGCTGAACACACTGATTTAGTTCTTCACACGGACGTCAGGTAGTTGAGTCGCGGAAAATTCCTAGAAAGGTTTCAAGAATTATTGCCCGAAATAACAGCTTTTCTAGACGAAAGAGGTGATGACACTCAGATGTTGAAAAACGAAAAATGGCTGACTGATTTGGCATTTTTGACTGACATCACAATGCACTTGTGACACCATGGACTCGGAGCTTCAAGGTAAAGGAAAAACTATTGTTGTGATGATTAGCGCAGTAAACGCATTCAAAAGTAAATAGCAACTTATGATAGATCAACTAAAAAGAAAGGATCTGAAACATTTTCCGTCTTTGAAAGCAAGGATTCCTCAGTTGAATTATGATATGTATGAGGCTGAATTATCAAATATTTTGGGAAAATTCGAAATGCGTTTTTATGATTGCAGTAAATTGACAAATAAAGCATCATTTATGAGTTATCCTTTTTTCATGTAAAAACATTGAGGATTAGCTACTGAAATAGCAGGTCAGTTTATTATGAACTCATGTTCCGTTGAGGATGAGTTGGTGCAGATTATATCAGACATACATCTCAAAGCTACAGCGTCTGATACAAATTTCTGGTGTTTTATATCTGAAGATAAATATCTGAATCTAAGGCAAATCTCCCTTCAACTGACGGCAATATTTGGGAAAACCTACTTGTGCGAGTCTGCATTTTCTGAAATGAAGGTAATTAAGTCACATATCGCAATCGACTAACTGACGATCATATGTCACCATGCTTGCGATTAGAACTCAGTGGTTACGTACCATCTTATGAAAATTATGCTGAGGACATGCGGCTCTAGCTACCTAGGTAGGTAGGAAGGTAGGGTGTATCGTGTATGTACGACAACCCTGCATCACACATACTTGCAACCTCTAAAAGTCGATCGTAAATAGAGGTAGATCGCCAGCAGTTCAAGTTTGAGCACCCTTGCTTTAGAGACAATGTACATTACAGTAGCTTCATCAATAAAGAAATAATTCTGATTACGCCAACCATTAAATTGAAGGAAATCATAATTTCAACCAGAATTTTAAAATCTTACAATCATCTAATAAAAAACTTGATATTAATTTTTTTGAATACCTTAAAATCAATTGACATAAACTTTCCAACATATTGCTGAATGAAGAGGTAGATTTTGTAAATAATTCCCCTTCACATAATTTGGTTCCTGATGAGTCTTTCAGATAATAGCTCTTTGCATTGCCCTTTACTCACTTTAAATTCTGCGTATCGCACATAAAGTTTTCATTTTGTATCTGTCTGATGAAGGCAGTGTCGTCGAAACGCGTAACAAATATAGCAAAAGAGTGTGAATCAAATTTTCTTCAGATTCATCATTTAAAATGGATTTGTATCGAGTAACGACCACAAGAGTTCAATTTTTCAAATAACAATTCATGATATTTTAAAGAGAATTATTTCCAGTTTCAAGGATATTCACTAAATCCGTTACATCCTGTATAATGAATGCACAAATTATTGTATGATTTGAAAACTGGCTCTTGATGAATACTAATACGAAAATTTCATAGAAAAGAAGCAAGGAAGCAAAGGACTAATGGAAAATTTTGAATTTTTCTCTATATCTCCAAAACTAGTGAAAATATGTGTAAGAAGTGAAAGGTTTTCGTTCTGGTTTTTAGTACCGTATAAAATATGGGGTGAGCTATTTGAAGAATGAAACAAAATTGATTTGAATGAGACCACCAAGTTAGGTATAGGGAATATTGAAGAAAGTCACTGATCTTTATATCTCTTGAGTAATTCGATGGAAGTGAAATATAAGATTTCTTATTGAAACATACTTTGATCTGTAACTTCATTATGGAACATTCTGTATAGTCCAAAAGATTTTCAATTTTCATAAAGAGATGCATAACTCGTTTTCCTTGCCAAATTTTTTCGCAGCGAATGCGTTGAAACACCCTGTATATTATCTTATTAGAAACAAATTCATTACAAGTCCCTGAGAGTTTATTGGATATAGTATCATATCAAACTATAAGACACAAAAGGAATGAGTGAGGACAAACGCAGGTACACTTTCACTAGATATAATCTCTCTTAATTAATTGACTGTTGAGAAGTTCTAAATTTTAATTTAGAACGAGTATTTACTTACCTTGAGAACGTAGCCTGTAACAAACTTCACCCTCAGAACAAGAAATCATTGGTTCAGTTAGAAGTGGACAGTATTTTTCTTCAGATTCATCGCATTCTACACATAGAAGCGGAAACTCTGAAACATGATTACTTTAAATAATAATAAATTTTTACAAAAATTGCCTCTTTAATACGACACTGTACCAATAAATTAACGCACAATTTCGATATTTCTAATTCCTCTTTAGTAGTCCGGACGTAGAGCAACTGAATTCGATTTATTTTCCTGGAGCACATATTCCTCTCATGAGAAATCAAATAAGAAAAATAAATTGCAATTTTGCAAGAAACCACCACATATTGATAACAGAGTTGATAATCAATTTACCGGTCGTTCATCTTGAAAATCTCAATTTTCGGTAATAAGCTCGAATCACAAAATTTGACCCCGGCAGAATGTGCTGCAGTGAATTGAGATGACCTAGTCTGAACTCACGCAAGAATAAGCCTAAGGCTTGGGGTGCCCTATTCAACTGTTCTCAGAATGATCCTTAGGTATAGGGAGACTGGTAGACAGGGAAGGAGACTTGGGCAAGGACAACCTCGAGCAACAACGGCAATCCATGGACGTTATTTAAGAATTTCCCCACTGGGACAACGGTTCGCCTCTGCTAGGCACCTTCAAACGCTGCTTCGACTGAACAGTGGAGAGCAAATTAGAACTGAAACGATACGACGTCAGGAAATTGGGTTTGAGGTCTCATGTCGCAGCTCGAGGCCCAGTTCTTCATAAATGAGTCGAAACTTGATCCTTTTCATTGCGTTTCACGTTCTCTTGTGTACAAGCGTCGAAATGAGAGATATGCCCAGAGCACCTTACACCTACCTATAATACAATAACGGTGTGGGGAGGAATTTCTTTTAAAGCGCTCACTGATCTGGTCATCGTAAATAATCAATCCCTGAAGGCTCAGAGGAACGTTAAACATTTTAGAAGAATCCACAAGTTATTCATTCAACAAATAAGAATAGGGCAGAGAATTGAAGTGTCCCTTTCAACTATTTCAATGTACAGGGAGACTGGTCATAAAAGAAGACCTAGAGCAACAACAACAATCCATGACCGTTATTTAAAGTTTCAGTGAGTTCTTGATTTGTATGAATATACATTCCCCACAAAAATTGTCGCATCACCCTACTTTTACGACAATACTATATAAACTATTAGGTTGGTCATTCAAGAGTCGCTTGGTAACTTTCACAAGTGCGAAATAAGAAGATATCATTCAAAAGAGATGTGTTTATGATGGAAAATATCAACAATTTTCGAGGTGATGAAAAATCAAAAAATTTTACCATCTTCAAACATTCAATCAACTAGCTTTGAATGGTTACTAATCATTTTCAAAATCGAGTGTTTCCCCCCGGGCCATCATTACTGCCAGTATACGTCTCGGAAGCTCCTCAAACAAATTTTGGATGTACTCTTGAGTCACTGAGCTCCAAATTTCAGGAATCAGATTTCCTAGTTGTTGGAGTGTTCTACAAGGCACCCTACGTTGCTGAATTTGCACCCCATATTGTCCCAAACATGTTCTATGGAACTTCTGGCTGGCCACCTTTAAATATCAATTTCGGCATTTTGCAAAAAATTCCGTAACTACTCTAGCTGCATGCCAATCAATGGGGCAAAGGGTACAACATGGGGTTCAAGGATATCTACGATGTATCTGGCCGCTGTCATTCTTCCATTATTCACTAGGACTAACTCAATTCGACCATGGAAAGAAATACCTCCCAACACCATTACTGAGACCCCTCCGAAGTTTTCGGTTTGGTGGATATTGCATTGCTGATACCGTTCCTCAGGTCGTCTGTATACATGCATGCTATCATTCGATACTAGACAGAACCTGGACTCGTCGGAAAAGAGAACATTCTACCATTCTGGAATACCCCAATTTGTATGTCCCCTCGCAAACTGAAGTCTTGCAATTCGATGCTCTCTGGTGAGACGCGTGCCGGTAGAAGCCACCCTTGGTCTGATATCGCTTTCTCTTAGCCTGTTCCTAACAGTTTGCAATGAAATGTGCACATTTTGGAAAGTGTAAGTTCACTTTGTAGCATTTTAGCAGTACAGTGCTGAACTCTTAGTGCAGTTAAACGAAGCATTAACTGGTGTTGTTATCCATATTTCCCTGTTTCGTGGTACCGATTAATTGCTTTTGAAATAGTGCTTTGGTTAACATTCAACAAGTTAGCCACGTAACGTTGGATTCGCCCCTCCTCTAGAAAATTCTCAATTCTTACCACTTCATGATCACTCAAATAGCGTCCAGGACGTTCAGCAGCCATTACAATAAATTCAAAGATTCGAAAATCAACAAGAAACACAGAAAACTTGCATTAATTTAGAGTGAAAACTGAAGAGAAATTGAATGAATACTGATTTTATATCTGTGGCTTACTTAAACCAGGAATTACACAATACTACGAACTGTCGTTTCCCAAAAACGGAAGCAGTAAAATTATGATTATTAAAAATTTTCGTACTCAGATCACACAAATCATAAAAGAAGACCTCGAGCAACAACAGCGATCCATGACCGTTATTTAAGATTTTCCTCAGTGAGCCAACGGTTCGCTACTACTAGGCACCTTTAAATGAAGCTTCAACAAAACAGTGGAGAGCAAATTAGCACTAAAACGATTCAACAACATCTCAGGAAGTTTGGTTTGAAGCCTCGTCTCGCAGCTCGAGGCTCAGCAACACAGAGAATTGTGGGTTAAGCGAATTCCAAGACTGACCATTTCTATCAAAGTAACAAAAGACTACTGCATGTTGATTAGTTATAAGCTTCCTGGGAGCGGGTTTTGTTTACAGATGAGTCGAAATTTCGTATTTTTCATTGCAATCGATGTTCTCTAGTGTAATGGGAAACCTTGTATCTTATTATGGTTTCTCGTACTGATCTGATCATAATGAATAATGGAAGCCTGAATGCTCAGATTTCATATAAAAATGTTGTACAATTTGCGGCAAACATGATTAGAAAGTTTTCCTTACGCATGATAACGCTAGGTTATATAGTTAGGAACTAACTTCAAGTTCACGAAATCACTTCAATGGAGTGGCCTGCACGACGTCCACAACTCAGTCCCATCGAACAAGTCTGGGACATTCAAGTGGCTTCTCAATCTCAAATTGAGAATGTTCCAGACCTCACCAAGTTCATATCGTTAGGAACTATCTTCAAGGTCATGGAATCACTTCTTCAGACTAACCTGCCTTAAGTGCAGACCTCAATGCCATCCAAACATGTCTGGGACATTTTTAATTTAATATTAAGTAGCCAGCAAAACCAGCCAGCTACTGTGGTTGAAGTTCGGAACAGTCTGATCGGAATTTGGATAGAAATGGATCAGAATGCTATAAGGTCATTGATTTTGAGTATGGATCGTAAATGTCATGCATTAATCCTCGCCAGGAGTAGAAATATTCAGTATTAACAGGTTTTTGAGACAAAAGTGTAACATTTTTCATTATTAGTTTCATTTCAATTTCTATGAATGCCATTTTCATAGTGACTGTTCTGAAGCATCTGTAGTGTAGGTGAATTACTGGAAAAATAATTCTTCAATATATTTAAACTTCTTCTGAATAACTTTGATTTTTCGATTTTGTGCGTTAATTTCTTAGCGCAATGTATCTCTTTTTATAAATAGAAAAGTTCTTCATTTTTTAGACGAAACTTCATTCTTTCAGTATTAATGCGCGTTTCGCTAACTATTTCAGAATATGTTATGTCCCAACATGCTAGCGAAGATATTGGAAGTAATTAACATCAATTTCGTATTTAGATTTGACTCAGCTCCCATTTCGAATCATTGAAACGATTAAACATAAGTGTTATTAGTAAATGTCAAACAAATTTTGCATATGATAGATCTGATTCTGTTGGAAAAATCAATGAAATCCAAAAGTTATTGACTTAACATACAAGAATAAGACAAAGAATTGAAATGTACCATTCAACAATTTCAAGGTACAGGGAGACTGATCATGAAAGAAGATCTCGAGAAACAACAGCGATCCATGACCGTTATTTAGAGATTCAGTGAGTACTTGAATTGTATGAAAATAAACACCTCAAAAAAGTCTAGGGAACACTTACCAATATCTTTGAAATATGAATTTGATGATTCGAATTTATAGAAATCTTTCGGTTTTTGTTAGGATGTATTGTATACAATGTGAATACATTATCAAGAAAACAAAATAATATTTGACTTCTCCAAAGCACCTATTATAAAAAAAAAATTGAAATTTGAAAATGACGAAATTTGGTAAAACACAAAAAAAATCCTGAACTGATATTTTCGAAACGATATGGAAGCACTTATATTTTTCAGTACCCAGAAGGTCCACCTCTGTTATTAATGACACTTTGGCATCGTCATTCCAAGCCCCCTGAATTGCTAATCGAAGCTCCTCTTCATGATGGAAGGCGTTTTGACGCAGGAGATTTCTTTTTAGGGTGTCCCACACATGCTCGATGGGATTCAGATTTGGGGAGCAGGATGGCCACGGTAGAAGATCGATATAATTCTCTTCAAGAACGTTCAAGACAACTCTTGCACGATGAGGAGGAGCATTATCTTGTTGGAAGAGTGGATTTTGACCCATTGTTTGGAGATACGGTACCACTACAGGTAAAACTATCTCATTTGCGTAAGAATTTCCCGTGAGGTTGTTCTGTATGTAAATGAGGTCAGTTCTTTCACCAAGGCGTATACCTCCCCAAAACATCACTGATCTGCCTACCTGTCTAACAACTTCTCGAGCATGCTGGAGACGGTTTTGCTTTCCAGGTTCCCTCCATATTCGAATTCTTCCTGAATCAGGATAATAACTCAATCTAGATTCATCACTGAAGAGAACTGTGGCCCACCTCTCTTGATCCCAGTTTACGTGTTCTTGGCACCAAGCTAAACGAGCAGCGCGATTTCCATGGGTCAGTTGTGGAACTCTTAAAGGACGTCTGGAGTGGAGTTGACCTTCGTGCAGTCGATTTCTCACAGTTTGGTCGGAAATTTGTACATTATGAACTCGTGATAGCTCTTGACCTAATTGAGATGCTGTGGTAGTACGATCTCTTCTGGCTTGTTAAACCAAAAATCGGTCTTGGGCGACTGTAGTAATCCTGAAACGACCTGTATGGCGTTCTTCTACGCTACCTGTTTCATTGAAACCCGACCATAAACGGTTTATGACACTTGGGCTACTTCCCAGAACCCTGGATACTTCCCGTTGTGAGCTCCGAGCTTGGAGCATGCCAACGGCTCGTAACATCTCTTCTCTAGTCAAATGTCGTCTTTCCATGGTCGAATCACAAAACTTGAATCTTTTATTTGTGCTTACAACAGAAACAAAATGCCAACTAACTGATTTGAAACACTGAATACATGAAATGATTATAAAACAGCGTCGCATCTGCTGCATTTTTAGTTTTTTATAAAAAAAAAACTGAAATCTGTTGCGACACTCTACATGATTTGGTGAGAAATTGATGCAGATGTTCATTTCTTTAAAAAAAAACATTCATATTGATCGTTCTGGATACGATATATCGATATTCAGAAGTGTTCCCTAGACTTTTTTGAAGTGTTTATAAGGAATTGAAAACATAATCAACCAATTCAATACCATCAAAATGTGTCAGCTTTGAAAATAGAAGATTTATAATTTCTTCCCGTGCTGCATTTGTATTTGGCTAATAATCCCGAAATGTTTCTTGAGAACGGTGATTGTCAAATTTCTCTGATTTACTCAACAACCTCTTCTCTTGTGCCAAATTTAAAAGAACTCAAACGTTTCAATGATTTCACGCTTTAGTAGAAAAACGCATGAAACTGACATAATCAACCACTAGGAAGTTTACATCTGTGGCTTACATTCCGAAAGGAAAATATAGTTTTCAATCTTTACTTAATGTGACGAAAATAAAGCTGTATTTCCTTAAACCAGGAATTACACAATACTACGAACTGTCGTTTTCCAAAAAAAGGAAGCAGTAAAATTATGATTATTAAAAATTTTCTTACTCAGATCACACAAATCTTCTTCGCAAAAAATGCATTCAGAAGCATTTGTAAATTTTTCATCAATTTGAATCGTGCTGCAGTAATCTTCATCCATGCATCCTTTCTTCACAGTAACCGTGAATATTTCTCTGTCGAAGTCTGCGGGATAAAGTTGTCCAAGATCTGTAAGACAAATAGATTTCAATAGAGCTGCTGATAATGATTCATGTGACTTAATTGTTAGTATACAGGGAGTTCCAACGGAAATTTGACTCTCCCTCTAACTCAGGATTAGGCAGTGTCAGCGGAAAACATTGAAACATATCGAATTTTGTTTTTTATAATGCCGACTTTAAAATGTCAGATCAACCCCTTTCTCCACCACCCTAGCTGTAAAATCATCGTAGGGCGTATAGGTTGACGGGCACATCGTTGGAAAGATATTTTGATTTTCTATATGAATCGGTAGTTAAATTTTTAATATTCTAACTACAAAAATATATAATCATGAAATATATGAAAACTAATCTAACCACTCTGATCATCGCCTACAACATTTGAGTAAAAATATGAATAACATTTTTAACTTTCTTCAAATATATCTCTAACGATAGTCTTTATGCTCAATGGAGAGGTGAACATACACAATTGCCGATACTGGGTCACCCCAATGCCCAGTTGTACAGGGAAAAACATTACACAAACCCCACAAAACCAAAATGTTTGGACAGAGTTCACTTCAAGTTTTCGTTGGAACACTGAATCATAGCCACTTTAGTAATAAAAAATTTTAGTAAACACTATACATACAGAGTATTTCAGTTATGCAATCATTAATTAGTTCAGGAGATTCTCCATCAAAAACATGAAAAAAATGCCCATGAACAAATATTCAAAAGTCCTCCGTTTCGAGATACAGGGTTCTTTAGTTTTCACGTTTCTTTTGATAACTCATAGTTTCCAAATGATCTAGCTCCAATTTGCAGAAAAGGAATGTTTTTACTCATAAATTCATTAAAAGTGTACAGTAGAAATCAAAACCAGGGTTTAGTGCACATTTATTGAAATCATCTTCCAATTTTAATTTTATTTTGTCTATAGAAACGATATTGTAACCGTTTTCGAGTAAAAGAATATTCAAAGATGGGAGAACTGATTTATCATTTTTACAAAAACTGGGAAAATAGCCTATTGTAGTAGTTTTCACCTAATTTTGAGTTCTATATGCAAAGTGGAAATTAAATAGAGAAAGAGTATTTTAGCTCATTCTTATTCTTAATGGAGTGTGTTATGAAAAATTACATATGACTATAACGCAATTGAAGAAAGTTGATGGAACATGATATGCGACGTTTAACGAAAATAGAAGCAACAAACGAAAGAATCTTCTTCTTTAAACTGATGAACTATAGTTAGTATCAAAATTACCACCGTTCATTTCTACACATGGTGTAGTGCGGTGATTCATTCAACACCCGATCGAAAATCCTAGTTTATTTCTCATTCTCACATCCATTCAAATTGCGTTCATTCAATTCCTGTATGGAAGCAACAGGTCGTGAGTAAACTACGCTTTTCAAATGCCCTCTGATGAAGTAATCTCGGGAAATCAGATCGTGGGCTAGTGTAGGCCAAGCTACATGACCGCCTCTTCCCATCCATCTATTGGGATATGTTTGATTCAAATGATTCCTCACAACTAGTCCAAAATGCGTAATCCACATTATTCTTCTATTTGCACAACTCACATCAACGAAAATATCAACTAGTGTGTTCTGCAACAAGTCAAGGTATGCTAGAGAATTCAATCTGTTATCTAAAATTACTGCCATCATACCAACCGGTCCAAACATTGACAAAAAACTTTGCTTGGTGGCTACGCTCAATTGACCCATGAGGGTTTTCTTCAGAGATATTATTCCCTTTCATGTGAACTCTGCTTCGTCTGTAAATGTAATATACCTACAGAATTCATCATTTTTAGCAGTCATAGGCAAAATTCGAATCTTCTAGGAATATCTTCAGCTCTGAGTGCTGGAACCTCTGGATATGGTAGGGATAAAACAATTGCTAGTGCAAATCTCTCTGTCGAATATGATACGCCAACCTATGGAGATAACTTTCGAGTGCTGGTTCTTGGATTATTATGGGCTTCATCCAAAATAAAAAAAAATTCTATGAAAGAATAGAACAGATGATTATCAGACAATTCTTGAAAAGGTGTACTCCATTCTTACTTTTCAAAGTACCAAAAACTATGTATTTTCAACAAAAATCTACTTCAGTTAAGACAAGTCTCCTGTAAGTTACTATGGATACCAGCAAGATTAGGTTTTATTTAAGAGCACCTGTAATGATGGCCCAAAAATTTACAGGTTTATTGAATTTCCACTAAATGAAATGGATACTCTGATATTCATACTCAAAATTACGCAAAAACTACTTCAAGATGCTATTTTCTTAGTTAATGTGTAAAATATGGGGACAGTTCCGATCCTGGGTCGTATTACGGATTATCAACCCTCACTTCAGTTAATTCAAAAAATGCGTGCCTTCTTATGTCGATAATTTCTTTACTCGAAAAGGGCTGTGATTTCGAAAAAATTTCAAGGAACCAACAAGTTTTAAAATTGAAAGGTCTTTTCAATGATTATTTTCGAAAAGACCTGTGGCGCACTACACTATAATTTTGAAGGGGTCAAAAATAGCATGAAAAAATATCACCCTGTATATTTCCGCAACTACTGGACACATGTATTAGAGAAAATTCATTTTTTGCTAATTGGAGCTTAATTTCTTGAAAACTACAAGACCTTCTTACAGAAACGAGAATAAAAATCTGAACTCTATTTCGAGAACGGAGGACATTTGGATATATGTTTATTGACATTTTTTTCATGGTTTTTATGAGGAATGTTATATAGAAATTAATGACTGCATACCTGAAACACTCTTTATAAAATCCTTCCTTGGCTTAACATTGGTCTGAGTCCACATATTCTGTGCTTAGAAATGTAAGATTTTTGCACACAAATAAAACAATTAAATTTTGGTTTTTTTATTTGGAGATTTTCACTAAAATATTGTTAAATATTCCTGTAAAGATTCAACGAATGTGATGAAGTATTAAGTTTATATATTCGTTGATGAGATAACCAAAGTATTCACGTTTCTTGATATTTGCAATAGTAGATATGAAATAGGAATTCACTAAATGCTTTTTAAAATTGAATATTTTTGAGATAGAGTGTATTCTAGTTGATATTGCAGTTCATTTAGTTTATCACATTAACTTTGAACAATAATCAGGACAATAGCGTTTATATTAAATTTTTTAGACATTACTTGGGAGACTTGAGTACACGGAGTTCATTAAAAGAAATCAGGGATGCTCGAACTTGAACTGCTGGTGATCTACCTCAATATATTTATACTACTTACGATCGACTCTGAGAGGCTGCAAATATGTGTGATGCAGGGTTGTCATACATACACGATACATCCTACCTACCTACCTACCTAGATAGGGTGTACCGAAGCATATAAAGATATTAGCTTTCCGCACAATATACATTATCTTAGTCAAGGTTTGGGTTAGGTTTATTTATGTTCTTCTCTATAATATCAATCAAAAAACTCAAAATTACGAGTTTGTTGGTTTTTACAAAACAAAAGAGTTACATATGGTGTTAAACTTAACTAAGGCGTGATGTTGAAGCGTGGCACTGCATGTCCTCAGCATACTTTTCATAAGATGGTACGTAACCACAGAGTGCTAATCACAAGCATGATGACATATGATCATCAGTTAGTCGATTGCGATATTTGACTTAATTATCTTCATTTCAGAAAATGCAGACTCGCACAAGTAAGTTGACCCAAATATTGCTTTCAGTTCAAGAGAGATTTGCCTTAGATTCAGATATTTATCTTCAGATATAAACGACCAAAAATTTTTATCAGATGCTGTAGCTTTGAGATGTATATCTGATATAATCTGCACCAACTCATTTTCAACATAACATGAGTTCACATTAAACTGACTTGCTATTTCAGTAGCTAATTCTTCAATGTTTTTAAAACATTAAAAAAGGATTACTCATAAATTATGCTATATTTGCCAATTTACTGAAATCATAGAAACGAATTTCGAATTGTCCAAAATATTTGTTCAACTGAGGAATCCTTGCTCTCAAAGACGGAAAATTTTTCAGATCCTTTCTTTTCAGTTGATCTATCATAAGTTGCAATTTACTTTCGTACATTCATGTAAGTAAGTAATTTCCGGCCAGAAAAAGTTTGATATATCAGCTAATCAATTTAGCAAATATTTTGATTCCGTTGCACGTGAAATCGCTAAATTTCAACATCAGTTGAAACATTTACAATTTTACCGGATAACCTGATGTTTCCATTTATGAAGTTTGTTTCATAAAGATCAGAATCATTTTCACATATCTGACAAATAGCGAATCGAGAGATTTATCGTTGCTAGTATTGATGATCTATTTATTTTATGGAATTTCATCTTCAAAGTAAAACGAAACAAGACACTTTTGTTGCTTCTCCACAAGTTTTTTAATAATCACGACCGGTTTCGACCTTACGGTCATTTACAAGTGAATAGAAGTATAACAGATGAGTAGGTAAGATAAAATTTACAGAAAGGTAACATTCACAGACGCATCGATCCCAATGGACTCGTTTGATCATTTGAGCCACAAAGTAGCTGCATATACCTCCATGATTCAGAGCTTACTCTGTTCCCCTTTGGACAGACAATTTCCAAACTGAACTTAACATCATCAGAAAAATTGCCTCAAATAGCAATATACCACAACATTTTCTAAATACAATTATTAAAAGCAAAGTCATACGACAAACGTAGAAGTTATGCAGAGGATGAGAAAGGATCGAGAACTTGTGCAGATAATAAAAGAAAGAAAGACGCAATATTTCGGTCACATTATGTGAAACCAAAAGTACGAACTGCTTCAACTTATCATCGAAGGAAAAATCAATGGCACAAGGGGACCGGGAAAAGACGCAACTCCTGGCTTAAGAACTTACGTCAATGGACTAATATGAGCTCTATAGAATTGTTCAGAGCTGCAACAAATAAAATAAGATGGGCAAATGTAATCGCCAACGTCCTTAAGGATAAGGCACCGTAAGAAGAAGAAAGAACAACGTATTTCCTCTCAATTACTATATAGCATCGTAGAAACCCCGGAAAAAAGATACACTAGTCTCAGATACACCGGCGAACTCTCTAACAAAATCAATAATTACTTTTCCAAACTCAACATACTTATTCCTTCTCAAGCAGCCCCAATTTAAGCAGATTATTATTCAATACCAAACAAAAGAACGATAAATTCAAGCAATCAGGAATTTATCGAATCAAATGCAATGAATGTCAGGTAGCCTATGTCGGACAAACAGAGAGTTTTGAAGCTAGATTCAAGGAACATATTTCCTCAGATAAAAATTCGCCAATATTTGAACACATAATATCAACCAACCACTCGATATCATTAAACAACCTTAAAATCCTTCATAAATGTAACAAGGGGAGAGAGATGAATTTGTTGGAAAGTTTGGAGATTAACAAACTATGTAAAAACCCACAATTTACTACCCTCAACAACTAGAGCTTAATGCATCCCCACTACTCAATATCTAGGATAACTTCCACTCTGTACTTGTACTTACCTACTAATCTGTTATATTGTTATTCACTTGAAAATGACCGTCTTATTTCGTTTTACTTTGAGAGCCTTATCCCTAATCAACACTTCTTTTGAAGAGAAATATTGATATCATTATTAATCCATTAACTCAACTCATTAATGAGTGAGGTGTTGAGTGTTACAGGACTGTTTAAAATTACAAAGACCATACCCTTATACAAGAAAGGGGACGTGAACGACATGGCTAATTACAGGCCTATCTCGCTTGTACCTATCTTTTCCATAATTTTGAGAAAGGTTTCATTTCCAGCAGATGCTTAATTTTGCTTTTTAGTGCATGTCAATTTGGTTTTCCAGAGGGAGGTTATACGCAGTGCGGATGTTTGTCAGTAATACAATTAGGTGTTTTGAAGCTAGTCTGTACTCGCTTTCTCTGTTTGTCGATGTTTCCAGGGCCTTTGACTGTATGTCCCACGGGTCTAGTTGGTAATATGGAAGGGTATGAGGCCAGTAGAGGCATGATTATGTAATTTTTGTCCAATAGATACCACGTTGTTTGTGTTGATGGTGTGTAGTTCGATAAGTAGCTGGTTACAATTGGTGCGCCACAGGATACACTCCTGAGCTTTGTATTCTTTTTAATATATATCAACGACTTTCCCGAATATCTGCCGGAATGCTTTACCGTTTCATTTGCTGATGACTCTACTGTCAGTCTGGTGAATGAGGGGGAGCTATCGTGGGAGGCTCAGTTGAGGGCCATGGAATGATTTTTTGCAAATGGCTGAGCATTAATAAAGATGAGACTATGGAATGCGTAGCCTTGGGCCCACTATGGTCAATCTTTTTTTCAAATTATTCAGAATCTAGGACCACTTAATCGGCTCATGTTAGTAATCTTACGAAGAAACAACTTACGTTGTGTGTTTCTCGCTTAGTATTGATAGTAGCTAATTTTGCTCTTTGTGAATCGATTTTAAGGTATGGAATTCTGTTTGGGTAAATTGTAGTGAAGTGGGAAGACTTTTTGAAATAATTACCGGGGCGAGTGATTCACCAAATAGCTGGTATGACATACATATACCATATTATAGAATGAACAGGACACTGAAAGGTCCTGAATGCTCAGCTTTCAAAATATTCAAAGAATTACTGATGCAAGAAAGAGTTACCCTATCCAAAGTATAGGTGACAACAAAGAAATTATTAAAATCCGAACTGTTTTAGGGCGTTAATGAATTTATGTCTTGTGATCTCGAATTTATTTTTGTAATTCAATAGTTTCAGTTCATTTTATCATCTTTATTTATTGTGAAATTATTATAACAACCTTAATTCAGTGTGACATATGTGAGAAGATAGAAGTATGATGCATGAATGAAAGATTTCTATTTCTATTTCCATAACATTGTAAATGCTAATAACATTTGAAGCTTGCCCTGGTTTCCTTAAGATCTTACCATCACCCTTCATACCCTTTGGAATAAAATGAGAATCCACAACCAACGAAGAAATCATTGAAAATACATGAGAAATAATACAGTCCAACATAGAACCTGCTCAGCTAATAAATCACATTTCTGGGTATGCTCCATCATTTTCAAAATTTCTACATTCGAGCTTCATCCACAAAAAAAAATATAATCTCATTGTCTTTCGAAGCGTATCAGCAAATTTGATTTTGGCTAATCTCAGTTGAACGAGAAATATTTTCTATTATTTCACTTCAACTCTATACCTACATTCTATAGATAAAGAAGAAAAATATACTGATATTTACCAAAAAAGTTTTTATCTGGGGACACGGCAGTGCCCCCGCCAAGTCGAGCAAAAAGCAGAATTACATAAACATCGTGAAAATTAAACGAACAAAACACAAACGCACGGCCATACCATCCTTCTCAGGAACCGTTTCAGAGCATTTTCGACCTTCTATAACTTTGTTGTGGATAAAGCAGACTAGCTGTACCTTCATTATTCAAGGGATACTACCAAAATTACCCGTTTTATGAATTTTCTTCCTCATATCACTTATATTATAGAAACTACAGACTGTCGAACTTCTCCATTTTTACCTCTTTCTGTAATAACTGACTCACTGATCATCACATTGTTTGAGAACTTCTAGCATACACACATACTTCAAATTTTGGATTTAGTCATTATTCATCCCACAGAGTAAGAAAAAATTCGAAAATTCTAGAATCCAGGCTTTGTTTTCTGAATTCGAGCTTCTCACATACCTAGCGCTTCGTCATCTTAGATAACTACTTCGAGAAAGGTACGTAATATCCTTCTTGTCGTGAAACGAACGATACGACATCATTTGTATGGCTCTGGGAATAATTTGCAGAAGTTTAGAACACTAATATTCACTTGAAGAGTCATAACTTCCACATAAATTACATAAAACTCAGCATTTTTCATTCTAATAGCAATTCTGGTTTAACCTAATAACCTCACTAAAATTGTATTCCTCCACCACTCAGATCACAAACAGAAGTCCGCTCATTCCTACGCCATAAAAAGAACTCTAAAAGGGCGCCTCACACGGTCAATAATATTGTCAATGTTTATGTCAAAAATATTGACATCAATCCATCAATATGGAAGTAAACCATCAATATTTCATCCTTACACGATCAATAATATTTTCAATATCGCAAAATATTGACAATATTATTGAACGTCTGAGGCGGCCTCTGTGGAAGAAAGAGTTGAACCGCCGCGCCCCCTAAGAAACGATTATATAGGCAACCAACAATACGCAACAAGACACCATTGCCTGTGCGGCTCACTTTGGCCTCCTATTTTGGGGGAAATATCTATATTGTAGATAATGTATCCACGACATAGGCTTTCTTTAATTCAAAATAGCCATAATTGATAATGAATATATTAAAATTGAATTTAAATATATTACATTGAATAGTGGTAGCGGCACGGTGTGTGGCGCATAAATTAAATCGTATAATTCTATGATTGAAGAAATCACAGATCAAATGCTGTAAAAAATTTTTCAACCAGTTCTATTGAGATAGAAAATTATCTGCTTAATCTCTTGATCATGTTCGTCCTTCGTGAAGGTATCCAATGATTATTTACAAAAAAAGATGAGATCCCACCAAAAACATAAAATGTACAAAAATGCAAGTCTCGCTGAAAACACTCTGCCGTAAAAATATTATTATCGTGGAGTTATGCACTATCTCAGCTGTTAGCTGGATATAATTTACCTTTCCCTGATTCAGCAATCAAAGGGAATAGGCTCGATTACAATATACTTGATATAAATTTCCTAACTATCCTACATGTATTAAGAATTATAGCTTTTTGCATTTCTATATAGGTATTCTTATGCAATTCTAATTTCTTAAGGCTATCATGCAAAGTTTTGGGTATTAAACCAGTCGAGGATACGATGACAGGAACAATATCTATTTTATCGAGGTGCCACATCTGCTTGATCTCAATAGCAAGGTCTGTGTATTTGGACTTTTTCTCCTGGAACTGCACGTTGTTATTGTTCAGTATGGCGACATCCACCAGCATTGCTGTTCTGGCTCTCTTATCATACACCACTATGTCCGGCCTATTATTCGTCACCATTCTGTCAGTGATAACAGGCCTATCGTAGTATAATCTGATAGAGTCATTTTCCAATACGGGCGCCGGCTGATACTTTTAATATGGCTGGAAGGTGTTCAGAAGTCCGTACTTGTGTGCAAGTTTCTGGTGGATAATGTTGCACACTTGATTATGCCTGTGAAGATAATCCGTATTGACCTGTTGTTCGCATCCGGACGTAATATGCTTTATAGTCTCCGATCTTATATGGCATTTTCTGCACTTATCTGTTTGTAATGTTCCGTCCTTCATAATAATTTTTTTGTAGTTGTTTGTAGCGATCACTTGGTCTTGGATGGCCATAAGGAATCCCTCTGTTTCTACGAATGATTCTCCTTTCATCAACAATTTGTTGGAGGCTTCTTTGTCGATGTGTGGTTGATTAATCTCATGGTGATGTCGTCCATGCAATTCCTTTCTTGACCATTGCTCTTGTTTTTCAGTATCTGATAGGAACGGTAGATTCAGCAGGTCATCCCTTACCAGCCAACGATACCACTCTATGGAGGTCAGAAGTGAGAGCTTTTGCAGAGAAGAATTCTGTGAGATTTTTTATTTGTTCGATGTGTAAATTGACAACATCTATTAATCCGCGTCCTCCTTCTTTCCGCTTCAAAGTTGTTCGTATCACAGACGATTTTGGATGATGGTTGTTGTACTTTGTTAGCATCGTTCGGGTCTGCCTTTGAATATTATCCAGTTCTATCTTAGTCCATCTTATTATTCCAAATGAGTAAAGCAACACTGGAATGGCATAGGTGTTAATTGCCTTGACTAGATTCCCCGAGTTCAACAATGATTTCAGCACAGTCATCAGACGCTGACTGTATTCTGAACGAATCTTCTCCTTTGATAGTTTTTGGTCTAGCAATCTGGCTTGTTGGTATCCTAGATATTTGTATGTTTCGTCATCCCTCATGCACTGTATAATATCACCGGTTGGGAGTTGTGTTTCACCATCTATGACTTTCCCTCTTTGAATGTTCAGGGTCTTACATTTTTCAATCCCGAATTTCATATGAACATCTGCCAAGAACTCACTGACAGTTTTAAGCAAATCATCCAATTGCTTCTTGTTCGAAGTATATAATTTGATGTCATCCATATACAGCAGGTGGGAGATTGTATGATAATTCCTATCTGTTTTTATTCTAAATCCGTATTCTGTTCTATTGAGCATTGAGAACAATGTGTTCATAGCTAAACAGAACCATAGTGAACTCAAAGAGTCTCCTTGAAAAATACCACGACGTATGGGTATCTCGTCGGTTTAAACTGACTTATTGTTACCTTTCCCAGATTTATCAATCAAAGGGAATAGGCTCGATTACAATATACTTGACATAAATTTCCTAACTACCCTACATGTATTAAGAATTACACCTTTTGCATTTCTATATAGGTATTCTTATGCAATTCTAATTTCTTATTATTATTATTATTATTATGTGAAACCTAGTCGATCATTGCAGTTAATATTCACATATTTGTATTTATATAGATAAAATATAATGACTTGGCAATCGCTCTACAACACAATAACATAGGATTTACAATATTCGAAGAATAATATCCTCGATTGGATGGTGCAACAGTAATACCAAATACTGAAAATGAGGTTGCTGCTCAATTTTATCATATCGTGCCATGCGATTGCCAAGTCATTATGTTTTTTTCTATATAAATACAAATGTGTGGATATTAACTGAAATGATTGACTTGGTTTCGCATGATATCTCACACCTCTTTGAGGCAGTTTTCATTGCATTTTGTACATTTTATGTTTTTGGTGGGTTATTATACTCTATATTTTTTTCACCATGCAATACCATACCTTTACGTTTCTCAATAAATCTGGCATAACCACATTTCGTTTCGTTTATGCAAATTTGTGTCATGTTCATCTCGGTACATTCATCCTGTGTTGAGCGTGTTGGACAATACACACATTCCAAAGAAAGAACTGAAAAAAAAATGTATTGCAACATAAGAAAATTAAAGAAATGATTATATCATTACAATCAATTATGTCCCTATCGAGAAACATAAACATGTGGTACCTACTTACTCAAATATAAATGTTCGCAAATTAGAAGGAAATATAAACTCAAGCAAATACTCTTCATTCCTCAAAGACTGAGTTATAATCATTATGCGTGAATTAGGATTATTTCAAATAATTTCATGGTTGGTTATCAGTTGATATTTCAGAAAATAAGAGTAATATTATTGAATTGAATTTGCCAGACTAGTTTCAATGTAACTGCCCATTTAAAACTGTTTTTTCCTTCCTGCGGTGTTTTTATTTGATAATATCGATAGATAAACAAGGTAATGATAGAATTGAGTCGATGTTAAACAATACGAATTGCGATAAATACATATACAAATGCAGATATAGCATAAATACAATGCGATTTTACCTAAATAGCCACAAAATGAATTGTTTCAACATGATTGAAATAGGGAACACACTTTCTCCTTGACATTGAAGATCTTAGACTAGTCAACTTTCAAACCATATCAATCGACTCATAACTTTGAGCTGAAAAAATCATAAACATTCCACAATTCTGTCAGAGTCGAACCGGGGTCACATGGCTCTATCGTTCATCTGACAGAGAGTAAACTAAGTGTCCAGCAAGATCTGCTGGAGTGAATTGGAGCATTGAGATGGCGCAGAGGAGGTGTGGGAAAATGAATAGAAGATTCTAAAAAAGACAAATCAGTCACGCTACTGCAGTAACAAAGAAGCTTGAAAGAACTTCTTTGGGAAAATAAAATTAAAAAATTTAAGCGGATTCAGATCTCCTGATCATTAAATTCTGTGGAGCACCATCTGTAAGAGATGTAGCAGTCCAATACATGACCTTTTACTGAAGTTATTTGATTCAGTTGAATTACAATATATGTCAGTAGACTCAGTACTATAAACTGATGATGCAGTAAATTATGCCGCGGAGTTCCCTAATCCTTAATTAAAATTGGAGCACCAGTGATGTTATGTGTTCAATTGTTAGAAACGTTGAACCTCAAAAATTGTGCAATGGCACCTGACTGTAGATAAAAGTTCTCCATCGCAACATTTTCGAAGCGAAAACTGTATTCATACTCAAAGTATTCGATTGAATTTAAAAGACTGCAAAAGATGCCTGTAATGTATCAGCTGTAATAAACAAGTAAAACCCACTGCTGTGCTTTCAACAAGTAATATGCAATTTGCTACCGAACTAATAGAAGCGTTAGTGCCTATTTCGGCACAGGATCCAGGTATAAAGATTTGGGAAGTGCCCATTTTGGCCAAGTGAATTTCGGGTGTATAATCTGTATATCCATAACGGCCCATAACCTTGAACGATCTTAATGTAATCCATCCTGAATAGAGCATTATTTTAATATTCCTCTATTTTTCCTCTTATAAAGGCATGCTTTTCCTAACTTCCATATCTTTTGAGGAAAGTGAATTATATTTCATATCAACCTCAGATTGAATGCTGACAATAACATTGACATATAAGAAGAGTGAGGGGTGTGTACAATAAATAGAACTATTAAAATGAGAATGGAATGATGACATACATTTGTCGTTTTATTCAAAGCAGCAGATGTATCTGCCCAGCTTGAGGGTGGAGATCTAGAAGAATTCGTTAAATAATCTTCAAACAATGCGAGAATACTGTAGCTTCTAATCTTGTGGTTTTATACATCCCCGGCTGGGGTGAGAAGAGCAAAAACCTATATCAGGAATTCCTTGTCACTGGCAACCAAGAAACCGCACAGGAACTTCTCCATAGCCTGGACGCTGCACGGAAACAAAAATAGACGGAGACTGTGGAGGCTGTTAATTTTCAACCCTCAAACAGGAAAGCCTGGTTCCTCTTGCGGAAATTAGGAAGCGCAAACCTATCACCTCGCCCTGATCCTGCTGTAACTCCAAACATGGTTGCGTCTCATATTGTCTCCACGTCCAGAGCACCAAAATATCGGAGCACACAAAACAGGTCAAGAAAGAATTGAAAAACCGGAAAGCAACAGCCGCCGCACACTCGGAATATTCTAGACTATTCTCTTTAGATGACACCACGAAGGCGCTACGGGAAGTCGGGGGAGCCAAGGCACCGGGGTTCGACAACATTCACCCAGAGTTTCTCATTACTCTTGGCAAGAACGGTCGTCAGTGGATGGCCAAATTCCTCACCTATGTTCTTCAGAGGGGAAAGATTCCACAGCTACTTAAACAAACAAAAACAATTGCTATCCTAAAGCCAGGTAAGCCACCCAACAAACCTGAAAGCTATCGCCCCATCGCGCCTCAGCGCTACCTACAAGCTGCTAGAAAGACTCATATACAACCTAATTAGTGCTAAGATCTTGGAGAACATCCCAGTCGAACAAGCCGGATTCAGGCCGAAACGAAACTGCTCCGATCAAGTTTTGTCAGTAACAACATACATAGGGGCTGGATTCCAGAAACAACTAAAATGCTCGGTTGCTGTCGTTGACCTTACCGCAGCATATGACACTGTCTCGAAAACTCCTTCGCCTCATACCCTGCAAGACTACAGTGAAGCTGATTCACAGCATGCTTAGCAACAGGCGTTTCCGTGTCGTGATGGGAAACTCGCTGAGTGGATGGAGGACACTTAATGACGGCCAGCCTCAGGGCTCAGTGCTAGCTCCGCTTCTTTTCAGCCTATATATTGCGGACATGCCCCAAACAAATTCAAGAAGGTTCGGATACGCTGATGACTGGGCAATAGCTACCAGAAGCATGACAATGGAGGAAACGGAGAGTGTACTAAGCGACGACTTTAACACTTTAGTAAACTACTTCAACTTCAACCAAATATCAACCAAACGGAAGTGACCTGCTTCCATTTAAACAACAGATTGGCCCATAAAAAGCTTGAAGTATATTTCAACGATAGTCTTCTCCGTCATAATCCACAACCGAAATACTTAGGGGCTACACTCGATCGAACTCTATCATTCAAAAAACACCTGACAAGCACTGCCGCTAAACTGAAGACAAGAAACAACATCCTCCAAAAGCTATGCGGCACCACGTGGGGTTCCTCTGCAGATACCCTCCGAATCACTGCCTTGGGTCTCGTATATTCCGTAGCAGAATACTGTGCCCCGGTATGGCTGAACAGCCCACATGTGGGGGTGGTCGATGTCCAACTTAACCAATCAAAGCGACTAATATCTGGCGTAATCAGAACGACTCCATGTTACTGGCTTCCCGTCCTGAGTCACATCCCTCCTCCAAAAATACGAAGATTCACGGCATTCTCCAGAGAGTACAACAAAGTACTGGACAATTCACTGCTCCCAATTAATGAGGACATAGAAGACGCTCGGCGAAACAGGCTGCGCTCTAGGCACCCCTCCATTGACACGGCCGTGGATCTGAAAGACAGAGACTTTCATCCAGCGGAGGCATGGAGGCAGGAATGGCTCCAAGCCATATCTCCTGAATTGCGGACATGCCCTGCATAACAACCCCTCCAACTGGGTTTGAGCTGCCCCGCAAGACATGAACTGCACCCAATCGAATAAGGATCAACCATGGTAGATGCGCCGCAACCTTCCACAAATGAAACATGAGACCATCACCACATTGCAACTGCGGAGCTGACAGGCAGACAATTCGCCATATTGTCCAAGAATGCCCTCGTAGAGCCTACAGCGGCCGTCCGGAGGACTTTCTCTTTGCGACACCAGGATCAACCGATTATATTAACAATACTTTAGACTTGGAGTTGTTTGTCATCTAAAATTTATGTTATACTCATTAGATTTGCCATACGATGAATAAATCTCGAATATCTCGAAGAACTAAAAATTTTTCTAGGGCTTCAAAAATAAAATTACCAACATAATATCTAAGCTTACTTTTTCTGAGCATTTGTCTATATACTTGGAAGTCAAACCTCATATTTAAATTTGACAGTACGAAGCATGTGTGAGATGAAACCTACATCCTGTAACTTTTGTAATACACAACTTCTGCTAGAGAAAATACAATATTTAATCTGTAGATTTTGATTTTTGATAAGCACAATTCGTGTTAGTTGATTTTTTTTAACAGACGAAAAACCAAGGAACGTAATGACATTTGACGAATCCATTGATAGCGAACAGTTGTTTGAAAAACTTGGTGGAGTATCAGAATGTGATCTCCATATAAATAATTTTGAAATAGCATAAAAGTTCTAATCACATGAAAAAAGTACCAAATTGATCAATGAAAATTCATCGTTTCTGTTGGTGTTCAAGTTGAGTTTATCCAATGCTTCATGAACTTCTTCGATACATTTTGGTAAATTTGGTAACAGTTGACGGCGTGCATCAGAAATATTGTTCCTTGCGCAGTGTTAAATTCGTCGTGAAACATGTAATGTCAGCTTCAGTTTGGCAAATTTCTTATCTGATAATTTTCGACGGATTTTCACATACATTCTGCTCTGCCTATTGTTCAACAGAGGAGCTCATATTTTGTCGTTGCAGCATATCTTGCTCTTCTAGTTGGTAACTATGGTTTTTATTCGAACTCTAACTCCAAGATTCTCCAACTGTTGGAATAAATTCTGGTAATTCATGATGAACATGAACATTTAGTTTCCCCTGAAGCTAATTCAGGATTATGTTCTTTATATTTGAAACACTTATGAACTAAGAGAATTTTTCCTCTTTAACTGAGCATGTCACTCAAAGTGAGCACTATTATTCTCAAACACTTGCAATATTTTTGAGATCTGATTGATATTGTTTTCATTTTCTGTTATGTTCATAAACAAGGAATGAACAGTAAAATTATTGAAACATAAAGAAAATAATGATTGGGGTTGGAAGATTATCCGTTACCTTTTACATGTGAGCCGAGATGGGTATTTTCCAAGGATAATTGAAAAAGTTAGAGGCGGAGATGGTTATTTTGGGGGCCAAGATGGGTACCTCCCAATAGAAGTGTTAACAGCTGTTGGTCATAAAATCAACTGAAAATTTTAAAACTTCCTTATCGTGAAACTTTAAAATTCAATAATGTATATTTTACTATTTTTCGACATCTTAAAGCAGAATTTGGGGATTGTGAAACCAGGAACAAGAGTTGTCATATTTGTAAAATATTATTTTTGCCCCTTTCGGTTGAACCAAAAGTTGAGGTAAGAAATTTTCATCTTCACACAAAAGTAATCTCCATTCTCGCAAAATTCAATTCACTTCGCTTCACAAACAAAAATGTTATAAGCTGTTTCTTGTGAGCTGAGTCACCCGTTATAAATTTCACTGCACAAATTAACCCATAGACTCCTAATAAAATTGCGTTGTGTATTGAATTTTTAGTAATGAATAAGAGTGAGGACAGTTCATTTTATAGGACTAATTCAAATTAAGCTTTAGATCTCGATAGGTTCGATAGAAATAGTAAAAACAGTAAATACGTTCTTAAATTTAAATCAATAGCCATAAACTTAAAGCACTTAAAAGGAAAGTTTGTTGGGGACTTACCGAATTTAATAAAAGCAACAAAAAGTATTGCGATGTAAAATTCATGAATTTTTTATTTTTCTCATTTTCAATCATTGTCACTTATTGACTATCAAAAATGTCTGAACATGCTGTCACTTATGATGGATTAAATGTAACTGTCAATATTGAATATATAATGTTTCATTAGCGGATTTCTATCACCATGTATTTGAAAAAATTCTTAGTGTTGCTGATTCTCCTCATAACTGTGTACCAAGGTAAAAATCTCAATTTTAATATCGCAGAACTCGTTTAGACAAGACTAGAATGTTCCTTCATTCGATTGATTTCTACATTTTGCATTAAACTATTTCAAATGTGGTTCTTCTACTTAATTTTACTTGTATATGATAATCTTTCATAAAGAAGTGAATATTTGTATAGTATACAATACCTGAAAACATTACAGTTATTGGTTAATTTCCCAAGAAAGTTTAAGGCATAATTTTATTGGCATACTCATAATCTAAACACAAGGTGTCCCCCAAGCACTATGATAAACTTTGAGAGGTGGTTCCTGAAATAATTCTAAAATGCATTAGTGAGACAGCATGGTCCGATTCTTTTCAAATTCGGAGAGTTTAGAAAATTATATGCCCACGGGTCCAAAAATCACAATTTTCAACATACGACAACGATTCTGTGGTGTTACCATAGATGGAATGAAATACATATCTTGTACGTAACTATATCGAAATGATTATCAAGAATATTGAGTAACATTTGATAGATAAATGTTAGAATATCTTTCCTCCTCGACCATCACTGAATGTAATAATTCTAAAAACATTTTTGATAAACATTCTAACTCTTGGATTTGAATATTTATTCTAAACCACTTGACTTCTCTATCTTTCATGTATTTTCATTCTTAAACTAGATACTGAATGAATATTTCGTTTTCGATCCAAACTACATCGATTACCATGGATTTCTTGATAGAGTCAGTGTCAGATGTAAATGTCAACATCATGATAAATATTTTCGAGAAAGTTATTGTTTAAATAAGATTATGAGTGAAAAATCGAGGCGATTAGATAGGAACTTGAACATATTCCACCTGAAATTACAAATTATGCAAATAATATAATCTAGATCCTGCTGCCGCAAAATCAATATATAATTACGAAAAGTTTTATGCACTGTTCAGAGATTGGCAACAAGAAAAGGAAAAGAACTTCTTTTCTGAAAATTTTCTACTTGCATTTTTTTGGTGATTTATTAAAAAAATGGAAATCCTCAACTGAGTAGAAAATTTATTCAATCCTAAAAGCAACAATAAATGTGAAACACGATATCCATATTTCAAATTATAACGACGTGTTATACCGTGATTGTTTCCGGTTGCAAGCAGGAATACCTCAGGGATCCATTCTTTGGCCAACTTTGTATCTGTTGCAGAGAACAAGATCTTCGGTTTTGCACATGATTGTACCCTGGTTACATCTTTCAGTAGTCTGCAGCCGATTTAGCTGCGTAATCTCAGCGTCAGAGATGTCAATAAATCAATAACTTAAACTCTGACTTATAGAGGATATCTGAGTGGGGTCAATAGAACTGGTGAGCTTCAACCCGAGCAACACGCAAACAACTACGTTCTTTAGAAAGGAGAACCTCCTCTAATAATGCAAAGCCAACAAATTGCATGGAAAGATTCGATGCACCTTCTCGGAATAATGGTCAACTCCGGGTTCTGCTGGCATGAATATGTATCAGCAACAGCTAAACTTTTATTTTCAGAGCCAAGCGATACTTCACGTCATCTCAGCTGTTGCTTCTATATAAGGCGCAGATTCGACCTGCGTTGGAATATTGTTCCCAGGTATGTCTTTGTTTTACGATACTTCCACGGAAGATTCTCCAAGGAGCTGAAAGACCTTGTTCCGGGAAAACTCATGTTTTGCCGAAACAATAGGCTGGCAATGAGTTCTCATCATATGGCGGTACATTTAAGGACCCCACGAACCTCTCTCTATAGGAATTCCTTCGTTTACAGGGCGGGTGAGCTGTGGAACTAGCTTCCGTCCTTTGTATCGAAGCTTTCAAGTTACAATTCAGATTGACTCCAATTCGTGCAGGCGCATCATTTATATCGGCGTGAACGAAAGTCTCGAATGTTCCCGTCAAACGCGCCGCCCGAAATTTCTAGAAAAGCAGCAAGAATAGAAAACGCGGCATTTCTTTGACAAGTACCGCGCGTTCCTTTGATGAAGTTGCCTTTTGCTGCTAGCAGAGTATTATTTTATTACGTAATAAATTTTTTTAGTTCAGTTACATACTTATTGAAAATTTTTTTCTTCTCGAGATCTACTCAACAAGCACTCGCGATCGACCGTTTGAGCACCCCTGATCTATGGTAACACCACAGAATCGTTCTGGTATGTTGAAAATTAAAATTTCCAGGCTCAGCCTGTATAGTTTCTCACTTCACTACGAAAAATGTCTTCAACACATTAACATAAGTATACATAGGATAACAAATATATCTCATTGTCTATTATTAATTAGTCGGTTCTTCTTTTTTAGGTTATTCCAAAGCACTTGATTTAGTTCTTCAAGAGGTTCAAAACGACTTTTATATGGATCATGAATTGGGAAGCATCAAGAGTTGCGAATTAGCCACCAACCCTTATATTCAGCTCTTAGCATTCAATATTGTTATTGCTTTCATAGTGTGGCGAAACATGGAAGGAGGCGAATGAAAAGAGTGTTGTTCCCTTGAGAGTCGAAAAATAAAGTAGAAAATACATAAGGTTCAATTGGAACAAAGATCATTGTGAAGAAATGTTCTCAAATTCTGGGGATATCGTAATTTTGTCAGATATATAAGTTTACATAATTTGTCATTCAATTTCTTCCTGAAAAAACATGTTTCCAAATATTTTATTTTTTTTACTTATGAGGCTTAACACAAGTACCCATAATGGTTGAAAAGGTTTTAATTTCCTCGCGAGTGTCAAAATATGCCGCGAAACATAAGCAGCTGTATCGTGAAAGAGGGTTACTTTGCCCCTGATCATATGTTGACCAACAGACTGGAGAGTATAGTGGATTAGTTTTTTAGTTAATATTCACACGCCATTCTTGGCGATATTTATGTGGACACCACTCACATTCAACACGTGTCAGTGTGAACAGATGAATTTTAAGTACAGGAAATTTGGTTCACATAGCATTAGTTACGAATATCTGATAGGTAAGTACACACAACCAAATTTATATGGAATAATTTCACATAATTGATTATATTTAACCATGAATTTATGACTACTTGTGAGGAATGAAGTTTTTTTGTTGTAAAAAACTGGATAGTATGATAAGAAATGTTGAATTATCACCAAAATATAAGGATATTGTACTCAATCGTCACTGATATTTGAAATTGTGAATTTCAAAATTTAAAAAAGTCTATAATCATAATTGAAAATGCCTTACGTTGGGTTCTCCGATGTGCAGAAGGGTCGAATAATTGCTCTCGTTGAAGAAGAGGTGACACAGAAGGATATAGCGGCCACAATGGGGGTATCACAGGGGTGATTTCAAAAACTTACGCCCGATACGTGGAGCTACAATCTCTGCAACATAGGGCTAGAAGATGTCGTAGGAAGATCACTTCTGAAGAACAAGACCGCTTTTTGTGCCAAATTGCAAGAGGAGACCATAGTGCGTTTCTGGAAGCAACAGGCATCAGTGTATCAGTCGAAACGATACGTCAAAGACTTCGTTCAAGGGGTTCATACAGCAGAAGGCTCTTAAGAGTTCCAGAGCAAACCAGACAACAAAAAATTAACATTGGTGCATCGAGCACCTAAATTGGAATTGGCCAGCTTGCTCTTCAGACCTAAATCCTATTGAACATTTATAGGATAATCTCGAAACTAAAATTAGATCGCGCCAGGATAATCCAAGACCCCCACAATAGCTCATCCAAGCCGCCACAGAAGATTGGCACAATATCACCCCAGAGGAGGTCGAAAACCTAATCCAAAGCATTCCTAGACGGACTCTGGCTTGTATCAGGGCAAGAGGAGGTAATACAAGCTACTGAGGTCGAGAAAAACACTTACTCCGTGGAAAATCAATTCTCAATTTTTTTACTACATGCGGAAAGAGTCCTTTTTTTTCTTTTATTTGTTTCTTTCTTAAAACAAACCTTAAGTTATATGTTTTTTCAATTGAAATATCTCAAAAAAGATCAATTCCAACAATCCACAATTTGGTTGTGTGTACTTGTTCACCATATCAAATATCATGCATTCGTTCCAGAAGAATTCGACCTTCGTGATTGATGAATAAAGGAATTTTTTTTTTTTTTAAGAACATAAAGTTTTTTTAGGGGAAACTTTGCCCTGAAACAAAGTATCCCCGAACACTGGACCAAAGTTATACAGAGCCATAAGCATTAATTAAATAAGCGTTTTATTTTCACCTTCATTCACAGAAATAATCGGTAATTTTCAAAGTCAACTCGGCACAAGATGGTATGCTGATTATACAACGGAAACGTTTGGGGGAGATTAGAAAGAGTGAAATATCACAAATGAAGCAGAAGAGTATAAGATACCTAGAAGAACGATATTAAATAGCTGGGAAGACAAGCCATATTCTCAACTGAAGAGGAAAAAGGTTTCTGTAGATTCTTTATTATATTTGGAAGAATACGGATTTCCTTTAAATATATTGGAGCTCCTAGATAACCTAGGAAATTAATAACATCGTTGGGAAGAGACGTAAAAAATTCCTTGGACACGACTGGATCAATGCATTCATGACAAGGAAACTAGAACTTTATGAATGCTCCGCAGAAAATATCAAACGTACGAGAGCAGCGGTGGATAAGACGTGCCTCCTATTTGGCACTTTGAACAAAACGAATTTAACAGACGATCCAGCAGTGAAACTTCCTTGTGAAGAGTGGAAGCAAATATCCTGAACCTTTATGGCTACTACAAAGATGCGCTGAAAATGTCGAATTTTGTATGAATATTTTGTTTACAGGTGAAAAAGGGTTTACGCGAGAGGGTATAAGAATTTCCACTACGATCACGTGTGGGAAGGAGAAAATCCTCATGAGAAAATTAAGCGTAGCTACAACAGTTTTCTATCTCTGTTTGGGCCAGGACTAAAGAGTCTTGCATCGATAATACGTTCATTTCCGCTGAATTGAAGCAAACTTCTTCACAGAGGACTGTTGAACCTCATCTCTCGGATCATTTTGGGCAGTGCTTGAATTTAGATTTGAAAAACTGGTGTAAGTCACCACCTGAAAAACGGAAAGTTGCTAAGTGAAGAAAAATTACTCCGAAAAATACTTACCTGTTCAAGAAAGATTTACAAAATATTGACTGGAACAGCTTTCTTGACGAAAAATCGACTGAAGATGCTTATACATGTTTTCACGAACTATGGATGGGTCTCGACAAATATTACCCTGAAATGGAAAAGGAAATCAAGAACAAACCTGGCAAATACAAAACTGATAAGTGTCTGGAGTTCATCAAAGAAAAACTAGACATTTTACAAACAGTTCACAGTGTGAAAAAATGATTAGGCAGCGGAAGCCTATAAATTATGTGAAAAACAATATATCTCTTATTTAGATCAAATAAAACGAAGAAACAACGAGAACTACATAAGGAATGCTGCTAATAAAACTAGAGCGGTTTGGGATGTAGCGTAAAAAAGTGAATTCTAGGAGTTTTTCGGACACTGAGGATCTGACTCCAACCGCCTTAGAATTTGAGTCAGCTTTCGAAAAAACTGAAAAAAAGAATTTAGAACAAGTTTTACTCTTAAACAGTAAAACCAGTTCAAAGCAAATGCTTGAGAAGAATGTTCCGGGGAGCACGGGATCATGTTTTTTCTTTGAGTGTTCAGAGCAAGAAACCGAAAATTTAATAGACTCACTTAAGCCATAATCCTCTAAAGACATATATGGTATGTCGAATAACATGATAAAGACTTTATCAGAGAAACTTCGTCATCCCATATGAATACTGATAAATAAATGTTTCAAGGACGGATACTTCCCAAAAGAACTTGAAGTAGCAAAAGTTGTACCCTTGCACAAGAAAATAGAAAAACAAATATGCGATAACTACAGGCCAATAGCCGTTTCGCCAGTTTTATCAAAAGTTTTCGAATTGGCATTTAAAAACAGAATGGTAAAATTCCTGGAAAAATCAAAATTGTTCAGTGAAGTACAGCATGGTTATCGAAAGAAGAGAAGTACTACCACGGCTTATACAGAGTGCTATGAACACAATTATGAGAGATTTAAACGGTGACGTTAAAGTGGCTATGCTCAATTTTGACCTTAGTAAAGCTTTTGA
Source organism: Cryptolaemus montrouzieri (assembly GCA_013387265.2). Classification (NCBI taxonomy): domain Eukaryota; kingdom Metazoa; phylum Arthropoda; class Insecta; order Coleoptera; family Coccinellidae; genus Cryptolaemus; species Cryptolaemus montrouzieri. Next base: position 68,492,234 of record JABFTP020000001.1, on the reverse strand, counting down.
TAGTCTGTGTCGCGATATCTTGTTGGAAAAGTTTTTTCATTTTGGTTTTCGTGGCAGAGTATATACCTTACTCAAAAATTATTTAACGAATAGATCTCAGTTTATAAGTGTTAATGACAAGTTATCAGAATCATCTTTCATAACAGATAGAGGTGTTAACCATCTAACCTAACCTAACCAGGGTTCAATTCTGGGTCCGCTTTTATTTCTGGTATATATAAATGACATAACGGTCCCTGGGGCAGCTAGTGTTTGTCTTTATTGTAATGATACATCCACTGTTGTGATGGGGGAAGATCTTCTAGCGAATAAAAACAAAGTCATCGATGAAACAAAGAAGTGGTTCTCAAGCAACAAACTGAAAGTTAATGAACAAAAAACTGAGGAACTCACAATTGGCCCTAGGGAGCCACTGAATTCGGTCAAATTTCTGGGAGTATGGGTGGACTCTAGACTCAGCTGGTCGTCTCACGTGGAGGTTACATGTGGAAAAGTTAGCTAAATCAATCTTTTCTCTCAGAAAAATAAGTGATGTTAGAACATTGGAGTCAGCAAAAATTGCCTACCATGCCTATTTTCATGCTGGGATGTCCTAAGGGGTCCTGGTGTGGGGTCTTTCGTCGGAATCGGGTAGAGTCTTCATCCAACAAAAAAGTGCGATAAGAACCATGTTCAGAATTGATCATCGAGATTCCTGTAGACCAATACTTGAAAAGGAAAGGATACTTACGTTTCCATGCGTATATATATATATATATATATATATATATATATATATATATATATATATATATATATATATATATATATATATATATATATATACGAAGCACTAAGACAACTTCATGCAAATAAAGCAGAAATCGCCACTGCAAGTGATCACCATACGTATAATCCAAGACATAAGGAATATATGGTTATTCCATTGCACAAGAAAAATTCTTCTTTTGAGTACTGGGGAATCATAATGAATAATACCTTACCAGGCCACTTCAAGATCCTTAAGGCAAATACTTTCAATAAAAAATCAGAAATTTTTATTAGAAAATGCCTTCTACAGTATAGAAGAGTACATGAACTTTTTACAATGAATGTTGTTTGTTTTCATTATATTTTTCATCTGTGATATTTTTCTGACGTACCATGTAATTTCTTTTGATGGTGATTAAATAATATTCTATTCTATTCTATGATGGCAGATTGTTGGTCCAGTAGTTCTACCTAACAGATTGAATTCTCTAGCATACCTTGACTTTCTGCAGAATACTGTGGTTCATTTTTTGATGATGTGCCTTGTGCGAATAGAAGAAGAATATGATTTATGAATTATGGTGTTCCCCCGCATTTTGGACTAATAGGGGAAAATCTTTTGAATCGAGCATATATCAATAGATGTATTGGTAGAGGCGATCCTGTAGCTTTGCTTCCACGATCCCCCGATCTGAATCCCCTAGACTACTTCGTCTGGCGGTATTTAAATAGCTATACTCACATTTTGTTGCGACCATACAGGAATTGCATGCACGCATTTTGGATGGATATGAGAGAATAAGAAATATGCCAGGCATTTTCAATCATTTGTACTGTATATTGGAACTCACAATGAGGTGAAAACTACGTTAATAAGTTATTTTCTCAGTTTTTATGAAAAATTATGAGAACAGTTTTGTTTCCACCTGAATCATCGACCCCCCCTTTAGTTAATTTAAGAAATCCGAGATGAAGAGTTGGGAGATCCTTATAATAAATATTTCTGAAAAGACCAGTGGAACACTACACCTTGTTTTTTATGGTTAGCGTGACTATGAAAAAAATTTCAGCTGTATATTTTCGCAACTATTGCATACATTTGATGAATTGGTGATTGAAAATATTCCTTTGCTGCAAATTGGGGCTAGATTCCTTAAAAACTACAAGAGTTACCAACAGTAATGTGAAAAAAGTCTGAACTTCAACTCTGTATATTGAGAACAGAGGAGTTTTGGACATTGTTCATAAGCATTTATTTCATAGTTTTTGATGAGGAATATATTGACTGCATACCTAAATCACGCTGTAGAGTCGACTGTGATAGGGTTTCCGTAGTAAAACAGCGATACATGGCTATCTTGTACATTAGAAAATTAACATGATTATCATGGAAACAACTAATTTACAAATTATTACTGACAATTCTTCATAAAAGTCATTTTGCTTGTGCAAATTTTTTATGATTTATTTAGTAATATTATTACAACTCATCACAAAAAGTTTATATAATAGTTATTCTAATAGTAATTAATATTTAAGTGAAAAAATTTCGACTATAAATGACTGACGTTCACCCTAAAGATGAAGGGATGATGAAACGGTTACCAGCAGAGATTGGGGAATTTTTGACCAGAACAGATTTACAGAAAGGTTTGTACTCATCAATTCATAAATAGATAATTGATAAGTTCAATAATATGAAAGTATACACTACTCAAAGAAATTATACCACCACTTACAGCAAATTATTTTAGAGTATTCATTCTTTTTCGTGTTTCTCTTGCTTGAGGATAAAAGTAAGAAGAAAAAATGGGTCCGCGGAACAATTTAAGAGTCTGATTAAAAAACTCATCTTTTAAATATAAAACAAAAATCATTACAAGCTATCAATAGTTGGTATTTCAACCTCATCCGTGTAGTCTGCTCACATTTTCAGTGCTCATTCATTATGGTCGATCTTGTTAAGGTCTGTCCTATGGAAATCTGAAATTCAACCCGATGATCTATAAGAATTGCAAGAACTGCTGTAGGTTATCTCCTTTTCCTGAACTTCTCTAATGACGTATGACAGAACCGTGATTGAATAAAAGGACGCGGATTCAAAAATATGCCTCTCTAAACCATCAGTGATCCACCGCCCCTGTACAATGATACACTTGGCAAATAGTTTATGTACACCTCTGAAAAGTCTTCGTCATTCGTTTTTGGAATCGCTGGATCATGTGAAAATCGTCGGTTAAGATGTATTGAATTACGTTCTATGAAGAACGAATTATTGGAAAATCATTGATATCACTACCATAGAACTCCATGGATTGACTTCTGCAAAACAATATATGAATGAAAAGAATTGTGAAAACCGGGTATATACAATAAAAGAAAGAAAAAAGGTTGTTGTGGAAGTATATTATACCTGAGGCGGCATAGGAAATATGTAGATATCTGCAGCCTTGATGAAAGTACAGTACAACTTCACTAGTAGGGAAACTCGCTATATCGGATACTCCAGTAACTCGGGTACGCGACTCATTCGGTCACAAATTTTAGCTCTAATCCGGGCACGTCGACGCCGGCTGATATACAAACAATAATAATTTTCCTGTCTGTACATGTATGTATGTACTTGTAACATCTGAGAGTGGCAAGTATCGTTCTACAGTTCCATTTGATTTCAATCTAACCGGTGGAGTGCATAATGGCTCCATCCAAGAGAAATCATCAAACGCTCACACTGGCAGAGAAATCAAAAATATTAGATTTTATTGATGATGAGAGTACTCATCGAATAGTAGCAGAGTTCACTATTCCAAAATCAACAGTGTTTAACATAAAAGAAAACAAGGACAAAATAAGGAGATTTATATCCAAATCGTATCAAGGAACAGGTAGGAATTAGGGATGTAACGAGCAAAGATTCTCACAAAAAATCGAATACCAAGCTCTTGGCCAAACAAAATTACTGCATGCCGAGTATCACGGCCGAGAGCTCGGCTGGCCCTACCGGGCCTCGGTGCATCTCTAGTAGGAATATTATTTTAAACTTTTCTCGAATTTATTCTATCCGAGGTATTTTATAGGAAAAAGAAAAACTATTAGAGAAGCTGAGAATCCTGATGTTGAAATCACATTGTATAACTGGTTTCTTTAACAACGCAACGCATACGTACCAATTTCGTCAGACACATTGAGAGCAAAAGCCAAACAGTTTTATGAACAAATCACAGGAAAAAAGGTTTTCTGGCAAGTTCGGGATAGTTAGATAAATTCAAGCTTAGACATGGAATTCGTTTCTTGAAGGTTTTTGGTGAAAAACTTTCTAGTGATGTTTCCGCGTGATACCATTTGAGGAAAAATTTCTATCGGTTGTTGAAAAGATGGAACTAAGCAAACAACAGGTGTATAACGCTGATGAATCGACCATTTTTTGGAGATGTTCACCAGGCACAACTTGGGTTCATCAAGGGGAACAATCAGCACCAGGTCGAAGTGTCAAAAGACCGCTTAACATTCATGCCTTGCTGCAGCAACGCGGCTAGAACTAACCAATTATCTTTACTAGGGAAAAGCGACAAATCCACGAGCATTCAAAAACGAAAGTTTACTACCAGTTGTCTACAAAGCATCTACCAAAGGGTGGATGACCAGACCATTATTTAATGAATGGTTTAAAATATCTTTTATCCCCGAGGTGAAGAATTCTTTAACTATGATTTACAAGCCCTCTGAAGCTCTGTTGTTGGTAGACAATGCATCATCGTACTCACCTGAGGAAGAGGTTAATACTGATCCAGAGTTATGTTTTTGCCACCCAACTGTACTGCCATTCTCCAACCTATGGATCAGAATTCAATTCAAAACATTAAAATGTCATATAGAAAATGCCTTTTTAATCCTATCATTTCGCATGAAGGTGAAGAGATAACTTCCATTTTGAAGCAGTATAATTTGAAAGATGCCGTGAACAATCTTGCCGAATCTTGGAAAGCCATTACTTCAAATAATATTAGAAAAAGTTGGACAGCATGGTGGCATAACACTACAGAACTAGGGGAATCAGAGATGACAGTTTTCCTTTCTCAGAGCTTCAGAAGAAACTTCCAATCAGTGAAAATGATTTGAAAAATATTTCCGATCCAGAAAATGACCTAACCATTGAGAACATTACCAACTGAGCTGTGGGAGACAGAGAGTTTGTTATCGATTTGACTGAAGACTGAAGACTGAAGAGCTTATACAGGATGCTTTAGGAAGGAATATTGAACACGTACAGGAATCTTCTGACTCAGAGGATGGTTTAAATAGTATGATAAAAGTGAAACATGCAAATACTGTCAATGCGTTCTCCTTGATTATCAGTTGGGCGGAACAGAATAATCTTCCTATAGAAGACGTATTGCTCCTAAAAAGGGTCAAGGAAAAATCAGTTCAGATGGCAGCATCGAGAAAGGTTCAGAGTAAAATCGATAGATATTTTAAACGTCATAAGGAATAGCATATTGTTTAACTACACTAGCTTATATTTAAATTCTATATTTTTTATGAATGGAAATTCTATAATTTGATTCTGTTTTATAATAGAAACTATTTTTTGTTTAACTCTTCGATATTTTTATTAAAAATAAATTCAAGTCACTTCAGAAATTCGGGCATTTCGAAAGTCCACGCATGCGCCGGAACGATATCTGCCCGGACTAGTGAAGTTGTACTGGAATTCAACATTTCTGAGATAACAGATTTCATGAATTAATGTACTCTTTTTTTTAATATTTTTAACTCTTGGGAGGAGGTGATACCTGTCATGTCACAGATGTGGCTACCTAAGATGATTTAATGCGTGCGTTCAATCGCTTCTTGAGGAGGGCCAAATTGTGAGTTATGGGAAGATGTTCGATGGAAGCAAGATCCACAGCACACTTGCCAAGTAAACACAAACATTTTTATAGAGAGAAGTACGAGGAGTGCCTGGTGTTTCTTTGAAATTGGATTTTTTCTGAAACCAAACTTTGCAGTTCTTCAGAGAATCTACTTTTACCATTTACATTCTCTGTAGAAATTGGAGATCTGTGGTCGAACCACACTATTCTTTGTATTCTAAACCAGTGTGCTTTGTATAAAAATATCAGAGACTGAGTTTCAGATATGGCAATGGCATGGTCATGCTAACGAATTCAGTTGACCGTACGAGTAGATGTTTCGATGTTCATTGTCGTTTCATGATTGGAAAAGGTTCTTCAGCTGTTACTGGAGAACGTTGTTGTTTGCGTCTTATTCGTGTTAAAATTGACCAATTTCAACCGACCTCACTCTGATATCTTCCCCAAGTCTGAATTCAGTGACATGCTCTGTTGGTATATTTGTCGATGTGACTTCTCAGCAGTTATAGGACGCTGACTAGACAATGGGGAACCAGAATACAGTCGTCTGCAAACCCAAATATTCTGTTTTCGATGGAGTGGAATAGATCATTGATCTGCAACGGAAAAAGAATTGGCGAAAGTATTGAGCCCTGGAGTATTCCTGCATTATCTTGAAATTCGAGCGAAAACACTTTCTAGCATCAGAAAGAATCGATTGAATCATATGTTTGTTATACTAAAAATGAAAACGAGAGTCCGAAAATTCCTACGATAAAGGTCTGAAGCCAAAGATTCACTATACATTTGCACGTGCAAATATTCAGTAAGTATTAATTCAAACATATTGAAATGAAACTTCTTAGGTGCAATTCGATAATCAATAGCTGGAAAAGAACTGAATTTGAGATTTTTATATATAATAGAAGAGGTATAGGGAGCCTTTCAATTAAAACGAACCACCATGACTAACTCGGCAGGTTTGATTTTTATGTTTATTTCCTGAAACATGTGGATTTCTGATTGGAGGTGGCATATTTTGTTTCTTGTTTCGTTCTCCCCCTATCCCTACCCAGGAAACTTTCACCAAATTTTTAAGAAAAAAAGATGGTAATTGCATTGTCTATACGATCACGTTATCATTTGGTTTCTGAAGTGATGCCTATCTGAAGATTGTGAAATCGAGAATTGTTTGGAAAAATTCCAAGTTTTTAACAATCCGTTCGATTTACATTTAAGGAAAACACTTGATCAGAATCGATTCTCATTTGAACGTGTGCGCATCATCCCCTTACACCTGTCAACTATCACCCCCGAAACTTTCCATATAAGAAAGGGGCTGTCTAGTTCCTCTCTGAATGGTTGTTTAATTTACTCCATTTTTTTATTTCGTCGACGATCTATCAAATCGATTTTGTTTCGAAGAGTTAATAATTTTGCTGATCTGGAATATGAAACAGATAGCGTGCTAAATTTCTGCCGTTTGAATCAATAAATAAAAACGATGTTTCATTTTGAATACATAAGTCGGTTTGTTATCAATCTTCCCATGTACGTTCTTGAGATAACAAGCAAGTTCCTGGAAGATGGATGCGTTATAAATAAAAAACCCAATACCTCCAGAGTTGTGTATGACGGAGTTATTGGTGTGGCCGTTTTGGGTGAAGTTGCCGTAATAAAGAATACACAATTTGTGAATTTTGTGACAAATATCTGCAGATTTTCAGGATGTACAAATTCCATCTATTCAAGATGAGACTTGTATACTAGCTGCATGAAGATGATTTCGATCGTCAAGTAAAATTCTGCGAATATTTCAGTGAGCAGATCAGTAACGATTCAAATCGCCACAGCTGTAGTGTCTGGAGTGATATTAGTACCCATTTGAAGAGGAAGAATCATACTGAAATACCTAAAAAATTCAATGTTTGGGCCAGAATTTGGGGAATGCCATATTTCAAGACTCTTATTTATACAGAAAAACTTTTTTCAACATGGTCGAGAATTTAATTTATGTTCTCAGAAGAGATATCTTCGAAAAAGATCCAAATTTATTAGAACATACATATGTATCATCATGATGGAGTACTGCCCTATTATAATGCTGCTTTTCGGGATTATCTGGACAATAGATTTCCGGATCGATGAATAGGTGAGAGGAGCTATAAATGGCCGTCTAGATCGCCAGATCTAACACTTTATTTATTGTGGGGCATCTCAAATCTGAAATCCATGTTACACCTCCTAAATCGTTCGAGGAGCTCCAAGAAATAAGTTTAAACATGAAAGCAGATAACATCACAAATGTTGCAAAATTTTAGGCAATCATTTGAATCTCGGTTGTACCTATACATGAGAGTTATTGGGGGCGACTTCGAACATTTGCGATAGGAATATACTACGATTAAAAAACTGAAAACTCAATGATTTGTTTCAGTCCATAATAGATTATCAAGGGAATCATCGTTGATACGCAAACGTTTAAATAAGTAACAACAATTTTTCCGATTCAACCAAATGGAGATCGGATGGATTGCTGAACATTCGAAATTTTTCCAAACAAATCGATTTTAATTCATTCCTACCTTCCTACATCCCTAGGAAGGAATGAAGATAGGATGGGAGGTAGAAAGGAAGAAAGGAAAAAAGAAGGAATGAAAGGAAGGAAGATGAAAAGGATGTGAGAAGAAAGGAAGGAAATTAGGAAGGAGGGGTAGGAAGGTATATGTATATATATATATATATATATATATATATATATATATATATATATATATATATATATATATATATATATATATATATATATATATATATATATATATATATATATATATATATATATATATATATATATATATATATATATATATATATATATATATATATATATATATATATATATATATTTGGAAAGAGAGGATTTACAAAAATTCGAATAATTGTATTTACAATAGATGCTTATATTTATAATTTTGATGTGTGTCAGAAAAAACACAAGTGTGAGCTCAGGAAATGTAACAGGGGAACCATACTATCTTACATATGATTCAATAAACGAGTGAAAAAACCTGAGGAAAAAACTCGTTTCCCTGTCGCTATTGCACTAGCAATAGCTTGTCTGTTTATGTTGTGTTAGTGTCGTGTGTACAAAAAGAGTACCAAAGATTTTTCTGCTTAGCTGCTTCATTCTCTCTTGCATTCCATGATTTCCAAACGAAGACAATGATGAAAGAAAGGTGGTTTGGGACAGGAATCTGTAACAATGGAAAAAGAAAACCAGCAGAAAAATATTTCAACAATCATACTTCTTATATGTCTAAACAAATCTGAGAAAAGATTTTACATAGCAATCAAGGTCATGAAAAGGACTAAGGAGATAATAAAAAAAAATACATAACCTGCGATACTTCCTCAAATTCCATCTTTGTTTGACCGAGAGAGCCCCGATGGCCGGGTAGGAAGCAAGGATGGAAGGTAGGATGGTAGCAAGGAAGTTAAGAAGCAAGGAAGGTAGGACGGTAGGAAGGTGAGAAGGTAGAAAGATAGATAGGAGGGAAGGTAGGAAAGTAGGAAGGTAGGAAGGTAGGAAGGTAGGAAGGTAGAAAGGTAGGAAGGTAGGAAGGTAGGAAGGTAGGAAGATAGGAAGGTAGAAAGGTAGGAGGGTTGGAAGGTAGGAAGGTAGGAAGGTAGAAAGGTAGAAAGGTAGAAAGGTAGAAAGGTAGGAAGGTAGGAAGGTTGGAAGGTAGGAAGGTAGGAAGATAGGAAGGTAGGAAGATAGGATGATAGAAAGGTAGGTAGGTAGGGAGGTTAGAAAGAAAGAAAGAAGCAAGGGGAGAAGGAAGAAAGTAGAATGATAGGAAGAAAAGAGAAGTGAGGAAGAAAGGTAGGACGGTTGGAAGGATAGAAAAAAGTAGGAAGTTTGATGTGAACAGTGCGCTCACTCTTGAACGCGCAGCTCGGTTCAGGAATGCGTGGGCGCGTATTGGGGCGCTCTGTTCAGGTATTTAAGTTTAGGAATTCGCTCGAGTGGAAAAGTGCAAGGCTTTTTGACTTATATTTGATTTCTCTGTATAGCTCGAGATCAATTCGACAAATAATAGAATGAATAAGTCCCAATGAACAATACAAGTTCAAACAGAGTTATGTTTTTCCATACACCTGTGAAAAATATTGAGAACACAAAATATAGTCAACATTAATTAAAGAATGGATGATTTTGTTAGTATGCCACCCAACATTACGTTAAAACACACCTGGGTCGATTTTGTTGCGGACTCCCAAACTACCGTAGTGTAAAAACCTAAACATAATGGTTGGAAAAACCTCCAATTTTATATAAATGCCATAGGAGTTTTCACTCCAATTTTTCCCTCACTTGTTTGTTTCGTTTACATTTCCAAGTTGATACGCTCAGAAAATTAAGTAGGTGAATATAGGGTGTATTGATTTAAGTGCCAACTTTTCATCTTCATTTTTTATTTTACAGCCTTGGGTTACTTTGATGAAGCAGTTCACACTCTTCCCGATGATCGTTTTAGCCTTCTCAGAAGGGCAAGTGCTAGAAAGAGGGCTTTGAACATTCCTGGTGCTGCACGTGATATTCAAACTGTTTTAAAGTTAGATGCTGATGATCTGAGAGCCCATGCGTTGAACAATGATATCATTTATTTGAAAAAGAACTTCGAAAAGGCACTTATACTGAACAATAACTTTTTAAAAAAGAGGAGATGTCCTGATGATTTCCATATAGGATATATGAAGGTAAAAGTTGAACATAAAGTTCATATGGAATAAAAAGTTCTAGGAAAGACTGCGTTTTCACCAGAAGCTCTCTCATTACCTAAAAATTCTTAATTGAATTAGGTATTATAAAGATATAACGATTCGTTTTGTTTCGTTTCGACCGTTGGATTACTTTCGAACTATATGGGAAACTTTCGTATTTCGTAGCATATAGCCGACAGAACAGTGATCTTTTGCAAAATTGAAACGCAGGGCCTCAAGAAAAATAAATATTTTTTACTCAAATTCATGTGAAAATGCCAATAATCTATTTCCATAACAGTCATCATCGTAAAATGAAAATTGAGGGTAATATTCGAGAAATCCAGAACGACGAAATTCAATTATTTTTAAGGTGAATTTCGGACTTTAATAAATTAAACCGTTACGTTTCTCTATTGTAATAATATAACTCTTTAAGAAAGAAACGGAATCGAATCTGTTTTTCACAAGTTATTTTTCTAGCGGGTGCAGCCGATTTTCGTGAACACATTTTCTTGGAAAATTGGTTTTTCTCACAATTTCCTGTTTGGAAAGAGACAGTGCTTTTGTTTGCGATGTGCTATCAAGTAGAAAGATACGAAACGTTAATTTGCAAGAAATGTTTTTTTTTGAATTGTGGAGGCCGTTACTTGATGTAGATCCATGATATAAATGAGATAAAAACACAAGGTTTAACTTTAATCTACACTTTATTTGAAAAAATTCGACGACGTTTCGCTGACACAGCAGCTTTATCAAGAATGAAAAATAGAATGAAGAGTATGGTATTATAAACAAATCGTAGAACAAGTTGGATGAATAACTGGAAAATCCACACCGAGCCATTGTACAGTTAGTATGAAAGGTAATAAAACTAATTAAACAAGTTAAGTAGGGGTGAGTAATTCAAATCTACCTGTTCATTCAAAAGCTTGTCTTGATCAAGTAAATCAGGAATCTATAAACTCAATTGCGGTTCTTGTGATAAAATTTATATCGGTAGGACCTATAGGAGTTTTGGCATAAGAACATCTGAACATAAACGTAGCTTCGATAAAAATAAATCTGATTCAAATTATTCAAACCACCTAATAAAAGAAAACCATTCATTCAATAAAAACTTTGACATATTACATATAAAATCAAAAAGTTCAAAATTAGATCTCCTAGAAGCATTAGAAATAAATAGATACAAACATTCGGACAAGCTTTTGAATGAACAGGTAGATTTGAATTACTCACCCCTACTTAACTTGTTTAATTAGTTTTTATTACCTTTCATACTAACTGTACAATGGCTCGGTGTGGATTTTCCAGTTATTCATCCAACTTGTTCTACGATTTGTTTATAATACCATACTCTTCATTCTATTTTTCATTCTTGATAAAGCTGCTGTGTCAGCGAAACGTCGTCGAATTTTTTCAAATAAAGTGTAGATTAAAGTTAAACCTTGTGTTTTTATCTCATTTATTGCAAGAAATGTGGCTAAACCATTAACAGATTTCGCCGGTTTTTCCTACATATCTCAAGAAGTTGTCGACTAGTCGATGTAAAAGTCTTTTTTGATTATACAAATTTTTAAGCTGTGGCAGACATGAATGATTTGAAAAAACTCCATTTTTTTATTAGAGAATTGATTAGACTAAAGGCATAGTCAATCACCATAGCTAGCTACTTCAACTTTCTCTTCGAAATATTAATACCTCCAACATCCATTCGATTGTAACAGTAAGTGTTCATACGATTCTCCAATTTTAGTGTATGGATGCAATACAAAATTCTATTGTTCGAGAACGTGCGGGACATCCTCTTCGAGACCACTATAAGGTCATTCGGAAGAAGGCATGGGAGAGAGCCATTCAGAGTGGAGTGAAAAAGGATGAGAATCATAGAAAAAGACAATCGAGTTTCTTTATGCCTTTGCTGCCAGACGATACGAAGAAAATTTCAATCACGAAGACTGATTCTGATCAAATTGCAGAAGCACAAACTTTGGGATCCCCGTCTCAGACCAGTACCGAAATTTTATCGAGGATAATGGATCCGCCAGCAATTCAGGAAACTGTAATTATTGAATTTTTTATTTGTATCTAGGATAGTTTTCGTTATTCTGTTCAATACTCCTCGATTTTGAATGCCAATTGTCAGAATTTCTACATTTTAAATTGTGTTAATTTTCAACGAAATTTTTACCATGATTCTTTCCGAAGTTAATGAAATACTTCGTATACAAGGGCGTTCTATTTCTGAATATACGGCAGATGAACCACAAAAATTCCCATTACTTCAGAAAGTATTTAGCATTATCTTGAAAAAATATACAGAGGACTGTTGCCCAAGCCAAGGGACTGTGACCTTCAATAAAAAATGCAATTGTTGTACTAAAATTAAATATTCTTCTTATTATTATAATCCTTGTAGCTTAAGAATTATGTTACTGAATAGTAATCTTTATGTAATACTTTACTTAGCACTGTAACCTCAATATTTATTTATTATTTTATCTCTGAAAAATTGTCTTATATTTGTTGTTTTAGCACTTCACCGAAAAGTGCTATTTCGATTAGATCTTTTCGTGATTCCGGAGTATCTACAATTTTTGTAACTTTGTATTTCGTGTTTCTACAGATTTTGATTTATACTTTTTTTAGGCTAGAGAAACGTTTTTTATACTTTAATACTTTCTTTTGGAGCTCTTTAATTTCTTCATCTTTCTTCTTTTTTGATTAATATCTGAGCAACTTTATTTTTATTTTCTTTAATTATTTCAGCAACTTCAGGTGATGACATTTGACATGACGTATATTTTCTAATACTTTCTTTTTATTGCGTTATTTGGTGCAGTGCTCTTTCCATTTCTTCTCAGCATCTCGCTGTTCTCATGGAGTCATATTAATAACAAGCTTTCCAGTTTCCTTTTCTTTTTTTTAAGGTACTTTAGACGTTCTTCTTGTCTAAGTTCTTCTCTTTTTTGAGGATAGTTTTTCATCTTCTGATATCTCTTTCGCTCTGCTTTCCTTTTTCTGTAGAATCTCTTCTTTAGCAGCTTTTCTTTCTTGGCGCCATTCTCACAACAAATCTGAAACAATAACAAATATAATTTAGACCAGGGACAAGGAAACTCCAGCCCGCTGGCCGTTTCTGATTCAGACAGTCCCCTGGATGCGGAAACAGTCCCCTGTCCTGTAGAGAGACTGTTAACAGGGGACTGTTCAATTTGATCTTATTGATGGGTAGTACAAAATGTAATTGATCAACGCTATTTTACAGCATATAGGAAATGCGTACGTAAATTATAACAATTTAAATATTTAAAGGAATTATTGAAATAAATTAATAGAATTAAAATAATCCTTACCAGAGGACTGTTGGCTGTTAGGTTACAACGTGGCTCCCACGGAAAGACGCACGCTACTAAATAATATGGCGTTTCGGTCGTCATGGCGGCAACCGCGCATACTTCAGACTTGTTGCGTTTCGTTACACGCATAGAAGGCGCTGTTTAACCTATCAACTATGTGATACGTAATTAAAAATATAAACAGGGGGACTGCTCACTAAATGCAAAGACCAAGTTTCTTTGACTTTTTAAATTCTAAAACAATATGAATGTAAAATATGTAGGTCGTAGTAAATAACCAAACAATATTGATTTAATGATACAATAATTTGATTGATTTCAATAGATACCGTCTCGATTAATTTAGCCTGAAGTAACTGTACTACTTTGGTGACATGTCAGTGGACTGATTTTTAAGAACTATAAAATCATTTTCAATACAATAAAGTTTATTTTAACGGATTTGTAATGTTGAGCAGCGGTAGATGAAGGTATTGATTTTGAAATTATCTACAAAATATTTAAAATCTTTTACTTTTTCAAACAAAAGTAGCCTGGGACAATGAGTTGCCCCGTTTATGAAGAAACGCCCACAAACGAAAGTTTTTTAACTCGAAAGTTCGAGAATTGTTATTCAAGATTCAGATTCAACGACCCAAAAATGTATTCCACTGAATTTGAAGTTTTCTTCTATCGGCAAGTTTCTAGGGTGATAGAATGCCAATCCAGCAGATTTTTTATGAAATCAAGTTTATGTTTCACAATTCAAATAATATCAATGGCTATTTCTTTTTTATTTTGGTAGTAGTGGAACAGTTCTCAAGAGAGGAAAATTTTGTTTTGTTAGATGAGGTCCAATTTTGAAATCTGACATATCTGACATTACGAAATGCATAGTTTTTTATTCAACAATTATAATTAAGAAACAGCAGAAAAGAATCATATTTTTTTCTGACATCAGCCAAAATTTTTATGTTTCTCGAAGTAGGTTTCAATCTTTGATCACCCATATAAATACCATACTAGTGAAAGAAATTCCGAAAAATTGTTCTTATTTCAATTCTTAACGAATAGAACACAGTTATTTCCTACAATAATAGGCTATGTGGGGCTGCAAGGGCCAAAGGGCGCTTGCCTTACGTTTTTGCGCAGTAGATTACCAACATGCTACAGTACGGTATATTTTACGTTTTTTGTAAGAGGAAGTAGTCAGCTTAGTGGCCAACAACGGCTGTTTAATTCTCAGTTCTTGGTAGGAGACGAAGTCACATGCCTGTCATGGAAGCGAGTTCGACAGCACACTAGCCCCTTCAATGGAAGAATTCTTATAGAGAAAGGTACGTGACGTTGCCAGTTGGACTTCTACTGATGAGAGTTTTCCGCGAGCCTGGTTGCTCTTTGGAACTGCATTCTTTCTGCCTATCAGTTCTTCAGAGCGTTCACCATGGAAGTCCTGTACAAATGAGAAATATCAGCAACCTGCCACTTTTGAGTCAGAAGCTGGAGATCACACGTCATCTCCGGTTGGTCAATGAGGCGCCCTGCTCCCCTCTGGACACTATCCAATAGATGTAATGAATGTTTGAGTACGGAACGCCACATGTAAACAGTTTTCCGGACTAGGTCGCACTTGTGCTTCATATAAAAGAATCAGCTGTGTTTGCGTGAAGTACTGCTAAGCCCTGAAAAGAAAACTGAGTTTATGAGAAGCAGATTCAGATTGAAGAAGGATCTCCAGCTGTGACCTAGTTGAACTGGCCCCACTCTGATATCCTCTCCAAGTCCGAATTCAGTGACATACCCTGTTGGTATCTTTATCGGTGTGACTCCTCAGCAGTTATAGGACGTTGACTAGAACATGAGGGCACCAAGGTACAGTCTTCCGCATACCCAAAAATTCTCTTTTCGGTGGAGTGGAGCAGATCATTATTCTGAAACGGAAATGAGTTGATGAGAGTATGGAGCCTTGAGGTACTTCTGCATTATCCTGAAAAGATTAACTCATTACACCATCATCTACCACCTAAATCGATCCATTGGATAGAAAGGTAGTAATCCAACCACACAATTTTTCTGGAAGTCCATATGCGATTAGTTTATTCGTCAAGAATGCATACCCTGCCGAAGGCCTTTGAGATATCAAGAGCAACGACTCTTGATTCGCCATGCTTTTCGATTGTTGATGTAACGTATGCAAGGAGGTTACCAGTTCATCGTTGTCTAAGAAAAACATATTGTCGTTCACAGACGTTACCCTGTAACTCGAGATATTTTGTGAGCTCATCTTCAATCACTCTTTCCATGACTTTCGACAAAAAGGATAACGATGAGATTGGAAGTTAGTTTTGTAGGTGGTTCTTCCCTTTCTCTGGAATCTCTGGCTTTCATACGAAATCTCAAACAGAAGATTAATAACAAGTGCTAAGAACATTTCTTCAAAACAGTTGGCGGTATTCCATCAAGACCTATTGCTTTCTTACAATTTAGTTGTTGGGGTACGCGCCTTACCGCATGTCTTCTGAACTTTATTTATGACATTTTCGGTTGAATATGTGGAATGCTTATTGGCACTGCGTTTGACCTATCTCAAAAAGAATTTTACGAAACCATTTCTGTAAAAGATCCGCCTTTGCTTTAGGCAATTATGAGATATAACCGTCTTCTCTAATCAAAGGTAGGATGGATGACTCACAAAAGTTACTGACTGCCTTTGCCATAGACGAGAACCGACGAGTTTTACTGGTCTGCTCCAAGAGTAACTCTTTCATTGATGGCTTTTATGCGGATATTTTATTCGTAGGGTGTGAAATGTAGATGTTCATGCCTAAAGCTAAAGTGACTGACTCAATGCCGACATGGATGTCAGAATCATGGAAACAGACTTCATTGAAGGGAAAAGACGAGAAAAATCTCGCCACTACTACCAGTTAGCTTGGTCGAAATGCCATATTTTTCTGGAACGCGTTGGATCTTTATTGTGTGGCTGCACAAAGTTACCACTGGTAGAAACGGATAGAAACAGGTTGTGGCGGAGTTGCCGAAGGAAACAAGAACTAGATTGAGAGTATTGGGGCAATCGGTTATATTGTCAGGAATTTTTGACGCCTCATCGTCAAGTTGCGGCTGGTCGTAAAGGCTTCCACTTGCGTTCCTTCTTCGTCAGTCCTATTTGAGTGTTGGAACCAGTTGATGTTGTGAACGATTAAGTCTTCCATTATGATCACCGCAGATGACATATGCTGTATTTGGATAGTGTGTATCTTGTCACGTAGATACTGAAACAATCTACAGTAGTTGTTATTGTTAGGAGATCGATACAGATAACATAGAAACATGGTTTTGTAGTATAAACATATTTTGAACCACGCCAGATCAAAAGCGTTGTCCTCCAACGTATCCTCTCTTTGGAATGCGACGTCGGATCTAGTAAAAACACAAAGCCCTTTCTTGAGGCAATGCCTTGAGAGCAACTTCTATCAATTGGAGCAGACGTAGGTTGTGTTTGTCATTGGTATTTTTTGAGCTTCCTTTAGAGCTAAGAGGTTGCGTGAATTGTAAGTGCTGGTGTACTGCTCTCACATTAATGTTAGTGTGTACTAGTCCTCTTATGTTACAAAACTCAATAATAAATTGGTTTCTCCCATCGGATTTTGGAGAACTCCGTGCGTTCGCCATAGGACCTTTCTTAGTCGTATTGCCATTATAAGCCGCCCGAGCCCGTTCGCCCCGGAACTCTAACTAAGGAACGAGCTAGCCAACCTCCGAATAATTTTGTCTTAAGAGAGCCATATTTCATTCTGGAGACATCAGAAATAAGTGACCAATTCATGGAACCTGTAGTTCCATATGATGATCCGATGATGATTTTTAGATCATACAGAAGAACTACTGTCAAATACATTTTTGATATTTTTCAATACGGTTCATCAGTTCTTTTTCTAGAAGAATTTAAGTTAACATATACAGGTAATCAACTGATGGAACGAAGAAACAAACAGAAATATAAAGAAAACAAAACATTTTTTTTAGAACAAACGGAAAATTGAAAAGAAAAATACGGGACACAAATTGATGAATCATTAAAGCCTCCTTTGGAAAACACCTCCACCGAGTTTCAAACATTTCCTTGACCGAAGAAACACATCATTGATGCTTCTACGAATCATTTGTTCGTCATTCTGATATACACACATGCGTCTATTATGCAATTCACTAGTTGTTCCTGCAAACAATATCTATTTCATACCCTCTGGACTTCAAATAACCCCACGGAAAAAATCTAGAGGGTTGAGATCTGCTGAGCTTGGAGGTCATGCAACAGGCTCACCGCGACCAATCCTCATATCTCCATATTTTTCTCACATCATTCGCCATCATGCTGGAAGCAAATTTCTCCCACATTTATGTTCTCTAAAAGATGTAGCAGAATGTTGCAAAAGCACCAAATACAGTCCACCTGTCAATGCTCTTGCGAAAAGTGAGGTCCAAACAGATGACTATCATACAAACCACACAACACATTAACAGAACATCTTTGTTGCGTTCGTTATATCTGACTGCATACTCCAAATCGGCTATTATAGATTCCATTATAGATTCCTGTTCATAGCTGTTTCAGTTTGTTTATGAACTGTTCAAGCGTTTCCGAACTGTCTCAAGAGGGACACTCATACGGTGACTTATCTTTCTTGTGCTGATTTCTCGGGTTTGCTTTATTATGTCCTGTCCAACAGAACACCCAGGTCCATCTGACCAGCCGCCATTATAAAGAACCATCCAATCAACAAAAAATTGAGAACTCACTTGAAGACACAAAAGATCAGGAAGGAAACCTGGAAATTTATCAAAATTCGGACAAGAAAATGTCTACAACTGATTTCAATGATTTATTACATTTATATTGTTTTCGTTATATAGCATTTTATTTCAGCCGAAGAATATTGATCTTCACAAATCTATCGTTCAAAAATTGGCGACGTTTCCATATCAACCGCTGCAACCAAGAACTACGAATATTCTCAATTATTTGTCCGAACGATATCTTGGACAATTATATAAGGACAAGAACTTTTTAACTGACATTCTCAGCAGTAGAGGATTGGTTGCTCCTAATAGAAAAACGGAAGAAAAACTACGACGTTTAGTTGACAGAGGTTTCAAATACTTAATGCGAGTTCAAGTAAGTCATAGCCTAGTATTAAACAAAAGTAAAACGAAATAAGACACTTTTGTCGCTTTTCCACAATTTATTTAATAATCACGACCGGTTTCGACCTTTCCGTCATTTTCGAGTGAATAACAATATAACAGATGACTAGGTAAATACAAGTATAGAGTGAAAGTCATCCTAGATATTGAGTAGTGAGGTTGCATTAAGCTCTAGTTGGCTGTTGAGGGTAGATAGTTTGTTAATCTCCAAACTTTCCAACAAATTCATCTCTCTTCCCTTGTTACATTTATGAAGGATTTTAAGGTTGTTTAATGATATCGAGTGGTTGGTTGATATTATGTGTTCAAATATTGGCGAATTTTTGTCTGAGGAAATATGTTCCTTGAATCTAGCTTCAAAACTTCTCCCTGTTTGTCCGACATAGGTTACCTGACATTCATTGCATTTGATTTGATAAATTCCTGATTGCTTGAATTTGCCGTTCTTTTGTTTGGCATTGAATAATAATATGCTTAAGTTGGGGCCGCCTGAGAATGAAGTAGTTATGTTGAATTTGGAAAAGTAATTACTGATTTTGATAGAGAGTTCGCCGGTGTATCTGAGACTAGTGTATCTTTTTCCTGGGTTTTACGATGCTATATAGTAATTGAGAGGTAATACGTTGTTCTTTGCGTTTAATAATTGTATTTAGAAAATGTTGTGGTATATTGTTATTTGAGGCTATTTTTCTGATGATGTTAAGTTCAGTTTGGAAAATTTCTGTCGGAGGGGGAACAGAGTAAGTTTTATGAATCATGGAGTTAATTTGTGGCTCAAATGACCGAACGAGTCCATTGGGATCGATGCGTCTGTGAATGTTTCCTTTCTGTAAATTTTATAAGTGAGATGGTTATTTGAATTTATGATGGTTAAGTCTAGGAAATTAATTGAGTTATTACTTTCTATTTCAGCAGTAAAGCTGATGCGGCAATGTATTATATTCAGGAAATTAAAAAATTACTGAATTTGTCTGTTTGAACAACGGAAATGTCATCTACATATCTGTATCAGAAAATAATGTGTTTTTAACGAAATCTGTGTTTAATATTAAGTTTTCTCTAAATTATCCAAGAGAATATATGAATTGGAAAACCTGAATTTTGTTTAAAGAATTTAGATTGAAATTAACAGTAACTTTGAGATAGGCATATTTGAAGAAGATTGCTAAGTTCATTAGTGCTATATGGCGGTGTGTTAGACTCGGATGAGATATCTGTAACAAGGGGAAGACGCTCATCTGTTGAAATGTTCGGGTACATATTGTTGACATCGAAAGAGACAAACTTAATATCTCGGGAGATTGTGAGATTTGGAAGTTTATGAACGGAATTGGAGATAGTGTATTGTGAGTGAAAATTCGTGAGGTCTAGAAATTTTTGATTCAAGGGTTTCGCTAGTTCACCTGATGGTGTGTTTATGTATAACACTACAGGTCTTGCAGATTTTTCTCCCTTATGTAGTTTAATCAATCCGTACATTTTTGGAGCTTTGAAATTCATTCTCCCATTCTATATTTACTGGCAAACTTAGCTCTTCGTGGGTTTCTTTTGTGAAAAGTTTGGTTGGATAGAACAGCTTGTCGAGCAGATTTGGTGAACATCTACTATCGACTACAGATGAATTACAACAGAGAGTCCTTGAATTTTGGTTCAACAAAGAGTGTCTGAAGCGGAAAGTGATTCCTAACTATATCAAGTTCAAAATGTGTATTAATAATGAAACAACCTCTAGAATTAAACAAAGAATGGAACTCCTCTGGCTCAAGGAAGAAATTAAAAAGTGGTATATGGTACGCGATAATATAAAATTTAACATCAAATCAGTTCAGGACGAATTATTTATATTTTACACAATATTGAATTTAAATGCCTTGAATATAAAATCAATACGGAAATAAATGAGATTTCAAAGAAGAAAAATTACGAAAACCTGCATAAAAAACTTTCCACCTTAGAAAACAGAAAAGAAAAACAGAAGCCTCAGCAACTTACGTTCCAAACAGATACTATGGAACGATCAGATATCACCTTCTATCCTAGATTCATAAATCTATCAAGCAACCTCTATAATGAAGTTCAAACAGATCTGTTGAACAAAGGACCAAAATTCACCTCGGAAAACAGCAAATTCAAAACAGACAAAGAAATAACCGGAGTGCAAGCAGAGCTGGCCATCCAAAAACATAAAGATATCATCACCAAGCATCCATAAACACAAACTCAAAGAAATTATCAGAAAGTCTGACATAAAAACTAACAATCAGAATCAGTTGAAAATAATGAAGTCCATATCAAATAAAATCCAAACCGAAGATCTCTAACGACTAAAGCTGACGAAGGCAATAGTACAGTATGCCTCAATAAAGATCTATACGAAGAAAAGATGCAGGATGTACTGAAAACAATGGATATCACCGAAATACCAAAAGATCCAACCAAACTTTTTACAAAAGAAAAGCTAAGGTCGTCAGAACATCTAGCACACACAGAATTGGAGAAGAGGAAACTGATTTCAATGACTGCACAAGCTCCAAAAATGTACGGATTGATTAAACTATATAAGGAAGAAAAATCTGCAAGACCTGTAGTGTTATATATAAACACACCATCAGGTAAACTAGCGAAATTCTTGAATAAAAAATTTCTAGACCTCACGAATTTTCACTCACAATTCACTATCTCCAACTCCGTACATAAACTTCCAAATCTCACAATCTCCCAAGATATTAAGTTAGTCTCTTTCGATGTCAAAAATATGTACCCGAATATTCCAACGGATGAGCGTCTTCCCCTTGTTACAGATATCTTATCCGAGTCTAACACACCGCCATATGTCACTAATAAACTTAGCAATCTTCTTCAAATATGCCTATCTCAAAGTTACTTTCAATTTCAATCTAAATTCAGGCATTCCAGTATTCTTAGCCACCTACTTGCTGTTATTCTCATGGATAATTTAGAGAAAAACTTAATATTAAACACAGATTTCGCTAAAAACACATTATTTTCTGGTACAGATATATAGATGACATTTTCGTGGTTCAAACAGACAAATTCAGTAATTTTTCAATTTCTGAATATAGTACATTGCCGCATCAGCTTCACTGCTGAAATAGAAAGAATTAACTTTATCAATTTCATAGACTCAACCATCATAAATTCAAATAACCATCTCATTTATAAAATTCATAGAAAGGAAACATTCACAGACGCATCCAATCCAATGGACTCGGTCATTTGAGCCACAAACTAGCTACATATAACTCCATAATTCATAGAGCTTACCTACTCTGTTCCCCCGCCAATAGAAAATTTCCAAACTGAACTTAACATCATCAGAAAAATTGCCTCAAATTACAATATACCACAACATTTTCTAAATACAATTATTAAACGAGAAGAACAACGTATTACCTCTCAATTACTGTATAGCATCGTAAAAACCCCGGAAAAAAGATACACTAGTCTCAGATACACCGGCGAATTCTCTAACAAAATCAGTAATTAATTTTCCAAATTCAACATAACTACTTCATTAGCAGGGGGTCCCAACTCAAGCAGATTATTATTCAATACCAAACAAAAGAACGATAAATTCAAGCAATCAGGAATTTATCGAATCAAATGCAATGAATGTCAGGTAACCTATGTCGGACAAACAGGGAGAAATTTTGAAGCTAGATTCAAGGAACATATTTCCTCAAACAAAAATTCGCCAATATTTGAACACATAATATCAACCAACCACTCGATATCATTAAACAACCTTAAAATCCTTCATGAATGTAACAAGGGAAGAGAGATGAATTTGTTGGAAAGTTTGGAGATTCACAAAGTATGTAAAAGCCACAATTTACTACCCTCAACAGCCAACTAGAGCTTAATGCATCCCCACTACTCAATATCTAGTGTCTTTTTTCGTTTTACTTTATGATGAAATTCCATAAAATAAATAGATCATCAATACTATCAATCAGTATTCAACAGATTATTATTCTTATTTTTCATTACTAAAAATTAGGGATGATTTATTTGATCCATTTAGTGCGCGTTTGTTCGATTGCTCTGAAATTGTACAGGGTAAACAGATTTCGACGTTTTAGTACATCAACTATAAGAAATATTGTGAATACAATAAAATGACACCCTCCCCCTTCCCGTAAATTTTCTCGCATGAGGAAATAATTGATGCAAACATATTCAAAGTTTTTTTTTATTTTCTTGTTGATCACCGTTCCCCAGTGTACAGATGTTAAAATAAGAGTGGCCAGTGAAACTTTTTACGTACCTATGGCTTTGGTGAAGGTTGAATATTGGTGTGGAAAGGAATATCTTTATATACATATTCTTTTGAAAAGAGAGGATTTACAAAAATTCGAAGAATTGTATTTACAATAAATGCTTATAGCTATAATTTTGGTGTTTGTAAGAAAAACACAATCGTAAAAAACAAGCGAATAAATATTCCCGTTCCTTAATCAGGCATCTAAACTTGCATCATGTCTCCTACGATAGCCCCTAAAGTGTGAGAACAGGAAATGTAACAGGGAAACCATACAATCTTGCGTATGATTCAGTAAACGAGTGAAAAAACCTGTGGAAAAAACTCGTTTCCCTGTCGCTATTGCACTAGCAATAGCTTGTCTGTTTATGTTGTGTTAGTGTCGTGTGTACAAAAAGAGTAACAAAAATTTTTCTGCTTAGCAGCTTCATTCTCTCATTGTCATCTTGCACCCCATGATTTTCAGGACTTCTTCACGAAGACAAGGGTGAAAAGGAAGGGAGATTGGGACTGGAAAAATCTGTAACAATGGAAAAAGAAAACCAACAGAAAAATATTTCATCAAAACATACCTAACTCTTATATGTCTAAACTTACTTGAATCTAAGAACTTAACTAATGTTCCTCTGTTTTTCAACAGGAACATCTCATACACCTTTTGGGAATGAAG
This sequence comes from Cryptolaemus montrouzieri, assembly GCA_013387265.2. NCBI lineage: Eukaryota > Metazoa > Arthropoda > Insecta > Coleoptera > Coccinellidae > Cryptolaemus > Cryptolaemus montrouzieri. The sequence goes on along the minus strand of JABFTP020000001.1, from coordinate 68,468,363 downwards.
CCCTACATGGGTGTAGCCCTTGCCTTATCAACATACACCATGGGAAAAAAAACACTAAGGGGGAGCAAAAACTAATCTCCTAAATAGACTTAAAGTTCTCTACCCAGTTGATGAAATTATCTGAAACGGAATGAATTTCTTGAAAACCACCCATAAAATGGTAAATATGATCGAGGACTAAATGTCTTATTGTTTCTTCAGCTGCGCCACATTCACATGCCGGACTTTCTACAATATTCCATTTGAACAACATACTATTATTACGACCATGTCCTGTCCTGAGACGATTTAATGTACACCAATTTTTCCCACTTATATCGAAACCTGCAACCCTTTTGGAAATATCCTCTATGAGAACTTTATTAATATCTTTGAACGCCCGCAGTGATCTGTTCATCTTGAATAATGAAAACCTGACTGCTCAGAAGTACGTTACAGACATTTAAGATGAACCTGTTGTACAATTTGTGGCAAACATAGCTGAAAACTTTCTGTTTATGCATGATACCGCCAGACCTCACCAGCTCATAACGTTAGGAACTACTTTCAAGAACACGGAATCTCTTCAATGGACTGGTCTGCACAAAGTTCAGACCTGAATCCCATCGCACATGTCTGGGATATTCTTAATTTAAGATTAAGAAGCCAGCAAAACTTATATAACATATAACAGATAAGATTATCAGTTTTATTTCAATTATTCTAAAGCATTCCTTAGTGTAGGTGAATTACTTGAAAAATAATTTTTCTAAACACATCTAAACTTCTTCTCAATGAATGTTCGATTTTGTGAGTTAATTTCTAGGCGCAGTGTACATACAAGAAATGATGCAATTCATCTGATTTTTTGGCGCATCGTTCACGAGATAATTAGTTTACTATATTATAAACGTCCATCGACATTTTGAAGGGCATATTATTATTATATTTTAATAAAACAAAAAATTATTTCTTGTAATTTTTTTTCAACTTTTTTACTCTTCACTTTCACAAGTTTCATAACAATTCAGTTTCACTGTCTCTAATTTCAGGCTCAGATGAGGAGTAGAAGACCCTTCTACCATATCAAATTTCAAGACCGTAAAATGACAACGAGTGTCAAGGCTCAGAGAGAGATAATATTCTCTAAACGGCAAGAGGAAATTAAACAAATATTCGGAAAAAATCTACAACGTCTCCGAGCTGCTTACGCAGCAAAAGATCTTAACAAACTCATTAGCTTGGTGGAAAGTTTGGTAAAATTCTACGGGATTTCGCCAAGAAGTATCGTGACAGAAGAGTATGATAATATTGTGGAAGCGTTCAACTTGCTACGAGACGGATATTTTTATTTTGGACTATTTTCACCGAAAATGACGACTGAGGACAAAATTAAACGGGTAAAAGTAAGGCTAGGAATTAGAATGGAAAAACCGCCATCGAGAGATTCGTTCGCAGAGAATCTGAAGCGCTACAATCCAGTAAATTGGAGGTAAGTTTCTCTTTCTCTCTATTTTGTACGGGAAGTACTTTTTCATAAAGAGGAAACGAATTTGGTAAAATCAGTAATCAATCGAAAGAAATAATAAATTTAAGGGTTTCCACTAAAAATCAGTCAGAGACGCCGGAAACTATGAGTTACCTGAAAACTACTCAAATTTCAAGAAGCAATTAAAGATAACAATAGATATATATCATCAACGTACCAGTACCAGAACATGATATTGTAATGTTTCTTAGTTCTTGAAATTATTGGTGGGTTCAAATTAAACACTTCAACGTTACAAAAACTCTTACCAATTCAATTACACGTAAATTGAACTGTTATAACTAATTTATATAACGCAATCGATACTGCTTAATTTATTTCCCACACTTTGTCCACTTATTCGCGCTCTTTATTCCCACTCTCCCTGCGTTTCGCGCTTCCTTTTTATATACAAGCACGGGGTACGAGAATATTCCGCTTTGTTCCAGATCTTCGTTCAAGAGCCTTCTCTGAACAGTAACCTGGTTTCTCAGTATTTCGGCGCGCTGGTAGTTTTTAGATCTTTCCCGAATTCTCTCGAAAGTGCGTAGCATTTCGGCATTCCGCCGGGCGGTGACAGGGTCGGTTTCAGGGACGATTGGATATCTTTACAATATGTTTTTTGGCTAGGTTCAATATTGATATGCTTTTTAAGTTGTCCATGAGAATATCTGACAATAGGAGGCTTATTTTTTCATGGACAACTTAGAAATCACATAAATACTGAACCTAGCCAAAAAACATATTCTGTTCTGGTACCGGTACGTTGATAATATTTTAGTTGGTTTTCATGGCTCAAATAGATAATTAAATATACATTTTGAACTTCATCAATAAACTTACGATGATTTGAAATTTACTACAGGGTCGTTCTCAGGGACAATGAATGGAATTAATAAAGTATAATATACTCGTTTTGTTATCATTTTATTTAACAAAAGAAAACTATAGACGAATAAAATTAGTGTTATTGCTATTTTTAAATAATTTCCAAACGTCAAACTGAGGCTGAAATTCATAGAATCGTTCATAGAAGATTGTGGAACATGGAAATTGGAATCGTAGTTAAATCCAATCTGCCTGTTTCTATATTCCACGGCCTAATGATTTAATTTTCCTGAACTGCAGGTTTTCGATAAAATCGCGAAACAAACGGAAACCAGTCATTTTAGGTTAGGTTAGGTTAGATTTTAGGAAAACCTATCAATACTTATTCAAAATACTGTTATAATGAAGTGAAGAAAGTAGGTACAGTAAAACCTCTCTAATCCGAATCATATGGAACCAGGGCTTGTTCGAATTACTGAAATATTCGGATTATCGAGATAATTAAAATGAAATAGTAAAGAAAAGACAGGGCTGAAAAACGTGAAATATTTATTGAAAAACGTGAAATATTTATCGAAAACGTGAAATACTCATTGAAAAACGTAAAATATTCATTGAAAAACTCAAAATTATTGTGATTCACTGAAAAACATGAAAATATAACTACATATCCTTAAGACAGTTATACATTTCACAGATCATTTTTTAGGTTCGGAAGTCTTGGATCGTTTTCTGTTTTAACAAACGAAGATGAGAATTTGCAGCTTTCTCTCTCGATTTATTCAATAATAATATTTGGTGCTGATGGATTTCATTTTCTGTGCACCATTCCAAACATTTTTTGAAACAGAGAGCTTCTTTATGTTTCACTGAATTCATGGTGACATCGCCTTCTTCAAGTTCTTCTGTATCCTCGTCACTTTCTATGTTGTTGATTATCTCAGCTTGAGAGAGATAATTCTCATTATCTCCTACAACCCATTCTTCAATGTCTTCAGTTGTTAATTCTTGACCAGATACATTTGTTAGCACATCTGTCATCATGCGTAGATCGCGATTTTTCTCTTTTTTCTCTAGCAAAATTATTTCTTTTTTCTTTTGTGGGCCACAAATTCTTCCATGATTTCTGAATTAACTCTTGGGACACAGATGACTAGGCCCTTTCAAGAGAAAACACCACATGTGTGAGGTCCAATTGCTTCAGTAACTGCAAAACGTTATTGCCTTCTTGTCCCACAATATTCAGTAGCAAAGATTTTCGATAATGCAATTTCACATTCTGTATTACATGTTGATCCATTGGTTGTAATAATGGAGTAAAATTAGGAGGTAGAAACATGACCTGAATATTTCGGTCCTCACTGATTAATTCCCCTTCTCTTGGATGTCCAGGAGCTTTATCTAATAGGAGCAGAGCTTTTTGTGGCAATTTCAGCTCGTTCATTTTATTTTTAATATCAGGAATAAATTGTTTGTGTAACCAATCATAAAAAAGTTCTCTAGTTACCCACCCTTTTCTTTGATCTTTATAATAAACAGGGAAGTTGGAGCCGTTCTTGAATGCTCGGGTATTGTTGGCTTTTCCGATGACCAACAATTTCATTTTATGAGATACTGATGCATTAGAGCATGACATGAATGTAATACGATCCTCACTCATCTTCCGACCTTGAACTGAATTTTCACCAGCATGGGCTAGTGTTTTGTTTGGAAGAATTCGCCAAAATAACCCACTTTCATCTGCGTTGTAAACTTGATCTGGCATTAGATCCATCTCCCGTATTTTTTGAAGAAATTTATTTTTAGATGGTTCTACCGCACGAACGTCTGAGGACAATTTCTCTCCTGATATGGTATGTTGTTGAATTCCATGTCTTTTTAATCGAAATTTTCCAACCATCCTTGCCTTGAAATCATCTCTACCTGATATACTGGTGTTCAGGCGCTGAATGTGAGAAGAGACTCTAATCTGCACAAGTGAAGCGAGTATTCACACAAGATATTGCAAGTTCGGACACTTTCAATCGATGAAATTATTGACGACGTTCGGATTATAAAGATGAAAAATAAATTGCGGATTATAGAGGTGGGTGATATCAAAGTTTCGTTTTTCGGATTACTGCATGTACGGATTAGTGTGTTCTTATCAGAGAGGTTGTACTGTATTCCTATTTGCAAGAATTTTTTTTTTTGACAATTTAGTTTCATTCGGTTGACAAGTATTTTCCGAACATCCTGTATATATAATAGCATCGAAAGGTACGTAGCCCTATAAAATAACAGTTTTCTCGTTAAACTGAATAAAAAAGTTATAATCTTGTTCAAATATGATTATTTTTTCGAGCAAACGAGATGATATTATAACGAAAATTTTGACAGCTCAATTATAGCTCAATGGTTGTTTATTTTTGATAGGGCAAATTTTAACAAAAGATTCTAAGAAAAGGCTTTCCATAAAAGAAAAAGTTGAAAATTAAACTATGCCCTTTGAAAAAGCAAGGAAGTAGTACCGTTCTGAAAACAATTGCAAATTGTAGATCTGTAAGATAATATTATGACTTTAGTGATTAAATATTTATTGAAGATTTTCATATCCTAGCAAAATACCAACATCGGCTTTTCTATCCCACTTTGAATGTCTTTTTATATCTGGCACTCTAACATACACATTACTTCCATAAATTTTCAAATACTGTAAACTTGGCTTAATACCGAACATTATCTCATAAGTTGTTTTATCTTTCTCAACCGTTTTAGTAGTTTTTCTATTTTTCAAATATGCTGCTGTTTTCACAATTTCAGGCCAACATTTTCTATCTACCTTCGCTTCCGATAATAAACACCTCGACATGTCCATAATATCACGGTTGTATTTTTCAGCTGTTCCGTTCAGCTCATGAACGTATGGTGGGCACTTATCTTTTTCACGAATAAAATTGAACACTTCGTTATTAACATATTCCATCCCGTTGTCACATCTTAAAGTTCTAATTTTCTTTCCCGTCTTATATTCAATCAAATTAACATAACTCATGAAACAATTCAACACTTCACTTTTTGATTTAATATCGTAAACTTGTGATACTTTGCTTTAGTCGTCGATAAATGTAAGAAAATATTTCTCTCCGTTCAAACCTACTGTTCTATGTGGCCGTTTAAATCAGTATTAACGATTTCCAAAAATATCTTTTGCCCTAGTACGCTCATTTTTAAATGGTAAATTGTGCATTTTATTCTCTAAGCAAATTCCGCGTTTAAAATATTCAGATTCTAAATTTTTAGGTAAACCCTTCTAAAATTTCATTCACACACATCTTTTCCAAATAATCAAAATTCACATGTCCTAACGTTCTATGCAGTCTTTCCTTTTCTGTCATGCTACTCTTATTCACTACATTCACCTCTTTCATTGCAATTTCACTCGTCATATGATAAATATCATTCTTCTTAAAAACTAGATCAACTAAGTTTTCATTATTGTTATATATTTTAGCAGTATTACCAATAGACACAATTTTATTTTTTTCTGTCACCTTTCCATAACTAATTAAGTTTCTATCCAATTCTTTGACAAAAAATACATTTTTCATTTCATTTCTGATTCTTTTGCCGTAAACATTAAAATGATGCAAAATATGGCCAACTTTTGTAGCTTTTAAATATCGACCATCACCAACCTTTGCATGTATGGGTTTCTTTAGGTCAATAAATTTATAAAAATAAGAATCATCATTAACTATGTGATCTGTACAACCACTATTTAATAGCCATTCAATCGTCACACTTTCACAGTTGTTCATTTCAACATTCGTATCGACATTCACAGTATTCTTACTCACTTCAGACTCAATCTCCTTCCACTTTTTCAACATTAAGTTGAAAAAGTGGAAGAGGTTTCAATCAGAATTCGAATTACCGTCAGGAGAACAATCAAAGTCAAGGTCAGCAACAAAATAGTTATAGTAATGGTAGTAGTTTTAAACTACTTTACTTTCGCTTCTTTCATAATTGAACGCACTTGAATTATTACTTTTAGGTCCTTCTTCCTTCTCTTTCAACTCATTTACTTTAATTTTGCTCTTCACGTACACAACTGTTTGGTCTTCAGGTTTTAGAGCATCTATTAAATCTCCAATGTAACTGAAGGAACTTGGTAACATCTTGATCATGTAACTTAATTTTTCTTTCTCACTTACGTTTGCTCCTGCACTTTTGAGCTCATTTATTAATTTCTTAAACTCGGTGAAAAATTCACTTGAATTTTCATGATCTTTCAGTTCCAGTCGTTCTAATTTATTACGAATACAAATTTGTGATGCAGTTGACTTCTTCTGATACATTTCATCAAATTTCTTCATTATTTCTAGAGCTGTTTCCTTCTCCGTTATAAACTGCTACTGGTCATTTGATATTCCACTGTATATTAAGTTCATCGCTCTCAAATTCTTTTCCAACAATTCGTCTTCTTTGTCCGTATTTTCTTTTTCTCTTGTAGCTACATCATCACATTTTTTTCAGCTTAAGGTTAATTATTATTCTTTTCTTCCAGCACTTGTATTCATTACCATCAAAAACTGGTATTTTCATGTCATCGGCCATTTCAAACTATTTTTTACTGTTGCCTTAGGTTCACTATAGTTTTCGTTGTTTGTATTTTCTATTTCTTCTAGCCAATTCTCATAATTTTCTTCCATGTGACTCCAACAGATACACTACTTGTCGCTTTTTTTCATGTTTAACTGTAACCACTGGCCTGCAACCATGTAAAATAATATTATGAATTTAATGATTGAATATTCATTGAAGATATTTTAACTATTTTATTGAAAATTACAGAGGATGAACTTCTTATGCTGCCGAACAACAAAAACTACATGTTGAAAACCTAACCTTACTTTTTCTACTAACCACAGATACAAAAAGTACCAAATACAGGTTCTATGACCAGACAATAGAGCATAAATTCACTGTCTATTTCACAAGATCATTGTTACTATAATGCGAAAATTTGAAATTGATCGATTGACCCGTTCCCTAGATACTCCCAATGGGGCCTCTAGCACTGACAACCTATATACAGAGTGATAAAGCATTCAGTGTGAAGGATTCAAAAATGTAAAGTTCAATGCTAAATGAAACGTATATTTTCAGCATCAAATTGAAGGCTAACGAAGGGCGTCTACAAAAGGTCTTCTTCCCAGAAGAACACATATACTTTAACTATGAAATGGCCCGATGTAACTTGCAACTAAATAAACCCGAATTTGTTAGAATCTATACTAGGAGGTGTATTGTGGCAGCTAGAGATCTTAAAGAAACGAAATGGGTGATAAATGCCCGATTACAACTTGCCAAAGCCAACTTGAGACAAAATAATAAGATTGATGCCTTGAGGGTTTTGGAGAAGTCACTTATACTTGCTAAGACGATGAATTGCAATGCCTTGGTGGAATTCTTATCTGTTGTGAGTCACAATTTCTCAAGAAAAAAGTCTAATATTCTGTTAACGTTACACAGGGTCCAACTACTAAATTATAAATTTTACGTGTTTTTCAGGCTTTAACTGTGGTTCGGGGTATTGATATCAGCATGTATTCAAAACCAGCACAAATAATACAGAAAAGAGAGAAAGATATAATAAGTCTGCTACAAGAATCAGAGAAAAACAAGAGAGATGCAGAGATTATATTTAAAAAAATGAGTTACTGTCCTACGGAGAGGACTTTATCTCTACTTCCAGGAGTCAAACTTTCAACAGATGATACAATTACAAGAAGAGTAAGTAAGAAAATATTGGAATCATCACTTTGCTCATCAATCTGTCCTTTTTCTTCATGAAATCGTATTCTATGAGCCATTTTGAACTAACTGCTTTCAATCAGTTAATATGATTTATTTTTCAGAGATCAACAGCACCTGAAACAATGAAATATTCTAAGAGAGGTGTGGGATTTCACGCATTGATAAAAGATTACATCGATGAAAGCGAAATGTGACCAAGAAATTCTTCTCTGAACTTTTTTCCAGAAATATTTTTAGGGAACTAATAATATTTTTCAGGAACGTTTTGGAGATATGAAACATTCATATTTTATAGTTTTTAATGATGAACTTGTTCTTTTAAATTTTCCTTTTATTCATAAAGTTTTATATTTTACAAGATAGATATTCGTATATACTCTTAAAGTTTTGTAATAACTTATTTTAAGTGAATAGTGTACTCTATAATAAATGTTTTTTCTTGTCGACAATCTCTTTCTATTCTGGTACTATTACTAATTACAATGTCAAAAATGACGAGAATTTTTATTCTCATCTCCTTTATTTGATATTTGCATGAAACTTTCTAAGCATACATTTGTAATGCAAAACTAGTTTGGTCCTTAAAAAAAGCGTCGTCCATGGCGGACCGATAATCTCAAAATTCAGAAGTCTGGATCAAAAAATTCAAAATGAGTTAATTTAAAGGAACTGCTCTTACAGGGTAATCGACTACCGAAATGGAAAATCGAAAAAAAATGGCGGATCTTTGAATAAAAAGTTGAGAAATAGGCCCTTTCTTCCCCTTTTTTTTCGCGTATAATTTTAAAAAGTTTTTTTTGGTCAAATTGCTGTGGATTACCCTGTAGGATACATAAATGAAATACTGTACAAAATTTGATAAATATCGGTTCGGTAGATCTGATAATTATCTATCCGCCGTTAGACAAAACATGAATTCGAGAAAAACGCGTTTAAAGTTTTTTCTGTGAAAAAGTAACAATAATTTCGGGAATATCGAGTTTTAAATCTTACAATAAGCCAATCAGCTATGCCTGCACCATATAATAAAGGTCACTGCGTTCATATTCCAATTGTTCGTATAATGTTAACGCATCTAAACACCTCAAAAAGTCTAAGGAACACTTACCAATATCTTTAAAATATGAATTTGAAATTCGAATTTATAGAAATCAGGATGTATTGTATATGTATTCTCAAGAAAACAAAATGATATTTGACTCATCCAAAGCACCTATTATAAAAAAAATTTGAAATTTGAAAATGACGAAATTTGGTAAAACACAAAAAATCCTGAACTAATATTTTCGAAACGATATGGAAGCACTTAAATTTTTCAGTACCCAGAAGGTCCACCTCTGTTATTAATGACACTTTGGCATCGTCGCGGCATGCTCAATATTAAATTGTCTATTACATTTTGGCCTAAGTCATTCCAAGCCCCCTGAACTGCTAATCGAAGCTCCTGTTCATGATGGAAGACGTTTTGACGCCGGAGATTTCTTTTTAGGGTGTCCCACACATGCTCGATGGGATTCAGATCTGGGGAGCAGGATGGCCACGGTAGAAGATCGATATCATTCTCTTCAAGAACGTTCAAGACAACTTTTGCACGATGAGGAGGGGCATTATCTTGTTGGAAGAGTGGATTTTGACTCATTGTTGGGAGATACGGTACCACTACAGGTAAAACTATCTCATTTGCGTAAGAATTTCCTGTGAGATTGTTCTTTATGAAAACGAAGTCAGTTCTTCCACCAAGGCGTATACCTCCCCAAAACCTCACTGATCCGCCTCTTTGTCTAACAACTTCTCGATCATGCTGGAGACGGTTTTGCTTTCCAGGTTCTCTCCATATTCGAATTCTTTCCGAATCGGGATAATAACTAAATCTAGATTCATCACTGAAGAGAACTGTGGCCCACCTCTCTTGATCCCAGTTTACGTGTTCTTGGCACCAAGCTAAACGTGCAGCGCGATTTCCATGGGTCAGTTGTGAAACTCTTAAAGGACGTCTGGAGTGGAGTTGACCTTCGTGCAGTCGATTTCCCACAGTTTGGTCGGAAATTTTTACATTATGAACTCGTGATAGCTCTTGAGCTAGTTGAGATGCTGTGGTAGTACGATCTCTTCTGGCTTGTAAAACCAAAAATCGGTCTTGGGCGACTGTAGTAATCCTGAAACGACCTGTATGGCGTTGTTCTACGCTACCTGTTTCATTGAAACGCGACCATAAACGGTTTATGATACTTGGGCTACTTCCCAGAACCCTGGATACTTCCCGTTGTGAGCTCCCAGCTTCGAGCATACCAACGGCTCGTAATATCTCTTCTCTAGTCAAATGTCGTCTTTCCATGGTTGAATCACAAAACTTGAATCTTTTATTTGTGCTTACAACAGAAACAAAGTACCAACTAACTGATTTCAAACACTGAATACATGAAATGATTATAAAGCAGCGTCGCATCTGCTGCATATTTAGTTTTTTATTAGAAAAAACTGAAATCTGTTGCGGCACTCTACATAATTTGTTGAGAAATTGATGCAGGTGTTCATTTCTTTAAAAAAATCATCCATATTGATCGTTCTGGATACGATATATCGATATTCAGATGTGTTCCCTAGACTTTTTTGAGGTGTTTATATGCAATCTTTTAAATGTGGAGTCCATTTTTTCTAGCATTTTTAAGTGTGATCCTTCCTTTATGGAAAATTGAAAGGGAAATTTGCAGTCCATTGTTTCCTACATACTTAAGAGTTGAAAAATCCAAAAGAGCAAAGTAGGTGAGAGCAGTAACTTCCAACCATAGGAATTATTCGGAAAATTACAAAATCTGATCCCAAATGCTCCAACTCTATGTCTTCTCATCTTCTTATCAGCCTTCTCGCGCCCAAATTTGAGCATAGGCCTCCCTCCTCTCTTTCCAATCTTTCCTATTCTGGGCTTTCGCTATCCAGTTCAGTCCTGCCACCCTTTTTATATCATCATACCACCGCATGATTGGTCTTCCTCTTCCTCTCTTTCTCCATTTAATGATCTTACTGTTCCATCTTTCATCTCTGATTCTTGCAACATGACCGGCGTAGTCCCATTTAAGATGTGAAATGGTGTATACTATATCATTTACTTTTGTTCTCTGTCTTATCTACTCGTTTCGCTTTTTATCCCTCAAAGAGATGCCCAGCATTGATCTCTCCATTGATCTTTTCATTATTTTCAGCTTGTTTATTGACTGTCTTGTGAGGGTCCACGTTTGTGCACCGTATGTTAGAACCGGGAGCACACACTGGTCAAATATTTTGGTTCTCAGATATTGGGGGATTTTTTGTTTATCAATATATGTAAGAGTTTCCCGAACGCCACCCATCCTAATTGCCTTCTCCTTTTGATTTCGTTGTCCTTATCTTGTTTTCCAATCTCTATCTGTTATCCGAGGTATACATATTCTGTGACATTGTCTATGTATTCACCGTTTATTGTAATATTTTGTTCGAGTTGTGGGCTCATTATTTTCGTTTTTTGTAAATTGACTTTCAGACCGATTTTCTTTGACTCCTGTTCTAATTCTGTGAGCATCTTCCGTAGGTCTTCATTTTCAGCGAATAGAACGATGTCATCCGCAAATCTCAAATGTGACAATCTTTCTTCCTGTTCAACTGATTGCTAGTATTCTAATTTTTTCTCTGTTCAATTCGCTATTATCCGTGTAAAAAGTTTGTAAATGTGAGACAATAAACTGATCGCTATGTAATTCTTCAGAAGTTGTTTATCTCCTTTCTTGAATAGGATAATCATGATAGCGTTATTCCAGTTGTCTGGTATAGTTTGTTGTTCTAGACATTCGTTGAATGGATTCTTCAGTTCTGGTACGGTTATATCATGAGCTTTCTTAATCATTTCAGCCAAAATATTATCCTCTCCTGGCGATTTATTGTTTTTTAGTGTTTTTAAGGCGAATAAGATCTCTTCTTCATCTATTTCTGGAGTGTCTTCTGATCCAACGTTCAGTACTTTAGTGTCTGTTGATGTTTGAGGTCGTTCGATTTGTGTGTTGTATTGATTTTCATAATATTGTTTTGTCACCTCTATTATTTCATTTATATTTCTTATCTCTCTGCCACTTCCATCTTTTAGAGCTACTATTTGTTGCTTTTCTTCCTTTCCTCTGAGACATTTGAGGTTTTTGTTCTTATCTATTACATTTTCTGCAAATTTTCTGTAATGTTCTTCTAGGTCTCTTCTAATCATCGTTCTTGCATCTTTCTTTATGTTTTGTGACATTTGGTTTACATCAGAAGTTTTCTCAGAATCATTTATGTATCGTATAATTTTTTCCTGGTATAAAATTTCATTTTCACTCAATAATTCTATATCTATTGAGGTCTTATTGGATTTTCTGTATTTAGTACGTATGGCTATTTTTTTCGTTATTAAGTTCGCTCGGACTAGTCGGTGGTCACTTCCTGTATTGCACGAGTTCAGAGCTGTTACATCAGTAATAAGTTGTTTAGAGGAAGATAATATGAGATCGATTTCGTTTTTCGTTTTTCCATCAGAGCTGACCCATGTCCATTTTCTCTGTGGTTTTTTTTCGAATCATGTATTCTTGGCGTATAGTTTCTGTTGTTCCAAAAAGTTGGCAAGCATATGTCCTCTCTCATTTCTGTCTCCAAGTCCGTGCTTTCCAATATATTCTCCATTTTCCCTTTGTTGTCCTATTATATCATTGAAGTCTCCCATTACCATATCTTCTCGGCATTTATTTTCTTTTCTAACTTTGGATATTTCCTTGGACATAAGCTCAACTTCTTCGTCGTCATGAGTGAATGTGTTATGTAAGCAATTCTATCTGAGATTCCGTTTGTGCACTCAATCAGGGGAAGTACTTTTCTGTTGATGAGGAAGCCTACTCCCTTCTGACTGCAAGTGTCTTTCCTATGTGGAATAGCGCATGTCCTGATTGCTAAATGGATAGTCCTCCTTTTGGTCTTTCCACTTCGGAAAGGCCTATGATGTCCCATTTGATATTGCTTGTTTCATTTTCGAGATCGAGGAGTTGTGCATCGTGTCTAAGGGTTCTGCAGTTATAAGTAGCGATCTTTACGTTATTGTATTATTTTTCCAACTTCTTGCCTCATTGAGGTAGACTGACTTTTGGTCAGTGTGGAATTGTGAGCTGTTGTCTCTACCCGCCTGGGGTCCATCCGTTATTTTTATTGAACTTGGCATTTTTTAAGTTGCGTGTTGGCGAGTCGCAAAATCACAGCCTATTTAACCATAATCTGGTTATTGCCTGTGACTGTCTGGTATGGAGACTTTAAAGAAGTAATCTTCGGTAGCCTCAACCCAACCCAACCCCAACCTGCTGCTCGGCATCAAGTTTTTGCCTACCCAAAGTACACTAGTCTCACAAGTAGGTTTACTTTCATTCGAATGCAAGCGTGGATGGCTTAACCACGAGATCTGTGGTGACTGTTGCAGAATCTATGAAACTGTTCATAATGCAATGATTCTGGACGGTGAGGGGCGTAACGTCCTCTACACAATTCTTTTTTATGACGTGATATATCTGTTCCAATATATCATAGAGAACGATTTAAAAGAAATTTACCAAATGTTTACATTGTCATTCGAATAACCTGTAAATGCTGCTTCCGCTGAAGGGGCTATTCAAAATTGAAACTATTTAAAAATTATTTAAGATGGGTCAAGAAAGGCTTTATCAGTTTTATCTATAGAAGCAGATTACGCATCTGAGATAAATTACGAATCAATCTTTGAATTTGGGAGGCTTTTACTTGGTAAAATTCCATTATCAATAATAAAAAACAAGTACTGTGTTTTAAGGAATTTTACTTAATAATTGCGATTCGTAACGCGTTTCACTACACCGTAGCTTCTTCAGACGAATGATAGACATAATCATTCGTCTGAAGAAGCTACGGTGTAGTGAAACGCGTTACGAATCGCAATTATTAAGTAAAATTCCTTAAAACACAGTACTTGTTTTTTATTACGAATCAATCATTGAGGAGTTCAGTGAAACCAAGAGTAGAATAATTCTGTTTCTTTAATTTATTCTTTATTTTTTCTTGTGTTATGTTCTAAAGAAGAAGTGAAAATTTAGGTTTGTTTATTAATGAATGAAAAACTGCTGAATTTCAAGTGCTTTTTTTATTTGATAAACCTTTCTTCTTGCACCTTCAGAGGGCCTCACCAAATTAACCTAGCCCACCAAGATATCTCCATATCTAATTTCATCAAAATCCATTACAGCGTAACAAACCCACTGAGTTCCTGTAGAATTCATAATATTAGTATGGCATTGTATACAGCCCCATGTCTGAGAGCTATATACAAAGCTATTCACTGGGCTTTATACCCCAGTCATGGAAGAAAGTCAAAGTTTTATTTATACCGAAAATGGGCGAGAGGTCTCCAGATGAGCCTAAATCATATCGCCCGATAAGTTTAACCTCTTTCCTCCTAAAATCAATGGAGAAAATTCTCGACAACCACTTGATAAAAAACAATTTACCTACCAACCGGGCAAGTCTACAACTGATGCCCTACACGATCTAATCAAAGAAGTGGAAGGAGCACTAAAGGCTAAAGAAATGGCCTTAGTTCTATTTGGAGACATTGAAGGAGCCTTCGACAATACCTCCTATACATCAATTAGCAATGGTGCAAATAACAAGGGTGTCGAAACACCCACCATCAAATGGATCAGAAAAATGCTCAATGGCCGGATCATAACGGCCACTTTTGGAGACACTGAAATATCGGTGTCAACATTGAAAGGATGCCCTCAAGGACGTGTCCTATGGCCGCTACTATGGCCAGTAGTTGTTGATGGCCCCTTAGAAGACTGAACAACGCTGGCTTCAACGCACAAGGCTATGCTGATGATCTAGTTATCATCATTAGGGAAAGCATGATGGAATCTTATCGAACCTGATTCAAACAGCCCTCAACATCGTGAATGAATAGTGTGCTGAAGAGGGGCTCAGCATCCATCCAGATAAAACCATTCTAATTCCATTCACAAGACGTAGAAAGTTGAACTTAAAGCCCCCCTTTCTGAATGGACGTACTCTGAAATTTTCGGAACAGGCTAAGTATCTAGGGTTAACCCTAGATCAGAGACTCAACTGAAATTCATACAATGACAAAACTCTTTCCAAGGCTACATCTTGCCTATGGGCATGCCGTAGACTCTTCGGAAAGAACTGGGGGCTACAGCCAAAAATAACCTACTGGTTGTACACGACGGTTATGAGACCCATTGTCACATATGCATCGTTCGTATGGTCGACGAAAACATCAGAAATAACTACGGAAAACAAGCTGCAAAAACTGCAGCAGTTAGCTTGCGTGGGCATAACAGGGGCTATGAGAAGCATCCCAACTATCGCCCTGGAGGAGATCCTTAATCTCCTCCTCTTCAAATAAAATTGAAAAAGAAGGCGTTAATGGCGGCATTACGGCTCCAAGACACAAAAAACTATTATTTGGTGATCTGAAGGGACACCTGAGGATTCTGAGTTACATAGCGCCAAAAACCTTATCACAACCATCGGATATAATGTCGCTTCAGTTTGTTTTTCACACACCCTTCGAAGTGGCCATAGAAGACCGCACCATCGTAAAAGGAAAAATAAATCAATTAGACCAAAAATCCTCCATTTGGTACACGAAGGGGTCAAAAACGATTGAAGGAACAGAAGCAGGCATATATGAATCCAAGTACTCGTCATCAGTGCCTCTGGGCTCTACTCCCACAATCAAGCAAGCAGAAACACTTGCTGTAAACCTGTGCTGCCAGGAGAGATCACGAAGGAAACTCAAAGGTGCACAGATTTACATTTAAACGGACAGTCAGGCAGTGATTAAAGCCCTAAACTCTTACAGTTATCGGAGCATCTCTGGCTGGAAATGCTGTCAATCCTTGAAGCAACTTGCTGAGGGGAACAAACTTTTCCTGTGGTGGATGCCTGGCCACGGAAGCACACAAGGAAATGAAGCCGCTGACGAACTGAACCGTTGTGTGGTCTAAGCGAACCGCACAGACGACAGGAACTGGAGCAGTGGGGAAAAAAAAGAATACTGGAGGAAAAGTCCAGGTCAAAGGCAAGCGATAAAGTTCATTGACTATTCGATAAAGAAGACAAAACAGCTTCTCGATCTCTCTAGGGACGAACTGAGGACTATAACATTGCCCATTGATATACCATCACAGTAAAATGGGTAAATCGGAAACGGCAACATGCAGAATGTGTAAAGAGGGCGAACATATTCTTTGCAGTTGAAACTGCCAGTCAAAAACATATACACTTCAGTAGCTTCAAGCTAGAGCCGCACGAAGTAAAAGCGAAAGCTCCCAAGGAGATTCTTAATTTTGTAAGGGAACCAGATCTACAGGGAAATGAATAACGAAGGGTTACGAACAATAGACCAACTTGATCGCAGTTCGGAAAGGCTCGCAAAGCCAAACGATCCCCCCCAATGTAATGTAATGAAATGTAATGGCATTGTTACAAATTGACAAAATAATCGATTTATCCTAGTAACGTCAATGAAATTTTTCAATAAATATAAAATTCATGATATTTTCTCCATAGACTACTGGTCCGTCATAATCTTAATATATTTGCCAAAAATAACTTGTCAGATTCGACGGGTATGATAAATAATAAAAATAATTATTGTATATTATCCATTAAAGATAGGGCAATACGCAAAAATAAATTTCATTAAATTATATGTGAATAGCAGCCATGCCGAATATAAAATTTAACCCAGAGAAATTGAAGGATGCATATAATTGGCCAGTGTATTATAGGGAACTAGGTTACTACGTAAAACAGAGGGAGGAATATGAACGAAGTGAGTATTCAAATAATTTTAATGCCTATTTCTATTTTTCATTTTGGAAGCCGAAAATGCATCAACCATATTACGATGGGTTCAGACGAAGTGCACCCACTTGCGCATAAAACCTCGGCACTCACTAGCGCATCAAACTCATCCTCACCCCGCTGGTCACTTGACGCGCATTTCCTCACCTGGGAGAGTGAGCCGAAGGATCGGTGAGTTAATAATCAGTCTCGTTCAGGAGTTCAACATGACTATACCTTCAGTTGCTCGTTCAAATGCAAGAGGGAACACAGTGACTTTCGTTTGAAACTGAAAACCGATTAGCTCACCCGGAATTTCCTCCGTGTGCGAGTGGGTGCACTTCGTCAAAACCCAGTTTTATGAAAAATTTTACTGGTAATTAACAAAATGAAACTTTAGGTAGAGTTCTAAAATGTGTTAACTCATAATTATTCTTCATATTAATCTGTATACATTTCCTATATCTTTTTCAGTTTACAGCAGAATGCATCATTATCGTTATTTCTTAAACTAACCCCAACATCTCATAATATACATGTTGAATCCGGATGAACTGTACAAACTTCTACAGTGGATGCAATTCGATAGGGCAGATTAAGATTCGGTATTGAAAACTTCTGTAAATTCTTGTTTGTGGCTCAACAGGGTGTTTTTTAGAAATTGCCAAAAAGTTTAAATTTAATTCTGACTAATCAATGGAGGAGAACAATTTTTAAGACATAAGGCGTTAATCGCATCAAGAATATTGCAGAAAAAAAATTCGAAAATTCCAGGACCGCACTGAAACATCTCCATTTTCAGTGTTCAGGCAGAAATGTCACCCTGTATATTGAATTTTTAACACCTCTTATTTTTTCTAGAATAATGACATTCAGAAGTTGAATAGTAGAGTAATAAAACCTCATGGCATTCCTACACATTTTCATTTTTCGTCCGGAAATTAGGAGAATATTTCTGGAATCCAGTAAAAAGAGAAAAACACCTCAATTCACGTCGTTTAACACCGTACTGACTGATACGTTGAATTCCTAATCGAAATCGACTAGAAAAATCTGGTTCGAAAATATGCAGGGTCGGACTCAGATTTTGTGAAAATCTGGTGGCATAAGGAACGTTATCTTCCTGCTTTTTGAATATTTTGACGTTCATTTCATTTATAATTTACATTTATTCCAATCTCCACTTCCAAATCGAGCCAATGTGTCACAGGGTAGGCGATAAATTCATCGACGGAGAAATCAAGATCACATCCGTGTATCACTTTATATTCATAGAGAAATGAGATTCTCGTTGAACTCTGAACATTATAAAACGAAAAAGACTAGGAACACAGTGAATTGTCGAGAGAAACAGAAGAGAAAGTGAATAATTTTGAAAACATTTAAAAATTATCAATGACGTGAAACAAAATAATTCAATATCATTGTAGAATAATTATCAACATTAACAATAATTTAAATAAATTATAATTTTCATACATTTGCTTTGAATCACTCAAAGCTAATGAATATTTTCACAATTTTTCATTAGTTTATGGCTATTTATATAAATGTCCTTTCTTTTAGGTTTAAAATTTTTCGACGAGTCGCTGAAAAAGGATCCGGATTGTGTCCGAACGTTGCATGGCAGGGTTGATGCAAGAGCCAAATCTATAAAGTTCAGCGGAGCCTTAGAAGATATTCAAAGAATCCTTAATGTTGATCCGGACAATATTTATCTACGAGGTCAGAAAGCACTTTTAACATACTTGGTCTGTGAATTCGAGACAGCCTTAGTTCAGAATTTCAGAAATGTTCCTTTGAGGAAAAAACCTGATAATTTTGTTATGGGGGTCATGCATGTAAGTATACTCAATTTAGTCTACTATATTCTCTTCCTTCTTTTATGAATCATAGTAAGAACGTATATATATAGAAAGTTTTGAAAATTGAAGAGGCAGAAATATATTTGGCAATTTAATGCCAGAAACCAAATTCGTGCGAATATGTGCCCAACAAAATTCATCAGACTCTACATTGGTTGGCAAATCACAATTTCTCATTGGACACAGCTGGTGAAGATACCCAAACGCTAATACGGTTCTGCCTCATATTGGTTATGTTACGAGGTTCAATTGGTTTTGTTATATGAAGTGATCAAAGTCACAGTGGTGTAAGTCACATTATCTTTGTTTTTAGGTAATTAGCATAACGGAAATGTTATTGGAGTAACTTAAAATTTAGGTTACATTTGAAATGTTTTCTCTTGAAATTTCTACTTTATACAGTTACCAAAAATGACTTACACCACTGTGCCTTACCAAAACCAAAGACTTACACCACTGTGGATATCAACAAAATGGATGTTAAGTTGACTTGTGCTTCCCAAAAACATGTTTATCGAAAACAACGCTACGTGGTTCCTGAAAAACGTTATCTATTTATTTATTGTTGAACAACAAAAAGTATACGATTCAATTTCGTATAATACCAAATGAGATTCATTATATTCCTTCATCTTCTGGAGTTGTGGTATCATCATTTTCCAGAGGTCCACCATCATCTTCAAGCTCCTCACCTGCTTCAACATTGGTTCGCAGCGAAACGAAGAAGTCGTGTTTCAGAGGTGGGATGTATAGCAGAAGATCCAGCATGTCCTTCTTTTTAGCCTCGGTAACTGGCCTTCCTTCGGGTACAAAACGTCGTGACCGACTCTTGCTGGAACCAACCTCTTAAGACTCACGAGAACCGACCGTTTCATCCCAGCAGTACATGAAACCTGCATGTTCCAAGTTCATGGCAGCCCAGGTTGTAACAATACATATTCCGCTTGTTGTAAGCCACGGATGTGCCTTTTCAAGGTCAAATATCAAACCCTAGAAAGATTCATCTTCCCGTGCTTTCACAATGTCCCTATCTCTTGCCTCCCTCTCCTTTTCGGCTTTTCTTAGATGTAATTTTTTTCAGCCTTCAGTTTCCTAGATTCGTCTACGTCTTCACACACTTCAATCTTCTTTTCAAGCACATCGCCATCGCATTTGGTGCATGTATCTTTAAGAGGCCGGTGGAAATGCGAGTTGAACTTATTGTTGAAGATACGACGGTAGATGACTTCAGATACAGGGAAATCACCTTTTTCCATGCACTTTTCTTTGTACAGGTCATACATTTCACGTACATTCAAGTAAGGAGGAAGGTATTTCCTGTTAAGATTCTCTGATATACTGTAGTGCGATTGATATGATGGAAAAGATGCACGCACAATGCTCATGGCAGCCTCAGTTGTTTAATTTTTGGAGGTATGGCGTTGTCGCCCATCACTTCCAAGTGATTGACCCTCCCGTATTTTTGTATTGCTCTTGACTTTCGCCCATCCGAAACATACGGTGTTTTTAAGAAAAAACGCTTGCACACAGTAACGCTATTGCCTCTGACTTGAAATCTGAAAGTGTTTGTCACAGACTTTACATTTCTCCATGAATCCCGAGGAGTCTTATATGTTACTGTAGCACAATCAAACCACATAAAAACACGTTTTGTTCAGGAAAACTATTCAGCTTCTAGAAAGTGTTGAAAATCTCTAGCCTTTCTTTTACATTCACAATAAAAGTTCTGATACAGATTACCGGCTATTGCTCGTCTTCTAGAGGACACGTACGACAACCCTTCATTTCGAGCTTTCTTTCGCTTTTGAGCTTTACTTTCGTGTTTTTGTCTTTTCCTCGTTCTCCGGTGATTGTTTCCTTGATTCTCAGAAGTGCCAGCAGTAGGAAATTCGCTGGATAGGTTAGGCCCACGTCCGGCGTCTACGCATTCATCTATTTCTGATTCTGCAACATCAAACATCTATGTAGATATATAGATCTTTCTGCACTCACAACCCAAATCACAAAAAACTAGACTACCTGAACTTTCAATGGATTGAAAGAAACTTTCCAATAATCTCTTCTCCATTTTTCAAGGAAGGCCTTAAGTACAGTCTCAATACTACAAAAGTTGCTACAAACAGATAAGTAGATACTCATCATCATCTTCTGTTTCTGATGTGTTTTTCCCTGGTTCACGCTCCTATTCATCACTAGTCTTCAGCTCATCCAACAGATCACTAACAATATCATCAAAATCCATCGTTCCTACGAGCTTGTGCGCATGCACTCAACAACTACACGAAAATCGCCAAAGATTTACAATCACACTGGTGTAAGTTTGACTCACGCCCCTTTAGTTTTCAACAGAACACCTGATCCATCAGTCTAACTTGTGCTGAAATCTGCCAACAGAATGGGTGAAGCTCTGTTTACTCCACTATTTGTATAAACAGTTTTCCATATCTACATTGCATTCCTGTGTCTAACTCAATTTCTCCCAAAAACTAACTCACACCACTGTGAATTTCACCCCTTCATATAATAGTTAATACCTAAGCGTCAGTGTATAGGAGACATTCAATTTAAGAGTTCTAAAGTATATAAAGGTGTTCAACATATAAGGCAAGTGTATTCTACCAATTACAGTTCTGAGTAAAACGCATTTAAGGTATTACGATATAGAACTAGTGCTGTTTGAGATACTTCAAAATGTCAATTCTTGTCTTCTTTTCAGTGTGAAAACGCTATTATGAATTGCATCTCGGAGAGAGCAGGAAAACCGTTGCGCGATCATTTCAAATTAATAAGACAAATAGCCTGGACCAAAACCTTGGAGAAGCAGCGACCCTATAGACCAGTAGCGCTCCTACGAAAAAAAAAGAAAAAGTCTGTCTATATGAATCTGCCGACTACACAGAGAAAAAAGATTGACAAAGAAGATAAAAAAAAGGAAAAAGTACAAAGCAACAAAGAGAGAACCCGTCGTTCCACAAGCTCTAATGAGGGAAAGATATTTTCAGCATCAATAGCTATGTTCGAAGAGTCCTCTTCCATTATGGATACCTTAGGCAGTCATGAAGATTCTCTAGCTAATTTCAGAGTACCGTTGGGTGCTCCTTTTCCATACAGCCCCCTCCAAAGGCACACGAGTAACATTGAAAATTATTTGGCTGAAAGATATTTGGATAAATTGTATCACGACAAGTCTTTTCTGAAACATCTCCCGACTATTATGGGGGCAACTATAGCTAATCAGAAAGGGTCGGACAAAATAATACAGCTGGCCAAGCGAGGTTTCAAAAATATATCCCAAACTCAGGTAAATTCAAGATCATACAATAAACACCCTTCGACTAGTAAGTTAGCGAATTGATTAAATCAAATCTTGATTCCAGTCATGATTACCACCATATTAAAATGAATTATAACTAGAACACTATGAGCTATTAACTCTTGGCTATCTTGTAACAGTTGTCCTTCGTCTGGAATAGCTCGGGCGCCAGTTTTTTTTTCGCCATGATTGTCTCCTCGGAGAAAGGCATCTGTTACACATTACACATTTTCTTCCAGACCGCTTCAGGCGTTCCCTCGTAAGCTGCAGTTGGAGGAGAGTTCCTTGTTATCTAAGGTATTAGCGATAACCAAGAATGTCAGTTTCTAAGTGAGCTCTAAACACTTGGCAACTAGTTAGGAAACTTCTGTTTCTCTATGGTTTGAACAGATCTTACTCGGACTTGACTTGCCGAGAAGGGATTGAAGAAAGACAAGACAGTATGACTATATTCCTTCATGCTCTATATGTACACTCAGTGTCAATTTCAATAATAACATAGATACATGCATATGAACCACAAAGCAATATTTTGAAGCTTGCAGGCCAAACTTAAACTATATACAAGTGCGTAAGTGAGAAAGGCGAGAGTAGGCAGAGGTAAAATACTATAAACATTACTATAACCCGTTCTATGTTTGAAACTGAGAATTAAACAGGGCAACAGCATTACAGGATGCAACAGGTACTTCCAGATCCGTATACATCGTGTGTAGGGGGGACAGCACAGCACCGAATCAACGGAAGCCTCGAATATCACAAAATGAACGTTCTCTGCTATCTATCAGAAAGTTCGTGCAGAGTATTCGAGATTCTACAAATACCACTGCAGTGGTGTGAGGGGAAGAGCACTGCAGGGTGTAGAAGACACTTCCAAACCCAGATACGTGTACGTGTGTAGAGAAAACAGCACAGTATCGAATCGACGGAAGCCTCGAAATTCAGCGGACGAACGCTCTGAGTAGTCTATGAATAAATCAGTATGGAGTTGTCGAGATCCTACGAACACCACTGCAGCCTGTGTGAAGGGGAATCGCAATACAGGGCGCAGTAGGCACTTCCAGGTCCGTGTACTGTGTGTAAACAGGTAACAGCACAACACATAATCAACGGAAGCCTCGGGAATAA
Organism: Cryptolaemus montrouzieri; assembly: GCA_013387265.2. Lineage (NCBI taxonomy): Eukaryota > Metazoa > Arthropoda > Insecta > Coleoptera > Coccinellidae > Cryptolaemus > Cryptolaemus montrouzieri. The sequence goes on along the minus strand of JABFTP020000001.1, from coordinate 68,445,040 downwards.
CTCGCAAATATGAAATGAAAAAGAAACACTATTAGTACATCAATTAAAAAAAATAGTTATCGTCGGTACGTAAATCTCTCTGATATTCATCAGTGGCAAACATGAAATACCACGTGGTTGTATGAAAGTGGTTAAATACCTATTTGGTATACACTAAAATAGCCAGAATTTTCACAAACGAATACTACCGATTTGAATGATCCTTCATAATCTATTACTTTTCGGACTACCCTCGTATGTTCAATTTCCTGGAAATACCTACACCAATTTTCTTACAATTTATTACTACAACCGGCGTGAAATAGTTTATGATTACAAGCAAAAACAACGGAACTAAATAATATTTCCGGAAAAAAAGCGTATGATATATTTTTGGAATATAGCTACACAAATTTTTCCACCATTTCTACTAAAACTGGCACCGGATTATTTGCAATAACAAGCGAAATCAACGGAGATAACAATATAATGTTTGGTCTAGCATCCGGTAACTTCATGATATAAGATTTTATTTAGAGCGGTTTCCGGACTGAATATTACCTAATCGACTCACTTTTGTGAATGAAAATCGCCGATTAAAAGAAACGAGTTTTCTATTCTAGATTTTTCTTGCAGGATTATTCGATTAGGTACTATTTTAAATATTTAAGGAACATTTACCAAATCACGCATCATTTTTGAAAAAATATTAATTCGTTTTGAAAAATAAAGGCAACTAAAATTCTGGCAGATAACCTTCATCCTCTTATAGTGTGATATGTAGTCACCAAGTAATATTGATTTCAGGAAATACTTCGCGCCCGAAGGCCCTTCTATTTCATAAAATATCAAGAGGCAACGACTTGCGGAAAACTGGATGACCGAAAGAAACAAGCGTTGAAACTACTTCAAGATGCAGCTTTGAAACAAGCTAACTTTATAATGTCCAAGATAGAGAACGCTGTGCAGGATAGAAGATTGAGGAGACTTTTAGAGGTAGAACTCTTACTCATTCGAATCTCAAACTCAAACTCAAAAGTTTAATGAATTAGCAGTTTAAGGGCACAATCAATTGTCAGTTTATTAAATATAGGAGATCTTCCAATTAAATAAAACAATGATGTTCAAACTGTCACTAAATGACAAACTTATGAATCATTCCACGATACTGTGTTTTCATCAAATAAATAATATTTTTAAAACGATAATGTGCTTGATACAGTGCGTTCCTAGGAAAATTGGCCATCCCCTCTATCTCAAAATGGAATGATTTTTGCGGGAAAAGCTGAAACGTATCATTTTTTTTATAGGAGGGGAACCGATTTTTAAGTTCGTTCGCAGCATGTAAAATTAACCCTCTACCCAAAATTCATCATAGGGAAAGTGGATCGAAAGACATCTCTTTGGAGAGGTTTTTAATAGTGTATCTTTATGAACATTTAATATCACACAGAAAGTCCAAACACAACGAAACCTTATATTCCAACAAAAATTTGCCACCCCTTTGTATCAAGAAAGACTGATTGTAGCAGAAAAATCTGAGACGCGTCAATTTTTGATTGGAAGAAGACCAATTTTGAGTTGGTTCGAGCATGTAAAATCAATCCCCTACTCTCAGTCAAAATTCTTCATAGGGAAAGTGGGTCGAGTAACATAATCTTAGAAAGGTCTTTTAATCCTCTATTCAAAAATAGTATTTTATATATATATATATATATATATATATATATATATATATATATATATATATATATATATATGGCACCAAGAATATATGCCATGTTGCCTCAAGAATTAAGAACAGCCTATATGTATAAGAATTTCAAGAGAAAAATAAGAAGATGGATACAATGAAGTGGCAGGCAAATGTTATAAATCAGCTGCCTTAATCGGATATGTGACAATAAAATACCAAATTAGTGACTTTGATGCTGATAGTCTCTCTTCATACCGATAGTGACTTTTTATACCGATCGTGACCTTTATACCGACAGTGACTTAACATAGTGATTTTTCACACCGATAGTGACTTTCACACCGATGGTGACTTTCCCAACGATAGCGACATATCAAGGGACATTGATAGTAACTTTCTTCGTGGTGACTATGAAATTTCAATGGTACTAATTAGAAATGTTGGTTTTGTTTTTGTTGTTTGCTTATATTTTTATTTTTTGTACTTATGGGAGAAATATATTGTTTATTTAAGTTCAATTCACGTACAGACATTATGTAATGTCTCTTCAAATCTGAATAAACTATATTATTATTATTATTATTATTATATATATATATATATATATATATATATATATATATATATATATATATATATATATATATATATATATATATATATATATATTATCAAATCTAACCTAACCTAACCATCTGAAATGGTGTAGGGTCTACAATATATTAACATTTCATGAAAATTCGATATATCAACAATATTGTTCATATACGAAATTTCTCTTGCGATTGTTTTAGCCTCTTTCCAATTTTGCCCTATTGTCCTAATATTTCCGTTATTACTCCATCTCATGTTTGTCGTGGTCGACCTCTTTTCATCTTTCCGTTAGTCTTTGTCTCCCATATACGTTTGACTTGCCGTGTATTATCCTGACTGAAGATGTCCCCACCAGCTGAGCTGCCATTTCTCTATAAATTTCGAAGTTGATTCAATTCTGATTCCTTTCGTATGTCAATGTTCTTTAGCTTATCTCTCTTTGTGACTCCCATTACCCTAATATATTTCATTTCGACAGCTTGAATTTTACTTTTTTTTGGTTTATATCTATAACCCATGACTCACATCCAAATGTCAGTACTGGCTGGCTCTTAACACTTCTTTCTTATTCATGAAATTGTTGCTGATAGCATAATATGCCTTCATGGTCTTTTCGACCCTATCATTGATTTCAGCATCTTGCTTTCCTGATTCTTCGAGTTCAAGTACTTATATTTTTCCACTTGTTCTATTTTTGTCCCCTCTATCTGTATATTTATGTCTTCCTTTTCTGTTCCAATCACCATTATCTTAGTTTTCTCTTTGTTCATTTTCATACCACTCTTCTCTAATTCTCTGTTCCATATATTCTGTTTTCTGTTTTTCTGATGATCTTTTTCATTGCTGGCCATTATCATTATATCATCCACCTAAGCCCCTTCTGATACTTCTACTTGCTGTAAGTTTTTATATCCAATCTGGATTTTCCTCACTTCTGTCGAGCAATTTTTTATTATTTCATCCATAAAGATTATAAACAACAGAGGACTAAGCCCACTTCCCTGTCTAAGTCCCTCCGTTGTCTTGAAATACTCCGATGTTCTGTTTCCGCTTATAATGCAATTTCTATTACTTTCATATAATTTATTATCAGTCTTATAATTTTTGCTTTGATTCCTCTTCTACGTAGTATTTCCCATAATCTTCGACTAAGCACCCTATCAACAGCTTTTTCCAAGTCCATGAACGCTAGGTATATTTTCTTCTTCATCCTGTTAGATTTTTCTATCAATATCTTTATGCTGAATACATGATCTTCCTTATCGAAATCCACTTTGTGTCTCTCCCAATGTTCTTTCAATAATTGGCCTCAGCTTCATATCTATTATTTGTTCATATATTTTCATAGCCGTGCATAAGAACGTGATTCCTCTGTAGTTGCTACATTCATGTTTGTCACCTGATTTGTAAATTGGGATTATCATTGAAATCTGCCAGTCTTCCGGGATTTGTTCTTCTAGCCACACCCTATTATATATTTTCAAAACCACGTCTTCTCCATATTGTCCTTCCTATATTCTTGATCATTTCGGTGGTAATATTGTCATAGCCTGGGGCTTTTCCATTTTTCGAGCGTTTTATAGCTTCCTGTAATTCCTGTTTTATTATCTTTTCTTGGTCTCAATCTTCTTCTATGCAAACTTCACTATTCTCTAATCCATTTCCTCCGCTCCCAAGTAGCTCTTGAAAATATTTCTTCTATCTTTCCATTGCTTTCTTGTCATCTATGAATATTTCTTCATTTTTGTCCTCGATGTTATAAATGTCAGAGTTCTTTTTTCTTCTACATGATTTAACTATTTCATAGAATAGCTTTTGGTTTGCTTTGCTCTGAGCTTCTATTTTTTCTCAAAATGCTACTCATTTATTTAAGATGCCAAAACTAGATCTTTCACTCGTTTTCTTGCTTGTTTGTAAAACTCATATTTCTCTATAGTTTTAAAGTTGAGATAATTTGCCCATGCTCCCTTCTTAATTCTCACTTCCTCTCTAATTCCATATGTTTTGCGTTATTTCTCTTTCTGGTGCTTCCACATACTTCTTTAGCAGAATCGAGAAGAGTGCTTTTGAAATACTTCTATTAGTCTTCTGTGCTCATATTGTCTGTTGCATTTTCTATATTTTCTAGTTTCTTTGATATGGTTTGGCGTATTTTGGATAGGCAAGTTTGTAAGCCTTTATCGATTCATATTCGATCTTTTTTTAAACTGATATCTCTTTACCGTCGTCTTTCAGTTCCTGTTTTCCTTTTTGATATAAGCTACTAGAAAAAAATGGTCGCTTCCTATTTCAGCTCCTCTTCTCACTCTAACGTCCTTTATTTTTTCAGGTTGCTTTCTTCTACCAATATGTAGTCTATTATCGATTTCTCGTTTCTACTTTCTACTTGTCTCGTATATTTATGTATATTCTTGTGTTCGAAGAAACTGTTACTAATTATCAAGTTATTCATTACCGCAAAGTCTAGTAGTTTCGTTCCATTGCTATTTTCTGTCTGTTCTCCATGTTTGCCTGAAACTGTCCTATAAATACTATCATTATTTCACTGTCCTACTCTTCCGTTGAGGTCACCTACAATATTAATACTGCCCCCTGCTTCTTCTGTAGCTTTTGTTAATTGTTCCCAAAATTCGATTTTCTTACTAACTGATTAGTCTTCGTTTGGTCCATAGACCACAATTATTGTTCTTTTGTTCATGTTCGCATTCCTTAATTCAACTGTGAGTATTCTTGCAGACCACGCTTTCCAGCTTAATATCTGCTCTGCGATTTCTTTATTCATCAAACATGCAACTCCAACTCGTTTCATAAATTGAATTTTTGACTGGAATTTATGCAAACCATATTTTAGTTCTCTTCTTCATCGAAGGTAATCTCAATGTAGACACCTATTTCAGTTTTTGGAAGAATTAATAAATCCAAGACACATAGAAATTTTGGAAAATGATGAAACTACTCAGAGAATGAGATACGTTTTCAGCAAGATGGAGCTCCAGCACATTTCGATGTTCGTGTGCGACAATATTTCGATGCAAATTTACAAGGTCGATGAATTGACAGAAGGGGAACAGTTGAGTGACCAGCAAGTTCTTCTAATTTGAGTCCTTCAGATTTCTTCTTATGGCGTCATCTTGAATCGAGAGTTTATGCTACACAACCTAAAAACTGTGAAGAAAAATCGTCACCGAATGAACTGAATACCAGAAGTCCTTCAAAATGTTAGGAGAGAATTCGAGAACCGTTTGTATCATTTTGATTTCGAGCATTTAATTTGATTTTTGGCATTGTCAAATTTTCGTTGAAATACAAGATTTGTTGTTGCGTCTGTTTGATATTGAAATTCATAAAGATACTATTTTTGAATAGAGAATCAAAAGACCATTTCGAAGATATGTCACATTTTTCCTATAATGAATTTTGATTTAGGTGCTGCTGAGGGTAGGGGGTTGCTTTTTACATGCTCCAAACCAACTCTGAAATTGCCTCTCCAATCAAAAATTTACTTATCTCAGCTTTTTGTGCCAAAATCAGTCTATCTTGAGATAGAGCAGATGGCAAATTTTCATTGGAACATACTGTATATTACATGGGTGAAAGCAAGTACTTACCTCAATAGGTATAAATTCCAAACAAAATTGCTTCTTTTGAGAACTGAAAGGATTAAGTAATGATGTCGAAGTTAGGTCTAATGGTATTTGTTTGTCAAAACTGGGTTTGTGCTCTGATAACCTTATATTGAAAGTTCTACCGATATAAATTTTATCACAACTTCCACAAGAGACTTTTCAAATACCTGCTTTGTTTCTTTTGTGAATTTTAGATTTACAGTTCTTAATACATCTGTCTAGAGATTTATTCGATCTGTTTTATTCAAATTATGAGATGAGTAGAATGACTTTGAATTTAGACTGGGTTTATCAATATGAGTTGATATATTATGTTTTTGATTGGTCTCTCTAACAAAAGGAAAAACCTTATGCATATTGAAATTGTTTTCGCGAAAGCGTACTGTCAGTTATAACCATTATTCACCACCATTTGCTATATAATAGTAAGCTATTTCAAGAAATTATTTTCTCACATTACTATCGTGGTGAGTCTACGTATCATACTGTTATAAGCAGCTATTTTATGTTGATGTGGATGTGCGGAAGAATTGTTAATGGTAATATCTGAATGGGATGATTTGTGGATGAATTATCAACAATTAATAAATTTCAATTCGATATATGGAAATACTTTGAGGAGTAGAATTATTTTGATATTTTCAATTTTTCTCCTAGTCCGTTGAAAAATTCATCACGTTCGTCGAGAGTACAACGAAGAAAATTTTTCCTACGCGCCAGGCATACCTGTCAAAGATGGTTGAATTACTATGCGAGGGTTTCTATGAGATGAAAAAGTTTTCGAAAAATATGACCGATGAAGAAAAGGACACACGAGTCAAAATAGTACTGGGTTTACCGATGGAGAAATATCCTTCTACAGACTCGCTGGCGACCGACTTGAGAGACTGGTTTATCAATTGGAAGTGAGTGCTAGAATTTACTAATTTAATCTACAATCATTAGACTAGGTCCAGCCCTTTCCAAAGAAATCTGACATATTGTTGAAGAAATACTTTCATTAAATTTTGGGGGAAAGTATTAATATTCAATGTTAAGTATCAATGTTTCGTGGTGCATTTTCTAACAATCGCCTTCATATCTATCCTTTGTATATGGATGCTCCTATTCTCTTGACGCCTTTTATACTAAACACTTTTTATTTCAATAGCATTCACCCATAAACACTCTATCAAGCAAGATCATCAGGACTTGGTGATATTTCTTTTGAGCTGATTTAATCTCCTCATCCGCATAAAAGTATATATACCTGGCTCCAGCGATAATTTGACCCCTCTAGCCCTGAAAAGAGCGAAAAAGAAACTAGTTAATTTCGGTAATATTTTAGGATAGGTGCAATTTCGTTTCAAAAAACTGATTCCCTTGTATGTATTCAGAATTTGTGAGACTAAGCTCCCTATAATATGGGCAAAAAACGGTCGAGTTTCACCTCATCGGAAAGAAAATTCTAATTTTCTGCACGATTATTACATTACTTTCAGAATGGCTCTATATTATAGAGTCGCTTATTCAATATATTCAACTCAATTTCTACGGAATAGCTTTGCAGAATTTTGGTGGTAGGTTGGAAATAAAAGGAAATAAGGGAACACTCAACAGTTTCTTGAAATTTTGAGTAGAAAAAACGAACTTCTTTTATTTTTTATTATAAAATCTATCTATTTATTAATTTCTTCATTTATTCATTCATTCATTCGTTTGTTCGTTTGTTCATTTGTTCATTCATTTTCTCACTCCTTCATTCTTTCTATTCTTTCTACCTTCTCAATACCAATCAATACTAATTTAAGATACGATTCTAATAAAGTAAAAAATAGGTACTCGTGTAAAAAACGTCTTTTTGATGATTTTTTCATTACGTTGACAAATGATTCTAGGGCACCCTGTATATAAAATTTTTTTTCGTTAAACTAAAATAAGTTATCTTACTCAAATTTGAGTATTTTCTTTGGACAAGAAGATGCCACGATTACGAAAATTTCGATAAAGAAAAAAATTAAAAAGCTTTAGGCTTGTTAATTTCAGATAGAACAAATCTTATGAAAAGATGCTTGAAAAAGGATGCCCTCTAATAAAAAAAATCTACAGCATGACATTTGAAAAAGCAAAGTTGTAGTCGATGTCCGGTATAACTAGAAGTGGTACCGCTCTGAAAATAATTGCAAGTTGTAGATCAGTATCCATTTACTCTAATCCCAAAATTTGATAAAACCGTTCCCTAGGTACTTCGAATGATCCCTTCATCGCAGGCACCCTGTATATGAACCTTATACTGTGTATATTCAATCCTCAGTAGTTACTCAGAAATATTCTTTAAATTTTTTCAAGGAAGATGACTGCAATCTATAAGAAACGTCTCTTCAGAGCAAGTTCCCCTGAAGAATTCGCTTGGCTTTACCACGAGCTGTCCAGGTTCTCATTTGAAATGAAACAATATGAACTCTCTCGAATGTATGCAAGAAAGTGTATAACAGAGGCGAATTTGTGTAAAAAACTGAAGTGGATTTTGAACGCTATGCTTTTGATTGTGAGAATTGACATTTTACAGAGAAATAAGAACGACGCTAAGACCCAAGTCAAGCATGCTAGAAAAGTGGCGAATAGAATGAAAGATGCAGATATGCTTGAACTTTTAGAAAGGGTAATGTCTTGAAATATTTCAATTATGTTTAATCAATTTTATTTTCTTTCTACTTTAAACATTTCAAATATTGAGAGAAAAATTGAAATCACTAAATTAGTAAGGGATATGGCCCCCCTGTTATGCAGTAAGACATAACTCAATGATGCATGCCACCAATGAGGTTTCTGACGGTTCCGATGGGGATGCTATTCCATTCATCTCTTACAGCATTTATGAGATCCTTCATTGTCACGGATGAGTTTTCTCCATTAGTAAGTGACCTCATGATCATAGCCCACACATGCTCAGTGGGATTCATGTCAGGCGAGTGTGAAGGCCACTGCGGACGTTTCCCTCTTCAAGTACTTCTACGACATTTATTGACATTATCGTCCATAAACTTTAATTGGTGTCCGTATTCGTTTCGTAGAAGAAGAACAATTGGCAGTAAAATATTTTCTGCATATATGTTACAGGTCATTGTTTGTGGTACATGAATGGGTGGAGTTCGACGACCATACATTATTCCACCCCTAAACGTAACGGATCATCCTTCTCAAAAGAAACAAATTCAATGGCGATTGTCACTGTCCAGTGCAATTCTGGGATCGTTTGAAAAAAAGCATATTTCGCTATTGTGATAAGAGCCAATTTCTATGCTCCCGAAACCATTGTAGACGAGCCGGAGGATGCAACATGGTGCCTTCTTCTAAGGGTGGTCTAAGAGTTAGCCCTCCGGTACGTTTTCAAGAAATGACTTCGTGGTACCGGAACCGAGGTTATACTGTTCTCCCTGGAAAACACAATTTATGATGTAACGGTCTTCCCGTTCAGTAATGGTCAACCAGTTCGTCGCTTGATATCAATGCTTCCATTTTGAACCATCAGATTGACTATCCTTCTCACAACAGTTCCCGCTATATCAAGATGTTGTGCAATTTGAAGTCGGGATAATCCCTTGTCATGGGGAGCCACTATCCTCGCTATTGGCAAACAATATTTCCTGCCATTGCAACCTAAGTTGCAATCAGTTCTTTTCAGTCTAACGAATACAGATTTTGTTGTTGTAGAAACATTAGGATAATTAGCTTAGGGTATTTGACAACTATTCTTATCTATGACATTGTAACCAGAGAAGAGTTGTTTAACCATAAATGGCTGTTTACCACAGAATACTATTTATGTGTCTATAGCAAGGATGTTATATCTATACACGCTGATTGTTAACTTCTATGGAAAAGTGATGTGAGTGGTGGTGGGTGGCGGCCATCTTCAGTTTACGCAAAATTGATCATTTACTACTGTTTGTGAACTATCTTGAATTGACTTCTCAAGTGTTAACAACGACTTTTTAAAAGCAGTTTTTCCGGAGAATTTGTGTAACAATAGACAATCTGGAAGTAGGAAAATGACTGTTTCTTGCAGTGCCTATGGCTCTTCAAACAGACATGATAAAAACCTTCTTCGCCAGTTTTGTCAGTGTCTTTTTAAATTTCATTAGTGCATTCATTCATTTCAAAAATCCATTTTCATATATTGCAGATTTCTATTGAAAAATGAGCCATTGCTCAAATATGATGCCATCAAAAGAAAGAATTTCATTCCATCGACGTCTTTGAAAGTGAGAAGTGACCACTTAAAAAAATCCAAGTTGAGGAAACAAAAGATTTAACCGAAAGAACAAAACTCTTCAACCTGAAGAGATTTCCGAGTCTCGTGTTATTAGCCTATGCAATATGGCATACTTATTGATACAGCGTATATTACATAGATGTATAAAGACATTCAGTGATCGAGATAACATTTCAGCGTCAGGTATATACTTGATATTGGGACGAGATTGACTAGTTTTTAAATTAAAGAATGTCTTGGAAGATAATGACATTATGAACAAACCGGAAAGCACTCCTAACATCGACAAAAAGGGTCCCCAGCTTATTTTGCACAAATCAACAGAAGTTTTGGCTGAACGTTGATCCAAGTAGATCCAATAGTTTCAATTAGCAATGCGATTCCAGCAATGATTCTCTTTAAAGTCAAACGCATGAAGCCAGAATGGGTTGATTCCTCAGCAATCAGCTCAACAGCCCAAATGACAAATGCTAGGACCTGCCATTTGGACTATTGGATTGTTGAAGCAGCAGAAAAATTCGACATTAAGCTTTTCTATTTCGATCCTTTGAATATTACGAATATTACAGGTACGAGGAAGTCTTAAAGTACTACTGGTCAGTCTACGGAGACAAGAAAATAACAAAACAAAGGTTCAGAATAAAATTTTCCAAAAAGTTCGACAAAGCTTGCGACATCGGTTAATATAAAATCTGGATTTGAAACAACTGGAAGTTTTCATTTACGCCAGCAAGAATACCAGATGAGGCATATGCAACCAGCATACTATCTTTAATTCCACAATACTTTCCGTAAATCAAGAACATAATGACCCCAATGACAGCGACGATACTAATGCTAACAAAAATCTAGGTATTCCTCCTAAAAAAATTAAGATTCCAATGACAGCGCCGCTATTGATACCGGTGAAAATCAGCGTCTTCCAAGTAACAACGAACCTTATTAAACTCCACCTATGCAGTCTTTTACTCTATGCAGTATTTTACTCGAACTAAAACATAGAAAATGCGGTGCCTATAAAGCATCCAGATTAAAAAGATTTTCAGACAAATGAACATCTATTGCCAAATATTGAAAATTGTTGTGCTTCCATTCTAGACAATGCTTCTTATAATAATCCACAGCACCAATCTCGAGTAGATAGATCGAATTTCATAGAACCCCAGTCAAGTGTGTATCACGATTTCGATAGTAGCGACGAGATTCCGTTATCCTAACTAAAGCAGCACAGGAATAATAGACTCGAAAACTGAATAAATAACCTCCTCCACAACACTTGATGAATCGTAATAGTCCGGTACAGAAGCTAGCAAAATCAATATTTACAGATAAAAATAATGAACCCGATCAATCAATGCTTGTAAACAAATAATGAAAAATATGTCAGGTCAATCTAGAGTTTATTCCCAAATAAGGAAACAATATCCTGCTAAGTTCATTCTCCTGAGGTTCCTAAATAAAAAGGTAAAGGACATTCTAAAAATCTAAAACTGTTGGTATTGTTGGTACGATGTTTTTTATGTAAAACTTACGTCCATTACAACTGAGTTGGTTAACAAAAGAATACACTGATAAATTTGTTTGCACTCGGTGCAATCAGGACTAATTATGAATACTTCAGTAGGTTTACCTACTTTTTTCTAGTTTGTAATATCATTGTGATTTACTTATGAAGGATCTCAAAAGTGACGTTGTCTTTCCAATAATTTTGTTGATTTCGTATAAGTATAACTATTTGAAGCATTTTGTGTTTAAACTAAGAAAAACTTTTTGGTTCTAACTGTTCATTTTATAATATCTTATTACTTATATTACTTATAAGATAGTCCTTCATTTGTACTGAATATCGCCCAAAGAATATCATGGCAACAACAAATTTGGCTTTTCCGTTAGAAATTGGCCAAATTCTATTTCTATTTCATCGTTAAATGTCTTTCTATTTTGTTGCCTTCGTTGTGAAGATAGATATCCACTCTTCAAGAATAAGTGGCTTTTATAAATAGGTAAATGATACACTAAATTTTATCAAATTTTCACTTTTATTGTTAGGTACACGACTAGTATCGAATATTACTTCATTTTTCCTTGAAAATGTAATATTCGAAACTAATCTAACATAACCTAAACAATAAATAGTGAAAATTTGATGAAATATAGTGTATCATTTACTCATTTAAGATGGTTTTCACATAATAAATTAATAATAATGATAATTAATACTTCCAAGTGGCTTTTATATTGAAAAATAATATAAACCTTTAGGTGGCCATTTTTGAACACGATATCTTATTTTTCGAATTTGATTGATTAATTATTTTCCATATTTTTCCTGAACAGTGCATTGAAGCCATAGAACAATCTACAATCGACGATGTGCTGGGTATTAAAGTATTGGAAATGAGGGAGAAGAATATAGTGAAGCTTCTAACCACTCAGCAGATGAAAGATGAAGCAGTATTGCTCTTCAGGAGAATAGCAACACTTCCTCCTACCAAACGAATGTCGGTCATGCCTGGATTTACTTATGCTGACAAGGTAATTTAACAAGCATTAAAACTCCAGAGTATAATAACAACTTAGACCCTGCCCTTCGTTCTCTAATACTGAATCCGATATGTTTCTTATATTTCAGAGTAGAAAAACATCATCGTCATCTGATAGTTTGGTGAGCGATGTCAGTAAAAAATCTAAGAAAGTGGAACCTAAACAACGAGGAATTGGTTTCCTGGATCTCATTCTTTGAAATTTGTATATCTGCGGGAACATCATTTGGTATAAAACAATATAAAATCTATCCGGCTGAACATATGAGCTATCTATTCTAGTTAACACCTAGAGGATATATGTATGTATGCGAATATTGTGAAAGATAAAATATTCCGACGGTCAAACTTCCATTAATATAGTCGTCCCTCTGAGGTCATTCTCAAAACAGCATGCTAAACTAATCATCCTCAAGCTAGAGGATGTAATAAATGTTTGGGTGCGGAGCCCCACAGTATTCCATAGCAGGTCGCTTCTAAGCTTTGTATAAGAGTATCAGCTAGGATAGCGTGAATTACTGCTTAGCCCTTAAAAGAAAACTGAATGTAGCAGAAGCAAATTTAATAATAAAAAACAAGTACTGTGTTTTAAGGAATTTTACTTAATAATTGCGATTCGTAACGCGTTTCACTACACCGTAGCTTCTTCAGACGAATGAATGTACAGAAAATATAAATATTAATGTTCTTGAGTAATTAAAAGCTTATTGGGTTGCTTCTTCTGAGTGGTTATTTATGACAGGTATATCCAATAAAATTAAGGAATAGATTGCTCCCCGAAGAGATTCAATAGAGGTGAAGGGCTTAAATCGACTTGTTCATTGATGAGTCTACCTGAGTGTTTGAATTTATTGACTTCTAAAGTTTCCCAAAGATCTATCTTCCAATATTTATTATCTGTATGCAAAATTTCAAACTGTGGGTCGAAAGAGTGATTATTTTCTAAGAGATGATTCGCGTAATTTGAATCTGATTTTTATTTGAAAAACTGCGTTTATGTTTCGATATTCTAATATTAAAATTTCTATGAGTTCTACCAATGTAGAAATGATCACAGTCATTGCAATTCAATCTATAAACACCTGATTTATTGTTTTTACCTGGTTTGGTTTTATTATTTTTATATATTTGCCTAAATTATTATTAGTTTGGAAACACGACGAGTTATGTATTATAATATCTGTATGTGACGGCTTATGGTAAATTGCGAAAACATTTTTTCCATTTTCATTCGAAATTGTTACTTTCGCAATTTACCATAAGCCGTCACATACATATATTATAATACATAACTCGTCGTGTCATCCATATCAACATAAAATGTCAGCATTCAATAGTTTTATTCATAGATTGATTAACATCTCGTTATCACCAGAAAATTTCAAGAAAGAATTAAATTTGATTAAACAAATAGCCAAAAATAATGGTTACAATTCCAAACTAATAAATAATATTTTAAATAAAAACAAAGTAGAATCGCATTGAATGAAGTTTACCCTGTCGATAAATTGAAACAAAAATTCAACACCTTAACCTACGTTGGCATTACAAGTGAGAAACTGAAATCATTCTTGAGTAGCAATAATTTCAACATAGCTTTCCAAACTAATAATAATTTAGGCAAATATATAAAAATAATAAAACCAAACCAGGTAAAAACAATAAATCAGGTGTTTATAGATTGAATTGCAATGACTGTGATAATTTCTACATTGGTAGAACTCATAGAGATTTTAATAATAGAATATCGGAACATAAACGCAGTTTTCAAATGAAAAATCAGATTCAAATTACGCGAACCATCTCTTAGAAAATAATCACTCTTTCGACCCACAGTTTGAAATTTTGCATACAGATAATAAATATTGGAAGATAGATCTTTGGGAAACTTTAGAAATCAATAAATACAAACACTCAGGTAGACTCATCAATGAACAAGTTGATTGAAGCCCTTCACCTCTATTGAATCTCTTCGGGGAGCAATCTATTCCTTAATGTTATTGGATATACCTGTCATAAATAACCACTTAAGAAGAAGCAACCCGATAAGCTTTTAATTACTCAAGAACATTTATATTTATATTTTCTATACATTCATTCGTCTGAAGAAGCTACGGTGTAATGAAACGCGTTACGAATCGCAATTATTAAGTAAAATTCCTTAAAACACAGTACTTGTTTTTTATTATTGATAATGGAATTTTACCAAGTAAAAGCCTCCCAAATTCAAAAGAAGCAAATTTGGCAATTGCTAACACATAGTCAAGTAAATACATGTTAATTTCTGAGGTAATTCGATGTCCTTGCATGATTAGAAAAGATTCTCCAGCAGTAGCGTTTAGCGTTAGAAAGTTGTATGCGCTTTCCCTGTTACCTCACCAGTTCCTCAACAGTCGACCCAGCATGGATCAACTCTAATGATCCTTCCATTGAAATTGACAATATATGTAATATGCGAACCAACAAAGCGTTTGTTTCTAAGCTCAAAAAGTCAGTAGGTTTCAGATCATTCACTTACCTTGCTCCACTAATGTATAATATATTCCCGGAACATAATGAAATCGAACTCCCTTAGAATATACCCTACGCATGCCCTCCTTTGGATCAAAACTAAAACGGACGACTAGGTAGATAGATTTCTCAACATTATTTTATTGTCCTCCAATCCGAATTAATTATTGATTAATCATTAAGAGCATTTTTGTCCGAGATGGCACTTTTACTTTCAATTTCATGTTGACACACTGATACCATCGATCTATAGAATTATTAAAACTTTTGTACTTATATATTTCCCAAGCACAAGTGTCATCTCTTCTATGAGAGAATTGCAATGTTGAAATCAATCTGGGCAAGTAGGTCTGAACAATCAATCAATCCGTTAACTATTTTGAAGAAAAAACATACGTCATGAATTCGTCTTCTGTCCTGAAGAGTATCGAAGTTATGACGGATATGTAAATTTTCCATATTGAAATCATTGACAATGAGCATTGACTTAAAACATAGGTATCGTAGAAATTTTCGCTGAACCCTTTTCAAGTCCTTGATATTGCACGAATAGTGAGGCGACCAAATATTCTAAATTAGATCTGACTAGGAAACAGTAGAGAATCCTTAACGTCGAAGGGGAAAACTCAGTTGCATTCCGGGTGATAAAACCAAGTATCCGGCATGCCCTCGCAGTGATACTACGAAAATGCTCCTTGCGGTTCAATTTAGGGTCAAGAATGATCCCTAGGTCTCCCACATGTTCCACCTTTTCAAGTTTATAATCATTTAACGTGTAATTAAACACTAGAGGAGTGCGTGATCTACAAAAAGACAGGATGCCTTACTTATCAATATTGAGACCCAAAGAGTTGGAAACAGACCATTCAAAGAATTTATTCAATTCCTCCTGTAAGGCAGAGGCATCAGAAGATCCATGAATGACCAAAATCATCTTCATGTCGTCCGCCAATAGCAGAAACTTTGTGGTAAGAGCAGTTTCTATGTCATAAATGAAGATATTGAAAAGAAAGAAAGAAACAAATGTTCGACTGTCTGATAATTATTACAGAGCACCTTTGCATTGAGCGATAATCTGATGAACATGATCACACCTCCACCTCTGATTTTAGAGCTCGAATTGCTATTTCTATCCATTCTAAAGACTGTGAAATCTGGTGGACAAACCTCAGAATCCAAGATGTCTGCACTGAGCCAACCTTCAGTCAGTATTACTATGTCATAGCTGCAGCATTGTAACCAGAGTGAGACATCTCTGAGTTTAATTCTTATGCCACCTACATTTTCGTAATAAACCGTTAAGTCAGAAGGGGGCGCATTCATTGGTTGATTACAAGGGGGTGTAACTAGTTTTTTTGGAACAGATTTAACGATACCAGGAACTCCCTTAGTGTACCTAATCAAAATTTTCTCGCATGCTTGTAAGCGCTCCTGAAGCTGGCCCGAATTTCATTGAGGAATGTATGCTCCAAATCTGTGCGGTCATCTGATATAGAAATTTTTCCATCTTTAAAGGCATTCTTGATGTTGAAACTATTTTTGAGCACTTTCATAACGTCACGGCAGGAACAGATAAAACTGCAGGTGTACGAACGCAGATACCGATATACGCAAAGATATATTGAATGGTTGAGAATTAGACCATAAATAACAAGATTTCGCTTTGTAGATAGTCCAGTCATTTTAGCTATTTTAAACCCCAATCTGCGAAAAATTTTCTAATGAGTTGACTTTTTGTATACACCTTTATTACGGCATTGTAATGAAGATGTGAAAAATCGACATTGATATCGTGCCGGCTAAAAAAGTTATAAAGGTCAAAAGATCACGAAAATCAGTTTTTCGCAAATATCTCGCGATCTATTGCTCAGAGGTCAATAAAGGCCATTATAAAAATTGTTTGTCGTGAAATTGTCTACAAAGAATGTCTTCTGCATTTTTCTGTAAAATTAACTGTTTTCGGAGTAGAGCGCCGAGAAAGCGACTATATTATAACGATGCACTCGTTTCCTCACCACTTTCGAGGTAGAATGCGTGGCGCGTTTTTTTTTACATGGTTTCCCCCGTAGGCATAATCCATAATATGTAATAAGAAGTTTTATTTATTTACGAGTGAGTAATTTTCTATTTGAATAGAGAAAAATACAGAAAAATTAACTTTAGTATATAATTTTTTTAACATTCATTGTCGATATCTACAGTTTCTGTGTCATCAACAGTTGCTGACAAAACGTCGAGTGGACTTATTCCTATATTTATATCAAAATGTGTTGAAGTGTTAGGAATTTCGTCATTAATATTATCTAACATTCGATTTGGTGGTGGATATGAGACGTTCATCACGATGATTTTGTTTTTTTCTTCGTACCACGAATTTGTTAAAATATTACTTGCAGTATCTCGAAAGCAAATAATTGTTAATGATTTACTTTTCGTGGTAATAACAATATTATTCCCATATCGAGCAATCAATTTTTTTATTATTGTTTTATCATCTGGAACGTAATTTTTCATTATATCTTTTAACTCAGCCAATGTGAATTGACAATCGTCATTATTTTCAATATAACGAAAAACATTTTCCATGGCAATTCTAATATTTTCATCTAATGGACGACCTGCGTCACCTTTACCACTGACTAATACAAAATTGGAGAAACATTTATCATGATACTTAGCTTCGACAGATACTAAGTCATACTCAAAATTCACCTTTACACTTCTTCCATATTTATCACAGCGCGCCTCTGCAGCTTTTAATACTGTGTCTCTAGATGAAAGAGTACTCACTTCTCTAATAACGCGTCTATATATTTTTTTCTCTCAATTACTTCACTCGCTTCTTCTCCACAAAACAAACATAATTTTTTGAAATCAAAGGAGCTGATTCTTTTCTTACGTGGAGATATTGATGTACTCGGTTCTTCTTGGCGTCGTTTAGAAGCCGCTATACTCAAATTGTTCGTATAATTTTCACGACAATTGACATTTGCAAAAGTCACAGTATTTAATTATTATACATTACCATCACCTCTAGCGATACTTTTTTTTTAATGTCTGAAAACCACGCCTAACTTCTACTACATCACCATCCGATAAAACTTCTTTGCACATAAAACATGTATCACTCATTATGAAAACTGTTCAAGAGCAATACTACTAAAATAACATCTGTAACACTCAATGAATAATTTTCAACTGAGCTAAATACAGCCCAACAGGCAGTAGTATTACTTGTGCTATATGTCTTTAGGCGTCGACACATATAAATTTTAGGTTTTATACCTAAATATTTCACAATCAAATGACGTGAGAACCTGGAGCAACAGCACTTTCACACTTTACTCACACCTACGATTGACTATGCTCTCCTTCTTTCAATACTGGAACACTACCGAGGCCCTGAACTATTATCCCTTGATAAAAAATCTATTGGGATGGTAGTCGGCCTATTGGCAGGACACCAACTCAATAAACACCTACACGTCATGGGACTATCGGAAACCATACAGTGCCGTGGTTGCCTAGAAAATGACGAAACAACGGAACATATACTCTTCAAATGTCTCGCTCATATTGCGACCAGACTGAACACCTTGGGCACTGAAACACCTAGTGCCCGAATGATCCAGGAGGCCCCCTACAACAGTCTTGCAAACTTCATCAAAAAGCTTCTGCTAGACTGATAACAAAATGGGTCATTTGACCCATTGTGCTGCCCATAACGGTGCCGTGCTGGAAGATGTTATGAAATAAACAATATTATAATAAATCAAAATTTCTGAGAACTTTGTAGGATAGTCATACTTAGCTCATTTTAATTCATATCTCAAAGTAGTCACGTGTCGCAGTGAAACTCATCTTCCGTCTTTCAAGAAGATATGAAAACACATTCTAAAATAGATTGTCATTTGGGGTCAATTCGCTATATATGTTCAGCTAGACCCATTTGAGGAGAAATAAAAATAATGAATTTATTTCAGAAATATATTAAAACTGTAAATAAACTTGATCTAAATTTTCAGTTGACAATTCAATTCTGATGGAAATTGTATTTACAATCAAGAAAGTATGTTCTATATTAGGTAGAGAATGCATTATGTATTATGTAATCATTGTCATAAGGATTACGATAAAATTACGAGATTCTAGTGAATTACAGTCTAGGAAAAAGAACTACACATCTTGAAGCTTCAACATTAGAGCATCTCGAAAACACAATACACATGAATATTTTAACTCATTATGGATGAAAAAGATAAGCAATTCTTCAATAATATTTTGCAGCTCAGCCAAATAATACAAATACAAATAATATTAAAACCAATCTGAACCAAGAAGTGCAATTCCTCAAAACCATTCTTAAAGGATGTGCAAATATTTGTCTCATTTTCATTCAATGTAGGTGTCATTTTTGCTCTTTATATAACTCTGTTCTTCTACTCAATTTCGTGAATAGAAAAATATATTTACAGTATCCGATAAAAGCCATAAAATGAACATATCTGTTTATATTGCAAGTGATGTTCATAAAATAGAGAAATTTCAAACACTCAATATAAATTAGTCAAAAAATTCTCAATTTTAGCATTTGACATTTATTTCACTTCTGCAGATTGTTAGTAGGATTGAAAATATCACAATTATTACAATTTTTAGCAAACTAGGGTGCCTTTCACACTTTACACTACTGTTTGTCAATTTAAAATACTTCAATAACGGACTCTTCTGGTTTGAATGTTTACTATATGATTTAGTTTTGGGTATTTCTAATTTATTCATTTTTGAACTAGGTTCTTCTTCATTCATTAACATTTTTCTCTTAAAACTATGGTCTATTCGCATTTTTGTCAACCAATCACAATGTTTTTTCTTTGGTGGAGAAAAATTCAAATGGGGAGCTACACCATCAATAACAAAGTTCGGCAAATCTTTGAGAGGAGAAAGTATTGCCTCTTCATATTTTCTTTTATTTTGACTATGATTTGTACTTTTATCAATATCTATATTATTCAAATTTGAAAATAATTCACGAGGCTCAAATTCAGTCTGTAATCTCTTAGATGGAAATATTTCATCTGTTAATTTACGTTTATTTGTGAAATTACAAGCTTGACAAAATCTATTATTGTTAGATGAGGAAAAGCATCTTTCACAAGAAACAATGAATTTCTTTGGAACTTCCTTGAATAACGCGGAATGCAATGTCAGTCTTTTCAAATTTGACTTATTTGTCATTGAAAATTTGGGCAAAATTTCAGTTTTACCTCTACCTTCAATTTCAAAATCTTCTGGCAATTCCTCAGTTCCAATTCTCCACAATTTATGTTTAATATCATCAGAACAAGTTACAATGCAGGTGTCAACATTTTGACACCAAGCTACACATGTAACTTCAGCTGTATGTCCAACAAGCTTACAAATAGGCTGAGAATTATTCAAATTCCAAATATAAGCACTTTCATCACTACTTCCACTTATTAAATATGAACCGTCATTGCTTAATGCAGATTTGATATAAAACGTATTGTTCTGATGTCCTGTATATGTCATTACAGGAGTATTACTATATGTACCAACATTATAACAATAAATATTACTATCTAAACAGTTTGCATAAAGTTTAATACACTGCGAATCCATAACTAAGTTACTGAAACCATTTTTGGCAGACTTTCCAGGATACTGTAGAGTAAACTTCGGTATTGGTTCTCTCTTACCATTATAATGAGTTTTTCTTAGATCCCATATCTTAATACATCCATCTCCAGCACCACATGAAACTAATGTATTACTATCTTGAAAAACCAGTCCAGTCACCGAGTTATTTTGACTTATAGGAACATTTTTTTTAATTCGAGATGGAGTTAGTACTTTGGAAATATGAGATTGTTGAATGATTTTGTCACTTTTACCAATCACTGCTGCATTTGCATTTTCTGCACGGATGTCCCATAGTATGATATTACCATCACGTCCACCTGTAAAAAAGAGATTTTAAAATCACCTGGAAACTTGAACAAGCATTTAATTTCAATAAAAATTCACTGATAAATGTTGAAAATCCATCACTTCTCAATGAAAAATTAACTTGTTTTGCTATTTCTTCATCTTAAAGCTTTGAAAACGGATTATTACATTGTTATCCTGAAATTCAACTCACCCGTAGCAAAAATACTGGGATCATCTTTGCTTGAAGCTATGCTTTTCACAGATCTTTCATGCCTGAAGAATGTTCTTTCTTCTGTGATGCCAGAATTGGAAATATCATACAATTTACTACTATGATCACCTGAAGCAGTTACAATTTTCAATTGCTGAAATAGCCATGTCAAATCAAATATTGCATTATTATGAGCATGCAGTCCAATTCTTTCTTGTCTATTATGTACATCATGTATAGCTATTTTACCATCTTCATTAGCTAAACCAAGAAGATTCTCATATCCTGTTTTGTCCGAAAATTTACAAGCAAAAATAGGAGTATCTGGATAACCTTCTTGAGTTGAGTAGATCTGGGAGAAATCATCCGCCTTGAGACAACGTAGTCTTGAGAAGAATGGCTCAAAACTCGATATTTTTGCTGAAAAAATTGAATACGTCACATTCTAACTCTAGTGAAATATTTTTTATTTACCATAACCGTATTGTTGGTCGAAATAGGCCTTCACTGGATGCATGCTTACATCTTACAATGAATATCCAACCATTAAGTTCCTTTCATTTATGTTCAATCACATTTATATTGTAAAATTTTTCCAACACTATCAAACCATTGTAGATGAATTAAATCGGTCGTTATCAATAGAAAATAGCGGGAGATCCAGAAATCACAACAAAACTCAAATATTTCCAAATTCCAAGCACAGAGTAACTAATCATAGAGAAGAAACCACCGTAAAATGATGGGTTATATGAGTGGATAATTCTACTCCGCCATTTTGGAATGAAGCTACCCTAACCTAATTCTACATAATATCAACAGCCTATAGCACTTCACTGTTCTGTATAGAGTTCTTGGTAATAGTTATGGGTTATACACATGTTGCTCTTAAACACCAAAAAAATAATTTGGAATGATTTTAATACATTCAGTGATAAAGCAAAATAACTGTCCTACAGACTTAATTTAATTTATCAACTTCGTAGTTTAAGCATGAGCGCATTCCATTTCTGCTTATGCCTTTTACTCTGGATTCCATTAGTCATTATATATAACCCCTGAATTCTCTATAATATCGAAAAGTCTCGATTCCATCACGTTCTTTTTCTTATGATCAATATTGCATGCTTCAGGAATTCTTCTTTACTTCACTTACTAATTCAGTTATATTCTCGGTACGATCAAGAACACTGATTTCTTCATGAAACACCTAAAAAGGCCGCCCTACTAGCTCCGCTTATGTTGTATTTATTTATAAAGCATAATATACAATTCTTATTGATAAACTTTGATAGAACATTATTAAATCATGCTCAAATTGTCGGTAACGGTACTTCCTCACAATTTTTATAGTACCCACAGTAGTTTACAAATAGTGGACCAATTCTTGCAGAGAATTAAATCTATCAATTTTTCAGAACACATTTACGACCGTGGAATACTTAGCTTGGCCTGCCATTTTCTACTAATGATTCTGTGTGAAACTATGTGTCTGTTTTTCCCCATTCGGATCAAAATGAGCAACAACTCTCATTTTGATATATTGATTGAGGTGTTCAATGAATTGAACAGTCAATTTCAAATATCTACATCTAAAAAAATAATCTGGCTATGGCTATTTTTAGTTTTGGGTCCTCAATCTGGGCATGTCGGGCACTATTACAATCCGCAGATAGGATTTTATGGTAATAACAAACTTAAAATAGGTCACCAATTTGCAAGAGAATTTGTCAGAGTTGGCATTTTGTTTGTGTAGTAACTTCAAATTCCTATCAACTGTTCTTAACTAGTCAAAATCGAAACAAAGCATAAAACTGTACTGTCATCCCTCGATTGTGATCCTTTCCTAAATTTCATCCTTGATTTCCATTCATAAAGCGTCCATTTTATGTTTCATATGACGACGGTCTCGGTATATTATTTCGACGATATTCCTCTTCTTAGTCATTGAACATAAATCCTTGATAGCACACTAGAATATTCTTATGAGAGTGTATCTCCGTCCACGAAAAAAGATTCACTTCAATCTTTGAAAGATCGCGATTTCTATCGGCACAGCAAATTTGAAACCCAGCAGCGAAATCAAGCATACAATCTAGTCTAAAAAATCTATACCTTCGATATCTTTACTATGAACCACATTCCCCACTGTTGTGGTCCCTGCTAGTTGAAGACCTTCTGGCAATAATTGACGCACTGGATGTACAAGCATACGCTGATGATATAGTCATTCTGGCTGTCGGAGATGATAGCGATGTTTCCGACAGATTTCAGGAGGCTATTTCTGCAATTCAGGGGTGGTGTGAAGGAGAGAAACTTAGCACAAACCCCTACAAAACCCTCATGGTACCGTTTACCAGAAAGAGGAGGATATTTGTTTCCCCCCCGACCCTGGGCGGGGTGTTTATTCCGGTTGTGGAAGAAGCAAAATATCTGGGGATAACCCTGGATAGCAAACTTAAGTGGAATTTACACCTGGAAAACACAATACACAAGGCTAGACATTTTCTATGGGCATGTTAAACGACCTGTGGAAAAAAGTGGGGTCTTGCCCCGAAGCAACTTCAGTGGCTATATGTGATGGTTGTTAGACTACGTATTACATACGGCTGCATTGCTTGGTGGGAGTGCAGTTTTAAGAAGCAATGCCAACTCAAGCTCTCTAAATTACAGAGAACAGCCTGCATGATGATTACTGGAGCCTTTCGCTCTACACCCACTGCGGCCATGGAACTGATATTGGGCCTTGCCCCTCTTCATCTGGTGATAAGAGAAGTGGCTAGAATGACTTTCTACAGATTCCATCATCTTTCCCGTAATGAAGCGGGTAACTTCGGCTTTGTGCCTGGCGCCTTACAATATGAAATCGAGGACAATGAAGTGCTGAGTATGAGGTCGGACATAGCAACACCTAAAACCAACATGGAGAGGCCATTCCAAATCATCATTCCCGATAGAAAGGAATGGATCAGTTCCAAGGACCGTCTACTTGAGGGTCCCTGTTGGTACACGGATGGCTCAAAAACTGAACAAGGTGTTCGAGCTGGTGTCTACTGTCGAGGTTCCGCCAAGAAACATGGTGGACATGCGACTGACTTTCAAGCAGAAATATTCGCCATTGATCACTATGCTAACCTCTTGCTTACGGGGGGATTAACAAATAGGTCAATTAAAATCTTTACCGATAGCCAAGCTGCGCTGAAAGCATTGGTATCTGATACCTGTACGTCTCTTATGGTGCAGGAATGTCGCTCCACCCTTGCCAAACTAGGAGAGCGGAGCAGGCTCCGTCTAATATGGGTTCCAGATTACTTGGGTATTGAGGGAAATGAGAAGGCGGACACATTGGCCGCTCGAGGAACTAACATGGAGTTCATAGGACCGGAGCCTAAGCTCGGAATTCCCCTGGAAACTGCAAGGATGGAAAACAACCGATGGCTTGACTTGAGGGTACGTGAACATTGGATGAGCCTGCCAGGTCTCAGACACGCTCTACATGCCATCAGTGGACCTTCCACTGCAAAAGCCAAGGCCTGGCTTAAACTCTCTAGGTTGGAACTGAGAGTTTCAACTGCCATACTAACGGGGCACAATCGCCTCAGGAAACACCTAAATAAATTAGGATTGATTGAGGATCCTTCATGTAGGCTATGTGAAGAAGATATAAGATCAATGGAACATGTTATGTGCGAGTGCCCAGCTGGGGACAGGGTCAGGATATAAGAACTTGGATCTTGCAAACTGAAGCTAACTGAGCTTATTAAGCTCTCACCCACGAAACTCGTATCCTTTACGAGAAGGATGGAGCTCGTGGATGAAATTTAGGATAGAGTGTGACACAATAGACCACTGCATCGCAGTGGCCGGGCTGCTAGGCAGCCCTCACTCAAATAATAATATCTATCTATCCATCTATCTATGAACCACATTCTAGTTTATATTGCACTCAGAAAACAAAAATATTTCAGCAGTCATATCTCTCCCTGAATATTTTATTTGCTATATTAACATTTATCTAGAAGGTGATGTTTTGAATAAAAATAAAACTTTAATTTATTAATTTGATTCAAATGTCCAATTCATATTTAAATTGATCGGTAAAATACAATCTACATACAAAAATAAATGAAAAAGATAAAATTATTAAAATTCAAATCACAGTTTATTAAATACATTCCTCAAGTGATATATTCTTATAAGCAAAATGTTTCATATAAAACTAATAAATCCACTCTGGATATTTAAGAAAAAGCAAAGTGGCATTCAAAACTCTAACTCTTCAACTTTTTCTATTTATTGTGGAAAATTATATATATATTTTTTAAAGAACAAAATGTGATAGAAACATGTTACAGTGTTGACTATTAAAATTACTATATAGTTGAAGATTGTTTTGAGTTGTTGACAATGGATGTATGTCCGCTTCCATATGCTACTCAAAAAGAATGTAATGATGGCAAACCATTCAGATTATATAAAATATAATAATTCCTAAAAATTAAAGAAATATCCAAGATTAAAAATATATTCATGCAGATATTGTATAAATTCTTGGCTTGAGAAATTTCAAATATAAAATTACTCTTTCAAATGAATAAAACTTCTTTGTTTCAAAAAGCAATTTTTTGAATCTATAATAACTGGCTCTAATCACAGATTAACTTATAAAAAACCTATAATTTCATACCACAAAATAATAAGCAGGCTGCCTCAATAAAGAAATAGAGAATATTGAATTGAAATTGTAAGTTAAAATTGATTTAGTGTTATTGATACCACATTTCCTACATATTTGATAAGCTTAATTAATGAAAATTTCTGGTAAACTACTTATTTTTTGTTGAGCTCACAATGATTATTATCAAAATGGCAGTGATTATTGCAAATATCAAAACTAAATAGAGGAGTTTCATTCTTCTACTTCTTTGGTATTGGGAGGCTTTAATCAATTGTTCAGTTCCCTCTTGTACGTTGCCAACTGCATGATCAATACTGTTTTCTATTGTATCTGTAAAAACAAAAACTGATTTTATCTTGAAAAATACCTGGTAAACTTAATGAAGAAAATAGATTTTACTCAAATTTCTAATACTTTAGTATGTTGTAGTTTTCGTATAATTAGTTTTAGCGATACAAGCCGTAGTTGGATATTTTAACAATTTTTGGATTTTGTCCTTTTATATTTGAAATAAATGCGCAGAATCAGAATATTCAATGATCAGAATCTGCATGAGTATTGAAACAATTGTGGAAAGTTATAAAAAAACCTCAACTCAAAACATGCGATATTTCATTTATTGGTATTTCTTATGAGTAATAGTTATAAAACCTTGTCATTCCATGATAACGTTGCATTTTAGGATTTTTGAACTGAATGAAAAAGGTGTACAGAGAGAATTATTATGTATTATTTCAGAGACGAATAGTTTGTAAACCTCCAGAAGACTAAATCTAATCGGTTTTATACATATGATTGAGAATTTTATGTAATTTAAATAAAAACGTGAATATCTCTGAAACAACTAGCCAATTAGTTCATGCACTAATATAACAGCATATACTGAGGGTTCGAAAGAAAGAAAATCCAAAAATATTGCCAAAACAGACAGTTTACTAAACAATATATCGTTATAATTAAGAAATGAAAAACTGCATAGTAAAATCTCAAAGCAATTTTCTTCACTTATTGTGAACCAGCAGAAATCTATTTGTTAAGAGTGAAAGATATACTTTCCATCACTGACCTCAATATACAATACTAACTTGCAACACATTACTCACAGATTTTCTCTGTAATACTATTACTTTATGCATCTTCTCTTTATTAGATGAAGTTCACAACACAGGTGTCCAAAATTAAAGGAAAAATTTTCTAAAACATCAATGATGAATTTTGTAATTGAAAAGAATCACGTTGATTATTCTCTTGTACTAAATGAGCAATAATTGTAAATGAAATTAATCTTCATTTTTAGTCTAGTGACTAGTGATGTTATTGGTTTCCAAACTTAATAAGAATATGTTTTTGTAAAGAATGAGTTTCGGAATATTGATACAGTACTTTGGTAGTTTTTTTATTATGTTGCCCCAGAGATAGCCAACAAAGTGGTTTTGATTTTTTCATCTCGAAAAAGAAGCAATGTAGGATCTATATTTATTTAAACATTTTGTCTTAAAACTGAATGACTAGTTGCTCACAACAATGATTGTTGTTGCTTTGGAAATTCCCTGTATTTTCCAATCGGTTCTTCCCTAAATTCAATTATAACAATTATTCTTATTTAACTCAACCTGCTACGTCATTCATTCGGAAAGCTGTCTATAGAAATACATACTCATTCAGTCATTTGCTTGAATACTGCCATAGATAAAATATCAAAGAGGGTTGTAATTTGTTTCTAAGAACCATACCTATAGTTCCACCCTGTTCTTGAACAAGAGCTCCTAGTTCTCTCATTATTTCATTGACATTGAGAACATCTGATTCAATCTGCCTTATTCGAGTTTCCCTCTCCAACAGCATTTCTTGTTCAAAAGCCATTTCACGTGCCATCATTTTTTGCCTATCTTCATTTGCAGCATTTTCTTCACTATATTCCTCATTTTCAATACTCACCGTTACAAGAAGATGAGCCTTTTGCTTGTTGGCAATTTCCTGTGAATAATTAAGAGGCAGCTAAGAACTATTTCTTTTCGAAGAGTTATTTAATTAATGAATTATTGAATGTTTTGATTTTTGTTATTTAATATTGATTTACATTATAAGCTCTTAATTGTCAATGTACCTTCTGGGCAGCAGAATATCGACCTATTGCTTCTTTGAAATTTTCCTCAAGCTTTTCGACTTGTAACTGTTGTTGTTTATCTCCCTTCAACATCAAACTTTTCAATTTGCGAATCTCTTTGCTGGTCACTGCAGCTATTTCATTTGTACTTAGTTGCATAACATGTCTAAAAGATAATGATAAAATTAGAGAAAAACTTATTTTCAATTGGTAACATTCAGATCTTTAAATAAAATTCAATGCATGTAATTTTTGTAAGTTTTTCTAGACTTACATTTTATTACGAAGTCCATGACTATCTTTTTTGGTTCCAATGTTTTTGATAGCAGTTTCCAATTGTCGGAAGCCAGAATTAATGGTATATATATTAGTTACTACGCTGTCACAAGTAGCATTGAACTCAACAGATCTGTTGGTGATGAAATTAACATCCTGTGATGTTCCAGATATACTGCCATAATTTTGTGGTGGTCTATTCATCTTTATTTTTGTTCTAGATTTCGAAAATTTTCTCTTTAGAATACCCTAGTATCATTGTATGGTAATAATTTCAAAGATACTAAGCAACTTGAAATTCACGATATGTGGCTTATCGAAGAAATTTGAATAGATTATACAAAGATGACATACAAAAGCACATTTTACTTTATATTGTGATGAAAATTTGACAGTTCAAGGTTAGGGTAGTGTTTAACAAAACAAACACCTACTTTTACATTGTTATTGATATGGCAGAAACTGTTTGATAATATTTTCTGTACAGAATGAAGCATAGACTTACGAGTGAACGAACTCAGTCATAACTAACTTCATATGTATTGCAAACGATCTTTTGTTTGAGAATTTACCAATATTGCATTAATCTATGACAAATATTGTTAATTACTTATAAAATTCAGAGTGGGAGAGTTATTAGCGAATTTACTCCTAATTTATTGAATGTGTTGTAAAAATTTAATGAAAATGTCAGTTAGGTTGGATTCCAGCATTTAAATTTGAAATCAATTCTGCTTGGACACAAAATGTTTCTAAGAAAAGAATCTAAAGAAATTACTTTTCAATTATTCGAACTCGTAGAATGGCGTTTTAATTTCTTCAAGTAATATATCCAACTGATTAAGAACCTAATCTTCAAATATATATTACTAATCTAATTTTATATGAAACGTATTTGATGTTCTTTGTTTATTTTCACGATAAATCGCCCTCCAAATGTTGAATAGATATTGTTGATACAGTTTTGGTTAACCTACTAATCATATGCTCCTGTATTTATTGAAATCGAGATTTAAGCGGCGTTTGATGGGTTGTGATATGGTATTAACCCAGAAAACATTAACAGCAATTGGATTTTATTGAAAATTACATTTAAAAATTACTCCTTTAAGAAAAACCGCTTCCCTTCACTCAATGAAAGAGATCTGAATTCACTCCTACGCTAAAGCATTCGTTGAAATTAGGAAAAAAATCGTCAAGTGCGAGGACGAATCACCCACAGAGTGTTCTGTAGAAGTTTGAAGGTATATAAATAGTTACAAACATACTAAAGAAATAGATGAATTTTATTGGTGTCAACCCTGAAATTCTTTAAAGATTTCTAATATATCGACAATCAAAAGGACCGCACGTCTGTCATCCCATATCTGCTGACATTCGTAGAAACTATTTGTTTAATTATTTCAACTCGTAATATATCGCATAGCTATAGATTATTATACTCATAATTTCCTACCATCGTATGCTTTAAAACATTTCTTCTTGTAGAATTTTATGGCAACAGCAATGATTAATTGATTTCAACTTTATGGCGTATTTATTCTAGGTAAGCTGAAAATAACCTATAGCTATCGATTTGCTTGTAAGATTCAGAAATGTTGTATTCTCCAAATATCGAAGGGATTGAAGATCTGAATTTTTGGTAATTCTCACGAGTGTTGAGTTAGCACCAGAATGTGGCATAATCATGGTTGATTGAAAAGTTAAAAAGTTTTTTGGCAAATCGAAGGAATTGCAGACCTGAATATTTGGTATCAATTTCTCTCGATACCTTCATGCTTTTCTTAGGAAAATCTGATTACTTAATTTTTTTCGTGGTGTAACAAATTTACAGTTTTCGGGTTTTTTCTAATTTCAATAAGACGCCAAATCTCATGTTTCTAGGTCAACGGGAACTGCCCTATAGGTTTTGATCCTCTCGACAGTGTCAGAATATTCAAAATACAGTTCTGTATCTTCAGATTGTTTCGTCTTAGAATTTTGATTTTTTCACAGTTCCAAAGAATTGCCGATACTTGTTTCCGAAAAGAGTATCTTGAAAGTTAGGTAGCAGACAGACGGATAAAGAAGTGATCCAGTTAGGGTTCCTTTCTTTTCTTTTGGATTACGAACCTTAAAAATACCTTTATAAATATTTTGTATTCATTCAAAATGAGCATTTATTTCTTCTTGATTATTAAAGCTGTTGATATTCTCAATATCAATGAAATCATTGAATTGAAAACTAAATTATTCTTTTAACCGATATATTATTATTTTGATATACAGCCCCCAACAAAAATCTGCAGAACAATTTCAGTTCGGCGTACTTAGCCTATTCCAACCCCAAGCAGAAATGCAACCTCTAGCAAAGCACCACCTACGAAATTGCTCTACAAAACGATGCCCTCACTCTCTTTAACTGTGGATGCCAGGCTCATTTTGTAGCCGTTAATAATAAGGTTTAGCTGGACGGATTCTAAAGTCTTCGAGGTATAATGAAAAATGATATAATGAAATTCAAATAATCAGAATTTCAAAACGAAATAACTCAAACTCCACAAATTTGGGACTGCTCAAATCTACTATGGCAGTAGAAAAACACCGATAAGATATATATTACAATAATGGTTTTAAAAACCACGAACTTATGCATATCAACAAATGTTCACGTGGTAAAAATGATTCAATCATTTCCAAGATTGAAGGTTAATGTTCAGAAGATCGGGCAGGGTTTAGTCAATTTTTACTTCAATACTTGTTTGTCTGTGTGTTTCTAGGGACCTACAGTTTATTGTGGACTCCGAACCACTTATCTAGACCGTGCTAAGATAACTGCCACCTCTCAGGATTATGTTATCTGGCCTTCAGTGGTTATGGACTCAACCTTTAGGTTATGCATCCAATCTCTATATAAATCTTTGTGAATTTCCACGTTTTTGTTCAAGGACAACGTCCATGACTCGAACTCGGATTTAGCATAATCTTAGCATAAATAATCAAATATGTTTGAAACTTGGATGACTTATCTTTGGTGTTTCACCTTATGTTGATCTTGAGATTAAGGTGCACCTAAATATGCAATTCATGAAAGATCTCTTCTCCACTTTCGTATTTGCTCGGTTGAGAAATTAGAATTCGTTTCTTTCAATGCTAACGTTTTGCAGGTATTTTTTTGTTAGAGATAAACTCCGAATATTTGATTTGATATTTGACGCAACAGAAGTATTGGACATGGTGAATGATAATATTGTGTGTCAACTCATAAGAGAGACAGGACAGCTCTTTCCAAGGATACGACAGAATATTATTCTTTCAATTGATCTCTTCTACTGGTTTATTTGGTTGTTTTGGACAAAGCATTGGGTTTTATTATTGATCATAGACGCATGGTTGTTATTCTCCAGCATTGAGGGCTTTCAGATGTGAGTCGCCTGTAGTTCAATGGTTATCTTGTAGGGAGTTATCAGATTGTGGAGATGGATGGTGAAAGATCGAGGTCTCTAATAATTCAAAAAGGTGTTTCGCAGGAGAGTATACTATAGCAGATCTGTGGCAGTCATATGTATGCCGTGATACCCAGGTGATAAAATCATTTGCGCTGCAGGATATAAGTTCTGCGCTGGTGGCGGTTCATGAAGACCTGAATAGAATATCTGAATGGTCACGCGGACTTACGTTGAAAGCATCAAAATACTAGAACGACCCAGCAATGTGAATTTAGCTTGGTCACCATGATATATATATATATATATATATATATATATATATATATATATATATATATATATATATATATATATATATATATATATATATATATATATATATATATATATATATATATATATATATATATATATATATATATATATATATATATATATATATATATATATATATATATATATATGTAAAGCTATCCCAGAAAAATGATTGTAGGAACGTTCAACGATCAACTTAATTTCGAATGCCATTTAAACAAAAACTTAGAGCGTTCTGCATGAAATCAAAGTATTTTTATGGGTACAAATTTATGCTTAGCGAGCAAGCAAAATATTATATCATTGATTACTGCTTGCCAGTCTATTATGACTTTCTTACTGCTGAGTTTAGGGAAAAATTGCAGGTAGCACAGAACTCTTGCATTAGATTTACATATTGTACGTCAAGGCATGTAACTTCAATCTACATAACCTATAAATACTTAAAGATGTCAAATATACATAGAATAGCTTCGTCTTTGCTGATTTTTAGCATATTCCGCAGTGGAGAGCCAAATTATCTTGTCAATTAATGAGTAACATGATCCATTTGTGCGAACTGAGCTAGGCATAGAACGGTTAAGTTTGAGGGATGCTTTGCATATAGCTCGATCGATCTCCTGAATGGTAAGGATTTCTACTGTCTGCTTAGCTTTTCCCCCAACAAAGTTGAAGAAACTTATCGCCAGAAACTTTTATACAACATGAAAAGTTAGGATTTTCAAATTGTTTATTATCTGAATATTTTATTTATGTTATTTGTTAAGATATTTCTATATATACAGGGGCATGAAAGAACGCCTAATGTGAATCTTTTCCTTTTGTGAAATATATAATCTTAATGTTACAATAAATACATACAATGAAGTTAATTTCTTTGATCAAAGTAAAATACGGTGGACACAACAAGACACAATACAACGCAAATTTGATCGTTTTTGTCGCTTCAAAACTATTTCAAATAAAGACTGATCGAATGAGTTGAAGCCTATAACTTTCCTGCAACTGCAAGCAATAAATTAACATTTTAGGTCTATCGAAAACCGAGCGGCATCGGTATCTTCTTGAGCCGTGTTATTCAATATGAAGTGTAAGCTCTAAGTGTAATAAATATTTTGAGAAAAAACATAATTGTGTTTATGGAAGCTTGTGTTAAGGTAGCAGGCTATTTTGTTTCTATCATTCATTATTATATTTTCACGTTACTTTCCGAAAGACTATGAGATAAATATTTTGGATTTCAGGACAATTTTCAGTATAATGATATTGCTTTTTAAGTACTCATTCTTAGAATGAAATCCATTATGAACAAAACACATTTATTTTCTTGCTTAATAATACAGTGTATACAAATGAATAGTCAATACGGGAGGTATTATTGCTAGACATCAAACATTCATGAATTTCTTACAAATAATTACATCCCTTTTTATCAACTTTGCTTTTTCAAGTAACAAAATAATACAAGTATTTCGATTTTAATCAATTACATTAGCAATTATTGAAGAAATGAAACAACCTTATTTTTATTTACAAATTTTTGATTTTTAAAACTGGACAGATTTGCAATATATAATATATAATACACATGCTTGGAGGGAATGTTTCGAAAAAGCACTAGTGAACACGGCAAGAAAGTATGGAATTTTGCCGAACGCACTGTGACTAAAATTAATGCCTCTGTTTATAATCTGAGAGCCAGATATTACATGAATCAATATTTAAAATTCGTTTGAGTTGAAGCCTTTTGATATAGTAATTTATATTCAGCAGGAATTGTTTTGAATATAAATTTTGAAAAATTTTTTAATACGCCTTCGATGTCAATGTTTTGTATTACCATTTATAAAAGATAATTATTTTATCTTCTTTATTCTTCTTCAGTCAGCATCTGCAGTCGTTTTTGGCAGGTTCTATAAACTGATCGAAGAAACAAAACAGTAAAAACTAATAAAGTATAGAAAACTGGTAATGACTGTCATTCACCTATGAAAACATTTCTGGAAATTCTGAATATACGCATTTGCCAAAAAGAAGCTATTCCAAATGCTTGATATGGCTCACAGTTTATACAGAAAGCTTAACAACAACTTGCAGGAGTTTCGGAAGTGCAAGCATTAAGCAATTGTGCTTATTTCTCGATTTTTCGGAATATAAGTTGATAATCTAATTTGGGAGTTATATTCTTTGTTGATTTTGATGAAACAATTGGTCACGATGTTATCTCAGCAGTCTAAAATAAATTCGAAAGAGTATTTCTGTGGTGGATTCAATAGAAAATTTTTGAGGAAATTTACTAATTTAATAAAAAACTTCATTTAGATGAAGTAGATATATTTCTATAACTCCCAAATTGTGAAAATTTACACGTCGTAATTTATCAATATACAATAAAAACACTTCACCAATTCAACCTGGTTAGAATAAAATAATTAAGTACTATTTACCTATGATTAGAACAATAGAAATAATTAATGACTTGAAAAATATCCATATATAATATATAATAACTATTTCTAGTAATTTTCAATTAACAAGTGAACGATTCTCTAATGTTAGTTTTTTTGTTAAATAATGTGTGTATTGCACAAAAATCAAGTGTATTTGGAACCTAGCCTATATTTTTAAAAATTAAGCAACTGCTTCTATTAAAGTATCAGTACAGCCATGATTTTTTTTAACTTGTACTTTCTTCAACTTGTAAGTAAGAAAAGAAAGAAAATGAATAATCGAAACTCGTTCTTTTGAACCTCTTGCTATGACGGTATTGATACTTTATCGCAATAAAACATTAAAACACTAAGTCAATCAGAACGCAAAATGATTAAGTACGAAGTTTTTTATAACGCATTAAATGCTCTTAAGTACTTGGGTTCAGTCTATAGTTGGTTAGTAGCGTTGTTGGAATTCATGATGCCATCTGTTGAAGTCAATATGGAAAACCACTAAGGAGCCAAGAGCAAGACCTGCCAGCAAAAATCTGAAAAAAAATTTTAGTAACGAAAACTATATGCATCAAAATCAAAAACGGGGTATATCAGTCAGAAATGTGTATTCCTTTGTCTGTGTGACACGTCTAATATTAACTGACATTCTTGAACAGGTAAATAACACAAGAATGAACAAAAATATATGTCACAATCAATATTTTACATGTAAACCAAAATTTCAAAAATTTAATAAAATAATTGAAAACTAAGAGCGGGTGATTCAAGTTGTTACAAGAGCACTAACGCCGTTAAACATGAATCTGAGTAAGTTACTAATAACTTCTTGGGGAATGTTGTCCCATTTCTCCTTGATGGCATCCTTCAGTTGCTGGAGAGTAACAAGAGCCAGATATCTGGCTCCAACGGGAATATATCCCATAAATACTCAATAGGATTTAGGTTACGGCTGCACGTCGGCCACTCCATCATTTGAATACCAACTTCTAAGTGGTGCGGCATTATACTGCATAAAATTAAATTCTGCTCAATGAAGTCTTATATATATATATATATATATATATATATATATATATATATATATATATATATATATATATATATATATATATATATATATATATATATATATATATATATATATATATATATATATATATATAATATATATATATATATATATATATATATATATATATATATATATATATTACATTAAAAGAAAGTAAGATGCATATACAGCAACAAGCAAAGAAATTAATTGATCGAAAATATGTTTCGATAAAACGAAAATAAAACGAGGTATGGGTGTTGTATAGGTCTATGAATTTGAGAGAAACGCCTATAAAATGAAGACCTTCAACTTCCTAAGGCCAGTTAACTAGTGATTCTGAAAGGTAGTAGTTATCATAGCACGGTCTAGGTGACTGGTTCGGAGTCCTCTATAAACTGTAGGTCCATAGAACAAACAAACAAAAAGGATGAGCTTATCAATTCGTGGGAAAGTTTTTTTTTCGCCTAACAAGATGGGGTAAAAATTGAGCATCAACAGCTCTGTCAGTATTGAAATAAAAAGTGTAGTAGAATTCTCGATAAAATTCTCTGCATCGGCTCGGAAGATGCCTACCACAGCTAGAGGTTAAATATCAAGTGAAAATCTTTCGAGATCACTGTGAACAAGCCCGAAACCAGAAATTCAATGACAAAAGCCAAACAGAAGAAAATTTTCGGTTCATCCACTGCAATCTATTCAAAAAAGTGGCTGAACAATGTGAAAATATTTGAATCGTTCGGGAAACATTTCCCGTCGACTGGATGCGCGAAAGTGGTCAGCGTAAACAGCAGGATTACCCTATTAACAATATATTTTGTACCCTCTATTGTACAACAATTGTTATATTCAGAATGCTTTTGGATATTACTATTTGGTATTATTTAAAAAGCACTAGTGTCTACCCCGTTATTGCCAACTAGGCTTCAATAATAAAGTACTTACTTTTGAAAAAATCAATACTATCAATTACTTACTTTTGATCATGAGATAGAGCGAGAGACCTGACGCTGCTATCACATGCTGGAAAAGCGTATAACAGGGCTAAGTTGAAGGTGCGCCACACTTCGACAATTCCTTTATCGCCACCAGTCATGAGATATTCACCATCTCGACTCAGCAGAAGACACTTGAAAGACAAAAAATAGTTAATATTGAATCATCAATTTATGGGTTGTATTAAATGTATATTTCAAGTTTTCAAGATTGAATAAAACACTTCAGTAAGACGAAAGATGAAAAAATGAGTATGTATATAAGTATGTAAATATGAAGTCTGAGTATGAAAATAGACAATCGCAGTTGTTTTATTATTCACAATGATTCAAACATATCACTTGAATTTTTGTACAAATTTTAACTGTATTGATGATCTCCTTTGACAGTTCAGTGAGTGTTTTGTAAAAAAGGGAACAAAAATGTACAATTGAAACAAAGTTTCTCATGGAAACATGCTCATAAAAAAGCACTACATACATTTCAGTTATCTCATGAAATTTCAATTTATGATGGACTAAAATTATTTCCTTATTCTGTGTTCAGAATTTTTGTTTGAAATCAACTATCCACTTTGCTTCAATGAAGACTATTTTTCCCCATTTAAAAGAAATGCTTCATTACAACACTCACCAAACTGTGATTCCCCATTGTTTTTAAAATTCTTAAAATAAGTAAAAACCTAGAACTTGGTACTTAACAGTGAACTGAATATAGAAATTCGAAGATTATTAACTCTGGGTGAAATAATTTGTATACTGGCGCTATCTAACATTCATGATATCGTTTGAAGTATGAGATGTTAAAAATTTGGTTATCCAAACAAAAAAGCTTGTAAAATTATTTTCGATCAAAAAATTATGCTCACCTGTAAATTGTCGTTATGCGATTCATGTCTCAAACGTTTTCCGTTTATAGTAAATGCCGCTATATTTCCTTTTTCATAATTGACAACAATCACTCCTTCGCGAGACATTGTTATATTTTCGGGAGAATTGAACCCGTTTGGTGGATCCAGGCATCGCAATAAGTCTCCAAATGTCGTGTGAACTAAAACGGGTCCGTCTGAAAATTAAATGGAATTTTTTAACCACAAATATTGTTTTACAAAACAGATTGTCTGATTCAAATATATATTTTCTACCCCCATTACGAAGTACTGTTTAAGAACAATTCTTTATCTTCTGATATATCAGGATTTTCAAAGTACCAAGTGGTATCCATATAGGATG
Source organism: Cryptolaemus montrouzieri (assembly GCA_013387265.2). Lineage (NCBI taxonomy): Eukaryota > Metazoa > Arthropoda > Insecta > Coleoptera > Coccinellidae > Cryptolaemus > Cryptolaemus montrouzieri. The sequence continues at coordinate 68,407,143 of JABFTP020000001.1, read as the reverse complement.
TCGTCCTCATGATGAGAAGAAGCTTCCATTTGAATTGAGTTTGATATGGCTGCAACCTGAAAGGTGCTACCACAGAATGAGAATCCAAGATATTTTTGATATCTTGGTATAGTGAATTCTGTTCTTGGGGCACATGAAATTCTAGCCCAATGAGTTCCGATGCTCACGTTTTGACCATCACTTTAAATTTGTTGTTACCTATGTTGTGAGAGTTAGAGTACTAACTCTATGCTAGAGAAACTGTTCTTGTCTGACTATCTTCCTCATAGTCTGGATGTGACTTTTATAAGTAATGAGGTTTCGCCAACATTCATTTTGATTAAGGTCAGGATTTCCCTAGTTTATTTTAACGCATCTATATCGTTCTCGAAGTTTACTACTGGTAGCATCGGACAGAATGGAGCATTTAGCAGCAACGGGTCATCTTTTCTCCACTACTCAACTACTCATAACTAGATGGTTGATCTCTCAGTATCTTTTAGAAATGATGGTCCAATATGTATGAGTCAGGAAACTCCGCCAGTAGTCTTATTTCATAGTAAAGGTGTTGCAAAATGAAATAATACCCATTGCAAAAAAATGATAAATTTTCAATGGTACATGTAGCAGATTACTTACTGTGTGATCCAGATACAACCAACCCCAACTCTGCTGATATTACCACGCTGGACACTGGCTGCTCATGACCTGTAAGAGTAGCTCTAGGCGTAGGCACTTCTCCTTCACCGACAATATTTTGCGTTCTAGCGTTCCAATGCCACAGAAGTACGGTACAATCTGCGGATCCAGACGCAATGTAACAATCTGAGGTTATATTACATTCCGACCTAGAAAGACAAGTCACAACGCCATAGTGACCGAAAATTATCTGAATGATCTTAGCTGTATCGGTGGAAAAAACTCTGAAACTATTATCCCAGAATCCGCAAGCTATCAGGAACTTCGAGTCTACCGTAGTTACGAAACAATTTGAGCGAATTTTCAGATTTTGACTGAAATTGTCACCAAGATGTCGTCGAAGCATCTGGTTATTATTGGCACTGGTAGCAGTTTGTGCTGAAAAAAAAAGAGAATCAGAAATTTTCCAAATTTTTTTGTTTAGTAACTTACAAAGGACAGGATCCATTGACAAAGGTAAATTGGCAGCTTGGTTTTGAGGCATATCGGCATAACTTGGAGACTGAGCTACAGCAGCGTATCCCGAATTCCATCGATTGACAGCAAATTGCTGGTGCATGGTTACGGTGACAACAGATGGGTTTGGCAATTGTGGATAAGTGTTAGCAGAAATATGAGTTATTGGACTGTTCGATAGAAATTTCATAGTCATGCAGACATCGTCTGGTATACTGGAGAACATCATTGGAGACTGAAAGAATATTTAGTTTAGATCGATGCCGTAAACGTTTTATTGGAACGAGGAAAATACAATCATAACAATGAGATGAATATATTGTTGGTCTTAGCGGCAATAATCTTAGTAGATATTCTTAAGAACTTGACTATAATAATTTTAATAACTATGTCAAATGGCCTGCTTACCAAATGCATTGCAGAACTCCTTGGTGGATGGGGTTCCATCAAGAGTTGACTTGGAGTCTGACCAAAATTTTTGATTTGGTTTTCCACTGCCTCCCTCATAACTTTATCTTGTATAGCATCTAATTCAACACTTCCTTCATAAGTGAGATAGTAAAAAACGTTTGTGGCTCTGATAGCTTCAGGTCCTCGTTGTTTGTATCCAAAAATCAGATCGATCCATTGGTGAAGTTGGCAAGAAACGAACTCTGACTCGAGAGCCTGAAAATATTCGAGAAATTACTTAGAAGGCTTTGTATATTTTGAGGATGATAAAATGTGAATCTAGAATGAAGTAAACTTTCTATTTTCTTTGTAGCAGTGTTCTGACCCTTACCATTCTATTTATTCTCACGAATTCTTCCGGAGTATTAGCCCATGGTGGGAGTTCAACATCACTTATTGGCTTTCCATCTTCGTTCACTCCTAGTCTGTACCTGTTTGAATTGATGAACATTTCCGGTAGGAAGTAAAATTCCGGTATTAATTCCTTAACGTCTGAGGTATCCCTTTGACAATTTTTCCATGAAAGACTAACAGACGAGAAGAGTCTGTTTGGATAGTCGAATTTTCCTCCCTGAAGAGCTAGGAACATTGTTGTGAAAGGTTCCTGAAACATTAGAATATAATACGTTATTATTAATTGTAAATGAGAATATTTCTTATCAAAAGAATATTTTTCTTACCAGACGAATAAGCCAGTTGAAGACAAACGCCGAAGTACTATAGTGAGTTCCGTAGTGGAAAGGTGGTATGCTGTCATGTTCCCAGGTGGAATACCTTTCCTCAAAATATGCTCTCCTGTTAGGATTTAATGCTCCTATAGGCTTAGATAAGTCCCTATAGTTACTGGGTTGACTCAAGTCGAGATCTTTAGTGTCATAATTTGTCAGCACCCACGGAAATACAGGATATTGGTTAAGGTCGTTATAGGTTCTCCCTGAAAAAGAACGGGATGCGTGGTAGAATAATTTTAACAGAATATTTTATTGGTTTTTAATTCAGATTAATATAAGATATATGAATGTTAAAGAAAATCTAAACGAAGCTGATTGTTTAATGTTTCAAACATGCTGTCATTTTTTTCATTGAAACATAGATAACTTTTTATGATTTGCATCGTTAGATTTGCCAAATAAATTCCGGGGACAATAATATCAGGTGTGATTTTTTCATAGGTCAGGACCAAAGAAAATAATGGAGCAGTGATAAGTAAATGGCAAGTAGAACCGCCCTATTGGAACTCCATGTTTCATGGAAATGTCCAAACTAAATAAGTACTTATTCCTGTCAAATTTGATAGATGGCAAATGTACTACGATGGCCGCTATGTTAAAATTTCAGCATCCCTATCGGGGAAGCCTTTAGTATATCTGGATATAAGTATTTGTCTATCGGAAGAAGCTCGATCATGTATATGTGATCAGCATTTTCAGGCATTTTGCAAGCTTTTCTGATGGTGTAAGAAAATGAAGACCGCTGGATCAAAAGCGAAAAAATGAAGAATTAAAGGTAATTTTTTGTAGGAAGTTATTTTTACCATATAAACCAAACAATTCACGTTAAATTTATAGATATGACGAAAGAATCAAGCGACAGACAGACATTTCCATCATGAAACATGTAAACACCTGCCACGAACAAACTACGATTAGTGGCGTGAAAAATGCACTTTTGATGTACCGAAACGAAAACATCCATATAAAATCGCGTAAAAATACTGCTAACCTCTTTGAACTCGGAATGGATTATGAATCACGAAAACAGATGGTCGTTTAATTTCGGGAGATTTAAAAGGGAAAAAAGTGATTGGCCGTGTCTTTCTGGAATAGGCTGCCGCGAGATCTTCATTATATATTCGGTGTGGATACATAATTGTCGTATATAATTAGGTTGAGATATACAGCTGTTCGTTGACAGCGAAAATGAATCTTTCGGTTGTGTATTTATAGATGCGCTATACGGACAGAAGGATATTTTGCTCGAAATTCTTCTGCATTGGCACTATATGTTATTAACTATAGTCAAAGGAAACCAAACATAAATATACTTGAAATGGGAGATTAAGAAGCCTTCGAGTATTATTATTGTAAGTGATACAACGCGAATTAACGTTTGTTTATCGAGGAAGGTGTTTTTTTGCCAATTAAGTTGACTTGTTTCTTATATCAAGAAGGTGCTTTTAATGAAGCTTTCCACTAACTCATTGTGAGGGATTGTAAGAGCTATATGAGTACCTAATATTACTGTGGAATATAGGAAAGAAGACTCCCTGGTACTAACAATAATTGGTGCATTGAATGTCTACATCTAAGCATACGCTTGGTATGGTATAGTAATCCTATTGGATGGATGCAATGACTGTCATATCTGACAGACTGCAGGAGATTGTATCAGCAATTAAGGGATGCTGCAAGGTGCCATTTACCATAAAAAGGATGCTGTATATCGTCCTCCCGATCTATACAGAATCTGCTACGTGAAACTCCCCAGGCTCAAAATTTTCTTAGATTTAGTCTCCTAGATAGTTGAGAGATAACGTTCGTTTAACGAAAAAGGCTTTGACTTACTTACATCAAGTAGGTGTTTTAATGAAGATATTTCACTGACTCACTGTGTGGGGCTTCAAGAGCCAGATGAGAACCAAATATTATTATGCTTGCTACACTACTGGATGAAAAAGAAGTCGATCGAATTCTTGGTATGAAATTTAGCATAACCATACCAAGAACTAATCCGGATCTAACTTTCCAAATCTTCCTGCCTAACAGTCAGAATGGAATATCTTCAAAGACTTGATTGCTTGGTTCTGAGACCGACCTCAGGGTATGTAGCGCTGCCGAAGGACAACCCATCTGTGTAGGTAGACTGGCAATTGTTTTTCAAGCTAAAATATTCGCCATTGGTGATTATGCAAACCTATCGCCAATTGAAGGATGGACACGGATAGTGAAGTTATCCTAAAGGTACTGGCTTCCGACAATTGCACCTCGTTAATGGTGCAACACTCGCCAGACTGGAAGACGGCAACAAGCTTCGGTCTTCGTGGATCCCGGACCATATAGGAATTTAAGGCAATAGATGCTGAATGTTGTATATATGGCGTCGCATTGGAGAGGCAGATATAGGGCCATAAACGATGGATTGAACTAATGCTGTGAGAAAACCTGCACGGGTTTTGGACACTCTCGGCTTGTTAATACAGTCAAAACCTGATATAGTCATTGAAGGGACCGTATAGTTTCCGACGTTATATCCGATAGTTGTTATAATCAATACATAGCATAAGTATGTAGTTAAATTATTATAAGTACATATATATCTAATATAGAATAAAATATTGTTTTCAAATGAAATATCAAAAAAAAGAAATAAAAATGTTTATTAAGAAATAATTGGAAATACAAGATGTACTTAGCTGCACTATAAGACTTACACTAGTTTTTAAATAAATCAGTCATTTTAGTCTGTTTTTCTTAACCCACTCTCAAATATGTTTTGCATTTCATGATTCATACTCCTCATGTTATGAGTATCATCAGTACTAAACTGGTCGTTAAAGGTAACGCATTTTTGCAAAACTGTTATAGCGCCTCGGAAATTGTTGTTGGCCTAAACTGTTCTTCAGGGCCTTGGTGGTCTTCGTTTTCTTCGTCAGTGTTACGATTGTTACTTTCAGCTTCTGCAAGAATTTCTTCCTCAGTAGCTAAGGCGCACACAGCGGCACTGTCATCTATTCCAATAAATTCCTCTATATCAATTCTTTGTTCTGTAGCAGCAGATCTTTGCAACTGAGTAACCAATTGAGCGAGTGGTACGTTGTCGTCTTCATCTGAGGGAGATCGTATCATTCTCGCTTTCCGTGGAGCAAAGCCCCAAAGCAACATATACTCCGCCAAATATGGGAAAAAACATATGTGAGAAACAAGTGAGAAAGTGCGAAATAAGATCGCACGTTAACTACTGTTAAATTATCTGCTGGTTCTGTTATACTAATAGAACTTGAAGAACTAAAATCAATTCTACAAATTCTTTATGACACAGGAACCTAATCCTGAACATGATTTTTGGCATGACTCAGGACAATATGGCTGCCTTCAGTTATGGGACTTCAACCTTTCTGAATAAGTAAACGAATGCTATAATCGAACCATTAGAATCCATTTATTAGCTCTATCGCGAATTGGAATAATTAATCCTATCGCCAATATATATCAGTTGATATGATACATAAAATACAAATGTTGTATGTGGGTGGTACCTTTGGAAGAATTAACTGCAAGCAAGTATGAATACTATATTTTTTGAAGAAAATCGTGAAGTACCACTTTCACAGACGATTCAAGGACCTGGAACTCATTTCACGAATAGATGATCGAATTTATTCGATGTCAATCTGACATACTTCATTTAATTACTTCCGAACTGTTATGCTATCGAACATCCGTCCAGAAACAAGCTCGGCATAAATTATCCCGCATTTCTTTCCCGAAATAACCAGTGATGTATGTGTTTTAAATTAAGGACCCTCCCCACTGACAGTCGCTAATTTTGCGTGCGACGTTTTTTCCTTTATGGGCGCCAGTGAGCATTCTTCTTCACGGCGCGTCGACTTTCTGGATTATTTCCGCTGCTGCGTGAAGAGAAATGAGGAGAAGATGCATCCGATTATCTTTTTTCGACGTGGAATATGTGAAATAGATCCATTAAGACTGGGGGAGACGCGATATCCGTGGTAAAAATTTGTACCAGATTTCATTGGCAGAATTTTGAAGATCTCGTATTCTTTGCACATGAACAAAAAACGTTATTTATTTTAGTTTCTCTTATTCTACATAATTTTCTAACTTTTGCAGCCAAATATTCGTTATATTTGCAATACTGATCAGCACTGAATACGTATTATTTTCTCTTGTAATGCTGTATTTTGAATAACCCTCAAGTTGGAACGAATAAATTGGTTCTTTGTTGCTAATACTTCACTCCTTCACCGGACTTCTCGGGGATGTTCTCGCAAACTAGAATATTATCAACATTCTACCACTTCCAGTTCTAATGGAAACGAAATGTGACTCTGTTATTTCAAAGGTAAATTCCCATTTGCTATTGCTCATGGATTGTTTTTAGAAGAGTAGATGAAAGCGAAAAAATCTCTTTTCAAAATTTTTGTACGGCATGGTCGCTTCGTTAGTACAAACAATATCTTATTCACCCAAAACTTGAAATTTGGTGAAACTAATTCATCTGAATTGTGATAGCAAGAATTAATTTTCGAATTATTATATTGGGAGCGTAGAACATACTTAAGCTATTTCAATCATTTCGTGTAAATTTTTCGAATGGATATATTGGTCAAACTACTCACGGATTTTATGGCTTACGTCTGCAGGACATTAAATACATGGCGTTTCAATTGGCAATTAAAAATAATTTGAGGCATCCTTCAGTGTTACTAAAGCTTCTGCTGGTAAAAATGGCTTCGTGGATTTTTGAGGAGACATCCTACATTATCTATTAGGACACCTGAAGCAGTTTCTGCTGCTAGAGTAAAAGGATTTAATCCAGTTGCAGTCGCCAACTTTTTTGATTTGTACGAGCCTGAACTTGATAAGATAAAATCCGCTCCACATAGGGTATACAACGTTGACGAGACAGGAATAACAGTAGTTCAACATAAACGTTCCAAAGTTGTCAGTATGAAAGGCAAAAAACAGGTCGGTGCGTTGACATCCCTGGAAAGAGGAAAGCTCATGACCATAGTGACCTGTATGAACGCTTGTGGTACCTACGTGCCGCCATTAATAGTTTTCCCAAGGAAAATATGGCTCAAGACCTAATGGATGGTGCACCAGCAGGTTCCATTGGCGATTGTCATCCGTCAGGCTGGATCCAGACACACCTATTCACAAAGTGGTTTCAGCATTTTATCAACTTTACAAAGCCAAGTAAAGATGATCCAGTTTTATTGGTTTTAGATGGCCACTACACACACGAGAAACATCGATCTTATTAATTTAGCTCGAGACAACAACGTAATTATAGTTTGTTTACCGCCACACTGCACTCATAGAATGCAACCAATGGATGTAGCATTTATGAAGCCACTAAAAGCTTACTACTCCCAAGAAATTGAAACTTGGCTGCGTAATAATTCGGGGCGCACTCTAACAAACAAATATGTGGCTAGATTGTTTGGTGCGGCTTATGAAAAAGCTGCTACCATGACCAACTCCGTTAACGGTTTTCGCAAAGCTGGGTTATTTCCGTGCAATCGACATATTTTTACAGACGAAGAGTTTTCAATCTTTAATGATGGGGATGAAGAGCAAGATTTACTTAATGTTCAGAGAAATGATGAGAACGCAGATCTGGAAGATACTAGTTGTGTGCTTACTTCGATTGAAAACCAATCAGAGCCAACTGAAATCTTACCCAATAGCGGAATTACAAATGACAATCCTTCAGATGAGTACCAAGGATTAGCATCTTCTAAAACAGCCTCAACAGCTAGTGTTTATGACAATCCAGTACCCAGTACATCGTCTTCTGTCTCCCCGTTTGCACTTAAGCCAGTGCCCAGGCTACCTAAGAACAATTCTTCTTCTAAGAAAACCCGAACTGGAGCAGCTTCTATAATCACGGCATCTCCGTATAAGAAGTCATTAGAAGAATCCCTAAATAAAAAACAAGAAAAAGAAAATAAGAAAGGACAGAAGAAACAATCAGTTAAAAAACAGCAGACAAAGAAAAAAATCCTATTAAAAGAAAAAAAGCTGAAGAAGTTAGTTCCAGTTCCGAAGACGATGACATGCCTGAGTTGGCAGATAGCAGTGGGGATGAATATGATGCTGAATGTCCCTACTGTAGCGGTAACTTTTCGCAGGATACAAGAGGAGAAAAATGGGCCAAATGTGATAGTTGTTTTAAATGGGCTCATGAAGATTGTGGAGATGTAGCATCGAATCGTTTTTTGTGTTCATTATGTTTAGATGTGTAAGACATGGTAAGACTAAAAAATAATTTAGAAAAGATTTTAATTTTTTTATTGTTTATTATATTCTCTTTGTTTGATAACCTTTATTTTAAAATTTTATTAAAAATGCTAATTTTTATTATGATAACTGAGTTCTGCTCAAATCTTTGTTAAGTTTAAGTAAAGTAAAAATTTTGAAGACTGATGTTAGTCTAAAATTTAATAATTAATGTACCAAACTGCTAAGACTGATTTGTCTTAATATTTAATTAATAAGTTACCTACAATAAAAACGTGATTATGACGTTAATATTGTTTTTTTTGTTTGTTGACCCTAAAATTTATGGAACCTAATATAAGATAGTATCTTATATTTAGAACCCTAATATCTCATAATATAGAGTTAATGGATAAAATTAGGAAAATTTATTCAACTTTTTTCATTGAAATACGTCGTGGATGAAAAATTGAGTCCGAATGTGATATATTTTTAAAACAGAAAAGAGTCTATTCAACAAAATTGTCTATGGCTGCAAGTTTGCATTATACCTCAAAAACTGTTGGACAAAAAATAAATTTCGTTGTTCGATTCTACGTATGAGAGTGCTTGTATGTCATAACCATTTTTACATAACTTCGAAAATAACCGAAATATTGGCTATTGGCTGATTCCAAAAAATTTTCAAAGCTAGCATGAATCTGTTTGCGGCAATGAATTCCTCACGTAAAAAAGAACACCAGGAAGGAGGGGAAATTTTCTCTATTTCATATAGCTGCAGTACTTAAACGTGGAAGTTTGTCCACTGTACATAAAAATGCAAAAATTCCGAGCTTAGGCTCCGGTCCTATGAACTCCAGGTTAGTTCCTCGAGCGGCCAATGAGTCCGCCTTCTCATTTCCCCCAATGCCCTAGTGGCCAGGAACCCATATTACCCATATTACCATAGTTTGGTAAGGGTATAGCGAAATTCCTGCACCATGAGCGAAGTACAGGTATCGGATGCCAATGCTTTCAGTGCATGTAGTGAATGTAGTGTTACTGTTACACCATTATCATTATACAAGTACGGCAGACCGCACTAAACGAAGTTTATTTCAGTTGTTTTATAAAGAAATTATTTATGTTGTTTTTGTAATGGCTATGCTATGGCTACATTTTATTTGAAAATATACAACAAGGTAAGCGGTGAATTCCTACTCAGTAGATTTACTTTCTGACTATACCTCGTACTATTGATTTCGGAATATGTGAATTTATCTCTGCTAATTTCACTATGATGATTTAAAAACGCAGCCAAAAATGGTAGATATGGAATTTCATTGTCTTGTCATCTAATACAGGTTTAGGTCTTTGAATTTGTTCAGGATGGACTTGCAAAAATGATGCGTTGTAAAGATAGTCAGTGAAGGGGAAAATTTCTAGTGTCATTGGTGACGAATAAATATTGTCCTACCATTTAATAGTCACACCTCGTACATGTGACGTGCTCCGAAGAAAGGGCTCTTAGCGTCCAGATTTTCTACTTACAAGCGTATTACATTAATTAAACATCGCTCTGGTGAAGTGAGAAAGATTTTATATTTCATATTTTTCGTGATAAAAACCTTTGTAAACTGGCTATATGTGAATTGGAAATACTTCTTGACAGCGATAGAAAAATACGTCACGTGCGATGTGAAGTTCTTCAAAGGCAACTGCTATCACAAAGTGATATAACAGAGAGCATTCTTAGTGTCTGTTACCTCGAAATCACAGACAATGAACATAATTTTGTATTAGAGGCAAACAAGAAAGAAATACCACAAGGTTTGTATCCAGCCAATCACTTTGCAGTTTCTCTTCTAAAAAATTTCTCCTCGAACGCTAAGGGCCATTACTTCGGAGAGTATCATAATTATATAAGGAGAGAGAGAGAGTATCATAATTATATAAGGATAGATAGATAGATAGAGATAGAAGATTGTTATAGGCAACTTTCATGAAAACTAAGATGAAACAAAATAAACAAGAAAATGAAATATAGAAATATGAATTCTTACCAGCAATGGTATTCAAAAACATCAGATATTCGAAATTAGAAATTTCACGTCTCTGCCATTTCTGCGTCATGTTGGAATTCCTCATCAATTGTCTGGGGGACATCATACTTGCTCTCCTAGAAATAACGCAAACTATGTAAGTACATATAAATCCGATTCATAAACTGATAATATGATCAAATACCAACTTCAATCTCAATCACAGCATGAAACAGCAGAATGTTTAGTCCTTATTAAGACTCTTAATTGTCGTTTAATAGTTAGTTCACCTACTATTTATTCTAAATTAAATATTTCTGCACATATAACCGACAGATATCGTTCTATCATAATTTCGAAAAATTTCCTATTTTTAAGGTTTCCTATCTTTTTCTTTTTTCAGAGAGTGCATACAAATATTATAATTTCTGTACTTCATTTGAATTTTCCGATTTCTTTTCTGATTCTCCACAACTTTTGAAATGTAGAACTTGCAGAAGAAATTAACTGGTAGTAATTATCACATAACGAAACGGAAGTGAGTAATACCCTCACCATGTGACTTCTAATATACAGGGTGAGACATCAAATGTATACGGAAAACAGTTGTATCGATTAGCACCAAATTTTGGATTTAGGGCTTTAGGATACGGAATTTCATTCTAAACATATTTTTAGAGTTGTACTCCTTCCGGTTATACCGGAAACGAAACCCAATCTTGTAATTTTATGGTATGATATCGTACACTTCTTTATTGTAAAGAATCATAATAATTCATTTCGTAATTTTTTTATAAAACCTATAGTACCAAGGATAAATTTCCAATACCTTTAACTTATTAATTCAACGTTTTTCTGTATGAACTTTAGTATTCTTCTATTTGCGAGATATCGTTTTCTTCAAATATACGAAGTTCTTTATACTATGAAGGACTTTAGAGATCCTTTTTCTCCTATACGTCCATATTTTTTGTTTCCTATCAAGAAATATGGAAAAACATCCAACCTAAACCAACCTATTGATTATTTATTATATCCATAAAACGACATTCGAAGATTCGATAAGTAAAAAAATACATTTGATCCAGGGCGTTCTCAAAATAGACTAATGTAACTTTATTCAACCAAAATTTTTCCCAACAAGCAAGATTTTTGAATTTAGGAATAGGAAGGTGCTGCATAGAGCTAATCTGAAGAATATAGTGAATTGATGTTCATTTAGAAGCTGAATTGATGTAATTTGGATTAGAGTAATTTCTGGAGAATCTCACAAATTATTTATCACAGTTTTCGACTTCACTGATTCATTCACGGCAAAATATTGTTTATTTTAAAAATCATAACATATTTTTAACTCTTTTCACACATTTCAAATATTTATAATCAATTATGACATAATCTTGTTAAAATTATATGTGATGAAAGCTCCAGAAAGTGGAAAATTCTCAGACCAATTACTTAAAAAATTTGTGCGGTCTTCAATGGAAACGGCAGTGGTTCGTAAGTTAATAATTGTCTAACTTTCTAAAAAATTAATCGAAAAATTTTTTTCAACAGAACATTTATTTTTTTCGAGTGTTCAGATGAGACCAAAATCAATTAAAATATTTGAATTGATATTTAATTTTATAAAAAAAAATAAACTACTGTACTCAGTCTGAAGGTATAGTGAAGGATTTTTCGGGATTTTCATGTTCCTTAAGAATTTTTTCTTATAATTAATAGTTTTAGATATTTTCGGAATAGTTAATCCCTTGTTTTGTCGCCTAGATTGTAATTTATCAATAACTTTTGCAATTTTTATGCACTAATAATACTTCTGAATACAAAATAATCGAACAATTGAAGAAAAACCACTACGATTAAGTTTCTCAAAATATTATGAAAAATAATATATTTGACATATGTTCCAGGTCTATGCAATTTTCAAAAATTAAAAGGAAAATAATACAATGCCATTTATACTTAAGAAACAGATGAGAGAAGTGGGGACAAACGGAAATCGAGCTGGTCTTTAGTTATAGGTAGATTATGTTTGTGATGTTACCTGAATGTATAAATTGAGTGTTTGTTAAATCTGAGACATGATTTTTCTTTATACAATGTTCTGAAAAACCAGTTGTTAATTTATTAAGAATTATTATTCTGTTGGGCTCTTCTACTCTGATATTAGAGGAACAACTACTTTGACAAAACAATCATTACAATATAATTTATATACAACGCTTTTTCTAACCTAACCTGTATCAAGTCGATTTTTATTATTGACCAAGAGTAAACTTTTTCTTATTCGTACATAGTGTGTTAACTTTATCCTGTTTTAATACATGGCGTAATTTAGTACTTACTTGTGGGACAAAATTGATGATGTGAAAATTCGTTTTTTTCGTGAACCTCGAGGATGGGGTAAATAAAAGATAATAATAATTTGTGTTATTTTTCAGTTAATAATTTGTCTATGATGTTATTGCCGTACCCGTTAACTGGCGCCAATTTTTTCACAGTTTTTTGGTGAAAGGACAACCGTGAGTAACACACAAATGTATAAAACGCTGACACTTAGATTCAATACGGATGGGAACTATCATTTTGGATTACGGTAAGTACGTTGGTTTCGATGAATGTCGATTTCAAGATGATTATTAGTCTTCATAGTTGAAATATCTAAGCGGTTGAGTGTTTTATGGTCATTTTCAATTTCTACAGTAAATTGGATTGTATCATAGAATGAATTTTAAAAAGATTTCTTGGTTTTTGACAATGGGAAAAAACCGTAACATAAACACGTCAAAAAAGTCTAGGGAACACTTCTGAATATCGATATATCGTATGCAGAATGATCAATATGGATGATTTTTTTAAAGAAATGAACACCTGCATCAATTTCTCACCAAATTATGTAGTGCCGCAACAGATTTCAGTTTATTTTATAAAAAACTAAAAATGCAGCAGATGCGACGCTGCTTTATAATCATTTCATGTATTCAGTGTTTGAAATCAGTTAGTTGGCACTTTGTTTCTGTTGTAAGCACAAATAAAAGATTTTTGTTCTGTGATTCGACCATGGAAAGACGACATTTGACTAGAGAAGAGATGTTACGAGCCGTTGGCATGCTCCAAGCTGGGAGCTCACAACGGGAAGTATCCAGGGTTCTGGGAAGTAGCCCAAGTGTCATAAACCGTTTATGGTCGCGTTTCAATGAAACAGGTAGCGTAGAAGAACGCCATACAGATCGTTCCAGGATTACTACAGTCGCCCAAGACCGATTTCTGGTTTTACAAGCCAGAAGAGATCGTACTACCACAGCATCTCAATTAGCTCAAGAGCTATCACGAGTTCATAATGTACAAATTTCCACCAAACTGTGAGAAATCGACTGCACGAAGGTCAACTCCACTCCAGACGTCCTTTAAGAGTTCCACAACTGACCCATGGAAATCGCGCTGCTCGTTTAGCTCGGTGCCAAGAACACGTAAACTGGGATCAAGAGAGGTGGGCCACAGTTCTCTTCAGTGATGAATCTAGATTCAGTTATTATCCCGATTCGGGAAGAATTCGAATATGGAGGGAACCTGGAAAGCAAAACCGTCTCCAGCATGCTCGAGAAGTTGTTAGACAGGGAGGCGGATCAGTGATGTTTTGGGGAGGTATACGCCTTGGTGGTACCGTATCTCCAAACAATGGGTCAAAATCCGTTCTTCCAACAAGATAATACCCCTCCTCATCGTGCAAGAGTTGTCTTGAACGTTCTTGAAGAGAATGATATCGATCTTCTACCGTGGCCATCCTGCTCCCCAGATCTGAATCCCATCGAGCATGTGTGGGACACCCTAAAAAGAAATCTCCTGCGTCAAAACGTCTTCCATCATGAACAGGAGCTTCGATTAGCAGTTCAGAGGACTTGGAATGACTTAGGCCAAAATGTAATAGACAATTTAATATTGAGCATGCCGCGACGATGCCAAAGTGTCATTAATAACAGAGGTGGACCTTCTGGGTACTGAAAAATATAAGTGCTTCCATATCGTTTCGAAAATATTAGTTCAGGATTTTTTTGTGTTTTACCAAATTTCGTCATTTTCAAATTTCAAATTTTTTTTTATAATAGGTGCTTTGGAGAAGTCAAATATTATTTTGTTTTCTTGAGAATACATTATATACAATACATCCTAACAAAAACCGAAAGATTTCTATAAATTCGAATCATCAAATTCATATTTTAAAGATATTGGTAAGTGTTCCTAGACTTTTTGAGGTGTTTATGTCAATCATATCATTATTCATTATATTTTGTGAAACTTAATCATAGTGTTTCTTCTTCAAATGTTTAGTTATTTGATAAAATTGTTCACCAAGTAATTAGCGAGACTTTTATATCCATTTTAATACATTTTCTAGAATGTAATGAACTTCGTTTAATCAAAATAAACACCAATTGAATAAACAATTCATCTTAGATCCATCTGCAGCTATGCATCACCGAAGTTCAAATATCCATTCATTGTGTATATTTAATGCTGTATCCAACATGGATTTCACGAAATATTCTGAGAAGAACATTAGCATGTTATCTCTAGAAAATATCTCGGAATCTTGATATCGACTGTATGTAAATGTAGAGAGAATGCTGAATAAATACGAGCACGATGACAGTCGATTATTTATCAACAATTTATCGTGCTCGTTCTCTTAGTTCTAGAAGACCAAAATAATAAGAATTATTTATATATAATGGGCTCGTTCAGTAGCGAATAAAAGGCTTACGGGACAAGGGAGCGATCGCATCCCCTCCACAATTAATAGGAAAAATTAAATTAGTTCGTCCCGAAAGGAAAGGCGGTCATAGTTTCCCTAAAATTCAAGAACAGTTTACAGTTTTTTAAGTAATGATTCATTGCAATTCAGAATTTCAACCTTGATCATAAAGGTAATGACCTTCATCAAAAATAAAATTTTAGTTCCTCCAGCAACCTAACCTAATCAATAATGTATTTTTATGGAAAATATATGTAGATGATATCTTCTATATTTGGATTGACACAGACAGACAACTCAATAGTTTCTCACAGTTTTAAATTCTTTTCATCAATCGATTCAATTTACAATGGAGAATGAGAATCATGAAAAATCTTTGAACTTCTTGGATTTTTCCTTACCTTGAAAAATATTCCATAATCATAATGAATAAAACAAATAAAGAATAATAATCCTTAGTTACGATCGAAAGTCCATAGAAAAATTAGCTTTTGATTTTGATTGCAGATACTACCGAATAATTTTATTATTGAAATTACACTTTTTAAGATTGAAATTTTATTAATATGTGTGGAATTCTCGCTTAACACTTGGTGAAACATAATGAATAAATGATTCGTTTATCACTTGGCGAAGGTTTCACAATTTTTTTAGCTTTTGAAAATTGGATAGACCGGAACATATGTCAAACATATTATTTTTCATAATATTTTGTGAAACTTAATCGTACTGATTTTTCTTCAATCGTTTGACCATTTTGTATTCAAAAATATTAGTGCATAAAAATTGCGAAAGTGATTGATAAGTTACCAACTAAAGAACAGAAAAGATCTAAAACTATTAATTATCAGAAAAATTTTAAGGAACATGAAAATTCCTTCACGACACCTTCAGACAATACTTTTTTTTTATAAATTTAATGTCAATTCAAATATTTTAATTGATTTTGTTCTCATCTGAACACTCGAAGAAAAAATAAATGATCTGTTGGGAAAATGTTTCAGAAAGTTAGGCAATTGTTAACTTACGAACCGCTGACATTTCCATTGAAGACTGCACAAATTTTTTAAGTAATTGGTCTAAGAATTTTCCAGTTTCTGCAGCTTTCATCACATAAATTTAACAAGATTATGTCATGAAAGTATTGAATTGAATCTAATTGATTATAAATATTTGAAGTGTGTCAAAAGAGTTAAAAATATGTTGATCCCTAAAATAAACAATATTTTTGAATATCCAATGTTTTCAATAAAAAAATTTGCCGTGAACGAATCAGTGAAGTCGAAAACTGTAAAAAATAATTTGTGAGATTCTCCAGAAATTACTCTGATTCAAATTACATCAATTCAGCTTCTAATTAAACACCAATTCACTATATTCTTCGGATTAGCTCCATGCAGCACCGTCTTATTCCTAAATTAAAAAATCTTGCTCGGTTGGGTAAAAACTCAGGTTGAATAAAGTTACCGTAGTCTATTTTGAGAACGTGCTGGATCAAATGTATTTTTTACTTATCGAATCTTCGAATGTCGTTTTATGGATATAATAGATCAATCAATAGGTTGGGTTAGGTTAGATGTTTTCCATATTCCTTGAGAGGAAACAAAGATATGAACGTATAAGAGAAAAGAGGATCTCTAATGTTCTTCATTAGATAATAAACTTTGCATAGTTGAAGAAAACGATATATCCCAAATAGAAGAGTACTAAAGTTAATACAGAAAAACTTTGAATTAATAAGTTAAAGGTATTGGAAATATATTCTTGATACTATAGGTTTTCATGAAAACAATTACAAAATTAATTATTATGATTCTCTACAATAAAAAAGTGTACCATATCATACTATATATCATATCAAGATTCGGTTTCTTTTCCGGTATAACCGGAAGTAGTTCAATTCTGAAAAGATTTTTAGAATGAAGTTCCGTATCCTAGGGCCCTAAATCCAAAATTTGGTGCTAATCGATACAACTGTTTTCCGTATACATTTAATGTCTCACCCTGTATAATAGAAGTTACATGGCGTGGGTATTATTTACTTCCGTTTCGTTATATGACAATTACTACCAGTTAATTTCTGCTTCAAGTTCCACGTTTTAAAAGTTCGGGAGAATCAGAAAAGAAATCGGAAAATTCAAATGAAGTACAGAAGTTATAATGTTTGTATGCATCCTCTATCGTAAGTGCAAATATTATGTTTGTTACGCTTCCATAAGATATCAGAAAAAATGGAAATCACTAAAAATGAAAATGCGGAAAAACTGGAGAAAACATTTCTGTATGAATTCCCAATAGTAAAACAGGCCCACAACGATGTTGGTGCAGGGGATTTTAGACTTGATTTCAAGTATGTCTTACTCGGCGAGATCGAAAATGTTACCGCTTTTCTCCTGTCAGCTTTAGTTCCTTAGATAAAAAAATACAATTTTCCCAAAAAATAATATTTTATTCGCATTAAACTTGAAGAAACTGCCTTTTGGCTGATAGAATGAAATTGACTTGGGCAATCTCCTATGATTCCCCGGCAATAGTCGGCGATCATATATATGAGTGGTCCATCTTACTTATTATCTATTCTTCATCGTTTTTATGTGTTGGGGAAAACCAGCATTACCTCTACTAATTCTATATAGTTGTCGGACTTATAATTTCCGAGGAAATTTTGTGCAACTGTTAAAAACGATTAAGACGCAAGCCTTTCCACATCATTCATACAAGTCGCAAAATTAGTAGTGTTTTTTATCAATTGACGTATTTGAGTCCCCTTGAAGATACCTATTTTCAGTTTTTCCGTGTTTAAACCAGGAAATTTGTGTGAAAAAAATTGAAAACATTGACCATTTCTGTCGAGAACCTTAACAAATTGCTTCATCAGTCCTAATTTTATATGCATTGGCGAAAGAATCGCATTTTTCCTTCGAAACTAAGGGTTCATTTATAACATTTTGTCCCCTGATAACTGGAACATCTCTCATAGTCCAATGCTATGATTTGACGCGACTGTCGACAAATAAAGCATGGGTATTTAGTATAACCATTCTGTTGACCCAATAAAAGATTAACCACCTTCAAATCGATCAAGATCTTCCAGTCAAGTTCAAAAAATTTTATTTTCTATGAAAAGATTGAAACGGGAACTTATTTCCATTAGTAGAAGAACTGCTTTAATACTTCGTTTACTACTGTTAATGAAGAGGCGCCATTCGTTGACAATCTGTCAACCCCATGAATTCAGCGCACCACTCACATTACAACAATTCACAAAATTCTCGTTAGATGTAGAAAACTGAAATAAACTTTCTTCTCCCATGCGATATGTAGAAACTCGGAATGCTGAGAAAAGTCAATTTTTTTCTTTTAATCTTGACGCTAGTAACTCAGCACGTTCCTTCTATGACTGCGACGAGGCCATTAAGATCATTCTGCGAAAATGGCTCAGGATTTGATGTTTTTTCGCAGTATTACCATCACTCACTTGAGAAGAAAGAGGTATTTTCGCTTAATCCTCCTGAGATTGCTGCACTTCATGGTGAAGAACTGGAGTTGGTATTGGAACATTTTCTAAATAAGAAATAGGTCTTTGTGCAGAAGAAATATGACGGTATTTCTATTTATGGCGATTGTTTTTGTTGATGCCCACTAGATTAGTCATACAAACAGTAGTCATAGGCACTCCAAGCTTCAAACACAAACGTGCATTTTCTCCCATTGTCGCAAATGTTCGAGACATAGTTTACATACACTAGGAGGCACCCACCTTGGTTGTCGAATTTCAATACCATAGTAAGCAAAATACAAACGTCTCACAGTGTTTGTAATCGATTTACGGTGATATTTCAGTATGAATTCACCACATATGATGCTTGTTGCCTGCGCGGAGTTTTCTGGGTTCAATCCCCACAAAGTTGGTGCGATTTTCCGGATTTTGGGAATCGCTTGAGTGTCCATCTTTCGGAGGAAATGTAAAGCCGTCGGTCCTGTCAGAGATGTGTTGGACATTAAAGATCCCTTCCCTCGACACGCGAAGGGTTCGGCAAAGTTCCCGGGTTAGTGAGGTGACAGAATTCTCCGGCGTGTGATTAGCCAAAAGGCGGAAGTAGAGCACGTTAAAGGAACAAAAAAATGACTATTTACTAACAAAATCGGCAGAAATTTACAATGAGAGTAGTTGGTAAACTAGAGCTGAAGGGTTGAAACGATATATGGCAGTATATAAAGTTTCTGATCTCTATGTAAAGATGGTAGCACTCGTAAACAAAAGCTAATGCATCTTCATTGTTCATCTGTTGATACCCACCGAAGTTTCAGTCATTTTGGATGCGCAGTTGTTATGGAACACTCATTTGAGTGAGTTGACGTGAGTGTTTTTGTGAAAATGGACAAAATCGATTCGAGTTGTCATTACATATTTGATTTTGAAAGGCAATCCGCCTATGCAAATTAAAAATGAGTTTGATTCTGTGTATGGGGACTCTGCACCATCATTTGTCACAGTGAAACTTTGGCCGTATTTTATTTAAATTTAAACGAAGCCGTAAGAGATTGGGAGACGACGAACGTTCGGGACTACCGGAACGCTGCAACTACCAATGATAACATGACCAAAATTCACCAAATTGTGCTATACGGCCGCCGAATTGAAGTGAGAGAGAAAGCAGAAGTTATGAACATGTCAAAAGAACGTGTTTGTGACATAATAAATCAACATTTACACATGAATTAGCGCGTTTGCTCACGTTAAACCAAAAACGTGTTCGAATGAACATCTCCAATGCTCTGTTGGAACAGTTTCGGCGCAATAAATTCGAGTTTTGGCGCTGATTAATTTCTGTAGATGAAACTTGATACACCATTATACGCCAGAAACAAGAATATTGTCCACACAGTGGACTGCAAAGGGGGAAGCGGTTCCGAAAAAAGCAAAACTGTGTTTTCGGCTGGGAAAAACCAATACCGAAGCATACTACGCATTATACTTGACAATCTAAGAGCAGAACTTGCGGGAAAACTGCCACATTCACAGAAAAAGCAAATCTTGTTTCACCAAGACACGTACCGTCACACCTCAGCGGTTACCATGGCGAAAATCCACGAATTACCCTTTGAACTGCTTGACCACCCGCCTTACCCCCCAGATCTGATCCCAGGCGACTTCTTTTTGTTCCCTCATCAAAACTTGCTCGAAGGGCAGAGTTGGGATCATCGCTAGATAAGTGTGTAGAGTTACGAGGAGATTATGTTGAAAAATAAAAAAAAATGCCTTGTTTCTTTGTCAGGTCGGAAACTTTCAGACCACCTCGTACTATACATTACCTTCTTTATCGACGATAGATGTAAAATAAGTGAGGATGACATATTGGGTTGATTATTGTTTTGCTTAGTTGATTAAAGTCTTACAAAATACACTCGGAGGCAAAATTAGCGGAACACTCGAAAATTTAACCAAATTCGAAGTTCGATATTTTTCCTAATTCTCAACCGATTTAGATGATTTGTTCGGCAAGTTATAGATCTACTCTTCTGCTTTGTAGAAATTATAAGAGAAAACAAAAAAAAATTGAAAAAAATTTTATACGGGGGCAAAACTAAAAGTGTTTTTTTTGTCAAAAATTCGTAACACCCTGTGGAATTTCGTGGTCCGAGTTGAAACGTACAATATCATGGTCTGTCAAGACACATCTTCCTACAGTAACGCCCTTTTTGTTTCATGCGTTTATCTCTATTTTTGCAAAATATATTTAATTTCAAGTGGAAAATCACCATTTTGGAGAAATTCCATTGAATCAAGAAATTGTCATTAAAATTTGTCTATCAATTTGAAATTTTCTTATTATCACTCAGGCATGTCGAAATTGTCGTTTGCGATTTTTATGTTCGAATTGCATTAGTTATTGATGACAATTTGGTTAATTTGGTGAAAATTAGGAATTCATAGGAGATAACAGTCGGTAGGTATTAAAATACACAACCGAATTCTGGGATCATTGATAAAACTTTTCATTTACACATGTGCACACCTTTTTTTATCAAATATGAAATACAACACACGTTTTTTTGTATATGACCACATTTGCACCTGTTTAAAGAATGAGAGTTTTCCATTCTTTGATTTGATACAAATTCGATCGGTTGCGGTGTTTTGTGATTCTTTTACTGTTCACGATTCGAAACGGTATTTTTCATTCAGAATGAGAGATTTACCACCAACCTCAGTAGCAAGGGCAGTTACATTGATCGAGGAAGGGCGCACCTACCGCTCAGTCGGTACCATGTTGGGTGTTTCGACGTCGGTTATCCATCGAATCTACCGACGTTACAAGGAAACTGGATTGTACGTGAGGAGGCGAGGACAAGGAAGAAATCGGGCAACCCGCGCTATACATGACCGTTTCATCGTCAATCAAACTATAAGAAATCCTCGTCTTACTGCTGTTCAGGCACGTAACCTTTTACAAGCAGTGGATAACATTAACGTCAGTGTGAGCACAGTCAGAAAACGATTAAATGAAGTTGGTCTGAGATCATACGCGCAAGCAAGAGCACCAAGACTCGATAGAGCCCATCGGGTAGCTAGATTGGCGTTTGCTAGGGAGCATGTAGCATAGACAATGAATCAGTGGAGACGAGTTTTATTTAGTGATGAGAGCCGATATTGTGTGAATTTCGTGGATGGTAGAGATAGAATATGGAGGCATCGAGGGGAACGGTACAATCAAGCGAACTTCGCAGGAACTGAGCAATACGGTGGAGGGTCAGTTATGATATGGGGTGGCATATGCTTGGGAGTACGAACAGAACTGGAGATTATTGGCAATGGATCACTTAATACCCATCGGTATATAAAAGAAATCTTGGAGCCCCATGTTGTGCCTTTTGCTCCTTACATAGGGAAAATTTCCTTTTATACACGATAACGCCCGCCCTCATACTGCGCGCATAGTGATAGAATATCTCAATGAAGTTGGGATCACACGAATGGACTGGCCGTCGCGGTCACCGGATTTAAACCCGATCGAACACGTTTGGGACATTCTTGGAATAAGGGTTCGACAACGGAATTCAGGCAAAGTTGAAGAGCTGACATTGGCTTTGGTGGAATAGTGGGACAACATAACTCAACAGATGATAGACAACATCATTGGGAGTAAGCGAAATCGTATGCGCGCTGTAATAAGAGCTCGGGGGGGTCATACTCGCTACTAAAATCAAATGTTTTTTTTGTGGGTCATCATGAACATTTTTCTCAACATGTTCATTTCATTTCACGAGTGTATCGCCAGGATACACACCTGCTCTCAATTTTGGACAGGAATGATAATTATTATAGAGTGTCACACAAAAAAATTCAGAAATAAATGTGCAAAATCAACGATTTTTCTAGTGTACTTCGAGTTCTCCCGGAGCGTGAAATTGGCCAGTGAATTTCAAAAATTTTCATTTCGTTAGATTTCCGCTTCTCTAATTTTGATTTTATTTTTTGGCTAACCTCCGATGTTATGCACCTACGCAAGATTAAAAATAAATTCTTGAAATTTGTGACTTTTCGCTTCAAATTGGATATCTCTTGTAAAAATAGAGATAAATGCATAAAAAAGAAGGTCGTTACTGTAGGAAGATGTGTTTTGACAGACCATGATATTGTACGTTTCAAGTCGGACCACGAAATTTCACAGGGTGTTACGAATTTTGACAAAAAAACACTTTTAGTTTTGCCCCCGTATAAAATTTTTTTCAATGTTTTTTGTTTTCTCTTATAATTTCTACAAAGCAGAAGAGTAGATCTATAACTTGCCGAAAAAATCATCTAAATCGGTTGAGAATTAGGAAAAATATCGGACTTCGAATTTGGTTAAATTTTCGAGTGTTCCGCTAATTTTGCCTCCGAGTGTATATCAGGATAAACTCTCTCGACCATAAGTGAAGATAGAAACGACAAATTTTATTGATTCTTTTTTGTTCATTAAACTTTATTAATAACTCGATTGTCTTCAATGAAAGATTGGAACATGAAGGAAAAACCTGAAAACTCATTGATATTATAACAATTCCACATAAGCATTAGCACTTTTGCTGTTTCTTGCCGTATATTTATTTTATGTTGAATGTTTTTTGATCGCATGAAAAACTAATCAAATTGAAGTATGACATATGACAGCACACAAGTAACATCGATTTATGTCCACTTTAGATCGTAAAGATATAAACGCTAGAAATAAGCCATTACCTCGCCTGCATCATTAACCAGAAATTCTTGGTATTCGTGATGTATAAAAGCAAGCTGTTCATTTCTTTTGAAAAAAGACAGATTAAAACATTGAAAATTCCGCTCATTGCCTTCTTTGCTTTACGCCGCAAATAACAGTCATTTTCACATCGATACATTACCTGGTTTGCGGTATGCCATATTTGATTCCAACGCCGACTCTGGGTAACGCCTTTATGACTTTCTTCACGGTGGCTTGGTCCGGGAAGGCGAACATAATCGAGGCTGCAAAAAAGAAACTCATTAAGGATAAAATTAATTACTCAATTTCGTTTTTATGCGACTGAATATGAATAGTTATTCCTTGATTATATTCATGGTAATGTTCATATTGCACGAAGTTTGTAGAATTTAATGAGGAACATCCAATAAGTTTAGTGAATTTTTATGAGATGGCGCCACAGTTGGGTTGGTCACGTGTACTTCGAAAGTTTCATAAATAAATCCAACTAATTCAATTTTTATTTTCTGGTAGCGGGTAGATACCCATCTATGATCCCGATATGTGACAGATCTACTTCAGGGACGCGACCCTGCACACGCGAGCCTTGGTTTAACTCCCGAAACCTTACGGGGGAAACTAGTGTCACACTCCCAACTCCTGAACCAAACCTATTATTTCCCTTTCCATTATCCTTGACCATTGAGGCAGGCAACGGGAAACCACCTCAATTATTTTCCGTAGTATATTCATTCATGGCTGAAAACAATCAAAACACGGGCCTAAGTCCCCGGCAGATCTTGAATGGTCGGAGGCTGCTAGAATCTCATGGGTCAGCCACAAAGATTTGTACATGGAATGTAAAAACATAGCATCAAGCTGGAAAAGTCCATAACGTCATTGAGGAAATGAAGAGATTAAAGCTAAACATCTTAGGTATTAGTGAGATGAGATTGCCATGTTCGGGGCAATCCCTCATAGGCGAATTTTGAGTATATCACTCGGGAACAAGTACAGATAACTACTAACACGGAGTAGGTATCATCATTGAAGAAAACAATTGAGAAACATGTCACCAATTTCACACCAATATCAGAAAGGGCCCTGCTTTTACGAATCAACGCAAACCCAGTACCAATCAATATAATTCAGATATATGCTCCCACAGCAGATAAAAGCGAAGAGGAAATTGAAAAATTCTACAGCGAAATATCAAACATCTACAAAAGACTTCCCAAACACCATCTAACAATAATAATGGGGGACTTTAACGCCAAGAAAGGAGCGGGAGAGAGAGAGATTCTGTCGGCCCTCATGGATTAGGTGAAAGAAACGAACGGGGGGACAGATTAGTAATGTTTGCCGCAGAAAAGAAGTTGGCAGTGCTTAATACCTTCTTCAAATTACCACCAAGTAGACTGTACACTTGGAGATCGAGACTCGACTCGAAAGAACATATAGTTAGAAAACATATTGACTATATACTGGTTAACAAGAGATACCAGAACTCTTTTACATCGGTAAAAACCTATCCTGGAGCAGACATAATGTCAGACCATACTCCTGTAGTTGGTACATTAAAACTGAAATTAAAAACTGTGAAGAAAAGACAAAGGAAAAACAGGTATGACATGCAGAAGCTAAATAATTCGAGCACGAAAGCAGAAGTAAGAAACTACTCAGCTGAACAAATGCAAAAAGAAAATAGCAGTGAAAAGGTGTGTTCCGAACTAGAAAGGCTAAGCATCATGGTTAATAGTGAAAGCGACAGATATTTAGAACCAGATCAAAACATCAAAAGAAAAATGTGGATGACAGACGAAATCCTACAAATGATGGAACAAAGAAGACTCGCAAAAGATACACCGCAATACTTAATAATACATAGACAAATACAAAGGAAGATCAGAGAAGCCAAAGAAAGAAAACTCGAAGAAGATTGCCAAGAAATACAATCTCTGCATCTGAAATATGCCAGTTTTTACATCCATAAAAAAGTTGAACAAACGGCTGGCATGTATAGGCCAAAACAATATGTAAACTGATGGACAATCGAGGGAATATAGCCACATATAAACAAGACAAAAAAGCCAGGGAGACATATATCACAGAACTACTCCAGGACGTAAGACCACAGCAGCCACAGATATTGGATAGATCAAGGCCCCCCATCACCAACGAAGAAGTAGGAGTAGCAGTAAGACAAATTTAAGAAGGTAAGGCTCCTGGGCCAGATAACATTAAAGTTGCTCAAACGTTTAGACGACTCTGCAATCGCAAAAATCACAAACCTGTTCAACCACATCTACGAAACTGTAAAATACCTAAGGAATGGTTATTATCAGAGTTCGTCATAATAACTAACAAACCTGGTGCAAGGAGATGTGAAGACTATCGGACTATTTCTCTTATCAGCCATCTGTTAAAGCTTTTCCTAAAAATTATACAGGACCTGTGAAGAATACATGTCTGTGACTCAGTTTGGATTTCGGGATGCAGTCAGTAGGCACCGGAGAAGCCCTATTTAGTAATCAGGTGCTGTTCCGGAGGTGCAGAGATGTTAACTAAGATGTATATGCTTACTTTGTGGACTATAGTAAGGCCTTCAACCGCGTACAACATCACAAATTAATCGAAATTTTAGTCAATATAGATATTAACGGAAAAGATCTGGCCATAATATCACAACTATATTGGGGACAATCAGCGTATATAACCATGGACGAAGAACAGTCAACGGCTTTTCCCCACTATTATTCAATATGTACTGGGAACACATTTTTAGGAAAGCTCTTGAGGACGTAAACGCCGGCATAAACGTCAACGGTAAAATACTGAACAACATCCGGTACGCTGACGATACAGTAATTATGGCAGATAGTGTGAGTGGATTACAACAACTGATGACACGAGTGGTAGAAGTCACCATGGAGTACGATCTAGATATTAATGTCAACAAGACAAAATACATGGTGATCAGCAAAAATCAAATCCCACACGAACATCTAATACTCAACCAACAACAAATCGAGAGAGTGACAAAATGCACATACCTGGGCACTGTACTTAATGACTGATTGCATCATTCGCAGGAGATTCGTTGCAGGATAAAGAAGGCAAGAGCAGTGTTCTTTACAATGAGCTCAGTGCTTGAGAGCCGATCTTTAACTTTAACCACAAAAATACGACTTCTCAAGTGCTACGTTTTCTCTGTCTTACTTTACGGCGTGGAATCAAAGACCCTAACATAGGCAACTACCAAAAAAACTTGCAGCCTTTGAAATGTGGCTTTATCGTAGGATTCTAAGAATTTCGTGGATAGACCATATCTCTAACGAAGAAGTCTGCCGAAGAATGGAGAAAGATCCTGAATTAATAACCACGATAAAGACGCGCGAACTTGAATATCTGGGTCATATAATGAGAAATGAAGGAAGATATGGGCTGCTGCAAAGGATACTACAAGGGAAGATCCCAGGTAAACGCGAGCCTGGCAGATGAAGGATCTCCTGGCTCAAGAGCCTCAGGACATGGTTCTCAGTATCAACAACAGGACTTTTAAGTGCCGTAACAAACAAGATTATAATCGCCAGAATGATCGCCAACATCCGGACCGGATAGGCACCACAAGAAGAAGAATTCAAATTTGCAGCCACTATAAAGTATTCACTTGAAAATCAAGCTGCTTGACTTGACCTGAAATAAAGTCAAGCTTTTGTTTTTCAGAATTCAAGGCAAGTCTTATTTTTTTTTACAAGAGCTTGAAAAAATCTTGAATCGCAAAGCATGAATCAGAACACAATTGCAATTAAACATTGAACTTCCTCTTATATTCAATAAGAGTGAGAATTATGGTTTGAATAATAATGAATATTTGATTGGGAAATATTCGAATGAAATTCAACGTGAGAATTCATAGAGTTGTTGAAGAAAACATAAATACAGGACAAGAACAACAGTTAAAGTGAAATGTATATTTTCAAATAAAACTCCGCCATAGCATCACAAAAACAAAAGAGCCTGATAAATTTTTTCGAAGATTCGACTGGAAATGGAAATTCATTATGTGGTTTTATTTAGTATGCTGAAGGAAATGTACACAAAAATCCCAAATGTTTTGAATTCAACGCTCACAATAAATGTCCAAATTAATCCATTTTTCAACTCACATTGTTGATTCACAGTGAATTAGTTGAAAACTTTTTGATTGGAAAATGTTCGTGGATTTAGAAAAATTCGACATGTTTGAATGCTACTTTCAGAATAGATATGCTTCTGATGCAGCTTCAGAAAATTATTCTGCTCGTTTTCTTGACAGGAGGAAACTTAATCAGTCTATATACCAAAGAATCTTATACTAGTCCTTTCAAAGGACTCAGAGAGAAAAGAAGTTACAATGGAAATTGTTACTGCGAACCCCTCAATCTCATGTACGCATCTTGAAACAGTGAAAGTGCGATACAAAATCTAAAGAGAGGGAAAATCCCAAATTCTACCAGTATACCATAAGGACTAATGAAGTGAGCATAATCGGTGACGAATTATTCAATCGCAATAATGAACATAACTGGTCCAATATCAGTCCTTACCGTGAAGTGAATGTTCAACACCGATGGCGATACGGTTTTAATGTTTGGTGTATGCTAATGAACCACCGTATTTTGGCGCACGCCATTTTTGACGAAAATCTTCGAGAGTAACTTTATTATGATATAATAAATGAGAACATAGTTGAGGGTTTCATGGATGAAATTGTCTCGACTCATAGGAGTTAAGTATATTTCCAGCATGAGGGTGCGTCCCCATACCACAGACAAGAAATATCTAAGAAATTTTATAGCAGTCTTTCCTTGATAACTGGATAGGGCCGAGAAGACCATTGAGATATCCACCTCATTCACCATATTGAATTCCATTAGATTTTTTTTCTCTGGTGCTATGTCAAGGATTTAATATATAGACTAAACCCAAAATAATATAGAAGAGATAAAACAAAACGTTAGAATTCAAATCAAATTCTGAATGCATGCAGAAGTGTTTCTGGATGTCGCAATTCTTGTTTTAAGCACAATTGTTGATAAACATTATATAATTGATCGCTGAAGCCTGAATTACGTGATAGTTGATATTCATAATGAATAATAAAATACAACACGTTACTATGTTTTAACTATCACTAATTTATTGATGTAAAGAATGACAAAATTTTACATTGGTTGGACCGATTTCGGACATACGTCCATTATCAACAACAAGCTAATGAAAACTGAATACTCATGTACAATACAGAAATTACCATCAATAAAATGCTAGTAGAGGTCACAGTAACTTGAATAATGGTGATTGGTAGGTAATTAAGTCTACCTGGTCGTTAAGGAGCTTAACCCTTTCTACCCTAGATGCCTTGAAAAGCAGGCCTGACAATTTGCTAACTGGTTTGAATGCAATATGAACTTTTTTACTATCTGACAAAACTCTAGCAACCTGTTGTCAGATAGTAAAAAAGTTCATATTGCATTCAAACCAGTTAGCAAATTTTCAGGCCTGCTTTTCAACACAAAAGATAAAACCGCTAAATTCGAAAAATCAGGAGTATACCAATTAACATGTTCTGAGTGCAATTCCTTTTATATAGGTCAAACAGGACGCTCTTCCAAGGCTAGATACCAAGAACGTTTCCGGTCATTCCTACACCAGAAATTTGATTCAGCTTTAGCTGCACATTGTCTGAATGAATGTTATCCTTTTCCAGAACTTCAACAGCTAAAAATTCTTTATTCCTGTGATAAATCTTATAAACTCAATTTCTTTGAATCGATAGAAATTTTCAAGGCATCTAGGGTAGAAAGGGTGAAGCTCCTTAACGACCAGGTGGACTAAATTACCTGCCAATCACCATTATTCAAGTTACTGTGACCTCTACTAGCATTTTAGTGATGGTAATTCCTGTATTGTACATGAGTATTCAGTTTTCATTAGGTTGTTGTTGATAATGGACGTATGTCCGAAACTGGTCCAACCAATGTAAAATTTTGTCATTCTTTACATCAATAAATTAGTGATAGTTAAAATATAGTAACTTGTTTTATTTTATTATTCATTATGATAAACATTATACAAATTGTGTTCGACTTTGTATTCGAAACGCATAAAAGTGAAGGAATTTTGCCAATCCTCAATATTTCTCAACAATTCCTATAGATTTTTTTTGGACACACCCGTGCTATATTAATTTTACTATATTTTTCCATTTTTATTAATCATAAAATGTGTATTACATTGTAGAGATGTTCTACAAATCGAATTTTCGCCATGTATTCAAAAATACTTTTGGAAAATTTTTATTACGTGAACAGATCAGGTCGATAAAAATATTTTTTCTAGTGGATTTCTGATATCCTCTGTAACCTGAAGAATTCTTAAAATAATACAGAGTTTCGCAAGTAAAACTGAAGCTTATAGGGCAAAAATATTGAATAATATAAATGTTTAATTTCATGTAATTACTTTTCGATACATATTGTGAAAACCTTCGATTTATATCTTATTAAATAGGTTTTGAAAAACTATCGATTCATTTTGATTTTATTTATTTCTTTTTGAGACATATTGTGAAAACTTTTTTTTTGTCGTATTTCTTGAAAACTACCGTTTGCTACTTCCAAAAAATTCCGAAAAAAAAACGATTGCTGTCTTCAATACACGGTGTTAAAATATCGAAATTCATGCATAATATTGATGAGTATGTTATTACGAAAATGGTCTGGAGCACATGTATGACCATTCACAATTGTGTTTCAAATTAATCACGTACAGAGTTTCCAACCCCCAACCCGAAACCAACTTCGTGAAGAAATCATGAGGCGGTGTAACGAGAATCATGGGTATTTTAACACCCTATATTTAAGAGAACAATAGTTTTTTCTGCAATTTTTGCACACTTATCTACAATCTTCAGAGATCTTTGAAGAGAGCAATCACAAGATGGGGGTTGCCATTTGAAAATAAAAAGTGAGGTTGACTAGGTCAGGTTAGTTAGGGGGTTTAAGGTAAACTGCTCGATTTATCATAAAAAGTAGGTGCAAGCGTTTTTGCTAAAAACTGACAAACAATGAATTATGAATTTACTACTGTAACCCGGTATTCCTATTGTATATGGTCGGGTTTTTTCAGTGCGTGTAAGAATGTCAACAATCGATTATCGTTATAGTTATCATCAACAAAAGGAAATAGGAAGAAGAAACATTCAAGAAAAACGCCACCCAAAATAATTTAATTATTTTAAAGTCATTTCGGACATCTCAAATAATTTAAATTGTTTTAATGTTCTTATCGTGGTAGTACAATCCTTCTTGAAGAAGATAGGTACAAATTTATTTCTGTAGATCTGATAACTGATTTTCAAGAAAGTCTTATTTCGAATTATCGAAATGATATATCTCAAAAAGTTTTCGAGTTCTTTTAATCAAATTAATTAATAAGAAAATTAAATCAATTATTTCAATTAAATTGAAAAAACGTACTTCCCAGGGCTACATTAATAGTAAGTAGTAAGTTACGAAACATTGATTTTCAGGAAATACTGAAAAACTACGATATTTGTTGAAAAGTAATGCACCTATCGATACAAAATGAATAATAAACCTATTGGTTTTCAACGCCTAAAGCCTTATAACTTAACATTTCATTCTATGTAGTGTAGATATTTTAAGGCCTACAAGATTATAATTTATTATTTTTTCTTTATGTGTTTGAAATTTTCTTTGATTTGAGGAGAACCGTTTTTCTAATATTATTTTATGATGATATAAAGAATATTTAAGATCCACTGGTAAAAGGTACTTCAGAAATTTTAATTTCTGTAAGACCACTATTTTTTTGTAAGATCCTTGAGAAATTATACATTGGGTTGCTACCTATTGATTGGACCAAAAACCATGTTTAAATTGAATACAATCTTAACAAATCAACAAAGGTTGAAAAATTTTTCTGGAACCCCTAGCAACGATTTATAATTTTTGCAATAGATAATTGGTATTCTTTCAAAGCTTTAGCATTGAAGCTATATTTACGCTTCAAAACGCGAAATTACTGTATATTTTGCTCAAGGATAATCGACAACTATCAATGATATCCATAAAGTATTACCAACATGTTTATCAGTACTTACTAACTTAGGTAGGTTTTATAATTGGTTTTCATTATTGTTATCGCATAAAATAATTATCGGTTCGGCCATTTTGTAGCCGCATAATCGTGCAGCCATTACAAAAAACGTCGATGTCGATATGTGAAATTTATATGCACGATAAACTATTAGCTGCATGGCAAAATTATTTTTTTTAGTTGAACAGAGAATATGACCCTTTTATGAAATACATATACTTCATTCAAATATCCAACCTTCATTTTGATATCTATATTTGAATGCCAGTACCGTAATTGCTCAGCTCATAAAATTCTAGACCTTTTCTGAAAGGAAACTGGTATCAGGCGGTTTGGACTCCTGAAATGAATTCATTTATTATCTTGTACAAAACTGTGTTCAGGGTATCCCATTTACTTAGGTAGGTTCTATCTATCATAGTGTCTTTGATACAGAGTAGCGATGTGAAGAATATTGGCTTTCGCGAATATTCGTACGTTTTTTGACATTCGCAGTCGCATTCACAAGAAACATAGCGAATGTTTGGCGAATGTATTTGACAAATAAAAAAGAAATTATATATGGAGTGGACTGGAGAATATGGAAGTATAATACAACTGATAAGATTTATACCTTTCTATTTACTTTACCTACCTATATTTGCTTTAAATTAGGCAAATAAATTAGAAATACTGTCTCTTTAATTCTTGTTAGTCTAGTGAAAGTATTAATGAAATCACAACTAAGCTCAGAAAACAAAACGAAGAGGGCTCTTCCTTACATTTATAAAAGAAAACAAATTTTAAATTCCGAAAAAGAACTTGAGAGGTCTAATAAAACTAATAATCTCGAATATAAGTCTTGTGACAATTATATAAGATTTGTACTTTCAGCAGAATGTAACTCAGCTACTATTTTTTAAATTAAGTTTATAGCAGCAGAGATCTTTTAAGAAAACAAAACAATTAGGTATGTGAAACAAAATTGAACTTATAGAAAATAATGTTGTATATAATTAATTAAACCTTTAACTTCTTTATTTTTAAATAAAGTCACATTTTTTAACACTAAACAAAACATTATCAATTTTTGTCTTAAACAAAAGGAAAGTTTTAATATCCATATTATTTCACCTTTAGTTTTAATTAATTTTTCTCATTATTTCTATATACAGGGTGTCTACTATAAAAGGTGCCAAACTTCAGTAGCTGATAGTACAAGTCATTTGCAACAAAAAATGTCCCATAACATTTTTTCGCAAAGTTGATAATTATCGAATTATTTAACACTTCTTGATTTTACGAAATTGTTTGCTTCTCTCTATAAAAACAAGAATATCTCTGGTATTCTTACAGCTACATCAAATTTGACCATAACATCGGAAAGAGCATTGAATTTGCTATAAGATAGGTAAGTACTAATGACGAAAAAATTTTGTATACCGGGTGTTGTAAAAGGCTAAATGAAAAAATTGTGAAATGAACAAAATTAGTGGTATTTTCTTGTTAAGCTGTACCACTGATAACTGATCGATAAATAGCCGTTTTTTTTTGGAAAAAATTACCACATTTAACTGGCTTTTAAATGGTATATCAACTTTTGAGCTATTTTTTTCCAGCAATATCATGGGTAAGAGTAATAAGAACATAAAATTCACAAATATCTTTTTGAAGTTCAATGTATTTTTGACTCATTTCGTTGCAACAGATTCGGATCCTTTCAATTAATTCTTCTCGAGTATTGAAGGGAATTCTATAAACATATAGTCTTTAATGAGCCCCACACATAAAAATCAAGCGGCGTGAGGTCAGGGCTCCATGAGAATTTCTCAAATGTATCATACCAACTTTGGTAAAAGTTGCCTATTCCCCCATAGAATTGTATCTGATTCCCAATCCTGTAATTTATTCATGTATCACCTACAAAATTGCAACCTCACCTCACTATCCACTGGCAATAGGTCTCGAACCTTACTTAAATGGTAAGGATGTGAATTATTTCGCTCAAGAACTCTATGAACCGTGGAATAATAAAGTCTCAATGTAGCACCAATTCTCCGAGTACTTGTTGTAGGGTCCTCGCGAACAGCCTGAAATATTGCAGGTGCCTGTCTCCATTGCTGAGCATTTCCACCACCTTCTCTAAATCTTAAACCACTGAATGGACCAGTTTCACCGGAGCGCCTAAACACTTCAACAAATGTCTTTCTGCAAGGTTGGTGTCTGTTTGGAAAGCACAATGCATACTCCCGCACCGCTGCAAGGGAATTTCCATTCGCGAAGCCATAAACAAATAACATATCTCGATATTCAATATTTGAGATACTCGGCATTTTTTTTCCGAAAAAGAAAATGGGACCGTAAAAGGAGAAAATATAAACTTCAATTCATTAATTCATTGAATGTTCCTGTCAAATTCTGAATATTTTTATTTGTTTTAAAATCAAATACAAGCCTTCTGTGATCTATTCTTTTACGAATCTTTTTCTAATTTTCTTCTTCTAATCCGAGAAAAATTAATCATTCCTAGTTTCTCAAACATTCAATATCCTGATATGTTATTTATTTATCGCTTATTATTATTGAAAAGTCATTTGTGGAATTGTTTAGTCGCTCCGCTGAATCTAGCTCATTTGTGATCGAAGGATAAGATGTAATAATAATAATGTTCTTACTCTTACCCATGATATTGCTGGTAAAAAAAATAGTAAGCTCAAAAGTTGATATACCGTTTAAAAGCCAGATGAATCTAGTAGTTTTTCGAAAAAAAAACCCGGCTATTTATCGATCAGTTTTCATTGGTACAGCTAACAATAGAATACCACTAATTTTGTTTATTTCACAATTTTTTTCATTTAGCCTTTTACAACACCCGGTATACAAAATTTTTTTACTATTACTACTTACCTATCTTATAGAAAATTCAATGCTCTTTCCGATGGTATGGTAAGATTTGATGTAGCTGTAAGAGTAACAGAGATACTCTTGTTTTTGAGAGAGAAGCAAAAAATTTCGTAAAATCAAGAAGTGTTGAATAACTCGATAATTATCAACTTTTCGAAAAAATGTTATAGGAAATTTTTGTTGCAAATGACTTGTACTATCAGCTACTGAAGATTGGCACCTTTTATAGTAGACACCCTGTATATTTTCATTAGTAAATTTATTTTTTTCAATCAAATATAATGAAATATAAAGTGTAAACTATGTAATTATAAGTTAATAACACAGTTGACCACTAGAATAATTGAACTTTCTTAGTAATAAAATTGAAGTAAATGAATGTTAAATTTTAGAAATAACAGTTTTGAGGCTCTTTCTCCATGCAACCTGTTTCGGTGAGGTGTGTAAAGAAGTCCAGCTCCACTGGGTACGCTTGTGGGTGGAGTTGCCAAATATTCTCTGGCTACGGGTGAAAGATTTATTGCTATTAATCTTCCACCAAAGAAGTGGGTCTTCTTTAGTTTCGATACGTTTATCCAATATATATTCATTAACACTTATTTTAATTAAAACTTCTACAGGATTTGGAAATTAATTTTCTAATTCTCCTTCACTTTCACCAGAATCCATCATCATTTTCATAGTATCTCTTAATGATACAAATTTTTCTGTATGACTGGCACTTGAGCCAAAGTTTTCCTTATCTCGATTAGTTATTTTAGGACGTTTTCGATTTAAACAAGAAGGCAAACACAAGTCGCCATTCCCAATTATATCTAAAATATTTTTCACGACCTGATCTTTAGTTGAAGAATTTTTGAAAATTTTCAATTTGTACCTCGGATCAATAAAAGTTGCTGTAGCAAATAATCTGTCGTTTTCCAAGTGTTTCCATTTCTTGTTTTGAGACGAGAAATGTGTTTTCAGTGCATTCATCAGAATCAAGTTCATCAATCACCTTTTCCAGGGTGGCCAATAATGGAAGCAAAGAGGATATGGAAATATTGGCGGCACTTAGTTCTCCTGTTACTTCTTCAAGAGGTTTAAGCAACGTAATTAATTTTTCCAAAGTTATCCATTCTTCGGAAGTTAGTTGTGAAATCTTGTTATTAGTGGAAGCATAAAGGCACAGAGAATCTTTGTTTTTTAAAATACGTTCTAGCATGTAGAAGTTGCTATTCCATCTTGTAACACACTCTTGGATTATTTTGTGCTTCGGTTGATTAAGACATTTTATTAGATGAGGAAGTTCGTCTTGAGCTACATTTGAGTGGTCAAAATGTGTTGCTATCTTTACATTGGTTGACGATTGCAATGATATATTCCTGTGACTTAAGCCCTTCCTCAACATTTTGAATTTGATGCGAAAAACAATCTTTTTAATGGTTAACAATGAAATACCTTCTCTCATGTTGGTGCCGTTATCCCAAACAATACATAATATATTAAACAGCTATATTATCCCCTGCATATCGGCCAACAGATCTCTGTTGTTAAAGCCAATTTTTTAAATGATTTTATTAATTCCAGAATTTTATCGAGACAAAATAACAGGAGTGATATTCATGAACGAAGAACAACAAGGATTTAGGAGGAACAGACCAACAACGGATGCAATCTTCATAGTACGACAAGTAGTAGAAAAATCTCTAGAATACAACAAACCCTTATACATCTGCTTCATTGACCTCATAAAAGCCTTCGATCCTGTAAGATACTGAGAGGAGAACAGATCCCGGAATCAATCATTAAAATTATTGAAGACCTGAACACCAACAACACCACTAAAATAAAATCTCAAGGTAGTTTTCCATCAGAAATACCTGCCACTGCCGGCATCAGACAAGGATATAGTCTCAGCCTTCTTCTGTTCAATTTAATAATGCTAGCAGAGCAGAAGGTTTACGTCTAGGTCAACCTCCGAAAAATCTTTATGTCGCTTGATTTGTCGACCAACAAATGTGAAATGTGATGACCAGATCGCAGGCGACACCGAAAATCGATTGCACGGAATGCTTCCACAACTGGAAGAGGCCTAAGGAGCGTTGTTCGATTTTGTGGGGCTA
Organism: Cryptolaemus montrouzieri; assembly: GCA_013387265.2. Lineage (NCBI taxonomy): Eukaryota > Metazoa > Arthropoda > Insecta > Coleoptera > Coccinellidae > Cryptolaemus > Cryptolaemus montrouzieri. Next base: position 68,370,456 of record JABFTP020000001.1, on the reverse strand, counting down.
CTCAAAAGGATTCCACGGGCTAGACTACGTAGAACAACACCGGGAAGAAATATGGAGAGAGGTCAGATACTTTTGGGGCAATCTATCTGCGTTCACAATATGCTGAAAAATTTAATGTATGTGTTGGAAGATTTGAGGACCGTTTTGTGCCATATTTTCCACCAGGAAATTTGAAAGTCGGGAAGTAGCTAGAGCTGTTGGAAAACGATATCTACCCTGCTTTATCAAATTCCATAGAAGATGAATTCATCAGCTATCAGGTATTATTTTTCAGTAATATGGAGCAGTCTTGCATTATGTGATTTCTGTAAGGCAGTTTCCTGTAAGGTAGTTTTCTGTAAGGCAGTTTCTTGCAAGGAAGTTTGTGTATGAATATTTCTCCGCAATTTTTTAGAAAAATATTCGATCTGAGCGATCAGATAGCTGTAGAAACGCAAATTAATCCTATTTCAACATGTTTTTTATCAATATCACAAAGGTGAAAGCTACGTCTATATAGGGGTTTGAGCTGGGAAAGTGTAAAAATCGAAAAAAAGGTTGACTTTTTGGAGCAAAATTATGATTTTATCCTTAACAAAAATTGAAGTACCTCCTGTATGAGTTTGAAATGCAAGAGTTTATCGGCATATTATTAAATTTCTCTTCAATGTCTATTCACATATCCGGGTGGTAGGTAATCTAAATTAGCAGCAATATTTGATAAACTTTGTTCTTCAATGTATTTATGTCGTACACTGAATATTTACTACAGAAATTATATGCTGTCAAGTTGAGTAGATGGGGGTCGACGGATGTGTTTGCTGTGTTATATATTGATGTGAGAGTTTACGATAAAATACCAGAATTGATCAATGAGTACCCGCGTTTGACGACAGGTGTCGTCTCTTATCTTATGGAAGCTGTTATAACTCCAGTGTATTTCTGTCATAATTTCGATACATTATAAATACAGGAAAATAAACATCTTTCCTGATTCTCCTCCGGGAAGAATACATTGCTGTAATCAAATACGTACAAACTAGCTTTTTGCAATGTCGAGAAACTTGAAAACTTTCGGATTTCACCGATATTCATTATCATGGTTATTTTTGAAGTTACGAGAAAATATTTTCGACATTCCACCCGCACTTCTTTGAGAGAGACAAGAGACATACAGAAAATTTTTTTGGCTAACAATATTATTTATTCTATTTATATTATTTCTATATTTTTGGAGTTAGTGAGTTCTCGGACGATACAAAGAAAGAAAGGAAAATCAAAGAATTTCTGAGATTATCCACAAGCTCCAGCTCCAAATGTGGCTCCAATATTCTCAAACAGGATTGAAAAAATAAACCATTCAAACAAACTCAGACCAATAAAAGTAGTTTTCCAGGATGCATCTCCAGCTCGTCTGATCCTTGGAGCATCCACTAAAAAGGTTAAACTTCAGGATAATAAACTTCGGAAAAGCAAGTAGTTAACACAAGTAAGAGCTGAACAAGTGAAAACGACATTACCATTTCCGCAATCGTTGACCCTGACAAGTTGTCAAAAAACGGTTTAAGCATTTCTGTGAATTCAAGACCCGGTACGAGAATGTAGCTGTCAGCCAAATTCAACAACCTTACTACCAGACTTCTTTCGCATCACTGAATACTGGTTGAAAACTAAATTCTTCCAAGTCGATGTACGTAAGCAAAGACTACACGATTTATAGTGTCAACCGGCTGTGAGGCACAGATGGCGCTGTTTGCTTATATCTAAGGGATCTAGAGTATCGGAATAGGCTTCTCATTGCCGAATATTCAGGCATCCTTCAACCACCGTTGAATAGCGAAAGTTGCGACAATCTTACTATTATGGTTGATTTCAATTTTCCAAATATATCCTGGCCTACACCACATTTTGATGAACCCACATCAGCTAACAAACTTTTTGCTTACTTATTACTGAACACCAACCTATCTCAACTGGTCACAACACCCACAAGATACCGTGTGGGACAAAAACCCATCACTACTTGATCTCTTCATTACCGACATTCGTCATATTTTTAAAATGACTGTCAAAATTTTTTCGCGAATTTTTCTTCAAATTACGCAAGAACCACGAAGAAATAATATATGGGAGATGTCAACCCAAGTTATTGGGTTCATAATTATTCTAGAACATCAATAGATCATAATCGGCATCACTTAGAAGACCGAACCTAGCCATCGGGACTCTCTCGGTTAGACAGAGAAGGAATTGTTTTGTTGAGTTTGAATATTGTTCGGATTTTGCGATTATACTTCACAATTGGCAAGCAAGAACAAGGAAGTGATTATGTTTCTGGAGACTCACACTGCGACGGTAGAACATGTCCGAAAAACAGGAAATATCGCAACTTATGTACTTTTTGATTATCTCCTTAGTCCTTTTTATGGCCTTGCTTGCTATGTAAAATCTTTTCTCAAATTCAAGTGTGTTTAGAAATATAAGAGCAGGTATGATTGTTGAAATGTTTTTCTGCTGGTTTTCTTCCTTTCACACTTATTTTCGTCTGGAAATCATGGAATGCAAGATGAGAATTGAATCTTTGGTACTCTTTATATACACACGACACTAACACAACATAAACAGACAAGCTATTGCTAGTGCAATAGCGACAGGGAAACGATATTATAGATATAAGCATTTATTGTAAATACAATTATTCGAATTTTTGTAAATTCTCTCATTTATATACTGACTTTCTGCTAGGATAAGCTAATGATAAAACAGACTATTTTTCTCCAACTATAGGTTGCAAGTACAAAAGATTAGTAATTATTGAACACAATAGGACTAAACCGTGTATTCACAACGATATTTTGAACAAGTATAAAAAAAGTCTGTGGCAAAAATATTCAAGGACTGGGAATTCAACAGACTATACTGCTCACAGAATCAAATCAAATGATATAACTTAACTAAATTAGGCAATCAAGGATACTCTACGAAAATTCCTTAAGCTCCAGTAACAAGAAATGAAGAAAATATATAAGGAAGACCGGTTTTCCAATAACGGCAGTATGGACTGAACAACGATAAAAGCAAGCTTGTGATGCAATTGAAAGTAATGTTATGAGGGTAAATGAAGCTGAACTGATATAAAAATTATTTTAAAAATCATGAACCAGGCAAATACCACGTACTAGGGGTCTAAGTGCACAATTAGAGATATTAGAAAACTGGCTTTCCAATTAGCAGAGAAGTTTGATATTGAGAACACTTTCGACAAAACAAGCAATGGTTGCAGTCGTCTTTAGAAAGATATACTATTTTTAGTACCAGACAAGCTGAAGAATTTCACCTGTACACGGTCCAGGATTTAACAGTCATGAAATAATCGATCTTTATGAACTCTACCAGAAAACTCTTGAAAAAAAAAACGATCTTTCAGTAAAACCAGACCGAATTTACAAAATGGATGAAACTGCTGTTTAGATGAATAGCAAAGAAGGCAATCGTGTGAAAAGGTGCGAAACTTGTTCATAAAGTAACATCGAGTGAGAGAGGACAAACAGTTTTAATAACTGCCTGTAACAAATCCGAAGGAAGCGTTTTACCACCATCTTTGACTATAAAAGAAATAAATGAAAAACTCGAATTTGTGAATGGATTGTCTCCAGGGCCTGACGTCGATATGATGGAAAACTCATCATGTATCAATCCAGAGTTCTTGATGAAATGGCTTACGGAACATTTCACACCAAGAAAGCCACAACGAATCGTGGTCTTCTTATTAGATGGGTATGCTTCCCATCGTGATGACATAAACATGCTTACAACCGCTGCTGCAGAATAAATTATTTTGCTTGGGCTCCCTAGTCACTCAACAGATTGCCTTCAACCCTTAGGTCCCTTTTTAAATCCTTGAAGAAACGTTCACTTCGGCATTAGATAAAGAAAAAAAAGTTGAACACTAATAGGCAGGAAAAATAATTGGTGCTGCTTGAAGACAAGCTGCGTCCTCCTCAAACGTCACTAAAGGCTTGTAGATAGCATCCTCTAAACCCAAATGTTATTCCCGATTATGTTTTTGCGATTTCGGAACGAGTGAGTCTACCACCGATCAAAACGACGAAAATTCTCCTCGTACTCATACGTTCATATCTGTTACGGAGACCAAAGCATCAACAAGCTCAACTTCAAACGTCAGTTACTCATGAAGAAGGAGAAGTGGTTTTCAGAATGACAGAGAAACATCACTCCATTGAAATATTTAGAAGACATACCTCCCGTGCTTACTGTCTCTTATATATTCTCTAAACGCGAAAAACAAACAAGTTGCTGAACTGAAAATCAGAATCAGAAATGAAGAGGAAAAAGCTTACGGCAGCGTCAAAGAAGCACACAGAAAATTGAAAAAAAAAACCGAAACCAAATAAGAAGCATAAGCAAAGAATTAAAAGGAAAATTTTTCAGAACTCAGAGGATTCCGAAATTTTGAATTCAACGGATGAGGATACCACGAGCTGCTTAGAATGTACTGATTAATACAATAAAACTATTTCAATAGTAGAATTGATTGAGTGCATTTCTTGAGATAAATGTATGGATGAAAAAAATTTATCTTTGAAAAAACAAATGAAAATAAAATATATTTTATTTTTACTTTATAATTTCGGTTTCTGAACATTCTGTTTAATTTTTTTTGAATAAAACATTTATTTATTATTTTTCAATAAAAGTTATCTTATTGAAATTTATCTTCTTAATTTTACTAGAAGGGCCTTTTATCCTTTCTACAAAGGGCAACTAACCCACCTGAAAGCTTTTTTTTATTTCTTACTTTTCATAAAGCCAAAATGTGCAGCAAGTTCATTCCACTATAATCGATGTATCAGGAATGAACCTTGCTTTAAGTCGAATTACAACCACATATACAAAGCCATGACTAAATAAGAGATATATCAAAATGTGATGATATTTCGCTGTACTATACCGTATATGATAAATTTTCGACAACATTCATTTATTATACCGTATATAATTTTCGACACATTTAATGTTTCACAGATAACATTTTTATTCATTCAATAATACTGTTATACTTACTTCTGCTTGCAAGGAAGATCTCAATGGCAACATTTTGTAGTAAATATCGTCGTGAAAAAATGGCTCGAACTTCAGAAAAATACCATTTGCCATGGAGGTGGTCACAGTATTTCAGCACCTGAAACAAAAATTCAGTGTTAAAAACAAACCACATCACAAAAATGAGAGTACTATTCGATTCCCCCTTTATGAAAGAATTCAGATTACCTCTTCCCTGATAAATCAATACATGAATGCAAGCAAACAGTGATTCAAAAACTGAACCCATTTCCAAGTTGTATGTTTTGCAATTTAAGAAAGATCAATTTGTCACCTTCAACGATTTAAATCCTTTTCATGCATGCCGATTTCGTTGAGGTGAAAATCAAAAGATGGCCGCCTTTTCGTATGAGTTTCGTGGGGAGGAGTCTCAATACGAGCCGGAAACGAGGTATTCGCGATAATATCGATCGCAAGTCGTGGCGGCGAATCAAGACAAAGAACGATTGCACCACGACTGCGCCGCTAATCCGCGAATCGAAGGACCAAATTGCGATGCATTTATTTGAACATTTGTTGTATTGAGTTGAGAGCAAGCTTACAACAGGCTATGGCTTTGCTTAAAACATGCATTACAGATCATAATTATGAATAACTTGAATTTCTTCTGAATCTTCCAGGTTTCTTCTTCGATCCAATTATTTTCATTGCAAAAATTGACTGATAACATAAAAAAAATTAACTAAATATGTCGTCTCGTCACTTCCAGAATATGAAAATTATGACTTTCACACTTTATCCGAACTTTCGAACATTATTTGAAATTATTCCGGATATTTTTCCGGATGCAAAGAATCAACCAAACATGGCGAAACTACATAAGATAATTATGGTTTCTGTTATTCATTTTTTCGACTTTTTGGTTATAATAAAGAATTTGAATCTTTATAGTTTCTGAAATCTCCAACATTCCTCTGTAACTGTTTCGGAATTTTCGAGCTCAATTATTAATTGTGATTGAAAGTACGTAACAAAAATAGGATGCTCGTGCCTTTTTCTCCCATTTGAGCTGTTTTCATTCTAGGAGTTCAAGGAACAAAACAAACAGATGCCCGAACGAAAAAAGATAAATTAAAATATCTCCTTATATCGCCAATACTAATGATCGAAAATGCATATCGTTTTTGTTACTTCTGCGAATTTTCAAACTTTTCTCAATAATTACCTATTGCAATTAGTTTTCTGATCGAAATTCACACTTATTTGTTTTTGAAAGCTTTCTAAGATCAGAATGATTAGAAAAGGATCAACCGAATATGCATGAATATGAATATGAATAATAAAAATACAATTTTCTAAGATTTTTGACTTCACCCTTTTATTTTATATTTTAAGAACATTTCAGAACATAGAATGAAACTCAAATAAAATCAACTGAATATTTCGCTCCATTTCTTAGTCATGATAGGGAGTGAATACGAAAATTATTATTTTCGTACTAATCTGATTTTTCGACTTCTTGTATCATTGCCCCTAATTTTTCTCTCCTGAAAACATTTCAAGAGTGACAAGGAATAGATCAATAAATCAAAAATGAAAATTATGCATTCAAATTCCATTGAAGTTGTCTGTGCTTTTCGCTCTAAACTCAAATTCTATTTTCAATTCATTCAGAATCTTCTAATTTTCCGGACAACTTCTTCGAATTTTTCTTTCAATAATTCAAAACAAAAAAACCAAATCGGTCATACCGTTCATAGGTTTCTTGCTTACCAACAAACAGCATTTCATTGTCATTTATATGGACTTATAGTGTAATTAGTCTTGTCTATTGCAAACAATTTTTCTTTTATAGCAAATTGCATGAAGAAGAATCACTTGATAGTCCGTTTATTATCAAATTACTAATTATGAGAATTAGTTCTTGGATCTCCAAACCCAAACTAATGAAGAGAACATCAATGAAATAATGATATACAGTAAGATTTAATTAGATAGATTTCAACAACACTTTTTGATATGATACACTATGCCCAAAAATTTATGGAAATTGAAATATTTCCTCGAAGAAAGTGAATTGGCAGTATTTGGTATTTATTGCTGAAAAAAGAATATTCCAGAATATCAAGTTACGAATTAAGGATTCAGAATATAAAAAAATAATGGATAAATGTTAAAAGTCACAGAGTAAAAATTTTTCGCCTGGAATTTGAAACCCTCATCATGACTGTTCAACGTTTTCTGGTTTTGCCTTATGGCCACGTTCCTATTTAATTGATATGAAAAATTTACAGGGCCTCCTACGAATTTTTTGTAGTATTCGAATGGTAAAATATAAATATGATAATGATGCTTCTTTAACATTGACGCTAATTGATGGGTAATAAAGGACCAACAAATTCGCACAACACACTTACATTTAATCTATTGTGAGAGCACCGAAGGGACAAAAAGCACTCATGTGCCCTTCCTCCCTATGCAGTGACAATGCAGCGGTGTAATTTCATACTAGTCGGCGTGATTAGAGCTGTTTTTCTAAGGGGGACTAAATATACACAAGTATATGATCCGATCTCGACGAGGATGGTACGGACAGCTACGACAATGGTTAATTCCTGTTCTTCATGAAAAGTGACACCTTTATTTGTGGATAGTATATCGATGAGGGGGTCGGTTCTTTCACCTTGTCACTTTATTTACAGCGAATACGTTCGCATTGATAACCGTTCGGTTCGTTTAGATTTTTCAATGCAATAAACGAAATCACAGATAGAAGGGAATCTTCTATTTCTATAAATTGAAGGCGAAGCCAAGACGTTCCCAAATGTAGCTTTATATTTAAGTCGAATTGAATCTATATGAATAAACCTAGGTGATCCAAAATCTTTTGAATTTGGGATGCTTTTACTTGGTAAAATTCCATTATCAATAATAAAAAACAAGTACTGTGTTTCAAGGAATTTTACTTAATAATTGCGATTCGTAACGCGTTTCACTACACCGTAGCTTCTTCAGACGAATTAATGTACAGAAAATAAGAGTGAGAATATAAATATAAATGTTCTTCAGTAATCAAAAGCTTATTGGGTTGCTTCTTCTTAAGTGGTTATTTATGACAGGTATATCCAATAAAATTAAGGAATAGATTGCTCTCCGAAGAGATTCAATAGAGTTGAAAGGCTTAAATCGACTTGTTCATTGATGAGTCTACTTAAGTGTTTGTATTTATTGATTTCTGAAGTTTCCCAAAGATCTACCTTCCAATATTTATTATCTGTATGCAAAATTTCAAACTGTGGGTCGAAAGAGTGATTATTTTCTAAGAGATGATTCGCGTAATTTGAATCTGATTTTTTATTTGAAAAACTGCGTTTATGTTTCGATATTCCAATATTAAAATTTCTATGTGTTCTACTAATATAGATCAAATCAATAAATACAAACACTCAGGTAGACTCATCAATGAACAAGTCGATTTAAGCCCTTCACCTCTATTGAATCTCTTCTGTCATAAATAACCACTTAAGAAGAAGCAACCCAATAAGCTTTTAATTACTCAAGAACATTTATATTTATATTCTCATTCTTATTTTCTGTACATTCATTCGTCTGAAGAAGCTACGGTGTAGTGAAACGCGTTACGTATCGCATTTATTAAGTAAAATTCCTTAAACAACAGTAGTTGTTTTTTATTATTGATCCTAAATCTCTGTCCCCTTCACAATTGAGTGCAAAAAGAGGGTTTAATGGCAGCTTCACGGCTCCAAAAAACGGAAAAACAGATTACCTGGCGATCTGAAAGGACACCTCTAAAATTCCTATGACATCATTCTGATATAAAACCGATAAAGTATGACTTCTATACTCTCTTTGAAGTGATCAATGATGACCAAACCACAGGAAATAAGTCAATTTTACGAAGGATCTTTCATCTGGACAGGCATACTTTGGCAAAAATATAGAGCATTAGTACCCTTGAGGTTCGTCTCCTACAATCCTGCTAGCAAAAACGCATGCTGCCACGAGGGTATACGAAGAAAACTCAAAAGTGCACAGGTTAACATACTAGCAGAAAGTCAGACCAAAAAATAAGCTGTGAATTCCCATAGTTATCAAAGCATCCTCGCCCAGTAATGTTCTCAATCTCTAAAGTGACATGCTGAGAGTAATAAACTTTTCCACTGGTGGGTGCTTGGTCACGAAGGTATAGAGGGTAATAAAATTGCTGAACTGGCTAGAATACATGTTGAAACAATTTCTATAGACGGTTCTGAACAAATCAAATTACCAGCAGGAATCCAAACGGTACGTGGAACAACAAAAAAGCAACATCCCGCCATCATGCAGATCGATACTATGCGGCATAAATTGCATTATCTTTGGATTGCGTTGACTTACAAGTTTCATTTCTACAAAGCTCCAAGGGCTGACATACTCGAATTCTCGATATCAATTTCAACTCATCTCAACTGTATCAATTTTGTATCCACTATAACTACCGTAGTTATGATCTGACCGCCACCTAACTTTATAGTGTGATTTAAGTTGCCGAAATCTAGGCGAGGATTGCTATTGGGTTAGATGCAATCAAACTTGTATGAATTTCATATTGTCCTTAGGAACACTATTTGAAACGACCTTTGTTGGAAAAGTTGTCATTCCTTCTTTCTAGATCACAGAAGTTGAATAATTTTCAAAGTTTTGTTAACCTGGTTCCCAAGACTAGAACTTAATCAGCCTTTACTTGTAGGCTCTCTGCCCAAAACGTTTTTCCTTTGTAGAGAACCTTAAAACTGAAATGCAGTTCCTCAGTAAGGCCATTATTTAGGGACAATGGTTTTACTTTTTTTTTCAGAAAGATCGATATGCGCCGAACTAGATTTATAATTTAATATATAATTTAGAAAAAAAAAGGAAAAAGCTGACCAAAAAATCATAAAATACAGGGAAAACTCAATGAGAATGTTAATTCTTGATTCGACAGATGAAAATGTTTATTTTTTCGTTTCATACGCTATGTCCCTAGAATAGCTTTCAGGAGAAAAAAGTTGGAAAAAGTACAAAGAACAAAATTTGCAATAATTTTCGCATGTATTTTCATACCGAAAATCTCTCAGAAGGATTATCACGAAGGAGAGTCGAAAAATTTGGACGAGCAGCAAAAATCATACTTTTTATACGCACATCGATCAAAGCGATGAGAAAACTCTAAAAATTCGGACAAACTACAAAAATTATAATTTTTATAAGGACTTTCGTTGATAGCTGATGTATGAACGACATTAAGCTTTTTTTTTCGTTTTGTTTTTTACGGACCGGTCAAGTTTTTTCAGAAGAAGAAACCGCCAACATATTGTAACGTTTCTTAGTTCTTGAAATTATTTGTGGGTTCAAATCAAACTCTTCACCGTTACAAAACTCTAAGTAGTTTATTTACACGTAGACTGAACAATTATAACACTAAACTGAATGACTAATTTATATACACTTTGTCTACTTATTCGCGCTATGTATTCGAACTGAATCCTCTGTGCTTCACACTCTCTTCTTATATGCAAGTACGAATTCTAGAACATTTGAGTACGTTCAGTTTTGTTCCAGATCATTCATTGTTCGAGAACCTTCCGGAAACGGCAACACTGATTTCTTCGTAAAACGGCGCGCTGAAACCTTTAAATCTTTCTCGAATTCTCCCGAAAGTGCGTCATTCTACCGGGCAGTGACTGTGTCGGCTCCAGGGACGATTGGATATCGTTACAATATTGTCTGTGATCAGATAAGATAATTGAACTGAAATAGAGATCTCGTCTATCTGGAGAACAATATGGAAATTTATTGAAATTTTGATAGGGGTACTTACTACCTGTGTCGGGTTAGCAGGTGAAGAATTATTGATTCCAATGATTTCGGTATTTTCTAAAGAAAATAGTTGTTTAAACCGACGAGAACAAATATTGTTAAGATAGATATATTCAAAAGTAATTAATTATTCCAAATATATGCCAATCGAAAGTACTACTTTGTATAGATAAAGAAAAGTACAGAATATTTAGACTTCGGAAAGCATATTGATAGTTAAAGATACATACATATACATAGTTATAGCTTTCAGTTTACCTCTTTTATTGTAGTCTTTTAATGAAACATGAAGTTTGAGGGCAGTTACTGGAGAAAAAATTTAAATTCACACCGATAGTAAATATGGAGCAAAGTAAGGAAAAATGCCCTAATGTAGAAGACTTTCCTCGAGTTCATTCATATTCACAATTTCATTTTAGCAGTACGTCTAGAGGTATTGCAGGTACTTACTTTATCATTGCAAAAAAGAGTACAATGCAGAGAATTGCTGATACTTAAAAATATCGGACGAAATTATTCTATAGAAGAACTAACTTTTTATGTGACTTTTGCTGAATGAGGTGCGCGTCTATCCGTACCTAAAAGTAAAGTAGCCTCAGAAGATGATAAAGATAGATGCCTATAGAGTATCGTCGCTCTGTTTTCAACAAATATTAGAGGTATCGATGCCTTCTTCTATTTAACGTGTTTTTTCAGATATGCCTAGAAAATACATGAGATAGACTGGCCAATAAGGCAGCATTGACCGAACAACTATTAAAGCAAGCTTGTGATGCAACTGAAAGTAATGTTATGGGGATAAATGAAGCTACACAAAATGATTTCAAAAAACAAGGACTGGAAAAAACCTCGTACTTGCACTTGAAAACGCACGTAAGTTGGTTCAACAACTGCAATTGGCCAAAGCAGGATTTCTCTGTACAAAAGGAGATATTAGAAAAGTGGCTTTCCAATTAGCACTAGATCTTCTGGAAAGCAATGGATGCAATCTTCTGTTTTAGAAAGACATACTGTTTTACGTGTCAGGCCAGCTGAAAGGATGTCACGTGCACGCAGTTTATGATTTAACAGGCATGAAATAAGCGACTTTTTTGAACTTTACCAGAACACTATTGAAGAAAACGATCTTTAAGGAAAACCAAACCGAGTTTGCACCATGGATGACACTGGTGTTCAGACGAAAAACAAACCAGGCAAAGTTATTACGGAGGAAGGTGTGAAACTTGATTAACAAGTAACATCGAGTGAGAAAGGAGAATGAGTTTGAATAATTGCCTGTAGCAATGCCAAGGAAAGATTTTTACCACCAGTTTTGATTATTAAAGATGTAGTTGAAACCCCTAAATTGTTGATGGATGGCATCTTGGGTTTGAGGTTTTTATGAGCCAAAACTCATCATATATCAACTCGGAGTTGTTTGTAAAAGAAAGCGCTAAATAAACGTGGTCTCATTATAAGATGGGTTTTCCATTTCAATGACATAAACATGCTGACAACCGCTTCTGCAGAAGAAGACTCAGAATATAGCCTTCAACCCTCAGTTAGGTCTTATGAAAAGCCATTTCATTAAGGAGCTTCGGCATTGGATTTTAAATAACAAAGGAAGGAAGATTACACGTTATCCGGCAGGAGAATTAATTGGGGCTGATGGGAACAAGTTGCAACCACCTAAAACGCCATTTAAAGCTATGAAGCTTGTGGTTTGTTTCGTTTAAACCAAAATGCTATACTTATTTTTTTTTTTGATTTCGGATCGAGCGAAAACGACAATTATTCTCCGCGTACTTATACGATCATGTTAGGGAACCAAAAGTATCAACAAATTCAACTACTCATCAATGCCGGACACACAAGAAGAAGAAGATATGATTTGTAGAATGACAAAGAGACAGTTTTCTCTATTAGCGTCAATCCCTCGCCAAAACGACAAGCAAAGAGTTAAGAGAAAAAAATTTTTGAGAACTCAGACGATTCCGAAATTTGGATTCAAGCGATGAGGATACCACGTGCTGCCTAGAATGTACTCATTCCTAAAATAGAACTATTTCAATAGTAGAAATGATTGAGTGCATTAATTGATTTTTGCAACATATGTAGAAGAAAACAACAAATTTTTATCTGTGAGAAATAGAATATAATTGAAAAATAATTCATTTTCACTCCATAATTCCGTTTTGTTTCTGAACACTCATTCGTTTTTTGAATAAAACTCTGTTTTATTATTTTTCAGTGAAATTTATGAAAGTTATTTTCTTCATTTGACTCGAAGGGCCTTCTTTCTTATCCAAAGGGCAACTAGGATAGTTGGCTACCTGAAGGTTTTTTGATATTTTTCACTTTTCATAAAGCTAAATTGTGCAGCAAGTTCGTTCCTCCATTAATAGATGTATGGATATTAAAAAAACTTTTATGAATATGTTTGTTCGCAGGAAACAATTCAATTGTCGTTTATTTAACATTCGATATAATCAGCTGAACTTCGAATTACTCTTGATATATCACTATTGAGCATTTTGTAATGTTTCGAAAATTGATGGTGTTGTTGTTCTTCTAAGGTCAGGACCGCTTTTTCACCTCTTTTTAATTTTCTAAAGAGCACCAATGACCTCCTTGATTGAATTAATTCAATTCTCTGTTGTCATAAACCTTTTCGTATTCCGAAATTTTTCGAAAAAAATATATCTACGATTTCTGATCATAACAAACAATAAAGTAATAATACTATTGAACGAAGAAGGAAGCAAAAACATGAGGACATTTTTGACAGTTATTTCATTCAAATATGAAAAATTTGACGAATTCTGAGTAATCAAACACGTACTACATTTTCTCGCGCTTTCCAAATAGAATTTTATCAAGTGCGCCAATATATTCGACACATTGACACATTGGAGGAGTTCGTGAAAAAGTTTTAAGCCGAATACACGACAAAAGGACGAAAATATAAAGAAGGCTATTTTGAAAGAAATGGCGGATAATCCTAAAACAAGAACGAAAAAAGTTGTAAACACTGTAAATTTACCTCGTGTTATTTTGTTATTTTTTAGGAAATATCTGTTAAATGAAACTTCAGTAATGTGATCATGGTTTTATTTTTCTTGGGAAATAATAAATGAATGGGATCATTATTGCGCATATTAGCTTATTATTTTAAATGCCTTATATGGGAAAAGGAAATTATATTAAGTTTATGTAATGCATAACAATTCTGTGAAGAAATTAGAAACTTTCAAAAAATATTATATCTCTTCACATCTGTCCTGCTATAAAATACTTGGTAAAACGTACGGAAAAATTGAAATTTCGAATTGGGCTCCTATTATGAAATAATGTTGAATGACGTTCTTCTTACAAGACCCAGGAATAGATTTGAACCGAAAACAGGGCATCCCGGTCCCCTCGTATGTTGTCCAAGCTCATCGAGGCAGAAGTGAAACAAATTACGTCAAATCTCTCTGACAAATGAACAGATAAAAAGCGTGCACTCAACAACGCTAAGGGCGGGTGGCTGGTATTACTAGGGATTTGGCCCGATATGTACGCGGAACGTGGATCAGGACTAGATGGGAATATAACCATGTGGTGGAAGAAAGGCCCCCACACATTTATTTCTACTCTATCCATAAATTCAATTATACGCGTTATGGATCGAAATTTGTGTTAACCATGAAAGGAGGAAAAACTTAATGGAAATTTGCTCATTGTCTTTCGAATGAATCTGAACTGATTTGATCATATTTTGTTTTATTTAGAATTGGTCAAAATAAATCCGAAACGCTCGCTTGGGAACTTGAAAAACTGGTTCACCCAATAATTAGAAGATCTCAGGAATATACCACAATTGAAAGGTTACCAGCCTTGTATGAAGAACTTGTACCACTTGAAATATCCTTTTTTTACACTTAATTTTATAGACATAAAAGCTCAATACAATTTCTTTGATCAATTTTTTCTGAAAGTGAAAAATCGTCAAACATATACAATTACACCTGACCGTCCGTCGAAAATAAAATAAATTCACGGAATGCAAAATGGAGTGAATTCAATTATGTTGCTTTAAATTCTAAATTCTTTAAATGGACAAAGAGTTACTCGATAAAATTAGGGAAAGGTTATACTATTCAACAAGTTACCCATAGTTTATATTCAAGAAAACAGGTAGTTCGATTTTACGTGAAAAAGTATCTCTAGGATATCAAAACCATTTCAACATAACTTCAAAAATAACCGAAATCTTGGGACTTGGCTGATTCCTTAAGTTTTCAAAGTTTTCGAAAACGAAATAAAGAATTTTGAATCTATTTGTCGCAAGGAATTTCTCACGAAAAAAACATGGGGTAATTTTTTCATATTCACAATATTTCACATAGCTGCAGTACTAAAACGTCTGAAATCTAACCTTCGAAATTTCAAAAATCCCTTCTATTTTTAAATACCCGCAATAACGCTCTGATAGAGCAAGAGTATTACCATACTAAAGCTTCATCAAATACGTAATAATAATATTGGAAAGGAAGAAATGATAGTAATCCATTCAGTGGGAACAAAACGAGAACAGAGATATTTGAAGGCAATCTGATTTGAAGATGTATGGAAAGCTTTACAAAAATTTGTCTACATATCTCTACCTAAACCCAAACGTTCATCCAGGTGTAGAAACTCACAATAATTCACGAATAATGCTCTGCTTTCAGACCCGTGAAAATTGAATTATTGTTAATATACTCCATATGGCCACATGGCATGCAATCCACTCGATTATTTATAGTTCCAATTGAGGTGTAATAAATTCAGAACAATGAGGTTATATACATCGAACGTAGTGCACGTGGGAAAATATGCAATGAGTTGTAAAAGGAAACTGGCAATCCATTTTCAAACTAAATAAATATGATTGTCTATCCAATGACAGATTTTAAAGAAATTGAACAACCTCTATTTATTGAAAGTTTCAATTGGAGATGGTAATTGTACAAAATTTCAATTAATTAATTATTACTCTGTATGAAATCAATTGTAATAAACTTTATCATTAATATTATACAGGGTGCTTCAACGAAAACTAAACAGAGGCTATATCTACCAAGATATTCATTTCTGATCAAAACGCAAAAACAGGTCAATTTTTGTTTCAAGGGGGACATCTTTTGGGGTACAAAACTCGACTCAAATATCAATCTCCAAAGCGGGGGTTGTCATCTTTGATCTAAATGAATCTATTACAGTTTTTCGCACTAATACTCCAATAGTCTTTGGGCGATAGTCTTCTCTATTTTTCAGTGGCTCACTCTGTATCTTCTACAGTTTTCAATCAAAAATGAAAATTCTTTCACGGGAATGCAGACAAAGATAATACCTTTCTTTCGAGTTATCACTCGACCCATCTACCCTCTTCCAAATTTTCAAGGGTTGTCACCCCTGCTCCATGGTTGAAATTCGAGATGAGGATGGTACTTGATGATGACTGCCATTGATTAGCATGGATCTGTTCCATTTTACCTCACTGAAACTTGAATAGTCTCAGGGAAATAGTCTTCCCGATCTTTCAGTTGCTCACCCTGTATCTTTTACAGTTTTCAATTGAAAATGGAAATTTGTTCAAGGCAATGTAGACAAAGATACCACCTTTCTTTTGAGTCATCACTCGACCCATCTTCCCTATTCAAAATGTTCAAGGATTGCAACCCCCGCTTAGGGGATTGATATTTCAGGCAAGTATTGTACCCTAAAAGATGTCCCCGTTGAAACAAAAATTGACCTATTTTTGCGTTTTGATCAAAAATGAATATCTTGGTAGATATAGCCTCTGTTTAGTTTTCGTTGAAGCATCCTGTATACTATATCTATTCCATTGCGTTCCGAATTCCGATCAGTCTATTTCTAACGTCATTTACGACAGCTGACTGGTTTTGCTGGCTTTTCAATTTTCTATCGAGAATGTCCCAGACACGATCGATGCAACTGAGGTCTGGACTTCATGCATGCCACTCCATTGAAATGATTTCGTGATATTGAAGATAGTTCCTAACGATATGAAATTGGTTATATCTGGTGGTTCATTGCAAAATCTCAATTTATTTTCTTCATTTTATTTCTTATGAAATGAACGTGTGCTCTAAGAGCAAATATCGAGTTTTGTTGACATACATCCGGACATATGATAGTAATCAGTTGCCTACCAAAAAATGGAATATTGAAATTGTGCGTTAATTTTTTGTCGTGTTCAAATTGAATATTCAACAGAAATCACAGCTTCCGTCTTGTAATTAGTGCAGATGGATTTTTTATCGAGCATAAGTTTCATCAACTGAATTTGCGAAATTTTTTTTTAAACGTTTGTTGTAATGAATGTATCAAATTACGAGGGTATGTTGAATAATGAAATATTTCAACAATGACATTTTGCTTGCTTCTATAGCGGTCTAAAATATCTCGTACATAGCAACTTTTTCGAAAGCAGATATTTTATTGATATTCACTTCTACTCATCATCATGTGAAAAACGAAATTCCCGCAAGAAGCATCCAAAAAAATTGACAGCAAGAGTTGATTTAGTTCACTGGCGACAACCTGAAACTGAAAATAACAAGATCCAAGATTCAGATTTGAATTCCAAATTTCAGATGAATTTTTCCTCGAAACAGAACGACATAGATCATCTGCTAGCATCGAAAATGTCACCGTAGCCGGCGTTATAAATAAAAGTGGAGACCTCTCGACAGAGACGGAATAACTTACAGGGAAAAGCCATTTATTTCTTTGTTTATAGTCGCCCATAATATAAAGGTAAAACAATAACCTCAGAATATCAAGTGTTATCTGGACATTCCGATCGGAACGGGTCGGCATAAACTAGTTGTCAGTGTGACAGTCGCTATCTGTAATAAATAACAACGAGGGACAGACAGACAGTCCGAGAGATCTCTGGGAAGGAATCTATTCTACAGGTGAAGCGAGTGGAAGCAAGTGGTTCCTTGTCACAACCGCGTACATAAATCTGGAGCGTAAATGTTGAATCTCTGGGAATAGGAAAAATTTTTCGATTTGGAATTGTGTAATGTTGTTGTATTTATTGTTCCAATGAAAATACTGGAATTTCTCAAGCAAATATTGAAATTGCGAAGAAGAAATAAACTTGAAATATTCTGAGTCAATTCCGGATTTTTCCCAAATCCTCAACAATTCATAGACAAAACAATAATCTATATCAATGTCCGACTTCACCATGATCATCATTGTTCTACATATGGTATGGAAAAATCATGACTCGTAATACATCATTGGGAAGCTCTTATTTTACTCTGTGCCTTCCTAGATTTTTGTGCGACTTGCCGTTTCTGATTGGCGCCCTTCATGAAATTACCTAAATGTGAATCTAGTAAAAAAATTATTTTCTCCATCTGATTATTCGGAAAAATAAAAAAGAATATAACAAAGAATGATCAAAAATGAAATAAAAATGATTTGTTAATAATAGAGCAGATAGCAGATAGCAGTAAACCATGAATGACAGTTCAACAGTTCAAATTGAGAAAGGCCAAGTCTATAAACCAATTCTTCATGAACATTCCATATAATTTTCTGTTGGCTATTTTATAATTCCGTTCTTATGCGACACTTCAAATCTTCAATATTTCTTCAGATTCAAATAATTCCACAAAACAAATCCAGACGGATCACATCAGGAGACCCAGCTGGCCATTCAATGTCTCCTCGTCGACCAATCCATGTTTTCGATAATATCAAATTGAGATATCGCTTTACATTTTTTGTTAATTTGGCAGAGCTTCATCTTATTGACACCAAATTTCTATAAAAGGTTATCAGGAAATGAGAAAATGAAAAACAAAATTGACCTGCCCGAGCAGTTCATAGATAGGAGAAAGAAATATTGAAAAAGCCAACCGGAAATAGGAAAATTATGGTAATCTGAGTGGATACAATAATAGCCAGTCACGATGCTTCATTCCCTGCTACAAACTTTATGGCTTAAAAAAGTTTCTAGGAAAAAATCGATAAAATACAAATAAAAGTACAGTCGGAAAATTTAGAAAAACTGAAAAGGTATTAACTTGCCAATTTACTATGGATAATAACAATAGCAGCGACGATATTTGACTGATCCTGTTTTTGTTCGTTTCTTCGTGGTTCCGAAAAGTTTTTCAGAAAGAATCGAGATTATCTCAAAAAATAGACAAAGAAATTCGAACAAGCTACAAAAGTCATACAAGTATTTATCGATAGGAATTACATATTTGGTTATCGTCTCTTTGTTTTGTTCATTATGTTCTCGGAACAATGTTTAAAAATGAAAAATTCGAAGCAGTTACCGAGGAAAGGTAAAAAAACAACAATAATTCTTATATGCACTTTCTATTAGAACTGACAATATGAACGTTGATTTGTTGATTTCATTTTCTTTGTTCTTTATGTTACTGGAGTTTGCAGAAGCAGAAATCAAAATGAATACAGAAAAAGTAAAGAAATTCGAAATATTCAGGAGAAAAAAGAAATCTAGACAATTACAAATGCAGTTTCGCATTCTGACTGACGATAAGTAAGATAATTATATTATTTTTTTAGTTTAGTTCGCTCAGTATCTATTATGAAATAACTGAATAGAAACTATTTTACAGAGAAATATGGACATTTTTTGAAATTTGAATAGGACGTCAATGTTTCAATCCACTTTATCCAAGCTACTACGCTCTGGAGTTCGTTCCTACATCCAAAGATAAGCACCGTTTCACCCCAGTAATATAAGCGCATGCACCAACCTCTGGTCATTCTGTCCTATAGCTGTAGTTCTTCGGTGATTTTGAATTGATTTCTCGTTCACTTCATATCTTTAGTATTGAAAGTTTGAGATTTGTTATCAGAAAGATTTGGTTATTTATGAGGTAAACCTGTGGTTTTCCACGAATCAAACAGGTCCTTATAAAGACGCAGATTTCAGGAGGCATGTATTAATTCTTGGAGAGATCCAAATTGAAATCAAATGTATAGATAATTTAGCTATTTCATGGAGAACTACATATTGAAATAACACCGAGACCGTGATTCTGGAAGATAGTTCATTAAATCCACATAGGATGCTCGATCATTATCATATCCTATCGAACAGGCAGATTACGTTTATGTGCGACAACCACCTCGGTAGCTGCACGGCTAGGAAGCAAGTATGCTTAGCCGAGCTGCCTAGTTCGAATTCGGGTTCAAGTTATGGATGTTGTCCTTGAACAAAAAAGTGATACTTGAGAAGAGTCGCCTAAAGGAGGCATAAAATTCCGAAGACCAGATAACTTATAATCCTTGTGGTGGCAGTTATCATTGCACGGTCTAGGAGAGTGGTTCGGAATCCACTATAAGCTGTAGGTCCACTGTGTAAATGGGCTAAGTTCCCGAGCACATCGTTAAAAGATGAAACAACAACAACAACAACGTTTATATGCGACCAGTTTCAGGGTTACAAGAGGAGCTAGGCAACCACAATTACATGCAGCATCGTGTAGTTTTGTCACATTTGCTGATGAGTATCAGTACTAGACCATAAATGAAAGGAGAATGAGGATGAGCCCAAAGTTTGCTTGTACCATTCTGATGAACGTATGAAGGTTTAGAGAGAAAGAAAGGCGGCGTGATGGAAAGAGATTTTGGGAGCCAGTGATGGGCTTTGACGGAGATTCCATTTGTGTTTGGAATGACATAGGTTTAGGTAACCGCGTAAATTAATTCCAGGGAATTCAACAACGAAAGCGATTTCGTGATATGAACTTTAAACTAATAATTGTTCCCTCTCGGTTTTTGACATCGATCATTTAATGACTGCTCTTGTAAGTAATGCGTTGAATTTGAAAAATTCAGAGAATGCGATGGCCAGCAAGTCTCCCAGACATGAAAGGCATTGAACATGCTGGCTAAGATGTCAAGACAATTTGCGATTCTTCAAAACCACCCTAAATTTCTCCAACAACTTGAAGCAGCCCTTCTGAAGATATGGGCAAATATGCCTCTGAATTATATTTTCTTATTTTTTTCCAATTTTGTGATTGATGTTTTTCTGAAGGTTTTGTTCACTTTCATCATTCAGCAAAATTTATTGAAAATGTTTCATTAATCCATTAGTAATCCCTATCAATTGTTGAGGACTGTATCCGGCGTCAGTGTCTTCTTTGAAAGAATCCTAGGCCCAGCTATGTCGAAAACAAGAAAACGCATTCCACTGTATATCTCAGCAAGATCAGAGCACCCCAGATTCAGTACAATTGCATCGGGGTAATGCTGCTGGAAACCAAATTAGAAAGCGGCAATCAAATTAGAAGACGAGGGTGTTGCGACTATATACAAAATTACTGTCAAGTAATGCACCCTATTTGGCGCTTTAATCTTATTAACGTCGAATCAATAGAAGCATTCCGTCGGAGTATGACCGAGTGGCTTGCATTAAAGTCAAGTGGATCGAGGACTAATTTGATTACGATGGATTAATACTCGCCCAATTTCGACGGGTATTCGGGGCAGGTTTCACAAAGACGAACAGAAAAATCCTTTAAGAGGAGTTATTCCTCGGGTTTATATGACATAGTGAAATATGACAAAAATGTGGTACTTACTGACCCGAAAGAAATTGTTTTAAAAATTGAACACTAGTGGCCGTTACTTGATGTAAATCCATTTCAAATGATAAATGAAGGAAAATTTGACTTACACTTAATTACTACATTTATAACGTGTTTCGACTTTCGTCAGACAGATTCAACACAAAAACTAAACTGGGGTAAAACAATTTATATATGATCTACAACATTGCATTTAAGCTGAGTTCCCAAATATTATCGTATGAAACTAGGATAGTATTCATTGATATTTCTGTAGTTTCTATCAATATACATCTTACTACAACTACTGCAGCTAAGTTTGTATACACCAGATTTTTTCCTTCATCTATTTTATTTCTATCATTTTGATGTGTTTGGATAGATTATTATTGGTTCGGAATAAGATGAGTAACTAGAACTTTTCTAGTAGAAATATGAAAATGAATAAACATTTCTGTGAGTTTTCCACGTTTATTTGTTAAGACACGACCGGTTTCAATCCTTCGATATTTATACAGGGTGTTACATAATAGTATGTCACAACTTGAGGGGATATATCTACGTGCAATTTTAAGAAAAAAAAGTCTATATAAACATAGGTCCGCAAAAGCTTCGTTACGGAGTTACAGGGTGTTGAAATTTTTCATCAAAAAACTCCTGCAGTTTTTGAGATATTCAGCACAAGTTTGGAATGCAAGCTATTTTTTACAGCCTTCATCATTACAAATCCTAAATTTTAACTAGAATCTACAAGGTTAGGTTAGGTCCTACATTTTAACTGAAATTTACAAGGTGTTTTCTTTTCCGGAGCCATGTCTTCTTTTGCCCTTTCAAACTTTTTCGTAGTACGCCACTGATCAGCGTACAATCAATTTCAGTCATCTTCGTGCAATTTAGAAACTTTTTAGACACTTGTAATTTTTTCGTATCTCCAACGTTCTCGAGCAAAAAATCATTGAACGATTGTATGCATTCGCTGAATTGAAAGCATTTCTAATTAAAAAAATGACTAGTAGGCTTTGATTTTCTCATTGTTATTTATTTTGACAATTGCTAAAGTTGAACCAGTGTCTGCTCGAATTGTTTATTAAATTAACGATTAGTTTTAAGACTTCTGAAGTTATTGCTGTAAGAAAAAATGGCTAATTTTACTAACTAACGCCGAAGTGGCTGGTATCCATTACATGTACGGTCTGGCTGACGGAAACACAAAAGTAGCTAGGCGATTATATCAGGTGCGCTTGCCAAATCGAGTAACACCAGACAGGCGAACATTTTTAAATATCCACAGAAGGTTGAGGGAAACTTTTATTGCAAATAATCAATTAAAAGGTGCAACTCAAACTATGAGAACTCCAGATATTGAAGAAGCAGTTTTGAATTGTATTGATTTGAATCATCATGTGAGTACAAGAAAAATTGGAAACCAGTTGAATATTTCGCATGTTCTAGTTTGGAGGATTCTCCACGACTTTTTATTATACTCGTTTAATATTCAACGCGTCCAAACTCTACTTCCTCGATATTTTCCTTCAAAACTGAATTTCTGCCGATGGTTCTTAGATAAAATTTGAGAAAATGCTCATTTTGGTAGTGAAATAATGTTCACAGACGAAGCTAACTTTTCGAGAACTGCTATCACAAATGTTCACAATAATCATTATTGGGCTGAGGGAAACCCCCATTTGATTGAAGGATCTCATCATCAAGAACAATTCTCACTAAATGTCTGGGTCGGAATAATTGGAAATTATTTGATTGGCCATTTTTTTGCCTAATAGACTAAACGGTCCCACTTATCGGCAATTTCTTGAGGAGGAGTTACCTTTATTGCTCGAGAATGTGCCACTTTTGGTGAGAAACATAACGTGGTTCATGCATGACGGGGCACCAGCACATTTTAGGGGAAATGCTAGGGAATTCTTGAATAATACATTCAACAACCGATGGATAGGTCGGGGTGGTCCAGAACCATGGCCTCCTAGGTTCCCAGACTTAAATAGTTCAGACTTATGGGGATATCTCAAAAGTTTAGTTTATACCACTCCAGTGAACACTGTAGAAGAATTGAGAAATCGAATAATAACCTCTTGTGACACAATAAGAAATACCCCAGGAATATTTCAAAGAGTGCGTAATAATATGCGAAGAAGGACAGAGGCCTGTATTCTTGAAGATGGAGGACACTTCCAGCTATTTATCTAGTTTTTAATTGTTCTTTCTTTTAGTATGATATTGAATAAGTATAATTTGAGTCTCAGAAGACGAGCTATCAAAATAAAAGCAAATTTCGGTCATACTTATCGAGTATTTCTATTATTTTTTTTCCATTTAGCGAATAACATACAATTCAAATGATTCAAATTCAATAATTTTTCACTCGAAAACGGTTGGAGATACGAAAAAATTACAGGTGTCAAAAAAGTTTCTAAATTGAACGAAGATGACGAAAATTGATTGTACGCTGATCAGTGACGTACTACCAAAAAATTTGAAAGGGCAAAAGGAGACATGGCCTCGGAAAAGATAACACCTTGTGAATTTCAGTTAAATTGTAGGACGTGTAATGATGGAGGCTGTAAAAAAAAGCTTGCATTCCAAATTTCGGCTGAATATTTCAAAAACTGGTGGAGTTTTGAAGAAAAAACCAATTTTTTCGGAAATTTCAGCAACCTGCAGCTCCGTAACGAAACTTTTGCGGACCTATGGCTATGAAAACTTTTTTCTTAAAATTGCACGTAGATTAACCCCCTCAATTTGTGACATACTATTATGTAACACCCTGTAAAGTGCTGGATACTAAGGTACAAAGATGATCACAAGATATATTTTGTCCTCAAATGTTGAGTAAGGGGTAGTTATTAATTTTAAGTTTGCTATTGAGAGTAGTATAATGTGGGTATTCCTCAGTGTATTAATTTCCAAATTTTCTAACAAATTGAATCTTCCTTTATTGCATTTGTGGAGGACTTTGATATTGTCTAAAACAATTGTATGTGTTCATTGAATGTGCACAAATATTTGGGATTTTTTGTTCAATGATATATGTTTCTTTAATCTGGATTTAAATTCTCTACCAACATAAGCTGAAGGGCATTCGTTACACTTTGTAAACATCAGATTGTTTCGGATAATCTGTTTTCTGTTTTGCATTAAAAAGTAATTTGCTAGAATTTGGACCGCTTCAGAATGAGGTTGTTTTTTCAAAAATAATGTTTTATTTTATGAGAAAGTGTGCTGAGTTAGTTAAAAGTAGCATATCTTCTTTCGAATTTTTCTTGAATGCAATATACTAATTATGATGTTCGATTCTGTGCTTTGCATCTAATGATTTCATTTGTTAGAGAGTTTGGTATATTGTTGAATACCATAAAAGAATAGCCTTCAGCAACAAACCTGCAGTTTGGTGTGGATTTAGTTCTGATGCCAGTTTCACAAAGTTTTATGTGAAGATCTATCAATTTCGGCCCCAGTTTGAAGTCTGGAAATTATTTGAAAATAGCATCAATACTTATATTGCGCTTGTATAGTTTTTCTATTGAATAAAATGGCAAGTTAATACTCAAACGAGGATATTATAAATTTATTAACCATTCATGGTCAATGTCAACAAATAATAAGTCAAACTTGCAAAACAGTTGATGAATAGTACCCGAATTTACGACTAATTTGCAGAAAACATTTTATAAAATTGCAAGCAAATTTTGTCACTTATATATATACTCTATTTTGTGGCCCTAGTTGAGGATGATTATGAAAGTGGATCAGAAAACCAGCTCTTACAGAGAGGGATATTTAATATTCTACGGAAGGTTGAATAGTGTTCCCAGAATGAAAATCTTCAATCAATAACTTTTTATCTACGTAAAATGTGAATATCTTTTTGTACTGCTGAAACATTTTAATATTTTTCTAGACGTCATTCCACATATAATGAGCTATTGCTTATGTTTCCAGTAGCTTTATCATGAATCAATAACGATTTCAAATTGTGAAATATTGTAAAACAGAAAATATCTAAGTCGGCCGAATGTTCCCAGGCGATGTGTTCACTAACGGACATCTTTCCAATTTTACTAGCATATAAAGAATATTTTGTTGTCAAGTTTAATTATATTAGTGTCTCCAACTAAAAACACGAAACAAATAAAATTAAACATCACTAAAATGATAACCATTAAATAAACGAACCGAGATTATATCAAGAGATTATTTTCTGTAATATTTTGTTATACTGAAAAGTGTCATCATCTACAAACAGATTAAATTAAAGTTTGGACGAACTGATTTCTTGGAGATAACAAATTATGACTCACGTCACTCGTGCCTACCATACACGACGTCGAAACGTTGTAATGAATTATTTGGGAAGATTAGCAACCATGTGCCAACAGCAGTTAGGGGATTTGTAGGAAACGTGGCACCAGAACGAATGAGATACGACACGTATTGTAAGGAAAACCACCGGGTGTACGAAAAGATAATTCGGATGATACCTTGCACTACGAAACTTATTTATTCAAAACAAACTGACCCTATACACGCTGCTCTGCCTAAACTTCAATAAATGTTTACTTTTATTGCAGTTATTTTTACTTCAGTTCGAACCAACAATATATGGCATTCTCATTGTTATGTTATGTTATGATTTTGTAGTTTTGATATATATATATATATATATATATATATATATATATATATATATATATATATATATATATATATATATATATATATATATATATATATATAAGGCATAAGATAGTTCAGGAGTTTATGCGCGAGGTAGTTCGGGGCGCGTAGGCGTTTGGGGATGAGAGGTAGATCTGACTGCCTAGGTGTTTGATATACAAGGTAGATCTGCCCGCCTACTAGTATATTTTTTAAAAGGGTAAAAATTCCTTGTTTTATGAGATCGAATCTATCTATATTTTCTATTTGAAAAATGCAAGTTTGCATAATAACTCTGAAACCGACGAATAAAAAAAAATTACTATACTCCACTGCATTCTACTTGAGAAAGTGCCGTATAATGTCAAAATATCTTTCACGATCTGCCTATTTCAATCCACTGCTGGATGTAGGCTTTTCCCATATTGAACCATTTCTTTCTGCTTATAGCTTCTCTCATCCAAAGAAGACCTGCTGATTTTTTAATATCGTCTCTCCACCTTGTGTTTGGCCTGCCGATACTACTATGCCCCAGTCTTGGCCTCCATTCCATGAGCCTCTTGGTCCACCGATTGTCATTTCTTCGAGCTACGTGACCTGCCCATGACCACTTTAGTTGAGCTGCCCTCTCCATGACATCTGTCAGCTTGGTTTGTTCTCTTATCCAAGTATTCCTTATGCGATCTGATAGTTTAATATTTAATATTATTCTCTCGTGGGCTCTTTGGGTTTTCGTCAATTTTGGGCCAACTTCTTAGTTAAGACACCATGTTTCGGCTCCATATGTAAGCACAGGAAGAATGCATTGGTTGTAGAGGTTTTTCTTGAGGTTGTGGGGTATGTCTGATGTCAGGACATGTTTTAATTTGCCAAATGCCGCCCACGAAAGGGACACTCTTCGTGTAATCTCGTCAGTCATGTTGTCTTTTTAGTAGTTAGTTTCTGTCCCAGGTATATGTAGTTTTCGACATTCTCTAGTTGTTGACCTTCTACGTGGATTACGGGGTTATTGTTTGTGTTAGTCATTATCTTCGTCTTGCTGATGTTCATTTCTAGGCCAACATTTTTGAATGGTTGTTCCAGTCTAGGATCATATCTTGTAATTCTTGGACGTTACTACTTATTAGTACAATATCGTCGGCAAAGCGTAGATGATGTAGAAGTCCGCCATCAATGTTGATTCCTTTCTTATGCCAATCCATTTTTCTAAAGATTTCGTTCAAAGCTGCAATAAATAGCCCCGGTGACACTGTATCTCCTTGTCGAACACCTCGTTTTATTGAAATGCCGTTGGTTTTATTCCATAACTGGACAGGCATTATGGCGGAAGAATAGATGTTTTTATCAGGTTCGTGTATCTGCTGTCCACTCTACATGCATTAAGAGAATTAAGGACTGCCCAAATGTCTATACTGTCAAAGGCCTTTTGGTAGTCTATAAAGGCTATATAAAGATCTAAATTATACTCATTGCACTTTTCTATTAGGTGTTTAATTGCATGAATATGATCCAGCGTACTGAACCCAGATCTAAATCCAGCTTGTTCACGGGTTGCTGAAAATCTATTTTTCCCGTTAATCTTTTGGTAATTATTTTGGTGAAAAATTTATATAGCTGGGATAAAAGGCTTATTGGTCTATAATTACTAAGGTTTCTTATGTCGCCTTTTTGTGGAGAAGAATTACGTCAGCCTCAAGCCATGCTTGGGGACTTGACTTTGATCCAAGCATTTGTTGAACAATATTACCAGTTCTTGTTTTAGGCGAGAACTTCCACATTTGAGCATTTCTGGAATTATGCCATCTGGTCCAGCCGCCTTGGAATTTTAAGATTATTCAGGGCTGACTTTAATTCATTAACAGTAATTTCGGAATATCCTCAGAACCGACATTACATATTTTTCTCTTATATCTTCCTTTTGCTGTGCGTTTGGTTGTAATTTGGAATCATATAATTCTTTATAAAAGCTTTCTATTAATTTGAGCATTTGATCTCTATTTGTAATGACCTACCCAGCTTTGTCTTCAAGTGATGTCATTTCTCTTCTTCCTATACTAACATGTCTATTAAAAATTTTTGGGCCTTTGTTATTCTCAATAGTTTCTTTTATGATCTTGGTATTAAATTTCCTAATGTCTTTTCTAATTTCTCTTCTTATTAATTTGTTCAGTTCAGCCCATTCGATTAAGTTCCTATCTTTGTCTGGTTTTAGTTTCCTTCTTTCTTCAAATAATTTCGCTGTTTCGTCACTTATTTTCTTCGACTTCTTTTCGTCACTGTTGTTACCTCACTTGCGCTTTCTTTAATGATGTTGCTTAATTCATTTGCATGTGTATTCAAGTCGGTATGTCTTAGAGTTGGGGATGCCTTATCAATATTATGGTCTATTTTTAATTGGTACTGTTCTTTTCTATTGATAAGGACTTCAGGTTCTACTCTCTTTTGGGGCTTCAACGTTAAATTTCTCTTATGTGTTTTTATTCTGACCTTAGCTCGTATCATTCTGTGGTCACTTCCACATTTACCCTTCTGACTGTAGCGACATCTTCTACTATGAGAGGGTTACTCGAAATTATAAAGTCAATAAATAAAAAATATCTTTCATGCAACTTCAATTACAATAGAGATATCGACAATCGAAGAAATTTCTAAAATTCGAGAATTTTTAAATAACTCGATAACAGAAGCCCAATTTTCTTTTCGCCACTGAGCATGTCTCGAAAAATTGGCATCGAGAATGGGACCTCATTTTTCCTACTTCAATATTTCACCTAGTTGTTTTCAAGACAGCTTTAATCTACTTGACCTAGACACATTCATACCAGTGATTTTTTGAGTTATATTTCATGATTCTCGAGAAATCACTTATATCGCAACCATACAACTTCAAGGAATGAGTTCTGTAAAATAATGTGTAAGTGATAAAAATCATCAAAACGGCTGATAACAATGAGAGGGAGAAAAAATTTATTCTCTATTGTGCATAACTAAAAGCAAGTCTCCTCCGTGGATAAGTCAGACATTGGCATCCGCACAGATATTCTGGGTTCGAGTCGCCGATAATGCAAGGGTGTTGTACTTGTCCATAGAAATGACATATATGTGAAACTTAACCTGCTAGCTGTTTTCGAAACGACGTACCAATGAAAATGAAAAAAAACTCAAAATCATATCTTGAAAGCGTATCATACCTGAGACGAAAAAAATATAAAAACATCTGCTACCCCAATAAAAGAAATGTTCAACATTTGCGATAATTTTTTTGAGTAGTGTAATTTATTTTATCTTATTCTGCTAAGGACTTCTTGAAATACTTCCGTACTAAGACTTCTCAAAAATTACTTCACAGATACCCGATTACACCTATTTCTTGGAAACTGGAAGTTCTCCCGTTCGATCTTCAGATGTTTTGAATACGTTGCCAGGTACTCGCTAAGATAGTATAATGAAATTAAATTTAATTGGATGGATATTCGAGCCTTGGGATCCAGTTACAACCTCGTCTCGAATGTTATCTTCTCAAGATCTCCAGATTCTAATTGACATTTACAATTCAGATATATCGAGGCTGGCCATTTCTAAAGTACTTATGCTACGTCGTGGGAAGTCCTATAACCATTTTTCAGGAGCAGAATTATGTGAAACGGCGATATTGAAATTTTGTACATAATTTTATTCAATATATATTCGTGTTGTTGAAAATAATTATATTCCTGCCGAGTAGAATCATTGGAGAGAGATTATTTAATTTGCTAGATTTTTTATTATGTGGTTGAAAAAACAGGTGACTATTTCGGTTGTTTATATGGGTTGCTCCATAAAAGACACAAGTTAATAGCGAAACAATTTATGGTTTTCAAGAGAGTCTTGTCCACCCGGGTATTTTTGAAAAGGGAGCACAAAAGGTGGAATTTTTATATATCTTTCATTGCTCACTTACATTAGGCATTGAAACAATACTTTTCTTTTCATTGATTCGTTTGTTTTTTCAGATTTTACACAGAAAAACGAGTGAAAAACTGAGTTATTCGAAAACTAAATCGCTAAATTAGTACCAATATGGCTCCCTCTCTTCTGCATTATATTGAGAGCCTTGGGAAGCTTAGGGAGCCTTGTTCTCTGCTGTGCACCAGCATTATCCTCAATAAATAAGAAATGGTCTTTGATTTTGTCAGGTAATGGATAAATACTGGGTCGTATATGGGCTATAGCCGTTGGTTTCTTTTTAGGAATTTGCCCTCTATGATTATGTGAATCAACATCTTCGGTAATTAATTTACCCTCTTTACTCACATAAATAGTCCTCTGTGATTAAACAGCCATTTATGTTTGAACAACTCTTCTCTGGTTAGAAAAGAACAGTGTTCAAATACCCAACGCTAATTATCCTTCCGTGGTTTTACATCAACAAGATGAGTATTCCTTAGTTTCATTAGAGTGAAAAGAACCGATTGCAACTGTCGGTTCCAATGTTAGGAAATATTGTCTGCTAATTTAATAGAGAGAAAATAGTGGCTCTCCATTGGATAGATCCCGATATCAAGAGACCTCTATGAGAGGATAATCAATATGTACATTTAAAATGGTAACTTTGATGTCAGACGATGAAATGATACACCAAATGTCATTCCAGAAGGAAGACCGCTACATCGTTAATTTAGTTCTCCAGAAGAGAAGAACCTCGGTTTCAGTAGTCCGAAGTCATTTCTCTCGAACCATACTCTGAAGAGAACTTTATGCTGCTAACTTTAGATCAAGAAGGCCTCTAAGAGTCCCGATGCTACTTCTGAGGCATATTGCGGCGCATCTAAAATGGGTTAGGTTTCTCGGGAGAATAGGTTTGGTTAGATTTCAGATTTTCAGATTCAAGACTCTTGGCGGTATGTATATCATTCTCTCCAAACAAACGGTTGCCATAATTTGAATCAGTTTATTGAAAATGCTATGAACAATTTATATGCAGTGTGAAAAAAATATTGACATACGTAGTAATAGTCGTCTGAAAACTTGTATGTTGACACATAGCCGGTATGACTAGAATTAAATCCGTATGGTTTATCGTTGTTCAAATCATCAAACGACACGAAACATTGTGAGTTCCTAACAACTTTTGTTTTATGGAAAAATTGGAAATGAAAGTTCGTACGGACCAGAAGAGAAAAAGTGAACATCTCTTCGTTACTTATATTGTCTGCACAAATTTAGGACAGATGAATTGCAAAATAATCGAAAATAAAGCTATCAAGTGACGATTTTTTCTCACTCATCGAGGCTGGAGATATGTGATAATCACTCAGTAAGAGTAAATATCTCTTGCGAATGCCGGATAATTAGGACGAGTGAAAGCTTTGCTGAGATTCTCCAAATAAAGTGGCAGGGGTTACTTTAAACATAGATAAATGATTTGATGATTGGAAAGAAGTTAGGCTGAAAAATTCCTCAGAGTGATTATTCGAAGTGTATAAAGGAAATCATTATGGAGATTTTTCATTGGACTGTGAACTCTTTCGAATTTATTATTGAAATGGCGAATTAGTATTACCAAATATGGATGTTGAACATGCGATATTCATTAGTTCCAATGTTTATTCCTGATGTGATTATGGGTTGATTAGTATCACTTAGTGGCCACTTGTAATTGCAATTAACATATTTCAGTGAATATGAACTCCCAATTAAAGTTAAAAAGATGGCAACTTAATTATTGGAATCTGAGTATGCAACGTCGAAAAATTTCAATTGGCTAGTAGGTATGAAATTCATAAATACAGTAATTAACGTGATGTTTCTCATGAATGTTCAGAAAAAAGCCATAAAATCTGGATTTCTGTCTTGGCTGGAATGATAAATGAGCTGGCGAAACATACGAGGGTCATTCATGGATGATTCGATCGTTCATCACTGGATTTTTTCTGACACACACATTGATAAGATGAAAGTATATATATGAGATTGATATATTCTCATAACATTTAACGTTATCCTAATATATAATTATATATATATAATATATATATATATATATATATATATATATATATATACTATATATATATATATATATATATATATATATATATATATATATATATATATATATATATATAAATAAATAAAATATGTGCAGTATAAATTAAAGAAAGGATCTATCACTTTTGCTCATTATTACTTTCTTTTGATGACTGTTATCTTCTGTAACTGTTCAAGTAAATTTTTCTTCAGACCTAAAATCAATGTTTTTGTGGAGGTTCCAAGGAATAACACCTGTTGAAGAAATAATAATCGGTGGAATAAATATTTTCTTCATTTTCCACATTTTTTTTATCTCGCCGTAAAGCATCACATACACACAACCAAATTTATATGGAATCGCCTGATATTTTGAATATTTCCTCAGGGATTTTGGAAATTTCAAAGGATTGCTAGAATTGATTCTTTTTGAGTTATTTCAATTGAGACAGGAATAGATTAAGGTTTATTTTAAGAAAGAAACCAATAAAAGGAAATAAGAGACTCTTTCCGCATGTAGTAAAAACATTGAAAATTGTTTTCTCACGGAGTAGGTGTTTTTTCTCGAGCTCAGTAGCTTGTATTACCTCCTCTTGTCCTGATACAAGCTTGAATCCGTCTAGGCATGCTTTAGATTAGGTTTTCGACCTCTTCTGGGGTGATATTCTGCCACTCTTCTGTGGCGGCTTGGATGCGCTGTTGTGGAGTTCTTGGATTATCCTGGCGCGATCTTATTTTCCTTTTTAGATTATTCCATAAATGTTCAATAGAATTTAGGTCTGGAGAGCAAGCTGACCAGTCCAAAATAGCGATTCCTTGTTTCAAGATAATGTCGAGCGAGGTTGCTGGTATGCGGAGGAGCATTATCTTGTATAAAAGTGAAATTCTCACCGTGGGCACCTCGCCAGAGTCACACTATAGGCTCCAGCACTAGGTCCACGTAATTTCTAGCCGTTATACTAACAGGAAACGAAATTAAATCTGTTTTGCCTCCCAGCATAATGCCACCCCAAAAAATCACACTGCCCCTTGGTATTTCGAAATTTGTCTTGCTGCTCGGAGTCTAGCTTGTCTTCCACGACCTCTTAAAACCCAAGTCCGGTAGTCATCTGATCGAACACCAAGTCTGGTCTCATCCGAAAAAAGAACATTTCGCCAATTCTCAATATTCCAATTTTGGTGCTCGATACACCAATTCAGTCTGTTAATTTTTTGTTGTCTGGTTAGCTCTGGAACTCTTAAGGGCTTTCTGCTGTACAAACCACTTGAACGAAATCTGACGGATCGTTTCGACTGATACACTGATGCCTGTTGCATCCAGAAATTGATTTTGGAGTATAGGGTGCGACGCACTAGGGTCTTCTTCTAGGCCTATTTTGCAGAGATTGTAGCTCCAAGCATCGGTCGTAGGTTGTTGAAATCACCTCCTGTGATACCTCCATTGTGGCCGCTATATCCTCTGTGTCACCCCTACTTCAACGAGAGCAATTATTCGACCCCTCTGCACATCGGACAATCCAAAGTAAGGCATTTTGAATTATGATTATTGGCTTTTTTAAATTTTGAAATTCACAGTTTCAAATCTCATTGATGACTGAGAACAATATCCCGAACATGTGGTTATAATTCAGCATTTCTTATCATACTATCCAGTTTTTTTACAACAAAAAACTTCATTCTTCAAAAGTAGTCAAAGATCCACGGTTAAAAACAATCAATAATATGAAATACCGAGTGATTCCATATAAATTTGGTTGTGTGTATTTAGAACTTTTTCATTGTATTTATTTTGTATGTTATGTGTGTCGGGTATAGCAATATCAATTTTGTATTTTAGGTAGTGATAGATAA
This sequence comes from Cryptolaemus montrouzieri, assembly GCA_013387265.2. Lineage (NCBI taxonomy): Eukaryota > Metazoa > Arthropoda > Insecta > Coleoptera > Coccinellidae > Cryptolaemus > Cryptolaemus montrouzieri. Next base: position 68,336,425 of record JABFTP020000001.1, on the reverse strand, counting down.
TTAAGTGGTGAACTTGAAACGCACGTTAACCAGAACTCTTAGTTTTACTGAAGGATATTAAAATCCGTAATATCTATATACAGGGTGAATTTATGAATGAAAGTCCGAAAAACTTTAACGAAATCGGATCGATAGTTCAGGAGATAGGGATCGTTGAAATTTCAAAAAATAAAAAACAAGAACTGTGTTTTAAGGAATTTTACTTTATAATTGCGATTCGTAACGCGTTTCACTACACCGTAGCTTCTTCAGACGAATGACACAGTACTTGTTTTTTTATTATTGATAATGGAATTTTACCAAGTAAGAGCCTCCCAAATTCATTGAATTTTCGTCCAAATATCATAACGCAGCCTGTATCTCGTAAAAGAAGGGACAAATTCACATACAATATCATTTTTATCTATTCATAATTATATGACGAAGGACTCTTGGTCGTCGTTGAACTTTGGTAATTCCGCAAATAAAAAATTTTAGATTTGCTAAAATGACGTAGGTCTTGACAGTCTCTTGGTCCATAAGTGCTCAACTACTTCTCAAAACTCACATTTTTCCATTTTTTAATAATGGAAAGCTGTTCACTTCAAACGATGACACAAAAACAAAAACACTCGAGGAATGTAGCAGAACTTTATCAGATCTCTACTAAGAGATGGTGCTCACTATGAACAAATCGAAGCCACGAATACCATCGATTGAATTTCCGCATGACGTATTGAAAGAACCCCGTAGAATCGCGATGACCCGTTTCTTCAAACGAATCATCGTTCAGTATTTGGTAATCTCGAAACCGAATACCGAAAAATCAACTAGAATTCTCATTATAAAAAAATCAAATACAAAAGATTGGTAATCAAGTTTTTGAAACAAAAACTGATACTTCAACCAAAACTAATCAATTCTGGCAGTAATCAATCCAATTAACAACGATCAAAACCATATGTCATAAACTGAGGCGCCGCCAGTCCCAGTTTTTTTTTTCTTTTGAATACCGTCGCTGAGTTTCTTACTTGAACGGGTTGACACGTCATCGATTACTCGAGTCTTGTCAGATCCAAGAATAAAAAGTGTCAGGTATGATCGGGGGGTTACTGAGCGAGGTATACCCGCCAGGACGGATACAGTGGCGCAGAATGAACACGTAATTTTCTTTGAGATTGATGTTCGAAAATGCAATTCGTCTTTAAATAACGCGTACTATCAACGGTTAAAGACCTGCTACAAAAAAATAGACCATAATAAAGAATAATTTCCAAAACAAATTAATCAAATTAACCACTAAGTTTTCATTTAATGAAAGTAGTCAAGCATGCTCAAATTTTGACTGAATCCATTATGTGAGTAATATTGTAATATTGTTTTTTAGAATTTTTACAGGTCAATCTCTCTTAAAATTTCATATATTATTAAAATTGTGGGAAAGTCTCCCGCCACTGGTGATATGATATCCATTCGGCTTGATATACGATATCTTACTGCTATCTCCCCATCTGGGTAGACGTAATTAAAACTGGCGGACATCTACCAGACTTGCTTATTTATTACCTGGACCTCCTCAAGACAAATGGACAAAACAACGACAACGGAATCACCTTTATAATGTACCTCTGAATTTTTTTTTAGATGTAATTGTAAGCGTTTTACAGTTTGTAATCATAGTGGTTTGACCCGAATATTTCACATGAGCAGGAGATATATTTTTCATTGATTTTTAGATTTTTTACGAAATCATAAAATTTCAGGAATGTATGAGGATAAACTTCTTCAGTATCTGGCAAACTACAGTCAAAACCGGATATAGCGTCATTGAAGGGACCGTATAGTTTCCGACGTTATATCCGATAGTTGTTATAAGCAATACATAGCTTAAGTATGTAGTTAAATTATCATAAGTACATATATCTAATATAGAATAAAATATTGTTTTCAAAAGAAATATCAAAAAAAGAAATAAAAATGTTCATTAAGAAATAATTGGAGATACAAGATGTACTTAGCTGCATCATAAGACTTACACTAGTTTTTAAAGTCATTTTAGTCTGTTTTTTAAGCCCACTTTCAAATATGTTTTGAATGTTTCATACTCCTTAAGTTATGAGTATCATCAGTATTAAACTGGTCGTTAAAGGTAACAAATTTTTGCAAAACTGTTAAAGCGCTAAGAGCCTCGGAAATTGTTGTTGGCCTAAACTGTTCTTCAGGGTCTTCGTTTTCTTCGTCAGTGTTATGATTGTTACTTTCAGCTTCTGCAAAAATTTCTTCCTCAATAGCTAAGGCGCACACAGCGGCATGTCATCTATTCCAATAAATTCCTTTATCTCAATTCTTTGTTCTGTAGCAGCAGATCTTTGCAATCGAGTAACCAATTGAGCGAGTGGTACGTTGTCGTCTTCATCTGTGGGAGATCGTATCATTCTCGCTAGCGGAATATCATCGTCGTTCTCCGCTTGTGATGGAGAGAGATCTTTGAAACCTGCATTGTGAAAGCAGTTGGCTATAGTGGTCTGTGTGACCTTTTCCCAAGCTTCCGATATAATTAGAACTGCATCCAATACACAAAGACGTTTTGTATGTTTCCCGTTTTCAATATTCTGTATCATTTGTAGCACTTGAAGTTTTCTGTATTGTGTTTTTAAAGCTTTTATCACACCTTGGTCCACGGGCTGTAAAATAGATGTGACATTGGGCGGTAAAAACACAAGCTTTATGCATTTCAGATTGGAGACTACAGGGTGAGCGGGACAGTTGTCACCTAGGAAAAGAATTTTTTTTCCTACAGACTTCAAGTCTGCATCCCAGCTACGCAGCCATTTTTCAATAATTTGCGATGTCATCCAGGACCTAGTGTTATTTTCATAAGTTACAGGCAAAGAGTGAATGTTTTTAAAGCAACGCGGTTTGTTAGCTTTTCCTATCACCTAAAGTTTTCTTTTGCATGAACCAGTCTTGTTTGCCGAAACCAATACTGTAATTCTTGTTTCTTTGAATTCAAGTGTCGTGTCAGGAGTTAAATTGTAAAATAATCCGGTTTCATCAGCATTGAAGATTTCCTCTGGTGTGTATCCTTCGCACAGCGCAGGCCACTTATGAGAGAGCCACTCTTCACTCACTCCTTCAGGAACGCCAGCCGCTTCACCGCAAACTTTTCCTGCCACAATATTATAACGAGCACGAAAACGTTGTACCCAAGACGACGAACACTCAAAATTTTCCTTACCCATAATACGAAAAAGTCGTTGGCTTTTTGTTGCAGAAATGGACCACTTATTGGGATATTGTTTGCCATCTGATGTTTAAACCATGTTAATAAAGCATCTTCCATAACTTTATGTTCACTTGTCCCCGATCTTTTAAGTTTTCAACAGTTGTTGTCGAAAAGAACTTTTATTTTATTTCTATTCTTCCAAATCGTACATATTGTAGAATGTGAAACTCCACACTCCTCTGCAATTTCACTATTTGACTCGCCATTTTCTAATCTCCATATGATATGAGATTTTTCTTCAATAGTAAACACTTTCCTCTTTTTTTTGCGACATGGTAACGCATAAATACACAGTCACATCAAAGGTAAAACTTATAAATCAAGCTGTCACTCACGAAGTCAGGTAGCGCACTAAACAACAAATATGCAAGGTCCAATGACCGGGAAGAGGTTCGAATGAGGTGGGATAAAGAGCGTAGGTAATAATACGCCTAAATATTACTTCAATGCTGCGTAATAAGATCTAACATCGTTCGTATTGTTTTGTTTTGGTGGGACTATATGCGGTTGGTCGATATAGTCGACGAATATCAGTAAATTAGTCTCATGTTTTTCATAGAGCAACGTAGAACGGTTTTTCAATAAAACCGTAGTGTACGATGAGTAGAGGAAATCAAATCGAAGAACTGAAATTATTCTGCATCATGACAACGCAAGGTAACACACATCAGTGCATACAATGGAGTATCACCCAAAACATTGAACTAATGGGACATCCACCTTATAGTCTCGGTTTGGCACCTTACGACTTCTTTTTTTACGCACATAAAAAGTACTGCGTGGGCAACGATTTTCGCCCGCAGAAGAGGGAGTTGAAGACTTCCAAAACCGTGATTTGCAAAAGTGTATCGATCTTCATGGAGAATACACTGTAAAACAATGAAGCTATTTTTTCCCTAAGTTACTGATTTTAATTGAGCTGGATAATGAAGTGATGAGGCATGTAAATATTTATTTGTGTGGGTTGATTTTCTATATACTGATAATTGTAAGAGTTCGCTTTGTGACTTTGGTAATTCTCAGTATACAGAAAATCAACCAACAAAAATAGTTACTTACATGCCTGATCACATCATCATCCAGCTCAATTAAAATCCATGGTCAAAAAGCTCATAAGCAGATCGGTAGCACTCACAGATGACAGCAACAGAGAAGAAGAGTTATCTACAATAACCAATCATGAAAATAATGGATGTAACAAAAACACAATAAAAGCACTCTCACTGGGCGAAACACGAAGTGCACAGAAGAACAAAAGCCCACAATTGTTTTACCATATATCAAAGGAGTAACAGATAAAATAGAAAGAACATTGACGAAATACAAAATTAGAACGGCATACAAACCATCGGAAAAATTCTCAGAAACCAGAAAATCAGGGAGTTTACTCTATACCAGGGTACTCAAACGGTCGATAGCGAGTGCTTTTTGAGTAGATCTTGAGAAGAAAAAAATTTTTAATAAGTAGGTAACTTTCGAAAATTTATTACGTAATAAAGTATCACTCTGCTAGCGGCAAAAGGCGACTTTATCAAAGGAACGCGCGGTACTTGTCAAAGAAAAGCCGGAATTGGAGTCATTCTGAATTGTAACTTGAAGGCAATATACTACGTCGATACGAAGTTCATTATTAAATAGTACGAAATGAGTGCTGCGAAGGAATCTAAAACGTATCATTTTAATAACGATTGGGAGGAAGAATGGTGAAGGATAAGTGCACTTGTCTTATTTGTCGTGCGTCAGTCGCAATATCTAAGTATGGTAACTTAGAGAGGCATCATAAAACGGTTCATAAAAACTATGAAAAGGATTTTTCAGCCACAGAGTGAATTAAGAAAACGAGAAGTGCGTGATCTTGTTTGAAAAAAAAACAAACCATGTTCACAAGACCAGCCAAACAATCAAAAGCTGCTACGATCGCGTCATTTGAAATATCTCATATATTGGCGAAACACAAGAAACCATTCGAAGATAGTTCGGTTGTGAAGGAAGCATTTATTGAAGCGGGTGAGACTTTATTTGGAGATTTTAAAAATAAAACAGAAATCATGTCTGCAATTGAAGAACTTCAGTTATCTCGTCCGACTGTCACAAGGCGTATTGAAGTAATGAGTCAGGACATTGCAGATAAACTAAAACATGGTATCATAAAATGTACATACTTTTCTTTACAGTTCGACGAAACCACCGATATGACAAACGCTGCTCAGATGTGTAATTTCATTCGGATGGTATTGAATGACATGTTGGCTAAGGAATAATTTTTGACAATCATTCCTCTGAAGAGGAAGACCCGTGTCGAAGATATATATGACGTTTTCTTAAATTTGTAAAAACTACAAGCTACCAATATATAAATTAGTGTGCATTACAACCGATGCAACACCAGCAATGACTGGAAACAAAAACGGATTTGTGGCTTTGTGTCGAGCTAATGAAGATTTCCCTTCATTTTTTTTCATTCCATTGCATTATACATCAACAAGTTTCGTGTTTTAAGTTTTAAGCACGGAGAAAATTATTTGCATCGCAACAAAAATTGTGAATTCCATTCGTAGATTGCAACGGCGGCTCTTTAAGTTGCAGTTGGAAGATAGGGAGTCAGCTGAACACAATGATTTAGTTCTTCACACGGACGTCAGGTGGTTGAGTCGCGAAAAATTCCTAGAAAGGTTTCAAGAATTATTAACCGAAATAAGAGCTTTTTAGACGAAAGAGGTGATGACACTCAGATGTTGAAAAACGAAAAATAGCTGACTGATTTGGCATTTTTGACTGACATCACAATGCACTTAAACACCATTAACTTGGAGCTTCAAGGTAAAGGAAAAACTATTATTGAGATGATTAGCGCAGTAAACGCATTCAAAAGTAAATTGCCACTTATGATAGACCAACTGAAAAGAAAAGATCTGAAACATTTTCCGTCTTTGAAAGCAAGGATTCCTCAGTTGAATTATGATACGTACGAGGCTGAATTATCAAATATTTGGGACAATGCGTTTTTATGATTGCTGTAAATTGGCAAATATAGCATCATTTATGAGTTATCCTTTTTCATGTGAAAACATTGAGGAATTAGCTACAGAAATAGCAAGTCAGATTAATATGAACTCATGTTCTGTTGAAAATGAGTTGGTGCAGATTATATCACATATACATCTCAAAGCTACAGCATCTGATACAAATTTCTGGTGTTTTATATCTGAAGATAAATATCCGAATCTAAGGCAAATCGCCCTTCAACTGACGACAATGTTTGGGCCAACTTACTTGTGCGAGTCTGCATTTACTGAAATGAAGATAATTGAGTCAAAATATCGCAATCGACTAACTGACGATCATATGTCATCATGCTTGCGATAAGCACTCAGTGGTTAATTACCATCTTATGAAAAGTAGGCTGAGGACATGCAGTGCCACGCTTCAACATCCAAAGTCACTCCTTAGTTAAGTTTAACACCATATATAACTCTTTTGTTTTGTAACAACCAATAAACTCGCAATTTTGAATAACCATGAGTTTTTCCATTGATATTATAGAGAAGAACCTAACTAAACCTAACCCAAACCTTGACTAAAACAATGTATATTGTGCGGAAAGCTAATACTATATATGCTACGGTACACCCTACCTAGGTAGGTAGGTAGGGTGTATCGCGTATGTACGACAACCTTGCATCACACATACTTGCAACGTCTCAGAGTCGATCGTAAGTAGTCTAAAAATATTGAGGTAGATCGCCAACAATTCAAGTTTGAGCACCCCTGCTCCATATCATGCGGAGATTATGATGAGGTTTATACATCGGACAAATCAATCGAAGAATAAAAGAAAGAATAGAAGAACATAAAAGAGCACTAAAAAATAAGTGCATCTCATCCGCCATTTATCTACATAAACTACATACAGGTCATACAATAGATTTCGATAACTCAAAACAAATCAGTACCACACAGCAACTCAAGAAACGCCTCATCAGAGAAGTAGTGGTAATTGAAAGAAGAGGTACAATGAACAGAAAAGACGAAACCCTCAAATTATCAAATGCTGGGAACGTTATTTGAACACCTAGGAAACAGAGATATCGTCTACCCAACGCCTGAAGATGACAAGGAACAACTTGTCGAAATAAAAATAGACAAAATATAAATATATATATATTTAAAATATTAATATATGCATCAATTTCTTGGCGCTTTGAATATTTACTAGTGAATACACAAATTAACTACTGCTATTATTTGCGCCTTCAGAACAAATTTAAATTAATTAATCAAAATTTTCTAGTTAAATTTGAACAAAATAGTTTTGCTACTTGAAGGTAAACAATGATTAAGGTTTTCCGATTCGTTTGTCCAGCCTTGTGGAAAACGCACTGAATATTCTTCGAAAAACAAAACATGGACAAAAGAAATAATTAAAATATAAATGATGTTTCGGGTAACCTCAAGAAAACCTTGGAGCATTTACGATTCTCCAAGAATTGTTAGTTTTATGTTTATTCTAATATAGCTACTATCCGTAATTAGAATGTCCATAAGTGTTAAGTAGAATTTATTTAATAGGATAATAATATTCCCCATCACTTATCCCTGATCAATTTATAGTTAATTATGATAGATGGTTGAAAAGGTGATTGGTCAATTCGTTAATACCGATGAATGATTTTACGGTTTACACAAGTAAAAATTATTTAATTAACGTTTGACTCAATTTGAACCAATTACACGGTGGTAATTAAAACCGTAAATGCGTCAGTGCTCAATGAAATTAACGTTTTTTGATGCTGAAATACGAGGTGTTTACTATCGAGAGCAATTCGCGAAAGAAGATATATCATTGAATAAATGGTAAGTCTTGAAGTAAGTCGATAAATTTTCAATTAGATTACGGGAGAGTTCATTATCAGTTGCGTAATGAAACTGGCGTTTCATAATATGTAATGCTTGAGTTAAAATAGGACAATTTCATTCACATGTTCAAATAAAATGGAAGTCATAGATTCATTTTCCATAATATTTTAGTCTATTCAGAAAAGGTGTAAAGTAATAAATCAGTAGGTGACAGGGCATGAGCTCAATGTTTGGGTTTTGGTTTAATATCGAATATAGAGTTGCATCACATGTACAGGGTGAGCAAATTTCGATGTATTTGTAAGGTGTCCTCTCTCGATCTTATTTTCAGGGACCAGTTTAGAGGTGCCAACATTTTTCTGATATCTTTTTCCGTTCTGGACTTATTCAAAATTCCTCGAATTTTGTGAAAATCGTCCATTGCGGATATCTCGATCATCCTCAAAGATATGTAAAAATAAGTTTGACATTCTACAGGCACTTTCCTAAGTAGAATACAGTGCTGTGGGAAAAAAAAATTTTAGCACAGCGGTTTTCGAGTTTTAATGCAAACATGCTTTTTAAAATACGCACGATAAGAAATTTACCTCTATTGGATGCAGCAATTTTGTTTTCAGAAATATATGTAGACAACTATTGCATCCAATGCCTTTTTTCTGAAAAAAACCTGAAATTTCCACAATTCCATTAATTAGGCGCATGCCCATCAACAATTCATATTGTTCTTTCACTGAAAACCACAGATTTTAAAAATCCTTTTCAAGATCATGGTTATTCCTACGGTTTGATTCGGTTTAGACCATAGTAATTAACTGTGGTCTCAGAGTTCGACAGTCACTTCTACTATTCATAAATCGAATTACATATGAACATTAATTCTTTTGAAATCCGAAACTTGCCAACCCGAGTAATCTAAGTAACATATGAGTCCATGCATGTTGCTTTGGTTATATTCTATAGAATGATTAGAAAGTTATGCGATTAAAAAAATATATTATTATGAAAAACAAAAGTTATGACATTAAACTTTTCTCAAACGAAAATCAAAAACACATACGAAAATCTTCAACAGAAACAAAAAGTCCTAATGATACAAATGGGGGAAACTACTTTATCGCAAATATTCAAAAGTTTTGCCATTGTTTTCAAAGTATAAATTACGTCGCCGAGAAACATATGAATATTGCTAACAGAAGCAAGGCATTCCCTAAATTCTGTTTTAACTCTCCTAAATTGTTACTAACCTCAACATGACCCCAAAGAAAAAATCTAGTGGCGTCAAGTCAGAGGACCGAGGCGGCCATCTCACAGGACCTTTAGTCCCTATCCAATTATGTCCAAAATTCAAATTCAACAGATCAGTGATGGCCCTAGTTTGATGGGAAGGGGCACCATCGTGTTGAAAAAAAATATTTGATCTTTGTGCTAACGGAAGTTGATCGAGAAATCCTTCAATGATATTATTGTTGATGATTTATTCATAACGTTCTCCATTCAAATTTTCATCAATAATTTCAAACGCCAAAACGCGACTATCTTTCAGTCCACACCACACATTGAAACGATATCTTCCTTGATGCTGCACATCAATACGGCGTTGAGGATGTACATCGGACCACAAATGTTCATTAAAGCGATTAAATATCTCATCGCTAGTGATGCAGACTTCATCTGTCCATTTGACTTCTCTAAAAAATTCTGGACGTTCTTGGATATTCTCTAGATACCAATTGCAGAAATTTAGTTGGCGAAGAGGATCCCATGGCTGCAAAAATTGGGAGACTCGCATTTTGTAGGGTTTAAACTGGCTCTCCTTCAGAATACCGAGCGCCCCACGTCTCGAAATTCCTATTTCTACTTCAATTTGTCTACTCGAAATGGAAGGTTTGGCCGTTACAGCACCTCTCACTTCGTTCATTGTTTCCTCTCTATCCCTTACATGATATTTTTTATTTCTTGATTTTCTGAATGAGCCACTACTGATAAGATTCTCTTTCATTCTTCGAAAAATAGATTTATTTGACTGGTGCCTTTCAGGATACCGATTAAAATATATTTCGACCGTTGCTGCTGAATCATACCCTCTAAGAATATAACATTCCATCATATCGAACTTTTCATAATTTTCATAGTTATGATTTCTATTCTGCATCTTGAAACAATCAAAGTCTCAGGTGAACGAATTCTTAAATGTAATAGTTGGAAACTCTAAACAGTTAATTACTATGATCTAAATAGAAACAAACCATAGAAATAACCATGATCATAGACCGGATCTTCAAAATCTGTGGTTTTAAGTCATAGAACAATATGAAGCTTTGATGAGAATGCACCTAATGAATGGAATTGTGGCAATTTCAGGTTTTTCTCTGACTTGTTGACTACAAGTGTAACATAATTTTGAAGAGGAAAAAAATTGCTGCATCCAATAGCTGTAAAATTTCTTATGGTTATGGAAAGCATATACGCATTAAAACTCGAAAACCGCTGAGCTGAAAATTTTTATTACACAGCACTGCATTATACTCAAAAAAGTGCATGTAGAATGTCAAACTTATTCTTATGTAACTCTGATGATGATCGAGATATCGGCGAAGGACGGTTTTCCCAAAATTCGAGAAATTTTGAATGAGTCCAGAACGGAAAGAGATATCAGCTAAATTTTGGCACCACTAAACTAGTCCCTGAAAACAAGATCGAGAGAGGGGTTCATTTTTCTCTATCTGCAGTATTTCACATAGCTGCAGTACAAATATATCGAAATTTGCTCACCCTGTACAGACACCGGTATAACGAGGTATATTATACTAATATACTGTACCTACTCCAGGCAAAGTTTTGAATGTACTCTCACTTGAAAAATAAATTACCGATTTCTAGATACGATCCTCGGATATTTGTTCTCTTTGTATTTATTCTGTTGCTTTGATTCAGTCGAATGCAATATTTTTTACTTGAAAGTCTGTAGTGCAATGTAACATTCTATTCGGTTTATTCGCTCATATGATTGTAACTACTAACCTGCTTGAGAAAGGAAAGGATATAATTCTTGTCGTATCTACTTATATTCCTGGATATTATAATAGGAAGAGTTAATTCGTAATGGGTATTAAACTCCAAACTCTTATCAAATCAAAGTATTGCATAAATGATAATATATTCACAATCACCTTTTCGTATGGATGATTAGCTGCCTGATAATTGATCCTATTTAATCATTATTTACTGAAATTTTCATAAGTAATACTGTTACCACAAAACTTGGGTTTTACCTGGTTCATATCGGAGCTGGGTTTGTACGCCCGAACCAGATGTGAACAGGTCATAAAACCCTATCTCGGACAGAATAACCGAGATAACTAGCATTAAAGCTTTAACCTTCAACACAGTAACATCTCATCCAACAATTATTATAGTAACGTACTATTCAATAGTCAATCATACAACAACATAAGTATTTACATGTAAAAACTATCATATTAGTGTAGTGAATTTAATATATGTATATAGTACAAAGCGTTCTTCTTTATAAGTAGAACCCAACGTGGCAATATCAAAGCCATTCCGTAACAAATACCACAAGAGCTCACATGTGGTCGGATATTTTCTATGCTCGTTTTCGAATACTTTCGTGCAGGCAATTCAACGAGAACTGGGCGACAAAATCACGAGAGCATAACTCGAGTCGTCGAGTTGAATTACCGAAAAGTAAGTATGAGAAAACGAGCTTAGAAAAATATCCTGCCAAATCTGAGCTCGAGTGGTATTTGTTGAGAAAATTCCGCGAATTACAAAACGTACAAAATGAACTTTATTGAGAAATGCACACAAACTCAACGAGAAAATCATAAAGCATTAATTTCAAACATGTTTAGTTATTATTGGAATGAACGTTTATTGAAAATGTAATTACTATATACAATTTTTTCATTCCGGGTCGATTCTATATGGGACGATGCCTGAGGAATTATGGAAGATTCAGCATTCGCAGAAGTTTTTCGAAGAGTTGAAACAAGATTCAAATGATGCTCATTGTTCAGTTACAGGTAGGGCTTAATAGAGCTTGCCGTAGAGTGTCCGGTTAGTTTGATCAATTCTTGTTCACTGACACCTGCCTCAGCACTGGATCTAAGCATTTTTCCTGATTTTTTCTAAGGAAGATTTTTCCTCTGAATCTAAAAACAAATAGGGTGTTATATTTGAAATTCTCATGTTGTGGTCATTTCCAGCTACACCGGAAACACTATTGAGCACAAAAGATTTATACTGAATTCTTTATGCTTCACAATGTAGAATACCAATTTTCAAAAAAATCGCTCGGTAAATAACTGAGATAATTAGCCGTTTCGGTACTTTTGCCTAAGGCACATCTTCCTCTTAATGTACTACTTGCTGATGAAGCCACTGTTTGATGAAACGCTTCGTAAATTTATGAATACAGTTAAAATTTCAATATTATTGTTTCATTTGATTAATGTTCATCAATTTTCATCAAGTAACGATCTCCTCTATCAAATAATTTGAAATAAATCTCCTACCCGGAGACTCTGAGGTTATATTAAAAATGATAGGAAAAATTGTAGACTTATTTGTAATGTACCACTTTTCTTTTGAGCACGCTCAGAAAATCTTCATAAATGCTGTAAATTTTGAGAAAAAAGTTTTTTTCCGAATTCTTTGTAGTCTCCTATAATATTTTCAATCATGAGAAATTGGATAACAGTTTTCTTCTTGTTTGTTTCAGTTTACTACACTATTTTTCAAATGCATTTTGAAAGAGAAACATTGATCGCATAAAATTTCTCGAAATCTCCCATGGACTTCACTGGTAAACTATTTTGTTTACATATCTTTTCTACCCCTGTCACTTGATGTTCAGCAGGATCCGGATATACTTAACTGCTAACCCCTGGTGGTAATTTCTACTGAATTCCTCGTGACAGAGTGAGCAGAACGAACACGAGGAAGCCAATTACAGAAAAAACATGGCAACTTAATTTATACCTGCCTTGTTAAACTGATCATTATTCTCGAAGTTTACAAAAATAAATTTTGAATTAATAATCATATGTAATATGATCGTATAATTATCTATTGACACTAAATTCATCGTTAATTGTTTTTTTACGAAGCCCCTACGATGACTTCGAAGGTAAACTACACCTAAATATGCCTTGGATAAGCAACGAATGAGAATAATTTGAAAAACCATAAAAAACGATATTCACTCCTAAATTATTTAAGAAAATTTTCCTTCAGTTATATACCCGTCAGTTTGTTTTAATTAAGGTAGAGAATTATTTATATACCTACAAGCTTGGCAGGACAGACGTTATTTTATTGAAATTTTAACAAGATTCGGATTTCCCCAGATTTTCTAATTTAGTTATTTTCTGCACAGAAAATGAACGAATGAAACAAAAATGAATGAGGGAAATATATCGCACTTATCGTCAGTTACTGAAATATTTCCATAACCTCAACCTACACAACATAGAATTAACAAATATGTAATTCCTATCATGTGGAATTATGGTTTTGTAATTTGTAAGATTTCTTTTGTATCCATTGTGAATTTATTTCTCTAAAAACTTTTCCAGGCCATAAACAACAAATCAAAAAACAGTATCAACTAAATATGCCATTCACGATATAATAATAATATTTAGCAATTTGCTATTCAAAACAACATCATATTGCTGGGTTATAGGTATGTGATGTCTTTCACAATATATCCCCAGCATTCTAAATATTATACCAAAAATTGAATATATTTGTATCTTCAATACAAAATCTCTTAATAAATTTTGAATTCCTTATAATTTTAGATTCCATAATATTAATTGGCAGACTATTAAATGTTATAACTCCTCTTCTTAACACTGTGTTGTAAGTTTTTCTTAATAGAAAAGTCGTTTTTATTTCATGTATTATATTACCTTTAATTATGTTTATCTTTAATGATATATATATATATATATATATATATATATATTCAGGAACTAATTTATTCTTCATCTTGTAGATAAAATCCAATGTTCTGAAATATATTCTCTGTTTGACACTCATAAGTTTTAATACTGTCAACATACTCCTTACTGGAGTCCTTTTATTGCCCTTTAAAATAACTCTCAAGCCTCTATTCTGAATTCTCTGTAAAGTACCCAAATTATTCTTTTGTAAACCAAACATCAATGTCGAGCAAAAGTCAATATGAGGAGACACAATGGCTTTAAACAGCATAAGTCTAGTACCAAATTCACCTTATCGCCTATTCTTGATATGCAATGTATTTCTGTTGACATATTTTTCGAGACATAATCACAGTGTAACTTAAAGAAATACTCCTAAGTACTTCATTTGGGTTACTCTATCAAGAATATTGTTATTAATTTGAACACTTGTTTCCCAAATCCAGATTATTAAATTTGTATTTACTTTCCAGTATCATATATTTAACGTTTATTCCTAGACTATTATCACATTTATAGCAGCAAGGTTTCTATTTATTAATTCAACCATCAGTTTTATATTATCACCTGTTATGTACAGCATTGTGTCATCCGCGAACATAGACACAACACTGAATTTCACAAATTTCACTAGGTCATTTATGTACAACAAAAATAACAAGGGCCCTAAAACTGTCCCTTGAGGTATGCCTTTCACAATATTCTCTATGTCTGATAAATGATCATTCAATTTCGCCCTTTGGGTCCTATCACTTAAATATGAAGAAAACCAATTCAAAACATTCCCCCTCATTCCTATTTTCTTGAGTTTCAATAATAATAAACTCCTTGAAATGGTTTCCAAAAATACAGCTATGACATATTTACCCTCATCTATATCTCTCATCCATTTATCAAATATGTTTAAAACTGTACTTTCACATGAATGGCCCGGACGAAAACTAGATTGGTTTTCAACTATTATATTGTTTTCATCACAGTATTCTAATAGTTGTTGTTTTACTACAATTTCTATTACTTTCTCATAAACCGATACTATATTAATCCCCTAAACTCCTGACATAAGATAGTATTAGTAACTTTTTCAACTGGAATAATATTTGTTGTTTTCCAATCATTTGGAAACTTTCCATATTGTAATGGAGTATTAAAAATCCAACAATCTATTACCTATAACGCTAAAAGTGTCTCTCAAAATAATTCCGTCTTCTGTCCCACTGTATTATTCAGTGATTTAACTGGAAAAAATTTTCGAGAGCAATAAACAATAAAAATAAACAATTCCATAATTATCATCATTGGATCATAACGATCGAAAGTGTGATTTTTGTACCTTCCCAATTTCACCACTTTCCTTTAAGATCATTCTAATTTTTTCTCTAAATTTTGCTGGCACATAATGGACAAAACGAAAAAGAATCAGATGATAATATTTCGCAACGCAACAGAATACACCTATGCTGATTTCATTAAATCCTTAGGAATATTATTGTAAAAGACCTTCGTTAGAAAAGTTTTCTTTTCTTATTTTCCCAGAACAGAAATTGGGGGTCTAATTAATTGGAATTGTTCAGTATCTTATTTCTTATTCTTTAAAATCGTATATAAATTAACTTGAAAAACAAGACTGTAACTTTTCATCCAATCCATAGAATAACTTTATACAGGGATATCCACCGGGACCGTCCGTTAAAAACTTTTTAAGTTCCAATTACAATATCAAGCTGAAATTTTATACGCGGCCATAACTAGCGATTTCCAATTGGAGTGAAATATTTTCGAAGTGATAACATTTCCGGTTATACCGGAAGTGGGTCATCACTTTGTTATTTCAAATGGCAATCTACCTCTAGTATCTCTTCTTTACTTCTTACAGGAATAAGATACACTTCACTCTTGATTTTGCCCCATAAATAAAAATCAAGAGGCGTCAGGTCCGGAGAACGCGGAGGCCATAAATTTGGTCCTTGATTACCCCACCATCTATCCTCGAACATTTCTGTTAGCTGCCGATCTACAGCTCGTGTTTTATGTGCTGGTGCACCATCCATTTGGTAATAGCAATTCCTCAGAATGTTAAGGGGTAATCCATCTAAAAACTTTGCTAATGTTCCTCTCAAAATTTCCAGGTATCTTTGTCCATTAAGATCTTCCTCATAAATGTGATAAGCCAACAAATCATTCATTAAAATTGCAAAAACGTTCACGCTGAATTTATTTTGGAAATCAATAACCTCAATGAAATGTGGATTTTCTGTGACCCAAAATGTCGATTTCTCCTGTTGGTTATTCCACTTTCATTGAACTTGGCTTCATCAGACCATATAATTTTTTGCAGAATTGTCTCATCTTCTTGAGGCCGAATTAATAAATTTTCACAGAAATTTAGCCGCTTGGGAAGGTCAGTTGGTTTCAATTTTTGTAGTCTGATAAAAGAATACGGGTGCATGTTTCTTAAGGATCCTTAGAATGGAAGTATAACTCAACCCAATATCCATTGATGCTGACTTAATGGACGCATGTGGATTGGCACGAAAATACGCTAGCGTATTAATTTGATTGTCGTCGTCCTCGAGAATTGGTTTTCTTTTAGTTTCTATGTATTTTTTTCTTCTAAATTGCTGAAAATTGCTTCTAATCCTTCGAAATTTTGTTTTACTCATAGGCACCAAATTTGGAAATTGGTTATTGAATTGAATGCAAGTTATATCCACCACTTTTTGACATTCGGCATGAATTAAAAGAGATTAAACATATCCTAGTTTGAATAATCAGCCATTTTATTATCAATCTGGTGTTTTTCAAAAATTTTCACTTCAAATTATCAACAATTCTTGTTGAAATATCAAATTCGAATGAGCGAAGTGACAAGTACATTAAGTTTAGGCACCTGTCAGGTGAGCGTAGCCAGTTCAGCTACTTGATTCAAATATTTCAAATCATTGTATGTATAGTATATGCTGATACAATTCCATCTGAAATTTGACGCTTCATCTGATGGAGATATAAAAATTGGCACGTGCCATTTGAAAAAATTGAGTTATTGCTGTTTGAAAAAGGCCAAATTGAAAAAATCATAGAAAACAACGCAATAAACATTTGACATGTGTAGACTGCTTAAAAAATTCCTTGATCCTTCTTCTATCCACCCAAGCAAAAATTGTGTCTGTAGTGCAAAAGATCTACGAGCTACAATTTCTTTAAATGTTCCTCAAAAATCGAGTTTATAACAAATATAATTGAATCTGTCAAAAGTTTTGCCAACAATAACTTGGGTATTTTATGCCTTGCTCAAATGTCGTTTCTAGATGTATAATAAAAAAGGTAGATTGCCATTTGAAATAACAAAGTGATGGCCCACTTCCGGTATAACCGTAAATGGTATTACTTCGAAAATATTTCACTTCAATTGGAAATCGCTAGTTATGGCCGCGTATAAAATTTCAGCTTGATATTGAAATTGGAACTTAAAAAGTTTTAACGGACGATCCCGGTGGATATCCCTGTATATAAAATCATGAAAACAAGGAAAATTGGAAGTGAAATAATATTAACACAAAAAAATGCAATGTAGTAATTCTTAAGCATCTGTTAGATTTTTACAACCCCTATAACGAAGTGGTCGTTCCGCCCACACGTGTGTTTCATTCGAGCCTTGATTGACAGAGAGAAGGAAGGAAGTCGTCTGTGGCATGTCAGGAATTCCGCTTGGATCGCCCGGTATTGCATATGCCATTACGTAATTCCCAAGTAATTGACCACACACTCTTAATTTGTCTGCGGGTGTCCTGGAATTTTGGAGCACATTTATGCTAATACCGAAGGGAAGGTGGTCCTCTTGATTAGTTTGAAACATCACATTTTATATTCCAGACACTTGAGAACAGTATTTTGGGGAGTTTCAAGGAATGATTACAGTAAATCGTTTAAAAAACTTGGGGTAATAATAAAGGAATATTGAGCAACATTATCAAACTCTTTGAAAAAAGCGTAAAGAATAATGGCCGCGCGAAACGGTGGTTCAACCACGGTACACACAAGGCGCACGTTGCAATGACATAACACAAAATATGCTCCAAATGGTTTCCCCATAATGCTCACTATCCAGATTTAGCATAGTGCGACTTTTGCAAGTTTTCAAATTTGAGAATATGACCCTATGCGAAGGAATTCTTATCGCATGTGTCAATCATACAAATGGATTCTTTTGATGGCATTATTGCTGAATTAAATAATCAACAAGGGTTGTTATGAGAAAAAATGTGTTTCATAAACTTTCTCACCAGACTCCTATCTGATGAATCAGATATTTTCTAGTAGGATCAACTAAAGGTCAAGACGCGCAACTGCAACTCGAGAGACGGTCTGTATCAAAGCAAAAATCGTCAAGGAATACCGAAACAAGTGTTCTGGTTCATTATTGAAGAGGCGCCCGTTAAAGTGCTCCCATAAATTAAGTACGATCCCATTCACACTCACTTTAAAAAACGTGGTCGTTCATTCATCTCTTTCATGCCTGTTCTTTTGAAAGTCGACACTGTTTACGATATTATTTGGGAGAATAAGAGGCCGTGATACGAGCTGTGAAACTGCTTGTTAACCAGCTATTAATATATGTATGTGTTTTGATAATTTGGTATATTGTAGTCCATAAAGA
This sequence comes from Cryptolaemus montrouzieri, assembly GCA_013387265.2. Lineage (NCBI taxonomy): Eukaryota > Metazoa > Arthropoda > Insecta > Coleoptera > Coccinellidae > Cryptolaemus > Cryptolaemus montrouzieri. The sequence continues at coordinate 68,317,674 of JABFTP020000001.1, read as the reverse complement.
AATGTAACGAGATACTTTTATAACATAAATAAATAGAAATAAGTAACCAGTTGAGTGAAAAAAAAAGTATTCACTGTTTCTTCGAAGGATGATCCGAAAGCGTCCTTATGATTCGCAATACCATATTTCAGTTCAACAATTCAGCAAGTCAATTTACTCCAGTGCTAGACAAAAACCGTTGAATCGTTAATTCTATAATGACAATGGTCTCAAGAAAGGTGTTCGAGTTCTTTCAATACTCAATTTTCACTGCTAGAAGGAATAACTGAAGGAGTGTAAGACATTGCCTTAAACGAAAGATCCCTCTGAATAAAGATCAGCTACCAAATGCACGAGAGAGCTTTACCATCAATAATTTCGAATACAAGGCCCAGAAATTAACACACCATTTCAATATTTCAATTTTTTTATGCGCGCTTCCCAGGAAAAGGTGAACCTGTTACACCACATGAGTGGGCGCCTCGGAAGAATTGAGGTGTCTGTTTACTCACTTCTTGAAGAGGGCCAAATTGTAGGATGTTGGGAAAATGTTGGACGGAAGCAAGTTCCACAGCTTACCGGCCCTGTAAACAGAGGAATTCTTATAGAGAAAGGTTACAGGGGTCGCTAAATGTACAGCCATATGATGAGAACTCCTTGCCAGCCTAGTGTTGCGGCAAAACATGACTTTTCCCGGAACAATGCTCCTTGGAGCATCTTCCGCGAAAATATATGTAGAACAGAGAAGAGTTTCTTCTGAGAGCCAGTGTGTGGAGATCGAGGGTGATCTCCAGGTGGTCGATAAGGCGCACATCCCGTTTTTGCACACTATCCAACATCTGCAACGAATGTTTTAGCGCAGACCCCCATACATGGAAACAATATTCCAAAGCACGTCGAATCTGCGCCTTATATAGAAGCAACACCTGAAGTGACGTGAAGTATCTTTTTAGGAAGGCAACTAATTAGTAACACATTTTTTTTCGGATATGATAGACGAAGATTATGGGAAATACTACGTAGAAGAGGAATCAAAGCAAAAATTATAAGACTGATAATAAATATATATGAAAGTAATAGAAATTGCATTATAAGCGGAAACAGGAGATCGTAGTATTTCAAGACAACGGTGGGACTTAGACAGGGGTGGGCTCAGTCCTCTGTTGTTTATGATCTCAATGGATGAAATAATAAAATATTGCTCGACAGAAGTGAGGAAAATCCAGATTGGATTTAGAAGTTTACAGCAAGTAGAAGTATCAGAAGGGGATGATATAATGATAATGGCCAGCAATAAAAAAGATCTTCAGAAAAACTTGAATATATGGAACAGAGAATTAGAGAAGAGTGGTATGAAAATGAACAAAGAAAAAACTAAGGTAATGGTGATTGGAATAGAAAAGGAAGACACAAATATAACAATAGAGGGGACAGAAATAGAACAAGTGAAAAAATATAAGTACTTAGGAGTTGAACTCGAAGAATCAGGAAAGCAAGATGCTGAAATCAATGATAGGATCGAAAATACCATGAAGGCATATTAAGCTATCAGCAACAATTTCATAAACAAGAAAGAAGCGTCAAGAGCCACAAAAATGAAAGTATTCACATCTATCTATAGGTCAATACTGACATTTGGATGTGAGTCATGGGTTCTAGATCAAAACCAAAAAAGTAAAATTCAAGCTGTCGAAATGAAATATCTTAGGAGGGTAAGGGGAGTCACATAGATAAGATAAACTAAAGAACATTGACATACGAAAGGAATCAGGAATTGAATCAACTTTGAAATTTATAAAGAAATGGCGGCTCAGCTGGTGGGGACATCTTCAGAGAATGGATAATACACGGCAAGTCAAACGTATAAGAGAGACAAAGACTAACGGAAAGATGAAAAGAGGTAGACCACGACAAACATGGGATGGAGTAATATCGGAAATATTGGGACATCAGGGCAAAAATTGGACAGAAGCTTAAACAATCGCAAGACAGATGATTCAATGGAGAAATTTCATATATGAACAATATTGTTGATATATCGAATTTTCATGAAATGTTAATATATTGTAGACCCTACACCATTTCAGATGGTTAAAGGGTAAGAGGAGATCCAGATATGGTAACTGTCTGTTTTATTTCTTTCTCAATTGTGAATGTTATGTTCGCATGGATTGAATTCAGGTGAGCTGTGAAAGCGCTTCTTCACCGTGGGGCCCTATGATAAAACATTCACAATTGAAAAAGAATCAAACAGACAGTTGCCATATCTGGATCTCCTCTTAACAAAGTCACAAAGCAAACATTTACAATTCTCAGTATACAGAAAATCAACCGACACGAATAGATACTTACATGCCTCATCACACCATTATCCAGCTCAATTAAAATCAGTGGTCAAAACGCTCATAAGCAGATCGGTAGCACTCACAGATGACAGTGACAGATAAGAAGAGTTATCTACAATAACCAACGCTCTTGAGAACAATGGATATAACAAAAACACAATAAAAGCAGCTATAAGGGACACTCTCAATGAGCGAAACACGATATGCATAGAAGAACAAAAGAACACAACTGTTTTACCATGTATCAAAGTAGTAACAGATAAATACAAATACAAAATGAGAACGGCATACAAACCATACTTAATTATCGGAAAAGTTGTCAGAAACCCGAAAGACAACATTCCTTTAGAAAATCAGGCAGTTTACTCTATACCATGCGGAGATTGTGACGAGATATACATCGGCCAAACTAATAGATGAATAAATGAAAGAATAGAGGAACATAAAAGAGCACTAAAAATAAATCCATCTCATCCGCCATTTATCTACATAAATTACATACAGGTCATACAATAGATTTCGATAACTCAAAACAAATCAGCACCACACAACAACTTAAGAAACGTCTTATCAGAGAAGCAGTGGAAATTGAAAAATGAGGAACATTTAACAAAAGAGACGAAACCCTCAACCTGTCAAAGGCTTGGAAAGTTATTTTACCACCTAGGAAACCGGCATCATCAACAGATAATAATAAAAGCATCCCCACCACCAGGTCCACCGACGCCACAACGAGGACATAAAAGTAGAATCACCGACAAACCGCTATCAGTTACGCTCGAGATGACAAGGGACAACTTGTCGAAACGTCGCCAAAATCAAAATGGACCACGGAATAAAACCCGTAACACATCAAATCATTGATACAAATACAAATACAAAAAAATATAACCATATATATAAAAAGATATATCTTGAATTCTTGGTACAGAAACTATTAACTATCTAATACAGTCGGAAGGTAGTTTCGCTTGTTCTTATTCTTTCTGACCTGACCTTTTAATGTAGTTAGTTCTTTTAATTTCACAGAACTTTAAGTTGATTGTTTTCATTTTCACAGAAGTTTATTTCAGGTATTTTAAATAAAATTTTCATTGTTTTTGTGATTTTAGATGTGTTTTATTTTAAAATATACATTTCACTTTCACTCTTGTTCTTGTTCTGTACAAGTCACCTCAATTTGAGAAACAAAACACGACTTGCACTAAATTCTCTGAAAGGGAACTAACAATTTTACCAGCCGACAAAAGTAATGCCACAATAGTGATGAAGGGGAATTACAATCGAAACATTCTTCAAGAGGAAGATTATATTGTAAAGACCCAACAATACATTTGGAGAAAACAATGAAGAAAAAGATCGAAGAAGCTGTATTTGTAGAAGAGCATCGCAACGTAATACCAAGGGAAAAGTCGAGCAGATGCAGAAAATTACACGGCTTCCCTAAGGTGCACAAATCAAAGATCCCTCCCCCCTCGGGGAACTGCCATAGGGACTCCCTTCTCAGAATTTAGAGAAATATCCAGTCAAAATTTATCAACACCTCGAAGAATAAGCAGAATTCTATATGAAAAAATTGGCACAAATTATAGAGATCGTGGAAAATTAACACCTTGATGAACACAACACCTTTACCAGCCTGGACGTTGTATCACTGTGCCCAAGTAGCCTAGACCAAATAGAAATGAATGAAGACTCACCCTCTCGTGTCATCGAGCTATCAGAATACTATCCTAAGGAAGCTTATTTCTCGTTTAACAAAAAATTTACAGACAAACAGACGACGTTCCTAATGGCTCGTCACTATCGCCCGCCATAGCATGGTTTATTTCGAAAGAAAAATGTGAAAGCCAAAGCCTAAACTCTGGAAAAGCAAAACATTGACGACACAATAGTGATCTGGCCTTATACAGACCTTCTGATCCATTTCCTAGACCAAAGATAAAATTCATCTTGGAATTGGAATGAGAGATGAGCTTACTATTCCTGAAGAACCAGAAGAGGACCTGAAATATACTGTATATAGAAAACCAACACATACGAACAGAATCTGAGTGCCAAGTCTCAACCACCATGTGGCACAAATACAGTACATGGCAGAACTCCTAATGTATATATCTCCGTCAAACACAAACAAACACCAAAAAAAAGATTGAATCAAATAACTCAAGTACTCGTACAATATGATTGAATAATCCGTTCAATTTCATTTGAATATTTCTCGATCAAATTCAGTATTATTCAAACCTTTATTCTCGCTCTTATTCAATGTTTTATTGCAATTGTGTTCTGATTCAAGCTTTCAAGTTTTACGATTTAAAAAGCTTTCGTGAAGAATTCTGAAAACAAAAGCTGGACTTGGTTTTAAGTCGAGTCAAGTCAAGCAGCTTGATTTTTGAGTCAAGCTATGAATCCCTAATTAATCTATAACAGCATATACAGAGCGTTAAAAGGAAAAAAATCCGAAAATTTAGGAAAAACATAGATGGAAACAAATATCCAACTTTGATGCCCTGTATATCAAAAACTGATCACACGAAATCATTAGAGAATGCATCGCGAAAAACAACAGCATATCAAATTCAATCAATCTCAGCAAACTTGGCTGAAATCCATATTCTTAACTACTACTACTACTAACTTCTATTCTTCGATATGTTAACTGTCTGGTCAGAAAGTAATAATTAAATACTACCTGATGAAAAACTCAAGAATTCATAAGATCAAGTGACTGTTCAAACTAATTATATAAACGAGCCTTCGATACAAATCTAATTAGGTTATAATTACGTTTTTCAATTAAACAAAAAGAAACGTTTAAACAATAAATTGCGTCAATCCTAATTAAATGCTGACATTCATATGATTTCCACATTGGCTACTCATAAATCAACCGTATGCATATAATATCCTAGCGTTGAAATGTTTCACATGTTATACAACCGCACATCAGGAATCGATAAAAAAGATCTTACCATTTCCTTCAAATGTCACCACTTTTGTCGAATCTCAAGTGATTGACGTCTGGGCGTTTATGTCTGTGAAGACTTCTTCCGATGTTTGAAACCTTTTTGGGGTTCTCTAATTGATTTGTGCGATATTCGGTCACTATGATCTTAATGAAAGGAGAGTTATGGCATCCGTCTGGCTACTGTCAAAACACTCAACCTGACCTGAGGATTTTGAATGACGAATTGTTCCTATTTTCTCGCTGCTAGTGGTCTAGCGTGTAGTTTAAAATTATGAGAACCTGACCATGAATTCCTGGTTTTTTCTCCATATCTTCCAAGTTTTCATTTTTCCATTGAGTTATTGAAACGGACAAAACAAAAAAAAAGATCAACAAAATATGCTGTTCATATTGTCAGTTCCAGGTTTTCAGAATTTTGCTGTTTTTCTTTGTAACTGTCCCGAATTTTCAATTCAGAAAACTTTTTCCTTGACTAGGACTAATGAAAAGTGATTTATTAATTCTCGTTGACTATTGAGACTGTTCATTTCCAACATTCCAATAGATTCATTGTCATCCCTTTATTGAATTTGTAGAGAATTTTTAAATTATTTTGGGACCACTGGAAAAGAAGGTTCTTAAATGAAATTTGGAAAGGTAATTGCTGATGTTATTAACGAAGGCAAATGTGAATAGGACATGCGTATTTCATTTCTGGTTTTTCTGTGATGGAATATAGTAATTGGAAAATTTATTTTTGTTCTTGGCATTCAATAATACTGTTTATGTGGGAAACTAGAATATCATTAATTGATGCTATTTCTGTACTAAAACCTATTATGGATAGGGAATGGAAAAGGCTTCATGAATCATTGAATTATAAAATGCTAGTTTGTGTGTAATGTACTTGAAAAAATCGATTGGGATTTTCTGATTTGAATATATTTCAAACAAAAATTTAAACTTGGATCCCCGCACAGCTCCTTAATAGCACATATTTTCATAAACAAACTTGAGAAATCTATACTGAATAAATTAGCACAAAAACATACTATATTTTGGTACAGATATGTTGATGATATTCTTGAGGGGTTTCAAGGCTCGAATAGACAAATAGATCATTATTTTACATTATCAAAATAAAATACGTAATGAAATATCCATAACTGCTGAAATTGAACCCAACAATTCAAAAAATTTTCTAGACACGAAACACAATAATACTTTCACTTAGAAAATATATAGAAAAGAGCCAGTATTTAGATACCAAGGAAGTTGGGGATATAAGGCATCATTCTAGTATTTTTGAGCCATACGCCCATTATACGGGTTCTTGCTAATTTTATTATTTAGCGATCTCAAATTGCTCTAAGTTGCCTTTTCAAATATCCATCAAAGATTAACTAACCAGCCTTTCTGTTTCCAATTTGAATAATTAGATCTATACATCCATAGTTAGCTTGTATTGTTGATCATTTTACAATATTTTTAATAAATCTCCAAAAGAAATACACCATTCGATATAAAATAAAGGATGAATTGCAAGATATTTTTAAAGCCTACACCTTTAATTTAACATTTTCCTAGACCACCATATGCTTTTTTTGAGTTGCCAGTTGCGTTTTTTCGATTAAATGCATTTTTTAGGTTTAAAAGGGAATCAACGGAAAAAACGCTTTCTACCTCAAAACATTTCATTATTTATATATTATTTTATAATTCGTATATCTTTTTGTTATTTTATTATGACTATGATATGAAATATTGGGGTTTCGTAACTAAGATGATTAAGTTTTCATTCATTTTAAATGAATTCTTCATCATAACTAACGTAAGGTAAGTAAGTTTATTCTATATTGTTTGAATTGATTTTTCTAGAACAAAATTTCAAAATAGTTCTGAAAGAAGAATCAGAAAGTCCGGAACAATACTAGAACTAGAAATAATAATTTGATCAATTCTTTTCATTCCTTTATCCGTTATAACCTCAATAATTTGAGAACAAATTAGGTCAATTACATAAATCTAAAAATAAGAAAAATTGCAGAAACAATGTTTAAACTGTCGATCTTGATTGACGTAGGTATGATATCAGTCGGAAATTTGAAAAATCAAGCTTCAAAAATATCAAAATGAAATTATTCCACCAGTTGTTATTGACGGTATCTTACTCAATGAAACCACAAGAATCTGTAATTTTATAATTGCTGCGTCTTCCCTCAACTACCTCTTAAATAGTGGCGAAGGTACTTTTACGTTAATGGAACAAGATATCGAAAATATTTCATTACAAATATAAAAGCTTGAAAAATTTCACAAGTTTTTGTCTGATGTACGTACTACTCCCAAATACGCAACAGCAACACGTACAAACGCATACGCGACCAAATAACCCAAGACGGTAAGTGCAATATCTTTATTGTTGGTAATAAAAACTAAATCTACCCTTTCCGCTATCTGCTTCTCATAAGTGATTAAATCACATTAAAATTTTCTGAATCTTTATTGTAAATTCGGTTAAAAGCTCTCAAGTTCGCCACTATTATTTATTGACATAGATCGTGATTGATAAATAAATTTATAATATCCTCATTTGAGTATTTATTTTCCATTTTATTTAATGAAAATAACTATACACAAACAAAATTAGGAATATTGCTAGTTTTTAATAATTCGCAACCACCAAATTGAGCCTGAAATTCACATTAGATATTACAATATTGTGATAAGTACAGCATGTCCCATTTTGGGGGTGCCACCAGGAGCATCTCTGTTATTATTTAGGATAGAGAGATGGGGTTTTCACGATCCTTGGCTACTTTTTCGAGACAAATTCATAGAGCTAATCAGAATTATTCTAACTTCAGTGGTTTTTGAGTTATTCGCGAATCTTGAAAATTTCCGGATTTCTTTTTTTCCCGATATCTCGGTTCTTATAGAAGATAATTGAAATCTGTTTTTACGTTTCTAAAACGGTTTTCTGAGTAGATTCCAGTGACGTACTCGAAGTTTTTTTTTTCATTAATTATGACGGATATGACATAAAGTTGCATTTTTTGAATACGAACATAAGTTTTTTTTTGGCATATTCCGATTTCCGTTTTTTTCCTTTTCAAAAATATATAACATGATGACAAAATTTCCACCCAATTTGAAGAAAATAACGGAATAATGATTTACCCTTAATAGCTGGGCGAAGGAACACACGTGAGCGGACGAACCATAGAACATTTGTAGTTATTCGATGAAAACGATCAAAACAATGCAAAATCTTCTTGACCGAAATAATGGAGCTAGGCTGCTCCTAAGATTCCATCGTTATTTATGACATCCGCAATTTCCGCTTTTTATTTTATTTTGAGATTGTCGTTTAGTTTCTAGAGTTCTCTGAGAAATACCTACATGAGAATAATAATAGGCACCTAATAATTTACTCAAATTTACTTCTCATAATGATTTACATATATTGCTCGAACTGATTTCCATCATGTTGTAAACATAAAGTGCATCTTCGGATTATATCTTCTATGTCTGAATGCTCTCTGTGAACACAGAAGTCTTCATCTATGCACGTTCATTAGAAACCATAGAACGACCAATAATTATTATTATTCATGAATTCGTAAAATTAGTGTTCGTTGTTGAATTTGGATTGTTTAGTTAATTTCTGCAATTCACACTATGGAACAAAATAGAAGATACGAAAATTTCGAAAAAGTTGATATGCTGAAGGTCTACTTTCAGTGTCACTGTAACGCAGTCCGTGCATCAGAAGAATATTTGAATAGGTAAGTTCGACAATGGAAATGGAAGTAGTAATTCTAATCAATATTAAATACCTGACTGACACTCTCCAATAGATTTCCTCAAAGAATTCAACCAAACAGGAAGTTCTTCGCCAAAATGGAAGCAAATCTTTCCAATTATGGTTCGTTCGAGAAACCAAGAAGTAAAAACTACAATAAACGGAATAGAGGTGATAATGAACTTGACGTGTTAGCAGCTGTTGAGGCTAACCATTCTACATCGTGTCGGCAAATTGAGAGCGAAGTGGGTGTGTCAAAAGCAGAGCCCAAAGAATTTTGAGAAAGTATAAATATCATCCCTATAAACATAAAATAATTCATCATCTCAATGCCGGGGATGCAGAGAGGAGAACGGCGTTCTGCAATTGGTATTTAGGGAGAATCAGAGGTGAAGCTCGTTTTGGGCGACATATCATTTGGTCTGATGAGTCAAGAATCAGCAGTGCCGGAATCTTTAATCGCCATACGAATAGATTCTGGGCAAACGAAAACCAACACGAAGCAGTAGCTCGACGGCAGCAGGGGAGGTTCGGTTTCAATGTGTCGTGTTTCGTAATGGGCAACAAATTAGCCTACTATATCTTTGATGGCAACTTGAATGCACAGAGATATCTCGAAATTTTAAATATTTGTCTGCCACAACTGCAAGATGATATTCCTCTTGCCCAATTCAACACATATTACTTCCAACAAGACGGTGCTCCTTGACATAATTCGGCCTTGGTGAGGAACTACTTGGATTTAAATTTTGAAAATAAATGGATCGGTACCAATGGCCCAATTCAATGGCCACCTAGGTCTCCTGACCTATCCGTTTTAGATTTTTTTCTTTGGGGTTATTTAAAAAATAAGATATATAGGAGGCAATACGCCAATTACGATCAATTGAAGAATGCAACAAATGAAGCATTCGAAGATCTGAGGAGATCCTCGCTACATTTGACTAGGGCCATAGAAGATATAATCCGAAGATGCACTTTATGTTTACAACATGATGGAAATCAGTTCGAGCAATATATGTAAATCATTATGAGAAGTAAATTTGAGTAAATTATTAGGTGCCTATTATTATTCTCATGTAGGTATTTCTCAGAGAACTCTAGAAACTAAACGACAATCTCAAAAATAAAATAAAAGCGGAAATTGCGGATGTCATAAATAACGATGGAATCTTAGGAGCAGCCTAGCTCCATTATTTCGGTCAAGAAGATTTTGCATTGTTTTGATCGTTTTCATCGAATAACTACAAATGTTCTATGGTTCGTCCGCTCACGTGTGTTCGTTCGCCCAGCCATTAGGGTAAATCATTATTCCGTTATTTTCTTCAAATTGGGTGGAAATTTTGTCATCATGTTATATATTTTGAAAAGGAAAAAAACGGCAATCGGAATATGCCAAAAAAACTATGTTCGTATTTAAAAAATGCAACTTTATGTCATATCTGTCATAATTAATGAAAAAAACTTCGAGTACGTCACTGGAATCTACTCAAAAAACCGTTTTAGAAACGTAAAATCAGATTTCAATTATCTTCTATAAGAACCGAGATATCGAGAAAAAAAGAAATCCGGAAATTTTCAAGATTCGCGAATAACTCAAAAACCACTGAAGTTAGATTAATTCAAATTAGCTCTATGAATTTGTCTCGAAAAAGTAGCCAAGGGTCGTGAAAACCCCATCTCTCTATCTTAAATAATAACAGAGATGCTCCTGGTGGCACCCCCAAAATGGGACATACTGTACATAGAAACTGATATCGGAATTCAATCCTTCCTGTCTGTTTCTATGTTCCATTACCTAATGATTCAATTTCCCGCAGAAACTGCAGGTTTGTGATAAAACGAAAGTTATAGGGAGACCTAACATCTATCAATACTTATTTAAAATATGGTTCTTATACCTAAAGGTACTCGTATCTGAAAAAAAGGTTTTTTGATAGTTTAGTTCTATTGAGCCGCCAAAAGATTTTTGAGCAGCCTGTATATAATGAAACTTAAATCAGAGTCAATTTTTAGGGCAGAAAAAATTACACCAAAATTCCGAAAATTTTGAAAAAAAAAAACATACCTCAATTGTGGTTCATTTCAGATAGAACAAATCTTAACGAAAGATGCTTAAAAAGGACATTTAATGAAAAAAATTGGAAAAGTACACCATGCCATTCAAAATGGTGATATTGTAGGCGATACCCGGAAGTGCTTCCTCTCTGAAAACAATTGGAAATTGTAGATCAGTATCCATTTACTCTATTACCAATATTTGAAATGAAATGATCGATAAACCCTTTCTCTAGATACCACGCTGAAGGGCCCATGAGGAGTTATCCCCTGTCTTAATGAAAACAAATCTCATTCAATTGCAAATTATTTTGATAATTGATTTTTGATTGATTGATTGATTTTGACTTGACTCATAGAATCGATATATTTATTCAGGAGATGTTCAAGACATTGGAATATCCCCAAAGAAAATAATCTTTATCACAGATTTTTTGAGTTCCAAGTTTCTAGTGTTTTGAAAATCATCCGATTCGTAACATTCATTTTCATTCCATTCAAATTCCCACATCGACCGTCATATTATTTTACAAGACGAGATAGAGATGTTGTGCGGATTATCCGACTGTCAAAGGATACAACATGACGGATAGATGACAAAGCCACACGGCGTCTCGTCTGTCTTGTAACGTGAACCGCCTTGTAACATACTCCAAATCTTTTTTCTCTTGTTCTGCCGCTTCAGAATCCGCTCTTTGTCTCCTTTTCGAGAGACCATTGTTCCATTGTTTGTCGTACTTACGCTTTCAACGGAGACGATGGTTGCTCTTTTTTCACGTTAAGTACCCTTTGTCGTTGGTATCGGTTTGTGTAAGAGTTCAGTTGTTGACCTTTGTGAGAGGTAATCGAGGGATTCTTGAAAAGGTACATTTTCTGGTGAAGACTTGATATTTTTCACTCTAATAGATACATTTAATTTATAGATAGTGATTTTTTACTATTGTGTTACCATAGTCACCACCTTGTAACTATAAATGCCAACCTCGATGTTGTTTGGCGTAATATTCCTCATAATGTCGATGATCAACACGATTTTAGTATGGAGTACACTGTATTTTGATAAATAAGAAAAACACGTAATTTTCAATTTCTATTTCACTCGATAGGGAAAGGTTTACCAATGTTCATCACATCTGCACACATTTGCGGCTCTATTTCATCAATAACGGCAGGAATATTTCAATTGACTGACGAATATTAACACAACGTTTCAACTTAACCCAAAGAAAAAAGCTCTATGGTGTTCAATGACATAATCATAGGGCCTAATTGTAATCACCATATTGAGAAATAACTGCCCGGAAAATTTTCCTGCAAATGAACAATGGTCTCGCCAGTTGAGGGACGCCGTCTTATTGGGAATAAACGTCGTCCTCGTTCATGCTTACCAATTCTGACAACGGAAATGAATCAACCATGTTTCAATAGCGCGATGCATCAACCGAAACGGCCGCACCATCTTCATTTTCGAGAAAAATATGGCCCAGTGATCCCCTCATCCAAAAACCACACCAAACACGTTGAGAGAGAAGTTTTTCACTTTTGGATTCTTCGTGCCACAAATGCAATATTTTCCTGCTCAATAATTGAAAACCACCAAAACGAAAATATGTCCCAACGCTCATATACCTACTTGTGAAATTTTGGATAATTTTTTTGTATTTCCGAAACCCAATCGGCTGAAATTCATCAGTTTCTAGAACCAGGGGATTATGAACGACGGTAAGAATGGTATTAAGTCAAGAGAATATCCCCTATTCTACCAGTATAACATAAGGACTGATGAAATGTGGGTGATCAGTGGTGGATTATTCATTCGCGATAATAAACATTAGTGGACCGATGTCAATCCCCATCGGGAAGCTAATGTTCAACCAAAGTCGATTCGGTTTCAATGTGGGCTGTGCGTTAAAAAACAACGGTGTATTGGTGTTCATCATTATTGACGAAAATCTTACTTTTCTATTTCCCATTTTATCCAATTTCATACGGAAATCCATTCTACAACAAAAAGTTCTGAATAATTCCCTGCATTCTACACATAAAAGTGCTTCGATAATGTCTAAATCTAACCTAACCTAACTTTGACAGCGACCGAGATATTGGTGTATATGCCGAAATTCCCGATAATCTAGAAATCCAAAATAGATCGAGAATAAAAGAAGATAGCTGGGATCTGTTCTCATCAATGAATATTCCTTGAAAATCGAGTACGGTGAGGAAGGGGTGATTTTTCTCTAACTGCAGTATTCACATAGTTCCGTACTATATCATCGAAAATGTTGTACAAGCAAAAATTATAAGCTATTAGAATTTTACAATTCTTCCACAATTATAACTTATCAACCTAAGAAACATTTTCATCAACTGAATCGTAAATTTCGAACTAAAGATCAAGAAATATCCAATAATGAAACAAGACGTTTCGTTTTTCCTGAGTTAGGAAATTTTCCAATTTCATTTTCCATATAATCTAACTTAACTCGCACTATATATAACAATCATTCAAAAGAAATTAGTCAATCAAAGTCAGCTGTTCTCAAATGATATTTCATGGCAGGCGTTGTCCTGACCCGTCTCCTAACAAGATTCAAAATTTTGGGAACATTTCGAAGGAAGAATTGTTTCAAATGAGTCTCCTTTCATGATATGAAGTATCAAGTATATGTGGAATGATAATTAGTTCGACTAGGCAGGCTCTTGTTTAGAGAAAATATCAGAAAATTGAAGTATGAAGCTATTATCAAGTAAACTTCAATTCAAGGAACATTGTTCAACCATCCGTAGATGGTTAGATTTCCCTCCCTGAATGAGTTGGTTTTCCGATCCACTCTTCATGATCACCGTCAAGCAGTGCCACGTAGTTGGTACAATCTAGTCGTATGTCATGAATAGAAGCAACAGACTGCAGTTTTGGTCTCTTTTGACCTCGTCAATATTGCACACTCACTAACAAAGCTAGACAGCTACTCATCTCAATCCGTTGGGTTAGATGCGAAATTTATCATCATGTATCTGCAGTTGAAGGGGTTAAGATGTAAAAAAATTCACGAAAATAAGCTTAGTACCCTTGGAGATCAATATCCTTCGTATGCTACCGTGAAAAATTGGATTGGAGCGCAAACTTCAGATGAGGTTAATTATCTGTTGAAGATGAACACTGTCTCTGAAGATCGGTTTCTGTGTCCGTCCCCGAAAGTGTTGATGCAGTTCAAGACATGATGAAATATTTAATGCACTGAATATATCTTATTATTCACGTCAATTTGAACTAGAGAACAAATTGTGAAAAATTGTTCCTGAATGTCTAAATGTTGACTAGAAGCGTGCAAGTATCGGAAATTCCATTTGATTCCTGCACCATTTCGAAAAAGAATGTTTACGCCACCATATAGATACTATAGATGAAACTGGGTATACAAGGTGTTACATAATAGTATTCACAACTTTAGGGGGTAAATCTACGTGCAATTCTAAGAAAAAAAATTCATATAAACATAGGTCCGCAAAAGCTTGGTAATGGAGCTACAGGGTGTTGAAATTTCCTCCTGCAGTTTTTGAGATATTCAGCCTCCGTCATTACACGTCCTAAATCTTAACTGAAATTCACAAGGTGTTTTCTTTTCCAAGGCCATGTCTCCTTCTGCCCTTTCAAACTTTTTTGCAGTACACCACTGATCAGCGTACAATGAATTTTCTTCGTTCAATTTAGAAACTTTTTTGACAATTGTAATTTTTTCGTATCTCCAACCGTTTTCGAGTGAAAAATTAATGAATTTAAATTATTTGAATTGTATGGTATTCGCTAAATGAAAAAAATAATAGAAATACTTGATAGGTATGCCTAAAATTTGCTTTAATTTTGATAGCTCTTCTTCTGAGACTCAACTCATGCTTATTTAATGTCAAACTAAAAAAGAACAATTAAAAACTAAATAAATTGCTAGAAGTTGTCATCTGTCCTTCTTCGCATATTATCACGCACTCTTTGAAATATTCCTGGGGTATTTCTAATCGTGTCGAGGTTATTATTCGATTTCTCAATTCTTTTACAGTGTTCACTGGAGTGGTATAAACTAAACTTTTGAGATATC
Source organism: Cryptolaemus montrouzieri (assembly GCA_013387265.2). Taxonomy (NCBI): domain Eukaryota; kingdom Metazoa; phylum Arthropoda; class Insecta; order Coleoptera; family Coccinellidae; genus Cryptolaemus; species Cryptolaemus montrouzieri. Next base: position 68,302,443 of record JABFTP020000001.1, on the reverse strand, counting down.
CTCATAAGAAAAAGTCTAAACTATTTAAGTCTGGGGACCTAGGAAGCCATGATTCTGGTCCACCCCGATCTATCCATCGGTTGTTGAATGTATTATTCAAAAATTCCCTAGCTTCTCCACTAAAATGTGCTGGTGCCCCGACATGCATGAACCACATTATGTTTGTCACCAAAAGTGGCACATCGTCGAGCAATAAAGGTAACTCCTCCTCAAGAAATTACCGATAAGCGGGACCGTTTAGTCTGTTAGGCAAAAAAATGGCCCAATCAAATAATTTCCAATTATTCCGACCCAGACATTTAGTGAGAATTGTTCTTGATGATGAGATTCTTCAATCAAATGGGGGTTTTCCTCAGCACAATAATGATTATTGTAAAAATTTGTGATAGCAGTTCTCGAAAAGTTAGCTTCGTCTGTGAACATTATTTCACTTTCAAAATGAGTATTTCCTCTAATTTTATCTAAGAACCATCGGCAGAAATTCAGTCTCTCGAGGGAGTAGAGTTTCGACTTGTTGATTATGAAACGGGTACGATAAAAAGTCGTGGAGAATCCTCCAAACTAGAACATGTGAAATATTAAACTGATCTCCAATTTTTCTTGTACTCACATGAGTATTGAAATCAATACAATTCAAAACTGCTTCCTCAATATTTGGAGTTCTCATAGTTTGAGTTGCACCTTTAAAATGATTATTTTCAGAAAAAGTATCAGTTTCCCTCAACCTTCTGTGGATATTTGAAAATGTTCGCCTGTCTACAGTTACTTGATTTGCAAAGCGCACCGGATATAATCGCCTAGTTTCTGTTGTGTTTCCTTCAGCCAGACAGTACATGTAATGGATATCAGCCAATTCGGCGTTAGTGAAATTAGCCATTTTTTCTTACAGCAATAACTTCAAAAGTCTTAAAACTAATCGTTAATTTAATAAAGAATTCGAGCAGACACTGGTTCAACTTTAGCAACTTTCAAAATAAATAAGTAAATAAATGAAAAAACCAAACCTTACTAGTAATTTTTTAATTAGAAGTGCTTCCAATTCAGCGAATGCATACAATCGTTTAATAACTTTTTGCTCGAGAACGGTTGGAGATACGAAAAAATTACAATTGTAATTGTAAGACATGGCTCCGGAAAAGAAAACACCTTGTAGATTCTAGTTAAAATTTAGGACGTGTAATGATGAAGGCTGTAAAAAATAGCTTGCATTCCTAATTTGGGCTGAATATCTCAAAAACTGCAGGAGTTTCGAAGAAAAAACAATTTTTTCAACACCCTGTAGCTCCGTAACGAAGCTTTTGCGGACCTATGTTTATATGAACTTTTTTTTCTTAAAATTGCACGTAGGTTTACCCCCTCAAGTTGTGACATACTGTTATGTAACAACCTGTATTTCTAGTACCCTAAAACAAAGCACCAATGAAAAGAATAGAGACTTTGGTTCTCCAAAGCCTAATAAGTTTCGCGTTCGAAAACATGCTGGAAATTATCTTGCTTCATTTTTTTTTGTATTGCCATTGAATAATCATGATTGATTTTCTGGATAAGGGTAGAACAATAAGTGAGAATTGGTATTCGACGTTACTGAATTCTCAACGGGGGAAAACACGCGGAAAATTATAAATTTTAACTGGACAATGGCACTCAAATTCGTGATTTAGGGTTCCAAATACTCATAAAAGTTTTAAAGGTCTAACATCTTCGTTAAATGAAGAGGTAATAGAAGCTATGGAGGAGTGGTTTAAAGAGCAATAACCATAGGTCTTTATGCATTGCAGGTTTGTTGTGATATATTTATATCTAATTGAAAGGAGAGTACCTAAGTTGTCAAGTCAATAATAAATTAATAAAATATTACTACTTTCAAATTTGGAAATTATTTTATTTATCTAAGAATTTTTCCATAAATTTCCGTAAGTAGGTACTTGAAAAATACTAAATTCGACCGATTATTTTCATAGCGGTCAAATTTTAATGATAGAAATCTCATATCTACTCACCTTTAAACAGTGAAACTTTTCTCTTTATATGATAATTTCAGAAGCTCACCTGTAACAAAGGAAAATTGATGGTTAACAAGGTATGGAAGAATCTATTCTTGAACACTTTGAGCATTTGTCCAAATAATGGTGAAGAAATTGAGGCAAATTAAAAGTGCAGTGGAGTAATAGAGAGTTTTTGCACCTCTTATTTGAATATTTCGTTATTTTCTACGCATGCGCTCTTTACAAAATAGTACCCGAAAACTCTAATAACGATAAAGAATTGCCGTTGTTACGGCAGAATAAGAGCTGGTAATTACTCTCATTTACCGTGTGCAACCTAACCTAACAAAAACAAATCCGACGTAGTAAAATGACAAGTGACAATTTTTATGTTGACAAACTGACAATTGAATAACTACAATATTTTGTAAGGTTCGAAAACTATATTTGAAGTGAACGTTATTATCGTAAATATAATTAAAGTTAACGGTAAAATTAACGAAATCGTCTAAGTTGCAGAAACTCTCTAATGGAAATCACATTGGGGACAGTTGTGGTTAAATATTCTAATTCAAGAACCCCACAACAGCTCATCCAAGCCGCCATAGAATAGTGGCAGAATATCACCACTGAGAAGGTCGAAAACCTAATCCAAAGCATGCCTAGACGTATTCAGGCTTGTATCAGGGAAAGAGGAGGTAATACAAGCTACGTAGGTCGAGAAAAAAAACATCTACCCCGTGAGAAAACAATTTTCAATTTCTTTACTAAATGCGGAAAGAGTCTCTCATTTTCTTTTATTTGTTTCTTTCTTAAAATAAACCTTAATTTATATTTTTTCAATTTCAAAAATCCCTGAGGTAATATTCAGATTATCAGGTGATTCCATATAAATTTGATTGTGTGTAGAAGCCGATTTTCTCATGAGATTTGAATATAGCAAACAAGGGTTGATTCGATTTTTGTTCGAACACCAATTAGCAGCAAATAATGAATAGTTGTTAGGTCCTTTCGCAACTTGGAATACCCCCTCGAAATTTTATTGGATAAAATAGCTATGGCCTATTTTCAGCTTTTCATACAGTGTGATCCAACGGGAATTAGCCACCCCTTCTACTTCAAGATGGACTAATTTTGGCGCAAAGAGATAACACACGATAATTTCTGATTGATGGGAGACCAACTTTTGAGTTGGTAAGGTTAGCATCTAGATCAAAATTAATTATCTGGAAAGTGTGTCGAGTGGCATATCTTTGAAAAGGTCATTTAATTCTCTATTGAAAAATAGTCTCTATATGAACATTTGATATCATACAGACAGTTTATGAACAAACACAACGAAAGTTTGACAATGCCAAAAATCAAATGAAATGCTCAAAATGACTTCGCCCTACATCCAGAAAATGATACAACGATTTTCGAATTTTCTCCTAACAATTTGAAAAACTTCTGGTGTCAAAAGTCTGCATTCGGTGACGATTTTTCTCCTCAGGTCGTTTAAGCTTTCAGGCTGTGTAGCATAAACTCCCGATTTAAGATGACGACATGAGAAGAACTCTAGAGGACTCAAATCAGGTGACCTGGCTGGCCACTCATTTATTCCTCATCTGTCAATCCTAGGTTAGACCGACCTAGGAAATTTGCATCCAAATATTGTCGAACACGAAATGTGCAGGAACACCATCTTGATGAAAACGTATCCCATTATCTGAGAGATTTTCATCAATTTCTATCTATTAATTCCTTCAACAACTGCAAATAAGTCTTGTCAAATTTTCGTTGGAAAACAAATTTTGTGTTTGGACTGTTTGTATGATAATAAACGCTGATAAAGATAAAATTTTTGAATAGAAATTGATGTTGATTCTACATGCTCCGATACTAAGAAATTGGTTCCCCTCCAATCAAAATAGATGTGCTTTTTCCACCAAAATCAGTCCATCTTGCGATAGAGGGAGGGGGTGGCAAATTTTCGTTGAAACACACTGTAATAGGAAAGATAAAAATATCCATTAATTGTAAATGATTAATTGGAATGATGATATATTTCGAAAATTTGAGTATTACCCTTGGTGGGGGTAGATATATCGCGTTAGTTAAATTCAGTCTGGCAATTCAGTATCCTACAAAGCCGTTAAGTAAACATTATAACATCACCTCACTTCATCAAGACCCGTTTGACAACGAGGCGGTCCGTAACTAACGTACAGGCGTACTAGACCGATCGATATCTGTTCTGTAACTCAGCGACGTGAGAAGGCAGACCTTCCCTAACTGGAGCGCACGTCAGTGCACAAATTAAACCACGCCCGACGAAAAGGCACCTCCCACCATGTGCTTCCCCAGCGAAATTAGTTGTATACCCGTCGGTTAAGCGGGAAGTTCGAAATGCTAGTTCCGAGCGACATGCTCGCGGCTCAAAGCAAAATGTTGTATCAAATAAACAAATATTACGGCGAAAGAGTGCAACAGCGCATGGGAACTATCGCGAAAACCATCCGGGAAGTCTGTAAGGTCGTCCAAGACGTATTGAAAGAAGTGGAAGTGCAAGAACCCAGGTTCATATCGAGCCTTACGGAGTGCAATAATCGATACGAGGGTTTGGAGGTGATCTCTCCATGCGAATTCGAAGTAGTGTTGTACCTCAACCAAATGGGCGTCTTCAATTTCGTCGACGACGGTACTCTGCCAGGATGTGCGGTGTTAAAACTGAGCGACGGACGAAAACGTTCCATGTCGTTATGGGTGGAATTTATAACAGCTTCTGGATACCTCTCCGCAAGGAAAATTAGATCCAGATTTCAAACGCTGGTGGCTCAAGCGTGCGACAAGTGCTCCTACAGGGATTCCGTGAAAATGATTGCAGATACGACAGAAGTTAAGTTGAAAATAAGGGAACGATACATTGTTCAAATAACTCCAGCGTTTAAATGTTCGGGCGTTTGGCCAAGAAGTGCTGCACATTGGCCTATTCCACACATACCCTGGCCGCATCCAAACCTAGTTGCAGAAGTTAAAACCGAAGGTTTCGATTTGTTATCCAAAGAAAGCATTGCCATACAAGGTAAACAGAGTGCCATGGAAGGAGATGCATGGGTTCTTTCGTTCCAAGAAGCTGAAAATCGGTTGTTACAAGGTGGTTGCAGGAGGAGATGTCTAAGTATACTAAAAACTCTCAGAGATAGACACTTGGACCTTCCAGGAAACCCAGTCAGCAGTTACCACCTCAAATCTCTGCTTCTATACGAATGCGAAAAACATCCAAGAGAATCTGAATGGGATGAAAGCTGCATAGCAGATAGAATAAATGGAATATTTCTACAATTAATCTCTTGCTTACAGTGTAGGCGATGTCCACATTATTTCCTACCGAATCTGGATCTCTTCAAAGGAAAATCGGCAAGTGCATTAGAAAATGCTGCCAAACAAGTATGGAGGCTAACCAGAGAAATGTTAACTAACACAAGATGCTTAGAAAAATTGTAAATTTTTTTAAAACCGTTTTCTGTGCCATATATTCCTATATTATTTGACTTATGGAAGTTCTTAGAATTTCTTACCATTAAAAATTATGTATCGGCGTCTATAGACGTCTTCATGGTTGTGATATAGCATTTAAGTACGTTTTAGTTGAGATGCTACAATTTCTTAGCTCAAAATAGTTGATTTGTCCTATCTTCTAATAAGACTGCTCTTTTATATTGTTATGAACATATTATTGTTGAGTGTCATTGTTTTTCGATATTTATATTTCATTGGACATATTTCGTGATATTTATTTATTAAACTCTAGCTTTGCTATAATCTGTTTTTTCTTTAGTCGGAAAAACTACGAGAACAAGTCAAGCAATAAAAGAGAAGGTATTCTTCTTTGAAAATTCAGCGAATGGCCTAAATGCAATTTAATATTTTCAATGTTAGTTATTTTCAATGGAAATCATGTAAGTTGAATGATCAGCATTGTAGTAACTATGTAGTAAATACAAAGATCCAAGAATTATTTCTCTTGGTGAGCTTTCGTGAAACCATCAAAATGTAAGAATGTAAAGAATTTTCATCTAGCAAATTCAAAACTGTCGAATGCGACTTTCTTCTTCTTCATCTGGTTTTTATTAAGACATTGCAATAAACGCCCAAAGCTAAAGAGCTCTTTCAATTAAGTATTGATCGATTTCAATGAAACAAAAACCGAATTGCTTCTTGAATGACAAGGAAACACTTCAAGTTGATCTTCATTTGGACTTTTACTTATTCAATTTTGAGTACCTTCTACGGAAAAAGTATCACTTAAAACGCTGTATTTTCAATAAAAAACGAAATTATCGAAATATTTCGGAAGAAAACTCACATTTCTAATTGATTCATGGATGAAATTCATAGAATTGGCACTGTGATAAAAATGATTATAATGAATTTGTGGCGAAATACCTTCGAAAATCCCGGAGCAATCTTCATAGAATTATAATGAATGTCATTTGTATTTACTAAAGAGAAATTATGACAGATTAGGTATCTACCTGCGAATTCTTTTCGTTCTGAGTCTTTACGGAGAATTAATAAGAGTAGAAAAATCAAGTGAAGAGAGACATGATATAAGCCTATTTTCAATCTAACAAAAATGGTGTTCGAGAAATTGCTACAGAAACCGGGGCGTCAGCGACGACCAGTGCTGGTATGAGTACAAAAAATAATAATCCAGTATGAGTACAATTACAAAATAGTATTCGAATACTGTACTCGATTACTTTCGTGAAAAAGTAATTGAGTACTGATTACAATTGTACTCGAGTACTTGTTCGAATACTTACATGAATACTTTTGTGAGTACAGATTTCTCTCACTAACCCTTTTGTGTTGGTGAAGCACAGTTATTACTATTATGTATCTTTATAATGGGTTAACAGTGGCTAATGAATATCAGTGAAACTAAACATCAAGTTTTATTGTTATAATATGAAAGGTACCGAACTAACAAATGAGAGACATAATGAAAATACCAATTTCATTGAAATTTGAAATGAAAAAAAAAATGGTCACAACAACATAGACATGCTCACTAAACATATTCGAAAATACTTGTATAATGTGCTTTCAGTAAAACTAGTTTCTCGAAATTACCGTCACTTTAAGCATTACGGCGTGGAGCGTTTACTATGGATGCGAATGAAAACATTCGTTCAACAAATACTGACGAATGTAGCACTGTGTTGAACTTCAGAAAAAGTTTTTTCAAATTCGGATAGTCGTTCAACATTTGAAAATTCTTCCGGTTGTCATTCAAATATTTGACAAATTCTAGTTCAGTTTTCGTACACTGTACTTGTGTTGTATTTTGAACAGGAGATCTAACGGAACTGGAATTTTCTCTGGAATAGTCTTCATTGTCGAAAAAATCATCATTGGTGGGAGAGAACTGCGATCGAGTTTCCTTTCCGGGTGAGGTTAAAGCAATATTTTTAGCACTCGCGATGATAATTGTTTTATGTCTTCAATTGATATACTCGACTTCGTTATGCAACTGATCCATCTCAGTTTGAACTTAGGACATAAAACTGATGCTATAATTGCATCTGTGGAATTCAAAGTTAAGATATCTATAAATCGTATGTTTATACCGGCTACAATTGCTGAGAGCAAAATTTTAAAATTTTATCGTACGGTTATTGTACTCATGGTTACAAAGTGTACTCATAAGTACATTTTGTAATCATGAATACTGAAAATTAGTCCTTCCTGAAAAAAGTATTCGAGTACAGAATACAGTTTCTTTCCTCAAAAAGAATTCATTCCCGAATACTGAGTACACTAAAAGTAATTAGTTACTGTATTCGAGTACTTCCCAGTTGATTGTTTTTCAGAACCATTATTTGGTCTGAAGAGTGTACTTTTGACAACAATCCTCATTTCGAAAGAAATACTTTTAGACGTTGGAGCCAGCAGAATGTTGATGAATGCTTTCCTCAGAAAAATCTGATACCTATAAAATTCATCAATTCGTATCAATATTCATGAAAGTTTCGAACAAAATATCCGTTTTCATCTTTCATGTGCACGTAGTATAAAATACTTGGATTTTTCTTTGTTATGGGTAAGTATTGTGTTTGTATATTGTGCCGGGAATATAGGTATTGCAATTTCTAAATCGTAGGTTGCAGATTCTGTTTGTCAACTAATACCTAATACGGTCTATCTTGGTATTGGCAAATGTGGAAATAATTTTCCTTTATTTTCACAGATTTTACTCATTTATTTTAATATTTTGTTGAAGGGAATTAGCTCGAAATTTTTTATTAAATTCGAATGAATGATATCTGCAATGTTATCAATGAGATATGTCTGTCAAGTCAGACACTAACATTGTTCTGATTTCAATAAATATCCAGGTTTTTCCCTGGACCTTCAATTTTTTTGTATGAAATTTTCATTAGCATTTATCAAGTTACGAACTTAACGAACAAAACAGAAAACACTTTGCCTTGAGTCCTAATTTTCCGACTTTTAAGCCAAACTGTCCTGATTTTGTTATTCCAGCAAAATATTGCAAGACCTTCAGTAGCAAAGCAGGAATGAATCAACTGAAGGTAGTATTCTTTTCGTCAGTTGAACGAAAATGAAACCGAAATTTTTTTTGTTCTTCAAGACCAACACTGTCAAAACATGAATAAACTTCAAGTAAAACCTTTTAGTTTGAGAAAAATTATTAGCTATATTGAAAACGTTGAAAATTTATTTGATGTCTTCAGGAGACCAATTATAAACAAAAAAAATTACGATTCATACCTACAAAGCCACATTTTGAAGAAAAAGAAAATCTCATAAAAAAATTTGAGAGAAAGAAACGATTAGATACTTTTTGTAGATTTTGGAAAATCCAACTCAGTAACTGATGATAGTTCGTGAATATCTTGGTTTACTCAAGATTGAATTATCGATGATATGTTTGCCTAACTCATTCCCAGTATCTTGAACTACTTATCGAAGCAGCTCTTCATATTGGAAGAAGTTTGGCCAGTAAAGATTTCAGGGTACCTAACTGATACTCGATGAAATTTAGGTCTGGAGGAAAGGATAGCCTTGTAAGAACATTGATATTGTTCTCTTCTAGAGCATTTCGGACTACTATCGTATGGTCAGGTGTAGCACTATCCTGTTGAAGGTTTGAATTCGGATCCACTGCTGGAAGTTTAAGTACCACTATCGGTGAAATTATCTGGTTCCGTTAAGAATTTCTGGTCAAGTTATTCTATAATTATGAAAACCTTTCTTGATCCCAATTACGTGTTCTTGGCACCAAGCTAAACGGACATTGACAGTCGAACCACTCTCGAAGGATGTCTGGAATAGCGTCAGCCTTCATGCAATCGAGCTCGACGCAAATGGAATGCTGTGGTGGAATCAATAATCTGTTTTGAAATGGGAGCGTCAACCCTGGAACGACCCTGTTTGGCGTTATTCCACTCTAACAGTTTCATTGAAATACTACTATTGATATCACTTGGCTATATTACAGAACCCTGGATATCCCTCGAAGTGAGATCTTCGTTTGGAATACACCACCAAAATATCTTTTTTGCTCAAATGTTTATCCAGAATCGATTTAGGAACAGAATTTTCTTCTTTGTGTTTGAAACGATAAAGAAAAGAAATGAATTTGAAGTTGAGAAATGGATCAAAATTGTCGTTTCATCATGTTCATAATTTTTTTTTCTATAAAAAAAATCGGGATCGGATGCTATTTCGAAATTATTTCATTCCCCGAAAAATTTTCTCAACTCCATAATGAACTGAATTGAAGCCTTGAGAATTCACATGTTCGATGCGAGTTCTGTAGTTTTTGAGTTCATATAAAACTACCACTACAAAAAAAACCTTTCGTCATAGCCTATAAGCGAAGATGGATTTCGTTTTTCAGTAGCAGATTAACGATATAGACTTTTGTAAATTATTTAACTATTGCGGTATAGAAAAGAAGAAAAGAAAACTTTTCAAATGAAGGTTTTTATGATTATATTCCTATAGATAAAATGAAAACTGCATAGATGTATCTTGGTTATTACCGAAGATATAGCAATTTGAAAATTTTTAACCCTTCCTTCCCGATTCGGAAGGTTAGGTTAGATTAAAACACGTTTCAAACAACAGTTTCAATAACATAACAAAGGATAATATGAAAACCGCATAAGTTTATCTTGGTGATAACCGGAGATTTCGTGATTTGAAAATTTTCCACTCCTCCTACGTCTACCCCCTTGGTCCGATTATGTCCAATGGCAATCCCCGCTGATTCTTAGGCACTTCGTATGACAAAGTAAAGTTTTGGTGGCTGTCAGATTATAACTACGGCAGTTATCGTGATTACAAAATTAATACACATGTATACAGGTATGTAGTCATTAATTTCTGCAGGAGATTCGTCATCAAAAAAACATGAAAAAAATGCCCTTGAAGATATATCTAAAAATTCTCTGTTCTCGATATAAAGACCTTTTTCTTTCACGTTTCATTTGGTAACTCTTGTAGTTTTCAAGGGATTTGCAGAAAATGAACTTTTTCACACTTTAATTCATTTGATGTGTCCAGTAGGTACTTGCGAAAATATACAGAGTGATGTTTTTTTTCGGTCATTCTACCTTAGACACCATCAAAATTGTAACTGGCCTTTTCAAGAATATTTATTGAAAAAACATCTTAATTTCAAAACTTTTTTGTCTCCGAAAATTTTTTCGGAATATCAGCCGTTCAACTGTGAAAAATGTTTCATATGAGACGGCACAGGGGTCTAGAGGTAATGATCAGTGGAGAAAATCGAATGCGCTGCTAATTCCACGGCTGCAATTGGTAGTATTTATCACAGAATCTACCTGAAAAGATGTTCTGTTTTTCCTAAATTCCAAATCTTCAGAGAAACTTTTCCAATTTCACTTTTCACAAAGAACTTATACAGACTACTGAGGTTATTTATATAGGTTTCAATCGAGACAATTTCATGTATGTAATAATGTGGCCATTTTTCAGGATTTAGTGCACTTCATCCTACGAAGAGCTTCTATTTCAGAGTCATATTCAAGTCTACTAAAGTTAATGGCGAACATTTGGCTAAAGCGACATTTATACAACGCAATTCAGACGTACCCACGTTTAAAATTATTGGAATATTACACTGTATCATTGAACACGAAAAGTTTTTGATATTAGGAATTAGGAGAAAGTATTTTATCATTGTTTTTTTGGTAAAATTATATAATTTATATAAAGTCAATTATTTTTATTGATTATACCATTAGTACGTCATATATTGTGGCTGCTGCAGAAGGATGTGTCGAAAGAACTTGATTTTCTCTAGTCTGAGTCTGATAAGTCAGCTGTGGAATCGGTATAGTCTATATAACGGCAATTATCAAGCCATCCTCTTTGCCGACCTCCTAGGCTCTAGAATGAAGACCATGCAGCTCGAGAACACCAACATTAGCAAAAACAATGAAATTTCATACTTTTTAGTAAAAGTGTAACGATAATCGATGTAGGTATTCATGTCTGGGGGAGAAGGGAGGAAAGGTATCTATGAAAAGAACACCATATCCAGGAGTTGTGAGACGAAAGAAATCTGTTAACAAGGAAAGATTCAGTACCACGAAGTTCCTATATTTTTTAGTCAAAACCACCACTTATATGGATATCACCCTCTTGCCATCGAATTCGCCTTATTTAAGTCATCGTGACTTTTTCAGCTCAATCGAATGATAACTCCAAGGACCTTGTTCTAAGATAAGAGATAACATAATCAGGTCGCTCCAATGGTCATTTTAATGAATGAATATAAAAGATGTTAAGAAAATTGTACTAGGCATAAGTGACTTAGAGTTTATGGGAATAACTGCGAAGTGAATCATATGGATCACAAAAAAAGTGATAGGTACCTGTCGAAAATATAAATTTTTATATGGCGTGTAGTACATCATTGGAAAGTTCCTATTTTACTCTGTACGTTCTTAAATTTTTCTGCGACTCTCGTGCCGTTTCAAAGTGGCGACCGCTCAGTTGTAAAATTACCCTCGCAAGTGTAATCCCAGTAAATAAATTACTTCTTGTCCTGTCAAAAAATATAGTCTTCATGACTAGAACGAATATGAGAATACCATAAAGTACATTAGTAAAAGTGAAAGTATGAATGTATTTCTGTTTCTATTATTAGGTATCTCATACTTATTTGGATATTCAATGCTTCTTCATGGCTTTGAAAAAAAACTTGGGATTTTAAATTATACCACAGCAAGAAATACAGAGGTGTGATATCTGGGACCTGTATGGCCATCAATCCATTTTTGTGGAAATTCCTTTACATTTCATACTTAGTGATACCAAGTTCTATCTTCTTGAAACCAAATTTATCTACTAGATATATCGGGATCAGTTTAATCAGAATCAAGAGTAACTGAGGCAAGCAAAAATTTAAACCAGAAAAAATCAAACAGGTTTCACCTTGAAGATTTCCTTCTAGAAAAAATGGTCTGATCATTCTAAACCTATGTTTGAGGCGATTGACTATGACCTTCTTGAATATACTGTGGATTTTATTCGGATCAATATCGACCAGTTTGTCTGTTAACTCTACCGTTGGGATGAAAAGTTTGAGAGTAAGTTCTCGTCTTGATCACAATTTGATTGCATGATTCATTGGTGTAATTTTGTTACTTTTCTTTGTGCTAAATTTTTGCATAGACTTATTTCGGTATCAAATGCTATTGGCCGATTGGCACTATGTAACACCCAACAGGTCGTCGAACTAGATATTGGCACTTCCACTTTAAATGAAGTTAATTTTTAATATGACCAGGTATTTCGAATTTTTTCGCTGGCGTTGGATTGCAGAATGGATCGATTTGATTGAAAATTCACGTACCTCGTAGAAAGATCTCTGATAATCTCCATTGCCACCGTCATCAGAATTTCAATACGGTCTCTTTCACTGAGCGACATTTGAGGTTAGGTTAGATAGAATATTACTAACTTCAGACCTAAACGCTCGTCGAAAACTGATCTTAAATTTGTTGATTTTTCCAGCAAATATGTAGTAACATTTTAGCAATACATGTATCGCCATCACGTCATTTTAATTCCTTGATTGCATTCGTTGTGTTCTCCTTTCGTGGAATCCCATTTCGGGGAACTTAATAGTGATACAGTAGTCTCGCGTTAATCTGAACTTGCGAAATAACATGAACACTATCTTTTGCATTGGCGCTCTGTAGTGTGAACGAGCGACACCTTGATGTGAGCAGAAATTAACTTGTTCAGACCTGCAGTGTTACGGGGATGAAAGGAGACCTATCAAATACACACGTACTCCTTTTGTGTCTGTTGGAGTTCATACACAGATGTGCTCAAACTTTGAGAATTGATTCCGCTGATAAAAACTGAAAAGTTTCTGACTCTATAAGAAATCTTTGATTATAGAAGAGCTCAGTGTTTCTACTTTATCAAGAAACTTTTCAAGCGATGGATGGTTGCAACGTATTAAATTTGATACAATTTTTTTAAATCCCAGGTGAAAAACTGTCCTCGTAACCTCAATTAGTTCATTCGTCCATAGAAGAACTGTCGAATATTATTGCCGCAGTCAATTCAACTGATCAACAAATATACAACGAAGAGGATACTTGTTTATACTGGAATCTTCTATCTGATAACCTATGTTTCGATTTCTGAAAGGACTGCCTCTGGTTTGACGTTAGCATGGCAACAAATGACTTTTCCAGGATATTTAAATGCATCAGGGGAACACAAACTAACATCGTTGATAATCGGGAGAGTAAGCTCATCTAGTTATTTTCATAATTTCAATAATCCTACAAAAACACTAAAAATGCATGGATGTTCCTGAGGTGAGTTTTTCACATATCTTTTCCATTTAATAATTTAGCAAACAAAAATATTTACAGCTTAAAACTTTCTTGAAAAATGAAAATCTTCTAATGAAAGCCATCCTTCAGTTAGATAATACGAGGATGGATTGATAAGTTTCCGGCCTGACCAAGAAAAACAATATTTTTAAGAATTTTTTCATTATTTCTCAACATAATGCCCTTTAAGGCTTATAGATTTCTCATAGCGGTGTTCTAGTCTAGTAATGCCAGCTCTATAGGCTGATTCGTCAAGTTTCTCAAAATACCCATTTACAGCTTCAATTACTTCTTCACTGCCCGCAAATCTCTTACCGCCAAGCCATGTTTTGAGGTTAAGAACAGAAAATAGTCACTCGGGGCTAGGCCTGGAGAGTAGGGAGGGTGCGGCATCAATTCGAAGTGCAGATCATAGATTTTAGTCATGGCAACGTGCAAAGAATGCGCTGGTGCGTTATAGTGATGAAACAAAATTTTTTTCTTCGCCAAATGAGGTCATTTAATTTGCACTTCATGACTAAAACGTTGCAATAAGTCTGCGTGGTATTCACCAGTGATAAAATTACCCTTTTCAAGGTTATCAATGTATATAATACTTCATGCATCCCAAAAAACAGTAGCCATAACCTTTTATGACGATAAAATTGTTTTGCCTTCTTTGTAGTTGGTTCCCCTGTTCCAATATACTGTTTAGACTGTTGTTTGGTATAAGGAGTGTAGTGGTGGACCCAAGTTTGGTCAACAGTAACGAATCGACGCAAAAATTAATTTGGATTATGCTTATACAGCGCCAAATTGGCGGTAGAAACGGTTTTTCGAATAAATTTTTAGTAAACGCGGCACCCATATTGCACAGAGATTTTCCATATGCAAATGTTGGTGCAAAATATTTTGCACACGTTCATATGACATCTTACAGGTCTCAGCTATCTCACGCACTTTTGATATGCGGTCTTCCAGCACTATTTTATGAATTTTTTCGATCATATCTGGAGTTGTGATCTCAACGGGGCGTCCTGAGCGTGGCTCATCAGATGTGCTCACATGAGCCGTTTTAAACTCGGACACCCACGGCTTAACGGTTTAATATGATGGGGAGGATGTCTCCAAGTGTTAAATCAATCTATTCTTCAATTTCCTTCGGCGTTAACCCCTTCAAATAAAAATATTTGATGACAGCACGCTTTTCCAATTTTTCTATTTTCACAAACAACACAGAGGCGTCTTATTCAGCGTGCTCTCAAACATAACCTAACATGGCGATCGGGCTGAAACTATGCCTACAAGCTATCTAAGGATGGCCACCTCCGAAGTAGTCCTAGTGGTCAGGCCGGAGAATCTGTTCTCTCTTAGTCAGGTCGGAGACTTATCAAACCAGCCTCTTACTCCATCCCATCCATCAGCAGAGGAGTTGAAAACACCTGACATGATATTTTTGTCCAATTTATGCCACCTAATATCACACCCCTTATTCAACCTAATGATCAGAATGCGTTGAGATTTACTTAACTTTATTTCAGAAAAAGCTCTGTTATATCCAAGGGTAATAGACTAGCACATGCTCTCAAGATAATAACATGAAAGATGGTTCTTTACATTTAGATACAGCCTGGGAACATGTGGAAAAGGTAACAGTAGTAAAGTGTTCGCATATTATTTTACGAAAAAACGATGAAGATGGTGAAGATTTACCTTTAGCCAAGCTTCGCGAAATTTGGAGACAAAATGAGCCGGAAACTTAGATTAATGATACTCTTGACTTATTGCATTCTCTTGCACTTCTAAGTACACAATGCAAGATGTTGAAAAATGGAATGAACACATTTTAAATACCTAATGAGACTGGAGAGGATGAGGAGGAGAGTGATATTTCAGATGGCGACTGTGATTATATCACAACAAACAAAATATTTCCTCTCTGAAGCTATTGCAGCTTTCAAAATTGTTTCACAATGGGCAGAACGAGAAAATGTTGTTGTCAGTAACATGACGACTTCAAAACAAATTCAGGAAGGATCAGTCATTCTTCAAATAACTGCATATGTTATATAAACAAACTGATGATGTCAAAATGTATGAGTATACGCATCTCTAATAAAACTGGAAGAATATGTAAATGCGTTTTTTTATTTGATTCATACATTCATTGCTGTGAAAATTTCAAAGGTGCAAACAGTCCTGAATTTTTCGAGTTCACATTATAGCGACTATACTGTACTGCCGCTTGAGAAATAATATCGCTGACCTACTTCCTACTTTTGGGAAAATTTCATCACAATAGAACGATTAAGGTATCGCAAATCAACAATTTTCCCGGAAATATAAATTTTCGTGAATTCAAAACTGTGTCATTTATACCTTATAGTCTCGTTATTTGGTGAAGAGCGAACAATTTACACTAGCAAACTTTTCACTTTTTCACAGACTAAGATAAAAGTATGTTTGAAGCAATATGTTTTACGCTTGTTATATTTTGATGCTGCAGATCGCTCAGATGTGCTAATGTTTTCAAAAGTATATTCACCAAGAACATTTTGTACTGTTTCTATATCGCAGATTAAATCCTAATTCGTTATATTTTGCATGGAATCCAAAACATACTCATACATCAACTGCCAAACCAGTTTAGTTAACACAGACATCTTCTAACCCTGTACTGTGATCAAGAGTTATACCCGGTCCCCCCATTGGTCGACGCAATACACAGTCGCATAACCGAACTCCGCCCATAGCGATAGAGGGAGTGGTTCTCCTTGTTTCACCTGCGTATTCCCCGCTTCACACAACCGCAGTGTTGAACCAACTCCTGAGACGATCGATCATCCGCGTATACGCTAAACGTTAATCAGTCACTAAAATTCAAATTTTCTTCGGTTTAATTAGACGATCTAGTGATAAACGACTCCCCACCATATGTTACGCGTCAAATGAGGAGGAAGTTAGAGCTTCAGTTATATCGGGGTTCTAGTAAGTGTCAATAGTGGCACCGTGTCAGATAAGCGGCTCAAACAGCCGCCAAACCGCCACAATGCTGGTTCCACCGGACATGCTCGCCGCTCAGAGCAAGATGGTGTACCAGATCAACAAGTATTACACCGAAAAAGTCCAAACAAGGAAACTGCAGGTCAGTAAAACCATCCAGGAGGTGTGCAGGGTCGTCCAAGATGTCCTGAAAGAGGTGGAAGTCCAAGAACCCAGGTTTATATCCAGCCTAACCGACTACAACGGGAGATACGACGGTTTAGAAGTTATATCGCCGATAGAGTTTGAAGTTGTGATCTATTTGAACCAAATGGGTGTTTTGAATTTCGTCGACGACGGAACGTTGCCCGGTTGTGCTGTCTTGAAACTGTCCGACGGCAGAAAACGCTCGATGTCGTTATGGGTGGAATTCATCACGGCTTCCGGATACCTCTCCGCGAGGAAAATGAGGTCGAGATTTCAAACTTTAGTCGCGCAAGCTTGTGACAAGTGTTCTTACAGAGATTCGGTTAAAATGATCGCTGATACCACTGAAGTTAAGCTACGAATACGCGAGAGATTTATTGTACAAATAACGCCGGCTTTTAAGTGTGCCGGATTGTGGCCGAGGAGTGCTGCGCATTGGCCTCTTCCACAAATACCTTGGCCACATCCGAATCTAGTTGTAGAAGTTAAAACTGAAGGTTTTGATTTGTTATCTAAAGAATGTATATCGTTGCAAGGGAAGCAGAGTGCTATGGAAGGTGATGCTTGGATGTTATCGTTTGTAGAGGCTGAAAACAGACTTCTTCAAGGCGGTTGTAGAAAAAGATGCTTAAGTATATTAAAAACTTTACGTGATCGTCACTTGGACTTGATTGGAAATCCTGTGTCCAGTTACCACATGAAAACTCTTCTTCTCTACGAATGTGAAAAACACCCTAGAGAGTCAGAATGGGACGAAGCCTGCATAGCTGATCGAATAAACGGCATCTTTCTCCAGCTAATATCATGCTTACAATGCCGGCGATGTCCCCATTACTTCGTGCCCAACGTCGACCTGTTCAAAGGTAAATCGCAGAGCGCCCTCGAAAACGCCGCCAAGCAAGTGTGGAGACTAACGAGGGAAATGCTGACGAACTCGAGATGTTTCGAAAAATTGTAGTTCCGGGCATACTCTACGAATCGAATCTGTGAAAGGTTGTGTGTTTTAGTACAATTGACGTCGTGTTCGTACCTACTTGTCCAATTCGTGAAGGATTCTGCCAGTAGTAGCCACGTTGATTCAAGACTGTGATCAAGTTTCATGCGAAAATTTTATTATCGGTATGGTATATTTTGTACATTAATAATTTTTAAATAAACGTAATTTATATTGGGAGTCATGGTTTTATTGGTCCCTAAACAGTTCAATTCTCAATAGAATAGGAATGAGGATGAAGTGCATTTAATTTGGTTTCATCTCGTTAAGACGTGTTTATCTCATATGTAAAGTTAATAAAATATTGATGGATATTTACTTTCCCAAATAGAAATTCAAAATCGACCTATTTAAATTTCGCATAATCACTTCAAGGATGCAAAATTTCACTTTGGTAAAACCCCAAAAGTATTTTTCAATTAGCAAGAAAACAAACATTCAGACAAGAGAATAAAATGTACTCATGTTTGTCAGTTGGGATAAAATTTAGAGTTGATAAAATGGTATAATGTTAGTAACATGTATCTTACTCTTTGTTGATTTTAAAGTTAATATATAAGAGTTGATATAAAGAAGTTAATATATGAAAGTTAGTCCTTAATGTATATTTACATTTATTTATGTATTTAGTAGCAGTTTAAACCAAAATTGGCGTCATAACACAAACTAAAATATTTAATTTGATTTCAACCTCTGATATAATCAGATACTCGAAAATCTTTGCCAATCGATTTGATTGATTCAACTCATAATTTCTTATTGGATTTCGGATTTTTCTCTTCACTTGTGATGTGAAACATTGTGCCTTGCAGAATTTCATGATTCCAAAACTGGAAGAATGCTCAATTAATTTCAATTGATATGCCTACAGGTTCCCGAGGGAATGCGAATGAGTTCATTCTCACAAAATCTTTTGTGAATCATTCACAGATCAACACCGTTCGTATTTTTCCTTCTAATCCGGATACAAGACATTGCTTTTGCCAAATTTCATGGATGCAGAATACGACATACACAGTGTTATCTTTTGGTTACGTTGATTTAAAAGTTGGATTTATCAACGAATCCAAGGAATTGCGAACCAAAATATCTGGAATCAATCTTAACTCGGTATCTTTACGTGGTTTTAATATGCAATTACAGTGGGAAAAAAAGTGAAAAATAATCTCGGATTTTTCCTATACACGTGCTAAAGATACTGCCTACTTGTCGCAATATTTCACATGTTTTAGTCAAGTGTCGAGATATGTAGCAGAATGCAACTGGAAAAGCCATATTTTTCGGTTGGGCTGAATAAAAAGTTTTCACAGATCCAAGGGAACAGAGTATTTAGTATCAAAATTAACTGGGTAACTTCACACGTTCTTTAGAGAAATCCAGTATCTTTCATCGAAACAAATACAATTTCTTGAGATACAAGAAATGTCCCTTAAGTTATGCATAAAGAGCTAGAATAAACAATTGAGAGTATTCAAAGACTTTATTGTTTAATATTCTCCGCGACGATTAATACACTTCTGCATCCTTTCGAACCAATTCTGGAAGCAGTTATTCAAATCGTTGCGGCTACATTCAAAATGGCCTTTTGGGAGACATCGACAGCTTCTTCTGAAGACTGAAACCTTCGACCACTCAGTTCGTTCTTGATTTTGGGAAAAGCAAAAAAACCGTTGGGACTGTAGGCAAGATGATGTTGTGTGCGAACTTGTGTAGTCTTGGTGAAAGATAATTCACCATTCGGGGTTTGTTTCTCCAAACATACTAACGGCTTAAGATAAACAAATGCTTGTGTACCAAAAGCCAGTAACTGTTCTTTGATCTTGTAAAGGAATTGTTGCATGTTTTTGAAACAAACTTTACGATCATCTTTCTGCAGACACTTTGACCACGAATTACTTTTGTTGGTTTTCTTTCCCTTGGAAGACCCAAACAGAAGATAGGCGCTCTGGTTGGTATGAATAAATCCAAGAATCATTACCACTGAATATGCTGTGAACGCTTTCAGACTTTCCAAAGTTAAAACGGTTCAAAGTTTTTCGACACCAATTTACCCTTGCTTCTTTCTGTTCTTCGTTTAACAGATGAGGTATCCAACGGGAAAATATTTGTTTTATACGTAATTCTTTGTGCAAAAATTCAAAATATTGATACCTTTAAAATCCGCAAAGATGCCGCAATCTCTCGATATGTTACATGCTGATCTTCCTGGATAATCTTACGCACAGAATTCACATATTGTGACCGCTGTTCCTTGGATCGTCGCTAATCTCAACTCTTTCGCGTTAAAATTCGCCATAACGATGGGAAACTGTCGACGACGCCGAAACAGAAACCAACTCTCCGAGACAGTCTTATCGGGATAATTGTTTCTGAAAATGGTAGAAAATGATCATGGTTTAATTTCATTTTTCATCTAACTTGTCTACTTTGACAGTTTATTTTGGCTAAAATACATCACGCATAGAACTTTTGAATTTATATTGACAAATCATAGATGTTCATTTTCAGTTGTTTAATGCTCTTCTGTATGTCCCAGTATGCAAAACAAGACATCCCTTGTATCTATAAATTTCAAGTTTTCTAGGTCGACATCCGGAAGTACTCTACGATTTTGGATTTCTTTGCGAGTGTCAAAATATGCGGCAAAATGACACATAAACAGTCGTATTTTTCGATGGCGTTGACCTAGAAGTTTTTTTCAGTTTCAAAAAATTTTCGACTTGGGTATTCGGTATCAATTTTACGTGTTCCTTTTTCTTTTGGGACCCTAAAAGGGTTTAACTCTGACGAGTAGTCAATATATCTCTTCATGTAATAAAAAAAAATATGAATCCAATACCTGATAGTTAATATCATTGCCAGGCGGTGATTATAGTCATAATATATTAGGATATATAGATTATAATAAAAATTATGGAAATAAGTTACCAATCTTTAAGAATATACACACAAACCAATGATACCAATGTACGAGTAGTTTTCTACCCGATGAAATCTATTGTACGGAACTTATTCAAGTGAATGTAATTTCATTATTGTTTTTGTTTAATGAGAATACTGCTTGGGAAACAGATAATAAAATTTTCAGCAAATTATATACTTCAAAATAAAAATTATGAATTAAGTCTTCAAGCACTTTTTCGGAAAAAATCTACGAATTTTAGATATAATAAAAGACTGATGACTGATATCGTGTGAAAGTTCAAATAAGACCTAAAATTTCAATATTTTTGAGAAGGGCTTTAGGAATATCACCAGGTTTAGAAACAATAATAGCCATAACTGATACTGATTTCATGTATCACATTTTTGATCTTATCACTGTCAATAATGTATCTTACTTGGTTGAGTTTATCAAGTGTGATCTATTTCGATGTACAGAGTGGACAGATTTCAATTTTTAGTACTGCACCTATGTGAAATATTATGACCAATCCTTCCCCGTGTTCGAATTGCGTGAGGAATTCATTGCCGCCAACTGATTCAAGCTAGCTTTTTTCGTTTTCGATTTATTTGGAAATTAAACAGTCGAGTGCCAATATCTCGGTTGTTATTCAAGTTATGTAATAATGGTTTTGACGTTTCACACGCACCTTTTTCGTAGAATTGAACTAAATGCGAAATGTTTAGGTTCAAAATATCAATCGCTTATGTTTTTACTTACAATTTCGTGATAAAATTCACCACAAAGGTTTTCATCAAAAATCATATACGCTAACACTCGATTATCTTTCAATGCACTCCATACAATAAACCCATATCGGCCTTGGCGTTGATTATAATATTCCGATGTGGATTTACATCCGACCACTAATATTCATTTTGACGATTCAATATTCACTGTTGATGTGAAGTTCATAAGTCGAAATTATTTCTCGGAAAAAATGCGGATTTTCTTCAGAGTTCTGCTGAAAGTAGTTGCAAGAATTAAGTTGACGTTTGGAATCTGCTGTCTTCAAAAACTGGAATATTCTTATTTTATAAGATTTATATCTATTTTTATTCAGAATATTGAGCGCTCGACTTTTGGATACAACTACTTCATATTCATTTTTCCTTGGGACGTTGAATGTACCATGGTTCGCAAGGTTTTCCGTCAATTTATCGAATATATTCTCATAAAGTTGTCGCCTATCCGCTTCTGCAGCATCCGCATCATAATTATTTCGAATACAACATTCAATCATATTGAACTCAATATGATTTTCGTACGGCATGGTCGCTCGGTTGTTTCAAACTATTCTATATTTACACAATAACTAACTTGATGAAAAAACATTAAATAATTCATCTGAACTGTCATTGTAAGAATTAATTTTTGGAATGTCATAATGGGAGCACAGAACATAGTCAAGCCATTTTAATCATTTCATGTAAATTCTGTGAACATGGAACTACTAGATAAAATTAGGAAAAGTTATATAATTTTCGGTTTTACAAGAACACATGCCCTGAATGAAAAAATTTTGCGAACATGTGATATATTTTTGAAAAAGATAAAAACCATTTATATATAACTTCAAAAACATCGATCATTATATAACCCATTTATTACTTCTGAAATCTCCTAATTGCCGCATGACTTAGAATCTTATTATTCTTAGAAAATGAGGATTTTTGATTGCAATTACATGATTTTCTTCTTCTATGTTCCTGAGGAAATGAGAATGAGTTCATTAAAGCAATTTTTTTCACAGTTCTCGTACTTTTCCTTCTACTTAGAACACAAGACATCGCTTCTTAACAAATTTGGAGATTTCAACTAAGCGCGAAATACCTTATAGCTTTTATGTGTCTAGGCACGCTAGGAATTTTTTGAAATGACACCTGCATTTTCAAAATTCTTATTGGTTACAACGTGCACGTATACTACATTTTATAGTAAAAAGTGGTTACCATCCTTTTACAATGACATACTCAGCTCTGGTAGTATTCCCGCTGAATTTAGAAAGGCTAAAGTTATTGCCATTCTCAAACCTGGGAAAAATCCAGAACTTCCTAGTAGTTATCGACCTATCAGTTTACTTTCTGTTTCTTTCAAAATTTTAGAAAGACTTCTTTATCAGAGGTTAGAACCAATCATTGACAGAGCTGTGTCCACTTCTCAAGGAGGTTTTCGAGAAACTGGAATTGTTCTGATCAGGTTCTAGGTTTATCCACTTTTATTGAGACAGGATTTCAGGGTAAACTTAAACAAGGCGCTGTATTTGTAGATCTCTCTTCGGCATATGACACAGTTTGGAAAGATGGTTTAGTTTATAAACTCTTTGAAGTAGTTCAATGTGGAAAAATTGTAAAGTTGATTGAAAATAGATGATAGAAGATTTCGAGTTTTCATCCGTGAGAAGAGCAGTAGATTTTACACTCACAATGATGGCCTACCTCAGGGATCTGTTCTTGCACCTCTTCTCTTCAATTTATATGTCTGACATCCCTGAAACTTCCTCCTCAAAGTTATATGATGATATTGCTTTGGTTTTTCGACAGTATGACTTCGAAACAATTGAGCATACACTGACTTCTGATTTAGATATTCTGAACATTTTCTTCAAAAAATGGCGTTTATGTCCAAATCCTTCGAAAACTGAGGTTTCTTGTTTTCATCTGAATAATCATGAGAAGGATAGGCAACTAAGAGTATTCTTCAATCAATCACTATTAATTCATAATTTCACTCCAACATATCTTGGTGTAAAGCTTGATCGTTCTTTGATTTTCAAATTTCATATTGATAAATTATGTCAGAAGTTGAAAACAAGAAACAATATACTACATAAACTAGCTGGATCTAATTGGGGCGCCGGAGTCTCTACTTTGCGATTTACTGCTTTAGCTTTAGTATAATATTCAGCAGAAAATTGCTGTTAGGTGTGGTTGAATAGTGCTCATGTCAATAAGATTGATTCTCAGTTGAACTGTTCTATGAGAGTTATGAGTGGATGTATCAGTTCAACTGCTACCCCATGGATTCCGGTTATTTGTAATATAGTTCCTTCACATATTCGCAGGAAATTAGCTCTTAAATCGTCTTGGGATAAGCAACACTCATTTCCAGAAGTTTTTCCGATAATGCATGATCTTCAAAATCCACCTAACCTGAGATTGAAATCTAGGAAACCTATTTGGTCGATTGACATTTTGCGTACACGGGTGAAGGCTGTTGATCTTTGGAAAACTGAATGGCAGGAAGTTGATGTTTTTAATAATGTTCTCATAGAGGATCCTTCCAAAAGGGTTGCAGGTTTCGAAATAAGTAGGAAAAATTGGTGTACATTAAATCGTCTCAGGACAGGGCATGGTCGTAATAATAGTATGTTGTTCAAATGAAATACTGTAGAAAGTCCGGCATGTGAATGTTGCGCAGCTGAAGAAACAATAAGACATTTAGTCCTCGATTGTCCTATTTACCATTTTACGGGTGGTTTTCAAGAAATTCATTCCGTTTCAGATAATTTTATCAACTGGGTAGAGAACTTTAAGTCTATTTAGGAGATTAGTTTTTGCTACCCCCTAGTGCTTTCTTCCTAAAGGTGTATGAGATGTTCCTGTTACACCATAGGAAAACACCATGTTGATAAGGCAAGGGCTACACCCATGTAGGGCTTCATTCCTAATTAAAGGTAAATGCTGATTTGAAAAAGATGGGAAAGAGATTTGGCTGGTACGAAAAGGTTATTGCCGAAAAAAGCTTATTTTGAGGCATAGAAATGTTAGAGAAGCGTTGAAATGATTGTATCATAGTAGAAGGAAAGTATATAGATGAATAAATTCGAATTTTGAGAGGAAATTGTTATATTGATTAATTTAGACTTTCTGACTCATGTTTCATTTCATTCATTCGTCTCATACAACTTACTGTTGAACAGACTTTGCCTGAAAATTTAACAACATAACTCTTCCAATAAAATGGAGGCTCGTAGTACCAAATGTTCAGTTAAACTTCTTCGTCCATTTCTATTTTCCAATTCTTCGGGATCAAAAATGAAACAATTTACAGCAAAAACGTGTTACTTTTGAAAATCAACAATTTATGATCTTACTTCTCAAGAAAATCTTTCGCAAGCTAATGCATAAAAACCTGCATCTATTAAATCATTTAGCACTGTAAATCAAAACGATCTGTCATCAACAACGAAAAGAAGCAGCCGATAAACTTCAAAACTGATAAAGAAAAAGATAATTTTTTTCTGTTGATTATATATTATTGATAATTTCGTCTAGGAATATATCTAAATGAAATCCGATTGATCTGTTTTTATAAATAAAAATCGATAATAGAACTGCATTCAGCCACGTGAGTTTTAGGAAACGAGCAATTCGAGATGAGTATAGACTCTGGAAAGAAAATAATTAAGTTAGTATTTTAGTTGATACCAACTACACTCGGAGGCAAAATTAGCGGAACACTCGAAAAGTTAACCAAATTCGAAGTCCGATATTTTTCCTAATTCTCAACCGATTTAGATGATTTTTTCGGCAAGTTATAGATCAACTCTTCTGCTTTGTAGGAATTATAAGAGAAAACAAAAAAAATTTGGAGAAAATTTTATACGGGGGCAAAACTAAAAGTGTTTTTTTTTGTCAAAAATTCGTAACACCCTGTGGAATTTCGTGGTCCGAGTTGAAACGTACAATATCATGGTCTGTCAATACACATCTTCCTACAGTAACGCCCTTCTTGCTTTATGCATTTATCTCTATTTTTACAAAAGATATCCAATTTGAAGCGAAAAGTCACAAATTTCAATTTATTTTTAATCTTGCGTAGGTGCATAACATCGGACGTTAGCCAAAAAATAAAATCAAAATTAGAGAAGCGGAAATCTAACGAAATGAAAATTTTTGACATTCACTGGCCAATTTCACGCTCCGGGAGAACTCGAAGTAAACTGGAAAAATCGTTGATTTTGCACATTTATTTTTGAATTTTTTTGTGTGACACTCTATAATAATTATCATTCCTGTCCAAAATTGAAAGCAGGTGTGTATCCTGGCGATACACTCGTGAAATGAAATGAACATGTTGAGAAAAATGTTCATGATGACCCACAAAAAAAAACATTTGATTTTAGTAGCGAGTATGACCCCCCCGAGCTCTTATTACAGCGCGCATACGATTTCGCATGCTCCCAATGATGTTGTCTATCATCTGTTGATGTATGTTGTCCCACTCTTCCACCAAAGCCAATGTCAGCTCTTCAACTTTGCCTGGATTCCGTTGTCGAACCCTTCTTCCAAGAATGTCCAAAACGTGTTCGATCGGGTTTAAATCCAGTGACTGCGACGGCCAGTCCATTCGTGTGATCCCAACTTCATTGAGATATTCTATCACTATGCGTGCAGTATGAGGGCGCGCGTTATCGTGCATAAAAAGGAAATTTTCCCCTATGTAAGGAGCAAAAGGCACAACATGGGGCTCCAAGATTTCTGTTATATACCGATGGGCATTAAGTGATCCATTACCAATAATCTCCAGTTCTGTTCGTACTCCCAAGCATATGCCACCCCATATCATAACTGACCCCTCCACTGTATTGCTCAGTTCCTGCGAAGTTCGCTTGGTTGTACCGTTCCCCACGATGCCTCCATATTCTATCTCTACCATCCACGAAATTCACACAATATCGGCTCTCATCACTAAATAAAACTCGTCTCCACTGATTGATTGTCCATGCTACATGCTTCCTAGCAAACGCCAATCTTGCTACCCGATGGGCTCTATCGAGTATTGGTGCTCTTGCTTGCGCGTATGACCTCAGACCAACTTCATTTAATCGTCTTCTGACTGTCCTCACACTGACGTTAATGTTATCCACTGCTTTTAAAAGGTTACGTGCCTGAACAGCAGTAAGACGAGAATTTTTTATGGTTTGACTGACGATGAAACGGTCATGTATAGCGCGGGTTGCCCGATTTCTTCCTTGTCCTCGCCTCCTCACGTACAATCCAGTTTCCCTGTAACGTCGGTAGATTCGATGGATAACCGACGTCGAGACACCCAACATGGTACCGACTGAGCGGTAGGTGCGCCCTTCCTCGATCAATGTAACTGCCCTTGCTACTGAGGTTGGTGGTAAGTCTCTCATTCTGAATGAAAAATACCGTTTGGAATCGTAAACAGTAAAAGAATCACAAAACACCGCAACCGATCGAATTTGTATCAAATCAAAGAATGGAAAACTCTCATTCTTTAAACAAGTGCAAATGTGGTCATATACAAAAAAACGTGTGTTGTATTTCATATTTGATAAAAAAAGGTGTGCACATGTGTAAATGAAAAGTTTTATCAATGGTCCCAGAATTCGGTTGTGTATTTTAATACCTACCGACTGTTATCTCCTATGAATTCCTAATTTTCACCAAATTAACCAAATTGTCATCAATAACTAATGCAATTCGAACATAAAAATCGCAAACGACAATTTCGACACGCCTGAGTGATAATAAGAAAATTCCAAATTGATAGACGAATTTTAATGACAATTTCTTGATTCAATGGAATTTCTCCAAAATGGTGATTTTCCACTTGAAATTAAATATATTTTGCAAAAATAGAGATAAACGCATGAAACAAGAAGGGCGTTACTGTAGGAAGATGTGTCTGGACAGACCATAATATTGTGCGTTTCAACTCGGACCACGAAATTCCACAGGCTGTTACGAATATTTGACAAAAAAAACACTTTTAGTTTTGCCCCCGTATAAAATTTTTTTCAATTTTTTTTTGTTTTCTCTTATAATTTCTACAAAGCAGAAGAGTTGGTCTATAACTTGCCGAACAAATCATCTAAATCGGTTGAGAATTAGAGAAAATATCGAACTTCGAATTTGGTTAAATTTTCGAGTGTTCCACTAATTTTGCCTCCGAGTGTACAAGCAAATTAGAAAAGTCTTTTGAACTCGTTTGAGGCTCCAAACGATTCAGTGACTTAAACGCTGATCGTCTATTGATATTTTCTTCTTTCATATTTACTATCAATAACTGCAGCTATTACCATTTTCAATTGTTTTTTCTAATTTTTCATGAAATAGTGAACGACCTCGAATACCTTTCGAATAGATCCTAATCCACGTTAATGGTAATATTCCAGTACCTAACCTTGGCATTGTGATATATATAACTTCCTCATATTAACAATTGTTTCTAATAGGTACTGAAAAACAATTGTGTGCTAAAATTGCATAAAAGACATTCTCACATTTTCATGTAGAATGTGAGGAAGGGAATTAATTTTTGAAAGTTTCGTTAGTCAGTTATCGATATAAAGATGTATTTTTTCAAATGCGAACACTATTTTCATATAATTCATTAAAATTGCATGATTCTTTTCAATTTCAAGAATAGGGTACGGGAGAGTTCGGCCACAAGAAGAGACCGTCCAATGCTAAAAATACAACTCTTGCATTGGAGATAGCAGCATGTATCGATGCAAATTATAGCTGGTACTCATATCATATTAAACAGACGTCATATGTATACCTTCATATTTCTTCCGTTCCTTTTGATAAAACAGTTTATTAATTTCGAGAGCTCGAGAGTTTTGCTAAAAATTTTATTTGATATTTGAGGAATGCTGGTAGATTTCTCCCGGATATTTAGTATACGCTAGTAAAGCAGAATCATCACAAGCCGACTTAGCTTCTACCAACTTGTGGAACAGGCAGGATTCAGAAAAGGATATGACACGACTGATCACCTTCAAACTATGCATCATCTCATCAAAAATGTACTGAGTATAATGTCCCACTGCACTTGGTATTTGTAGATTATGAGAAGGCGTTTGATTCCATTGAAACCTGGGCATTCCTCGACTGTATTAGCAATGCAAGAGTAGACCATAGACACTCAACACTACTTAAGAATATTTACCTGAAAGCCACAATGCATGTTAAGCTCAATGAAGATCTAATTACCGAAAAAATACCTATTCACAAAGGGGTAAGACAAGGGGACACAATTTCTTCAAAGCTTTTCACCCTGGCCTTAGAGGACGTATTCAAGAACCTCAACTGGGACGAAGTGGGCCTAAACATCAACAGCTAATACTTAAACCACCTCCGCTTTGCTGACGACGTGGTGCTGATCGGAAACGACCCAAGTGAATTAGAAAAAAATACTTATAGAGTTGAGCGAAGAATCTCTTATTGTCGGTCTCAAAGTTACCTTCAATAACTCATGTTATGAGCCCAGAAACAGTAAACATCGAACTTCAGGGATAATTACTTTAAAATAAAAATGAATATGCCTACTTGGGGCACAAAGTCAAGCTTGGAACAGCAAATCAAAGAGCAGAAGTGACGAAACGCGTGGGACTCAGCTGGACCACATTTGTAAAGTAAGGCTATGTGTTTAAAGACCGAAAACTACACATTAACCTAAAGAAGAAAGTTTTCGACACTTGCGTCCTTCCTGTCATGACATACAGTCTCGAAACTGTGCCTAACAAGAGCGTCAGCTAACCGACTCACCGTCACCCAAAGAGACATGGAGAGATGCATGCTAGGAATCTCGCTGCATGACAAAGTTCGAATTACCACCATAAGAACGAAAACAAAGGTCACTGACGAGACAGGACGAGGAGAGATGGTCAAAGAAAATCCTGAAGTGGAGTGTGACCGCAAAAAAGCTGGGCGAACATCAGAACCGTAGGCGGCTGAGAGAGAGAGAATGAGAAGGAGATTGAGAGCATTTTCAGAAAAAAAAAAATCTCGAAAGCGACAAGGTTATGTAGAAGCTCTCACGTTTCAAACGTATACGAAGATATTGATCTCAATGTTTCTCGACGGATTTTTGGAATAGTTTTACGCGAAACACCTGGTCAAACAAGCACTCCAAATAATACAAAGTATTATAATGTAATAATAAAGGTAAGTTGAAAATCTTTGTTTACAATTAATCTACCGTTAACCTATAAATTTTATTTTGATTAGATAATGACAGCAAAATAAACGTCAAGTAGTAGTAAAACAACACAGAGAAAAATAATATTCCAAATCTTTGCTTATTTCCATAAAAATTTTATTTTTGAAATATTTTCAGCTAAAAGAGAACAGTAAGGTGGAAAATACTACATGTAGTAAGGGAGGAAAAAAAATTCCGCATCCGGGTAGATATACCATTGATACTATTGAAAATGTATCTTCGCCATTTTCTCGAAAAACTCTACAATTTTCAAGACGATAACTATTTTCAAACGTAAAATAAAAATAAAAATCCGCGTTACAATGTCACAGAAAAATATACGATGCTCTCGAAATGAACTGCAAAGAAGAAATTTAATGAATTAAGATTACCTAGAAAAATGGAAAATTAGAAAAAGAAAATGATCTTCGACTTTTTGTCTCTACCACTCTACAATTTTCAAGACTATAACAATTTTCAAACGTTATATACTTAAGAATGCCTGTCAGATTCTTTAGTCAGTGAATTGAAAATTGAAAATAAAATGTCCTTTGGTTAGGTTAGGTTAGGTTAATGGTAAATCTTATTTTGAGCCTCAGCAATACTGTTGTTTAGGTTGAATATGACAAATTTTTTCACATTTTTCGAAGTGGATTGTCAAGACACAAGTACTACTCACTTCGACTTATGGGACTAAAACCCCATTCTTCTCCACTTGAAAACGCAGGTATAATGAATTTAATCTTGTCCGCAGTTTGCCCAGAGAAGAAATTCGTAAAGATCGTCCAAAATCAATTGTGCAAGGAATCATTGATATTGGTCGCAATTCCTTGGACAATAGTATGACAACCATCAATGAGAAATTGTTTGAATATATAACTGTAAAAGTGGCTGAAAAAGATGCACATGTCAATTGATGCAAAGAAATGCTCAAGAAATATAATTGCGGAGCATTAAAAGCTGTGTATAACATTCACAAAGGATCTAAGCGTAAGTGCCCAAAACAGTAGTTCACTATATTGATGACAAATGTCATATTTTTCGAACGACTGTCGAAATTTTTTCGCAAATTTTTCTTCAAATTGAACAAGTTCCACGAAGAAATAATATATGGGCGATGTCAACCCAGATTATTGGGTCCATAATGGTTCTAAAACATCTATAGATCATAATCGGCATCACTTGGAAGACTGAACCTGGCCATCGGAGCCCTCTCGGTCAAACAGAGAAAGAATTTGAGGAAATATCGCAGGTTATGTATTTTTTTATTATCTCCTTAGTCCTTTTCATGACCTTGCTTCCTATGTAAAATCTTTTCTTAAATTTGTTTAGACATATAAGAAGTATGATTGTTGAAATATTTTTTTGCTGGTTTTCTTTTTCCATTGTTACAGATTCCTGTCCCAAACCCCCTTCCTTTCACCCTTGTCTTCGTTTGGAAATCATGGAATATAAGAGAGAATGAAGCGGCTAACCAGAAAAATCTTTGGTACTCTTTATGTACACACGACACTAACAACATAAACAGACAAGCTATTGCTAGTGCAATAGCGACACGGGAACGAGTTTTTCCTCAGGTTTTTCACTCGTTCATTGAATCATATACAAGATAGTATGGTTCCCTGTTACATTTTCTGAGCTCACACTTGTATTCTTTCTGACACACATCAAAATTATAGATATAAGCATTTATTGTAAATTCAATTATTCAAATTTTTGTAAATCCTCTCTTTTCAAAAGAATATATATACTATATGGGACTATCAAGACGAGCCCAATACGATACAAATAATTCAGGACCGATGCCCCTCGAATGCAAATGGTCTACTGGGTGAGTGGTAACCATGCGTTCGAACAACATAGAACGGTGAATTCCGAATGGTAAACGATTATTAACTAATTTGTTGGCCAGAGGTGTTTGGTGTGATACCAAAAGAGAAGCGGTAACGAAGGATCATTCTTCATTTTTACAACACATCGTCTGAAAATCTAACCACCTATTTGACTGGCCAAGACGTCGAATTGATTGTCCATTCGCCATACAGCTCTGATTTGGCACCAATTGGCTTCTTTTTATTTCCGCATATCAAGAGTAAAAGTTTGAAGCTTCGTGTCGCAATCGTGACTGAGTTCTAACCAAGCACGTCGAAGAACCCGATCGAATTTTGCTAAGGGGCATGTCAATTGGTTAGAAGCAGTATGGGGCAGAGTTTTGCCACAGATGAATCGAGATTTCGTCTTTTTCATTGCGATCGACGTTCTTTAGTGTACAGACATCGAAATGAGAGTGCAGCTTTTTACCTACCTATGGTTTTCGTGGATTTTTAATGATGGTGTGGGGAGGGATTACTTTATAGGTGCGCATTGACTGAATGCTTAGAGGTATGTTAGAGATATTTCAGAAGAACATGTTGTACTATTTGCGGCAAACATGGGTGAAAACATTTCGTTTATGCAATTATGTTGAATAATAAAAAACAAGTACTGTGTTTTAAGGAATTTTACTTAATAATTGCGATTCGTAACGCGTTTTACTACACCGTAGCTTCTTCAGACGAATGATTATGCACAAAATGTAAATGAGAATATAACTATAAATGTTCTTGAGTAATTAAAAGCTTATTGGTTGCTTATTCTTAAGTGGTTATTTATGACAGGTATATCCAATAAAATTAAGGAATAGATTGCTCCCCGAAAAGATTCAATAGAGGTGTAGGGCTTAAATCGACTTGTTCATTGATGAGTCTACCTGAGTGTTTGTATTTATTTATTTCTAAAGTTTCCCAAAGATCTACCTTCCAATATTTATTATCTGTATGCAAAATTTCAAACTGTGGGTCGAAAGAATGATTATTTTCTAAGAGATGATTCGCGTAATTTGAATCTGATTTTTATTTGAAAAACTGCGTTTATGATCAAATATTCTAATATTAAAACTTCTATGTGTTCTACCAATGTAGAAATTATCACAGTCATTGCAATTCAATCGATAAACACCTGATTTATTGTTTTTACCTGGTTTGGTTTTATTATTTTTATATATTTGCCTAAATTATTATTAGTTTGGAAAGCTATGTTGAAATTATTGTTAATTAAGAATGATTTCAGTTTCTCACTTGTAATGCCAACGTAGGTTAAGGTGTTGAATTTTTGTTTCAATTTATCGACAGGGTAAACTTCATTCAATGCGATTCTACTTTGTTTTTATTTAAAATATTATTTATTAGTTTGGGATTGTAACCATTATTTTTGGCTATTTGTTTAATCAAATTTAGTTCTTTGTTGAAATTTTCTGGTGATAGCGGGATGTTAATCAATCTATGAATAAAACTATTGAATGCTGACATTTTATGTTGATATGGATGACACGACGAGTTATGTATTATAATATCTGTATGTGACGGCTTATGGTAAATTGCGAAAACATGTTTTCCATTTTCATTCGAAATTGTTACGTCTAAGAAATTTATCGAATTATTGCTTTCTATTTCGGTTGTGAATGCAATTTTTGGATGTAATGAATTTATATGATTTTCGAAAATTTTCAACTGTCTATCTGTTCCTGTGAAGCAAATAATGATATCGTCTACATAGCGATACCAGTATAAACAATATTTACTGAGTGGATGATTATGAATTAATTTCTCGAAGTTATTCATGAAAATTTCTGCTAACAAAGGACTTAACGGATTGCCCATAATCAAGCCGTCTTCAATAGTATAATATTTGTAATTGAAATGGAAATAATTTTGATCTAAAGTTTTAATATTAGAATATCGGAACATAAACGCAGTTTTCAAATAAAAATCAGATTCAAATTACGCGAATCATCTCTTAGAAAATAATCATTCTTTCGACCCACAGTTTGAAATTTTGCATACAGATAATAAATATTGGAAGGTAGATCTTTGGGAAACTTTAGAAATAAATAAATACAAACACTCAGGTAGACTCATCAATGAACAAGTCGTTTTAAGCCCTTCACCTCTATTGAATCTTTTCGGGAGCAATCTATTCCTTAATTTTATTGGATATACCTGTCATAAATAACCACTTAAGAATAAGCAACCAATAAGCTTTTAATTACTCAAGAACATTTATAGTTATATTCTCATTCACATTTTTCTGCATAATCATTCGTCTGAAGAAGCTAAGGTGTAGTGAAACGCGTAACGAATCGCAATTATTAAGTAAAATTCTTAAAACACAGTACTTGTTTTTATTATTGATAATGGAATTTTACCAAGGAAAAGCCTCCCAAATTCAAAAAATTATGTTGAAGCCAGACCTCATTAAGCTCATATCGATAGTAGTCTGCATGAAGTCCACACCTCAATCCCATCGAATATATCTGGAAAATTAAGAATCCAAAGAAACTAGCCAGCTACAGTGAATGATATTCGGAACAGACTGATCGAAATTTGGAACGAAATGGGTCAGAATGGTAAAAGGTCTTTGATTTTGAGTATGAATCGTGGAAATATCTGTTATTAATAGGTCTTAGAGACTTTGATTTTCCCAAAAGTTTCACACTTTTCATTATTAGTTTCATTTCAATTTCTATGAGAACCATTTTTATCTCGATTGTTTTCACTCATTCCTTCTTTTGAATGTATTTGAATTTTCGATTTTGTTGGTTAATTTCTTGGCGCAGTGTATATAAATAGTAACCCACCAACGTGGGGATAATTCAATGTTATGAAAATTTTGAAGTACTTGAAACTTCAAAAATAACACACTCTTCAACAATAAATATGAAATACCATGACCATCTGGCCCCTCGATCTCTTCGCATTGCGACTCATAGATAAACCCTCATTACGGCCATTAATAGTTGCGCATCATTCATCCTCATCGTACACTCATTCCGCTTTCTCGATTCCTCGAGCGGTTATCGAGTTATTGCTGATTGATTTTCCGGTTCGTCCGTGCTCTACACGGACTGGCGGCACGTTTGTTCTTCTTCTCCAACATCATTAAATTATTCCCCCCTGCGAGCGTCTTTTGTTTGTTGCTCACGGCCGCCATGATTGTAAATTAAACATTTGAACGTATAACGTGTGTGTGCATGAAGCAAGAAACGTCGTGCCGCGTGAGTTATGAATCCAGATTATACTAGTTTTTGAGATTTCGGTCTTGTTTTCGAATTCGGCTCTTGAGGAAAAGAGCATGAATGTGTACAAGGTGCGCGAGTTTCGATCTTTTGTTACGGTAGCTAGGCGCAATATTATAATGAAAAAATGGACCTCCATTTTCCAATTCTTTCTACGTGCTGAACACATTGCCGCGAACAAAAGCTAGCTATCTCAGTTTCAGAGTTATTTGGATATTTCGAAGCTTTTCGGATTTCGTCGATACTCAATACTTTGGTTGTTTTTGAAGTTATGAAAGAATAATTTTGACATTCTACAGGCAGTTTTTTCAAGAGAATCGAATGACATCAAAGTTTCAATTTTATGCTATCCGGTTAGATGCATCATTTAGAAAATAAATACTTAGTACACAGTAAACGCCAAGAGGAATTCAAAAATTGTCTGAGATATACGATCAAAATGAGCGACATAACCCTATCAAATTATTCACAACCAAAAAGATACCATCACTCGACAATCAAAGTAATAAAAACATATTTGTTTGCCACAAACGATAAGATGTTTATTTTCAATTAACCGCCGACCTATGTCTTTCGTCACTTGCTTCGTTTATGTGTGTGCAGTTTTTATTTTGTATCCAGTTAGTGCTCATGAAAAAACGTTAAAGCAGTCATTTCTGAAATGTAAAGAGTTTCTGTATTGAACAACACTCAACAAAATATTGATGTCGCCTACAACCTAGAAGAGGTTTCTGTATAATAGAATAGATTCAACTAAAGTGATTATTTCAGAGTTTTTTCGTCTCATTCGTTGAAAACTCAATATTCCTTGTAAAAATATATAAAAAACTGAGAGAAAGAACGCAACAATTCAATAAATTTCCCAGACATAACCATCACTAAACTCAAGAATAACCTCACCTACTTACCTACATATATAGGAAAGAAACATTTACAGACTCAACATCCGAATGGATTCTTTAAACCACATTGCAACAGAAACATTTGAAAAACTTTGGTAGGCCTGTGGAAAAAGTTTTTTGTCAAGCTTTTCGGTGGTTTAAGTCATTTTCAATGAGGCGTCGATTGAAATAAACCACGAAACGGAAGGCCTTCGAGTCCAAACACCGATGAAAATGTCAACAGAGTCCGGTATCTTATGCATTCAAATCGATGGTTGACAGTCATAATGATCCCACATTTGAATTTGAATCACATCTGCGTTCGTCGGATTTTGACCAATGATTTGGAGATGAAGAAAATTTCTGCAAAAATGATTCCGAAAAACCTTTCCAAAGTCCAAAAGGACCAAACGCTAAAATCAATCATTTTGAGCACCCTGTACAATAGAGGAACTATTGTACTAGAGTAATGGCTAAATCAACCCTAACTATTGCCCTATCAATATCCATAAGATCGCATACTCTTCAGACCATCCCTGTATTAGTATAGCAATTGAATTAAATGACAGAAAAACGGAAACTCTTGCCTGAACAAAAATAGTGCTAACATATCTTCTTACCCTCAACTATAAGGGTAATTATAAATTATTTTGAATATATCTTTATAATTTCAAAACAAACGCAGGTGCAGTATAACTAAAGACTGGAATGTTAAGTGAAGGAATCAATATAGAAATACCAGTTTAATTTATTGTATTAACCCAGAGCTATTATGCATTACTCGGGATCGTTGATTTATCGAATTGCAACCTATGGGGGAAGAAAATATACGATCTTATACGGGAGGCCACTAATCGAATACAACTCGTGGCAGTAGATATATGTCGAAACGTTCAACATTAACATTCGAATAAATATTTTTCGATAATAGATTTTCAAATTTATCATAACATCTGTAGAGTAATCAGAGGCCGGTGACAAAATATACTTATAAACACTTCAACAAACGCTCATTATTCAACAATTTTTAATGGCAGGGACTCTTTAAGTTAGGGGTGCTCAAAAGGTCGATCGCTAGTGCTTTTTGAGTAGATCTCGAGAAGATAAAACTTTTTAATAAGTAGGTAAATAAATTACAAAAATTTATTACGTAATAAAATAACACTCTGCCAGCGGAAAAAGGCGGTTTTATCAAAGGAACGCACGGTACTTGTCAAAGAAGAGCCGCGTTTTTTATTCTTGCCGCTTTTCTAGAAATTTCGGGCGGCGCGTTTGACGGGAACATTCAAGACTTTCGTTCACGCCGAATTAGATGTTGCGCCTGCAGGAATTGGAGTCATACTGAATTGTAACTTGAAGGCAATACTACGTCGATACAAAGTTTATTATTAAATAGTACAAAATGAGTGCAGCGAATAAATCTTAAAGGTATCATTTTAATAACGATTGGGAGGAAAAAATTTTTTTTGTATGGTGAAGGATAAGTGCATTTGTCTTATTTGTCGTGCGTCAGTTGCAATACCTAAGCGTGGTAATTTAGAGAGGCATCGTAAAAGGTTCATAAAAACTATGAAAAGGGTTTTTCGCCACAGAGTGAATTAAGAAAGCGAGAAGTACGTGTTTTGATATCTTGTTTGAAAAAAGAACAAACCATGTTCACAAGACCAGCCAAACAACCAAAAGCTGCTACGATCGCGTCATTTAAAATATCTCATATATTGGCGAAACACAAGAAACCGTTCGAAGATGGATCGGTTGTAAAGGAAGCATTTATTGAAGCGGGTGAAACAGAAATCATGTCTGCTATTAGAGAACTTCAGTTGTCTCGTCCGACTGTCACAAGGCGTATTGAAGTCATGAGTCAGGACATGGCA
Organism: Cryptolaemus montrouzieri; assembly: GCA_013387265.2. Lineage (NCBI taxonomy): Eukaryota > Metazoa > Arthropoda > Insecta > Coleoptera > Coccinellidae > Cryptolaemus > Cryptolaemus montrouzieri. The sequence goes on along the minus strand of JABFTP020000001.1, from coordinate 68,264,626 downwards.
GATAAACTAAAACATGATATCATGAAATGTACATAATTTCTTTACAGTTCGACGCATCCACCGATATGACAGACACTGCCCAGCTGTGTATTTTCATTCGGATGGTATTCAATGATATGTTGGCTAAGCTAAATTTTTGACAATCATTCCTATGAAAGGAAAGACCCGTGGCGAAGATATATATATGACGCTTCCTTCAATTTAGTAAAAAACTACAAGCTACCAATATATAAATTAGTGCGATGGAGCACTAGCAATGACTGGAAACAAAAACGGTTTTGTGGCATTGTGTCGAGGTAATGAAGATTTCCCTTAATTATGGGCATTGCAACAATAATTGTGAATTCCATCCGTGCACGTAACTTGCAACGGCGGCTCTTTGAGTTTTAATTGGGTAAGATAGAGAGTCAGCTGAACACACTGATTTAGTTCTTCACACGGACGTCAGGTGGTTGAGTCGCGGAAAATTTCTAGAAAGGTTTCAAGAATTATTGCCTGAAATAACAGCTTTTCTGGACGAAAGAGGTGAATACACTAAGATGTTGAAAAACGAAAAATGGCTGACTGATTTGGCATTTTTGACTGACATCACAATGCACTTTAACACCATTAAGTTAGAGCTTCAAGGTAAAGGAAAAACTAGTAAATTGCAACTTATGATAGATCAACTGAAAAGAAAGGATCTGAATCATTTTCTTTGAAAGCAAGGATTCCTCAGTTGAATTATGATACGTATGAGGCTGAATTATCAAATATTTGGGACATTTCGAAATGCGTTTTTATGATTGCAGTAAATTGGCAAATATAGCATCATTTATGAGTTATCCTTTTTCATGTTAAAACATTGAGGAATTAGCTATTGAAATAGCAAGACAGTTTAATATAAACTCATGTTCTGTTGAAAATGAGTTGGTGGAGATTATATCAGATATACATCTCAAAGCTACAGCATCTGATACAAATTTCTGGTGTTTTATATCTAAAGATGAATATCCGAATCTGAGACAAATCGCCCTTCAACTGATGGCAATGTTTGGGTCAACTTACTTGTACTAGTCTGAATTTTCTGAACTGACGATCATATGTCATCAGTGGTTACGTACCATCTTATGAAAAGTATGCTGAGGACATGCAGTGCCACGCTTCAACATCCAAAGTACTCTGTAGTTAAGTTTAACACCATATGTAACTCTTTTGTTTTGTCACAACCAATAAACTTGCAATTTTGATATTATAAAGAAGAACCTAACTAAACCTAACTCAAACCTTGACTAAAATAATGTATATTGTGCGGAAAGCTAATATCTATATATGCTACGGTACACCCTACCTAGGTAGGTAGGTAAGTAGGGTGTATCGTGTATGTACTTCAACCCAGCATCACACATACTTGCAGCCTCTCAGAGTCGATCGTAAGTAGTCTAAAAATATTGAGGTAGATCTCCAGCAGTTCAAGTTTGAGCACCCATGCTTTAAGTCTCTTTAATTTCATGATTATCTTATAGGGAAGACCGGGGTATTTTGTAACACCCTCAATTCGCGACAATCCAAAGGTATGACAATAACAAACAACCAGAGACTCTGGAAATATTGCATGCAGTGAGGTCTGTTGGAAAAGACTCGCACATTTGCAATGTTACCTTATTTCGGTATGTAGAAAAGTTAAGGCTCGTGATATTGAACATAATCAGGATGCAGAGTGTGGGTTACTTCAGTATTTTGGTTCAAACCGGAGGAAGTCCGAAATAACGGTTCCTGGATCTTGGGTACGAATTGGATGCGCAATGAAAGATTGGATTATTACGTTTTTGAAGAAAAACAAGGAGTCATCCATTCATACACCAGAAGCAACAAGTCTGCTTCTAATTTCAATCAACAGAATGTCCCTTTATTCTTTGATGAGCTGACAGTTGTGTGTGATAAATATGGTTTTGCTGCATTCGATATTTGGATTGTAGACGAGACCGGTGTAACAACAGTCCAGCAGATCAGTAAATTTGTAGATCAGAAAGAGACGGAGCAGGTTGGGGGTATTACTCCCAGCGAAGAGAAGGTGTGTGATAAATATGGTTTTGCTGCATTGGATATTTGGATTTTAGAAGAGACCGGTGTAACAACAGTCCAGAAGATCAGTAAATTTGTAGATCAGAAAGAGACGAAGCAATTTGGGGTATTACTCCCAGCGAAGAGAAGAGATGACGGTTCTATCGCAGAAGCAAAAGCAGATCTCTTTGCAAAAATGTTTTCGCAAAACTCTGTGCAAGATACATCAAATGCATTGCCACCAAGCATCTCACATGTTTAATCGAATATGTCTGAAATAAAATTCAAAGTGCGTACGGTAAGGCGCGTTCTTCAAAAGCTGGACTATAAGAAAGCAGTGGGTCTTGATGTAATACTACTAACTGTTTTGTAGAAATGTGCTCCAGAGTTAGCACCTGTTTCTGTCTGTTTTCTGTAATCTTCCGGAGGTTTGGAAAGCTGCGACAGTGCAAGCTATTTCAAAAAAGGGAAGAAATGCCTACCTCAAACTTACCGTCCAATTGTATTGTTGCCTACTATGTCCATGTCATGGAAAAAAGTGGTAAACGATGAGCTCATAAAATATCTCGAAGTGATCGGCCATACGATTTCCGTAGACAACGATCAACTGGTGACCTCCTTGCATACGTAACGCATTCGTAAACATCAACAAGATCCATTGCTCTTGATATATCAAAGTCCTTCGATAGGGCTTTGGGAGGTACCCTTGACGGATGAACTAATCGCATATGGCCTTCCCGAAAAATTACGTGATTGGATTAGTAGCTTTCTCTCCAGTAGATCGATTCAGGTGGTGGTTGATGGCTTAACGAATGAATCTTTTCAGGCTAATTTTACTGCTGCAGATTAATGATCTGCTCCAATCCATTGAAAACAGAATATTTGGGTTTGCGGACACTGGTATCCTCATTTTCTTGACAGTGTCCTATAACACTGAGGAGACATACCCAAGAATATACTATAATATAAAAGCATGTCACTGAATTCAGACTTGGAGAAGACATCAGAGAGGAACCTGTTGAACTTGGTCAATTTTAACGCGTACAAGAAGAAATCAACAACGTTTTCCTGAAAAGTCTGCTGGAGAACCTACCCTGATCATGCAAGAACGTTGAATTTCCACAGAAACGATGTAGCGTGTAAAATGTCACTTTCGATTTAACACGCTACGCTTTCATCATTTCGTATTTGAGCAATGCCATTCGGACCGTGTAAAACTGGCATTACATGGGGTGTGAATCGCCACTCCGTGTACTAACCGTAGTTCTTTTGGTTTTGTGCTCCGTGCCCCTCCTGCGCATGCTATAATAATAATAATAATAATAGACCTGTTATCACTGACAGAATGGTGACGAATAATAGGCCGGACATAGTGGTGTATGATAAAGAGCCAGAACTGCAATGCTGGTGGATGTCGCCATACCGAATAATAACGTGCTGAATAAGTTCCAGGAGAAAAAGTCCAAACACACAGACATTGCTATTGAAATCAAGCAGATGTGGCACCTCGATAAAATAGATATTGTTCCTGTCATCATATCCTCGACTGGGTTAATACCCAAAACATTGCATGATAGCCTTAAGAAATTAGAATTGCATAAGAATACCTATATAGAAATGCGAAAAGCTGTAATTCTTAATACATGTAGGATAGTTAGGAAGTTTATGTCAAGTATATTGTAATCGAGCATATTCCCTTTGATTGCTGAATCTGGGAAAGGTAAATTATATCCAGCTAACAGCTGAGATAGTGCATAATAATAATAATTGTTTATTTTCCGATACAATTTTGTGTGTACATGAGTTGTGAAAGCCAGGTTGTTGACAATAAACTCAGAAAATAAACAGAAATAGTTTTTTCCCTAAGTAAACCTAACACACCGACATTGATCCGCTAAACAAAATAATGAGTGAAAACAAAACTCAAACAGAAAAACTCAGATTCAATAAAAAATATAATAATTTCTCAACTCTATGATGTCATGAATTTTATACCCACCATAACAAAGGATAATCTTCTTCAGCTCAAATTTAAACTTCCTCATGTCAGTAACATTTCTTATTGACAATGCCAAAGCATTAAAAAGTCAAGGCCCCAAGAAAGAAAAATTTAACTGGCCAATGGAATTATTTGCCAGAGATGTCTCATAAAGTTTATTTTCCCGTCTGGTATTATAGGTTTGATAAAACTCCCCTAGTAAATATGCATTCCGATACAAATGTATTATACTTGAGAATGCAAACATTTGACGAATATCCAAGATCCGAGCTTCATCATACAGACCTGAAGTAGGGTATTTTCCTTATTGAAGATAATTTTCAAAAACTTTTTTGTAGAACCTCGATGCAAGCTAAATGCTCAGCCCTTGCATCTCCCCAGTTCAGAATACCATAGCATAATCTAGAGTGTACAAGTCCGTAGTAAACCTTTATCAAAGCCTTCAGACAGCAACTTGCTTTTCTGCGAAGATTTTGAGTTTTATACCTTTGGGATTACAGTTTTGGAATTTTTTGGACTTTTGTGAAACATCTGATTTAGTTTCGATGACCTTTGGTTACCGCGATTTTTGCAGATGTTTGTTTCTGGCATTTCAGACCAGAGGAATCATAGAACGTCTGGTCCATATTTTTGTACTTAACTATAATAGTTTGTTTCGGGCTCAGATTTATTTAGTCATAATTTCGTGTTTTTCCAGCATTGCGGCTAATTTCTTTATCATCTTAGTGCCTAACCTCTCATTGCAGCAAATTATATTGATTTTTTTTCATTCTCAAATTTTTCATTTGCTTACTCCTATTTCTGAATTCAATTTTTTTCTGATTGAATTATTTTTTCTCTTTAAAATGCGTATTAAATATCTTGCAGCTTTTTCTGTGACCGTTGACAATGACAGATGTCAGAAAATTTCGTTGACAGAAAGCTTTTACTTGACAACTGTACAAAAATTGTCATATTCGCTTTTGAAACAATTAATTATGTTTCCTATATAATAATGTAATTTAAGTTATTTGGAATGAATCACAGAGATCAAAGATATTCTATGTATCATTTCTTTATTAGGTGATAATTTATGTGTACTCTTTTAGCTTTTTGGGAGGGGCTATATCTGTATATCTAACCAAAATACTCTTTTTGGGAGAAGCTGTATTTCACCCAAATATACTTTTGGGAGAGGCTGTATTTCAACGAATCCAAATTCTTTTTGGAGAAGCTGTTATTTCACCCAAATATATTTTTTGGAAGAGGCTGTATTTTTAAGAAAATACTCTTTTTGGAAGAAGCTGTGTTCTAGAGCCTCATAACACCATTAGAAGCATCTCCACCGTCTAGATAAGAGATTCTAGTATTTTACATGTTCTTTTTTTGATTGATTTTCAACTTTTAAACTTTCCTGTGAGATAACTTTCGGCCTTGTAACCTCAAGAATCATTTTGTACATATATACATATAACATTATAAATTAATCATGTTAAATTATTTTAAGAGAGTCGAATCGTCAGTTTTGCTTCAAATTGTAATAAATTTTTATTCAGCTTTTGTGTGAAGGAAATAGATTTAATATATTTATTCAACTTTAGTGTGTGTTTTCTTGAACTTGTTGTCTACTCTTGAGGGCCAATAATAGTTCTTTTACCGGGCAAATTGACCAATTATTCACCTACGATCACCTCTCACGCTGAGCTATTGTGACACCTGATCGTTGGTTGGTTACTGAAGAATAATTTGCAATTAAAGCAAACTAACTTGTTATAGTTACAACGAATATGTACCTACTCGACATCACAGACAACACCGGAGTTTGTTGGCATGATCACGTGTCAGGCATAGCCAAAACTGATTCCGCTAATCTCAGTTTTCTTGCCAGGGCTAAGCAGTACTTCATACCATACAAGCACATGCTTTTATACAAGGCAGAGGTGCACCCAGGTCTGGAATACTGTTTCCATGTCTGGGGCTCCGTGACCAAACACGCATTACATCTTACATCTATTGGTTAGTGTCCAGAAAAGATTCATGCTCCTCATTGACCACCCAGAGATCACAATTGATCTTCAACCGCACAATCAAAGGCGGCAGGTTGCTGATCTTTTTTTTTCCACAGATATTTCCCTGGTAAATGTTCTGAACAACTGAAAGACGTAGTCCCGGAAGGAATACAATTTCAAAGAAAAACTAAGCTTGCAGAAAACTCTCATCTGCGGACGGTCCAACTAGCATAGTCACATACCTTCCTCTATAGAAACTCTTTTGTGTAGAGGGCTAGTGTGCTCTAGAACTCGCATGCATCAAACATTTTTCCGATAACTTATAATTTGGCCCTCTTCAAGAAGCGAGTGATCACACACATTTTAATCATAGTGGGATGCCACAGCCAGGATCATTTTGTCAGCATGGGTCAACAGGAAGCATGGCTGACGAATTATATCTCTTCATGGAGCATTTTGCATCATTTGTGAAGCCATCTTTGGAAAATCCTGTGCTTCTAATTCTCGGCAATCACACGAGTCACTCAGCTATGAATACAATAAACTTTCCAAAGGAAAAAACCCATTCGAACTCTGATAGAGAAATGTTGTGAATACAATATTAACCTACATCTGGCTTTTGTAGACTTGGGCAGTAACTAAAGGATTGAACGATGCAAGGATAGACTCCAGATACACCACCCTCTTGGGGAATATCTACAAAAGCGCCACATTGAGAGTGAGGGTCGACGAAGAGACGCAGACGAAAGACATTCCAGTTCAGAGGGGAGTAAGACACGGGGATACAATATCTCCCAAACTCTTTACTCTTGCTCTAGAAAACATCTTCAAAAAACTCGAATGGGACGAAAAAGGTATCAATGTAGAGGAAAATACCTGAATCATCTCCGGTTCGCCAATGATGTGGTCTTGATCAGTTCAAACGAGGAAGATTTAAGAACTATGTTAACTCAACTGAACGAGGCATCCAAGGAGGTAGGCCTCCATATGAATTTTAGCAAATCAAACCTCTTATGCAACACCAAAAATCCGGTGAGAATAGATAATCAGCTGATAGAAAACATTTATCTCGGTGTTATGAATCTAGGAAAACAAAACTAGGTGGCTGAAACAAAAAGAAGAACCCGACTCGGATGGACAGCATTTGGAAAAATGAATAACATTTTGAAGAACATAGATGTTCCCATATCCTTACGCAGGAAGGTGTTCGACTCCTGCGTTCTTCCCGTCATGACCTATGGCCTAGAGACTGTGACTCTAACTGAGAAGAGCGCAGAAATGCCGAGAGTTGCCCAAAGACTAATGGAAAGGTGCATGCTGGGAGTGACTTTGAGAGACAGAATATAGAGATAAGGAGAAGAACCTGTGTTACAGATATAATGGAAAGAACAGAAGACGAATGGCTAAATAGACTAGTGCACTGGAGACCTAGAATAAGCAAGAGGGGCATTGGAAGACCACAAAAACGATGGGTAGATGACCTCAGACAATACGCAGGCTCCAACTGGTATCACTGCGCACAGGACAGGGAAGAATGGAAAAGGTTGGAAGAGGCTTACATTCAGCAGTGGATGACTGGGAGCTGATATGATAATGATGATGACTCCTCTTGTATTATTATTTTCCTGTTATCACATAGAAATTCATTCTATAGTAGCATGTGGAAACATTAGATACACACCTTGCATCTAAGGTGTTTTCCGCTCTAAACGTTCTTTATAATACTTTCCTAACAGTATGTCCTGTAGTCAAAAAACTGCCGTTTGCATTTATGTCTAAATTGTTATTTCCGTGGATTTACTGAATGGCTTCATATGCGGTGTCAGAGATTAGCCCCGTTGCACCAATGACAATTGGCAACACTACCGTCTTCATGGTCCGTAATCGGCGTACTTCGATTTGTAAGTCTTTACTATTCACTCCAAGCCAAAATTTTCAAGAAGAACAAAAATCTCAAGAAAAAAGACCGAGTGTCATTGGTATATGTCCGGATATCCGAAAGAACACGGTGTTAATAATTAGTTGCCCAACAAAAAATAAATTTAAATATTGAAATTGTACGTTAATTTCTTGGCGCTATGTATTTAGAATTGATACTCAAACTCCAAGTAAATATTCGCCCTTATCATAAATGACTCTGTTAGCAGAACAAATCTAGAGACGTCCTTATCATTCAATATTTATAAAATTATGTACAATCTATCAAATTTATTTTGACTTATTGCGATGCAATGCAAAAAGTTCCAAAAATTTTTCCTCAGTTGACTGTACCCCATGCGGGAGAGCGAAATTTCAATTGAGCGGCATTTTTCCAGTTTTAATTACTTCCTATTTACATACAAAGAGGTTTTTGTGTTGTCTTCATTATACGCCTGTGGTAAGGGAGCGCCTAATTCGAAGACAAGCTCACTGACAGACGGTCGGATAGGCAACAGGGTAGGGCGGTCATGCGAATAATGAAACAACGTACGCAAAACGGAACCTGACTGACGTAGAGTCACGTGATGCAATTTTATAGTTAATTTGATGAACAAGGAGGTCTGCGTGGTTGAGCTAACAAAAAGAAGACAGGATGAAATATGGTTGAAGTTTCGTGAGTGACTTTTCTAGTAATATAATACATAAAATATACGGAATATTCAATCATTCATGCCATCACGTGGCGTTTATCTGCAAAGTTGATTTAAATTCCGTATTGCAGATAAATTAGAGTATTCGGTCAATCATGAAATAAATTAGTTGAAATATTAGAAATTTCGAATTTTCCTCTGACAGGTAAACTAGAAGTTTCCTGTTTCTATATTTGGAAATTCCTTTAAAAACAATATTGTTTCTTATTATTATCTCTTCAGTTTTGCTGATATTACTAGCAGACTTCAAGCTTGATAGTTTTAAATCAAAACCTAACAGCTAAATGTTTAATTTCCTAAAAATCTTAAAAGAAAACAGAAAATAAGGTAGTATAGAAGAAGAGACTTCAAGAAAGATAGCGTTCTCTTTCAGAGGATCATAAAATGGAAAAAGAAGGTTTTCAAGAAATGGAGAAAAACACAAGCTACTACAATAATTTATAAAGTTGTGGGTATTAGAGAGATCTAGAGACTCATTTTTGCTATATCCATTTGGGAATATTTCACCAGTAATATCGAAAAAACTAGCAAAAATCGCCTATCCTTTTTTTTCAAATAATTCTTGGAAATCGGTGTTTCGTAACTTGTTATTTGCAATAAATGTAGCTCACGTTAAAGCTACAAAAATACTTCATTTCGAAGTTTAATTTCTTCATCCAAGATTGACTATACCACCTTGATTAAAAACTTCCCGACTTTTATTAATAAAATCAAAAATACAAAGTTATTCATCAAAATCAATATTGTCTCCTTCAAGTTACTCTCCATCGACTGCAACGCACTTATACCAGTGCTTGATCCAATCTTCAAAACACGTTTTTATATTCGATTTGCGGTATTGCCTTTAGGGTCATCTTCGATTTTTCCATTCCAGTAGACCGAACAGGAAAAAGTCACAGGGAGCCAAATTAGGTGAATTTGGTGGTGGTTGGATGGAATTGGTGCTGTTTTTAGCCAAATGGTCACGGATAATGAAGGCATTATGAGATGGCGCGTTATCGTGGTGTGAAATCCATGAGTTGTTTTGCCACAATTCTGGTCGTTTTTGGCGAACAGCTTCACGCAAACGCCTCATAACGCTCAAATAATACTCGTTGTTGTTAGTTTGACCTTTTGGAAGGAATTCATGGTGCACAACACCATGGTAGTCCATGAAAACCACACTGTAACAAAGTCGGGAACTTTTTGATTAAGGTGCTATTCGATAGTTATGAAAGCAAAGTGTTTGAGGTTCATATTGGTGATCATAAAGTGCGTATTACTTTGCTCTATAAATGAGAATTCTCTTGAAGTGAAGTTGATGAAAACTTGAAATATTACTACTCGAAGCCTTGACCGAGTCGTCGAAGCTGTATCAAATGCCACGTTCGCACACAGACACAACCAAATTTATATGGAATCACCCGATATTTCGAGTATTCCCTCAGGGATTTTGGAAATTTGGATGTTAGGATTTATCCTTTTTGAGATATTTCAATTGAAAAAGAAATAAATTACGGTTTATTTTAAGAAAGAAACAAATAAAAGAGAATAAGAGACTTTTTCCGCATGTAGTAAAAAAATTGAAAATTGTTTTCTCGCGGAATGAGTGTTTTTTTCTCGACTTAGCTTGTATTAGGTACTCTTGCCCTGATACAAGCCTGAATTCGTCTAGACATGCTTTGGATTAAGTTTTCGACCTCCTCTGGGTTGATATTTTGCCATTCTTCTGTGGCGGATAAGCTGTTGTGGGGTTCTTGGATTATCCTTGTGCAATCTCATTTTCCCTTTGAGGTTCTCCCATGAATGTTCAATAGGATTTAGGTCTGGAGAGCAAGCTGGCCAGTCCACAATAGCGATTTCCTCTGGTTCAAGATAATGTCGCGAGAGGTTGTTGGTATGCGAAACAGCATTATCTTGCATAAAAGTTAAATCCTCAATGTGGGCACTTCCCCAGAGTCTCACTATGGGCTCCAGCATTAGGTCAACGTAGTTTCTAGCCATTATACTTGCAAAAACGAAATCAAACCTGTTTTGCCTCCCAGCATAATGCCACCGCAAAACATCACACTGACTCCTCTGTATTTCGGAATTTGTCTTGCTGCTCGGAGTCTAGCTTGTCTTCCACGACCCCTTAAAATCCAAATCCGACGATCATCTGATCGAACACCAATTCTGGTCTCATCCGAAAAAAGAACATTTCGCCAATTCTTAATATTCCAATTTTGGTGCTCGATAGACCAATTAAGTCTGTTAATTTTTTGTTGTCTGTTCAGCTCTGGAACTCTTAAGGGCTTTCTGCTGTATAAACCCCTTGAACGAAGTCTTTGACGTATTATTTCGACTGATATACTGATGCCTGTTGCATCTTTAAACTTTAAATAATTCATCTTAATTGTCATTGCAAGCATTGATTTTCGAACTGAATGAGAGCACAAAACATACTTAACTATTTCAATCATTCCATGTAAATTCTGTGAATTGACAAACAGTTACTAGATAGAAGTTGGAGATGTTCGGTGTTCCATAAAAACCCGTCCTGAAAAAATTGACTGCACAAGTGATTTATTTTTCGAAAGAAAAAACTTCTATTCGACAAAATCAAAGTTGCTGATGGTTGATACTCGAAAAAACGCAAGTTTGCAAGAACGTCAAAACCATTTTCACATAACTTCAAAAACAGCGGAGATAATGGCACTTGACTGATTCCGAAAATTTCCAAGGAAGGAAGGGAAGGGGTTCATTTTTTTCTATTCAAGATATTTCACATAGGTAAAGTACTAAAACGTCTATCCACCCTCTGTCTACATACAATATTGCAGTTTCTACAACTGATGATTTTGTGATTTGTTTATTTGAATTAAGTTTATTTCACAAGTTCAAAACTTCCGTTTGCGAACGTTTTTTACTCTATACCCTCTGAAAATTGAAGAATTCAATAAAATTCATCTACATCTTGAATAATATTAATCAATAATAAAAATATAATATTGGATTGCAAAGTAAATAGTAGCTGAAGACTATTAAATAATGTTTCAATCCCATCTGCTAACGATACCTCTAATATCTCATATTCTTCCCTTTGTTGCATCTCAAAGCTTCCGATTTTGAAAGCCACTTGAAAGACCGAAAGAGATACAGTAGCCCACAGTTCGACAGAGGGATGAAACGCAACAATCCTCCCCAATATCAACACAACAAATACGTGCATTGTGTTTGAGCAGTCAATGAACCATTATTGCATTCGCTTTTGAAACGGACAGTGTAGGATTTGAAACGAGAAGAAAAACAGGAAAGGTTCTGAGCTCGATGGACTTAAATAACCATTGGCGCCGGAGAGGATCGAGAAACATTTTCTACAAATCAATATTCTCTCTAGAGAAAATTAAAATTTTGGAACGTTTACTGATAGAAATATAAAGTAAAGAAACAGTGTTATGCGACTTCTCGTATACATGAGTGGAAATTTTCAGTATAGAGTTTCGAACAGAACAAGAACAAAGACAGATCAGTTGTATAACGTTAATACTCATTTTTCATTTCATTTCAATCATAACCTGGAATAGAAAGTGGAGGATTCTCATTGAAATAAGGAGTACTTTCGGTAGAACTGGAAGTGATAGAATATGGATAATATTCTAGTTCACGAAGACCATTCCTGAGAACCTAAGATGATAAAATTTTATGAATCTCATTCCAGCCATTCTTGAAATATTTATATTTAAAACTCCTTGCGGGACACCCTGTATACCCAAATTCATCGTCAACATTTGAACACAGAATATGAAAAATGATTACATCAAACATTGGTGAATTGAATATTAGTTAATGACATCTGTTCAGTTGTCAGAATATTAGAAATGCCGAAATATTTATTGCAGCTACTTTATACTGTGTATGCCAAGAAATTGGACCCCATCAAATTACTGAATCAGAATTTGAGAATATAAATTTTTCTTCTTTGATTTAGCGTTGCGTAATTTCAAGTAATTCCCCAAATTGAAGGACAAAGCAAAAAGACACGCGTGTGAAAAATTCCAGTGGAAGAGATAGACGGATTTGATGTCCCGTTGATTCGGGGTAGACCCGTAAGCGTACGCAATGTGCCCCCCTGCGGTCGAGGGCTGGTCTGGAACGGCGGGGGACAGGCGCCACATCACCACACGTCACCGCACAGAAGCTCTCCTTTACGGCGGAAAAGGCAGAGGCGTAGGACCCAACATTTGCATAAAACGCAAAGGATATCAAGATTCTCTAAAACGAATAGAAATTATACGGTGAATTTATTTTTAATCATTCATTAGTGATATATCCATTGCAAAACGCAAAAAAAAACAGTTTATTCATTCAAAATTATAGTTCATCATTATTTTTCGATTCCATTGTGAATGTCCGGAACTTTTCATTGCTGAAAACTTTTGAAAAACTCCTTATCGACATACGAGGTATGTCCATTAAGTTCGCGGAAGTTGGCAATGCTGCGGCGGTTAGTAACTCTGCAGCGTTCGCATTGTTTTCATTCGAAACAGAATTCCTTTCTGCGTCAGCCTGTGCAAGTTCCGTGTTGATCGGTTGTATACTTCGTGTTTTATTGTCCTTTGATTATCGACCTGTTTTGCCCCACTGTCGTGAAGATGAGTGATAAAATAACTGAGCAAAGAAGAGTGATTACATTTTTGGTGTAGCGCGGCGAAACTTCCGTGGAAATTATGAAACAGTTAACCGACATGTATAAGGAAGATTGTCTGAAAAAATCAGCTGTCTACGATTGGGCAAAGCGGTTCAGAAGCGGCAGAGAGTCAGTGGAGGATGATCCGTGCGAAGGAGCCCCCTCCACCTCTGGAAATGCACTTAACCTCGATCGGGTGCGCTTGCGACTGCTTGGAGACTGTCGGGTAAACCTTACAATGCTGGAAGACGAGTTGGGCATCAACAAGGAGACGATCCGGCAGATGCTACATATATATTTAGGGATGAGGAAGCTGTGTACCAAAATGGTTCCCAAAGTGCTCATAGTTGAGCAGAAAGAGCTCCGATTGTCCATCTGTCAAGACATGATTTCACTGGTAACGAGTCGTGGGGTGTTCGAATACGATCCTGAGACCAAAAGGAAGAGCATGCAGTGGGTAGAGAAGGTTGGTAAGCGTCCCATGAAAGTGAAATCTTTACCCATCACATTTTTCGATATTAATCGAGTTGTACACCACGAATGCGTTCCAGCAGGTCAGACAGTCAATGCAGTATTCGTCATTGAAGTTTTGAAACGTCTGAAGGCCCGTGTGTTTCGTGTACGATCCGAATTGGCGCGGATGGGTGCCTCATCATGACAATGCTCCGGCCTACTCGTTATTCGCAGTTCGTGATGTTTTAACCAAAAACGGCATTCCAACACTGTAAGAAATTTTTGTTCGTAAGGTCTTCTTCTTCAAGTGCCATCTCCGAGTCGAAGGTTGGCAATCATCATCGCTATTTTTACTTTAGCGGCCGATTTAAAAGTTGGTTCGAAGTGCATCCAAACCACTCTTTCAGGTTCCTCAGCCATGAGATTCTTCTCCTTCCTATACTTGGTTTTCCCTGTATTTTGCCTTGGATAATCAGCTGTAGGAATTTATATTTTCACCTCTCATAATATGGGCCAGATATTCCAATTTACGTTTCTTGAGTGTGTTAGCAACCTCTCTTTCCCTGTCTATGCGTCTCTGAACTTCTGCATTTGTTACTCGATCCATCCATGATATTCTAAGAATCCTCCTATACACCAACATTTCAAATGCTTCAATCTTTTTAAGAATTGCGGCATTCACTGTCCATGCTTCCGCTCCATAAAGGAGAGTAGACAAAACATAACATTTAGCTAAACGATGTTTTAATGCCATACTTAGATCTTTACTACGAAAAACTTTGTCCATTTTATGAAGTTGGCTCGGGCTTTTTCTATTCTTATTCTTATTTCTTGGGTGTATTCATTTGTGCTGTTCACCATTGCTCCAAGGCAAGTATATTGCTCTACTCTTTCTACATTTCTGCCGTTTATAGTTAGACTAACATTTACTGGATTGTTCTTTGAGATTACCATGAATTTTGTCTTTTTATGTTTAGTGATAACCCATATTCTTCACTGTAAGTAGATACTCTGGTCATTAGTCTCTGCAGAGCTTCGATACTCTCCGCTAAGATTACTGTGTCGTCCGCATATCTTATGTTGTTTACCCGTGTTCCATCAACTGTTATCCCACATTCTTCGTTTTCCAGAGCTTTCTTAAGTATTTCTTCAGCATATGCATTGAAGAGTGTCGGCGATAGAACGCATCCCTGTCTTACCCTCGTTGTATTTCAATTTCTTCTGATGTGTGGTTGTCCATGCATATTATAACTTTTTGCTTATAATAGAGATTAGTAATGATCTGTACGTCTCTACTATCTAGATGTTTTGATTTAAGGATGTCTATCAGTTGATCATGAGGTAGGTGCATGAAAATTTCGAGAAAAATTATATGTTGGAATTAGAATAGAAGAAAGTTACCTTTGTCGTTTCCCTGAAGAAATACTGCTTCATGAAACAATTTTCCATAGACTTAAAGAAATTTTCATGGATAAAATAATATGATGTTAAAGATGGAGAAGTAACAATCCTTTATGTCATATGGGCTTTCATAACCAATAAATCAATTTCTAGCCGTCAAAGTGAAGAAAAGGCTGGCGTATCACGTGATAGACTTGAAGATTAAAAAACACGGGATCAGGCCACATTAACAAAGATTGCAGCAGTTTGCAGATGATCCTCAGAGCTAATTGATTTTGACCATTGGTCTCTGCGGATAATTCAAGAAGAATCCCAATTGATAGCCGTTCTGCTTGGACCGATGAAAGGTGAATCACGAGCGCAGGAATATTTAATCAACATCAAAATAAAGTTTTGAATACGTCCCTATACTGTACTCAAAGAAGTTCCTGTAGAATGTCAAAATAGCTTCGACGTTCTTCGCTAGCAAAGCGAGATATTGACATGCTGAAATTCCGGAAAATCGGGATATCCGAAATGACTCTGAAACAAATGAAAACAGTTGCAATCTATTTTCACCAATAAAATATCCTCGAAAATCAAGGATGAGATGGTTATTTTTCCGTATTTGGAGTATTTTACATAGCTGTACTAAAACATCGAAAATGAGATACCCTGTACATAGGAAGTTATTTGTGGAATAGTATATCAGGTAAATCACCCCTACAAATTTACTGGCACGGACTTCTTAGTCGAAATTTTTCATGGCCAATGTGTATAAATGGGACATAATTAAGTTGGCTGCGGTGTTAAATTTCCTTCTATAACGTACGGGTGGTTTTGGGCTCGTAGATATGAAACTTCTAGTGAACCCATACAAATTAACTTACTGGTATTAAATCAATCGATATGACGATCCAATTCCGATCACCGAAACGTAGAGTACACGACCAGTGAATGTCTCATGCGTGAAGTGCTTCACGCGCTCAATGGTGTGTGGCACCATCTTGTTGAAACCACATATTGAATCCAAATTCGGATGAAACAACAGCATGTCGCGATTTCGAGCACCAGTAGTAGTCACTTCCTGACCATACATCAGTTTTTCAACAATCACGTGTGGGTTCTTCGAGCCGAAAATGTGGCAATTTTGGCAATTAAAAAGTCATCGAGGTGAAAAGGAACTTTGTTCAATGTTTTTGCATGAAAAATTATCACTGAGTTGTTGATGTTCAATAGTCCATATCTATAAGCTGTGTATGGTCAATAGGCTTCAGTTGTTGAACCGATTGAATTTGGAAGCATGGACAAATATCTCAAGTGAGTATACGGTGTAGACAGCTTCTTTAAATTTGCAATTCTTGTCCATGACGTCCAATTTATGTCCCTGGATTTTTATCAACACTCTCACGTACTGGTTAAACAGCTGAGGAAATTAAAACATATTCCGGCATTATTTTGTATGGAAATTTTGAATTGGAGCTGCCAAACTTTCATTATTTATGAGATATTGTTTAGTGATAAAAACACATGTAATGTTCCATTTTAACTAACTCTAACCAGTCTGCTATCAAATTCTTTCGATTGCATTGTCAACACTTTACTGCATGAATGGCGGCAAATTCAAATCTTGGGTTAATTTTTTATTACACCATCGTCGTTCGAAACATTTTCTCTTTTACAATACAGACCTTGTATATACCTACAATCCCTAGCATCATTCAATATCAGTCTTTAATTTTTTTTTGTATGAAACAATGAATATCGCGTTGACATCTTCCATGATTTATTCATCATTCTCTGAGGTTCATACGTAAAACCGGCTTAAGTACGTATCGTAAACCGTCGATATAGCCTGTCTAGTGTGTTTACAATGTGATATTTAATATGAGTTGTTTTATAAGGCTACAGTATTGTTGGATTGTACTGTGAAGTTTACGGATAGAAATGCTTGAACAGAAGAGGCTTTGATGTTATTGGGAAAGTAACTTTTTTTTGTAGAAAACCAATGACAAAATTTTATGTAGTAAAATAATATTTCATCAACGAAGTGCGTTTCGAAGAAACCATTTCGAAATAGCCCCACGGTTGTATTATTTTCAGGTTGAATTAGAAGGTGAACAATTTGCAAATCTGGAAATCTGTGCGCCATGTCTAAAGTGACCATACGTCCCGTTTTGAACGGAACTATCCGTTTTCTTGGTCACTTGTCCCCTGTCCGCAAGCAATGCGCTGTGACGCAAAATAAATCTAACCTAACCTAACCTAAATCGCGCGAAAATTTAAAATTA